>CP124713.1:81700000-84100000 GCA_031232105.1 Capsicum rhomboideum | reverse complement strand
GTTATCATTTCCAATAGGATGATCCATTAATCCAACTAGTGGAGAATTATAAATGGATCGATTATTTGATTTCCATTAGAGAACGCCTAAATTTTCCAATGTGGATTCAAAGGAAGTTGGGGATGGACATAGATCTTTTCACCTATCTAGAGTGTTGGAAATATAGCAATGTTTTTTGTATTTTTAATTTCACGATCATTGGAAGCAATCTTCACTGGCACAAGGATCTCCTCACAGCAACCTCCACTACGATAGAAATCGACAATGAGTTTATGAAGGCTTCGAGTAGTGCGGGATAGGCTAATCACCTGACTGCTCTGGAATAGGTTTTGCTGGATACAAGAACGAGTTAATATGCCTTACTCTAATAAGGGACCAGTTGCTGGTTCTAGCACCCTAGGGAATGGAGTAATCCATAATAAGAGCACCCATACTATCTCTGACAACAACAACACCTCCACAAATATCATCTCTATAGCTATCGTCACTATTAAGCTTGACAAAAAGCAGTGGTGGCTTGATCCACCTAACCAAAGCCACAGATTTATAAGTCATTGAAGCATCACATAGACGGCAGATACTCGGTAAGCTCTCACCTACTCTAACCTTGCCAAATTAAGAATGCAGCAGGTGAGATAAGGAGTATGTGATCAGTGCCTTGGATCTATAACAGTTACCACTTCTCCTTCAACAGAGGTAATGCTTATTCTTCTCCTTCCTGGTACTCTTGAATAAGGCAAGGCACGCATGCAAGAAGGAAGTTTGAGCTTGCTGCAAATGGCTAAAATATCGTCTGCTTTATATGATTATCAATTAAATAAAAAATTATTTTATGTATCAATCCTTACATCTCCGATAACTGGTGGAGTGATAGCTAGTTTTGATATGTTACAAGATATCATTATTGCCGAACCCAAATCCTACATTGCATTAGCAGGTAAAAGAGTAATTAAATAAACATTGAATAAAATAGTACCCGCTTGACATGCCATGCTTATCTTGAAAAGCTCACTGAGAAATTCAAGAAAATAAGTTTCTCTCCATGACCCAGATAAAAAAGAAGTTCGCAGATGCATTAGCAACACTAGCCTCCATGATAAACATTCTTGAGGGCAAGTCCGCCCAATCATGATAGAACAAAGAAGCATCCCGATGTATTGCAACCTAATAGAAATTTTAGAGTTGACTCCCGGCATGTTCAATAGTGATCTTTTAGCCATTGAAAGGACACCCAATGGTATCGCGAATGACTAGAAAGGTGGAAACAAGACCAGATATAATTTGATCATTATGAACAAATCCAAAATCTTTATAGATAGAGCCAATAATTAATTCCCAACCGCGGGGTGAATGGAATCTGATACATAAATCAGTTAATAAAAGAATAGAAAAAGCTTTTACTGTGTCACTTAAGTTATATAGGAATTCCTGAGCCCAAGAGTTAAGAATAACAAATTTTTCATTACCCAAAATTGAATACCCGGTTAGAATAATAAAACATATGATATTTGTTGAGAAGTGCAAAATCGTATGGATACGATTCGCATTTTGTATATTGATTAATTGGATCATTTCTTTATGGATTCCTATCCCAAACTCTTTGAGATGTGTTTCTGAGTATTCCTTGATCATTTCGTCCAAGAAGAGGAGTTCCTTGTCAATTTTTGACAATGTCATTTTTCCCTATGCTTTCACACAGGAAGGTTCCATATAAACCACTTATCCAACCATTCCCGTGACTTTATGGGCTATCTTTCAAGTGTGAGACTAAATCATTCAATGGTACTTAGTCAAATGTTAGAAAATTCATTTCTAATCAATAACGCAATTAAAAAGTTTGATACCCTTGTTCCAATTATTCCTTTGATTGGATCTTTAGCTAAAGCACACTTTTGTACTGTATTAGGACATCCCATTAGTAAACAGGTTGGGTCTGATTTATCAGATTTTGATATTATTGACCAATTTGGGAGCACAGTGAGTCTTTCTGCTCGTAGTTTCTCTCTTGTTAGTGTACTTGTGGTACGGGTTTGTCGCAGTACTCATGCAACAGCGCTGACGGCAGCTTTTAGCTATTGTGGGAGAGATTGATTGCAAATATCACTGAAATGAATGGTTGAGGCAGAGAGTGAGTGAAAGCTCGGACAAGTTATCCTGAGATCCTATCGAGTTTAAGTAGATCGATAAGCAGAACTGAAGACCTACCAAGGTTGAAAACAGGAATGTGGTCAACCATAAGATCAAGGGCAGAACCCTCAGGATTCCTGATGAAGTCAATCAGATAGGGAGTTCTCACATGGACTGAGTGAAGACTCTACTCTTTCTATAATCTCTTTGTCTGCTCCTCCCAGTCCCCATCGCGGCCTTAGATTAATTGGTGATTCCGCGGAACATCTACGATATAGATGCCTTGCCAGCAGAAAGAAATCCAATTTCTTTCACTTTCATTTGATTCATTGTTAAGACAAGATATCCTTATCTCCCTCCCACTAACACAGGAAATTAACTAATGAGAAATCTAGTAAGATCAAGCAGAAAATTATTTTTTCTCCAAGAATTTAGTTTAAGAGACAAGTAGAATCTCTTCATTCCATGATTCGATGAAATATCTTGAATTTTATGTTGAATTGCTATGTGTATGTACATGTACCAATCAACTGAATTTTGTTCTAGTGGGATCAATTCAATAAAAGAAAAAAAGCAATTTGAGTCGGTCTTGAAATAACTCATTGCATTTTCTCCTAGACTTCCTAGATAAATCCATGAGCCACTAGACTAATTTCATTCTGAGCGCCATTGTAGAATTCGGACCTAAACATTAAGTAAGAAATGATGGGAATGACGGAACTTATGAATGCAATAGATTCTATTGAACAAGGAATCTTAATGATTCACTGGTCGGGATGGCGGAATGAACTAGAGATTAATTCATGTATTCTGAGATCTGAGAAGTCACGAGTTAACCCTACAAATAAAATAGGGATTGAAAGAGTAAATATTTGCCCGTGAAAACTTTTTATTGCAAAATTTAGGACAATACAATAAAGGACAAAATAAGGAAGGTGGGAAAAAAGATAAAACTAAATAAATGGATTATTCATCCAAATTTTAGTTTGAAACTCATGTAATTAACCTATTTTTCTTATAGTTAACCCTAAAACTGGGATAGATCTATGAGAAATCTGATTAGATTTTATTATATATGGTATAGATCAAAATAGGACACCAAAAGAATTGACTGCTGAGCCGTATGAGGTAAGAAATTCTCAAGTACGGTTCTAAGGGAAGGAATTGAACTACCTATTCTGGTCGGGGAGAACAGGCCATTCAACAGGAAGATTCTGAAATTGTCGAGGCTTGGTTCAATCAAGCCGGTGAGTATTGGAAACAGTCTATAGCGCTTACTCGGTAATTCTATTGAAGGGCATAATTGGTTGAAGATCACGAGATGTTTCGAATAAAAGAAGACCCCGTTTATTTATTATCCTTCATTTAGAATTTAGATATTTGTTATAATTAATTGTTTGTTGGACCCATCAGATCAGTTAACTAAAAAATGGATCATTCATTTGCTTTTGGAAGACCCAATCATATAATTTCATTATCTCCCTTCTAAGCCTTCTATTTCACTTTTATTTCATCTGTTATATTTAGGAATAAAAAAGACAGATAGAGGACAAAATAGACTTCTTTTTATTCTATTTATTTATATTAAAATTAAAAAATTAAATTAAACAAAATTCTTATTGATTCTTGACACATGTCATGCTGGATTGGAAGAAATAGAAATGAAAGTCTAATTCCGCTAGAGAAAGTTGAATTTGAATTAAACCAAAGAGGAGTTTCTACTCAAAAAGTAGTGGTAGGAAAGGAAGCAGTACACCAAGACGAACTTCTTCTTTTAAATATCAACTCAAGGCCTCCTTTCCTTACTCATTAGTTTGAGTTCTTTATCGAAGGATTGATATAGAGAAAAAATGCCTATATTTCTTATCTAAGCCCACCTACCTTGGGATAAGCATTTACCGAAAGTTTGAAGCTGACTTTAAAGAGCAGCACTTCCTCGTAGGGTTTGGTTCAATAATACCGCTTATCCTAGTGAATTTTATGGACCTACTGGACCAAAAGCTTCTCAAGCTTAAGCATTTACTTTTCTAGTTAGAGACCAATGCCTTGGCGCTAACGTGGGATCCGCTCAAGGACCTACTAGTTTAGGTAAAATATCTAATGCATTTCCCAACCGGAGAAGTCATTTTTGTAACCCATGGCAAAAAGTGGGCAAATACGTTGTGCTCTAAACTAAGCTGTTTACTAATTTTTTATATTTCTTTTTATTTCTCATCAAACGAATGGCATCTTCTTCTAGAAATCCTAGCTATTCTTAGCATGATATTGGGAAATCTCATTGCTATTACTAAAACAAGCATAAAACGTATGCTTGCATATTCTTCCATAGGCCAAATCGAATATGTAATTATTGGAATAATTGTTGGAGACTCAAATGATGGATATGCAAGCATGATAACTTATATGCTTTGCCAGTCCATGAATATGCAGCACCAAGCAGTTCGAGGAGTTGGCCAGATATGGGTCGAAACCCTACCTCAAAAAAGTCAGGACTTTTGGGCAGATTCCAGTATCCAACCCATCTCTTTCTGCCGATTCCCCCGATTTTTGGAATCTCTAGTTCGATCAGGACCAGAAGTCCCATTCATTCATTTATGGGAGTGACTTTCTATTCCCATTCTCCATCGGGTCATCAAGTGATTAGCCAGCTCAATCCATATTTCCATCCGATGATCTTCACCCTAGGATTAACTCTGTTCAACGTGCCTTGATTGCCTAGCTAATGCTACCGTTGCAAGTAACCTTTCAAAGAATAAGGAGTGAAAGACCCTTCTATCTAGATTGGTGATTCTATTAGGTCGAGCCAGCTATCGAAAGTCTTGCATGCAACCTACACTAAGCTAAGCAAGCTAGAAGCTAAAGTGAATCTTTTTTGGCATCTTTTTCTTTGCCTTGAAAGAAATTGCGTAAGTAAAGAGAAAGATAGTCAGTCCTATTGGGCGGCCGAGAGTGTTATGTAAAAACAACCAAGAAGGGTCCTATTCATCAGGAGAAGTAGGAGTAGGAGCTTAGAGCCTTTAGGGGCGGAATTGAACTCAAAAGGCAACAAAGAAAAAGAAAAAGATATGTGGCAAAGAATGAATTAGTAGAGGTGTGAAGTTTAACTGAGATAAAATAGAATCAAAAGGTCTAGGAGCTGTGGCTGGTAACGAAACTAAAGCTTCACACGGGTCTTACTTCTTTTTTTCCAACTTGAAAAGGGAAAAAAGCATGATTGCGAACTACAGATAAACTCGTTAGTGGGGAATTACAACGACTAGTAGTATGATGAAATCTGATAAAAAGGCGGAGTAGGTAGTCTTCAAAAACTAGGTTTGCTTTCTCTATTGGTTTAATTCGCCACTAGGTTGAATCAAACCATCGACTCTTGATTACTACTTGATTACCTATGTCGGTTGCGCTAAATGCCCAATAAGGCTGATACTTCGAATCCTGCTTGGACGAAATGGAAGATATTTTCAATAAATAGAAGTATGACTTGCTCATTAACATCTCGAAAATACTCTTCCATAATTAGGGAAGTCAAACCAACTCTCATACGAGCTCCCGGTGGTTTATTCATCTGACCATAAACTAGGGCCACTTTTGATTCTGCAATATTTTCTTCATTAATCACTCCAGATTCTTTCATTTCCATGTAAATATCATTTCCTTCCCGAGTAAGTTCACCCATTCCGCCAAATACGGATACTCCCCCATGAGATTTAGTAATATTGTTAATCAATTCTATAATGAATACTGTTTTACCCACTCCAGCTCCCCCGAATAGTCCGATTTTTCCTCCACAACGTAATTTTTTTTAAGATCGTTTTGATGTTTTGAGAAAACAAGGCCCAAATTTCCTTTGTTTTCTATATCCGATCCACGGTCTCTTTTTCCTTGACTTGCGGGTTTTTTTGCTTCTTGAATTAGATTCTTTATTGTTTTATTTGATGGTAGAAAAAAGTTTTTTTGTTTGTTTTTATTGATATTTTGATTTTGACTAACATTTTTAATTTGTATTCAAATTTAAAAGAAGTAATTTGCTTGGTATAATCCACAGTTTTATTTTATATACATTATAAACTAGTACAAATTCTGGGAAGAACCAAAATTCCAGATCCAATATGGAACGATTAAATATTTTTTCATTCATTCCCATCCAATCAAAAAAGACCCTCTAACCCCAAAAAGACTATTTCACTGCCCAACTATTTCTCTGACCCCCTTTCCTTAGCGGTTCCAAATTCCTTATCTTTCTCACACACTCTATTCTTTTAGAAATGGATTTTAGCGTAAACGTCTTTCTCTTAAGCCTTGTGATATATATGATACACCTAGAAATGAATATCTTTGAGCAAGGAATCCGCCTTTTTGACAATAAATCAGAATTCTCGTGGAGAATAGGCAAATATACGAGATTATACTGACCAGTACATATGATTCAATTAAGGTCTGAATAATATCACGCCTCAAATCCCATTAGGGCGGACTGGTACCCGAAGCCGTTAAGACCCGAGAGAACCAACCTATACATTCGTACACCTTCCATTCATATGCATGACACTAAATGAACAACAAGATATCAAGGATGGAAGTCATGGAAAGACATTCAATTAGATATGAAACTTGGTCGTTAGGGACACCACATCAAAAGGATCATACATTCCTTCATTCGACTTACAACGTCTACAAAGCCTCTAGCAGATACATAACCACCTAAAGTCAGGACAAATCCCCACTTTATACAACACTTACACAGTACCAAAACCAATATTTACATATGACTCAAAAAGCCTCGAATCAATCTGGATCTCACCAACAGTCTGCAGATGACCTGAATCCTACTGTGGAGGTCTATTAGCTCCTGTGCCTGCAGCAAGTAAGGTAAGTACCATAAGGGACGTCAGTATGAAAGAATGTACTGAGTATGTAAGGCCATAAGTAACTGTATGAAACATAAGAACTTCAATAGAATCAAATACAAGTGAATGGACAATATTGATAAACCACCATTCTATATGTGTGGAACCATGTACATTTCCTTCATTACTTTCTTTGCTTTTACGTTCATTACCGTCAAATAATACCATCATATATTACCGTCATATAATGCCCGGGCCCAACTGATCAGTGGGAAATCATAACATAACATTGGGCTTGTCTCTAGCTAGGCTTTGACCCCTTTGAGATACCACCCATAAATCAATAAAGTAGGTTCGGCCCTAGCTATGTTTTCACCCATTTGGGCTACCCCCTGTAAGGTTTGGCATCAAGTTAGGCTTTCGCCCCACTGAGCTACCCCCTAATCCAATAATCTAAGGATCGTCTCTAGCTAGGCTTTCACCCCTTTGAGCTACCACCCGGTCTCAAAGAACCATAAAGTAACCATATATGCATTACTTCTTTCCTTTACTTTTGCGAGATTAATACATTGATGGTCATAACATTATTGGAACTTTGGAATAATAGTCAATTAATGAGAGACATGTGAATGACAATTTATAACAAACCTGAAATGAGATACTTTAGGACATTTTGGAATAGAAACCAGTTCGGTGACAATGAGAACAATAGAAGCTGCCAAAGAAATACCGAAAATAGAAACCTTACATACCTTATCTTCCCAATATGAATACATAATCAATATGTGAATACAATAATTCAGCTCCTTCCTTAGGTGTTACTCTACAACACAAGTACATAACGGAGCTCACGTTAACAACTAACTACATTACAAATGTATAAGACGACAATGAGTTACATGACTGTCATATAACATTATTTCACCCTCTTACAATACCATTTACTGCATCACCATACCAACAATACCAAACATGCCACACATCAACCAAGACATCATAAACCGATAGCATTTCACACCAAGTTTATACTTTACACCACCACCACCCCTTCAACACAACATCACATTTACTCCATCGCATCACTTAAATACCTTTCAAAATAACATATTCAAGGCAATCCATAATTTATATACTTCAACATGCCTCCGAACGACACCTTAGATCCATTCAAAGGGTATCATAAGTTGATGATTGCATCCAAGAAGGGTATAGGGGCCTTGGGGGGTCAAAGAGAAGCAAAAAAAAAATGAAACAAAATTCTAAAATGACCTGTGGAGCCACCTGCACCTGTAGGTGTATGAGATGCGGCTGAAGGTGACCATATGGCCCTATCTAGGGCCACCTGCATTGGCATCTACGGCCGCAGGTGCCCTATCCGCGAAGGCGGATGCCCGGTTCGGCCAGAATGGGTCTCTTTTGGGTCTATATTTGTAATAAATGGTCCATGGTCATAAGTAAGCTTCTATTTTCATATTTTAGGTTAAATTGGATGCCAACAAACAATCATGGTTTCACAACGTAAATGAACATCACAAAACTACATTTTCCTTTCAATACACCACCAATTCCATGCACAATTTTCACAACAACAATTCCAAATGTTATACATAAAGAGAAAGAAAGTTAGGGACATAATCACATCATATTGTTGAAATTTAATCCATCAAACTCACTTCCTTCAAGACCACAAGTCTCCCTTCAAGTTTAGAAGGCAAAACCCTTTACCTATTAAGCAATAATAGACTGTTTCACACATAGTGGACTACTCAACACTTTGCCAACATAACCGACATGATTTACACACCCTCTTATGCATATAATATATTAAACCATAAGAGTTAACATTTACCAAATCTTGCAAGAGGTGATCTTGTCCAAAGAGAATAGTAGCTTAGGGTTTGAAAAGGAAGAGAAATATCTTGTGGAAAATTCTAGACTTTACAAGTGTGTTATGTTGAATAAAAATCTGATTTTTAACCCTTATATAGTCCCTTGTAATCATCCTTAGCCAAACATTAATATGTGTTTACTTGGTCAACTTAAGAATGGGCCATTTTCCATTTTGGGCCATGTCTTTTGCTTAATTTTGGGCCTCATTTGAGCCCATAATCACAAGACTAATTCAGCCCAACAAGGTTAATGTGTAATACACCAACCATCTCATAGGTTCAGAAATGTACGGGGTGTTACATCCTTCCCCCCTTAGGGACATTCGTCCTCGAATGTTAAGAACAGTACCCAATTTAAACAAATTCAAGTCTAAGTTTATCCTTCATGTTATCATATACACATAATGCTTATAGATTCTTACTTGTTATTGCTCCAACTCCACTTATTGAATTTTTTCTTCCGTTTGAAATAAATGTGGGTACTTACACTTCATCAGTTCTTCGGCTTCCCATGTGATCTCGTCTACTTGTTGATTTCTCCAAAGTACCTTTACAGAAGCTACTTCTTTATTTCTTAACCTCTTCACTTGTCGATCCAGAATGGAAATAGATACTTTCTCATATGTGAGATATTTCGTAACTTGCACATCTTCAATGGGAGAAATACGAGATGGATCGCCTATGCACTTTCGAAGCATTGAAACATGAAATACTAGATGGACTGTGGAGAGTTCTTGGGGTAGTGCTAATTCATACACAACTTGAACAAATCTTTGGATAATCTTATATGGCCCTATATAACGTGGACATAGCTTTCCTTTCTTTCCAAACCTCATTACCTCTTTCATTGGTGACGCTTTCAAGAATACCCAATCACCTATGGCAAATTCTAGTCCCCTTCTTCTAACATCGGCATATGACTTGCGTGGACTTTGGGCCTTTTGTAGCCACTGTTGTATCACCCTAATTTTTTCCATAGCTTGATGAACAAGATCTAGTCCAAATAAGGCATTTTCACCCGCTTCAAACCATCCAATTGGTGATCGACACTGTCTTCCATACAAAGCTTCATAAGGTGCCATTTTGATACTTGAATGATAGCTATTATTGTAGGCAAATTCAATAAACGATAGATGATCATCCCAAATACCTTTAAAGTCTAATGTACAAGCTCGTAGCATATCTTCAAGTGTTTGGATAGTACATTCTGCTTGTCCATCTGTCTGAGGATGAAAAGTTGTACTTAAATTCACTTGCGTACCTAAACTCTTTTGAAAAGACTTCCAAAAATTTGCAGTAAATTGACCTCCCCTGTCCGATATAATAGAGATTGGAACTCCATGCAATCGAACTATCTCCTTAATATACAACCTTGCATAATCCTAAACTGTGTAGGTGGTCTTGACCAGTAGAAAATATGTTGACTTGGTAAGCTTGTCAACCATTACCCATATGGAATCAAATTTCCGAAGTGTACGAGGAAAACCTGCGATGAAATCCATGTTAATCATGTCCCACTTCCAGACTGGAAGATTTATACATTGCATATAACCTCCAGGCTTTTGATGCTCTACTTTTACTTGTTGACAATCTGGATATTGAGCTATGAATTCTGCAATGTACTACTTCATATTACCCCACCAATACATTTCTTTCAAATCATTACACATTTTGGTGGCTCCCGGATGAATAGAATATCGTGAATGATATGCCTCTGTCATAATCCGTCTCCTTATCTCATCTAAATTAGGTACACATAATCTTCTTTAGCACTGAAGCACTCCCTCTTGCGTAAGATCAAATGCCTTTGTCAACCCTTGTTGTACATTCTCCTTCAGCTGTAAGAAAATAGGATCCACATACTGCTTCTCTTTCACCTCAGCTACTAATAAAGATTCTGCTGCATTTTGCACAATAACCCCCTGCATTTGAAGATTCAAGAAGGCGAACTCCCAAGCTTGCTAGTTAATGGAGATCCTTGACTATATCTTGCTTTTTCGTGAGCTGGCCATCAGTGCTTACCATTGCTTTGCGACTTAACGCGTCGGCAACTACATTTGCTTTCTTGGGATGATATAAAATATCAATATCATAATCTTTTAGTAGTTCCGGCCACCTCCGCTGCCGCAGATTTAAGTCTTTCTGCTTAAATATATATTCCAAACTCTTATGATCGGTATATATGTCAACATGAACCCCATACAAGTAGTGATGTCATATCTTTGAAGCAAATATCACAGCTGCTAGCTCAAGATCATGTGTTGGATAATTTCTTTCATGTGGCCTCAACTGTCTTGAGGCATAAGCTATTACATTATCGTGCTGCATCAATACACATCCAAACCGACTCCTGAAGTATCACAATATACTGCATACCCCTCTGTGCCTTCTGGAAGTACCCATACAGGTGTAGAAGTCAATTTATCTTTTAGCTCTTGAAAACTCTTCTCACATGCATCATTCCATTGAAACTTGGTCGCTTTGTGTGTTAACTTTGTTAAAGGTGCAGCAATGGAAGAAAACCCTTCAACAAATCTTCTATAATAACCTGCCAATCCAAGAAAACTATGAATCTCTGTAGGCGTCGTAGGTCTTGGCCAATTCTTCACAGCTTCTATATTTTGCGTATCAACCCTTATTCCTTCATCAGATACGACATGACCCAAGAATGCTACAGATTTTAACCAAAATTCACATTTAGAGAACTTTGCATATTACTTACGGTCACGAAGAATCTGTAACACCTGCCATAAGTGATTAGCATGGTCCTCTTGTGACCTTGAATAAACCAGAATATCATCTATAAACACTGTCACGAACACGTCTAAAAATGGTTTTAACACTCTATTTACCAAATTTATAAAAACTGCGGGTACATTTGTTAACCCAAATGACATAACTAAAAACTCATAATGACCATACCGTGTTCGAAAAGTTGTCTTAGGTATATCTTGTTCTTTAACCCTTACTTGTTAATATCCCGATCTCAGGTCAATTTTTGAGAAGCATTTGGCACCCTATAATTGGTCAAACAAATCGTCAATTCTGAGGAGAGGATATTTGTTCTTGATTGTTACCTTATTTAGTTGTCGATAATCAATGCACATTCTCAATGTGCCATCTTTCTTCCGTACAAATAATACTGGTGCACCCCAAGAGGACATAGTAGGCCTTATGAATCCCTTTTCTAGCAAGTCATTTAATTAGTCCTTCAACTCCCGAAAATATGTCAGTGCCATCCTATACGGAGGAATAGAGATGGGCAGAGTGCCTGGAATCACATCAATACCAAACTCTACTTCCCGTTCTGGAGGTAAACCTGGAAGATCTTCAGGAAATACATCAATAAATTTATTTACCACTGGAATCGATTGAAAAGTCGGTGGCTCCACATCGGTGTATTGCACTCTTACTAGGTGACATATGTACCCCTTGGACATCATTTTTCTCGCCTTAAGATAGGAAATAAATTTACCTCTTGATGCTCTAACATTACCCTTCCATTCAAGGACGGTCTTTTGTGGAAAATGGAAATGTACCTTCTTAGCTCGGCAATCTACAGTGGCATAACAAGAAGCCAACCAATCCATACCCATGATAACATCAAAATCTACCACTTTCAGCTCAATAAGATCCGCCAACGTATCATGGTCACAAACAGTTACTATACAACTACGATAAACTCTTTTGGCTATAATAGACTTACCAACGGGTGTAGATACTTCAAATGGCTTAGCTAAAAATTCTGGTGTCCTATTAAATTTTTTAGCAACCAATTGATAACAACCTCAATCAAGTGACTAAAATCGATATCGAAAACACGGAATTAAACAACAAAATTAAAGGATAGTTGAGAAATAAGAGATGAGAAGTGAAGAAAGTCTCAATTGAAACAACAATTAAACCAAGGGAGAAAAGAACTCAATCAAATGCATGAGCAACCAATTGAATCAACAATATGATAACTCGATGATTAATCAAGCGAAGAAGATAACACAAGCAATTCGGGAATCCACCCTAATCACTCGATCTAAGCTAATAATTGGAATTGAACCCAATCACTACCCTAACCTAGAGTAACCAAATATCAATTCTATTAAAGACAACTCAATCATCCAAAATCTGAGTAAAGTAAAAGGCTAAGGAAACTATTTATAGTCCTTGTCTTTTCACAAATAGCCTATTAAAAAAATAGGCCAAAAGTGACTATTTTAGTAATAACCCACAAGGGCCCTTCTTGATTGTCCAAATAACATATTTATAGCCCATGACCTTGTATATTTATTGCTCCATGGCCTCCTTCGGGCTCCAAGCTATCATCCATATGTGGAAGCCCATCCTAATGTGCCATACGCTATCCATGCTCGTATCATCCTCCCGTTCTTCAAAAGGATTAGTCCTCGAATCTGAACCTTGCAAAAACATGAGAAGGACAAACAACAAATATATCCTCATAGCATGAGGGTTAGCACAAGGATTATCAACCACACCAACTTGCCAAGGAGGCACACATTTGAAATACAACCAACTATCCTTTGTGTTAAAGAAGATCCATTCATCATATAAGGTATAAAGGAATTGGTCATAAGCAACATCATGAGACAAGGAAACCACAAAGGTCTTAATGGCATCAAGAATCCTAAGAGATGATATCACATATGATTTAGGAGCCGTAAGACACAATTGTTTCATCGCCTCACAATAAGACCTCATCAAAAATGGTGCAATTACCCATAAGGGTTCATTTGGGTCAAAGAAGTAAAAGACCCACATATCTCTACCTCCATACACAACAAATCCCATACCATCATGGGTATCATCATAAGCAAAGAGGTAGTAGAGAAAGGTGTTAAGCTCACTATTCTCATCTAGGGCGTGCCAAAAGATAAGGACACCGGTAGATAAGAAAAGACATTTTAAGCACAAAACAACCCTCTCTATAAAGCAACTTTCCAAAGAAAAAAAGTGCACCAACGAAGCTATGCTACTAGAATGGTCGAGAAATCTATTAGGAGTCAAATCACTCTATATCAAATAATACTCCCAATGAATTGGGGTCCCTCCGATCATAGTATCAAGCATGCTTCCAAGAGTCTTATTTGAAACTTCAACTTGTCCAACCCAATGAAGGTGAAAAGGAGTTTTCAATATCCATGGACTCTCCCAAAAATGAACAAGCAACTTAGCACCCATTAGTTGTGGTCCACACAACTTAAGCACAAGTGTGTCAAACAAGGATGCAAGAATATAGAAAACTCCCAAAATAGGCAATGACACATTTGCCTTGGGGTTCACAAGCATGAGACCATATTTGAGAAAAAGGTCATCATATGCAAACAAGTAGTAAAGAAAGGTGTTACTAAAATGAACTTCATCAAAGGTGTGCCCACATATAGAATCACCCTTTGATCCACAAGCATTAATGCCTTGATCAAGAATGGGGTCACATAAGAATGAAGGGGTTATTGGAGAACATACACCCTCTTTCTTTTGACCACTAACCTCCACAATAGACGTACTATCATCTTCCAAGAAGAGAGTTCCATTTTCAGAAAGTGTGTCATCATACTATAGTGGATTCTCAATCACTTGGTAGCCTTCAAGAGGGGCTACACTTATATCATGCCAAGACACACTATTATGGATTCCACCTTCATTAGTCATGTCAACATCAAACAAGAGATTATCCTTAAAAATACATTCAACCTCACAATCCTCATAAGAAGAAAAAGGAATGGAATCGCAATTCAAGGATTCATCATTTAGGTGCAATGACTTCACATGACTATCTACATGACCAACTATATCAATGCCAACACTAAATTGAGGTTCCTTAAGTTCCTCACAAAACTCCTCATTTAGTGGGTCATCATTACATATGAGTTGATCAACACCAATATCAATTGATAATGAACTATCATTTAAAGCACATGCATCAACACTAAGTGGACACAAATTGATCTTACTAGAAGAATCAATTCGGTCATCAATAGGATCAACTAGTGTATCCACATTCTCAACATGCACATTATCAAAACATGGCAAAGAATCACATGACAATGTACTATCATTTTAAGGCACAAGTGTCAACACTAGGTGGACACAAATTGATCTTACTAAAAGAATCAATTCAGTCATCAATAGGATCAACTAGTGTATGAACACTCTCAACAAATACATTATCACTATGTAACAAGGTGTCATCAAGATGATCACAAGGCAATGAATCTTTAAGCTCACACATATCCATGCCATCACTTACACTCAATTGGCTACTAGCCACACAAGGATCTTCAACTTTTGACAAAGTGTAAGGTTTAGCTTTGTTACCTTGTAGTTCATAGAAAGGATTGCATTCACCTTTCTTTTCAACATTTGAAAACATTTGCTCCTTTGTAAAGCTTTCTAGCACCTCATGATTCTTCATTGCTCGAGGTGCCTCACTAGGCTTGTCTCTAAGGATACCTGCACAAGAATCTAGACAACTAGAAAAGGAAGAAAGGTTGCAAAAGTTAGTATAATATTGTGACAACCCTCTCACATCACTCCTCACAACCTCTCCTTTTTCCACTCTAGAGTTGTCACATATCACACCCTTACTCCTCTCAATCTTTTGTCTCTCAATTTTATTGGAGTTAGGACAAGTGCCAAGAATTCCTTGGGAAGGGTTTGGAGATCCCTTCACATCTAACTTCCACTTTGCGTTGCTAGGAGTAGCCTTAATTTCACTCATTGGATCCTCTTTAAGCACATTTTCACAAGGAGTAGCTTGTTTTGCTTTTGACTCTTTGGAGACCATTTGAGAGATCTTGTCAAGAGTTATTAGCATGGAAGCAAACAATTTGTTCATCGTCAAAGTAATAGGATCCTCAATTGTGAGTGGTTCATTTGTAACTTTTGTTTCAAGAACTCGCCTCTCCCCATCATACACATCTTGAGACAATGAATTCCCTCTACTTCTATGGCTCATTGATCCTCCCACCCTTCCTCCAACATCATTACCATATAAAGAACTAGTCATATTGGAATGAGGATAAGAAGTATAAGTTCTTGCCCCATAAGAAGTAGAGAATGTTCTTCGCCTATGGTCCACACGACGTCTTTGAATTGGTTTTGCCCACACATCTATACCTCCTCGACTAGGACAGGAAGTAACATAAGATGAGGAAGGTAATTCATCCCCACAACATCCCCTTCTATCACAACCCTCTTCAAAAGGTTCACAAGATATATAGGAGAAAGAATTGTACCTCACATCGTCTTCATCACCATGGTGGGTAATATGAGAATCCCCATACTCTTCATCCTCACTATCAAATTCATCATAAGAGACTTCTACTCTTTTATGTTCATCATAAGAGCCATAAGCTCCATGCATCTCATATTCATCTCCGATGTAGTAATTCTCATCATCATGTCGATCATAATCTCTTGGACCATCATATCCTTCATAAGATTCACCATCATACTCATGAGCTTTATTACTTTGCTCACAAGCACTCAAGGAACCCTCATGTTGCTCATCATCACTATACTCATAGCTCATGTCACTACAAGCATAGTCACTAATGTCATCTCCACAATAATCCGAAGCTATGGATGACATTCTCCCTTATATCACCTTTTGTACCTACAAAACTAGCAAACAAGTTAGTAATAAAAGTCTCACGTCACTCATATATGAGCTCTCAACTCACCTTCTACGGCTTCTTTCCCAAATTGATAGGTTACTAGCTTTGCTCAATCAACTCAAGGTTATCAATGCTTGTGGAGGAATGGATTCTTGTGACTCGTAAAACAAGGACGACTCGATTGAAGGTAGAAGGACTTGAATCAAGAAATTTATCTACGAATTAAGATGAGAAAAGTAGAAGAAAAGAAGCACGAAATAAAACGGACTCAAAACAAAACTAAGTAACAAAAGTAGAAAAATTACTTATGTTGCTTAATTTAATGAATCAAAGAGAGGATTTGGTGTTTTAAAACTAGTTAACAAGTGATTAAAGATGTTAATTACTTGTTAAATAGTTGAAAATTGAAAGAAGAAAGCGTAGGAAAAAGAATCATGGAGTTTGGACACTTAGAAAAAATTTTAGGTCCAAAAAACTTTAGGACCCAAAAAAAAAACTAAGTGTTGAAAACCTGAGATTTTTCAGCTCTCTGAAACTGTACCCCACGCGCCTGCGGACGTGACATGCTGACGTGGAATTTTTTAATTTTTTTTTTTTTTTTTTTTTTTTTTGACCTACAAACACTTTGACCAACTTTGACGTGAAGATTTTGGATCAAAGTGTACCTTTTCTATCTTCTTCTTCAAGAACAAGATAAAGATGCTCAAGAACACCAACAAAAACCTCAATCTTCACATTTTCATAACTTCTTCGTTCTAGCACCAAATTCAATGAAATTTTCACCAATGCACTTCTTTTCACACCACGAACAAACCCCACTAACTCTTAGCCCATAAAACCAAGCCAAAAATAAACCCACTTTTTAAAATTGGCCAAGTTTCAAAAGCTTCAAACCCTTCAATGGGAACTTCTCTTCTATAACTCCGAATTGAATGAAATTTGAGATTTAAACTCATACGACACTAGAGAATCAAGATCTAGTATCAAAAACAACAAATCAAAACAAAAAAAAATTGATTTTTTTTTTTTTTTTGAATTTTTGGATTTTTGAAGAAATCAAAATCCCAAGGGTAGATTTGTGGAAACAAACCTAAACCTGGCTCTGATACCAAAATGATAACAACCTCAATCAAGTGACTAAAATCGATATCGAAAACATGGAATTAAACAACAAAATTAAAGGATAGTTGAGAAATAAGAGATGAGAAGTGAAGAAAGTCTCAATTGAAACAACAATTAAACCAAGGGAGAAAAGAACTCAATCAAATGCATGAGCAACCAATTGAATCAACAATATGATAACTCGATGATTAATCAAGCGAAGAAGATAACACAAGCAATTCGGGAATCCACCCTAATCACTCGATCTAAGCTAATAATTGGAATTGAACCCAATCACTACCCTAACCTAGAGTAACCAAATATCAAGTCTATTAAAGACAACTCAATCATCCAAAATCTGAGTAAAGTAAAAGGCTAAGGAAACTATTTATAGTCCTTGTCTTTTCACAAATAGCCTATTAAAAAAATAGGCCAAAAGTGACTATTTTAGTAATAACCCACAAGGGCCCTTCTTGATTGTCCAAATGACATATTTATAGCCCATGACCTTGTATATTTATTGCTCCATGGCTTCCTTCAGGCTCCAAGCTATCATCCATATGTGGAAGCCCATCCTAATGTGCCCTATGTTATCCATGCTCGTATCACCAATGGAGTGACATATGATAAGGTAGAGCCCGGATCAATCAATGCATATACATTATGTGAAAAGAAGGATAATGTACCTTTAACCACATCGGGAGAAGCCTCCAAATTCTGACGATCCGTTAAGGCATAGGTACGGTTCTGGACTCCACTAGAACTAACGACTCCTCTAGCACTTCTACCATGACCAGTAGGCTGTACACCCGATGATGATGAAGCAACGGAGGACCCAGTAGGTCACGCCATACTACTAATACTCCTTCTTGGGAAGTCTCTCACCATGTGCCCGGGCATAGCGCACTAATAGCAAATATTCGTTCTGAATTGGCATTCACCTAAATAAAGCTTCCCGTAGTGCTGACACAGCTGGAGATAAAACCTCGATTGGTTCATACTTCCTTATGCTCGATACCCCGATGTTTGTGACCCTTGAATTCCACTACTTTGCCCAACGTGACTGCCTCTAAACCCTTGGAATTGGGATGGAGTACCTATTGTAGGATAAGAAAATGATGGCCTAGGAGGTCTATTAAAATTTTGAGGCCTAAATTCTCCTTGGGACTCTATGAACTGTCACATAGATTTATCCATCTTTGACGGCCCTCTTGCAAATTCTTGTGTCCTTCTTCTTTGCCTCTGGTCCTCCATTTTCTGTGCAAAGGCTTGTATCCTAGCTATATCTGTAACACCCCGTACCTTCCCAACCCTATTTGACGACGTTGAACAATGTTTACTTAAGTGTCGAGATGCCATGAGTATGTGTTTTATAGTGTCATTGATGAAACAATCGATATTGGGCCTAATATGTGTGATTAAACCTTAGTCGGAGGTGTCTTGTGACTTCGTGGAGAATTTGTGAGGTTAAAAATGAGGCTTGAAGGACCTCCAAACAAAGGATATTAAAGGTAATAAGTAAGTTAAAGAATAGAACTTGAAGTATCTAACCGAACCCGCAAAGAAAAGTCAAAAACAAAATTTTTTTGAAATTTTTTTTTGGTGGGGCGTGCCAGGACACTCTGGGCTAAATTTTTTAGCCCACAGGCATAAAGGTGGTGCGCCCAAGAGCGTGCTAGGCTAGTTTTGTCCACCTTTCAATGTTGGAATTTTTTCTTAAGTCCCAAGGGTGCCCGGGGACGTACCGGGCCAATTTTTGCCACGTTTCTTCTACAACCAAGAGAATATACATGGAATGATTGAAGTATTATATTGGTGTGGAAAATTACTCGTGAATGAATTTGGCATCAAAATGACGGTTTTACCCTTTTAGTCAAAATAAGCCATACGTGGCTAGAATCGCTTGCTTTTGGGATTGAGGCAACAAATATACATCCCGTGGGTGGGAATATCTTATTAATGCATATGAAATGATTTAAACATGATAAATTATTTATTTCATTGGGTTAAGGGAATTGGGCTCAATAGAAGGCCCAAAATGAGAAGGAAAACATGGGCAAAGAATGGGTCAAATGCCAAGCATAGCATTAAATGCCAAGAGTGGATAAGGATGACCCCAAGGCTTATATAAAGGGGACAAAATCATATTTTTATCACATAACACTCTCATGCCAAATCTAGAATTTTCTACAAGTCTTTTCTCTCAACTTCAAACCCTAAGGCACTTCTTGGAGCAAGATCATCATTTTTCAAGCTTGGGTAAGTAATTATTCTTATGTATTAATATATTATATGAATGGGAGAGTATGTAAATCATGTTGGTTATGCTTAGAAGTGTTGAACATGGTACCTTGTGTTTTTGTAAAAGGTGTGTTCTCCCTGGGATTTAAACTTGAAATATGACTTGTGGTTTTGATGAAAGAGCATGGTATGGATGAAATATCAACATGTATGGTGTCATTATGTTATTAATCTTGTAATTTTGTTATAAGTGTAAATTATGGGATTTTGGCCGATTTGTTGTTGTGAGGTGTATTGAAGTGAATTGGTGGAATCATTGTGATGGTGTGGTGATGGAGAAGTGTAAAGTATGAATTTGGTGTGACATGCTAGTGGTTTATGATATTGGTCAATTTTGGGAATATTGTGGGATTATTGGTATGATAATTTCATAAATGGTATTGTTGGTGTGATAGTTTTACACATGGTATTGTCAAGAGGGAAATGACATGTTAAAGCCAAACATGTAACTCATTGTCGTTATATGCCATTGTAAGGTAATTGGTGGTTAATGTGAACTCCGTTATGTTTTTGTGTTGTAGAGTGAAACATAAGGAAGGAGCAGGACTATTGTATGCGCATTTAAGATTGTATATTCGTATTGAGAATACAAAGAATGTAAGGTTCCTCTTTCCGTATCCTTCTGCAACATATTGTTCATATTGACCTTGGGCTTGTTTCAATGTCGAGGGGCTTTGAAGTATAGCAAATCAGGTTGACGTATATTATTATTTATATGCGTCCTGTTCTTATATGACTTATGATTCATTTATCTCTTATTCATTGATTGAAGTTTCAAAGATGTCATAATGTTGTAATTCCTAAAAGAACTATCTCAAGAGAGTAATAATGTAAGAGAATCTATTTATTCTTGAATCGCACTTTCCAATCATGACATGTTCCAAAGTCCAAGAATATTATGATTATCTTTGT
The DNA here is from genome assembly GCA_031232105.1 of Capsicum rhomboideum. Taxonomy (NCBI): domain Eukaryota; kingdom Viridiplantae; phylum Streptophyta; class Magnoliopsida; order Solanales; family Solanaceae; genus Capsicum; species Capsicum rhomboideum. The sequence continues at coordinate 84,079,195 of CP124713.1, read as the reverse complement.
ACCAATCTTTCACAAGAAAAAGCACCAATCTCATAAGAGTAATAAGAGAGGTGATGTGCAAGCTAATATATCTATTCCTCATAAGTAAAGATGTTAATCTCATGAAGTAAAGGAGTGAAGTGAAATGTGTATATGAGTGTGCCTCAAATAAGGTTATAATCCTCAATGTCTCAATCGCTCTTAAGAATGGAAGTAAGAATAACAAGAGAAATAATTAGTGTATAATTAATGAGTATTCATGGGTGGTATCCCAGGGGTTAAAATACCTAGCATGGGTCGATCCCAATAACACAGGTGGTATCCCAGGGGCGACATAAAAGCCTAGCATGGGTAGATCCCGATACATCCCAGGGGCGATATAAAAGCCTAGCATGGGTTATCATGGTACATCCGAGGGGTAACACGAAAGCCTAGCATGGGTTACGATAACATCCCAGGGGTCACAGCACCTAGCATGGGTTAATGACATCCCAGGGGTGACACGAAAGCCTAGCATGGGTTCACATAACATCCCAGGGGTCAAAGTACCTAGCATGGGTTAATATCATCCCAGGGGTGACAGAACAGCCTAGCATAGGTAGAACAATAAAGATGAATAAATATGAAGACAAGAGAAGTAAAGAACGTAATATACATGGTTCCCCACATACAGAAAGAGAGTTTATTCACATTCGCTATTTCTCTTATATTGACTCCGTTGTTGTTGTTATTATGTATGATGATTTTCTTATGAGCCTTACATACTCAGTACATTCTTCGTACTGACCCCCTCAGGGGACTTACCTTACATGTTGCAGGTGCAGGCATTAGTAGACCTCCTCAGTAGGTTATGGACTATTTGCAGATCTTTGGTGAACTCCAGTTGCTTCAGGGCTTTCCGAGTCACAGTTGTATATTTGTTTTGATGTTGTAAATGTAGTATAAAGCGGGGACTTGTCCCGACTTTAAGTTGGTCTTGTAGATGCATCTGTTAGAGGCTTTTGTAGACATAGGTGGGTATGTGAATGTAAGATGTACATTCATTTCGACGTGATGTCCCCAACGGCCAAGTTATATATATATATATATGGCATATGTTTCCGTATCCATGACTTCCGCATAGTTGCATGAGGTATAATAAGGTTCATACAAGGATATACATACGAATGTTCATGAGCAAAGATTGGTTCTCTCGGGCCATATCGGCTTCGGGTGCCAGTCCGGCCCGAATGGGATTTCGGGTCTTGACAATATCCATATCTATATTCAAGGCAGCGATAGTACAATCTCTATCCAAATATGGATCCAATCTATCCACATACCGATGAAATCTATCGGGCATAGTGGCTACCACATTAGGAGCATATCTGGCCAAAGAATTAAGCCGAAGATTGTACTCCCGGACGCTCATATTCCCTTGACGAAGATTTAAGAATTGGTCTGCCCGAGCCTCTCGAATCTCATAGGGAAGATAGTGATCAAGTAATGCCGCTTTGAATTCTTCCCAACTAGCTGGAAGTGCACCGATACCCCTCGATCGTTTCCAATCTTCATACCATAATATAGCCTCCCCTTTAGATCTATATGCCACAAGCTCAACCGTTTCTATACCAATTACATGCATAACATCTAAAGCCCTTTGAATTTGGTCCACAAAATCTTTTGGGTCTTCATTAAGATCTGACCCGGTGAATGTGGGAGGGTCTAATTTAAGAAAATCATGTGTCCTTCGACTAGCTGCCCTATCCGCTCTGTCATTAATTGTAGTTGGACCTATTTGTCCTTGACTTTGTGCAGTAACTATATGGGTCAAAATTTGCACCGCATTCCTTAAATCCTGCTCAGTAGCATTAACAGGAGGTTCTGCAGGTACTTCTCTCCTCGTCGGCTCTTCTGGAGCTGGAAAAGTAGAAGAAGCCCGCGATGCAAACTCAGTTTCAGCTTCACCTTGATTAACTTTTTCATGTGGTGATCTACTAGTTCCTTCTCCGACAAGATTGTCTACCTTCTTACCTTTACCCCTACCTCTGTCATGACCCGAAATCCCATTCGAATCGGACTGGCACCCGAAACCGATATGGCCCGAGAGAACCAATATTTGCTCATAAACATTCATATGCGAAACCTCGCATGAATCTTATTATACCTCATGCAACTATGCGGAAGTCATGGACATAGAACATATGCTATAGAAATACATCTTTATGAAACTTGGCCATTGGGGCCATCAAGTCAAAACGGACATTCGTCTCTTACATCCACATATGTCTACAAAAGCCTCTACCAAATGTATCAACAAGATCAACTTAAAGTCGGGACAAGTCCCCACTTTATACTGTATTTACAATATCAAAATAAATATACAACTATGACCCAGAAAGCTCCGAACCGAGTGGAGCTCACCAAAACTCTGCAAATGATCCCCAGTCTACAGAGGAGGTCTACTAATGCCTGCACCTGCAACATGTAAGGTAAGTCCTCGAGGGGGTCAGTACGAAGAATGTACTGAGTATGTAAGGCTCATAAGAAATCATCATACATCATAATGGAATCAAATATAAAAGAATTAACGAACGTGAATAAACTCTCTTTCTGTATGTGGGGAACTATGTATATTATGTTCTTTACTCCTCTTATCTTTACATACTTTCATCTTATTTGTTCTACCCATGCTAGGCTGTTCTGTCGCCCCTGGGATGAGATTTACCCATGCTAGGTACTTTGACCCCTGGGATGTTATGTGAACCCATGTTAGGCTTTCGTGTAGCCCCTGGGATGTCATTAACCCATGCTAGGTACTGTGACCCCTGGGATGTTATCGTAACCCATGCTAGGCTTTCGTGTCGCCCCTGGGATGTACCGTCATAACCCATGCTAGGCTTTTCTATCGCCCCTGGGATGTATCGGGATCGACCTAGGCTGTTCTGTCGCCCCTGGGATACCACCAGTGTTATTGGGATCGACCCATGCTAGGAATTTTAACCCCTGGGATACCACCCATGATTACTTATTAATTATACATCTCTTATATTCTTACTTCAGTTTTAAGAGGGATACAATGAGGATCATGACATGATTTGAAGCACACATATATATATATTACTTCACTCCTTTACTTCATGAGATTGACATCTTCACTTATAAGAAATGGATATATTAACTTGCACATCACCTCTCTTATTACTCTTATGAGATTGGTACTTTTATTTGTGAAAGATTGGTATAAAGATAATCATCACATTATTGGACTTTGGAACATGACATGAATGGAAAATGCTTTTCAAGGATAAATAGATTCTCTTATGTTATTACTCTCTTGATATAGTTCTTTTAGGCATTACCACGTTATGACGTCTTTGGAACTTCAATCAATGAATAATAGATAAGTGAATCATAATTCATCTAAGAATAGGACACATATAGATACAATATACGTCAACCTAAATTACTATACTTCAAGGCCCCTCGGAATTGAAACAAGCCCAATGTCAATATGAACAATATGTTGCAGAAGGATATGGAAAAAGGAACCTTACATACCTTGTATTCTCAATACGATTCTACAATCTTAAGTGTGCATACAATAGTCCCGCTCCGTCCTTATGTTTCACTCTGCAACACAAGTACATAACGGAACCAATATTAACCAACAATTACCTTACAATGGCATACAATAACAATAAGTAACATGTTTGGCTTTAACATGTCATTTCCCCCTTGACAATACCATTTATGAAATTATTGTACCAATAATCCCACAATATTCCATACATTGACCAATACATGATAACCAATAGCATGTCACACCAAGTTCATACTTTACACTTCTCCATCACCACCACATCACAATTATTTCATCAAATTACTTCAATACACCTCACAACAACAAATCGGCCAAAATCCCATAATTTACACTTACAGAAAAATAACAAGTTTAGGACCATAATCACACCATACATGTTGTTATTTCATCCATACCATGCTCTTTCATCAAACCCACAAGTCATATTTCAAGTTACAATTCCATGGATAACACATCTTTTAGCAAAAACACAAAGTGCCATATTCAATACTTCCAAGCATACCCAACATGATTTACATACTCTCCCATGCATATAATATATTAATCCATAATAAAAATCACTTACCCAAGCTTGAAAGATGATGATCTTTCTCCAAAGATGGCTTAGGTTTTGAAGAGCCCAAAGGGGTGTTCTTGAAAAGTCTAGAAAAAGAGATAGAAAAGCATGTGTGTTTATGAGAATAAAAATCAGATTTTTGGCCCCTTTTATAGACCTTTAATTCCATCCTTATCCACTCTTGTGGCATTTAATGTTTGGTCTAGAAGGTCAAGGCAAGAATGGGTCATTTGACCCATTTTTGGCCCATGCATTCTTCTCATTTTGAGCCCTTTTTTAGCCCAATTCACTTAACCCAATAAAATCAATAATTCCTCCTGTTTAATTCATTTCATACACATTACGACAATATTCCCACTCACTTAATTCATACTCGTTGCCTCAATTCCAAAAACGAGCAATTCTAGCCACGTATGGCTTATTTTGACCATAAGGGTAAAATCATCATTTTGATGACAAATTCGTTCTCGAGTAATTTTATCATACCAATATAATACTTCACTCATTACATGTATATTTTCATGGTTGTAGAAGTAACGTGGCAAAAATTGGCCCTGTACGTCCCCGGGCACCCTTGGGACTTAAGAAAATTTCCAACTTCGAAAAGTGGCCAAAACCAGCCTAGCACGCCCCTGGGCGCGCCAGCTTGCTACCTCTGGGCTAAAAATTTTAGCCTAGAGCAGCCTGGTATGCCCTCTGGCACACCCCAACCTTAATCTTTTTGAAAATTTTGTTTTTCGACTTTTCTTCGCTGGTTTGGTTAGATACTTCAAGTCCTATTCTTTAACTTACTTCTTACCCTTAATATCCTTTGTTTGTAGGTCCTCTTAGCCTCATTTTGAACCCCACAAATTCTCCATGAAAATTGCAAAACACCTCCTACGCAAGTTTAATCACGTGTACAAGGCCACATTTCAATGTTCTCATCACAAACATTACAAATTACATTCTCATGGCATCTAGACACCTAAATAACCATTGTTCAACGTCGTCGCATTGGGTTGGGAAGGTACGGGGTGTTACAACCTCGTCTTGTAATCGGCATTTTACTATAACAAAGAAAACCAATTTTAATGGTCAGATATGATTCCACCAACAACATTGGCTCTAATGCCCGATCTAAGAAATGAAGAAAAGAAACAACTCCTAAATGCCCCATAGCCTCCTGTTTATAAATGTGGTGCACAACATATCCATAAGCAAGACTCTACCCAAAAACAGCTTTGTAAACACCCTAGCAAGACTCTACCCGAAAAAAGCTTTGTAAACACCCTAGGACGACCTGCTCTGATACCACTTTTGTCACGCCTTAAATCGCATTGGGGCGGACTGGCACCCGAAGCCGTTAAGGCCCTAGAGAACAAACCTATACATTCGTACACCTTCCATTCATATGCATGACACTAAATGAACAACAATATATCAAGGATATAAGTCATGGAAAGACATTAAATTAGATATGAAACTTGGTCGTTAGGTCCACCACATCAAAAGGATCATACATTCCTTCGTTCGACTTACAATGTCTACAAAGCCTCTAGCAGATACATAACCACCTAAAGTCGGTACAAGTCCCCGCTTTATACAACAGTTACACAGTACTAAAACCAATATATACACATGACTCAGAAAGCCCCGAATCAATCTGGATCTCACCAACAGTCTGCAGATGACCTGAATCCTACTGTGGAGGTCTATTAGCTCTTGTGCTTGTAGCAAGTAAGGTAAGTCCCACAAGGGACGTCAGTAGGAAAGAATGTACTGAGTATGTAAGGCCATAAGTAACTACATGAAACATAAGAACTTCAATGGAATCAAATACAAGTGAATGGACAATATTGATAAACCATTATTCTGTATATGTGGAACCATGTACATTTCCTTCATTACTTTCTTTGCTTTTACGATCATTACCGTCAAATAATAACGTCATATATTACCGTTATATAATGCCCGGGCCCAACTAATAAGTGGAAAATCATAACATAACATAACATAACATTGGGATCGTCTCTAGCTAGGCTTTCGCCCCTTTGAGCTACCACCCATAAATCAATAAAATAGGTTCGGCCCTAGCTAGGTTTTCACCCCTTTGGGCTACCCCCCATCAGGTTTGGCATCAAGCTAGGCTTTCTCCCCACTGAGCTAGCCCCTGATCCAATAATCTCGGGATCGTCTCTAGCTAGGCTTTCGCCCCTTTAAGCAACCACCCGGTCTCAAAGAACCATAAAGTAACCATATATGCATTACTTCTTTCCTTTACTTTTGTGAGATTGATATATTAGTGGTCATAACATTATTGGAACTTTGGAACAATAGTCAATGACTGAGAGACATGTGAATGACAATTTATAACAAACCTATAATGAGATACTTTAGGACATTTTGAAATAGAAACCAGTTCGGTGACAATGAGAACAATAGAAGCTGCCAAAGAAATACGGAAAAGAGAAACCTTACATACCTTATCTTCCCATTATGAATACACAATCAATATGTGAATACAATAATTCATCTCCTTCCTTACGTGTTACTCTACAACACAAGTACATAACGGAGCTCACGTTAACAACTAACTACATTACAAATGCATAAGATGACAATGAGTTACGTAACTGCCATATAACGTCATTTCACCCTCTTATAATACCATTTACGGCATCACTATACCAACAATACCAAACATGAAACACATCAACCAAGACATCATAAACCGATAGCATTTCACACCAAGTTTATACTTTACACTCCCCCTTCAACACAACATCACATTTACTCCATCACGTCACTTAAATACCTTTCACAATAACATATTCAAAACAATCCATAATTTATATACTTCAACATGCCTCCGAACGACCCCTTATATCCATTCAAAGGGTACCATAAGTTGATGATTGCATCCAAGAAGGGTATAGGGGCCTTGGGGGGTCAAAGAGAAGCAAAAAAAACAAAACAAAATTTTGCAATGACCTGTGGATCCACCTGAACCCTCAGGTGGGTGAGGTGCAGCCACAGGTGCCTATCTATCCTTGTCCAGGGCCACTTGCGTTGGCATCTGGGCTGCAGGTGCCCCATCCGCGAAGGGGGATACCCGGTTCGGCCAGAATGGGTCTCTCTTGGGTCGATATTTGTAATAAATGGTCCATGGTCATAAGTAAGCTTCTATTTTAATATATTAGGTTAAATTGGATGCCAACGAACAATCATGATTTCACAACGCACATGAACATCACAAAACTACATTTTCCTTTCAATACACCACCAATTCCATGCACAATTTTCACAACAACAATTCCAAATGTTATACACAAAGAGAAAGCAAGTTAGGTACATAACCACATCATAAATGTTGACATTTAATCCATCAAACTCACTTCCTTTAAGACCACAAGTCTCCCTTCAAGTTTAGAAGGCAAAACCCTTTACCGATTAAGCAATAATAGACTATTTCACACATAGTGGACTGCTCAACACTTTTCCAACATAACCAACTTTATTTACACACCATCTTCTGCATATAACATATTAAACTATAATATTATACACTTACCAAAGCTTTCAAGAGGTGATCTTGTCCAAACAGAATAGTAGCTTAGGGTTTGAAAGGGAAGAGAAATATCTTGTGGAAAATTCTTGACTTTGCAAGTTTGCTATGTTGAATAAAAATCTGATTTTTAACCCTTATATAGTCCCTTTTAGTCATACTTATCTAAACATTAATATGTGTTTACTTGGTCAACTTAAGAATGGGTCATTTTTCATTTTGGGCCATGTCTTTTGCTTAATTTTGGGCCTCATTTGAGCCCATAATCACAAGACTAATTCAACCCAATAGGGTTAATGTGCAATACACCAACCATCTCAAGTTAGAATAATTCCATAAATGTTCAAACACTCATATAGGTTCGGAAATGTACGAGGTGTTAAAAATAATCAAGAATCCTATCTTCTTTTTTACCATAAAAATCCGAACTAAATAATTTCTACCTCGCCTGATCATTGGTTACTGAGAGGTTAGAAGTATATCTTCACAAAGAAATTTTTACGGGATCCCTATCTATGAAAATTTTAACTTCTTGTTCCGGCGAACGAATAATCATTGAGTCCTCCTCTTTCCGGACAACACATACAAAGAGACCCGCCAACAGTCAAATAATTAGTGAACCTTAGACATAGAGAGATATTTCTATAATTAGTTCGTTTCTCTTCTATTTTTATGTCTCCCTTTCTTTAGTTATTTACTAGAGAATTTATGATCTGGAAGTCGATCCGGGGCAAGTGTTCGGATCTAGTATGACATAGCCTTGAGGCGCTCAACGGACCCTTTAACCTTTTAAAAACCTTTTTGGGAATTGGATTGATCCAAAAATAACTTTTTGTGCAACCTAGTGTATATTCATAGAAGTTATTAGATAAATCCCGAACTTGCCCACGCTCATCCAAATCGGCCTCAAAAATCGATCGGAAAGCGAAGCCTTCCTTCTAATCCAATATTCTAAAGATAGTAAGTGTGAACTGTGTGGTTTCTGAGTAGCAGCTTTCAATCGTTCCCAATGCTTAGATTGAGTAGAATGTAAGTGGGGAAGTTCTTATTATTTAGGTTAGTTAGGTATTTCCATTTCAAAAAAAAAAGGTAAAAAATAAAAATTGGGTAGCGCTATATATATGAAAGAGTATAAAATAATGATGTATTTAGAAAATCAAATACCATGGTCTAATAATCAACCATTCTGATTAATTGATAATATTAGTATTATTTGGAAATTTTCTGAAAGATACTTGTGAAAAGTTTCATTAACACGGAATTCGTGTCGAGTAGACCTTGTTGTTGTTGTTCTCTTTCTTTGTCTCTCCTATTGACTATTGACATAGCAAATTCTAGTTCTATTGAGCATGATACCCGCCCTCTACAAAGTGGTTTTTAGAAAGGTCTTTAAACAACTCTTCGTCTCCAGTTCCAAAAGGTTTAATGAATGGCTTTTTTCTCTGCCCACTAACCATGAAAAGACAGACTATATAGGGCCGCCCGCCCTGGTTCAAATACCATTTTATCCTACCTCGCTCACCGCCCCTCAGGCTTAAAATCCTTTTCGATCAATCCTCATGGTAATAATTATGCTAATTTTGCCTAATAATCTCTTCGGGTGATCAAGGGGGCTCCCTTTTTCAGTAGATGAGATTAGGATAAAAGGTATTAGCTCAACGCTTCTTTTCTCTGGCTTGCTCTTTCAAATCCAATTTTGGAACGCAGTAATGTAATCGGGATTTCATCTCTGAACTTCATTTTTCTATGAAAGAAAGAGGTGGAAAGTTTTGTTAGAAATTCTGCCTTATTCCATGAGATCTAGAAGCACTTCTGCAACTTTCTCTCTTCCCTAGCGCTCTTTTTTTTTACTTTTTTCAAAGGGAAATGAAGGCCTTCCTTATAAGTTCTCGCTCGATTAAAAGGATATAACACATACGAAACCTTAGCTTCGCTGACTTTATGAGCACTAACCTCCGCCACGACATTAGTGGCTTAGCTCTTCACATTTCTCGCAGGTTTTTTTATACAGAGAGAGTAAGTAGGGGGGGCACGGAAGATTGGTCCATTCCGAAAAGCTGTGTATTTATTCTTTGAGTTTGAGGTTACAGAATGAATTCATCAAAATTCTTTTTATCAACATATCTTTGATTAGTTTGGTGTTTACTTTTATGAACCAATGAAATACCTATGGTTTGATACATAATAAATTGTCCATTATTTTTTTACAGACAACCAATAGGTTCGATAATAAATATCCCCTTATTCATCAATTCTGTAAGAGGTAAATTTGCCTGAATCAACATTATATCCAAACTCATTTCTCTCCTTTGAATTGATGGTCAGCGGGGGATTCGGTATAGCAACTCAGGTTCGTTTGCAATGTGCATTACCACTAGACTAGACACATGTTGGCTATAGGAAGTATGGTTTCGAAAGTGACTTCAGTTCGCCAGTTCAGGCTCAACTCCACGCTTTACGTTAGCGAACCTGCAGGTCGGGTCGGGACACTGCACTTTTTCTTTCTGTATGGGATATACCAGGGAGAGAAGGGAATGCATCAAGGTGGGACTCTGCGCTTTTTCTTTCTCCCGCTCAAAGTTTCTTGTAAGCTTGTCACAAAAGGCACTACAGCTTCTAATAACTCGTTCATTTTTGTATTTTCAAATTGATTCCTCCCCTAAAGCAAACTCCTACTCCTCTTTTTCGTGTTTTATTGATCAGAATCATCCAAATATTGGGAATAGCATAGTATTGTCCGATTCATAAGGATAGGAATAAATTGCTTTATGCTCAAAATGAGCCATAGTCATAAAAGGTCGTGTCATCTTTCATATGAAGGCATCATAACATATACATTAAATCAAGATCAAATAAAAGATTCTCCATCCCTTCTTTATACTCGTCTATCCCTCGATCAACTAGATGGGCCTAGGATAAGGTATTAAAAAATAGTCGATATGCGAGGTGAAACAATGGTATCTCCAATTATAGCCCCTCTGGGATGTAAAATATATCTCTTCTCACCATCCCCATAGTGTATGAGACAAATTTATGCATTTCGATTAGGTTCGTATTCTATGGTTACGATTCTACCATATATGTCTTTTTTATTCAGTCAAAAATTGATTTTACAGTATAGACGCTTATGACCTCCCCCTCTATGCCTTGCGATAATGATTCCTCTGGCATTACGACCTTTACTAAAAGGGCGTTGTCCATAGATCAAATTATTTTGTGGATTGGATTTCACTTGACTGTCTACGGTTCCATTGCGTGTGCGGAACAGTCTTATCAAGGCGCTCTCTTTAACTAATCAAGCAAGACAGATGGAATGAAAGAAAGAAAAAGTAGCTCTGCAGCTCGCCCATAAAAAGATAAATCCGCCACTAGAGATTTGTCAATCCCTGGGCTTGGCCAAAGACATACCCGGCATACTAAGACTAAGATGAATCATCTCAGACCTTCAACAGGCCTAGTCCCTAAATCCCTAAACTAAATAGGCTGAGCACATCCCATCCCACAAGAGTCAAACCCAGAAAGCGTGGCAAGTCATTCGCCAAGGCCATTACCAACAACAGGATTATTTTCAAGATGTCAACTGGAAATCTTGATGAATCGAGGAGAAAAGCATCTACCCTTTCAAAAAAGGATGGAATAGCGACCTGTGGTAAGAGAGCGTTTAGCACAAGAGCGAAGGATGACAACTGATTCAATTGCCCTCTCTACTCAATTGATTGAATATAGTTGCGTGAAGCAGCATAAGTGCTAACCTAATATAAGAAAAGAGGGGGAACGTGAAAGCAAGGCTATTTCGGGGCCTCAAGCGTCTGTAGGCCTATCAGCCATGAAATACGCATAAGTGGGAATGGGTAAAAAGGATGGTTATAAGGTATCTAGAGGACCTGTTTTTGACTGGTCATAACCAGAACTCTTAGGTTAGGGGGACGAGCCTAGTTCATTAACCCAGACCATGGCTTGAGACCGTTGGGAGGGGGCTTGGCACACTGGGAAGGATCTTCTTAAAAACATACTACGGCTTACCACGCTAGGAGTGGGGGTCAAATCATTCCATAAAGATTGAAGGGAATAATGATTTTCACTATTCGCCAAAGCTGTAAATAAGAGAAGGGCTTAGCGCAAAGACAAGCTAGCCAAGATTGGTAAGTATAGAACAAAATCCATAGGGCATCATCTCCACCCTGTAGGAACTACGACATCACCCTAAGGCGTAAGTCACGGACCGACCGTAGAACCATGTTCAATAAGTGGAACGCATTAGCTGTCCGCTCTCAGGTTGGGCAGTATGGGTTAGAGCAATGACTCATTCTTAAAACCAGCATTCTTAAGACCAAAGAGTCAGGTGAAAAGGGAGGAAAGCCCTCCATTCCTGGTTCTCCTGTAGTTGGATCCTGCCATTTTGGGAACGTCCAGTGCCAAAGTCACTGAATGGGTAAGTCGCCTTTAGTCTGATAAAGGAGAATAGGAATGAAATAAAATAAATCAAAATAAAAAGAAAAGAATCAAATTGCAAAAGCAAAAAGGAGGTATGTCTTTTTATTAATTATTCTTTCTTTCCTATAATTCAATTTTGATTTCGATTTAGAGAGAGAAATATTTTGTCATGATTCATGAACTAATAGACTCTAATTTTTTTCGTAATTGAAAATTCAAGGTTGAAATGTATATGGGATATTGCTATAAAGCACATTTTATTTAATGAAAAGGCTATTAATCAACAAAGAAAAATGAAAATTCTTAAAAGATGAGATTAATTCAGAAGCACTTATTTATTAGCTTTAAATATAGCAGACAGAATTAACGTGTAGTTATTTTTACTGCCAACAAGGAGAAGAAGGATCCTGATGAGACCAAAGAGGAAGTGGCTTTAATAAGCTATTCGCAACAATTAGATTTTCGGCGAGGTATAATTAAATGCTCTATGTGGGCTCAAAGGCGCAAAAATATTATTTGGGTAAAGACTAAAAATCAGTCAATCCTAAGCAAAATATACTGATTACAGGCTCTACTGAAATACTGAAATGAATGAAATCAAAGTCAATCTTACTCAATCAAAGAAATAGGAGTCGAAAGCCAATAATTTGAGATTGATGCTTAGGCTGCACACCTTAGCAAAGAGAAAGTAAGAATTTGAGATTTCTCCCTCTAACTCAAGAGAATAATGCCTTTTTGATATTTTGTTCATCATTTTTGCTCTCAAAACCCTAAGAACTCAAAGCCCACTTTTGGAGAAAAATCATCATTTTTCAAGCTTGAGCAAGTGATTATTGCTATGTATTAATTTATTATATGCATGGGAGAGTATGTAAATCATGTTGGTTATGCTTGGAAGTGTTGAACATGGTACTTTGTGTTTTTGTAAAAGATTTGTGATCCATGGGATTTAAGCTTGAAATATGACTTGTGACTTTGATGAAAGAGCATGGTATGGATAAAATATGAACATATATGGTGTGATTTTTTTATTAAAATTGTTATTTTTCTGAAAGTGCAAATTATGGGATTTTGGCCAATATGTGCTATGAGGTGTATTAAGGTAACTTGATGGATTATTTGTGATGTGGTGTGGATGAGAAAGTGTAAAGGAGAAGTGTTGTGGTGAAATGTTATTGATTATCATGTATTGGTCAATGTATGGAATATTGTGGGATTATTGGTATGATAATTTCATCAATGGTGTTGTCAAGGGGGAAATGACATTTTAAAGGCAAACATGTGACTCATTGACGTTATATGCATTTGTAAGGTAGTTGGTGGTTAATGTAAATCCCGTTGTGTATTTGTGTTGTAGAGTGAAACATAAGGAAGGAGTGGGACATTGTATGCATATCTAAGGTTGTATATTCGTATTGAGAATACAAGGTATGTAAGGTTACTCTGTCCGTATCTTTCTGCGGTAAATAGTATTCACATTGACATTACGCTTGTCCTATTCCGAAATGTGCTAAGGTATCCAATATCCAGTTATCAATGGTCATTATCACATAGTTACTATTCATTGATCAATTGTGAACCACATGTCTCATATTCATGGTTAATGTTCCAAAAGCTCAATAAGGTTGTGTTCTAATGTTCCAATAGTGATTATACTCATGTCTCTTATTCAAGGATTATTGTTCAATGGTTCCAATGGTACTATGGTTCTAATAATATTATGTTTCTCACAATGTTTATTTACATGTCTCTCACTTATTGGTTAATGATCCAAAGCTTCATATAAAGTTATGACTATCATTGTATCAATCTCAAAGTAATAAATAAAGTAATGCAAATATATGGTCAATGATCAATTATGGGTGATAGCTTTGGGGGAAAATACCTAGCTCAAGCCGATCTCAAGATTTGTTGGATCAGGGGGCAGTCCTAGAAGCATACGCCTAGCTCGGACCGATCCTGACAGGGGGTAGCTCTAGGGGTCATAACCTAGCTCGAGCCGAACCTGAAATGTTGGTTTATGGGTGGCAGCTCTAGAGGTAATAACTTAGCTCGAGCCGATCCCGATGTATATTAATTCATGGGTGGCAGCTCTAGGGGCATAAGCCTAGCTCGAGTCGATCCCAACATAACGATATGTTATGTTAAAACCCACTGTTCAGTCGGGGCCCGGGTATCACAGGTCACAGGCAAAGATGAATAGTCATGGAGGTAAAGATGCAAAGAAAATAATGAAAGCAATATACATGGTTTGCAAAGTTCAGTATAGTGACTTATCCATATTGCTCACTCATTGGTATTTGAGTTCATTGACATATTTACATATCATAAAAGTTTCATATGGCCTTAAATACTCAGTACATTCTTCATACTGACCCCTCTTGGGGGATTTACCTTACTTGCTGTAGGCACAGGTACTAGTAGGCTTCCACAGTAGGTTGCTAGTTGTTGCAGATCATTGGTGAGCTCCAGTTAGTTCGGGGCTACTGCAAGTCACAGTTGTACATATGTTTTGGTGTTGTACATGTTGTATAAAGCGGGGACTTGTCCCGACTTTTAGTTTATTTTGGTCAATGCATTTGTTAGAGGCTTTTGTAGACAGATGTGGGTGTATAAATGTAAAAGGTACATGTCGTTTTTGACTTGATGGCCTCAACGGCCAAGTTTCACATATGTATATATATATATGTCCCATGTTCTATGTTTTTGCGTATTTTGCCTTTCATGTTCTTATGTAATGGTGGTGTTGCCTATGACATGCATATGAATGAATAGAAGCAAAGCTTGGTTCTCTCGGGCCATGTCGGCTACGGGTGTCAATCCATCCCGATGGGATTTGGGGCGTGACAAAAGTGGTATCAGAGCTAGGTTGTTCTAAGGGTGTCTACAAAGCCGTTTCTGAGTAGAGTCTTACTTATCGATGTGTTGTGCACCACATTTATAAGTAGGAGGCTACGGGTCATTTAGGATGTTGTTTATTTTCTTCACTTCTAGATCGTGCAATAGAGCCAGTGTTGTAAGTTGAATTGTATCTGATCATGGTAATTATTTTTCTTTGGTATAATCAAAATGCCAATTACGAGAAGTGGTAGAGGTAAAGGGAAGCAGGTAGATGCGCCTGCTGAAGAAGGAATGAGTAGATTGCCACCTGACCAAGCCAGTCAAGGTGGAGTAAATGCTGAAATTTTATCACGGTCTTCGTCTACTTTTCCAGCTCCGAAGGAGCTAATTGGTAGAGAAGTACCCGCAGAATCACCAACGAATGCCACAGATCAGGATCTTAGAAATGCAGTACATATGTTGACATAGTTAGTGGCAGCCCAAAGTCAAGGACGAGTTGGTCCAATGACACATGATGATGATGCATCTAGAGTGGCGAGTCGCAGAACACAGGATTTCCTGAAATTGGACCCTCCTATATTCACTGGGTCAGATCTGAAAGCAGATCCACAGGACTTTGTGGATCAAATCCAAAGGGCCTTGGAAGTTATGCATGTGACGGGGGTAGAGACAGTTGAACTTGTTGCGTACAGATTGAAAGGAGAGGCAATATTGTGGTACGAGGATTGGAAGAAATCCCGTGATATTGGTGCAAATCCACCTAATTGGGAAGAATTTAAAACAGCTTTTCTTGATCATTACCTGCCCTATGAGATTCGTAAGGCACGTACGAATCAGTTTCTAAATCTTCGTCAAGGAAATTAGAGTGTCAGAGAATATAGCTTGCAATTTAATTCCTTGGCACGGTATGCCCCAAATATTGTGGCTACGATGACAGACAGAGTCCACCGATACGTGGATAGACTAGAGTCATATTTGGTAAGGGATTGCACCATTGCTGCCTTGAACAAAGACATGGACATAGTGAGAATACAAGCCTTCGCCTAGACAATGGAAGATCAAAGACAGATAGGAAGGGTACATGAATTTGACAGAGGACAGTCCAAGAGGGCTAGACCGATGGGATCATCTATGATGTCTCAAGGAGGATGCATCGGTTCCTTCACTGGGTCGAGGTATGCAGTCTGTTGGCCGTGGTAGGGGTGCCAGAGGAGCAGCCAGTACTAGTGGGGTCCAGAATCGCACTTATGCTTTAGTGGACCGATAGAATTCAGAGGCTTCCCCTAATGTTGTCACAGGTACATTATCCATATTCTCATATAATGTATATGCACAGATTGACCCCGGTTCTACATTTTCCTATGTTACTCCATTGGTTGCTGCGAAATTTGCAAAGGCACCAAAATTATTAATTAAATCAATTGAAGTGTCTACACCGGTTGGTGAATATATTATTGCAAAAAGAGTATATCGTAACTGTATGGTAACTGTGTGTGGTAATGATACATGGGCTGATCTCATTGAATTAGACATGGTGGATTTTGATATGATCATGGGAATGGATTGGTTGGCCTCTTGTTATGCCACGATAGATTGCCGGGCCAAGAAGGTGCAATTTTGTTTTCTGCAAGAAAATTTTTTTGAATGGCAAGGTAATGTAGGGGCACCACGAGGGAGATTTATTTCCTATCTGAAAGCCAGGAAAATGATTGCTAAGGGTTACATATGTCATTTAGCACGGGTGAATGATAATGATGTGGAACCGCTAACTCCGCAGTCGGTTCAAGTGGTCAATGAATTTCTGGATGTATTCCCAGAGGATCTTCCAGGCTTACCCCCAGAACGGGAAGTAGAATTTGGCATTGATGTAATTTCGGGCACGCAGCCTATTTTTATTCCTCCATATAGAATGGCTCCGGCAGAACTGCGTGAACTAAAGGAGCAGTTAAAAGATTTGCTAGATAAGTCCTTCATTAGGCCTAGTATGTCCCTGTGGGGTGCACCTGTATTATTTGTACGAAAGAAAGATGACACGTTGAGAATGTGCATTGACTATCGACAGTTGAATAAGGTAACGATCAAGAACAAATATCCCCTCCCTCGAATTGATGATTTGTTTGATCAGTTACAGGGTGCCCAGTGTTTTTCAAAGATTGACTTGAGGTCGGGTTACCACCAAGTCAGGTGTAGAGAAGAAGATGTACCCAAGACAGCTTTCCGAACGCGGTATGGCCATTATGAATTTTTAGTTATGTCATTTGGACTAACAAATGCACTAGCTGTGTTCATGGATTTGATGAATAGGGTGTTTAAGCCATTCCTGGATATGTTCTTCACTGTATTTATAGATGACATCCTAGTTTATTCAAGATCACCGGAGGACCATGCTAATCACTTACGGCAGGTGCTATAGATTCTCCGTGAGTGTAAGTTGTATGCAAAGTTCTCAAAGTGTGAGTTTTGGTTAAAATCAGTTGCATTCTTGGGTCACATTGTGTCAGATGAAGGGATACAGGTTGATACACAGAAGATTAAAGCAGTGAAAAATTGGCCAAGACCTACGACAGCCACAGAAATCTGTAGTTTTCTTGGACTGGCAGGTTATTACAGAAGATTTAGGGAATGTTTTTCCTCCATTGCTGCACCGTTAACAAAGCTTACACATAAGGCAGTAAAATTTTAGTGGAATGATGCGTGTGAGAAAAGCTTCCAAAAGTTGAAAGATAAATTAACCTCCACACCAATTTTAGTGCTTCCCGAGGGTACCGAAGGTTATGCAGTGTATTGTGATGCTTTTGGGGTTGGCCTCGGATGTGTATTGATGAAACACAGTAATGTCATAGCATATGCCTCACGACAGTGGTGGCCACATGAGAAAAATTATCCCACACATGATCTTGAATTGGCAGCGGTAGTTTTTGCTTTAAAGATATGGCGTCATTATTTGTATGGAGTTCATGCTGATATCTATACGGATCACAAAAGTTTGCAATATCTCTTTAAGCAGAAGGAACTCAATTTGAGGCAACGAAGGTGGTTAGAGCTTTTAAAAGACTATGATATTGATATTTTTTATCATCCAGGCAAAGCAAATGTAGTAGCTGATGCATTGAGCCGCAAGGCAGTAGAAAGCACTAGTGGCCAGTTGACTGAAAAGCAGGAGATAATCAAAGATCTACATCAATTAGCCAGCTTGGGAGTTCGCCTTATAGAATCTCCGGATGAAGGGGTTATTGTGCAAAATGCAGCTGAATCCTCTTTAATAGCTGAAGTGAAAGAGAAGCAGTTTGCGGATTCTATTTTATTGCAGCTAAAGGAAAATGTACAACAGAATCTAACAAAGGCATTTGATCTTATAGGAGAAGGGGTACTCAAATGCCAAGGTAGGGTATGTGTACCAGATATAGATGAGTTGAGGAAACGAATTATGACAGAGGCGCATCATTCGTGCTATTCTATTCATCTGGGTGCTACTAAAATGTACCATGATTTGAAAGAAGTGTATTGGTGGGGAAATATGAAAAAGAACATTGCAGAATTTGTCGCGCA
Source organism: Capsicum rhomboideum (assembly GCA_031232105.1). Lineage (NCBI taxonomy): Eukaryota > Viridiplantae > Streptophyta > Magnoliopsida > Solanales > Solanaceae > Capsicum > Capsicum rhomboideum. The sequence continues at coordinate 84,060,706 of CP124713.1, read as the reverse complement.
ATGCCTGAATTGTCAACAAGTGAAAGTAGAACATCAGAAACTGGGAGGTTATATGCAATGTATCAATCTTCCAGTCTGGAAATGGGATATGATTAATATGGATTTCATCACAGGTTTGCCTCGTACATTGCGGAAATTTGATTCTATATGGGTCATAGTGGACAGGCTTACCAAATCAGCGCATTTTCTACCAGTCGAGACCACATATACAGCTGAGTAATATGCAAAGTTATATGTGAAAGAGATAGTACGATTGCATGGTATTCCACTTTCCATTACATCAGACAGAGGAGCACAGTTCATAGCGCACTTTTGGAGATCTTTTCAGTAGAGTTTGGGCACACAGGTGAATTTGAATATGGCTTTCCATCCTCAGACTGATGGACAAGCAGAACGTACTATTCAGACACTTGAAGATATGCTACGAGCATGCACGTTAGATTTTCAGGGCAGTTGGGATGACCATTTGCCTCTTATTGAATTTGCATACAACAATAGCTATCATTCAAGTATTGAAATGGCACCTTATGAAGCTTTGTACGGAAGGAAATGTAGATCACCAATTGGATGGTTTGAAGCAGGTGAAACTGCTTTACTTGGGCCAAATATTGTTCATCAGGCTATGGAGAAAGTTAAAGTGATCCAACAATGGTTACAGACGGCCCAAAGTCGCCACAAGTCATATGCTGATGTTAGAAGAAGAGGACTTGAATTCGCCATAGGTGATTGGGTATTTTTAAAGGTGTCACCAATGAAAGGGGTAATGCAGTTCAGAAAGAAAGGAAAATTGAGCCCATGTTACATAGGCCCATATGAAATCATTAGAAGATTTGGGTAAGTTGCGTATGAATTGGCACTGCCTCAAGAACTTTCCTCAGTCCATCCGGTATTTCATGTTTCGATGCTTCGAAAGTGCATAGGGGATCCATCCCGTATTGTTCCTGTTGAAGATGTTCAGGTTACAGAGGATTTTACTTATGAAGAGGTACCTATTGCTATCCTAGATCGACAAGTAAAGAGGTTGAGGAATAAAGACATAGCTTCCGTAAAAGTCCTTTGGAGAAATCAACAAGTAGAGGAGATCACATGGGAAGCGGAAGAAATGATGAAATCCAAGTATCCCCATCTATTTCAAATGGATGAAGAGGTTCAAAGTGCAGAAGTGGAGCAATAAAAAGTAAGTATCCATGAGCCTTAAGTGTTTATGTATATGTATGCTAGTATAGAGATGCATTTGTCATAATTGAAGTGATACTATTAACATTCGAGGATGAATGTTCCTAAGAGGGGAAGAATGTAACACCCCATATCTTTACAACCCTACTTGACGACATTCAATAATGTTTACTTAGATGTCGAGAGCTATAAGCATGTATTTGGTAATGTTAATGATGAGAAAATTGAAATTTGGCCTCGTACATGTGATTAGCCCTTAGTAGAAGGTGTTTTGTGATTTTTGTGGAGAACTTGTGGGGTTAAAAATGAGGCTAATAGGACCTCTAAACAAAGTATATTAAGGGTAAGAAGTAAGTTAAAGAATAGGACTTGAAGTATCTAACTAAACCCGTGAAGAAAAGTCAAAAAATGAAATTTTCAAAAAAAATAAGGTTGGGGCGCGCCAGAGGGCGTGCCAGGCCGCTCTGGGCCAAAATTTTTATCCCATAGGCAGCAATCTAGCGTGCCAGGATGGGTTTTTTCCATTTTTCAAAAGTTGAAAATTTCTTAAGTCCCAAGGGTGCCCGGGGACGTACCGAGCCAATTTTTACCACGTTTCTTTCACAACCACGAGTATATACATTAAATGATTAAAGTATTATATTGTTATGATAAAATTACTCATGAACGAATTTGGCATCAAAATGACGATTTTACCCTTGTGGTCAAAATGAGCCATACGTGGCTAGAATCACTTGTTTTGGGGATTGAGGATATGGATATGAATAGCGTGAGTGTGAATATTGTTGTAACACATATGACATGATTTAAACATGAGAAATTATTGATTTTATTGGATTAAGTGAATTGGGCTCAAAAAGGGCCCAAAATGTGAAAGAAGACATGGGGCCAAAAATGGGTCAAATGACCCATTGCCTTGACCTTCTAGATACAAAATTAAATGTTATATGAGTGGATAAGGATAGACTTGAGGGCTTATATAAATGACCCAAAAGCTTATTTTTATTCACTTGGAAATCTCATGCCTTTTTGATATTTTGTTCATCATTTTTGCTCTCAAAACCCTAAGAACTCAAAGCCCACTTTTGGAGCAAGATCATCATTTTTCAAGCTTGGGTAAGTGATTATTGTTATGTATTAATATATTATATGCATGGGAGAGTATGTAAATCATGTTGGTTATGCTTGGAAGTGTTGAACATGGTACTTTGTGTTTTTGTAAAAGATTTGTGATCCATGGAATTTAAGCTTGAAATATGACTTGTGAATTTGATGAAAGAGCATGGTATGGATAAAATATGAACATATATGGTGTGATTTTTTTATTAAAATTGTTATTTTTCTGAAAGTGCAAATTATGGGATTTTGGCCAATATGTGCTATGAGGTGTATTAAGGTAACTTGATGGATTATTTGTGATGTGGTGTGGATGAGAAAGTGTAAAAGAGAAGTGTTGTGGTGAAATGTTATTGATTATCATGTATTGGTCAATGTATGGAATATTGTGGGATTATTGGTATGATAATTTCATCAATGGTGTTGTCAAGGGGGAAATGACATTTTAAAGGCAAACATGTGACTCATTGACGTTATATGCATTTGTAAGGTAGTTGGTGGTTAATGTAAATCCCATTGTGTACTTGTGTTGTAGAGTGAAACATAAGGAAGGAGCAGGACATTGTATGCACATCTAAGGTTGTATATTCTTATTGAGAATACAAGGTACGTAAGGTTACTTTGTCCATATCTTTCTGCGGCAAATAGTATTCACATTGACATTACGCTTGTCCTATTCCGAAATGTGCTAAGGTATCCAATATTCGATTAACAATGGTCATTATCACATAGTTACTATTCATTGATCAATTGTGAACCACATGTCTCATATTCATGGTTAATGTTCCAAAAGCTCAATAAGGTTATGTTCTAATGTTCCAATAGTGATTATACTCATGTCTCTTGTTCAAGGATTATTGTCCAATGGTTCCAATGGAACTATGGTTCTAATAATATTATGTTTCTCACAATGTTTATTTACATGTCTCTCACTCATTGGTTAATGATCCAAAGCTTCATATAAAGTTATGACTATCATTGTATCAATCTCAAAGTAATGAATAAAGTAATGCAAATATGTGGTCAATGATCAAGTATGGGTGGTAGCTTTGGGGGTAAACACCTAGCTCAAGCCGATCCCAAGATTTGTTGGATCAGGGGGCAGTCCTAGAAGCATACGCCTAGCTCGGACCGATCCTAACAGGGGGCAGCTCTAGGGGTCATAACCTAGCTCGAGCCGAACCTGAAATGTTGGTTTATGGGTGGCAGCTCTAGAGGTAATAACCTAGCTCGAGCTGATCCCGATATATATAATTTCATGGGTGGCAACTCTAGGGGCATAAGCCTAGCTCGAGCCAATCCCAACATAACGATATGTTATGTTAAAACCCACTGTTCAGTCGGGGCCCGGGTATCACAGGTCACAGGCAAAGATGAATAGTCATAGAGGTAAAGGTGCAAAGAAAATAATGAAAGCAATATACATGGTTTCCAAAATTCAGTAGAGCGACTTATCCATATTGCTCACTCATTGGTATTTGAGTTCATTGACATATTTACATATCATACAAGTTTCATATGGCCTTACATACTCAGTGCATTCTTCGTACTGACCCCTCTTGGGGGATTTACCTTACTTGCTGCAGATGCAGGTACTAGTAGGCCTCTACAGTAGGTTGCCAGTTGTTGCAGATCATTGGTGAGCTGCAGTTAGTTTTGGGCTACTCCGAGTCACAGTTGTACATATTTTTTGGTGTTGTACATGTTGTATAAAGCGGGGACTTGTCCCAACTTTTAGTTCATTTTGGTCAATGCATTTGTTAGAGGCTTTTGTAGACGGATGTGAGTGTATAAATGTAAAAAGTACATGTCGTTTTTGAATTAATGGCCTCAATGGCCAAGTTTCACATATGTATATATATATATATGTCCCATGTTCCATGTTTTTCCGTATTTTTCCTTTAATGTTCTTATGTAATGGTGGTGCTGCCTATGACATGCATATGAATGAATAGAAGCAAAGCTTGGTTCTCTCGGGCCATGTCGGCTACGGGTGCCAATCCATCCCGATGGGATTTGGGGCGTGACAGAGAGAGCGGTCTCTGGAAGCTAAAATGTGATGACAAAACGAGTGAAAGAAGTTATTGAAAGCAACGCCCCTTATCTATTTACCAAAAACACAGGTCTCCACAAAGTCGTAAGACCATGTATGGGGGCTGACACCTGCCCAGTGCTGGAAGGTCAAGGAAATTGGTGACCTGATGATAGGAGAGCCGGTGACCGAAGCCCTGGTGAACGGCGGCGGTAACTATAATGGTCCTAAGGTAGCAAAATTCCTTGTTGGGTAAGTTCCGACCCGCATAAAGGCAAAAATATTTCAAAAAAAGTAAGTACACGACGTACAAAAAGTTCACGCCCTTCTTTATCTCTAAGGATAGGGTGTACTAACCATCTAACCGCTATTCCATCCCAGTTATCCATTGAACCTGCTCTGAATAATTCTCCTTTTGCCGGATTATTGCTGATGTAATCATAAAAAACTAATTTTTCAGGAATTTTAGACCAGGCTTCTGATAAACTTTGATTTTCTGCTAGCCCAGCACTAACTCAATTTTTTCAGAGGGCAAGGAAATATGAATATTCTATCATGTTCTATCAATACTCTAAAGGGGTTCTACGATATATCCGATGTGGAAGTATGACAACATTTCTATTGGCAAATAGGGGGTTTCCAATTACATGGCCAAGTACTTATTACTTCTTAGGTTGTAATTGCTATCTTATTAGGTTCAGCCACTATAGCTGTTCGGAACCCACAAACCATTCCGATCGGGGGTCAGAATTTCTTCGAATATGTTCTTGAATTCATTCGAGCTATGAGTAAAACCCAAATTGGAGAAGAATATGGGCCCTGGGTTCTTTTTATTGGCACTATGTTTTTATTTATTTTTATTTCTAATTGGTTAGGAGTTGTTTTACCGTGGAAAATCATACAATTACATCATGGGAAGTTAGCCACACCCACGAATGGTATAAATACTACTGTTGCTTTGGCTTTACTCACATCAGTGTCATATTTCTATGCGGGTCTTACAAAAAAGGGACTAGGTTATTTCAAAAAATATATTCAACCAACCCCAATCCTTTTACCCATTAACATCTTAGAAGATTTCACAAAACCTTTATCACTTAGTTTTTGACTTTTTGAGAATATCTTAGTTAATGAATTAGTAGTTGTTGTTCTTGTTTCTTCAGTACCTTTAGTAGTTCCTATACCTGCCATGCTCCTTGGATTATTTACAAGTGGTATTCAAGTTCTTATTTTTGCAACTTTAGCCGCGGCTTATATAGGTGAATCCATGGAGGGCCATCATTGAAATAGTCTTTTTTAGCTTAGCCCATAGCATCACGTCTATGCTTACTATTTTTTTAGTTTGGGAGCTCTGAAAGGAAGGCAATAGCAGTAAATTAAAAAACCCAATATCTCAACCGGCTACTATTATTCAAAAAATTACGGACTGGCTGAAAGACTATTCTCAGCTTCTTGACATCAGTTACACGTTGTTGATTTTAGACTCCTCCGGTAGAGCCAACAACCATTCAGTGCGCACTCCAATACCATTGATGTCCAATAGCTTTTATAGTAATGGCTGGATCTACTACTACCTCATCCATTGAGTATAACAGAGCAAATGATGGTATAGCAATGAACATAGGGATGATACTAGGAAATATGGTTTGAAGAATCTCGATAGTAGTTCCATGAACAATCCTTTATGGGATTGGATTTTTTTTATAGTGGAAATGCCATAAAGCGCGGCCCAAGATGCATGATACGAAAACCAAAATTAGAATAACGAAGATGGCCCCCTCTTTAATGAGATTATATGAGAAAATGCCTGAACCAAAATATGTTATTGCTATGGGAGCCTGTACAATTACAGGCGGGATGTTCAGTACCGATTCTTATAGTACTGTTCGGGGAGTCGATAAGCTAATTCCTATAGATGTATATTTGTCAGATTGCCCACCTAAATCGGAAGCGATTATAGATGTTATAACAAAACTTCGTAAGAAAATATCTACTATGGGGTTTCTCATATGCTATAGAAGTGGGAATGGATAACGATGATTTTGTGGTTGGTCTTCTGAAAACCTTGAAGAAATAGGACTCCATTTGGGTTATTGTTGATCGATTGACTAAGTCAGCTCATTTTATTCTGGTAAGAGTTGATTATAATGCGTCTAAGTTGGCCAAGATCTATGTTAAGGAGATTGTAAGGTTGCATGGGGTACCAGTATCAATTGTGTCCGACAGGGGTACTCAGTTCACTTCTAATTTTTGGGAGAGGTTTCAGTCCGAGCTGGGTTATAGAGTGGGCCTGAGCACAACTTTCCACCAGCAAACTGATGGTCAATCTGAGCAAACTATACAAGTACTTGAGGATATTCTTTGGGCTTGCGTTATGAACTTCGGGGATCAATGGGACCAATACTTGCCATTGTGTTAATATGCCTACAATAATAGCTACCACTCTAGTATTTACATGGCTCCTTTTGAGGCCTTATATGGTAGACAGTGTAGGTACCTAATTGGGCGGTTTGACGCATTTGAGGTGAGGCTTTGGAACACTAATATGCTCAAGGACTCTATAGAAAAATTGAGATTCATACAGAAGAAGCTCATATCGACTCAAAGCCGATAGAAGAAGTATGCGGATAAAAGGGTAAGAGACATAAAGTTTGAGAAGGGGTAGAAAGTACTCTTGAAGGTGTCACCCATAAAGGGTGTGATACTATTTGGCAAGAAGGGTAAGTTGTGATGATAATTGGCAAGAAGGGCAAGTTGAGCCCAAGGTACATAGGACCTTTTAAGGTGTTGAAGGAAGTGGGGTCGGTAGAATACAGCTTGGCCTTATCCCCTAGTATGTACGGGGTTCATCCTGTATTCCATTTGTCTATGTTAAAGAATTACCATGGAGATGGTGACAACATTATTCGTTGGGACCCGAAACTGTTTGATAAGGAACTGTCCTATGAAGAGGAACCGATTGCTATTCTAGCTAAGGATGTGAGAAAGTTGAGAACTGAGTTATTCCTTGCATGAAGGTTCAGTGGAGGAACCGTACCATTGAGGAATCTACATGGGAGACAGAAGAGAACATGCATAAGCGGTATCCGAGCTTGTTCATTGATTCAGGTATGCTCTATCCCAATTGTTATGTTTTTTGGGGCCGGTGGTCATTCGAGGATGAATAAATGGTAAATTGGCATCTAATGTAACGATCCAAAATGTCGTTATACTGAATTAGGAGGTGAAATTTGCACTTAGACTCCCCTTAGCTAAATTTTGAGGAATTCAGGGCTAGTTTAGTTTTGGCTTAAATTTGAGGGTATGGTAGTTGAATGAAATCTGGTATTTATATGATTAGTAATTTTGGGTTTGATATAATAGTTGGATATCCAACGCGTATAGGAAGTCGTAGCAACTTTCGGCACCTGAAATAGAGTTATAGAACTCTGATTATAACATTTATCGTGGAGGGGTTGGTTCTCATTGTTGAAATTCATGGTGTGTGTTGTAAAATGAGGAAACCTAAGAAGAGGCCTCTAGTTTCTGACTCAGACCAGTGCAGCAGAATCGTTACAGCGGTCAGGGGAACCGCAGTGGCGCCCTCCAGTAGAAATGACGCGAATTGCTGTAGCGAAAATTTAACCGCTGTGGTGGTAATTATTTGCTACAGCGGTAACGCGCAGTAAAAAATTTATTTTTAAAACCCAAAAAATATTTTCATTCCCCACTTTTTGAAAAATGCAATAGAGCTCTGGGGAAAGGCGATTTTCAGAGGAATTTTGAGGTTTTTCATCTTTTGAGGTAAGTAATTATGTTCTAGACTTGAATTTACTTTGTTTAACCTTAGAAAATCACTAGAAAATGGATTAATGGTGGAAATTAGGGTTTGACCCTAGTTCATGAAAAATAGTGAGAATGTGAATAAATTCAGCATAATGATCCTAGGGTACTAATGGGACTAGAATTTTGATTGTTTATGCTAATTCAAGTAGTGTTCATGAAGTTGAAATGATATGGAAACTCTAAGATGATGAAATAGAATAAGTATATTAGCATACTTTTGTAGAAGCAAAGGGTTCAACTAGGCTCAGTTTAAGCTACCATCAATTAGAAGCAAACACGGGTGGCTCTTGGCTGGAGGAATTAACCCAGAGAATGTTTGTAAAGCTCTTTCTGCTCTTAAACCCAATGGAGTGGATGTCAGTAGTGGCATATGTGGACATGACGGCATCCAAAAGATGAGTCCCGGATACTATCAGTCATGAATGCAGTGAAATCTTTGTGCCTTTAGTTAATATTGATAGCTACTATTGAGGCAAATTCCCTAGTACAGATTGTTAAATCAACTGCAATGTTGGTGCTGATCCTCTTGTAACTTCTCTGCTAACGACTAATATCTCATATTACATCAAGTTTGTATTATTAGAAAAACATCCATTTCTTTGTAAGATTGACTTTACCAGTTCCATTTATGAGACGCATTAAACTTGTTGGAGTTTGTAGTTGTTCCCTCAATTATACTTAATTTTATGTTAACTTGGCCTGAAAAACACATTAAAATTGCGTATTTATGTCCAAATTCAATTACAAGGTGGTTATTTCCTTATTTCTTGTACCAAATAATGATGTGGGATTTGAGAACCTCCAATGGCAGAACTCTTGTACCATATAATAATGTGGAATTTGAGAACCTCCAATAGCAGAACACGTACGCTATTTAAATATTTCAAAATTTAATTGACTAAAGTCTTTAAAAGGAATCCAACCTATATCATTTTGATATCTGTCTTAGCACAGTAGAAACAATATTTTATTTGTCCAAGTAGAATTAAAATTCTCCAAGAACATACCTTTCGTATGTACCGAGGAAATTCATCATGGCCCATGGGTAGGTAACTAGGAAAAATGAGGTGAGAATGTCTCTTAAGTCTTCAATTAATTAAAAAGGATGAGTGGATCTCGCAATATTATTAAGTTAGAAAAGATAAAGTCGCTCAAACAACTGCATTAGTTGTCCTAACAACTATTCAGTTGTCGAACAACTTTGCACAGTTGTCGAACAACTTCTATAGTTGTTGGGACAACTTATATAGTTGTTGAGACAACTTTTACAGTTGTTGAGGCAAAGTATAAAAATAAAATGCTGAAAAAAAATTGTCACTTTTACTTAATTTTTAAAACTTGAGACCCCCACTTAATTGACAAACCTATTTGTCACTTTTAATCACAAATCTCAAGTAACTAGAGCACCAGCATGGGTAAGGTAACTAGAGCAGTAGCATACGATGGAATCTTTCTTGCCTTTCTTGCTAATTAGATTTCTTATTACAAGTTAGATGAGAAAATTAAACAAAAGGAGACCCTCAAGTCTCCTTTTAAATATTGGTGTCCTTTGACCAAACTTAAGGGTCAAAGCCAACTAAAAATCTGATTAAGTTAATTAGGGACCAAATTAATATTTTTAAAACTTGTTAATCTTTTCCAAAATACAAATCAACCCACATTTATTAAATGTGTAATAAACCCAATCAATTATTCACCCATATCAATTTTTTAAAAACTCATTTTTCTCTTCAAACGTTTCTCCTCTCTCAACTCACTCTCTCCATTCTCTTCCCAATAGAACTGCAAAAGCTTCCCAACAGATCGGTGCCGGCAACCTTTCCAGCGACTTTAAACCTCCGGCGACTCATTATTCGGCTTCTTCATCCTTCCTTCTTCCATTGTAGCGGTCAATTTCTCTCTCTTCGTAGGTAAAGACTTCTCTTTTTGTTGGTTTTCAAAAAATTAGGGTTTTTTAGTTAATGAAAAAAAAAAGTGTAGTTGTATTCTCTTCAAGTATGGGTTAACAATTTTGAGATTTGATGCTCAAAAAAGAAAGAAGAATCCGAGAAAATCCTAATTTTTGGTATTTGTTCTCTTAATATAGGGTTGATGTAAATGTGGTATTTTTTCTAAGTGAAATATAATTTCTTGTTGTTGTTCATGTTACCGAAAATTATTGTAAAAATAGTAACACTTGAATTTTGACTTTTTTCGGAGATATCTGTTGTGACAATTTTGTCTTGTTGTTTGTGTTGTTATTCAATCACTTCACTTGGTGTTAACGTGTTTGTTGGTGTTGTTGCTGGGTGTTGTTAGTGTTGGTGGTATTGTTGGTGTTCTTGGTGTTGTTTGTTTTGTTTGTGTTGTTTGTGTTGTAGATGTTGTTTATGTTCTTGGTGCCCTAGTTTTATTTTGTTAGTGTTGGTGGTGGTGGTGGTGGTGTTCTTGGTGCCCTAGTTTTGTTTTGTTGGTGTTGGTGTTGGGATTCTTGGTGTTCTTGGTTTTGTTGGTTTTCTTGGTGGTGGTGGTGGTAGTAGTGGTATTCTTGGTGTTCTTGGTTTTGTTGGTTTTCTTGGTGTTGGTGGTATTGGTAGTGGTGGTAGTGTATTGGTAAAAACATTGGTATTGTTCAAGAGGTGTTATAGCTTCTTCTTGTTGTTGTTGTTGTTGTTGTTGTTTGTGTTCTTGGTGCTCTAGTTTTATTTTGTTGGTGTTCCTGGTTCCCTAGTTTTGTTTTGTTGGTGTTCTTGGTTTTGTTTGTTTTCTTTTGATTTTCTTGATTTTGTTGGTGGTGGCATATTGATAAAAAGATTGGTGTTGTTCAAGAGGTGTTATAGCTTATTATCGGTGTTCTTGGTGTGATATAGCTTGTTGGTGGTGGTGTTCTGAGAAAATTGAACAAAAGGTGGCAGTGTTCTTGTTTATATATGTGCATGGTAAAAATGTTGCCTAACAGATGCGTAATATGTTGGAACATATTAAGCATCTGTTGGAAACAACTATACCATCTGTTGGTTTATTGTAAAAATATTTCCAACAGATGACTCATTTGTTGCAATAGATGTGTCATCTATTGGAAGAAAGCAAAACAGTAGCAAAACTATTTTGATTCCTTCCAACAGATGACCCATCTATTGCAACAGATAAGTCATTTGTTGGAAGAAATCAAAATATTATTGAAACTATTTTTATTTCTTCCAACAGATGAGTCATCTGTTGGAAGAAATCAAAACAGCATTGAAACTGTTTTTATTTCTTCCAACAGATGAGTGATTTGTTGCAACAGATGAGTAAATATTTCTTTTTTTATGTTTCATTTATTTTTTATTGAATAATTCTTTTGATTTGTTGGCATAATTTTTGTAGGCTTGGGCATTTGAAGCCATTACTCTTCTCAGACAACAAGTGAACGGCTACCTAGAAGAGGTTTCTAGTCCAAGAATCTTGAGATGGTTGTCGGCCAAAAATGATAAAAAAGAAAAATTTCTTGATCTTTTCAACCCCCCTGAGGAAGCAGTAAGTCTACTTTTAATTAAGTTTTTGCTTTAATTAATGATTAATTTTAATGATTTAATCACCATTCTAATATATGTACTTGTTTGTTTTAAATTGTGCATCTGTGGCTTGTCCCGATTAATCGAGAGTTGAAGATGTCATTTCTTATTACTTTACGGTCTGTGAAAACTTTATCGGACCCTAAGGTAATTGATAGAATAAAAAAGAAATTGGTTGGAGCAACAGTCATCAAAAAAAAGCACTTGGGGAGGGTAAGCTTATTCTTGGTGATGTTGTTGTTGATGGTGCTTCTGCTGGTGTTGTTGATGGTGGTGGTGATGGTGTTGTTGTTAGTGTTGGCGGTAGTGATGGTGTTGTTGGTGGTGGTAGTGGTGGTGATGGTGTTGCTGTTGGTGGTGGTGATGGTATTGCAAGATGTATGGGCTGCCGGTGTAGTATGCAAGAGTTTAGAGACCTAGTCAAACAATTTGTAATTTGTGATGACTTTTATTTCTATGTAATTGTTGGTTTTGACAACATAACAATCTTTATATTTTCATATTTTTGTTGAATTATTTTATGTAATTTGTGATGGCTTGGATTTATTTTTTGTTATGAATTTTATTTTGTTATAAATTAATTTCTTAGATGTATAAATTTACAGCATTATTTCCAATAGTTCTAAATATGTTCCAACAACTGATTAATTTGTTACAACAGATGAATAATCTGTTGGAACTAATCAAACAGTTATAGTAGTTTGTTGCAATAAATTATAACTTGTTGCAACAGATGACTATATCTATTTGATAAGTTCCAACATACTCTACATATGTTGCAACAACTGATTAATTCGTTGCAACAGATGAATAATCTATTGGAACTAATCAAACAGATAGAGACATATGTTGCAACAGATGAATGATATGTTTGATTAGTTCCAACATACTCTACATATGTTGTAATAGCTGATTAATCTGTTGCAATAGATGAATAATCTGTTGGAACTAATCAAATAGATATAGTAATTTGTTGCAATAAATTATAACCTGTTGCAACAGATGACTATATCTATTTGATAAGTTCCAACATACTCTACATATGTTGTAACAGCTGATTAATTCGTTGCAAGAGATGAATAATCTGTTAGAACTAATCAAACAGATATAGACATCTGTTGCAAGAGATGAATGATATGTTTGATTAGTTCCAACATACTCTACATATGTTGTAATAGCTGATTAATCTGTTGTAACTGATGAATAATCTGTTGGAACTAATCAAACACATATAGACATTTGTTGCAACAGATAGATGATATATTTGATTAGCTCCAACATACTCTACATATGTTGCAACAACTGATTAATCTGTTGCAACAGATGAATAATTTGTTGGAACTAATCAAACAGATATACACATCTGTTGCAACAGATGAATGATATGTTTGATTAGTTCCAACATACTCTACATATGTTGCAACAGATGCATTATCTGTTGCAGCAAATGACTCATCTGTTGGAAATAATCAAACAGATATACTCATCTGTTGCAACAGATGACTAACTAGTTACAACAGATGACTCATATGTTGCAAATAATCAAACAGATATACACATCTGTTGCAACAGATGACTCTATTAGTCGATTGATCACTCTATTTAGGACGAATACACTTAGTTGAACATGTAATTACTATGTAATTCATTAAGATTGTAATTGAACTTATTAATTGAAGGCTAATTATAGTTAAATAACTTTTTTTATTACTAGTCATGGTTTAATGAAGCAGTTCACATCAAATTAGTCGATTGATCGCTCTATTTAGAAAGAATACACTTAGTTGTATATGTAATTACTATGAAATTCATTGATATTGTAATTGAACTTATTAATTGAAGATTAATTATAGTTAAATAACTTTTTTATTTCTAAGCATGATTTAATGAAGCAATTCATATCAAATTAGTCGATTGATCGCTCTATTTAGGACGAATACACTTATTTGAACATGTAATTACTATGAAATTCATTGAGATTGTAATTGAACTTATTAATTGAAGGCTAATTATAGTTAAATAACTTTTTTTATTAGTAATCAAGGTTTAATGAAGCAACTCACATCAAATTAGTCGAATGATCTCTCTATTTAGGACGAATACACTTAGTTGAACATGTAATTACTATGAAATTCATTGAGATTGTAATTGAACTTATTAATTGAAGGCTAATTATAGTTAAATAACTTTTTTTATTTCTAATCATGGTTTGATGAAGCAGTTCACATCAAATTAGTCAATTGATCGTTCTATTTAGGACGAATACACTTATTTGAACATGTAATTACTATGAAATTCATTAAGATTGTAATTGAACTTATTAATTGAAGGCTAATTATAGTTAAATAACTTTTTTTATTACTAATCATGGTTTAATGAAGCAATACACATCAAATTAGTCGAATGATCTCTCTATTTAGGACGAATACACTTAGTTGAACATGTAAGTACTATGAAATTCATTGAGATTGTAATTGAAGTTATTAATTGAAGGCTAATTATAGTTAAATAACTTTTTTATTTTTAATCATGGTTTAATGAAGCAATTCACATCAAATTAGTCGATTGATCTCTCTATTTAGGATGAATACACTTTGTTGAACATGTAATTACTATGAAATTCATTGAGATTGTAATTGAACTTATTAATTGAAGGCTAATTATAGTTAAATAATTTTTTTATTACTAATCATTGTTTAATGAAGCAATTCACATCAAATTAGTCGAAAGATCTCTCTATTTAGGACGAATACACTTAGTTGAACATGTAATTACTATGAAATTCATTGAGATTGTAACTAGACCTATTAATTGATGGCTAATTCTAGTTAAATAACTTTTTTTATTACTAATCATTGTTTAATGAAGCAATTCACATCAAATATATGTAGAGTATGTTGAAAATAATCAAACATATCATTCATCTGTTGCAACAGATGTGTCTATCTGTTTGATTATTTCCAAAAGATGAGTCATCTGCTGCAACAGATAATGCATCTGTTGCAACATATGTAGCATGTTGGAAATGATCAAACATATTAGACACTTGCTACAAGACATTTATATATCTGTTGCAACAGATGAGTCATCTGCTGCAACAGATAATGCATCTGTTGCAACATATGTAGAATCTGTTGAAAATGATCAAACATATTAGACACCTATTGCAACATATTTCTATAGCTGTTTGATTATTTCCAACAGATGAATAATTTGTTGCAACATATTAATCATCTGCGGCAACATAATTCATTATTCTAACTAATTTTAATTCTGTTGCAATAGATATAACATATGTTGCAACAAAAGTTGTTCCCACACATATAACAGTTGTTGGACTATAAATAAAAATATATTTTATATAATAAATAACATACATGACCAACTAAAATGAGTTAAAATTATCAAGTTCATAACTAAACCAACAACAAAACTATTTACTATTACAATAATTATGGAGCATTTTGATCCGGGCATGTAGTTCTTTTGTGGCCAACCGTCTTACATATGGAGCACATATTGAGAACTGCCCACTGTATTGCTCGCAACAATGGGTGTAGGTATTTGATCCTCCTCCACTTCTTCTCCATTCTCATTATCTGGAATATTCATGTCCACACCACTCAATTCATCATTTAGCATATCTTGTTGGTCTTGTTCTGCATTCTGATTCTCTATTGGTTTTTCAACCACGTACACCCTTAAAATAGGCCTAGCTGCATCACTCAGATAAGCACGCTAACAAACCTGATCGTTTATTTTAAAAGGTAGGACCCTCTGATTTTCAAAAGAGTTGTGCATGTAACTGATGACAAGATTTTCTGGTTGGCAATTTAGTCCACAATTGTTGATGATTAAGTTCATAAAATCATCATACAATACATCTCTTTGGACTATCATAGCTATAGTCTCTAACATGTCACCATTCTTCCAATGCCAAATAAATCAATTATTTTTCTCGATCCACTCACCATGACAATCAACACCTATTATTATTGAATCCTCCATTAATGGTACCTAAAGAAATTTGTTAAAAATATTAATAATGATAGTACAGTAAAGTTGAGTAGTTATGTACAACAACAAAATTATATGCATTATCATTGTCCCAATACGTAAGTCATCTGCTGCAACAGATGGGTCATCTGTTGCAACAGATGACTTATTTGTTGGATTCATCTTACATCACCTGGCAAAGTTGGTTCAGATTCAGAAGTTCAATCCAACAGATAGAGCATTTCTTGCAATAAATTAGTTATCTGTTGCAACAGATAACTCATCTGTTGCAGCAGATGACTTAACTGTTGGATTGAGCTACTGGTTCATCTGTTACAGCAGATGACTTACCTGTTGGATTGAGCTGTTGTAACATAAATCCAACAGGTAGGCCATCTGCTGCAACAACTAGGTCATCTGTTGCAACAGATGACTTACCTGTTGGAACTACTTTAACAGTAGTGGAAACAATCCAACAATTGTTGTAAATGAATACAACAGCTGTTGGATACGCTACAGAAAATTATTGAAAAAACAGCAGATATACCCAGATGAGAAATTGAACTAAAAATCATTAATTTTACTTACCAAAATCACCTATGAAGTAATGCCCAATGATATACGAACAAAATTTGATCCAATAGCAGCAGTAGGGGCAGCAACAACAATGGCGACAAGCAGTGAAGAAGAAAAGGATGATGAATAAGAAGAAGAAGATGAAGGAGATGATGATGAAGAAGAAGAAGAAGAAGCACCAAGAAGCAGAAACAATGAAGAAAATCGAAAAGAGGAGAAAAGAGAGCAGAGCCGCGTTTTTCCCCCCTCCTTTTTTAGTTTTAGGATTTTATATAAGATGGATCAAAGTGTAATTTTAAAAACTTGGGGATATGAAATTTATGCCCTTAATTCTGAATCTAAAAATAGTCACTCATAATCAATAATTAAGACTTGAGTCACCACAACTTTATTTCAAAACTTTTTTATCACCCTTAATTCATTGTCCCAGTTACATTGGTACATAGAAAAGGGGGAAACAAAAGGATTATACTGTCACCTTGATAAAAGTAAATCCTTATTTGAAATCTCATGGCACATCAAACTTGTGTTATATACTATTACGACGTCCACTTGTTCACCGGAGTGAAAAACATGACTTGTTTGATAGAGAGTGGATATTGACTACATTGATAACAACCAATTAACAACTCCTGCTAAAGCTAACATGCTATAGGCGCTTAAGGGGTTCAGTATGACATGTAAAATGTTTAAATTGATTAGTATTATTGAAAGTGACATTTCCTTCGTTGTTTCATTCATTTTTCCCCGACTTAACCACCACCTCTCATTTTCTTTTCGGTTATTCTAAATCATGCTCTTTATTTCCCCCTCACGTCCTTGGGGCAAAAATATCTATGGCCTTCATAAGTGATGTTAATGGATGGGATCCATGCACAGCAAAAAATAAAAAAATAAAAATTGTGGGACTGGGTATCTTTTATAATCATTTCCGAATCCAGAATACAGAATAATTAATACACTTTCTTGGCCAACCCAACAGAAGGAGGATTATAAGGTCCTGAAGACAATAATATCTTTAACTCCACTCAATTATTACAATATGGCAACAATTGAATATAGATTTTTCTCCATTCTTTAATGGGGGGGAGCTTGCTAACTTTACTTAGTTGCAAATTAGCCTCACTTGTGCTTATACAACCAACTTGAATCGAATGGGCATGGCTATAATGTAAGTGAAAAAAAATCACCTGCCTGCCTAACGGGTATTTGCTATACTAGGATTCTATTTCTGAGACCCAGAAAGGTCAGGATCAGTTTGATAATATACTACATTCCCTGTGTCACTGACATAGTGATCCTCCTTCATGCTTTTAATGAGATATCCCAACAAGTAAAATGGTAGAGGCCCTGAATTCTTTGGCTCCTTATAATATTTCCCTAACACTGGTTTAGCAGCTTTAGTCTGCAAATTCAAATAAAGTAAACTTAAGACCAATAGACACCGTTTGGAGCAGCAGCTTAATTACATAAATTGTTGTGATACTTACTGCTTCTACCAAATGATAGTGTGGGATTTGAGGGAAGAGATGATGTATCACATGTGTCCCTATGTCATGGTGGATGTTGTTAATCCATCCATAATCTCGATCAAGCGTTGTAAGCCCTCCTCTCAGATAACTCCATTCCTGTTTCATACATACATAATCAATTATTCAATTTTTTGTTCATACAATAGGAGTAACTAACTACTAAACTTAAATGCCAAACAAGTGGGAGTATAAAATACTAATATTTTTCAAGACATGAAAAGACCTGTCATAATATGTAAAGACAAGCATTTCATTTGGTATTCGGCTTAGTGGTAGGAGATACTAGTATAATGTTTAATAGCAAAATCAAAATTATACCTCTCCTCTGTACCAAGGAAGTTTATCATCATGGCCATGGTGATGCAAATAGGTAACTATATCCAGCCACATGACAAAGCCCTACATGTTGAATTGAATTAAGGTAAATAATGTGAATCTAATAAGAAGAAAGAAAAAGTTCGGGAAAAGGAAGGTTGGAAAATGGACTAACCCAATAGGGAATGCCATAGAGCTTAAGCAATTGAATAGGACCCATGACAAAGGACAAACCCACGAGAAATGCAGCCATTGCCGTCCAGCACAAAGTTGAAGTAATCACATCTTTCTTCTCACTTGGGACAAACAAATCACTGTTTGGATCAAAGTGAGAACCTTTCTTTCCAGGGCTTCTACCCCACTGTGATTATTATGAATGTGTCAAAATATTTTGTTTCAAACAAAGTACTATAATATAATATAGTAAAAGAATATGAAGTAGTAACTCACCAGATAGAAAGGATATGCCAGCAAGGGGAAGGGTAGAGTGAACCTCAATTTCTTTGTGGCATTATCCAAACTGTTGTAAATCTTCTCAGATAACTGGGAAGAGCAAAAAGCGTTAGAGGGAGGCAAAAATAGTTGTTTTTGACAAGTGCATCAAAACAAACTTACAGGATGCCAGGACTCGTCATTCTCAACATGTCCATGGTTCTGATGATGAGTCCTGTGGCTTATTCTCCTGAAACATGAATTTAAAAAATAATCAATCAATTAGACAGACAGACAGATAATAGTGTTGCTTGGATTTGAAAAAAAAAATGAGTTTTGAAGAAAGAAACAAACCATCCATGGTA
This sequence comes from Capsicum rhomboideum, assembly GCA_031232105.1. NCBI lineage: Eukaryota > Viridiplantae > Streptophyta > Magnoliopsida > Solanales > Solanaceae > Capsicum > Capsicum rhomboideum. The sequence goes on along the minus strand of CP124713.1, from coordinate 84,041,805 downwards.
AGGAACAAGAATGGAAGAATGAAGGATATGTCCAGCAACGCTGTTCAACTTGTGGTTGTTTGAAAAGCTTCCATGGCCACAATCATGACCGAGAACGAAAAGAGCCCAAAACATTGTACTCTGAGCAAACCAATAGAGAGGCCAAACAACCCAATTATTCAAATAAGCAGCGGCAGCCGCCAGTCCCAAGACAATAGCGACATCCCTCACAACATAACTCATGGACCTCCATGGATTTTTGACCCAACAATGCTTAGGAATAGCTGCCCTAATATCAGATAGCTTGAATGGCGGTGGTGCCCCTGGGTCGAAAAATTCATCATTATTTGTTCTTGTCTTATTATCCTCTTCTTTTTCTTCTCCCATAGTTTGGATCCTAAGTGGTGCACTTACCCTCAATGCCCAGCAGTTCCTCGACACCAGATCTGTACGTGTAGGTGAAATTCTCAGATTTATATTGGTGGTGCCGGTGGAACTAGCTAACCCTGTTCTGGGTTTTGGGTAGATTCTTAGGAGTGGTCTGATACCACATTCTGATAGAACCCAACTTGCCATTTTGGGAGAAAAAAAGAGGAGGACAACTCTGAATCTCTCTCCACTCAACAATGAGGAGGAGAGATGCAGAGATGATAAATACAAGAAGAAAATATAAAAAGGGGCAAGTTATCAAATTAAATTATATACTAAGTATTTTTCTTTTCTTTTGGTAAGGACTAATTGGATATGTGTCTCTCCTTCAACTAGACCTACAGAAATCTCAACTTGTAGATTATCTTGTTTCTCTTATCTCTTCATGGTCCAATTGTTATATAGTTGTCCATGATTCCCACTATTTGCACACCTCTGTTTCTTCTGTCTTTCCTATTCAGATATCCGCCTCATCTGAACACTAAATAAATAAAAAGGAGGAACGTGATTTTTATGCAATTAGAATAAGCGTGTCCCACTGTTGGTATTTTCATTGACTCTCAACCTCTCAACCTAACAAACCTTTTTCTCCTCGACAATTTAATTTTCTTTTCTTACTGCTTTCAAATACTAATATCATCAAACTGGTTGACCAGTTGTTAATTATTAATATAATATATAAACAAAAATATACTACTCCCTCCCTATATATGTGATACTTTTTATTTGTCAGAGTCAATTTAACATGTACTATAATATTTTATGAGTTAATTTATCAAATTATTACTTAATTTATAGAAGTATCTCATTAAAGTAATTTTCAAAAAAAATTTGAATAATATTGTCACTGAACTTATAGAAATATCTCATTAAAGTAACTTTTGAAATTATTTGGTCAATGTAATCATCGAACTACACACATATTTCTGACAAGGTGAAAACTAACGAAAAAGTTAAAGTTTTAATGAAAGTTTATTCATATATATTTTAAGTTTTATTTTTTAGATCAATTAGTCATTAATTATATAAAATTTATTTAACTTATTTTAAATGTGCCTTTAATTATATTTATATAATTAGAGTAAAATGATGGTGCAATCTTTTATTAAAAAGTGATACATGTATCTTTTATTTTTAACGAAAGCTTATATATTTATCATTTTAGTTTTCTCTTTGTTAAATCCGATATAATTAGAGAATTTATTGTATTTCAAATATGCAAAGATGATAGTAATTATGCATCTCTGATATTAAATTTTTTAGCTAATCTTTATTTTTGTTAAGAGAAACTTTTTAAATATCAAATATTTTTAATTGCAAACTTGAGATTAATATGTAGGCTAAAATAGGGGAAGATGGTATGATTTTTGATGAAGAAATTGTTTTATATTGCACCTCCATTTTGCTCTAAGTACATCAATACTACTCATTTTATTAAAGACACATTTAAAATGGGTTAAATAAATTTTATGTAATTAATGGGTATTTGATATATAAATAAAACATAAAATATATATGAATTCCGTTAAAAATTTAATTTTTTCATTTATTTTCACTTTGTTGGAAATATGGGTGTAGTTCGATGACCATATTGACAAAAAAAAAAAAATTAAAATTACTTAATGAGATGTTTCTATAAGTTCAGTGATAATATTATTCCAAAAAAATTTAAAAATTACTTTAATGACTACTAGTTGAGTGATAATTTGAGCAGGACCATTCGAGGATTTTATGATAACCCTAAATTTCTAATTGGTCCATAATTTCTCATAACCCTAATGAGCAGTGGGCACCAAAATACTTCTTATTAAAAAAATGAAAATTGAGAAAAGAAGGGTCAGTGTCCCCTGTGAAAAACGTGTGGAGGTGAAAAGAGTGGGCATACGTGGTCAGACTTGGCTCTCTCGTAGTAGTCACAAACAATGTATTTTAGTCAATGGTAAAAACCGGCCAAATTACGAGACAATTCAGGGCCATTAGATTTTACATATTAATTACAAAAACAATGCCCTGTAAAAATTGTTACTCGGTAAATAATAGTAGTAATACAAAGAACATTTATAAAATTTATTTACTATAAAAAAACATTCTTCCACTCCGTTTCATTTATAAACATTCTTCCACTCCATTTCATTTATAATATCGAGGGCATTTTGGACCCAAAAGACAAATGGAGGTCATTATTGTACCAACTTTCATAGTTTTGATTTGAGACCAAAATATATATTTTTAATTATTATTTGTGTCATATTTAGTATTTTATTTATCTTTTTTAAGCATTGATTTTACGAATTGTGTTTAATATTATATTCTGATAGGTAGGATTAAAATGGTGTGAACATGAAGAGAATTGAAGTCGAAATAAATTAAAGATAAAAGATTATAGAAGAAATCAAACAGACAGCTTAATGGAATAAAGTTATTAAAATATTCAAAAGTAACCTTTGGTGAATTGTAATTCTCGCCTAAGATTTCAGTGGTAACACGCGATCAGCTGCACTACGCGGAGGAGAACTGTTTCGTAATTAATTTTTTTTCAATTTATTTTGGATTCAATTATTTTATTTGGTTTTTTTTTTTTTTCTAAATCTATAAATATTTTATAAAATTAATTTTTACATAACTTTTGACCTAGAGAGAGAGCTAGAAGCCATTGTGGAGGTCGAAAAAAATTGGTTACATCTTTTCTTCTCCTTTATTATTTATTTTTACGTTAATTTTTTGGATGATTTGTTGTAATTGCTCCATGTCTTTGTGGAGTTAAACTTCTCGTTATAGAATTATGATAGCTAATTAAATAATTGTTTAGTAACTCTTGATTTTATTTGTTTGATTATTATTATGGTTGTTCTTATATTCTTTCTTTTACTATTTTAAAGATTCGTGATCTTTAAAATAAATCTTTGAGCCTGAAGTGAACTGACCAAGGGAACGGAGGGTTAGAATGAAGAATATAGGGAGTAAGATCTCTTCTTTACTAAAATAAGGAATTGATTTGTGGCTTGGATAGTAATATACCTAGATCACTTTACTTGGTTACAAAACGGAAAGATAAATAAATGTGTTTGAATTAGCTCCTCACATCCCCGCTCAACGATGTAGTTGTGAGACTAGTTTGAATAGACAATTAGAGGATGACCATTCCCGAATCATAAAATCAACCCCGTAAATCAACAATTAGATAATCAAATAAGTTGATGAAATTGATACTTAACATGATTGTTAGTGAAATCATAATCCTAGATTGATTCATTCATTGATTGAGTAAGAATCCTCTCTTTTCTTGGTTAATTGTTCATTAGTTATTTTATTTTTATTTTTTGTTTAGTTAATTTATAAATATATCTTGAAATCCACCGCTTGAATAAATAATTAGCATTAGTCTAATTTAGTAAAATAGTTAATCGACAAGTTCCTGTGGGTACTTATTTGATTAGCATTAGCGGTTTGATTTTGATTTTAAAAATTTAAAATCAGATATAATTTGTTTTGATTTTGACTTTAAGCAAAAAAAGTAATCGAAAAAAACTGAACTAGACCGACTATATAAATACATATTTAAAAATCTCAACATGGCTAAAGTATACACTACTGTTGACACCCAATTTTGGCTCGTCTTTTTCATCCAATTAATTTTTTTATGCTTTTTAGTCCTAAATAATTTACTAAAATAAATTCGTATTTTAATTCCAACAATTTTTAAAAGAAAAAAAAAGATTATCTTCCCCTGCCGTGTTTTTAAATATTTTAATTAAATATAGTTAGTTATGTTTTATATTAAAATCACACAAAAATATTTTTGATACTTACATCCACATTTCTTTTAATTATATTGTCTCACTACATTATTATTATATTTTTATTACAAAATTATTGAAGTTAAATATGTATACTAAATTATTTATATAATTTATATACGTATATTATAGAAGATTAATTAGGACAAAAGAAGCACCGATAAATTAATTTAATGGAAAAAAAAGTGATAAGTTCGGGTTTAATATGTTGTTTGGGCTAGTTACAAATTCACAATTGATGGTCCAATTTATTTATCAAATTTAGGCCAAAAAAGCCCATCATTCAGCTCAAACCCGGTCCAAAACACATCTCATCTTGGCCATTGAATCCCTTAATCCAAGGGCCATGAAATTTCCAGCCTTATATATATATTTCCTCTGTCCCAATTTATATGACAAATTTTTCTTTTTAATCAGTTTCAAAAAGAATGACACATTTTATATTTAATTATAATTTGACTTTAAAATACTCACTTTACCCTTAATAAAATGATTTACAACCACATAAATATCTATGACTCATTTAAAACCACAAGTATCAAAAGTCATTTTTTTTTTCTTAAACTTTGTGTCAAGTCAAACTGTATCACATAAATTGAGACGAAGGGAGTATTATTTATTAGAGTAGTACTTATTATTTTTGAATTATTTCTAAGCCTTCCGATCAAATGATCGGACGACTCAAATTGAGTCAATAATCCAAGTACGAAAGATGCATTTTCTCTGCCAAAGGTCACAAGAACGCGCTTTCTTTTCAGAAACCATCGATCCATCTTCTTCAACTTTCCCAAAACATGCCAAAAACCAAGAAAATCCTTTTTTTCTCTCTTCTTCACCTCTTATCTCCTTCACCAAATCAGAAATTCTAGCCTCCATAGATGCCGCCTCCATTGCGCCTAGCTCCAGTGAGGATCCTCCACTTTTGTCCTCCTTTCACCCGTGATTCCACGGCAGCAGAGAAACAAACACCAAAATGGTGATACATCTAATCCCATCCACAAGCAACCAATTTATATTCGTTAAGAGGCATAAAATTAGTTTCAAATTCGCGTTTGAAGTCCTTCGAGTGTCCAAAGAAATCTGAAACTATAAGATTTCACTCAACAAATCAATTTCAAGATCTCAATTCAAATATTCCAATGGCTCTAAGGTCGTTTTTAAGGTCTGAAAATCTGAAATCTTCACTGTGTTTTTCTGATTCTTTTTATCTATTTTCTCCCCGCTTTCGGTTTTCAATTTTCAAATCTTCAACTAACTCATTCAAATCTAGATTTGAAATCCGAAATTCTTAAAGTCCTTGGCCTATAAATACTAGCCAAACTCTATTCATTCAGACATCAAGAGGATACACCGAAATTTCGTGACTATCAGCTTTTACTATACTACTTATTATTCTCTTTGTTTCTTGTTATCTCCGATTCGATTTTGAGTTGATTTCGAAAAGTCGAGTTCAAGCCAAAAACTTGACGTTAAAACCCCTGTTTGCTGCCCAACAAAAGGTGTGAATCTCTCCCTTTGGTTTTATTTTCATCTTCTTTTCTTTCATCTCGTTTTAGTTTCATGAACATGTGATTTTTGCTTTAACTTTGATCAAGCTTATGTTGCTGTTGTGATTCTGAAAAAATGATTTCATGTGTGAATATATGGGTCTTTAAATATGTGCATATGTGAGCTAGATATGTGAGCTAGCTCTTCTTTACTTCATTTTTTTTCAATTTTGATATGTGCCTAATACGGTCTCGTGAATAATTGGAAAGTGATTTCCCATCCCGTCTTGATTGTATTATTGTCCTTTTTGCCAAATTTGGGCTGTACAACTTCCGTCTTGATTTTGACCACCCTCTGCGGCTGTTTTGATGTTCAAATATGTGATGTTTACACGACTTTTGCTCCTCGATTCTTGCTTTATATCGTGTGATATGGGGCTGGTATAGTTTGAATCATAAACAACTTATAACACCTTTCATGATAATAAGGAAAATGTCAATATGAATGCCAGTCACTAAAATCGATTTCCTTCCCCTTTTTCGGTTAAAGTCTGTTCAAAATCTGATCATATTGAGATTAGTACCTATTTGTTATATGGTATGCAATAATATAATTGTGTATATATTTGTGGTGTTGGCCGTCCTACAAATCCAATGTTGAAATTGTCAATTCGGCTACAAAAAATAGAATGGTGTCTTTCTTGTATTTAGCTCACATGTGTTATTCATTTTTGTGTCATTACCGAATAATAATGTAACAAGGGAATGATTAGTTTGGCCACAATTAGAACTCCCTCTCCTTCTCTGTTTGTCTTAATTGTTCGCTAACTTTTTAAAAAAAAAAACAAACTTGTGTAGCGTTACTTGTAATGTTTTTGTGCTCAAACTAGTTAACTTGTTACCCATAAGTGTTTTAGTGTTTCTATAAGTGTAAACCTCTGTTAATATGAAAGTCTATTAGCAATAGTTTTATTTTGCTAATTTTCAAAGGGTTAAAGCATACTTCTATTTAGATTTCACATCTGTTTGATCATATCTTGGACATTTTGAAGTTTAAATGTTTTTTCTTAATTGCATCTTTCTTGGCTTATTTATTTGAGGTTCAGATTTCTAATCCTTATCCTTCTTATTATTTCATGTACAACCGGTGAGTTAGAGTTCCACTACGAGACTCGTTTTGACCCGAATCATTGGGTCAACAACTTTAGGTCTACGCCCGCCCGCAACTTTGAAGTCCAGAAAATTAGAAGTTGGGTTTCCTTTGGAAGTCCAACATTCTTCTAGCCTTTCTTTAAGCTTTGATCATACTACTTTGATGCTAATTAATTTTTACATGTGCTTATCTGCCCTTGTGATTATGAATGGCAAGTTCATGCTTTTTTCTTTTATTGGAAACGTGTGGTGTTACTATTTTATAGTGTTCATGGTACTTGTGTCATTTCGATTATACTTTTGAAATTAAAGAATGTAGGGGCAATTTTCCTTTTTCGAAAAACTGAGTAATATTTTAAACGACTTGTCTCCTCTAACAAACCAGGAAATTACATGGAATGTTCCCCATAGTGGGTGATTTTGTATTTTTGTCCCTCGTAAGAAAAGTTTTTAAAGACTAGCCTTCCTCCATTTTTATGTATACAACAAGTATATTTTTGCTCCTCTACACCTCAAATGTTTTTACTCTTTCTATGTCCATTTGTTTCTCAACTTTTTTTTCTTCTTTTTTTTTTTTCTTTTTTTATTGTTACTTGATTTTTTTTTTTTCTTTTCTCTTTTTTTTTTTTTTTTCTAGTTTTAATTCATTTGTCTCAACTTTTATTTTTAATTTTTTCTTTTATTTCTCAAACATTATTTATTTTTCATTTCTCTTTTTTTAATTCATTGTCTTAACCTTTATTTATTTTTTTTATTATTTTTTTCTTTTCACATTTTCTTTTACTTTTCTCAAACTTTATTTTTATTTTATTTTTTCTTCTCATTTTTTTCTCAACCTTTTTTTTTTTCTATTTTCTTAACCTTTATTTTTTTCTTCTCGTTTTTTTTCTTTTTTCTCAATCTTTATTTTTTTTCTTCTCTTTGCTCTTTTTTCTTTTTTCTCAGCTTCTATTATATTTTGTCAATGAACAGAAAGTTGGATAATCCATAAAAAAAATCTTCTTTCTTTGACATCAAAGTAAACTTAAGGGCGTGACTTGCCGTTTGGAAGTTCTTTGGGATAAGTTTTGCCTCTAAGGAAAGAGTTATAGAACATTAACTTGTTGTTTGTAAATCCTTGAACTAAGTCTTGCCTCTAGGACAAGAGTTATAGAGTATCTCATAAATTAAGACATAATGAAATAGTGTTAACTCTTGCCCATTAAGAGTAATTTATTTTTTTGGGAGATTCTTGGGCTAAGTCTAGTTTTAGAGGCAAGATTTATAGAGCATCTCATAAATCAAAGACACAATGTGGTAGTGTTAATTTTTGCCCATGGGGGCGTATAACTTGTCTTTTGAAGTCTTTGGGCTAAGTATCGTCTCTAAGGGAAGAATTATAGAATATCTCATAAATAAAGACACAATGTAGTAGTTTCAACTCTTGTCCATGGGAGGTAACTTGTTGTTTGAAAGTCCTTGGGCTAAGTCTGGTCTCTAAGGCTAGAATTATAGAACATCTTATAAATCAAGACACAATGTCCTTAGACAAAGTCTTGCCTCTAAAGCAAGAGTTATAGAGCATTTCATAAATTAAGACACAACGTGGTAGTGTCAACTCTTGTCCATGGGGCATAACTTGTTGTTTGAAAGTCCTTGGGCTAAGTCTTGTCTCTAAGGCTAGAATTATAGAACATCTTATAAATCAAGACACAATGTCCTTAGACAAAGTCTTGCCTCTAAAGCAAGAGTTATAGAGCATTTCATAAATTAAGACACAACGTGGTAGTGTCAACTCTTGTCCATGGGGCATAACTTGTTGTTTGAAAGTCCTTGGGCTAAGTCTTGTCTCTAAGGCTAGAATTATAGAACATCTTATAAATCAAGACACAATGTCCTTAGACAAAGTCTTGCCTCTAAGGCAAAGTTATAGAGCATCTCATAAATCAAGACTCAATGGGGTAGTATCAACTCTTGCTCATGGGACATAACTTGTTGTTTGAAAGTCCTTGGGCTAAATCATGCCTCTAAGGAAAAGTTATAGAGCATCTCATAAATCAAGACTTAATGTGATAGTGTCAACTCCTGCCCATGAGGCATAACTTGTTGTTTGAAAGTCCTTGGGCTAAGTCTTGCCTTAGAGGCAAGAGGCAAGAGGCAAGACTTATAGAACATCTCATATGAAAGTCCTTGGGCTAAGTCTTGCCTCTAAGACAAGAGTTATAGAGCATCTCATAAATGTTGACACAACGTGACAGTGTCAACTCTTGCCCATGGGGCATAACTTGTTGTTTGAAAGTCACTGGGCTAAATCTTGCCTCTAAAGCAAGAGTTATAGAGCATTTCATAAGTCAAAATATAATGTGGTAGTGTCAACTCTTGTCCATGGGACGTAACTTGTTGTTTGAATGTCCTTAGGTTAAATCTTGCCTCTAAGGCAAGAGTAATAAAATATCTCATAAATCAAGACACAATGTGGTAGTTTCAACTCTTGTCTATGGGGCGTGACTTATTGTTTGGTAGGAATCGAAAAAAAAAAATAAAGGTTACGAAAAACTAAAAAAAATAAAGAAAAAAGAAAAAAGAAAAGAAAAATAAAGGTTGATAAAATAAAAAAAAAATCAAAGAAAATGAAAAAATAAAAAAATAGAAGTTGAGAGAAGAAAAGTAAAAAAAAAAAAAAGAAAGATTGAGAAAAAATTTAAAAAATCAAAATAAAAGAAAAATAAAGATTGAGAAAAAAAATGAGAAAAAGGGAGAAAAGAAAAAATAAAAATCAAAGAAAAATTAAAAAGAGAAAAAAAAAAATAGAAGTTGAAAGGAGAAAAGGAAAAAAGGAAAAAAATAAAGGTTGAAAAAAATTGTTTTAAAAAAAGAGAAAATAAAAATAAAAAAACAAAGTAAAATAAAACAGAGAAAAAAAATTAAAGTTGAAAGATAAATGAGCATGAAGAGTTTTTTGAAAATATTTGATATACAAAGAGGCAAATATGTATTTGTTCCATATATAAAAAAAAAGAAAGACTAATTTTGTAAGACTTCTGTTATGGGGGGCATAAAAACAAAACCACCCACTTTGAAGGCTATTTATGTAGTTTACCCCAACAAACTATCGTTTCAGATGCTTAGGTCGAAAGATGAGATTTTTAGTTTAAAAGTTTTGAAACGATTTTACATAATGGCTAAGTGAAGACCAAGATACTTTTATCTTTTAAAGTTCTCAAAGCAGATTTTTCTTAAAAATAGACTTTATCCTCAATGTTTGACTTTCTTTGAAATTTTTAATATGGTTGTGATATTCCCAAATGGGTAAACCCTAAAAAATTTGGTTTAAAATAAAGGACGCCAACTTTTCAAAGAATCTTTTAATCAAAATAGTTTTAAAACGTTGGCTATTTTATCTGCTTTCTAATATTTATTTTTTGAGATTTCAGATTTTTAAGCTTCCAAAATACAAGGTATATATGTATGTATTTACAATACCATACACAAGGTATATTTATATTTTATTTTCATATATTACCTATATTTTTATACATATATTATTACTACATTGTTTTTCATCTAATTTTCTTCTACTGAAATTTTCATGTCTAAAAAAACATTTTCACATATCTTTCTTTATACTTTAAATCTGCACGTCTATTTTTACTCTCTAATAAATATTTCAAGAAATCATCATCTACTCTAAAATATATTATCGCTTTACGGTAAGTATATTCATATGAATAGTATCTCAAATTGTATACCTTTAAGCATATATTTTTATAAGATCATAAAACTCTTTTCTAAATTTTGAACTAAATATTTATTTCGATAAGTTTATTATATCTTTGTGTATTCCATGCATAAGTTTTATATACCTTGTGCATTCTCTTTTCTTAAATTTATTAAACGCTTTCCACATCGTTAGCGTATTTCCTAGCAAATAATAAATAAATACTTTTCTAAAATTAAATTTAAGGACTATCTTCGGATAAGCTCTGAGGGATGTTTAACACCTTCCTCTCGATTAATCAAAATCCTTACCCAGAATCTCATTTTCCAAAAAGACCAAAATAGAGTTTTTATCATAAAAAAATAATTTTCCTAATTTTTTCTAAAGGTTAGGTGGTGACTCTGAAACATTTTCAAAATCAGAGAGTCAAGCCATTTATGTTGTGTACTGTTTCGGTCGGTTCGAAATAAGGTGCAACAACTAGATATACACTTCGGTTGTATATATTATATATATGTGTGTATAGTGTATATTTTATACTAAATATACGCTATCTATAAACTGTGTACATATTTTATAAACTAGATGGCCCAGAGGCATTCAGCTATAACTTTTTCTTAATCTTTTACGCTCTTGGTTCGTAATCTAGGTGTTTACCTCTAAAGTAATCAAATTTTGTACATTATTATAGTTTGATTTGTAATTTTTATTTTGATAATGCCATGAATCTACTTCATGTTCAAAATCACTGGTAGTCCTTTACTTAATCATCATAATTATTTAATTCAAATATCCTCGAGATATCTTGGTTTATCACAACTAAATCTTTAAGTTTTTGCACAAAACTTCATTGTAATTTTCTTTATATTCCTTAGAAACAGCTAAATTCTTGGACAATGCATATAATTTTTGGAGGAAGCTACCTATATCACTTGATATATATATAAACACATATTAGGTTGACTATATTCCAACATAACACTACCTAATCAATTAGTCTTAAAGAAAAGAACACCCCTAGCCATATGTGGCTAAATTCAATCATTTTTTGTCTAGATTCAACCATATATAACTTTAGACACCATACGTCTAAAGTTATTCCGAAGTGGGTAGACATGCAAAAGAATTTTAAAAAGTGGGTACATGTTAGATAACATTGTCCAAATTGGATCTTGAATTATGTTGTCTACGCTGCCTATCACATTTGTTTTAGAGTTGAGTTAACGCATTCTGTTTTAACAGGTCTTATGCTATGTAAATTTGAATTAATCAGAGATTCAAAGTGAGTATCGGATATCATGTAACAGATCGAGAAAAAATAATGATCTTCCTTAATTTTCTGCAATTTGGTATTCTAGCTTAGTAGTTGGAGATACTAGTATTATTTTTAATAGCAAAATAAACTACAATCAAAATTATACCTCTCCTCTATACCAAGAATGTTTATCTTCATGTCCATGGTGATGCAAATAAGTAACTATATCCAGCCACATGAAAAATCCCTATATGTTACATTGAATTAAGGTAAATAATCAGTCTAATAAGAAGAAATAAAAATTTAGGAAAAAGGAAGGTGAGAAAATGGATGAACTCAATAGGGGATGCCATAGAGCTTAAGCAATTGGATAGGACCCATGACAAAGGACAAACCTACGAGCAATGCAACCATTGTCGTCCAACACAAAGTTGAAGTGATCACATCTTTCTTCTCACTTGGGACAAATAAAATCACTGTTTGGATCAAAGTGAGAACCTTTCTTTTCAGGGCTTTAAAATTACAAAAATAATAAATACTGCAAATTACGTGCTTTTTCATGCACAAGTTCTTCCAAATTATCTATAATTGACATTCTCAATTTTTCTTATCTTGATAATCCACACTCAAACTTAGTCAACTATCAAAAATATAGTCTTACCGCAGAAAACCTGAATTGTGATCCAAATCATGTAAACAACTTCCTTTGCCCATTATCTTTAGTCCATTCTCTTGAAAATACTATGAAATCACATATCTTAGTATACCAGAAATCATTTTTCCATCGATTTTATCATGTTAGTCATTTGATATCTAAACTCAACTAGTTACCAAACTTAAAACCACTATAGACTTATCATACTCTTAACTAAAACTGTCCACAAAGTTGTGATGAGCAGGAAATTTATGTCTGATTTAGCATGCATTTGATGGTAAATTATTGTCCTCAATGTCAATTAAATCATTTCTTATATTAGTTTGTTTGAAATTTTGGTGCTGAGATAAAAAATACATCAACAAAGCATAAAAGGGACAAAAGAAGCAAAAAATATGGAAGAAAAGCAGAATTCAAGATACCACCAGTTTGGAGGCAGAGGCTATAGCTATTAGAGAGTGCCTAATCTTCTGTAGGGAGAATTCTATTCAGCAAATTATTGTGGAAACAGACTCTTAGACCATGGTGCAAATCATAAAAGGGGAGTGGGATGTCCCAGGGACAATGGTGGTCAACTCCATCAAAGTCTTAATGAGTATCATATCAGTAAGAGTAGTACATTCCCTTCGGGAAGGTAATACTCTTGCTGATTTTTTTACTAACCTAGTTTTTTATTTTGCAGGTAATTTTTAATTTAACAATTTTGAGGATATTCCAACAATAGGCAGACAAATTATAATTTTAGATAAGTTAGGTACTCCAACATCAGAAGGACAATCCAAGATACATAATAGCAAGACCAGGAAAGACTGTTAGTGCACAGGCTAGTATTGTTAACATACACTACAAGATATAAGAGAGGGGAGTAGCTAATCAAAGGTATAGTCAGCTCAATTGAAAGTAGTTGTAATGTTGATGTGAAAGCCTTGTAGCATAAGTCACAAAGTTAATCAAAGGGTACTCTCTTGTTTCTCTTAAATCTGCATCTAAATTGAATGATGATATTAGTTTCTCTTGAAGCTCAATTCATTGATTTAAGGTGTAGAGAAAAGAGGAATAAAGAACAAGCAGAAAACTATAAATTACCTGTGGTATAAGGTTGAGATTGATGACACCGAGTTAGCTATGTTAAGAGATACAGTGAACATCAAGAACAGATCAAGCAACTTCAACTATAAAAAATCAAGCTTTAAAGTGTGGAAAAGGGTTAAACATAATCACCGACAATGGGAGCAACCATAGAGACGACTATACCTTTGTTGGAAGATAATTCCTTGAATATGAAGATCTACACCTGGTGAGAGCTTGGGGTGTTGTCAATTAGAGTATTCAAACAAAGGTAAGCACTGATATAGATTGGAAGCTCCTATTTTGAAGTGATTTATCCCTGCTCCACAACATCATGAATCAAACAAGGTTCTTATAGTTTTGAATTGATTTCTTAGATTAAGTGGTGGTATTAGCTAAGTTTGAAGCTCAACCCACTGATTTAAGGAAATGATCAGAGAAAATGAGAAACGAAGAAACATGAATTAGTTGAGATGATGCTGAACGTGATGATTGACACTCCCCTTAGCTTATTCTGACTGTGAGCTCCACGCAGATTGAAATGGAGAAATCAAATCGACAGTCAAGAGAGGAAAATGAAGGAAGCTTCTTCTACTTTCCTAAAAGATTAGGGGTTTATTTTTCTGAATATCTACTTTTGCTGTTGGGCCAGGTCACTTTTGGGCCTGGCCTTTGTAAATATCTGATTTCATTTTGAATAAAAGGGTCACAAGCCCACTTTTGGTTTAAAAATAAGAAGCATAGAAAGATCATCGTAAAAAGTCTAGCTGCAGCTTGCAAAAGTCATCTGCGGATCGCCAAAATGGAGCTCATATGCACAACTGGACAGAAAAGGAAGAGCTTCTCAAGTTCAATTATGCGATCCAAATAGCCACTTTTGCGTATCACAAAAGTATTTTGTGAAGCCCAAACAACATCTCCAAAGTGAACATTCAGCTGAAGAAACCAAGCATTAGAGTCCGACTTATTTGAGCTGAAAGAAAATTTGATGTATCTCAAAACTGTTCTGTGAACCTGACTTAGCTCGCATAACTTTTGGTGGTGGTAAATTCATAAATTGTGTGCTCCAAATCTTTGAGACAATAAAAGGAAAATTTTGATTTCTAAACCCTCATTCAACTTTATCTTTAGTTTTGAGACTTTGTAATCAAGTATCTAGGTTTTGGGTGAAGACATATCTTGAATTCCTACTCTTGGATCTTGTGATTTCTTCATGGGTATTTAATTTATGGCTAATTTTGCTGATAATATTGGTATAATTTCTATCTCTTTAATTATGCATAGATAAATTCCCAAATTTTAGGGGTGTGTGATATATAGATTTAAGTATGTGATTGGGTGTTGACTATTTGCTTCAAATATTATTTATATGATGTGGGTTTAGTTATTTCTTCATGCCTTATTTAATGTTAGAGGTTGTAAACACTAATTAGTCTTGAATCTCTTATTTTGATTGAGAAGGGGGATAAGGGTGAGAAGAAATAGCTAACAAAGATTTGATTTAATTCATTTAATAACTTAATAACTATTACTAGAGATAGAGTAGCTAATTTGAGGTTTTAGGTTGGTTTAGATTGAAGTCACATTGGGGTTTGAGAGAACCCAATATGAAATTTATTGATAGATCGAGAGATTATTAATATGTCAAAGACCTAGTCTACCCACAATGATACTAAAATTGAAGCAATGTTAATTACACAATTACAACACTTAAATTCATGCTAGCACATCCCTAAGGTCTTTTTATGCTTGACTCAAATTTGATAAATAAGAAGCGTATTGATAAATTATTCTAAAATGATAATTATGTTGACAAAATAGTTCAAATTGTTCTTAAACCCCTCATTTACTTTAGTTTCTTTTTAATACCTAAGCATCTAGTGAATTAATAACACTCTAGCATTGTAATGACCCTCTAGTCATTATAGGGTGGTTAGCGCCTAAGTACCCTGTTAGAGTTCCTCTAATGAGTGGAGTTAGTAAAATCTCAAGGTGGGTTAGATTTACTAAAAACTAGTGTTGTGTCTATTTGTGGTGATTTGTGATTCACGGTGTTGTTTTTATGGCGCTGTGTTCCCTTAGGGGGTGACGTAGTGGTCTAGACCTCCGTAGAAAATTCAGAGACTAAAAGTGAAGTCGTAGAATGTGATTTTAGTGGTTGTCACATTGGAATTACTTTGTGATGTCTTACGTATGAATATTGTGTTGTGAAATGCGGCTAGAACAAACTCAGTTCTTTCCAAACTACTGGCTAAGGATCGCTGCAATGAGACCGATGTAGCGATCGGAGTTTCGCCGTAGTGGGGCTGGGTCAATTTGTCGAGGCCACCACAATGAGCCCTATTTCTCTATAGGGCATCCTTTGCATTGAGGAAAGATTCGCTGTAGTGGATGTTGCGAGGCAGAATGCCCAATTTAAGTCACTTATTTTGAGCTGTATTTCACAAACTCCCAAACTTCATCCCATACCTCTAGAGCAACGATTTTCCCAAGGCTAGGGTGAATTTTCTTGTTGAAGTAAGTTATTTCATTAATTCCTTCACTTAGTAAATCGTTAATATTATATAACCAATTAGGGAAATTGTAATGGAGGAATTATGAGTTAGATCCCTAAGTACATGAAAAGTGTAGGAAAAAACTATGGGTAATGTAAAATCATCTAGAATTTCTTCTACGTTGTAAATTAATACTTCCTAGTATGAAATTTTGGTCCTTAAACATGATTTGTGGTATTTGAGAATCTTAAGTTCCATAAAAATGGGACCTTTAGCATCAAAACTGCTTTAAAGGGGGGTAATTGGAGTAGAAACTCTATAAATTGAGATAATGTGAGAATTGTGGAACTAGAGAATGACTAATTGACCCTTGGGTAATGTTATAGACCGTGAAACCGAGTAGAATTAGTGGGTTTGAATTTTCAAGGCTTTTATTTGAAGAGAAAATGATGAATTACTATTATAATTATTTGTTTTAGACCGTGAACGTTCTGAGGCATTGGGGAAAGAAAAATCTTCCATAGTTTAGCTTGTTTGTTCCAGGTTCTTTGTTTGAGGTAGGTTATGGTTTGCGTGGAGTTAGACTTGATTTAGTCTCTTGTATGTTTTGTGGTTGATAAGTTTGTTGATTGGTGAACATAGTCTGTGGTTGTATTTTTTTTTAGCTTGACAGTACTTGTATGAATAACCGGTATGATTGTTGAAGCCTGTCTCTAAATGACTTATGATTATAAAGTGTACTTGTTATATTTCGTGTACTTGTTGTAATATCCTGAGAGATAGTTGAATATGAGAACATACTGAGATATGTTGAAAGAGGTTGAGAATATACATACTATTCTAATTGTGGATGTCACGACTCAAATGGTCATGAGTAGCACCCATACTAACCCCCCTGATGGGAGAACCATCGAACCCAAAACCCTTAACCGAACACTTATCCATTTTTAAGCAATTTCTGACCAAGAATAATAAACCCCAATAAAAATAATAGATAAGAATAAATGCAGAAAACATATATCTATTACATTATCCCAAGGACCCGAAAGTCACTGTACAAGAACATTCTAAGCCAAAGACCAATGTTTAAAACGAATATCCAAAAATAAATAAATAAGGAATGTCATTTTCCAAATGAGTGGGCATGATCAATGAGAAGCCCCAATGGCTGCCCGAAAGTAGGTGCTCACCCTTGTATCGAAAAGTTGTTGGTCATGAACTAAATCAGAGGTCTCGTCTCAATCGCTAAAATACTTTCTGCACTCAACAAAAGAAGCGCACATGTAGTATTAGTACAGACACTATGTACTAGTAGGCATCATCGACCGACTTAACTTAAAATCCACACATAAACATAAATCAAATAAGAGCAACTCAATCAGTACATAACAATTAATTGCACCAAACCATCACTATCCACATAATAACCACTTACGAGACCAAAAACACAACGATACCAATCTTCACCCTATCAATACATTTATACTACCCTCTCAAACATACATTCAAGCACAACAAAGGAGGAGCCTATGACTCTCTACATATCACAAGTGTAAAACACCAAGTCACTTTCACCTAACCATCTCACAAATAATCTCAAGCTATTTCTATTTGTCATAACACTTATGCAACTCAATTAAATAGAAAATGAATCAATAATATAAAACAATGAATTATAACCATCAGACCTCTTCTCGAATGTGTACACACATACTAAAGGGTCTTATATGTCCAATAGTCATGACCTGCAGGGGGACGAGCTCAATCCATGTACCATACATGCGTGGTACCCAACCCTCTAATTGTCAATCTGTAAGCAACATATATCGACACGGTATCCACCAAATATCACTATATATGAATATCACAATCAATGTTAACAAGACTATGATCAATTCCACCAAATATGAAATTACACAACTTATCTAGACACTTAGTCAAATTCAAGATTAATCATTTCATGTACACAATCAACTACCAATCACAAGTATGTACGAAGGACAATTCATAATTATTCTACTCATGAATAGACATGGAATTTAGATTAAGTCTATAACTACAATTCAAAACTTGTTCTTGGTCTAGAAACAACAATAAAGAATAATTCAGTAGTTCATTCTTTAACTGAAACACCCCGAATTGGCCAAAGGATCTTCAATCAAGGCAATTGGCGCCTCTTTAGAGACGAGGAAGAGTATTGTGACCCACTATGATGATGTTGGGTGTTGAAGGATGAGTATTTGGTACATTGGGTCACTTTTGGGCCCATATGGCATTTAGGATCACTTTTGGGCCCGTTATGTAATAAGGCCCATGACTATAAATAGTTAGCTTTCTTTTCATTTCTAGAATATGATTATTGATGATAAATGTTACACTTGAGAGTGTTTATGTTAGCTTGTTGGGAGCTTTCTAGATTGTGAGAAACGTCGATTGTTAGAGGTCCATTTCCTCTTTCGGTCTTCATAAGAGATTGGTGCTTATGGTAATTTAAAGGAAGGTATTTGGTTTGAAATACCTTTGGTTGTCCTTTATTATCATATTGTGTCTCTATCTATCTTTTCCCTTTATTTTCTTTGTTTTCCTTTTGTTCTTTGTTTCATATTTTTGTATTTCCCATTTTACCCTTGTATCCATTATTTTCGTGGTTTCTTCGTCTTTTCATATTTGGTATCTTATTATTTGGTATCAAAGCCGAGCTTGGATTCATTCCCACGAATTCAATCTTGGGTGTGTTATCGAAAGAAAATCAAAAATCACAAAAAAAATTGGTATTTCACGTTTTGGGGGTTAGCCCAAATTTTGAGTTTTTGATTTTGGTATTTTCTTATGTTTTTGGTGTTAGATTCTTGTTCCCTAACACTATTTGAGTCTAAATATCAAATTTGAGCTTAATCAGAGGTGATTTGAAGCCTCTGCCATTGTTGAGCCTTGAGTTTTTAAAGAAAGTAAAGTTGGTCTTCAAATCTGGAATTTTGGGAGTGGAATTGAAAGCTTAAAGTTGTTGTAAGTTATTACTCATACAAAAAGGAGCTTGGGTTTCAAATTTCGTGAGCTTTGGAGCTAAATTGAGAGAGATATGAATTTTTGAATATTCATCTTGTTCTTGGTGTTCTTCATAAATTCATAACTTGTTGAAGAAGAATCTTCCAAAAGAGTGTGTTAGATCCAAACAGGAAGAAAGAGAAAGGTGTTTGGGTGTTAGTACAAAAGAATATCCAAAAGAAAAAGGAATATTCTAAGAGAGAGAGTACAAAAAGGGCCCATAAGAGCTGAAAATACGGAGCTTCAACTCTGTTGTCCAGGGGCACCTGCTCACGCAGGTCACCAACGTAGGTGAAGGCAGACTCCCTGGAAGGGACCTGCAAAGTCCCACCTGCGAGGGCAGGTCCCCAGGTGCGTCCGTACCTTACCAAACGCAGGTGAACAACTCCAAATCACACCCTTCTCTAGTCCTAACCTTCTAATTTCATTTTCTTGATTCTTAATCACTTCCATTGATTTTTAACAGCTAAATTTCAGTTAGTAATCACTTTACTTAGTTGTGATTAGTTCTTGAGTCCATTTTCTTTCTTGTTCTTTCTCTTTGTGTGCTTTCATCATTTCTTTCTTATTTAACTTCTTGAGTCAAGTTCTTTTGTGTTCAAAATCGAGTCGTCCTTTCTTATCTCAACAAGAATACTTCTTATCCAAGGACAACAAATTGACACTTCCTATACCAACGTGAACAAAGCAAGACCAACAAGTTGAGATAATTGTGAGGCAATCCAAGTGTGAAAACACTAGTGATTGTGAGTTTGCTAACGTTAACCTTGTTTGTTAGTTGTGTTGAGTGTATTGTTAATAGGTACGATGGCAAAGGGAGACGAGATCCAACCTACCACGAGTGGGGCAAGTCTAGACACCTTGGTTGAGGTAATCATGGGAATGCATCAAGATATAAATGTGATGAGGGGGCAAGATGTCTAATATAAATGAGAAGATGTCGAATATGGAAGGGAGAGTATCAAACATGAAGGTAAGGATGGTGAATGTGGAAAGGAACCTCAACTCTTCAAATTCAACCCCTCAAAATAATCTCCAAGCTTCCTCAAGTGTAAAAGCCTAAGAAACTTTGGCTACCGTCTCTCCTAGGACTCTCCACAATATGTTTTACCCTCCCCAACAAGGTAATGTTCCCTTACCTACTACTACGGTTGATCAAACTTCACGATATGTAGCTCGACCCCTATAATTTAACCCACCTTAATAAATACCCCAACCTCAAGCTCCACAATTGCCCGCTCCACCCTACCAAGTACCACAAAACCAAGTCCCAAACTACCAAATACCACAAGGTTTGAACCCACAAGGTCTCAATCCACCCTACTACCTACCCTATCTAGTACCCCAAGCCCAAGTACCACACTATCAAAGACCCCAAAACCCAAACCCACCTTACCAAGCTCCACTTAATCAAATGCCACCCAACCAAGCCCTAGGAGTCCAAAGAGAGTTTGAGGAATAAATAGAAGGAGGATATGGGTATGGTGACCAAGGACATGGACCAAGAGACCAAGGCGGTCTCAACTCTATCAAGGTCACTCTTCCTAGTTTTCAAGGAGGTAGTGATCCCGAAGGATACCTCAAGTGGGAGTCGCAATGTGATAGGATCTTCCAAGCTAATGACTTGCCCGATTTTAAGAAGACTACCTATGTCGTTGCCCAATTTGAAGGTTATGCATTGACTTGGTAGGAGTCGGATAAAAGAATGCAAGAGGTTCTTCATGGAGGTAATTATCCACCATGGGAAGTGATGAAGGACCTTATGAGAGCCAAGTATGTGCCGGAGAGGTATAGACAAGGGTTGCTTGCCAAGTTGTACAATTTGAGATAAGAAAACAAGAGTGTTGAAACATACTATGATGAATTCCAAAATCTACTCTTGAAGCTTGATTACAATGAGGATGAAGAGCACACCAAGATCTGATTCAAAGTGGGATTGAATCAAGAGATTGCCTCTAGATCGTCAATAGACAAGTTTGCCCGGATGGATAATCTCTTAGAAGTGGCTATTAATGTTGACCAAGATATTAAGTTGAAGAAAGCCATCCACCCCAAGACGGGAAATCAAGTGTCATTAACATGGACTTAAGGTTCCGAGTTCAAAAGATCTTTTGACAAGAAACCATTTGAGAAGAATACTCCAAGATATCCCCCCAGAGAAGGAGGTAATCCTAATCTTAAGGGTACTCAATGCTTTAAGTGTCAAGGATGGGGTCACCGAATGAGTGAGTGTCCTACCTGGAGAGTCGTCATACTTCGGGAAGCTAATCCTTACTACAAAGATGAAGTGGAGCAAGAAGAGAAACTCATAGAAGGGGTTAATAATGTTGATGAAAATGTGGAGGGTGAAGGAGATCCATGTGATGGGAATATCACCGTCCCAAATATGCTTGCCAACAAAGTGCCCATTGAAGAGGTTTGGCCTCAAGAAGGAGAGATTAACATTCCACTTTTCTTGGCTAAGCAAGTTGAGAACTCTCCCAAGTTTAAAGACTTTCTTGGGGATCTTGAGCTTGAAAATAATGTTTTCTCGAATTTGAGGACAAATCCTCTTCAAGAAGGAGAGGATGATACTCCCCGAATTAGCCAAAGGATCTTCAATCAAGGCAATTGGCGCCCCTTTAGAGATGAGGGAAGAGTATTGTGACCCACCACGGTGATGTTGGGTGTTGAAGTATGAGTATTTGGTACATTGGGTCACTTTTGGGCCCATTATGTAATAAGGCCCATGGCTATAAATAGTTAGCTTTCTTTTCATTTTTAGAAGATGATTATTGATGATGAATGTTACATTTTAGAGTGTTTATGTTATCTTGTTGGGAGCTTTCTAGATTATGAGAAATGTCGATTGTTAGAGGTCCATTTCCTCTTTCGGTCTTATTAAGAGATTGGTGTTTGTGGTAATTTAAAGAAAGGTCTTTGGTTTGAAATACCTTTGGTTGTCCTTTTCTTATCATATTGTGTCTATCTATCTATCTTTTCCCTTTATTGTCTTTGTTTTCCTTTTTTCTTTGTTTCATATTTTTGTATTTTCCATTTTACCCTTGTATCCATTGTTTTCGTGGTTTCTTCGTCTTTTTGTATTTTGTATCGTATCATCAACTCTAGGCATTAAGGACCTACACCCACTGATATAACCCATAATCATAGCCTAAATTACCATTCTCGGGGATTTCTCCCTTTAATTCACTCTAATTCCCCGTAATTTATGAATAACAAAATGAATTCTACTCTAGGAAGTGCATTCTAGCAACCTAGAGCCATTAACAAGTGATTTGAAGTCACTCATAAATAATTCACACCACTTCATTCAACCTAGGATTAAACCCATAAATTTCATCCTGAACATGTTTTTATGATTTTAAGGATTAAAGGAAGTAATCACACATTATAATGGTGAAATAAACTTAACTTAATAGTAGGAAACACCCAATAATACAGAAAATCGCTTCTTTCTTAGTCCTAGGTAAAAACTTGAATGTTTGGAAAAAGTAACGCTAAGTCTCAGATTTCTGGGTATAAACTGTCCCAACGTCACAACAATGGTCACTTTATCACTGCATTGATAATTGTCAGCTGTGGCGACCTAATGCTCACTATAGCGAGGTCGTTGCAGAGGAACCTCCTTCCACTGTAGTTGCAACTAGACAGAAAGCCGAGATATTTTCCAGGCCTGGTTCTTTTCACAACACACTCCCTAAATTTTGACATTACGAAATAAACCCTTTACGACAATCACTATAACCGGAGTTCTACAAACCCGATTTTTGTTCTGAAAGCTTATATGGATTACTAAATCTCTTGCCTAACATAGTATCATCTTAAATCCATCAAATACTACACCAAAATTACCAAGATTCTCTAAATCACACAACACCAAAAATTTGTTCGAAACCAGCCTAGCTTGAGGTTTCACAATTTTCATTTGAGGGGAAACTTGACCCAAAATTTTACATGCCAACCAACATCCTAATGATTGGATGGGTTGTCACATTAGATGCCAATTTATCCACTATTCGTCCCTGAATGGTAACAAGAAAGAAAAAGAGGAAAATCTAGCAAAAAAGTTGCCTAAATCGGCAAACTAACTTGGGTATTTGCTACGTATATACGTTGCAGTCTCCCAAGTGGCCTCCTCAGCCGGACGGTTCTTCCACTGAACTTTGACTGACTTGATCTCCTTCGTTCTCTACTTTTGGACATCTCGATCAAGTATAGAATGGGCTCCCCCTCATAGGAGAGATTCTCATCTAGCAACACCGAATTCCAATAAATGATATAATCATCATAGCCATGATACTTCTTGATCATTGAAACATGAAACACTAAGTGGACTCCCGATTAACGTAGAGGTAGAGCCAACCTATAAGCCACCAATTCTACACCCTTCAAGATCGCCCAATGTACCTTGGGCTAAGTTTACCCTTCTTCCCAAATTACATCACACCCTTCATGGGTGAAATTTTGAACAACACTTTCTCACCTTTTATGAAATGTATATCACGCACCTTCCTATATGCATACTCCTTCTGCCAGCTTTGAGTTGTTACAAGCTTCTCTTGTATAAATCTAAACTTCTCCATCGAATCCTTCAACAAAATGGTGCCCCAAGGTCTCACCTAAAAGGCATCAAACCACCCAATAGGAGATCTATACCTTCTCCCATATAACGCTTTAAAATAAGCCATGTCTATACTTGAATGATAGCTGTTGTTGTATGAAAACTTGCCCAATGGTAAAAACTGGTCCTAATGACCAATCCATTGACACATGCCCAGAGCATGTCTTCCAACACTTGGATCGTCTACTCAGTCAGTCTGAGAATGAAAGGCTATACTTAGATTCAATTTAGTGCTCAACTCTTCCTGAAATTTTTCCCAAAAGTTAGAGGTAAACTGCGTACTTCTCTCTGAAATAATATAAACGGGCACCCTATGCAGTCGGACAATCTCCTTAACATGAATCTTGGCCAACTTGCTTGCATTATAAGTCACTTGTACAGGAATGAAGTGTGCAGACTTAGTCAACCGATCCACAATCACCCATATCAAATCATATTTTCCCAAAGTCTTAGGAAGGCAAACAACGAAATCCATGGCTATCCTTTCCTACTTCTATTCAGGAATAGGCATTCTTTCAAGAGTGCCACCAGGCCTTTGATGTTCCCACTTCACTTGTTAGTAGTTTTGACACTTAGCCAAAAAAATCCACTATATCCCTCTTCATACGGCATCACCAATGATGTTGCCTCAAGTTGTGGTACATCTTGGTTGCATCAGGATATATGGAGTACCTCAAACAATGTGCCTCCAATTATGGTCAAAATCAAATCATTTACACGAGTCACACAAACTCATACTCTAATCATCAACATACCTGCATTATCAAGAATGGCCTCTTTGGCTTCACATTGCAACACTTGTCGCAAATCTTGCTCAACTTCACATCTTCAAACTGTCTAGCCTTAATTTGGTCATGAAAAGTAGACCGCGCTTCTACATTATCTAGCAGTCCTCCTCTCTTGGTCACTTATAATTTCATAAAACTATCAGCTAAGATCAAAACTCCCCTAACCAACGAACGTCTAAAAAATCCAAACATGTCAAATTACCCATACTATCTGTCTTCTGACTCAATGCATCCGCTACCACATTGGCCTTTCCCAGATAATAGAGAATCGAAATGTCATAATCCTTTAATAGTTCCATTCATATTCATTGTATCAAATTCAAGTCTCTCTAGGTAAAGACATGTTGTAAGCTACGGTGATCAGTGAATACCTCACACTTCACCCCATATAAATAATGTCTCCATATCTTGAGAGAAAATATCAACATTGCTAACTCTAAATCATGGGTGGGATAATTCTTTTCATGAATTTCCAGATGTCTAGAAGCATATGCAATCACATTTTTTTCCTGCATCCAAACAACACCTAAACCAGAACGTGAGGCATCACAAAACACAAAAAAATCCTTACCCTCCACTGGCAAGGCAAGAATAGGAGCTGAAGTCAGAAAAGTCTCAAACTTTTGGAAGTTCTCTTCATACTCGTCAATCCATACAAAAGGTACTTCCTTCAGAGTCAATCGAGTCAAGTGCGAAGCAATAGAAGCAAACCCTTCACAAACCTGCAATAACAACTAGCCAACCCCACAAAGCTACAAATTTTGGTCATAGAGGTATGACTTGTCCAACTCTTAATCGCCTCAATCTTTTGCGGGTCCATCATAACCCCTTTTTTACAAGCCACATGCTCCAAAAAGGACACTGAAGACAACTAAAACTCACACTTAGAATATTTAGCATAGAGTTTATTCTCCTTTAGCAACCCCAAAATAATGCTCAAATGAGCCTCATGCTCCTCCCTACTCTTGGAGTTTATTCTCCTTTAGCAACCCCAAAATGATGCTCAAGTGAGCCTCATGCTCCTCCCTACTCTTAGAGTAAACAATAACAAATAAATCCAACAAAGGTTTGAAAACACCATTCATCAAACTCATAAAAGTTGTCGGGGTATTAATCAATCCAAAGGACATCACTAAAAACTCATAATGACCATAACAAGTTTGAAAAGCAGTTTTTGGTATGTCCTCAGCCCGAATCTTAAACTGGTGGTAACCGGACCTCAAGTCAATTTAGGAAAACATAGAAGCACCCTAAAACTAATCAAACAAGTCATCTATAGTTGGAAATAGGTACTTATTACAAATTGTAATTTTGTTCAGTTGTTGGTTATCTATGCACATACATAGACTACCATCCTTCTTTTTAACAAATAAGACAAGAGCACCCCACGGAGAAGCAATAGGATGAATGAATCCCTTACCCAATAATTCTTGTAATTGAGCTTTAGCTCCCTTAGCTCAGTTGGTGCCATTCTATAAAGAGGGATGGAAATGGAACCAGTGCCTGTCTCTAAGTCTATGCAAAAGTCAATGTCACAATTAGGTGGCATCCCAGGTAGATCATAAGAAAACACTTATAAGAAATCATATTACCACCTAAACTGATGCAGTAGGAGAGACCTCAGCATTAGTATCCCAAAGATGAGCTAGAAAAGCTCGACACCCCTTCCCAACTAAATTCTTGGCACAAATCAAGGATAAAAGTCTTAGAGGAGCAGACTTATCACCTTCTCACTCCAATCTATCCATCCCAGACATAGTTATAGTGACTGTTTTGGCATGACAATCAAGAATCGCATGGTATAGAGATAACCAACTCATCCCCAAGATGATGTTAAAATCCATCATGTCTAGAATTACCAAATCAGCCCAAGTCTGATATCCCATGAACAATACAAAACAAGCCCAATAAACCTGATCAACAACTACCAAAACCCTAATTGGCGTAGACACATACATAAGGTATCAAGCATTTCACCATCTATATCCAGACCCAAAACAAATTTAACCAAAACATATGAGAATATGGAATATGGATCAAACAAAAGAGTAGCCATGCGGTCACAGAAAAGAATAGTACCTGTGATGACGACGTCTAAAGCCTCAGCCTTGGGCCTGCCTGGAAAGCATAGAAGTAGGCTTTATCACCCGTTTGAATACCACCCTTGCCAGCCTATACACTACCTAAATCAGCATGTCCCCCATCTCGGTTGGCTTGGTTGCCACCTTTACCCACTTGGTGACCACCTTGCCCACCCTATGGACGACCTCTACCATTACCTCCACCTTTCCTACCTGCTGGAACCAAAGCTCGAAAAGTTTGTTGCTATCCTGAATAACTAGAGTGTCCGAGATTAGGGCAATATCTCTTAATGTGACCAACCTCACCGCACTTATAACATGTACGGTCTAGGGTGGGTCACCGAGCTGACAACGCCGAAGGAACATAACTACCAAAATCTAAAAATAGTTGGCTGGACCTTGATAAATCCCCAAAAGACACATGCATCGGGAACATAATAGGTCGGGCAGGGTAGCCCTGCACACCCTGGCTCTGAGAATAAGAACCACCATAATTGCCCACCTTACTGGCCTTCTTCTCCCCATCTTGGAGTAACCATCTTGCTTCACACTCTCTATCTTTTTCACAAAATCAACCATTTCATGGAAGGTCTTACCTGAAGATGTCATCTGAAGTGCAAAAACCTGAAGACCAGTGTTCAACCCTTTCACAAAAAAACGAATACTTTCCTCCTCAGTAGTCAACAACTATGAAGAATATCTAGATATATCATGAAATTTGGCCTCATAGGCCTCAACTGACATATTTTCTTGCTTGAGTCTAGTGAACTGATCCTTCTTTCTGTCCCTAAGAGTGTGTGGCACATATTTCTCTAAGAAGACATAATGAAACTGAGTCCAAGTCAATGGTTGCAAACCTGTAGATCTATACTCAACGAATGCCCTCCACCACATCTTGACCCCCTACTACTAAAAAGAAACAAACTCCACACCATACCTCTCTACCACTCCCAACTTGTGAATCATTTCATGAAATTAATGATAAATTCATAGGCATCTTCTGACTCAGTACCATGAAACACACGAGACTTCACCTTAAGAAATTTGCAAAACAAGTCATGCTTGTCTCCGGTAATCACCGGACCCAATACCTGACATGGAAAAACACAAGTCTCTAAATAAGAAATGTCATTTTCCAAAAGAGTGGACATGATCAATGAGAAGACCCAACGGCTTTCCATAAGTTGGTGCTCACCCTTGGATTAAAAAACTGGTGGTTACAAACTAAATTCGAGGTCTTGTCTCAATCGTTGGAACACTTTCTGCACTCAACAAAAGAAAAGCACATGTAGTATCAGTACAAACACTATGCATTGGTAGGCATCATCGACCGACTTAACTTATAATCCATACATAAACATAAATCAACTAAGAGCAACTAGCAATTAGTACATAACAAGTAATTGCACCAAACAAACACTATCTACAGAATAACCACTTACGAAACCAAAAACACAACAATACCAATCTTCACCCTATCAATGCATTTATACTACCCTCTTAAATATAAGCTCAACCACAACAAAGGAGGGGACTATGATCCACTACATATCACAAGTGTAACACACCAAGTCACTTTCACCTAACCATCTCACAAGTAGTCTCATGCTACTTCTATTTGTCACAAAACTTATGCAATGCAATTAAATAGTCAATGAATCAATAATATGAAATAATGCATCACAGCCATCAAACCTCTCCTCAAATGTGTACACACATACTAAAGGATATTATATGCCCAATAGTCAAGACTGCAAGGGACTAGCTCAGTCCATGTACCGTATAGGCGTGGTACCTGACCCTTCAAATATCAATCTGTAAGCAACACGCACCGGTGCGGGTACCCGATCCACCAAATATCATAATATATATGAATAACACAATCAATATTAACAAGAATATGATGAAGTGCACCAAATATGCAATTACATAACTTATCTAGACACCTAGACAAATTCAATATTCATTATTTTATGTCTATAATTCACAAATTCAAGTATGCCCGAAGTGTAATTCACAATTATTCAACTCATGAACAAGTATGAAATTCAGAGTAAGTCTATAACTACAATTCAGACCATAACCTATCTTGGAACAAATCCCCAAAATGCACTATTTCACTTAAGTCTTACCTTTTCTTTCAATTTCAGCTTGTTCTTGGTCTACAAAGTACAAAAAGGAACAATTCAATAGTTCATTCTTCAACTCTAGGTATTAAGGACCTACACCCACTGGTTTAGCCCATACTCATAGCCTAAATCACCATTCTCAGGGTTTTCACCTTTTAATCCACTCTAATTTCCCATAATTTATGATTACTAGAATAAATTCTAGTCTAGGAAGCGTATTCTAGTAACCTAGAGCCATTAACAAGTGATTTGAAGTCACCCATAAGCAATTCACACTAGTTCAATCAACCTAGGTTAAACCCATAAATTCCATCATGAATATGTTCTAAGGATTCTAAGGATTAAAGGAAGTAATCATATATTAGAATGGTTAAATAAACTTACCTTAATAGCACGAAACACCCAAGAATGTAGAACATCACCTCTTTCTTAGCCCTAGATCGAAACTTGAATGTTTGGGAAAAATAATTTTAAGTCTCAGATTTTTGGGTATAAACTATACCGACGCTTCTGCAGCGGTCACTTTTTCGCTGCAGCGATAATTGTCCACTGCGGCAGAACTGCTGGTGCATGGACCTCCGTTGTAGTGACCCAATACTCACCATAGCAAAGTCGTTGTAGCGGAGCCTCTTTCTGCTGTAGCTACAACTAAGTAAAACGTCGGGATGTTTTTATAGGAATGGTCTTTTTCATAATACACTCCCCAGATTTTGACATTACAGAATGATTCCTTTACGACAATCACTATAACTAGAGTTCTACGAACCCAATTTCCATTCTAAAAGTTTCTATGTATTACTAACCCTTTTGTCTAACATAATATCATCTTAAATCCATCAAACACTACACCACAACCACCAGGATTCTCTAAAGCACACATCACCAAAAATTTGTTCAAAACTAGCCTAAACTAAGATCTCACAATTTTCATTTGAGAGGAAACTTAATCCAAACTTTCGCATGCTAACCAATACATAAACGACCAGATGGATCGTTACGATGAATTGGCTTGAGTATGGTGTGAAATAACTGGCGATCAATTATGATATGGAGCGGGTACCATGCTGGTATGGTATATGGATCCTAGGTTATCCCCTATAGGTCATGACTAGTTGGGCAGAAATAAGACCCTTTAGCATATGTGTACAGATGAGTGATTCTTGTGAGTTCTAATATGATACAGAGTGATACTGATAAGGTACAGAGGCTATACAATTGTGAAATCAGTGTGGACAAGACCAATAGTTTGTGACATGACTGCTCATTCTTGTAGGATTTTGGAATAATTTTATGTGTCTGATTTGATGACTTATATGACTTTTATTATTGACATTGATATGTCTGTTTGGTGACTTATATGTCCTTTATGTTGTTGGCTCTGATGTACCTGGAACTTGGTGAATTACTTGGTTGATGAAACTATTTGATTTTGTGTTGATGTACCTGTCTACTTGCTTATTTGATTTATGAGATATACTTGCTACTATTTTGAGTTGTCCTATGAGGCCTACTAGTGCATAGTGTTTGTACTGATACTATTCTTTTACTTTTTTCTGAGTGCAGACTATGTTCTAGAGACTTTGACGCGACCTCACATCTAGTGCTTCTTATTGACCGATTTGAGGGTGAACTATTCCCATTAAGGCTATCGCGGTTCTTCTTAGTTTCATTTGTTCCTTTCTTTGAACAATGTTATTTATTAGTGATTTTGAGTTATTATAGACATTATTTTGTCAACGTCCTTTGTACAATGACTTTCGGATCTTAGGGAAGTAATAATTAGGATTTCTGCATTTATTTATTTATGTTTTTGAGACTCATCATTATTTTGCCTTATTTTTATTAAATGAATTGGTTAAGGCTTGGGTTAGATGGTAATACATGGTTATTCCACTATAAGGTTAGTGTGGGTGCCACTTACAACCATTTGGGTCATACAAAGTTGGTATCAGAGCTTTAGGTTCATCGATCTCGTCGTACAAGGACATGTCTAGTAGAGTTTTACGGAACAAGACAGAGACATCTGTACTTTTCTTCGAGAGGCAACATGACACTAAAAAACTCAATTCTTTCATTCTTTCATTCTTTCATGCTATTAATTGAGTCTAATTGGTATCTAGCAATCCAAATTAGTGTTTGACCTCTTTCATTCTTTTCTCTCATAGATGGTGAGGACACGTGCAACAAATGTGAGAGCAGAGGTACCCAAGCCGATCGTTGGATTCACGCTCGTACTAGAGGATGCACGAGAGGAGTTGGTAGGGTTATAGAACAAGGAGCAATGCCCGCCAGTGAAAGGGTTTAGAATGCTGGGTAGGCTCGTGATAGGTATGAATCCCTCCCCCACTAGAGGATATAACTGGGGTAGAAACAGAAGAGGTAGCAACACTAGACCAAAAGAAAGTTGTGCTTGCTCCAGCTACTTCAAATGTGATACAACAGGTTTTGACTCTATTGAGCCTTTTGGTCGGGACTGAGGCAGCACTTTCAGGTTAGCCTTTAGAGGTACAGCACGCTGCTACTATGGCTTCACGGATGGATGAGGCTTCTGAGATAGGGATTTTTCTAAGACTGGTGGCAGGGACGATGATGACTGGAGAGGAGCATAATTTATTTTAGAGGTTCTCTAAAATGAAGCCTCTGATTTTCTATGGTACTGAGAGTTAAGATGCTTATGAGTTATTCATCGACTATCATAAGAGGCTCCATAATATGGGAGTAGTGGCGTAATACGGGGTGAAGTTTGTTACTTTCCAATTGCACGGGGATGCAAAGTTATGGTGGAGAGCTTTTGTGGAGTGTAGGTCAATCGGGTCACTTCTATTGACTTGGACACAGTTTTACTCCATCTTCTTGGAAAAGTAAACTCCTCGTTCTTTGAGAGATAAGAGGCAAGATGAGTTAAATAGTATTAAGTAGGGTATTTATTTTATTGCAGTCTACGAGGATCGATTTAACTCACTCTCTAAGTATTCATTATAGCTATTAAACACAAAGAAGGAAAGGATTCGTCAATTTGTCAAAGGGTTAACTATGGGACTTTAGCTATCAGTACTTTAGATGGAGTCTTCTAGTAAGACTTTTCAGGAAGTGGTGGAGTATGTTAGGAAGGTGGAAGGGGTGAAACAAGATAATTACTCAATGTCTGCCAAAAAAAGGCCTAAAAAGGTGGTAGCTATAATGGCTCTTTCTCTAAGGGTTCGAGTTCTCTACGGTATTTTAAGTGCCTTGTTCAATCATCTATATAGGTATTAACTAGGGGTCCATCAGAGGCCAATAAGCCTTTTTCAGATCATAGTGGGTATATAACTTCTTTGACTTCAGCTAAGAGGCCCACTTTGGATAGGGCATATATGAATGCGGTGAAGTTGGACACATTCAGAGATGGTGTCCTAGATTTATACAGACTGATCAGTCAGTTTAGTAGCAGGCTTCCTGAGCTCCAGATCCAGCAGGTAAGGGAGGTGGTGCACATGGTAGAGATCATTCTCAGAGTGCACGTGGTGGCTACATGGTAGGTAGAGATAGAAACTAACCTAACCGAGGTGGTGGACATGCTGGTAGAGGTGGTACTCAGATCGATAGGGGTGGCACGCAGGCAGGTGGTTGGACTTATTTCTATGCTTTCCCAGGCAGACCCGAGGTAGACGCATCTTATGCAGTGATCACAGGTACTATTCTAGTCTGTGATCGGGTGGCTATAACTTTTTCGATCTCGACTATATATTTTCTCATGTGTCTACCTATTTTGATATGGGATTGGATATGATGTGTAATTTTCTTGATGCTTTTATCCATGTTTCCACCAATATTGGTGATTCTGTGATTGTAGATAGAGTCTACCATTCCTGTCTTGTTACACACACCTGGGTAGACTTAGTGATTCTTGACATGTTTGACTTTGATGTTATTTTAGTGATGAGTTGGTAGTCTTCTTACCATGCGATATTAGACTGTCATGGTAAGACAACAATTGTAGGGATGTCGGGTATGTCTAGGCTTGAGTAGAAGGGTGATTGAAGTTCTGCTCCTAAAAAGATTAAATCCCTAATTTGTGATAAGAGGTTGAAAGAGAATGGGTGTTTAGCATTTTCAGTGCATCTTCAAGACACTATTGTAAAGGTTCCACCTATTGGGTCAGTTGTTGTGGTTTATGATTTCTTAGAGGTGTTTCCCATGGATTTGCCTGGCATGCCACCAGACTGTGATATTGATTTCTGCATGTATTTATAGCCTGGTACTCATCCTATTTCTATTCCTCCATATAGGATGGAACTGGCTGAGTTGAGAGAGTTGAAGGACTAGTTGCAGGATGGACCTCCATATACGTTTATAAATTGATTATCTTCAGCTGAATAAAGTCACTATCTAGAATAAATATCCTCTTGTCTATATAGATGAATTATTCGACCAACTTCAGGGTGCGTCAGTCTTTTTTAAGATTGACTTGAGGTCTGGGTTTTATTAGTTGAAGATTCAGGCTGAAGATATTCCTAAGGATACTTTTCGGACCAGGTATGGGCATTATGAGTTTTTGGTGATGTCTTTTGGGCATACTATTGCCCCAACTGCTTTTATAAGTTTGATGAATAGAATTTTTAAGCCCTATTTGAATTCATTTGTAATTGTGTTTATTGATGACATTCTGATGTATTTAAAAAAATAAGGAAGAGCATTAGAACCATTTGAGAATTGTGTTGGGGTTGTTGAAAGAGAAAGAATTGTATGCTAAATTTTCTAAGTGTGAGTTTTGGCTGGCTTTTGTGTCCTTCTTGGGGCATGTGGTTTCAAAAGAGGGAATTATGGTCGATTCGCAGAAAATAGAGGCAGTTAAGAGTTGGACTAGGCCTACTTCAGTGACTAAGATTCGCAGCTTTATGGGGTTGTCTAGATATTACCACCGATTTGTGAAGGGGTTCGCCTCTATTGCTTCCCAGCTGACTCATTTGACTTAGAAAGATATGCCATTTCAATAGTCTGATGAGTGTGAGGAGAGATTTTAAAAGTTCAAGACTTTGTTAACTACATCTCTCATTCTTGCACTCCCGGTAAAGGGTAAGGATTTTATTATTTACTGTGATGCCTCACATTATGGTTTGGGTGTTGTTTTGAAGGATAAGAAAGTCATTGTATATGATTCTAGGAAGTTGATGGTGCATAAAAGAATTATTCTGTGCATGACTTAGAGTTGGCAGCAGTTGTGTTTGCTCTTAAGATTTTGAGGCACTATCTTTATGGTGTCCGTTGTGAGGTGTTTACTAATAACCGTAGTATGTAACATGTGTTTATGTAGAGAGATATGAAGTTGAGGCAGCATAGATGGAAGGAGTTGCTCAAGGATTATGATGTTGCTATCTTATATCATCCGAGTAAGGTAAATGTGGTAGCTGATTCTTTGAGTAGGAAGCATGAGAGTATGGGTAGCCTAGCTTATCTAAAGGCTACAAGGCTTCCATTGGCTAGAGAGGTTCAAACTCTTAGATAACAATTTTATGCGGATTTAAGTGTCCAAGAAAGATGGAGTGCTATCCTGTGTAGAGGCCAAGAAGGAAGTGATTAATGAGGGTGTCTTGAGGATTAAGGGGCATGCATGTGCTCCCCGTATTGATGATATAATTCAGACTATCCTTGCAGAGGCTCATAGTTTGAGGTACTCTATACATCCTGGTGCGATCAAGATATATTATGCTCTGAGACAACATTATTAGTGGGGCAGGATGAAGAGCGATATTGTTGATTTTGTTGCCCATTGTTCAAATTATCAGCAAGTAAAATATGAGTACCAGAGACCCGAAGGAACACTCCAGAGAATGCCCATTTCTGAATAGAATTGGGAAAAGATTGATATGGATTTTGTGGTTGGTCTTTCGAAGACCTAAGGGAAGTTTGATTAGATATGGGTCATTGTTGATAGGTTGACTAAGTCTACACACTTCATTCCAATTAAGGTAAGGTATAATGTAGAGAAGTTAGCCAAGATTTATATCTACGAGATTGTTCGATTGTATGGAGTTTCAGTCTCCATCTTATCAGATAGAGGTACGCAATTTACTTTTAACTTTTGGAATAAATTGCATGCTGAGTTGGGTACTAGGTTGGACCTTAGTATAATGTTTCACCATCAGACCAATGGGCAGTCTGAGTAGATGATTCAGGTTTAGAAGGATATACTACGAGCGTGAGTGATAGACTTTGGTAGTCATTGGGACCAGTTTTGCCTTTACCAAAGTTTGCGTACAATAATAGTCATCACATGAGTATTGGTATGGCTCCATTTAATGCATTATATGGGAGGAGATTTAGATCTCCCATCAATTGGTTTGATTTAGTTCTCTTATGATATTCCTCTAATTGAATCTGTAGTTCTTTGAATAGCACGTCATTCTTTGTGATATCTAATATCTAATTCAAATTTCTTTTTCATTTCCATCTGGAAAAATGCTGGATTAACTTGAATCTTTGGATTGAACATGTATTCAATACTATGTTCACTTATAAAGACCGAAGTAGCATTTCTCTGTTCAAATTTCATCATGTCAACTGAGTATTCACATTCCATATTATACTTGATTACTTTGAACAGGTTGGACTCTTTTATTCTAGTAGCTTGTACCATCAACTACAACTCTCTTTCTTGCATCTTAACTTATATTTTGTCTGAGTGTGACCTGTCAACAATAAGTTCTCCCTTTTTCTTTATTTTCATAATGTAAAAGAAATTTTGCACGCTGTTTTGCACTCAAATATTGACCCTACTTTTACTTCATCAGATGATGAATTTTCATTAAGTATTGTATTCATTAAGTATTGACATACTGGAGATTCTTTCCATTGTCTTCTAGATTTTCTAGCAGTTGAAGTCTGGCCAACTTGTTCAATCACTAGTGTTTGCAATAGATTCTATAAATCCTCTTAAACTTTATTGTCACTTAACCGTGGTACTTCTAACAACAGTGTGTTTTGGACTGTCTAGTGTGTGTTAGTTTTCATTATAAGGAGACCTTTTTGCTGCTCATTAAGAGGAAAAGATTCTAGGACAAAGACATCTTATTTTAGAGGAATTGGTTTTTCTAATCTTTTATCAACAAAATGACATCCCTTATAATCAGAATAATTTTACAGCAAATGTATACATGTTTTGAGTTCATCATCTGTAATTACAAACATACCATTGCTTGTGCCCGTCTGGCACGACCCAAAATTTTAGGTCATGATAGCACCTACTAAAATCCACTAGTAGGTAAGCCGAGTCCTATAGCTCGGAACAACAAGTAATGGGCTAATAGAATGAGAGAACAAATCATGAAATGGGACAAATATAAATGTAAACGCAGAAAATAGGGCCCATAAACTATACATATAAATAGTGAAGGAACAAAACACCCCCTAAGACCTGGTATTAGTCGGTACAGGAGCTCCTAAACATAACAAGAATACTAAATAGATACAATATGTACAGGACCATCTCCGAATACACAAAATAAAGATCAATCCAATAAAAAAGAGGAAGAAAGAACAACTCCGAGCTTCAGAAGCTTATCCCAAGTCTCCTATCCAAGACAGCTCCGCACGAGGTACACATTAGTGGCGAGAACTCATACTAGGATCTGCATAAAAAAAAAAGATGCATAAGTATAGTATGAGTACCAAAACACGTGGTACTCAATAGGCATCATAGGCCGACTGAGCTCAGCAGATACATGCAAAGTATAAATAACATGAAAAGATATGATATACAATACAAGCAACATGAAAGAAGATACTTACCTGCAGAAGCTAGCCTAAGAGTCTTAACACGACAAGGATCAAATTAAGGAAGAGTAATGATAGTAGTATACACAGAGTATACTAGGAGAAAAACAAGATAATCTAACGCTAAATATGAAAATTCTAGAAGGAGAGTCCACAAGGCATACCTAGACAGGGAGTAAAACATCCGTAACTGTCCTGTCACAAGTTATGCAGTAATAATCAACCATAACCTAACTAGGCCCCCATAAGCCTAAACGGTACAAACAATAGACAATAACCCATCCGTGCCCCATAAGCACGACAGATACAAACATCAAACATAACCCAACTGACTCCCATAAGCACGACAACTACAAACAACAACTATACTAGCGACAAGCAGTGCATATGAATAGATGAGTGCAATGAAAACCAAGTGATGAAATATGAGATGAATTCCACGTCCACAAATAACGTATACACCTCCTCCAGCACTTGAGGCTCGTAAAGATAGGACCCACGGGGAATACCCTTCCTCCGACATTTGTGGCTAGCAAGGGAAGGACCCATGGGGGACTCGTGATATCCATATACGCTGTTCGGTCCCGAACCAGGACTTCCAAGAGATAATTAGTAACATACATGAAAATGACAGGTGCCCAGAATCGAACCGGGACTAAAATGGTCCATTTCCCCTTCTGAAAACCAATGTATAGATAAAAATCTCTCCAAGTTCCATTTCAATTATGAAATTACAACAACATACCCAGTATATTTCCACAAAGTGGAGTCTAGGGAGGGTAAGTGTATCCAGTCCATACCACTAGCTCAAAGCTGAAATTAATGAGTGAAAATCAGGACAAATCCTTTTGAAAATAGAAAATGAAACCAGTGATTAAAAGAGGTATGAATCCTTTAGAAATTCCCAGAGAACAGCAGTGAAGGCAGAACATTCTAGACTTAAAAGTCGTCGATTAGTAGAAAGGGTGGTACGAATTCCCTATTTTCTTTTAAAAGCCAAAATCAATATTTTTCCTTGAAATCGTACCACAATGCATGTGTTTGCACGTGTGAATATGTGCATGACATCACAAGTATACAAACAGTAAGGATATAATAGTACAAGTATACATAAACAAGTATCACCACCTTTCAGAAATAGGTAACACTCAAATCCAACAGTCATATCCACAGCCTCGGACCCACCAACATAAGAATTAGATAATGTTAGGCATATAATACTGAATTATCATTTAAAAATATTGCAAGGTCCAGTCTATCATCTCTGAATGTATCCTAATATTTCTATTTGTATAACTCGTATAAGGTTCAGACAAGGTCAAACATACAAGACTGAATTATCACTTCAAAATATGTCAAGTCTTAATCTAACATGTCTATTGCATCATATTTTTTCATATGTATAACTCATCTTAATATCTATTATTTGCGAGTTCATTACAATTTTTTTATGCATAATTCATGCCAGGACCACAAAATTTCGATATACATTATCGACTTCATTCTATTATATTCGAATTCATTACAATTTTTTCATGCATAATTCATACTAGGGTCATATGAACTTAACTACACACGATCGAACTCAGCATATCATATTCGAGTTCATCACAGTTTTTTCATGCATAATTTATATCAAAATCATATGAACTTAGATATACACTATCGAACCCAGTCTATCATATTCGAATTGATCATAGTTTTTTCATGCCAGGATCATATGAGCTTACATATACACGATCGAAGTCAGTTTATCATATTTAAATTCATCGCAGTTTTTTCATGCATAATGCATTTTTAGTATCATAAGAGATTAGATACACATGATCGAACTCAGTCTATCATATTCAAAGTCATAAAGAATTCATTTTTAGGATCTGAATTCATCACAAGTTCAGTGGAAGATCACTCTGTAACAGTTTTTTTAGACGATTAGATCTGAAAAAGAAAGAGATTGTTAGATCTGAAAATTTGTTTCAAATTTGAAACAAACACTCACCATGATCAGTAGATTCCAGACGTTGAAGGGAACGCTCTGCATGATTTGCGAATTCTAGTTATCAACAAAAAATTGTGCAACTAGATATCACGTTTTTATAGCGGTTAGGGGGGAGGGGGGTATTATAGTTCAATTAACGCCTAGGGTTATTGTCCAAATATTATGTCGCTATTCCTATTGGGTCATTCATGTAATATAAGAAGCGTCGTGGATATTTGCTAGATAATATTCCTATTGGGTCATTCATGTAATATAAGAAGCGTCGTGGATATTTGCTAGATAATGCCCTCAAAATAGGGTACTCGTGCACTTTCCCCCAAAACTTCATTTTTTTCGGATCTGGGCCTAATGTATTTAGGCTATAGATTTGCAATGCTATATTTAGGGAGGAAATTACGGAGCATAACAAACATAAGCACTTAATTAAAATTCATAATAACACTTTAAAATAATTATCAAACATACAAAAAATAACAGTATTTTAGTGGGATCCTTATTTTTATCTCTCTCTTACTTTAATAATTGACCTCCAATAGAGATTCTTAATCCACAATTTCAGTCGACCTAAACAACAACCTCCAAAACCTGATCAAAACCCAAATTCGAAAACTCCACTTCCAAATCAGGAACCCTAAATCATAAGCTTCGTCTCAAGGGATTCAGTAAACTGGACGGAGAAAGATGGAGAAAAATTGGGCGATGACGATTTTTCAAGATGGGGTTTGAGATGAAATCGGCCGAAGTCTTGCGGTTTTCAATAGATAAATGAGGGAACGGGTTGGTTGTTGGGGGATGTCGGGGATTCCGACGTTGTCAGTTTGCCGGAATAACGAGGAGGGACAGAGGGTTGGGGGTTGAGGACTGGTGGTTGTTTGGTTGTGGTTTGTGGGTTGTATGACGGTTGATATGTGGGAAGAGAAGAGGAGATCGTGGATAAACATCATCACATGGCTCTTCCGTTTCTTTGAATTCTCCATTGTCACTTCTTTTTCATCCCGTCCATATCTGAAACTGAGTTTTATGGTAGTTCTGATAGTTTTCTGGTGGTTCCGGTAGTGAATAGGGTGGTTTGTAATTTTTATGGTTATTTGTATTTGCACTAATATATATTTGTATTTGTATTCGCATCATAATATACACCTGAAACTATCCAAATACAAATAATATATTTTTATATCATTCTATTTTTGTTGATTCAATTGTATTTTTAAAGAATTGTTTTGTATTTTGTACTTAAAGTTGACTGGATATTGGATTTACATTGTAGTTTCATTTGTTTTATTTATTTGTAGTTGTAGTTGACTGCATCATTTGTATTTTTAAATAATTAAAATGTATTTGTATTTTTAAATAATTGAAAAAGAACAATTATTTTTCTTTCTATGAATTATTTGTATTCATTGATACGAATTGAATCATACAAATACAAGTAATATATTTGTATCAAACGAGACATATTTATACAACTCGGTCCATACAAATACAATGACATACAAATACAAGTGATATATTTTATATTAAATGATACATTGTATATTTGTATATTTTAGACTCAAAAAATATAAATAATGCATATACTTGTTTGTATATAAATACAAATGATAAATTGTACAAACTCACGGTGAAACTATCCAAATACAAATGATAAATTTATTTGAAATGTATCAATTGATTCATAAAAATAATATATATATATATATAAAATCTAAAAATACAAAATACAAAAAAAAAACAGAGAGAGAACAAAAGATATAAAATTTGAACTACAAAGAAAAAAATCGGGAAAAAAAAAATCTAAAGAAAGATGGGAAATAAAAGAGAGAGAGGGAAAAAAAGGAAAGAGAGGTGGGACTTGAGAGATAGAAGAGAGAGAGAAAGAGAGTAAATCAAGGAGTATATTAGGGAGAAGATAAATTGCTATAATATATAATTAGTAAATTGTTGTTATAGAACATTTAATTATAGACTCAAGTTTGCTATTTCTGAAATTTCCTCATATTTAGGCCATTATATTGCAATGTATATCTATGAGTTGTATTTTGATGAAATTTTCTCTTAACTAATTGTCATAAACGCGAAGGAAGAAAAGAATGATTGAATTGTTGGCCTGGGGGTTAACCAGGGTATGGTTCTATGTTTGTGATCCTCCTATGTAATACAACTGTATCAATGGCACTTGTGAATGAGTAGAGCATAGTTTTGTCCAGCCTAAAAAGATGAAAACAAACCAAGAAACAAACCCGAAACATCTTTTTTATTTGAGGACATGACGCTTTTAGTCCCTGAGTTATCACGTTATTTCAATTTCAGTTCTTGTGATATTCGAGTAAGCACTTAACCTTTAATTAAGCAATGTGTGCTATTTTGACCACTGGCTAACAGATCTCATCAAATTAAACGGTATGATAACTATTAGTAAGGACACTTTGAGCATAGCACATACAAGTTTTCATTTGCACCTTAGTTATTTGAAAAATAAATAAATAAAATATATTAATTATACTCATTGCAATAATTGAGGAAAACTTGAAAAAAAAATCCCGACAAGAAAAGCTAAAATAGAAGAACTGGAGTTTGATTTTCCCCAATGGAAAGCCCATAAGAGCCCTAGCTTAAATTAGGAAAAAATTGAGAAGATAATTCAAAAATTAATAGAATCGGATCAAAATACATTCAAATCATAAACCTCTACATAAATTTGAATTTGATAATTGGATGAAATTTAGCTCAAATAAGGTCAGATACTTTCGAAGGAAAAGAAAATTTCATTATGAGCAAGGGAAATTGTACTTTAGAATGTGAAAGATGGATTTATTATTGCCATGTTTTGGAAAGGGTAATGATCTGGAGCTAATACAGTAATTATTGTAGTGTAAAATTAATATATTTTATTTATTTATTGTTTAAACAACTAACGTGCAAATGAAAACTTGTATGTGTTATGTCCAAAGTGTCTTACTAATAGTTATCATTCCATTTAATTTGATGAGATCCATTAGTCAGAAATCAAAATAACACGCATTACTTAATTGAAGATTAAAAATGCTTAGTAAAATATCACAGAGACTGAAATTGAAATAATGTATAACTCAGGGACTAAAAACTTTATTATTCCTTTTTGTTTTATTGAAAAGGAATATTACAGATCCAATATAAAAACCAATTGACCGTAATGGATCGAATTCGGGACTTCTTCGAACTCTAACGCGGGAAAAATAAATCCTGAAAATTGCTACTAATAGTAGTATTTGGTTGGTCCGAAGATGACACAAAAGTCTAGAACAAAATTCTCTGCCTTGAGATGTTTCACGGCATATTCTGATCAGAAAATGTAACTTATGCCAAGTGTCGTCCATGCTTGAGGTCAATTTAAAGACCATGTGATATATTCTAACATAAGTCTCTTTTTTCTTCTCCTACAAAATCAGTTTAATCACACTATTATTAATTAATAATGTATCTTCTAAAGGTTGTTGGGGCCTTTTGAGGCAACCTCCAA
The DNA here is from genome assembly GCA_031232105.1 of Capsicum rhomboideum. Taxonomy (NCBI): domain Eukaryota; kingdom Viridiplantae; phylum Streptophyta; class Magnoliopsida; order Solanales; family Solanaceae; genus Capsicum; species Capsicum rhomboideum. The sequence goes on along the minus strand of CP124713.1, from coordinate 83,999,877 downwards.
CAAATTAGTCAATTTATAAATTTCGGTTGTGTAACACTAAATAACAGTCAACAAATCACTATAGACCTCTATGCACTTCAAAAATTGCTTTTTCAGTACCCATTTAGCATAAAGAGAAATGTATCATACACGTTTATTATATGTACAATTATAATCTCCCCCCCCCCCCCCCCCCTTTTTTTTTTTTTTTTTTTTTTTTTTTGTTGTTGTTGTTGTGGTGGGGTGTGTGTGTGTGTGTTAACCCTACTATTACTGGTTCCACCACTTGCGTTTCTCCATGGCCTTGACAAGCTCACCTGCAAGATCAACAAAGTTCTCGGCACGACTTTGTAGTTCTTGATTGTTTTTACTGAGCCTCTGGTAAAAGTCAGTTATAGGAAAGTATGTGGAAGAGGCATCAGAACTGAGCATGATTGTTAGTATTAAGCAAATTTTACTAGAAAAAGATGGTAGAAGTTAAAGACACATACGGAAAAAAGGGATCTGGCTTTTTAGGGAAATAAATGTTCTATCTTGAATTGTTTTTTAGAGGGTGTTTAGATTGATTTATTTTTAGGTGTTTTTGACTTTTAAACACTTTTTAACTTTGGAGGTGTTTTGGCAAAGACATAAAATATTTTTTCGCACTTTACTTTAGGCTTAAAAAATATCCAAAAAAAAAAAAAAAGCCAAAAATAGATAGCAATCTACTTTTGACTTTTAACTTATAAATCACTTAAAAAAGAGTTACTGAACATATGATAGGATATGACCATATTGTTCTAACAATAATTTTGAGTGAAGTTGATAACAATGTCTAAGGAGTCCTAGTAAAGTGGTAGCTTATATACGAAGTAAATTCTTTATGTATAAAATTAATACAACGTTTGATTTGCAATTTAGAAATTCTCATAACTAATGCATATATACGTTATAAGGGGGATTGGATTATTATCCTATGCAGGGTAAAAAATGAAATAATTAATACCCGCATAATTCTAACTAGCAACCAAACGAGGCCTTAATGTATCAATTGAAGCAAGTGATACAGAAAAAGAGTTGGAGATACTTTCAAGGGGAAATGGGTGTGTTCAGTATGAAGGAAAATGTTTCCTATTTTCTTATGTTCGTTTGGCCAAAAGATTTGAAAAATATTTTTCCTTGGAAAACAAGTTCCTTCAAACTAAAGAAAATGACTTCCTTAATCAAAATAGGAAAAACAAGTTGTTACCACTCTCAAAATCACTCACCCCCATCAAAAAAATTATTTTAATTTGTTGTTTTGGTTAGATTTCAAATAAATTTTCTTACCCTCTGCCCCAGCCCCAACTCCTAACAAACCCCCCTCCCCCACCCCCTAAAAAAAAAAATTTTTTTTTCTTAATTTTTTTTTAAAAAATTGTTTTATAAAAAAATTCAATTTTTTTTTCTTACACCACTCCCACCCCTACCCCACCCCGACCAGCCCCTCCTCCCCACCCACCCACACCCCCACCCCCCAAAAAAAAATCTTAAAAAAAGTTTTAAATTTGTTTTTGAAAAAATTTCAAAATTTTTTTCTTTACCCCACCCCATCCCTACCCCGACAACCCCACCCCCACCCCACCCCCCAAAAAATAAAAAATTCAAAAATTTATTTTTTAAAAAATTTCAAACTTTTTTCTTACCCCACCCCCTTACCCCATTCTTTCTCATTGTTTTGTGTTAAATATAAATGTTTTTAGAAAACATTTTCCTACTTGCGTAACGAACACGAGAAAATAAGAAACAACATGTTTTCTTAGAAAATATTTTCTTGGAAAACATTTTCCTCCATAGCGAACACACCCTTAATGGAAAATCATTTTCTCCCTTTTGGTGGAAAATATTTTCCTTGGAGAAACATTTTCAAAAACTCGAGGTCGCCCTATAGTATAAATATGATTTCATCAAGGGAAGTTTTTACGAACTTACATAAATACACCCGAACAGTTGTAATGTGACAAAACATTGAACTCATGCCGAGACAAAGAAGCACTGCTGCCATTGTTTTCTAGTACAGCCGTGAAGTTTACATGATCCCAATAAAATCATATGGTCTTTCTTAGAGCTTAAGAACAAACAAATTATGGAGGAGATAAATGGTGTACACTAATTTCTCCTGATACATCACTAACTAAAGTTCTTTTCCATCAAATAATGGCAAAATTATGACATGTGGAGAGGAAGGAATTATTCATGAGGTTCAGTTAACCAACTGAAGCTTCTAGCTTAAACATCGTGTGCTCAAGAAGTCATTTGTCCAATTTAAATTAAGAAACAGATTGTTGTGATCTAAAACAATATCACAAACTAGGCCTCATCAAGAAGGTAGGAGTGCTTTGTTTTGTGGTTCGTACTAGTAGTCGTAGTGCTACGCTTGTAGTTTTGTTCTTGGAGTTTTGGTGATGTTTGTTGTTTCGGGTAGATCGATTTATAGTATTATTTTGTGGTAGTCTTGTTTTTGTTACTACCTATTGCTTCTTGCTCTTATATTATGTCTTTTTCTAGACTGTTTTTGTCTTGAACCGGGAGTCTATCGGAAACAGCCTCTCTACCTCACCTCTGAGGTAGTGGTATGGACTATGTACACTCTACTCTCCCCAGACCCTTCTTTGTGGGAATACACTGGGTATGTTGTTGTAGGCGTCATCAGGTCTTCTAAATTAGCGCCAGGTATCTTTTAAGTACAAAAATGTCTTTCCAAGAAGGTAAAGAGATGGTACTAGAAAGAATTCAGCTCATTGTAATATAATCTCATATTGTCCTATGACCCCAGTTACGTCGGTATGAAGTGGTGTATCTTTGAGTTTGCCTTAGTCCCACCAGTAGGGAGTTCGGAAAGTCGGAAGTAGGTTTGTAAAACCAGCTTTCAAAGGCATAAAGAACTATTTTGACACCTAAATTATAGGTTTCTAGGCTCATGATTTTGACATGTGACAAGTTAGCATCATGAGCTCATGACTTCTTTCAATGTCATTTCGTGGAAAGAAGTACCACTTTAATTCAAATAAGAAAATTAAACAAATGAAAAGATAAATTAAAAAAGAAATCGTCGCTTACATTGTGCAATATTGTAGCAGAAGAACGAAAACATGCATATGAATATTGCAGGAGGTAGGCTAACAGAAACTTGCTTTAAATAGACATAACTTGACGCTCAAGAAGCTTATCTTTTGCTTGTACTGCAGCAGAGGCAGCATCCTACAAATGATGAGCAAGACGGTAAACGCAGATGCCCAAATGCACTATTCACTGTGAGACATTTGTAGGATAACATTACCCCCTTGTTTCTATATTTAGCAATGATTTCTTCACGAGTTCTTAGTATTGGCTTGACATCACTAGAACCACCTTCCAACAACCTGTCTCTATCGGTTTCCTTTTCTGGATGAGTGGAATAAAACAATTAATTCATCAAGGATAGAAGGAAATAAGATTCTATTTACTGTGTGGCATAAAAAAATACCTATTTTGACATGATCACTGCCGAGAGAGATGATGAAGTAACATGAACAGGTTCATCAATTTCAATATCATCTGTAACGGAAGAACACAGGAAGGTAAAGAAAATCTGTACTGGTGGACCATAACCATTTTTCAAGAATGGGCATAGTAGGGCCACGGAAATATACCTAACTTCAGTTCCAGGCTTCCAAGGTCATCTGTTACATCTGTAGGGTCTGAGAAAGGAAATCTACAGAATATGTTTTCCAGATGAGTAACAAGAGCATCTCGAGCATTGACGTAATCAGCAGCATGCTGTCCCTTAAACCCTTTCAACCCCTTCACTATGCCACCAAAAATGCTGGTGGTAACATTCTAGCAAAAGCAGAAAACGACCTTCCATAAGAGGTCTAGCAAAAGACAAATAATAGAAGCCTGGTATCACATTGTAGGAACCTGTTTCTTCTTTTGATGTTGGGATGTACTGACATCATCTGCAGCAGTCATGAGAGATTTCTTATGAAGCGATGGTAAAGCTTCCGGAATCCTATATACAGGTCATTGTCATCCTTTGTATCATAAACAGAAAGCTCATGAATGTGTGGGGAAACTCTTTCGATCTTACCCTGGGTTTCAGACCGAGTATTTTAGGAATGGGGATTACATGCAAGACAGAATATAAGTGTGAGTGAGAGACCTGAAATCATTTCCGAAGGTCAACAGTGAAATGACAGCAAATTCAGACCCATTCACCTGCAAATTGAAAAAACACTTAGCAAAATTATTAGCGTAAAGAAAACACAATCAAGAGTGAAGTCAATACTGAGCCCTTAGCAGCCTATCATAACCCCTTAGATCGTACCAAGTCATCCTGCCGCATTCTTCCAAGATCGTTTCTTAATTGCTTGACACCTTGAAACACTGTCATAGGCCGTTAACCAGTTGTAACTGTCTGGAAAATATTTACAACCATAAACTGATTATCATTGTATCCTGTTATGACTACTGTTTAGGATTATTTGTCAGGTTGTCAATAGTATTTTGCCATGACTGCCTTCATTTCTGTTATTTCTTTCTCTATACTGCTTTGGACCTTTTTTTTGCTTGAGCCGAGGGTCTATCGGAAACAGCCTCTCTACCTCTAAGGTAGTGTACGGTCTGCATACACTCTACCCTCCCCAGACCCTCCTTTGTGGGATTACACTAGGTATGTTGTTGTGGTAAACTGGTAGAAGCATTATGGTGAGAGTCAGAACTTGTCCCAATTATAATCTAGAATGTGGGCACAGAATGCAGTCTTAAGCAGTTCTATTGGTTTCAATATAACATAGAGTTCCACTATACTAATGAAATGTTATGAACAACAGAATAGTTCCTAATGTAAATGGCAAGCAGTATCAGGAGTAAAACAAGTAGTCTATATTGAAGGGAGAAATAGAGTGAAACAAGTACCAACCAGTGAAATCATCGCTTTACCAGGAGAACTTATGGTCTTATCCATGTTAATCTTGGAATTTCATCGAAGTATAGACATTAATGAGGATTCTCCCAGGACATCAAGATCCAGCAAGGACCTGACAAGAGATTAGATAGATTAACCATACATTCTTTCTGCTTCTTTTTTTTTTTTTTTTTTTTTTTTGAGAAAGAGATTAATCATACATTTTCCACGAACATACATAAAATACTCTAACAATGACAAATGAATCTCAAAATAATTGGTGATCTCAGGAAAAAATAAAATCCATCACCAAAAGTGTTCAATCGGAACATGTCTGTAAGACAGTAATGTTCATCTCACTACTAAAGGTATGCATGAGAAGAGTTCAATAGTAAAGAAAGATGCAAATAAAATCCTTTACCTTATTTCAACTGCTCCATTCTGATACACTAAAGCCAGTCCATAGTTTTCAGTGTCATTCTTAAGAATGGAAGTCCAAGAACATGGTTTAGCAAGTTTCACTTCATGTACAGGGTTGATATCGCCCTATAATTACATAATCTATTACAAACTGGTGAATTTAGGAGAATAACAGGAAAAGCTACAGTAGTGAGTGGTAAAAGGCACCTGAATTATAGAACTAAAGGAGAACAAATGCAAGCCATCCTGACAACAAAGTAAAATTTGTGAATCCATACAACGCTTCTGCGTCAAATTTTCAGGCTGCACAGCACTGTCTAGCGTTGAAGAATGCTTTTGTGACTCTTCAGAGACAGATGTGATGCCATCTACAGACAACAAAAAAGTTTCGTAAGAAGCTAATAACTTTTTCTTTATTGATAATAATTGAAATATGAACCTAGTGACATTTTTCCTTCTCAAAGACGTTTTCATTCAGAGCTGACGGCATAATTGATTAAAAATGAAGAAGTCATGCTTGCCTAAAATATATAGAGATATAGCAGTTGACATCTCCTTTGGGTGATTTGCCTGGGATCTAATTTTTTTGCCAGGGGAGCCATCAAGCAATACTACTTCTGCATCTCTGGTTAATACTGAAATAACATCCTTCACATATGGATTTGTTCTTCCCTCTTCACAGTGTTCCACAGTGTCTTCAAGAGCATCACCCAATGTTTTCACAGCCACAGAAGTGATTCTGGAACTTGAACTGGATAAACAGTCTGTAATGAACAAGAATGATGATGAACTAACATCAAGCATGGCAACCTGACAGGACAACAGAAACATAAACATCTGATAGACTTCCAAAAGCATCTGCCACAACAATAAGTAATGATCAAAAGACTGTCTGGATTGATCTTACCTGGCCACTTTCAAAACCTGCAACAAGTCTGGCACCCACAGCTACAAATTTTAGGATGCATACTGGAGATTTTATGACAGAAAACTGAAATCCAGTATCACCTGGACGGAACTCAACTGAAAACGAACTAAATAGGGATCACCATAATGATGCCGAACGAGATGGTATGGGTGTAAGAGTGAAAAAATGTAATGACAAGGAACTTGATGGAAAACATAAAACCCATTTCTTCTTTCATTAGGTTAAGTTCAGAAATGGTAATGACATGAAATTCGTTTTGCCACTCATAAATCCCTTCCACCTAGAATATAAAATAAAAGGAAAAATTACCACTTCTGACTGTCCACTCCCAACTCCCAAGGCATATTGCCCGTTTTGGCCCAACCTTTTTGGCTTCAAAGTTTTGTCCCTTGGGCTTAAACCAAAAGGCAAATCAACAATTAAATTCCTGAATCCGCCTTATATGGCCCCTAACTTTCCCCTCCCATTCTGATGTGGAATTTTCCTAAGGCATGTTTAACAGCAAACCCCTCTCAAGTTCAACCGCCCAGGGCCTGTGGGCTGTAACAATTTAGTTTAGTCATCACGAAAAACAAATTTACTCTTCTTATTCCACTCCTCTCTGATCACTTGTCAATACAACACTTAGAGTCTGATAGCTGAATTGTAGGAATCGAGTGAAGATTCGAGAATTCAAGGACTGTTAACAGGAGTCCTACAGAGGAGACTCGAGTATATCAGCCAAAATGGAATGAAAGAGGAGATGGAAGAAGAAAAGTATAGACCAGAAATGTAAATGCATTCATTATTGAATGTAAAGAATAGGAATACAGTGTGTCATACGACTCGACTTCTTCCAAGAGTCTATTATGACTCCACTCCTGCTAACAAACTAACTGCTTGAATTAAACTAACTTGCTGATGTGGACTAACTCATCTGAAATACTTGTATCTATACTCACATCCACAAAAGATCCTTGTCCACAAGGATCAAAATGAGGAAATCTGGTCCTGAGAACATTAAAGAACTCCCAGTTAGCATGGATTCAGGAGTGGGACAATAGGGACTGGCAATATTAGTAGAGGGTGGATAAGAAATCTGGTAGGAACTTCATAACAACTTTTCGAAAGAGACATGTCCTGTAGGATGAATTTTCATTTTTCACTGTAGGAGGAAAGAGTAATGTGTAAGCCACATGACCAACCCTTCTAATAATCTGGAAAGGCCCATAGTTCTTGGCAGCCAGCTTTATAGAAAGGACCTGAAGAGAGGGTGGACTGCTTATAAGGTTGTACTTTAAGGTAGACCCAATCTCCCCCTGAAAAACTCCTGTCACTTCTGAGCAAGTCAGCCTGCTGTTTCATCCTGAGTTGGGCCGAGGAGGTGATGCTTGAGCAGTTGTAATTTCAGTTCTTTCTGAACCAATGTGTTGTCCACCTCAGAAGAAGCAGATTCACCGGCAAGTAAGGCAAACCTAATGTTAGGGTTCGATCATAAAAGGTTTCATAAGGAGTGGTCTGAATAGCAGAATTAAAGGAAGTGTTGTAGCAATATTCAGCCATAGGCAAGCAAGAGAACCAATCAGTAGCATCTTCAGTGCAAAAGCACCTCTAGTATGTTTCTAGGCATCTATTCAGAACCTCAGTCCAGCCGAGGATGAGAAGCTGTGGAGTCGTTTAGTTATACACCCTGTAATGTAAAGAGTTGATGTACATCAAAGCGACACTATTCCAAGAAGGCCTTTCACAAGAAGTCAAGCTAAGGAAAGCATTGCAAGTTTTATGGATGAAGATGGAATCTTTGGAAGGTTCCAACATGGAAGACTTGAAGATATTTAATATTTTAATATTCCAAGTGTACTACCATTGAAGATAATTAGCTTGTAATTTTAATGAAGGGCAATTGGGTCTTTCTTTACAATTTTTTTTTTGCCCTTAGTATAAATACTTAAACATTAGGGTTACACTACTAGTTTTTAGACATTTTGATGAGTTGTGCCTCCTTTGAGAGCTTGCAGACCCCTTTGTTGAATTTTCAACATTTACCCTAGAATTTGCAAGTAAGGTTGCTACCTTCTTGAGGGTTCTAATAGAATAAGTGCCTTTTAATTCCCATTTACGTGGTGTTTTGGTTATTTTCACCATTACATCTTTTAATTGTTTGAATCTAATTGTGTCTGTTAGAATCCTATGAATATTCTATAGCATATGTAAATATAGCAGGTAGCTTGATTTACTCTTATTATAATTAGATATTGATTTGTATTGTTTAGGTATTTATTTGTATCGATTTTCTTTCCTTTTAGGACATGTAAACTTAGCTATTTAAACCCCAATAGCTTGAGGGAATAATCAAGCTGGGTTTTTCTCTTATTTCTCTTCCAATTCACATGGTATCAAAGCCTGGTTAAGGCCAACAACATTGGAAGAGAAATTTTCAAACTCATTTTTTTTTCCCAACTATTTTTGATTGTCCGGACAGATCTCTATTTTCGGATGTGTTGTGATCAAACCAACACCACCACGAGACTCGGACCACCGGCGCGAGCAAAACCAAGTCAGCGTCGCCACCACCAGCCATCTCACGCACCGATCAGAGCTGTCTATTCCGGTAGACAGATTTGATTTTTTTTCAGATTCCAGTAGACAAAACTGTCCAGTTGATTTTTTTTTCAAATTCCAGTCAACTGTTTGCTTTCAGCTTCAAGCAAATTGCAGAATTTCCAGATTCCAACGACTGTTGTTGTTTTCCAGATTCCGACAATTGTTTGCTTCCAGCTTCCTGCAAATTGCAGAATTTTCAGATTCGGTAACATCTACATTATGTGCCTCACTTCATCTAATTTTAGTTCTAAACCTGTGGTTTCAAGTAACCCCACTCACTCCATCACCACTGAACCCTTGATAGGTAGTGCGAACTACTTATGTTGGTCTTCCTCTATTCAAGTATGGTGCAAGGGACAAGGGGTTCAGGACCACTTGGTTAAACAGGCTAAGGATGTTGATGAAAAAGAAAAGGGCGAATGGGAGAAGATTGATGCTCAATTGTGTAGTCTATTATGGAAATCTATTGATTCGAAGTTGATGCCGTTGTTTCGACCATTCCAAACCTGCTTCTTGGTTTGGGAAAAGGCTCGTGGGCTATAAACAAATGACATCTCTCATCTTTATAATGTTATTTCTCGGTTGACTAATCTCAAAAAGCAAGATATGGATATGTCTACCTATCTTGGACAGGTTCAGACGGTTATGGAAGAGTGTACTGAATTGATGCTCGCTACTCCAAATGTTGAAAAACAATTGGAACAATGTGCGAAGATGTTTTTAGTTGTTACACTTGTTGGACTTCAATCTGATCTTGACTCGGTGCGAGATCAAATTTTGGCTAGCCCCACTGTCTGCTATGGATGACCTATTCGCTCGATTGTTGCGACTGGCTGCACCACTTATGTCGTCTAGTCATCCGGTGATACATGCAGAGTCTTCTGTTCTAGCATATCAGACTGGAAATTGATATGGAGGCGGCTCTGGGAAACCTCGGCCAAGGTGTGGCTATTGTAACAAATTGGATCATACCCATGATGTGTGCTACTCTCTCCATGGTAAACCAAAGAATGCTCATGTTGCTCAGATTGAACTCACTGGTAATCCAACAAATCAACTTTTCTCTTTATCTGAAGTAGAATACAATGACTTTCTTCAGTATCAGGCGAGTAAGCAGACATCTCCATCAATAGCTTCCGCTGCTCAGACTGGCAATCCTAGTGCTTGTATCTCACAGTCTATCACACTTGGCCCTTGGATCATGGACTCTAGAGTTTCTGACCACATTTCTGGTAACAAATCTTTATTGACTCATATCATTTACTCTCGATCCCTTCCCACTGTAACGTTAGCTAATGGTTCTCAGACTAAGGCAATCGGAGATGGTCAAGCCAATCCCTTACTTCCCTTGACTCTGAATAATGTTCTTTTTATCCCTTTAGCCTTCTGTCAATCAGTCGTTTGGCTAAGTCTTTAAATTGTTTCGTCTCATTTTTTAGTGACTTCTTTGTTATACAGGACCCCAGACCCCACTTTGTGGGATTTTTTTTTTATGTTGTTGTTATTGTTCTTTGTTATACAGGACCTCAGTACGGGAAGGATGATTGGTGAAGGGCGTGAGTTTGATGGGCTTTATTAAAATTGCCACAGGTCTACTACAGTTTGTTCGGTCTCCGACTCTCCAGATTTAATCCATAGACGATTGGGACATCCTAATTTATCTAAACTTCATAAGATGGTACCTAGCTTATCCAAATTGTCTAAGTTAGATTGTGAGTCGTGTCAACTGGGGAAGCACACCCGAGCTACTTTTCCATGTAGTCCTAATAATCGTGCAGAGTCTCTTTTTCATTTCGTTCATTCTGATATTTGGGGTCCTAGTAGGGTTAGTTCTACATTGAATTTTGAGTATTTTGTTACTTTCATTGATGATTGCTCAAGGTGTACTTGGATTTTCTTAATGAAAGATCGTTCTGAATTATTTTCCATATTTCAAACTTTTTGAGCAGAAATACAAAATCAGTTGGTGTTTCAATTCACACTTTTCGTATTGATAATGCAAGTGAATATTTATCCTCTCAATTTCAACAGTTTGTCTTCCCATGACATTCTTCATTAGACATTTTGTCCTTATACTGCTCAACAAAATAGGGTAGCGGAAAGAAAAAATAGGCATATTGTTGAAACTGCACGCACCCTTCTTATACAAGCAAATGTTCCATTGCGTTTTTGGGGGGATGCAGTGCTCACCTCTTGTTATCTGATTAACCGTATGCCTTCAACTGCTATTCAAAATCAGGTTCCACACTCTATTTTGTTTTCCAAGTCAATCTTGTTTTGTCTTCCACCATGTGTCTTTGGGAGCATATGCTTTGTCCATATCCTCACTCCAGGAAACGACAAATTGGCTCCTCATGCTTTTAAATGTGTCTTTCTCGGTTATTCAAGGGTACAAAGGGGATATCGATGCTTCTAACTTCACATTGCATCGAATCTGGTGTTTCACAAGAGGACCAAACACATAGAGATTGATTGTCATTTTTGTCAGAGAAAAGTTACTCTTATGAGACATTGTCACATGGTTCGTGCGGTCAAGTGATCAGCTTGCAGACATATTCACTAAGTCCCCACCCGATCCAAGAACGAGTTATTTATATAACAAGCTTGGTACATATAATTTGTATGCACCAGCTTCAGGGGGAGTGTTAGAATCCTATGAATATTTTATAGCAGATGTAAATATAGCAGGTAGCTTGATTTACTCCTATTATAATTAGATATTAATTAGCTATTGATTTGTATTGATTAGGTATTTATTTGTATTGATTTCCTTTCTTTTTAGGACATGTAAACTTAGCTATTTAAACCCCAATAGCTTGAGGGAATAATTAAGCTGAGTTTTTCTCTTATTTCTCTTCCAATTCACAGAGTCTATCTCTCTTGAATTTCTATCTTTAAATTATATCTTGTTTCTATTTTCTTGTTTCACATCAAATTGGTATCAGAGCTCGGATTAGATTTGTAACAAATCTAAGTCTTGGGTTTGATATTCGGGAAAAAAAAATTGAATTTGATTTAAGGTTGTTTGATGTTGTTCCTTGAGCTACATATTGTTGTTTCCTAGTTGAAAATCAAAGAATACATGACTTTAAAAAAAATTGAAAGTCATTGTTAAGATTGAAGCTTTGAAGAAGAAACTTGAAAATGGGTTTTGCTAATTTGGAGTTTGTTTGAAGAAATTGTTGGTTAGAAGTTGTTGATAGAGTTGTGGGGAAGTTATATCTCAAATTTGAGCTCATTTGATTGGGTATTGAAGGAGATTGATTCAAAAAAAAATTGAGTTTATTCTCGAAGAAGAAGATGAATTTGAAAATTACAAAAATGCACAAATCTTCCAAACTTGTTTTCTCTTCTTTTTCTTGTTAATTCTAGCTATTTTACTTTGAGTATTAGTTCATACTTAATGTTAAACTAATTCTTGTCGTTTAATTTGTTCGTGCCAAATTATTTCGTGCTTTTTTCTTTATTTCGTTGTATGCAGTGTTTTGGACGGCGAAAGGCGACAAGGCTCTGCCTCGCCACGTGGCGAAGCGATCACCTTTTGGAAGTGCGGCGATAATTAATACCAAAAATTAAAATATTTAATTGCATATATAAATAATCAAAATCTCAATAACAATAATATATTAGCAAATATTTCAAGTCAAAAACTTAATTTATAGATAGTAGATACTAAAAAGTCTAGAACTTTAATGACTCAAGACGTCAACAATCCATAAAACAAGCAATACCAAAACTCTAAAAGTTTATTCTTCTTCAAGATTTTCATAATCTTCAAGTCCAACATGAATTTCATTATATTGCCCCTCATCTTCTTCCTCCTCGGATTCTTCATCAACTAGGGTCCGAGTCTGACTTGAACTTGTAGTTTTTCCCTTATCAAGTGACCTTGGTCTTAACCTTGAAGTTGAACTTGAAGACTTTCTCCTATGACCATAGACATTATCATCTGCTCCAGCTGCCATAGCAACAGTACCCTAATTAAGATCATCTTCCTCGTATAGTAGTTCATCTTCTTGATCTTCGGGGCCACCAAGTAACCATTCATTAACATCCTCAATATTATCCAAGATAATTGGATCAATGGTATCGCGAATATTATATCGACGTGTCAATGTTCTATTGTACTTAACGTACACTAGATCATTGAGACGCAATAGCTCAAGCCTGTTCCTCTTCTTGGAATGAATCTGTGTATAAGTTGTAGAAAGTAATTATTAATTAGATACTAATAATAATTGCTTCAATATAGAAATAAGAATATAATAAATCATTCTCACATGTTCAAACACACTCCAGTTTCGCTCGCATCCGGATGCGCTACAAGTTAGACTCAATACTCTCATGGCAAACCTTTGCAAAGCCGGAGTATCGCTTCCAAATAACGACCACCACTCAACTATAGAAAAATAAATTTGAAGGCTAATACTTAATAGGTATAAAAAAGTCAATAATTTAAGTAAAGAACTAAAGCTATAATAAAGACAACTAAACCAATTCACTAACCCGGTGACCTTGTGTCTCTGGCTCTAAGAGCTTGACCAGAGCCAAACAATCCATCTGCACTCTTGTACTTAGCAAGATCACCAACTAGTATATCTTGGGTGGAAAGATCTGGGACCATCGTCTCAATACAAGTAAAGTAATTCTCCCACACTACAACAATTTTTTCTTCACTCATAGTGCATTTAAAATACAATCCGGGATTCAAAACATAACCTGCTGAATGCAAGGATCGTTTGAGTTGGCTCGTCCATCTTGCATCAACTATGTCAAGGACTTTCTCATAATGCCTCGCCACTCCACCAAAAGCCCGTTGAATAGATTCCTTCGCCATATCCATTGCTTCAAACATATAGCCCATTGGGCATCTTTTTTCCCCATCCACCAAGCGAAGCAATTAGACCAAAGGACCACAAACTTTAAGAGCTTTGACAACATCATTCCAAAAGTATGTAGAATAAAGAATGACAACAACTTCTTTCCCCAAAACTTCCTTTGCAAATTTACTGGAAGTCCATTCATTAGAGATGATCAAAGATCTCAAGTTCTTCCTTTGTTTGTACATGGCTTCCAAAGTCAAAAAGGCCGTCACAAATCTTGTCTTGGCCGATTTCACCAAAAAAATTTCATTGGTGAATTTTCTCATCAAATTCAAGAACGACGACCTTTGACTTATGTAAGAAACTACCTTGGTGGCCTTCTTAAAAACTGTAAAAGACATATTATAGTAATTATTAGCTTAATAAGTATATAATATTAACTACAAAAGAGGGGAGATATTAAGTATTACCTGAAGCATATGGGTTAATCTTGAATATGTCCCCAAACATCAAATTGATGCAATGGGCAGCACATGGAGTCCAGTAGATATGTGGCTACATAGCCTTCATCAGCTCATCCGCTTTCACATTCTCATTGGCATTATCAGTGACAACTTGAACAACATTTTCCGATCCAATTTCCTCTATTGTCTTCTCAAACAAGCTGTACATTTTACTGTCAGTGATAGACTCATTGCTAGCATCAACAGAACCAAGAAAAATGCTACCAATCGGACAATTCACCAAAATATTAATGATCATCTTTCCATTACGTGTTGTCCATTTGTCCATCATAATGGAACAACCATACTTTTACCATTGAACTTTATGCTTTAGCTCATCTACTTTTTTCACTTATTTCTTTAGCTAAGTAACTCTAACTTCATGATAGGTAGGAGGTTGCATTCTTGGGCCATGCTGTCCTACCGCCTCTATGAAGTTAGCAAATGATTCATAATTGACACAATTGAAAAGGAGGCCCCCATCATACATCCATACTGCAAAAACATTTACAGCTCGCTCCCTTAAGATCTTTTCTGTGTCATCAATTCCTCGTCTTCCTCCTACGCCTCCCTTTTCAAAGCCTATATTGTGTTGTGGCACCTGTGGAAAAAAACTATTAATAGGACCTTTCGTCACATTTCGTGCCGAGGATGATACACTACCACTTGAAGACACTCTTTGAGTTTTGGAGGGAGGCATAATTTCTTCATGTTCATCCATATCATCATCATCATCATCATCATCATCAACGATGTTATACGATGGCACATATCTTTGATTCTTTGGATTCGTCGCGGCTTTGCTATCGACAAATGCCTTTACTTCATTCCTAATTTCTTCCGGACAAGTTTGACATATTTTGACATTTTTATATCCACCTATCAAATGTTGCTTGAACATAGTAATACCACCATTCATAGTACGTCAACAAAAACTACATATCACCGCATCTTTTGATGGTCATTGCGTACCATAATTTCATCCAATGTCCTTTTGTTTGCTACTAGTAGAATGAGACGCCATTGAAATTGCTGTTAAAGACATCAGCCAATTACGATATTAATTAGTATATTCTATAAGTTATAAGAAAAAAAAATTGTTATATTAAGAGAGTATATAGTATATAGTATACTGTTCAGCTTAAAAAAAATAGTATACAATATACTGCTAGTCTCTGTTTGAGAGAAAAATGAGCTGAGAGAGGAAGAAATAGA
The DNA here is from genome assembly GCA_031232105.1 of Capsicum rhomboideum. NCBI lineage: Eukaryota > Viridiplantae > Streptophyta > Magnoliopsida > Solanales > Solanaceae > Capsicum > Capsicum rhomboideum. The sequence continues at coordinate 83,984,520 of CP124713.1, read as the reverse complement.
AGAAGAAAATTAGAGAAGAAGAAAGTTGAAAAAAAAAGTTGAAGAAAATCAGTCGTTGGCTCGCTGCCAGTGAAACAAAGAAGAAGAAAGTTGGAAAAAAAAAATGAACGACACATACCAGTCGCACCCACTGGAGTCGCTGGTGTCGTCGCCGGAGTCACAGTCGAAGATTGCAATGTCCTTAGGGCTTAGTCATGTCGCCAACCAGATAGTGAAATAAAGCAAAATGGAAAGAAAAAGCCCTAAAATTACCTTTAAACCTCAAAACCCTAATTTTTTTTAAAAAATAAAAAGGCATCGCCTATCTCGCCTCACCATGTCGCCTTCCTCGCCAAGGCGTCGCCTATCGGATATCGCATCGCCACAAAGGCAGGAGGCGACACTGCCTCGCCATTCGCCATTGACGACATGGCGAGCGCCATTAACAACACTGGTTGTATGCTTATTTGTTTCCTTGTCCTCTAGTTTTTAATTGTCCTTTCTTGATTTACATAAACTTCACTCTATCCCGAAGAAGTAGTACCACTTGTAAATTATTTGACGGTGTTGTCTCTCAGCCTTGAGTTATTCAAGAGTGGTAAAAGACAAGAGTGAAGCGAGTTCATTTGACGGTGACCTTAAAAGCCATTGGCCTTGGAGTGATACACGAGTGTGAGTGACAAAGAGAGGGATACATGAAATGAGTGAGTGGTGAGGAACTTTTTTTATTAACTTTTTATTTATTTTTGTAGGTACAATGACTCAATTGGATGGAGAATCCTCTAGCAAAATGGAAATGTTGCTTCAAAAACTATTGGAAGAAATGAAAGAAATGAAGGTAAAATTGGAAGATGTGAATAGAAAGGTGAGAAATCAAGAGATAGCAAAGCAACCACTTGAGGTTTTGATCAAGTAAGACTCCTCTTGATACAACTCCATCACACTTGATAGTGCAAGATACCCTCTCTGTTAATGCTACTTTACCAAGGGTGCGCAATCAACCAACACTTCCAAAGGGGGAAAATCAACAAACCAATCTTCCACCACAAGCCACTAGACCACAAATGAGTGCTCAATATAATCTTGAAGAGCATGATTCTTTTGATGATGATAATTATGATTATGGAGTTAACGATCAAGTTCAACAAGAGAGGTCAGGTGGGAGAGGAAGAAGAGGAGGTAATGGAGGTTGGTATCCGATTGATGGTGGAGAATACAATAGAAGGAATGATGATGAAGATCGAGGATTCAACAACATCAAGGTTACACTTCCATTCTTCAAAGGAAGTAGCGACCCGAATAAATATCTTGATTGGATTGTGAAGCTTGAAAGGCAATATAATCTCAACAATGTGAGTGATGTTAAAAAATGAATTATGCTATAAGTCACCTTGAGGGTTTTGCTTCTACATGGTGGGAGAAAATTGAAAGAGATGCTTTGGTGAATAGAGATTTTGCTACAAGTTGGAATGACATAAAAAGATGTATGAGAGAAAGGTTTGTGTGTCAAGATTATGACAAGATACACACAAGAAGTATTACAATCTTTCAACAAGGAAGAACGAGTGTGGAAGAGTATTATGAAGAGCTTGAGCATACTAGGCGTCGAACTAATGTCAATGTTGAAGAGGTGAAGCTTGTGGCAAGATTTATCTCGGACTTAAATAAGGAGGTAAGACAGCCATTGGAGTTGCATCGTCTTACTACTTTATATGGAGCTTATCAAATGGCACTCAAGGTGGAGGGACATCAAAAGGAGAACAAGTCAAAGGTGCAATCTTCTTCTTTATGGGCTAAAAATAAGGAAGTTTGGAAATCATCTCCTACTTGGGAAAAATCCAAAGGTGCAAAGCAAGACTTCAAGTCCAACTTGGACAAAAAAGGTAGACTACAAAGATGGAGGTAATAAAGTTAAACTTAAAACTCCATCTAAAATAAAGTGTTTTAAATGTCAATGATATGATCATAAAGCAAATGAATATACTAATAGAAGAACTATCATTGCATTGAATGATGATGGTTATCAAACGGAAGATGAATCTAAAGATGACCATGGGGAGGATGATAGTAGTGATGAGTTTATGGGAGAAGGTGATGGAGAAGAAATTAGTTATGATGGAAAATTTGTTCTTGTTGTGAGGAGAAGTATGAGTGCTCTAGCAAGTTAAGATATTGATCAAAGGGAGAACTTTTTTCATAATTAGTGTAGAGTTCAAGAGCAATTATGTTTCTTTATCATTGATAGTGGAAGTTGTGCCAATGTTGCTAGTGTATCTATGGTAGAACAATTGAAACTTCCAACAAGAAGGCATCCAAAATCTTATAGATTGCAATGGCCCAATGAATGTGGTGAACTCAAGGTGACCAAGAGAGCGTTGATAAGATTCAAGATTGGAAGTTATCATGATGAAGTGTTTTTTGATGTTGTACCAATGCAAGCTTGTCATTTATTGTTGGGAAGACCATGGGAATATGATGTAGGAGCTAAACATGATGGAAGGTCAAATAAATATGCATTTGTTAAGGATGGTAAAAAGCACATTCTTAACCCTCTTTCTCCTTTTCAAGTGGGTGAGGAGTATAGGAAAATAGGAGAGTTGAACGAAAAACTTGAGAGAGAAAAGAAAGAGAGGAGCAAGGGAGCGAAAAATGATAACTCGAGAGAGGAAAAAAGAGAGGTTGAGAGCTCAAGTGAGAATGAGTTATCACAAAAAAAAAAAAAAAAAGAGGTGAGCAACAAAAAAAAAAAAAAAAAAAAAAAAAAGATGTGCATGATTTTGCAAGAGAGCATAAAAGAGCTAAACATTGAGGATGATACTCAAGTCATACTTATAAAACCTAAAGGTTATTCTTTGCTTTCTAAAAATGAACTAACCTCTTTGTCTTTGCCAAGTGTTGTTTCTTCTTTGTTTGCAAGGTTATGAAGATCTATTTCCGGAAGAAATACTAAGTGGATTGCCTCCTTTAACTTTGGGCCAGGTTCTCAAATACCCAATAAAGCGGCTTATAGGGCAATCCTCCAGAGTCCAAAGAATTGCAAAGACAAGTGGAAGAACTTTTGAGTAAAGGATTGGTGAGGGAAAGTTTAAGTACATGTGCGGTGCCCGTGATTCTAGTACCCAAGAAGGATGGGACATGGAGGATGTGTGTAGGTTATCGTGCCATTAATAAAATTATGGTAAAATATCGACATCTCATTCCTAGACTTGATGATATGCTCGATGAATTGTGTGGTTCTACCTTATTCTCTAAAATTGATTTGAGAAGCGGATACCATCAAATCCGAATGAAATTCGGAGATGAATGGAAAACCGTTTTCAAAACTAAGTTTGGATTATATGAGTGGATGGTGATGCCTTTTTGGGCTAACCAATGCACCAAGCACTTTTATGCGATTAATGAACCATGTGCTTAAATCATTTATTAATAACTTTGTTGTGGTTTATTTTGATGATATTTTGGTTTATAGCAAGTGCTTGGATGATCATGTGCAACATTTGAGGATGATATTTGATGTGTTGAGAAATGAAAAATTGTATGTGAATTTTAAAAAGTGTTCTTTTTGTGTAGACCGTGTTGTTTTCCTTGGCTTTGTTGTAAGTTCAAGAGGAGTTGAGGTGGATGATGAAAAAGTAGAGGCTATTAGGAGTTGGCCAACCCCTAAGTTCATTAGTGATGTTAGAAGCTTTCATGTGTTGGCAAGTTTTTATAGGATATTTGTAAAGGGAAAAGTTCTCTAGCCGCTCCTCTAACCGAGGTCATTAAGAAGGATAAACCATTCATTTGGGGTAGAAAACAAGAGGAAGCCTTTAGAATCTTGAAGGAGAAACTTAGTTCCACTCCTTTACTTCAACTTCCAAACTTTGAGAAGATGTTTGAAATTGAGTGTGATGCTAGTGGAGTGGGCATTGGTTCGGTCTTGATGCAAGAAGGAAAACTCATAGCTTACTTTAGTGAGAAATTAAGAAGAGCTCCTTTGCAATATTCTACCAATGATAAAGAACTCTATGCCGTAGTGAGAGCTTTAGCAAATTGGCAACATTATTTGTGGCATAAGGAGTTTGTGATTAGAACCGATCATGAGGCTTTGAAACATATTAGAGTCCAAAATAAGCTTAATAAGAGGCATGCCAAGTGGATAGAGTTCATCGAGTCTTTTCCATATGATCAATTATAAGCAAGGCAAAGAGAATATTATGGCGGATGCTTTATCTAGAAGATATGCATTGATGAATACCTTGATTTCTAGGTTGATGGGTTTTGAGAGTTTGAAGGAGTTATATTCTAATGATGATGATTTTGGAAAAGTCTTTGAAGAGTGTCAAGTGAGCTTGAATAGGTGTGTACAAGTTGTTAAGGAGGGTAATGAAGTTAGGACTCCTAGATTTGAATTGAAGGAGGGTTATTTGTTTAGAAATGGAAAGCTTTGTGTGTGTATGTCTTCATGGAGAGAGTTGTTGGTGAAAGAGGCACACAATGGAGGTTTGATGGGTCATTTTGGAATGTCAAAAACCTTAGCTATTCTTAGTGAACATTTCTTTTGGCCTAAGATAATAAGAGATGTTGAGAGAATTTGTGCTAAGTGTTTGGATTCTAAAAAAAAAAAATCTTGTACCCAACCCCATGGCTTGTATACCCCTTTGCCTATTCCTACCGGTCCTTGGCTAGATATTTCCATGGATTTTGTTGTTGGCCTCCCTAGGACTAGAAATGGCAAGGATAGCATCTTTGTTGTTGTGGATAGATTTTCTAAGGCAAAGATGAGAAAGTAAGATTGCAAATTGAGTAAGATAGCATCTTTGTTGTTGTTGCCCAAAGATGTTATTGTGAGTATAGAAGCAAAAGCTAAGTCAAAAGCTATGAAGAGCATCCATGAGAAAGTAAGATTGCAAATTGAGAAGGCCAACAAAGATGCAACCAAAAGAGCCAACGAGGGACAAAAAAAAGTCACCTTTGCACCCGATGATTGGGTATGGATTTACTTTAGGAAAGAGCGATTTCCAAGCAAAAGGAAGAACAAGCTTATGCCAAGAGGAGATGGACCTTTTCAAGTGCTTGAGAAGATTGGAGATAATGCTTACAAAGTGGACTTCCCAACTGAGTATTTGGTCCATAATGTTTTCAATGTTAGTGATTTATCTCTTTTTGACGTAGGTTTGGCGAATTTGAGGACGAATTCTTTTGAAGAAGGGGAGAGTGATGTACATCAAAGCGACACTACTCCAAGAAGACCTTTCACAAGTAGTCAAGCTAAGGACCTTCAAGCATTGCAAGCTTTATGGATGAAGATGGAATCTTTGGAAGGTTCCAACATGGAAGACTTGAAGATATTTAATATTCTAAGTGGTCTACCATTGAAGATAATTAGCTTGCAATTTTACTCAAAAACACAACATCCCTACCACTTGTGATAATATCAGGTAATCCATGCAATCTGACAATCACATTCAAAAATGAGTTGGCCACAGGCTGAAGGTGTTTGAGGGCCAGAAAATAGCATACTTGCTCAACCTATCCAGAATCACTAAAATCACAGTATGGCCTCTAGATTTAGGAAAACCATTAATGAAGTCCATACTGATGTGGGACCATACAACATCAGGAATTGGAAAAGATTGCAATTGTCCAGGACAGGCTGCCAGATCAGATTTGCTCTTCTGACAAACATCAAACTCTTGAACAAAACCCTTTACATCAGCCCTTATTCCCTTCCGATAAAACAGTGTCCACAACCTCCTCAATGTTGCATCCACCCTAGAATGGCAACATTGAGGTGTTGAATGTCATAGCCAGATTATATTGGTCCTGATCTGAGGTATATTTCCCACAACCAACCTCTCTTTTCTTCTCAGTTGTTCGTGGTGCCAAGAGAACTGTTTATGGAATGCAAGATTGGATTTCAACTGATCAATGAGAATCTTCAACTCAGTGTCTGAATTCGAGTTATCAGCTATAGCCTGGAGTATGTCAGAAGCAGAAAGCATCAACTACTTTATTTTCAACACCTCTCTTATATTCCGTAGTGTAATCAAAGGGCATTAACTTGGTCAACCACATGAGTTGAGAGTTAGTGTGCAACTTCTAATCCATTAGATACTCCAGGGCTCTTTGATCATTCCTGATAGTAAACTTCTGCATCAACAGATATTGAGACCACCTAGTGACCGCAAGGACTATTACTAGTAACTCCTTGTCATACATTGAAAGAGCAGCATGTCTTGGAGATAGGGTGACCCTGCTATATTAGAACAACACCAATGTCATAGCCACTGGCATTGGTCTCCACCACAAAGATTTGGGTGATGTCAGAGGGGTCAAAGTGAGAGCCTTCTTCAGTTTTTCAAAAGCCTCAGAAGCCTACAAGGACCATTTGAAACTATCCGTCTTTAATAGGTCATAGAGTGGTCTACAAATGATACCAAATCCTTGTATAAATCCTCTATAGTACCCCGCTAGACCAAGGATCCTTTCAACTTTGTGAGTAGTTGGTTCAGGCAAGTTTTTGATAACATCTATATTTGAGGATCTATGGACACCCTTTTTTCTGTGATGAAATGGCCAAGATATTCAATTCTTTGTACACCAAAGAAGCATGTACTCTGCTTAGCTAACTACTGGTGGTGCTTCAGCACCATTTCCTGGAATACATCCCTCAAAGTGATGTAACTGGTCCTCTAGACTTCTGCTATAAATTAGAATGTCATCAAAGAAGACCAGTACAAACTTCCTTAGGAACGCATGGAAGACAGAATTCTTAAGACCCCAGAAGGTAGCAGGTGTGTTTGATAAACCAAAAGGCATCACTAGATACTCATAATGGCCCGAATGAGTTATAAAAGCAGTTCTTGGTATGTCATCAATAGCCATCCTTAGTTGATGATATCCAGATCTAAGGTCTATCTTAAATATGATATTAGACATCCCCAACTCATCTAATAAGTCCACCAAAATAGGAATGGAAATTTATTCTTCACAGTGGCTTTGCTTAGATCTCTATAGTCAACGCTAAAGGTGGCAAATGGGCGGTCTAGGCTGAATTTGGGCGGGTCAAAATGGGCTAAAGCAACAAATGGGTCGTTGCCCAACCCGCCCAAAATAAAAATGGGCTAAGATGGGTTGGGTCAAGATGGGCTAAACAATGGGTTATAGCCCAACTCGCCCAACTTAACTCATCATTGAACAAAATTATATTTACCATTAAGGAAAAAAAAATCTCCCATCACGCCTCTCCTCTCCAATCAATTGTCAATACCACCTAGCGCAATCAGAACTTAATGTAAACAGAACAGTGATGATTGTTGTCCTGGAGGCTCCTAATCTATGTTGCTCGGCTCTTTAAAAAGTTAACGGTATGCGTGTTGAATCCTCCAAAAGTAGTGCATTTTTGGAGGACCCGACACGGGCGCGATAATATTTTTGGAGAGTCCGAGCAACGTGGGTCCTAATAAATGATGAACTATTTCAGACTTCCTCTCATGTCAGGCCCCCAATCTACGGTGTAGAAGGATACTTCAGAATAACATAAGTACTGAAAAGGTTAAGAACATAAAGGTGTACCGTCCTGTTCAGCATCCATAGCCAAGTTCGAGCTAGTTGGCTTAGACTGCCCGTTGAGGCTATACACATGCACCTACATAAACCAAAAGTATCAGTAAGTTATGCACAGCTGGTGTTACCAGATTCTCAAAGATGTAGCCATCTGAAAACATGATGGGTCTTACCTGGCCACATTGGTGGCCAATGGCAAGAGTTAAAGCTGTGGAGGAGAAGTCCAAAGTAGATATTGCTGTTCTAGGACCAGTGTCTTGAATGCCCTTCACCCGACAGCATAATTTGACATGTAAGCTTTCAGGTACTATTGAAATGGCAATGTATCAATTAAGAGTCATATAAATGCAAAATGCAAAAAAAAAACAAAAAAAACCTGAGATTCCAAAACAACTATAAGTTTAAAGACTGGAAATGTTGCATTCCACAGACGGACAAATCCATCCAGATAGCCAGCAACAAGTACTCTCTCTATTCCATCATCCTTAGTAGGAGGAAGTTGTCTGGGAATACTACTACTTAGAGGCATTTTGATTTCCAATTCAGTCGCACCATGAGCTGGACGGAGTTGCGCATTCACAACTTCCTATGGAAACAACTAATACTAGTTGAAGAAGATTATTAAAACACACAATAATGGTTTGTGTTAGGAAATTAAGATTTCTCTAGAAACTCCTAGATAGTAGATATTTTTGTAGTAGACAAGTCTTTTTAGTTAAAATGAGTGGTGGTTAGTTAGCCACATACGTCAGTAGTTTAGTGTGAGATATTTAGCTTATTTTGTGGTTTGTAAGCCTCACACTTTATATATAAAAAGAAGCATATGTAATGAAACATCTAGAGAGAAATAGAACTCAAGAACCTTCAGCTTTATCCTTGTCCATCTGCAGAATTGTGTAGCAATTTACAGCTGCAAAATCTTCTTTTTTTTTTGGAGAAAGGTAATGTTGTATTCATCAACATTAAGGACATGTTGGAGACCTCCAAAAATTGTTCTCCACAAAAGTAAGCAAAAACCAACAAACTACTAGATTACAGGGTGCCTATAAAGTCTATAATTTGTACTTCTTCTTCTATCCCTTCTTTACACCAAAAATAAAAGGTTGTCATGCAATTCCATTTAACTTTTTCTATTGTGTTGGCAATGTTTTCAAAGCATCTGCTATTCCTTTCCTTCCAGATTGACCACCAGATACATGATGGTATTATGCTCCACCATTTTTTCTGTGATTTGCTCACCCTTCTTCTGATCCAGCAGCTGAGTAAGTCTGTTGTATGCTCTGGCATGATCCACTCCGTTTGTAACAGACCAAGGAATAAGCTCCACAGTAGTGTTGTCACTTTGCAATGTAGGAACAAGTGGTTGTTTGTCTCCTCTGCCTCATTGCAAAGAGAGCACCAAGAGGCAATCTGAAACCCTCTCCTTTTCACTCTCTCATATATGGAACAAGCTCTTCTGGACACCAAACAGGAGAAGCATTTTACCTTGGTTGGTACGTTGTTCCTCTAAAGATGTTTCCAGGGACCAATCTTGCATCCTTGCTGCTCCTTGATTGCCTTAGTATACAATCTATTTACAGTAAGAATTCATCACTATTGTGCTTCCATCTAATAGAATCCTCCTATGTTGATAGCCCTGTGCACCCATTCAACACTTGTAATAAGTCAGCTACTCTTCCAATCTCCCAATCATTGAGAGGTCTTCTAAATACTATGTTCCATCCTTGAGGGCACCAAGCATCAACCACTGTTTCTTCTGTGTTAGTACTCAATGAAAACAGGTCAGAGAATAAGATCCTCAGGGTCTCATTTGCTATCCAGTTCTCCTTCCAAAACAAAGTTTTAGTCCCATTTCTCACTTTATAGACTATGTTTCTATTCAATTCAGGCCATAAACTCCTTATTGTTCTCCATACTGATACACCATATGTGCAACACTGAGCTCGAGCACCAGTTTCCATTCAAGCCATAATTATTTACTATCACCTCCTTCCACAAAGCTTGCTCCTCAATGTGAACCTCCATAGCCATTTTGTCAAAAGACATTTATTTTGCATCCCCAAATTTCTGATTCCAAGTCCACCGGATTGCTTGTGTAACTGAACAGTCTGCCATTTCACTAAATGCAAACCCTTTCCTTCTTTGTTACCTAACCACAAAAAAATCTCTTCTCAGCTTGTCAAGTCTTTCTTCAACCTTAGCAGGGATAGGGAACAGTGACATTACATAAGTTGGTAGAGAGTCCAAAACTGAATTTATCAAGGTGACTCTCCCTTCTAAAAAAAATGTACTGAGCTTTCCAATTAGCTAATTTTTTCTCAATTTTCTCAATGATGCCATCCCAAATTTCTAGCTCCTTGTGTTTCTGTCCCAGTGGCATACCTAGATAGGTTGTGGGAAGCTGCTCCACTCTGCACCCCAGAATACTGGCCAAACTCTGAAGATGTGAACTTTTTTAATAGGGAAAATGCTGTTTTTTCTCCCGTTGATTGATAGCCCTGAGACTGCTTTAAAGACCACTAAAGTCATTCTGATGAATGCAACTTGTTCTGCCTTGGCTTCACAGAAAATAATTGTGTCATCTGCATATAGCAAATGACATATCTGCATTTCCACCCCTGAAAGGTTACCAATCCTGAAACCTCAGATCCAGTTGTTTCCGACAGCCACTCTCATCATGCCATTGTATCCCTCCATTGCTAAAATAAAGAGAAAGGGATAAAGTGGATCTCTTTGCCTGAGTCCTCTTTCAGATGGGAAAAAACTGACAGGTTCTCCATTTACAAGAATGGACAACCTAACAGTTTTTATACAATAGTCTATCCACTTCAACCATCTCTCCCCAAAGCCCATCTGCTCTAAGATTTTGATCAGAAATCTCCAATTTACATGGTCATAAGCCTTCTCTATATCCAACTTGCACATAATTCCTGAATCCTCTCCTTTGAGCCTAGTGTCCATACACTCACTAGCTATCAATGCAGCATCAACGATTTGCCTTCCTTTTATGAATGCCATTTGATGTTTATCCACCAGCTTGCTAATCACCTTCTCCATCCTTTCAGCTACTAGCTTGGCAATGATCTTATATACTCTACCTATAAGGCTTATAGGTCTGAAATCTCTTAACTCAACAGCTCCCACCTTCTTGAGATTAGTGCAACATAGGTTGCATTTAGGCTCTTCTCAAAAGCATGGTAATCATGAAACTGTTTCATGGTGCTCATGATATCTTCTTTGAGGATTTCCCAAAAGTTTTGATAGAAACTCATTGGAAAACCATCAGGGCCTGGGGCCTTGTCGCTGGCACACAATTTGAGTGCCTCAAGAACTTCATCTTCCTCAAACTGCCTCTGCAACCACTCCGTTTCCTCCCCAGTAATGCTGCAAAATCTTTATTGTTCCTACCTATAGCTTTAGACTTCCTGTTTCTTTTGTTTCTAATATAGTATCAGAGCTTATTTCCTAAGGGATCTGAATCAAAACTTGTTGATTGGCGAATCAAATTACTAGGTTTTCTTGAATTTATTTTGCTAGAAAGTCATGGCACCTGAAAATCAGCCAACGACGGGTGCTCCGATTTTTACCGGGGAGAATTATCATATTTGGGCTATCAAGATGAAGGCTTATTTGAAGGCTCTCAACTTATGGGAAGCTGTTGAGAGAGAGGAACCTGCTGTCCAGCCATTGAGAGTTAATGCAACTCTCAATGAAATTAAAAAGCATGATAAGTTGGTGACTAGATCTCCAAGAGCTCTCACTTGCATAAATTCAAGTCTTACGGAAGTGATGTTTACGAGAATTATGACTTGTGAAACAGCCAAAGAGGCCTGGGATAAGTTAAAGGAGCAGTTTAAGGAAGCAATAGAGTGAAGTCTGTTAGGGTCTTAACTTTGAAAAGGGAGTTTGAGCTTTTGAAGATGAAGGACTCGAATAGTGTGAAAGAATACTCCTCCAAGCTAATGGAGGCTGTGAACCAGATAAGAATACTTGGTGAAAACTTTCCAGATCAGAAAGTTGAAGAGAAGATCTTGATCAGCCTTCCGGACAAGTTTGAATCAAAAATCTCAGCAATTGAAGAGTCTTGTGACTTGACTACTCTTTCAATAGCTGAGTTGATCTCCAAATTGCAAGTCCAAGAGCAACGGGTAACTATGAGAAATGAAGGGACAGTAGAAGATCCCTTTCAAGTAAGGCATAAATTCAAGCAACAAAAGGAAGACAGAAAAGTCTCGTTAGATAACCCTGGAGAGGTAAAAGCTGGTGGAAACCAAGGAGATTTGTCGAGAAAAGGAAAACTTCCACCTTGTGGTATTTGTAAGAAGACAAACCACTTGGAGAAGAATTGTTGGCAGAAGTCAAAGAGGTCTCCTATTCAATGTAGATATTGTAAGAAGTATGGACACATTGAGAGATGTTGCAGGCAAAATCAAAGTGGCCAGTCTTCCCAACGAGTAAATTTTGTAGATGATCACCAAGTTGGAAAATCAGAGGAGGAGGTATTCATGGTCTCGCACACATCACATGTTGATCGATGTAATTGGTATCAGCGCGTGCACAAGGCACATGGCTATTGATGAAAATATGTTTGTTGCCTTGAATAGATCTGATAGAACCAAAGTGAAGCTTGGAAACGGTGCACTGGTGTAAGCCCAAGGTAGAGGGTCAGTAAAATTTCCTACGGATGAAGTTATGAAAATCATTAATGATGTTCTTGATGTGCCAAGTTTGACTCAAAACTTGTTGAATGTTGCTCAGTTGCTTCATAATAATTATTCACTAAATTTTAAGGATAAAAAATGTGTCATTTATGATCCTAAAGGATGTGAAGTAGCTGAAATTAGCATGATTGACAATTCCTTTCCAATTTCATGCTATTTTGTTGAAAGTTGTTCTTTCAATGTTGAATTGAGTGATACTTGGCTTTGGCACAAAAGGTTCGGTCATTATAACCTTAGTTCATTGGTGTATATGCAATCAAAGGGTATGGTGCTCGATGTAACTAAAATGGACATGTGCCGAGATGTTTGTGAGTCATGTCAATTTGGTAAATTGCATAGACGATCCTTTCCTAAAGGAAGTCTATGGAGGGCGAAGGAAAAGCTAGAGTTGGTTCATACAGATATATGTGGACCAATGAGTACGTCTTCTTTGAGTGGAAACAAATACTTTGTTCTCTTTGTGGATGATCTAACTCGAATGACATGGGTCTACTTTCTAAGTAGGAAAGCTCAGGTGTTTTCTGTTTTCAAAGAATTCAAGGCTATGGTAGAAAGAGAGAGTGGCTGCCGGTTGAAGTATATCAGGTCAGATAACGGAACTAAATATACTTCGCATCACTACAGCAAATACTATAAAGATTTGGGTATTCAACAGCAGTTCACTGTTAGCTATACTCCAGAACAGAATGGGGTTTTTGAGAGGAAGAACATAACAGCGATGGAGATGGTAAGATGCGTGCTAGCAGAAAAGAAGATGCCTAAATATTTTTGGGCTGAAGCAGTCAATACCGCAGTCTATTTGCTAAACGGATTACTAACTAGAGCAGTCCAAGACATGGAAAGGGATAAAGCCGTCTGCAAGACACTTGAAAGTATTTGGTTCGGTGTTCTATGCACATGTTCCTGATGCTAAAAGAGGCAAATTGGACAGCAAGGCAGAACTTTGTATTTTGTTGGGCTACAGCACGGTTGCAAAAGGGTACACAGTGTATAATGTAAGTACAAGAAGATGTTTATCAGTAGAGATCTTGTAGTGGACGAGTCTAGCCACTATGATTGGGATCGAGATATTGTTGTAAAGAATCAAGATGGGAGTACTTCAGTTGCAGCTCCAAATCCGTAGACGAGTGATACTTCCTCTGGTCCTATTACTGAAACAAAACATAATTCAGATGTTGAATTAACAACAGATTCTCCTGTTTTGAAAACCAGATTACTAGCTGAAGTTTATGAGCAATGCAATTTTGCTCTTGTCGAACCATCTTCCTTTGAAGAAGAAGCAAGGCAGGAAGTTTGGATTTCCGCAATGGAGGAGGAGCTTGCAATGATTAATAAAAATGATACTTGGGAGCTGGTTGATAGGCTAGAACAGAAGAACGTCATCGGTGTCAAATGGCTCTACAGAACAAAATTCAATCCAGATGGCTCCATTTTCAAGCATAAAGCCAGACTCGTAGTTAAAGGCTATTCCCAGCAGCCTGGAGTGGACTTTGGAGATACAATTGCTCCTGTTGAACAACCTGAAGGTTTTACTGTTGCAGGTGAAGAAGACAGGGTGTATAAGCTTAAAAAAGCTCTCTATGGTCTTAAACAAGCTTCGAGAGCTTGGTATAGTAAGCCGGATACTCATTTGTTGTCTCAAGGCTTCAATAGAAGACTAAATGAGCCTACTTTGTACTTCAAACGGCAAGTTGATGGGAAGTTGATTGTGATATCAGTTTATGTTGACGATTTGATGATCACAGGTGAAAATTCTCTTGCGGTAAAAATGAGATGTTAAAGCTTTTGAGATGTCTGATCTAGGAGAGATGAAGTTTTTCCTGGGAATGGAGATTGCTCAATCTTGTGAAGGAATTTTCTTGTCCCAAAAGAGGTATGCCTTGAATCTGTTAAAAAAGTTCAAGCTTGACAAGTTTAAACCTGTTGCAATTCCACTTGTTGTGAATGAAAAGTTGATGAAGGATGATGGAGAAGAGAGAGCAGATCCAAAACTTTATAGGAGTCTTATTGGAAGCCTACTGTATTTGACTGCTACCAGGCCAGATGTAATGTTTGCTGCTAGTTTATGCAAAGTCCCAGCATTAAGTATTTTGGAGCCTCTACAAGGGTGTTAAGGTACATTAGAGGGACAATTGATTATGGAATTTGGTATAGAAGTGTGGAGAATGGAGCTCTTATTGGCTATTCAGCTAGTGATTGGGGCGGATGTTTGGACGATTACAAAAGCACATCTAGTTACTCCTTTTCATTTGGTTCGGGCATTTTTTCTTGGAGCACAAAGAAGCAAGATATTGTAAGCTCAATATCAGCCACAAAAAAGGAATTTGGCTGAGAAAGATCTTGTTTGAATTGGATCTTTTGCCAAAAGAAACTACAGTGATCTATGTGGACAATAAATCAGCCATTGCGATGGCTGAAAACCCGGTGCAACATGGAAGAACAAAGCATATCAACATCAGATTTCATGCTTTAAGAGATGCCGAGAAAAATGGTGAAGTTAAGCTGGTGCATTGCAGCAGTGAAGAACAAGAAGCTTATATCCTAACGAAGGCTCTTCCCACCAACAAGTTGAGTTTCAAAGGATGTTGCAAGGAGTTTCAGCGAAAAATCTTAAGGAGGAGTGTTAGGAAATTAAGGTTTCTCTAGAAATTCCTAGATAGTAGATATTTTTGTAGTAGACAAGTCTTTTTAGTTAAAATAGTGGTGATTAGTTAGCCACATAAGTCAATAGTTTAGTGTGAGATATTTTGCTTATTTTGTGGTTTGTAAGCCTCACTCCTTATATATAAAAAGAAGCATCTGTAATGAAACGTCTAGAGAGAAATAGAACGCAAGAACCTTCAGCTTTATCCTTCTTCATCTGCATAATTGTGCAGCAATTTACTGCTGCAAAATCTTTATTGTTCCTACCTGTAGCTTTAGACTTCCTGTTTCTTTTGTTTCTAACAATTTGTATTGAATGATTTAAATTAGAAAGCATCTAGTACCTCTGAAGGAGTCCTTGAGGAATTCCATTTCCTATCCACTGGATATAGGTATGCCACAGTTATACGTGGTTCAAGGGTAGGTACAACTGTAGGATACATAACAGCAAAATCTGCATGCTTCTTCTGTGGTTTAGATTTTAAAGCAGACAAAGCTAGCCTTGTCATAAAAGTGCAGTTTCCCTGGATTTGACAGCACAAACAAGGAAGAAGCATCATCAATTCCTGTTTCATTAGCATTTGAAACAACAATGGCATCTGCAAAAGATCCATGAAGTCCAAGGTCTACTCGTGGAACACATTTCAGTGCTTCTATCCCAGAGGACCAATCAAGATTCAGAACCTGCCTAACACAAGCAGAAGAAAATGAAAAAAAATTGTCATAAGTGTAGGCACACATCAAACTAGATACCACAAGAAAACATATATCTCTTCTTTTTTGTTTGAGAAAGTAAATAATTTATTAATATTGGGGAAATCCCTGTATACAAGCAGTATACCAAAAAGTAGAAAAGCAAGGATAAAATTTGGTTCTACAAGAATGCGGGAAAGCTTAAAAAATCCATATAATTCAATTTATTAGTTATGGTATGGAAACTATTAGATATTTAAGATCTCCCACATTCTTGTAATGTTGTGCTTTTTATGTAACCAATTCAACATGCTAATTATCCAAAATTAACAATTAACTAAGATAACCACGCAAGTTTGTAGAATGTAATTTAAACCATGCGATGGTGTGATGAAATTAACAAGTTAGGGTCATAGCCTACCCCCCCCCCCACCACCACCACAATGGTGTCCTTTTGAATTAAAAAAATAACAATGCGATGATGTTCTCTCTTTGCTGATAAAAAGGTGCATGCCATGATATTCCCTTGCCTAACAAACTTAGTGTTAAGTGTGTGACCATCTCATCTAAAAGTTTAAGCTATTAGAGAGAGAGAGAGCACACTTTTATTTTTACTTATTTATATTCTCAACATGACCCCTCAAATGAGGGCTTGATTCTTTTTTAAAGGGCCAAGCATGTGGAAATTCCTTTTGAGAACGGGTGGCATTGACACCCAAACTCAAGACATGTGTCTGCTCTGGTACCATGTGAAGTATGTGGCCATCTCATCTTAAGCTTGAGCTGTTAGGGAGAGCACACTTTTATTAACTTAATTATATTCTCAACACTTGGATTACAATTTTGAAAGTCAGTTTTGTTACCTTTTTTAGATGTGTAAGTCAAATTACTCCTTAGACTTTAACCAATTAAAGCAACAACAATAACAACTAAACCTCAATTTCAAGCCAGTTAGGATCAACTATATGGTCCTCTATATCTTTTTACATCATCTGGATCCATTTCATTCAAAAACTCAATAATTTTTCGCTTTGATTCTGCATGTCTCAATCTTTGTTAAATGCCATATCTGCTGAATGATAACAGAATTATGATGGAGATACACAAAAAGACTAAGATGGGAAATTAAATTAGGATTAGAGCTTACCGTCAAGGCCTCATCTGATCCAATTGAATCACCACCGTAGGCAAACAGTTGGCCCCCACAACCATTCTGTGCATTGTTAGCAGACCAACGCAGAATAATAACAGGGAGTCTTCTGTCTCCCCCTGAGAGTTGCAGCTTGACATAACTAGACGACGCTTCAGCCTCTGAACTTTTCTTTCCTGGAACTGATAAATTCCACAACAAGATATCGCCATCAACATAACCAACAGCCAAAATTGACCCATCAGATGACAACCAACAGAGTGAGCTTATTTCTTTTTCCCCTTCTTGATTATCTGATGAAGCACGAAACTTCTGTTCACTAGAATTTTTTGAAGCATAAACAACAATTTCATCCTTTGATTGGAGTTGTTTAAACTCTCTAACAAGAGCAGCTCGATCTTCTGTAATGTCCCAGAGAACAATTAATCCATTTTCATAAGATCAGAACCCTGAAGAAACAAAAAGAAAGAGACAATGCTATGACCCTAGAAAGTATTTGAGTGCAGCAAGATACCAAGGATAGATGTGTGATACGAAGCAGAATAATGTGGATGCTGAAAACAAGTCTAAAAATGAAAGACGAGAAAATAAGGGAGAAACTTCAATCATCTCTTACCTATTTCCGTGTGAACTAGGTTGGGGAAGTAAACTAACAATGGCGAGTTGGTCGGGCATTGAAATCTCAGCAGCTTCTGCAACAGATGGTTATGGGAATATAAGAAGACGCTGACATAAGTTAGTTTACAGAAATTGTATTCATCTGTACACTTGCTTTTGGAGGATAAAAACCACACTGCAATTTACAAGAAATGGAAGATCCAAAAGAGCAGGACACTGACTTACTCCTATGAAGTCAACGCCTGCCAGGAAAAAGGGAAGGAAGACTTTCACGGAAATGCATTTCTTACTCATATAGAACTTAAGAGTTTCTAATTATCAGTTGTCATCCTACTATATTACCTCCTAATGATTTGTGTTTCTGATGGTAAAATCATAAGCTTATTGATTCTGATTTCTGTACTCTTCTGGGAAATCCTAGAAATATGAACCATAGCTGTAAAGGCAATTGTATTATTAGGAGCACGTCAAAACTAAAAGAAATTTCCAAAAGACTGGCTGGTGTAACGTTTGGCATACATCGCCCTCAGAGTTAATGTCAATGTTCTTATACGAACCATCATCCCTATGTGCTAATTATAAGGCTTACTACATGCTAATCATAAATCACATGTAGCAGATATTCTTAGTGGTGGAACTGCATGTCAAACAACACTTCACTGCTTGGCCTCTAGTTCAAGTTTTAGTTTTCCTATAGTTTTGTGAATACAAATGCAATCGAGCTTAGAAAAACTGTCAACTAGTTGATATAGTCATTTTCATGTCAAATCTCGACTGCAAATTGATCAACCATAAGTTTTCCCTAAAAACTATACGTATAACAAGAGAAATAAGTCAACTAACCAGGGTCTCACTAATGCAGATCTGGGAGATTGTGCAAATTAAAACTAGAGAGAAATCCAAGAACAAAAATGGGGTACAAAAGAACATTCCGAACAAGAGATAAAATGACAGTGAAAATGCATCAGGAAAAGAAGAAAGATATAGCAATAGGTTTTTCCCTCAGTCAAAATAAGCTAAATGTTTCCACAACCAAAACTGGAATGGAAGGCTAAAAGATACGAAATAAGAAAGAAACATAATGGCTTCACATCATCTTAAGTTTCTCCGGAGAAAGATGCAACTAAAAGAACATTTAGAAAGTAATTTCCGCTAAACGATCCTAACTATATGAACCTACTATATACCAGATTTCTGAAAACAATCCCATTACCAGCTATAAGATTCGGAGGGATGTGATAAGGCAACAGTTCGATGCTTCCTTCTCTTCCCTCATACTTGAGAACAGAGAGATAACCATATTCATCTCCCACAAACCTGCATACAGTCATATCACATCTATCAAATGAAAAACTAACAGCACCGCGAACAAATATCCTTTGAAACAACAATATCTACCCATTTACATGTAATGAGTGTCATAGATCACGGAGAAAGCAGTAATATTGGACTCCCACTGTAAATTAGAAGATATTCTCCTGTTCTCTAGATCCCAAATCTGTCAATTGTTAAAGGAAATTAACTGTTAAAGAGAAATGAGAACAGCTGCAGCATATGGAAAAGCGGGGAAGATATAAAGCACTGATAGAAGAGAAGAAGAGAGTGGAGAAGATTCATGGCTGACTAACAGTAATGCCATCTCCCCCGAAGACACATGAATGTCAGAGAAGAGTTTCCTGGGTACCTGTGTGTCTGTGAATTAACTTGCCTACACTCTCGTATCAAAGCTTCCCTCAAAGTAAAAGCACATCGCCTTACATCTCCACCACTGAACTAAAAGATTCAAGTAATCCCCAGCTTGGAAACCAGGTTAAATTGCATAGCAGAAAGATCAAAGATTACCTGAATTTCATTTCCATTTGACACACCCACTAAAAATCCTTGGTTTTGCAGGAACTGGAAAGAGGTAAGAGAAAAATATATTATATCAAAAGAGCACCAATACATATGCACTATGAAAGCATAAGGGTTGAAACTACAAATTCCAGCACACTTGTCCTATTTCATTTTACCAATATCACAGCCATTTCTAAGGCTCATAATCATACACATTTGAAGTGCATGCTAACCATCACCCGAGTAGTAAATTATATAGCATCAAGTATTGGAAGCGTAGAGTCAAGAATCAGCTTGCCAAAATATCATGAAACCAGATATGAAATTCATCAGTTGATAATGCCAAACACCAAAACCAAATCAGCAGGCGATAAAACAAATCTCTGTGCAGAAACGACACTTGGAAAGAAAGAAGAAACAGAAGGACGGCATAAATAAAAAAATCAGTCACATATTTTGACTACAAACTAACAGAAAGCCTCAGCATCAAGACGAATTCCCACACACTCCCAGTCTTAATTTAGAAAAGTGCATATGTGCAGATACACACAGAGAGACCTCGCACAGCTCAGATTACAAACCTCCAAATTCTTGAATGGCAATGGCTTTGGAGAGAAAAGAAGGCCCTCAGCGTTAGATCCACCAATCACTTTAATCCTTCCATCCCTGTACAATATATCGATTGTTAATTGTATAAAAGAAGTAGGACAGAGAAATGAGGATGGGACATTTCTAGTTGATGGAAATTCCTTCAAGCTACGCATTCCCGCTGGTCGCACATGAATACAGAAGCTTGAATGACATGTTTTTGAACTATGTTTGAGGTCGAAGAAGTTTCATGTATTTATAGGATGGAGTATAAGTTCAGCTTACAATAAATGTTATGTCCATGTGACCTAAAAATTATGGCAATTGGTCCTAATATGTGTTTTACATGGTGATGTTTCAGTCTTGGAAGAACTATAAATTGTATCTATTGCACAAGAATTGTGCAACCTAGCTTTTTACCATTAGCAGTCCAGACTTTTAATTGCAAGCATGGGTTATGCAACCATTATCACATCATTTGAAGCTTTTTACCACTCCTAGATGAGAATGGGATGCTACGGGAAGTAGACTGCAACTCATATTTTGGGAATAATCTACAATGGTTACTTTAGTACTGGTGCCAATTCACCTACTGAAAGATTGCACTATAATCAGTTGAGCCATGAGAAATTCAGTATGTAAAAAGTTGATTGCTTCAGGGCATTTGGGAAGAAATCAGTGATGGGATCTTGCTAAAGCTATCACAAGGAGTATCAGAAGAATTCATGCCATTAGTTATGTTTGCTGCTGTTTGCAATTCTCTCAACTAACTTATTACTCCCCAGATGAACTCCTCAAAATTTTGTGCTACTACTAAAGTTGAGAGGACTATGTACCTTGTTACTGACGTCTGACGGGGACAAATAATGCACTATCATCTGCTTCTTATAAGCCGTACAAAAACATATAATAAAAGGTTTTGGTAGACTAAACAAAGCACTGTCATAAGCATCTTCAAAGGCATATAAATTAATATGCTTTTTTACTCACAATGTTCCTATTGCCAAAAGTTGTTGAATAGGGTCAAATGCCAGAATGGATGCTGTAGATGGAATCCCATAGTGAACAGAAACTGTTGCTTCCAGGTCTGTCAATTTCTCACTTCCTTGGAGCGCATTATTCTGAGAACAATGTGGTAAGGGAGTTTTAATGCACAATACAGTAAATTCAGCAGATAGAGACTATTAGGTTTGTGAATTATACACTATGCAAACAGACATTAGTGTGAAGTAAGGGAGCAAGTATTGCTCATGCAAACTGGAAGACTTTCTAAATGACTATTAAACAGTAACATATCTTGCACTGATAGAAGGAAATGAATGCATGGGAGAAATATTAATCATCTCTGCACTGGCAAAGCAGCACAGGTGGAACTTAGAATTGCCATATCTCTTCCTTCATGTTTTCTATCTTCAATGCAGTCTATTAATTGGCCTTTGAAGAAGAAAACTTCATTCACATAAGTTCTTTTTTTGCTTCCCCCATCCTTACTAGTTCGTAGGATGCTCTTCAACTAAGAAAGCATTCTGGTAGGAAGGCCGACCACTACACGAGTCAACATCAGCTCAAGAGAGCAGTTAACATTCCTTGATTCCCCTTCATGAGCAGGAAGAGAACAAAACTAGACTACAGACAGTATGATGCTGGATTGAGGATTTTATAAGACGGAGCGAGCTCTTCCATTGTGTTGCATTTTACTTGGTATAACCCCTGACCCAGTCTACTGTATTTGTATTGGAGCGATTCAAGAACAACAACTAGCTGAACCTAATGTATAGAGTTTACCCTTCACAATATCGCAAACCAAACTTCTGAGAATTTGGTATTGTCTCAAGAAGAAAACTGCTAATTCCATTTTAATCATACTCTTGTTATATTTCTATCTAATCTCATCCGCAGCCTGAAATCAAAGCCCATAGCCCTGTTTTCACAGGACACGAAACAAGGTCCAGATAATGTTACCTCATATTTCAAGTCTTCATTTATTTATTTTTTGAGAATGGTTAACAGTATTTTCATCAAGGATACTTACACAAGCTGTGTGGGTTACCCAAATCAAAGGGATTACAATAGAAGAAAAAACATTCTATATGTAATCTAGGACAGCAAAGATAGATTTTATATTTTCTAGACATCCTTGTTTAAACCAAAAATAGTAAAGCACTAAACACTTCATCTTTAAATTCTGCATAGAGTCCACTTGGTCTTCAAAGCATCTTTGGTTCCTTTCTTTCCATAAGGTCCACCAAATATAGGCTGAGACAATTCTCCATCTGTCTTTCTGACTAGATAGCCTTCCTTCTCCATTCCATGATTCCATCTTCTTAGAACATCAGTTAATTCTAGTGGCATCACCCATCTAATTCCTCTCAGGTTGATGGATATTTTCCAGAGTTGATCTGCCCATTTGCAGTGTAAAAAGAGACAATTGATAGTCTCTGCTTGCTCTCCACATAAGAAGCATCTGGAACATAAATGGAAACCCCTCTTTGCTAAGTTGTCCTGAGTAAGGTCCTTGTTATTTGCCAGCAACCAAACAAAACAAGCTACGTTATAGGGTATCTTGACTTTCCATATCAATTTCAATGGCCACAATTCCACCAAAACATTTGCCTTGTTGAGCTCTCTATAGACTGACTTGACAGAGAACATTCCTTTACTATATTTTAACCAAACCATGCAATCTTCATTGGTAGCTAAGTTGCTCGGACTCTCCAAAAATGCTGCCGCACCCGTGTCGGATCCTCCAAAAATGCTGCAGCACCCGTGTCACTACTTTTGAAGGATCCGACACACACCCGATGGCATTTTTGAAGAGTTCGAGCAACATAGATTGGTAGAAAACCCACTGAACTGATCTAGAATATTCAGAAATTGTCATTCTGCCATCTCCAAGTCATTTAGGTGTCTTCTAAAGCTGAATTCCATCCTTGGTCTGACCACAGTTCTTCCACAGTAGCTTGTTGCCGTTACAGAGGTCATAGATATCAGGAAAATTATTGTTTTAAAGGTGAGTGATCTAGCCAGCATTCTTCCCAGAAGGAAATTTTCTTCCCATTTCCAATTTTGAAAGTCTTCATTTTAAAGACCGAAAAAAGTTCAACAAAGACAGAGACAAGTTCAAAGAATTTAGATCCTAGAATGTGTCTCTAGCCCTAGCCTTGAAAAAATGCTCCAATAGAAACGATTGGCTCTCACTATTGCTTATGAGTAACAAGAAATGATCGTTCTTTTATTTCCGATTGTCTAACATGGCATATTTGTTCTTCTGTTTTATGTTTCATATCTTTCCTGCACTTTACCCTCCCTAGACCTCACTTGTGGGATTTTACTGGGTATGTTGTTATTGTTGTATCTTTCCTGCACCTTGAGCAGAAATCATTGTTGATGACTTCTCTTAGATTTTACTTTCATAGTAAATGTTAGAGTGGGTTAAAGTCCCGCATTGATTGGGGAATGAATTGGCGGCCTGCTTATATGGGGACTTGGAAAATCCTTCCCTCATGAGGTAGATTTTGGGGTGTGAGTTACGCCCAAAACCTAATTTTTCATTGTATTAGAACAGGACCTAACCTATCTCACCTGATGTTGGGCCCCCAAATTAAATTTCTCACGCTCTAGATATCCAGCATTGGACGTGAGGTGGGTGTTAAAGAATGAGAAAAAGTCTCATATCGGTGGTTAATGAGATGGGTGGTCTCCTTGTAAGGCTTGGGCAATTCTCCTCCCTTTGAGATAACTTTTGGGGTGTGAGTTAGGCCCAAGACTTACTTTACATGGTATCAAATCCAGGTTCATCCTCGTTTGTGCTCTCGGTCCATGCTCCAGTTGGGTCTGGGCATGAACAGGGGTGTTAGAGTGGGTTAAAGTCCCATATTGATTGGGGAATGGATTGGCAGTATGCTTATATGAGGACTTGGGCAATCCTTCCTCATGAGCTAGCCTTTGGGGTGTGAGCTCGGCCCAAGACCTAATTTTTCAGTAAAAAGGAAGAGAAAGGCATGGTTCTAGGGTTTCTGGGAGCTCAACGAACACAACTCTAGTCCTGCGTTGCAAGCATACTGATCTTCGAACGTTGTCATTAACAAACATATTATGAATAAATTTTACCAAATGACAAACGTGTGAAGAATATATTTAACAAAATCTAAGAACCCCACTGGTATTCTACTGCATTAGTTTCTTGCACCATACACTGTAATTAGTGATGATTAATAATTGCATAACCATATGATAGAAGTGAAGCGAAAATGCAGAAAAATAACCAAGGATCAAGATTGATCCGAGAGCATCATGAGCACCAAAAAATGAACTTGAGAGAATTTTAAACAGAAGGCGTATTGTATTAGCATCAATTGATCACAAGGGCCTTCTATGTACATCAATCAATCACAACTCAATCACCAGAATACTATTTACACAACTAACTCCAAGTAACTACCTGTTGTAACTAATTTCATGTAACTGCTGCAGATGTGGCATGACTGCTGCTGCTAAACTTCAGCTTAGCTCAACCAGCTTCTATCAGCTGTAATTGAGCTCACAACAGCTCCAATTCTCTGCACCCGATCTCATAGAAGTTCAACAAGCTCAGCATCCGGCTCCCAACTCCTAAAATCTCTATCAACATTCCCCTCATAAGAGTATCCTTGTCCTCAAGGATGAAAATGAGGAAACTTAGTTTTCACCTCATAAAAATATTCCCAAGTAGCTTGGTCAGCTGGAAGAACAAGCCACTTGATTAGAAACTTTTGAATAGTGTTATTGTCTTTCTTAACCATTATCCTAGCTAGTGCATTGTGATGGTAAAGGGAAGGTGAAGCAGAAGAGGTTGGTGGATGGTGAGGCAGCGTAAGTAAAACATGATAAGGTTCAAGGAGGCATTGGAAGTGGGATGCATTTGGACAGAAAGAGGTAAGACAATTATAGGAAATAGCACCAGCTTTGGCCCCTATCTGATAAGGAACAAAGTAAATAGGGTGCAGCTTGTTAAATGTTATGGTATTTAAATACAACTGCCTATAGGAATGGAGCTTAAGATAGACCCAATCACCTATAACAGAGCTTCTATCAGGTCTATAAAGATCACCCACATTTTTTATGTGTTGCTGAATTCTAAATAGATGAAATTTAATAAGTAAAAGCATAGCTTCCCTAACATCCAAGCACCTGTGAATGGTTTTCAGGGAAGACTCTCAAGATGGGTAGGATAAATGAATTGGTGAAGGTTTCCATACAGAACTTCATGAGTTAATTTTACGACAGAATGATGAGTCGTACTATGCCATCATTCAGAGAGGCGTCAATATTTAAGCCAATCAGATGAGGCATCCTAAGTATGCATCAAAGGATCTATTGAGAACTTCTTATTAGCCATCTGTTTGGGGATACTAGGCAATAGAATGACACGACTGGATGCCTTGAAAGCCAAAGAATTGTCACAATTGACTTGAGAAAACAGGGTAGTCTATCACTACTTATTGCGGAAGGCATGCTATGTACCTCAAAAATGTTTTCACGGGGTGCTTGAGTCACCATATTAGCAGGACAAGGACGAAGAGAAACAAAATAGCCATATTTACTCAGCCTATCCGTTACTACCCAAATCACAACTTTAATGCTAGACTTAAGGAGGCCCTTTATGAAATCCATAGAAACATTTGGCCATACTGTGCTAGCAATAGACAAGTATTGCGTCAATTCTAGGCTTGCAACTCTATCATCATACTTCATTGACAAATATCACACTCTTTGATGAATTCAACAACATCATCACATATCCCCTTCCAATAAAATAAGCTGCTTTAATGTTTGCACATTAGTCTCACTCACCAGAATGACCGCCCTTGTAGTATTGAGTTTTTGGGGCAGTAGTCATTTGATGAAAGAATCTAAGGTTGAGACAATAAGGAGTAAAAGAGGATGGTAAGGCCTTGGGAAGTAAGTACTGACACTAGGATATGGGAAGAATAGCGAGACTAAAATCTAAAAAGTGAGGAGGGAGCTGAAAAAATTCGAGAATTCTATAAACGATGACCCTTATGAGAAATATAAGAAGGGGAGAGAGGACACAGAAAGGAAAGGTATGGAGTACAAGAAACATAAGGAGATAAACGATTCCAAAAGATGGACCATCATAAAACAAGAGTCAAGGGAGCATGAGTAACTAGATTGGAGAAGTAGAAAAAATGGGAGTTAGCAGAAAGGAAAGAGGGAAGGAGATAACAAGGAAAAAGAAGCCACTATTTTGGTGCTGGAGTTTAGTTGGTTATTATATACTTCTTCGCAATTTTAGTATGCTATATTCAAGTTAGTTTTACCAATTGGATGCTCGTTGAGGCAAATTATAACGTAAGTTTCTATATTTTAGTATACACTTGACCAAGGTTTTGCTAACAACTCTATAAAACATTAACTTTGTTTAAAAAAAACGGAGAGTATCTT
The DNA here is from genome assembly GCA_031232105.1 of Capsicum rhomboideum. Taxonomy (NCBI): domain Eukaryota; kingdom Viridiplantae; phylum Streptophyta; class Magnoliopsida; order Solanales; family Solanaceae; genus Capsicum; species Capsicum rhomboideum. The sequence goes on along the minus strand of CP124713.1, from coordinate 83,958,300 downwards.
TAAGAATCATTTTCATGTATGGCGTATAAACGGAGGAGGAGGAGGAGGAGAGCTTGTAATGGAAGTGCTGGGTATTCTCCTTGTGAAACGGGATGACAAAAATGTATCTTTTACATCTCAAACAACCAAAAATAGTAGCCAACTTAAAGGGAAGTTATTTAATAGGTTTCTCTATCTTTCTAGTTCTTACCCTTATCAGCCATTTCATGGAACTAAACTTAAAGTTAATTAAAGTTCTAATAATTTCCACTTCATAACCTATGTCAATATTCATGCTAAGACATGCATACCATTACCATCTGTTGTCATTCTTTAGGGGGAAAAGGCTCAAATATGCCATCGAACTATTGAAAATAGCTCATTTATGTCATCCGTTAAAAGTTTGGCTCATTTATGCCATCGCCGTTACAAAAAAGGCTCATTCATGCCATTTTTTTTAACGGTGGATTTTTAAAAAGGGAAAAGGCTCAAATATGCCATCGAACTATTGGAAATGGCTCATTTATGCCATCCGTTAAAAGTTTGGCTCATTTATGCCATCGCCGTTACAAAAAAGGCTCATTCATGCTATTTTTTTAACAGTCCGGTTTGATGGTTTTTTGCAAAACCATTTTGTACACGTGGCCAACAATAATTCGTCCACATCATTAATTAAAGGAAAAAGACTCAAATATGCCATCGAACTTTGAAAAAAGGCCCATCTATGTCATTCGTCATTCATGCCATTTTTTTTAACAGTCCAATTTGGGGGTTTTTTGCAAAACCATTTTGTACATGTGACCAACAATAATTCTTCCACATCATTAATTAAATCAACCTAAGAAATTTTAAAATTCCTAATAAGAAAATATCGATTTCTCCGGCCAAAATATTTCTATGCATTTTGTAACTCCCTTATAGGCATTGTAAAGAGTTCATCCATTTTCAATTTCTTCGGAATCGCCGAACACAATTCTGCAAATCTCAAGACCAATTCAAGCCCGAAACAGACATCAACTATTTCAAACAACGAATTAATTAGTTACCGAAATACAATTTTTTAAATTCTTAAAAAATTGTACTTGAAGTAAAAATCAGAAAAATTCTATAATCGGTGAATTTTTTGTAACGACGATGGCATAAATGAGCTAAACTTTTAACGGATGGCATAAATGAGCCATTTTCAATAGTTCGATGGCATATTTGAGCCTTTTCCCTTTTTAAAAATCCACCGTTAAAAAAAATGGCATGAATGAGCCTTTTTTGTAACGGCGATGGCATAAATGAGTCAAACTTTTAACGGATGGCATAAATGAGCCATTTTCAATAGTTCGATGACATATTTGATCTTTTTCCCTTCTTCAGGTGGGGTATATTCTTCTTTTTTTTTTTTTTTTTTTTTGTCAGCTTTCGTGCACCTCGACTAAATCTACAGGATATCTGCCACCTCCCACTAGCAACAGATATTAGGTAACTCTGTCCATCAAGGTTAAGATAGATGGAAAGAATCACCTAGTGTTTTTTGTCTCTGCTGGAATTCGAACCTGAGACCTCCTGCTCTCAACTCACTTCATTGACCACTAGGCCATACCCTTGGGTGCTATATTCTCTTTTCTCTTGCAGTAATAATTATTAGTGCATAATTCTAATGAAGTAAAACAGATTTTCCTTTTGTTTTGTCAGATTTCTACAAGATTGGACAAACTACATAACTGGTAACATAGAATCTCTAAGAATAAAAAGATGATGCATTAATTGAAGAAGACGCAAGAAATGTCTGTCAGTGGTTACTCCTCCCCTAAAAAGCTCTAAACAAACAAATTCAGCAGATAAGGAATAATAGAATAATTGCATCATTTACCAAAAAAAAAGAAAAAGAAAAACAGATCGGGAAAGCAAAGCAGGTGGTGGTAAAATGAGAAAAGAAATAACTAGGGGTGTCAAATGGGCGGGTTGGGCTGAAATTGAAGATATTAAAATGGGTTGAATTAGAAATTGGGTTGGGTTGAAATTTACTTTGGGTTCAAATGGGTTGGGCTAAATAGGCTAAAAATTGGGTTGGGTCTTGATCCGTCCAATTTGACCCACTTAATTTTAAGAATATTAACATATTGATATTTACCTCTTGTAACTATAATTTGAATTCCAACTCAAAAAAATAAAAAAACAAGTTCTTAATTACACTATAAGTGTGTTCAGTATAGAGGAAAAATATTACCCATGAAACTTTTTAAAAAAAAATAAAAAAAATAAATCTTTTTTTTAGGGGGGAGGGGGTTAAGAGGGTTCAGTGGGGTAGGAGGTGTGTGTGTGTTTGGGGTGAGAAAAAATATTTTTAAAAAGTTTTTTTTATAAAAAAAAAATTGAAACGTGTTTGTGGTGAGAAAAAATAGGGGGGGGGTTAGAGGGGGTAAGAATTTTTTTTTTAAAAAAATTTAGTTGTCACTTGTTTTCTCCTCTTTCATTAAGGAAATCATGTTCCTTATTAAATGGGTTGAAGTGAAGATTGAATTGGGCTCAAGTGAAGATCTTTTAAAAATGGATAAACTACACAAATAGCCCCCATAGTGGGTAGCTTTACTTTTTTGTCCACCAGAACAAAAGTCTTATAAAACTAGTCTTCCTTTTTTTTTATATATAGAACAAATACATTTTTGCCCCTCTATATATCAAATATTTTCAAACAACTCTCCATACTCACTTATCTTTCAACTTCAATTTTATTTTCACTGTTTTATTTACTTTGATATTTTATTTTTATTTTTATTTTTAATTTTTTCCTTTTTTCCTTTTCTCCTTTCAACTTCTTTTTTTTTTTCTCTTTTTAATTTTTCTTTGGTTTTTATTTTTTCTTTTCTCCTTTTTTCTCAACCTTTATTTTTCTTTTATTTTTATTTTAAATTTTTTCTTTATATTTTTATTTTTTCTCAACCTTTCTTTTTTTTCGTTTTCTTCTCTCAACTTCTATTTTTTTCTTTGATTTTTTTTAATTTTATCAACCATTATTTTTCTTTATTTTTTATGTTTTTGTAACCTTTATTTTTTTTTCTTATCTTCGATTCCTTCCAAACAACAAGTCACGCCCCATAGGAAAAAGTTGACACTACCACATTATGTCTTGATTTATGAGATGTTCTATTCCTCTTGCCTTAGAGGCAAGACTTAACCTAAGGACATTCAAACAACAAGTTAAGTCCCATGGGCAAGAGTTGACACTACCACATTATGTTTTGACTTATGAAATGCTCTACAACTTTTGCCTTAGAGGGAAGACTTAGCCCAATGACTTTCAACTAACAAGTTATGCCCCATGGGCAAGAGTTGGAACTACCGCAGTGTGTCTTGATTTATGAGATGCTCTATAACTCTCGCCTTAGAGGCAAGACTTAGACAAAGGGTTTTCAAACAATAAGTTACGCCCTATGGGCAGGAGTTTACACTATCATATTGTGTTTTTATTTATGAAATGTTCTATAACTCTTGCCTTAGAGGCAAGATTTAGCCCAAGGACTTTCAAACAACAAGTTATGCCCCATGGGCAAGAGTTGACACTACCACATTGAGTCTTGATTTATGAGATGCTCTATAACTTTGCCTTAGAGGCAAGACTTAACCTAAGGACTTTCAAACAACAAGTTATACCCCATGGGCAAGAGTTGACACTACCTCATTGTGTCTTGATTTATGAAATGCTCTATATCTCTTGCCTTAGAGGCAAGACTTAGCCCAAGGACTTTCAAACAACAAGTTACGCCTCATGGGCAAGAGTTTTCACTACCACATTATGTTTTGACTTATGAACTGCTCTATAACTCTTGCCTTAGAGGCAAGACTTGACCTAATGACTTTCAAACAACAAGTTATGCCCCATGAGCAAGAGTTGGCAATACTACATTGTGTCTTGATTTATGAGATGCTCTATAACTCTTGCCTTAGAGGCAAGACTTAGACCAAAGGCTTTCAAACAACAAGTTACGCCTCATAGGCAAAAGTTGACACTACCATATTGTGTTTTTATTTATAAGATCTTCTATAACTCTTGCTTTAGAGGCAAGACTTAGACCAAGGACTTTCAAACAACAAGTTATGCCTCATGGGCAAGAGTTGACACTACCACATTGAGTCTTGATTTATGAGATGCTCTATAACTTTGCGTTAGAGGCAAGACTTAGCCGAAGGACTTTCAAACAAGAAGTCATACCCCATGGGCAAGAGTTGACACTACCATGTTGTGTCTTGATTTATGAGATGCTCTATAACTCTTGTCTTAGAGGCAAGACTTAGCCCAAGGACTTTCAAACAGCAAGTTACACCCCATGGGCAAGAGTTGACACTACTACATTTTGTCTTGTTTTATGAGATACTCTATAACTCTTGCCTTAGAGGCAAGACTTAACCCAGGGAATTTCAAACAGTAAGTTATGCCCCATGAGCAAGAGTTGACACTATCACATTGTGTCTTGATTTATGAGATATTCTATAACTCTAGCCTTAGAGGCAAGACGTAGCCCAAGGATTTTCAAACAACTAGTTACGTCCCATGAACAAGAGTTGAAACTACCACACTGTGTCTTGATTTATTGGATGTTCTATAACTCTTCCCTTAGAGGCAAGACTTAGCCCAAAGACTTTCAAAAAAACAAGTTCTGCACCCCCATGGGCAAAAGTTAGCACTACTACATTGTGTCTTTGATTTATGAGATGCTCTATAATTCTTGCCTCTAAAACTAGACTTAGCCCAAGAATCTCCCAAAAAATAAATTACTCCCCATGGGGAAGAGTTAACGTTATTTCATTATATCTTAATTTATGAGATATTCTATAACTCTTGCCCTAGAGGCAATTCTTAGTTCAAGGGTTTACAAACAACAAGTTAATGTTCTATAACTCTTTCCTTAGAGGCAAGACTTATCCCAAAGGACTTTCAAACGGCAAGTCACGCCCTTAAGTTTACTTTGATGTCAAAGAAAGAAGATCCTTTTTGTGAATTATCCAACTTTTTGTTCATTAGCAAAATAGAAGCTTAGAAAAAAGAAAAAAGAGAAGGAAAGAAATAAAGATTGAGAAAAAAGAAAAAAAAAAGAGGAGAAAAAAATAAAGGTTAAGAAAATTGAAAAAAGAGAAAAAAAAAAAAAAGTTGAGAAGAAAAATAAAATAAAAATAAAGTTTGAGAAAAATTAAAAAAATGTGAAAATAAAAAATGTGAAAATAAAAAAATAAAGGTTAAGACAATGAATTAAAAAAGAGAAATGAAAAATAAATAATGTTTGAGAAATAAAAAAATAAAAAATAAAGGTTGAGACAAATGAATTAGAACAAGAAAAAAAAAGAGAAAAGAGAAAAGAAAAAATAAAAATCAATTAGCAGTAAAAAAGAGAAAAAAGAAGAAGAAGAAAAAGTTGAGAGACAAATATGAGCATGGAAAGAGTAAAAATATTTGAGGTGTAGAGGGACAAAAATGTACTTGTTGTATATATAAAAATGAAGGAAGGCTAGTCTTTAAAGATTTTTCTTATGGGGGGCAAAAATACAAAGTCACCCACTATGGGGGACATTTCATGTAATTTCCTGTTTAAAAATGGGTTTAGGCTTAATAGGTTGAGATTGAACCCAATTGTAAATTATCTTGAGCCCAACCCATAAATATTGGGTTGGGTTGGACGGGTTCACTTAATTTGGGCTCACTTTGACACCCTTAGAAATAACTATGCAAAATTCACAATTTACCGGTAGCGTGGGATTGAACTTTTCAAAAAATTTAGCAAACATAGCGTTGTTGAATCAACCGAGTTTGTTTGAGCTGTTGTTCAATTTGTTGATTGTTAATGTTATTTGCGATCTTCAAACGTTAGCCTGGCAGTTGGGAATCAGGAATTGGCAATCAGGCTAGTGAAATACAACATTAGCTTTTACGTGATTCTATTCTCTTATAAATGTTCTCTTTTGTTTTTTGTACGAAAAAACTAGTGCACAAACCAAGAGTAAATATTTCAAAGGTCACTCAAGTATGTGAAATTACTTATCAAAGTCACTGAACTTAGGTATGTAGCAATAAAATCACTGAACTTCTAGTTTTATATCAATAAAGTCATTCAACTTGTGACCTTTCTCTTACAAAATCACTCTACAAGATTTGTCATAAAAAATTTTACTTTGATAAAATAAATTAATTTTTTATGTCATTAAATATAAACCTCATAAATAATAAAATATCAAAATACCCAATATCAAAGCCCCGATCCACCCCCAAATCTATCAGATCAAAGTATCAATTTAAATTCTCATAATAATTAATAAATATTTCCATAAATCAATTATGCATCAGATTTTAAATAAATATTTCAACAAAATTATCTCTTTTTATTATTGCTTGAATGTGCTATAATAAATTAAATTGTGCACCATATATTGCTCAGAAATAAAGCTTGTGTTTTCTGCTTAAAAAATAATAATTTAATTACCATTTCAAGAAAATGATACTCCATATTAATGTTTGATGGCATATTCTAAGTCCTGGTGAATATCAATTTCTATACTCCATAACTCAAAATATTAAATTAATAAAATAATGTCAATATTCAAAACATATTTTAATTTCAAATGACATACACTAAATTTTTGCATAAATTTTTTGCTCAAAATTATTTTGGACATTAAGTGTTTCTTATTTGAATTAGGTAAGAACTTCTAATATTTAGTAATTTAAAACTTTAGTAAGATTTTATTTATATTAATCACATCCTTAATATTCAAAACTTAGGAATGAATTGAAAGTTATTTGAAAAAAATCGAGTTGGTAAAGAAACCTCTTTGGCGAATAAGTTATTCAAATAAAAAATAAAAATTATATTTTATATAAACATATTTCGTATAACTGTGACTTGAGATAGCTATTTCTTTTTCTTTTTAATTATTTTGTTAGGCAATGATAATAGGTAGTAGCAACAGTATCATAGTTAAAGCAACTCGTACAAAAAAAAATTTACAGCTAAAGGAATATTATAATTTTTAGATTAACTAAGATTAAATATCACTAATATGAAAATTAATTTATTTTGAGATTACAATTTTTCATATTGAGTCTTTTATTTTGAGATAGCTATTTCTTTTTCTTTTTAATTATTTTGTTAGGCAATGATAATAGGTAGTAGCAACAGTATCATAGTTAAAGCAACTCATACAAAAAAAAAAAAAATTACAGCTAAAGGAATATTATAATTTTGAGATTAACTAAGATTAAATATCACTAATATGAAAATTAATTTATTTTGAGATTACAATTTTTAATATTGAGACTTTTAATATTATTTATGAGATTTATGTCTACATGATGAAAAATTAATTTATTTTTGCCAAGTTGACAATCCATTAGTGTGATTTCATAAGAAGAAAGTTTTTGATATTTTACAAACTTTGATAATTTGATCTGTTAGACTTGTGGGTGAGTTTAATTTTTGATTTTGGGTCTTCTAAAATTTAATTATTCATGGGGTTCATGTTTAAATCACATAAAAAAATTTAATTAATTTTTTAAAATTAGAATTTTTTATGAAAAATCTTGTTGAGTGATTTACAAGAGAAAAGTCACAAGTTGAATGACTTTATTGGTATAAAACTAGAAGTTGAGTGACTTTATTGATACAAAACTAAGTTTAGTGACTTTGTTAACTAATTTCACATACTTAAGTGATCTTTTAAGATATTTACTCCACAACCAATTACCTGGTCATTTTCTTTTCTTTTTTTCTTTTATTTGTAGGAATTGTTTTGAACTCATGGTAAAAATTTAGGTATAATACATAAATGTGCCCTTTTAACTTGGTTTCAACTTATCTATACCCTCCAACTTTGAGTGTGCATAAACAGGCACTTAAATCTATATAAAATTGAACAAATAGACACACGTGTCCTATGTGGCGTCCTACGTTGCCAATTCTTTGTCGTACATGGCGTCCTACATGGATTATGCCACATTTGACCCGTGTGTATACTTGTTCAACTTTATACTCCCTCCGTTTAAAAAAGAATGATCTAGTTTGACTTGGCACGGAATTTAAGAAAATAAAGAAGACTTTTAAATCATGTGGTCATAAATTAAAGTTGTGTCAAATGTACCAAAGTGTTATTTAATCTTGTGGTCTTAAACATGCCACGTGAAAAGTTGGAATTAAAGTATTGCCAAAAAAGAAAAGGGTCATTCATTCTTTTTAAACAGACTAAAAAGAAAAGTAGGTCATTCTTTTTTAAATGGAGGGAGTACAAGTTAAGTGTCTACTTATGCAAATCCAAAGTTGGAGGTCATATATGTGATCTGATGTTAAGTTAAAGGACATGTTTATTTATTATGCCAAAAATTTATCTACACCCATGGTTTATCCAAGAAATTACACAACGAGTACCCCAAAGTATGTGGTATTATTTTTTGTCTCCCAAAAGTTTTTAATCACTAACATTTCTTCCTCTTTATGGATAGTATCATAGAATTAAGGGTATTCTGTAACACCCCGTATCTACTAAACCCTACTTGACGACATTGAACAATGGTTACTTAAGTGTCGAGAACCAAAAGTATGTATTGTGTAATGTTATTGATGAGATAATGGATATTGGGCCTAGTACATGGGATTACACCTTCGTAGGAGGTGTAACACCCTGTACGTTGTCGAACCTATACGACTACGTGTACCCTTATGGAATTAGTTAAACATGAGAGATTTGATCAATTAGACATTAATTTGTTGGGTATTAATGAGTCATGAGCCATTGGGACAAATGAGGCCCAAAATAAGAACAAAAGACTTGGCCCAATGGGGCAAAACATGATCCAATCTTCCATTTGACTAATCAACCATGCATTTAATGCCAAGAGATGGATAAGAGTGACTTGAGAGACCTATATATATATATAAGGAATTATACATTAAAGTTGATGGGCCAAATTAATCTTGAACTATTGGGCTCAATGGAGGCCCAAAAAGACATCCAAGACATGGCCCAAAAGGGGTATTTGACCCATTCTTGACCCATTCTTGCAAGACCAAGTTGCTATATCATGATTGGACCAAGTGTTTGGTAAATCAAGGACCTAAAAGGGGCCTATATATATATGAGAAAATCAGATTTTTATTTCATTTCAACACCCATGCCTTTTCTAGAATTCTCTCAACATTTCCTTTACAGCACAAACCCTAGACCTTCATCTCTGGGATCAAGATCATCATCTTGAAAGACTTGGTAAGTGTATATTATAATGGTGATACAATATCAATCCCACAATATGAAGATTTCAGCAACAATAACAAGATGAACAACTATCACAAGAACAACAAGTTGAACAACAAGTGCTAGTGAATCGAAAGAGCCCCACACGGCTTCACTAGAATTCAAGATTATAAACACAAGCTTAACAAGATTACAAAAATATAGATAGCTTGACATACGAGATTACAAGAAATAGGAACCAAACCATGTATCAAACGATAAGACCCCTAAGACCCGCAATAACAACACCAAACTCTTATGGTGACCGCTAAGGGAATCAACTCCGCCTTACAACCACCGTTTCTAAGCAAGGATCAATAATGGCCTTTCCAATCCCTACACTACTTGGCCTTTCCAAGCCCTACACTACATTCTCAAAGAGAGAAGAAGAAGTCTTTCAAATATCCATAATGAACTAACTAGAAAATAAGATTCATGAAGCCTATTTATAACTATTACATCACATGACCAAACTACCCTTAATGAAAAGAGGCTCCTATGGAGTGTAAATAAAAGGCACAAAAAGACCAAAACACCCTTAATAAGGGGCGGTCATGGAGTGTAAGGACTCTTTCTTCACACTTCAACCCTTGCAATTCTTTGGAGCCTTGGGTAGTCATCAAGGCCAGCCTCCAAGCAACCTTCCACACACGAATTTGCTTTATTATGTGTCCAAAATGACTTCATGACTTCCCCATGCATACTCTCGGGCCTTCAAGGTGTCCAAAATCAGATTCTCCATGTGTCGGCCAGGAATGGTGGCATCAAAAGTTATGATGGCCGTTTGTCTTGTATCATCCTCCCCTTCTTGAAAAGGATTCGACCTCGAATCCAAACCTTGCAAAACTAAAGAAAGGACAAACAAATACAAACTCCTCATGGAATGAGGGTTAGGGTTAGCACAATAAATCATCTCAACATGCCAAGGTTGCTTATACTTGCAATATAACCAAGGATCCTTTGAATTAAATATTAAAAACTTATTAAAATATGCACAAAGGATTTGGCTATTTAAATCACCAAGAGATAAGGAAACTATAAAGGTCCTAATGGCATCAAATAATCCACAAGGTAAAACTACTTTCATCTTAGGAGCCATAAGACACAATTGATTCTTTATCTCTTCAAGAGACCACACAAAGGGTGGAGCCTCAATTGGTTCTAATGTTCACAAGATCCATATAGCATTATCATTCATGCAAGTGGACAAACCAACACATTTCCTACCTCTACATAAAACAAATCCAAAACTAGCATGGATGTCATCATAGGCAAAGAGGTAGTATAGGAAAGAATCAAGTGTAAAGGCATACAAGGGTGAAGACAAAGCATTTAAGAACATCCACATTCTTTCCTTCAAGCAAATAGAGAACTTGGCATCCACAAGTTGAGATTCTTGTAATTTAAACACAATTGTGTCAAGCAAGGATGCACATTTAGAAACATTACCCCAAGGAAACAATGACACTTTTGCTCTCGGGTTTTCAAGAATGACACTTTGCTTGTCATGTAGACCAAGCAACAAGTTGGGTGCGCCAACATCACCATTTCTATATTTGGCACCGGGGTCAAATAGAAAGAGTAGCCATAGACACGGGTCTAGACAATACTCCCTTTCCCCATAGGCTTCACCCAAACTACAAGATATACTTTCTACAATAGCATACAGGTCATCAAAAGCAAATAGAGAGTGGAGAATGGTATCACTCAAGTCAAGTTCAACTAAGGTGTCCTCATGTGAGTACTCACCACCAGTTTCAACATCATCACCATGAGTACTCTCAACAATAAGGTCACACATAGTAGAAAAAGTAATTTCCAAATAATAAACACCTTCCCTTTCTATGGAAGTACCCTCAAGTAGACACATACCACCACTAAAGTCCAAGGAATTATTACTTAAGTCTTTACAAGCAAGCAATTCATCCTTATAGTTATCAAACATGGGTGGGGTGTCATACAAAGGATCACAACCATAATCAATTTTCAAGGAAAAATCACTTATTGGGTTTCTTAAGAATTCAAGCAAATCAAAATTATCATCACCCAGTTGATCATTCCTTTCCAAGACCTCACATTCCCTTCCCTTAAGAGTACTCTCATGTCCCAAGAAGAGATTTCCATCCTTAGGAGGAATGTTTTTACACCATAGTGGGTTGTCATATAGGCTATAGCTTTCAAGACAAGCTATACCTTTAACGTCATTCTCACCACTAGGTTCTTTAGGAGTGAACTCATCATCTTCAAACAAGATATTGTACTTAAAGAGAGAAGGATCTATCCATGAAGAGGATATAGAACATGCAAATCCATTCTCTAAAAGATCATTATCAAGTATCAAAGATGTTTCAAGAACATGATTATCCCTATGAGCAAAACCGAGAGTAGAACATTTACTAGAGGTCATACTAAAGGGGTCACTCCTATTTATTTGATCAACATTTTCAATATAATCATTCACTTGAGATCCATTAAACACATCACACATATCCTCAAGTGGTGGACAAATTCCGCACATAAGTTGATTGACGCAATTCCCACAAGATGATGTACCATCATTCAGCACATTGGCTTCAACACTAGGTGGACTTAAATTGACCTTACAAGAAGAGTCAATTCGATCATCAATAGGATCAACTAGTGTATCCACACTCCCAACAAGTACATCATCAACAAGAGGCAAAGAATCAATAGACTCACAAATAGGTAAGCTACTACTCACACTCAATGGGCTACTAGTCACACAATTATCATTCTCATGCACAAAAGTGTAAGAGTAAGCGATTTTACCTTGAAGTTCTTGAGTAAATTCTTCTTTGCCGTGGTGTGAAGGTTTCCCACATGCTTTGGCAGCAACTTCTCCTTGGCCTTGTGCTTCTCTGCTTGCCATGTTGGTACCTACACAAATGTCCTTAGAAAGAAAAGGACAAACATAGTTAGTATGATTTGGTGGCAACCCCCTCACTTCACTCCACACAACCTCTCCTTTTTCCACTCTCGGATTACCACCTTTCACACCCTTAATCCTCTCAATCTTTTGCCTCTCATAATCATTCGGCTTGGAGTAAGTGATCACATCTCCTTGTGGTTTGGGAATAATTGAGGTAAAGAGATAATTTCCCCAATGGTCCACTATAATCTTAGGCCAATTTAGCACATTTGGAACTCTATGTTGTGCAAACCAATCGGCACCCAAGCATACATGACCTGGTGTCAAGGGAAAGATATCGCACCACACCTCCTCATAGTATTCAAATTGGGTGAAGACAATCCTCACTCTCTCGGTAACCTTATACCCGTCCAAGGAATATGGAACAAGTAAAGGTTCTCGAAACAACCCTAAATAGTCAACCATTGGTGGCATGATGTAGTTCTTATGGCTCCAATCATTTAGCACAAGGAGGCAGTCCGGTACCCCATCAATGCTTACCTTTCCGGAGTGAACACTTCTCCTAGGATCAACATTGTAGAGTTTAGGACAACCCAAGGGCACATGAGTACCCCTAGGCCTTGAAGATGTATTCTCTCTTCTTCTCATGGGACAACCTGCACTATAGCTAGCATACCCATTCACACCGCTTCGACCTTGATTTAATGTACTACAAGGTGAGGAATATGAATCTTCATTCTCCACACGTGCACTCTCACCATGGCTCTCATAAGCTTTGCGAAGGGAGGGGTTATACCTTACACCAATTCGAGGTTCGAAATGGGAAGTGTAAGACTCCTCATATGCCCCAACTTCATCATAAGAACTTGGCACTTCATTCACCTCATGTTCTCCCTCAAAACCATAACCCTCAAATCTGCTCCCCATAATCTACAACATCATCGTAGCCATAAAATCCCTCACTACAATCATAGTCTCCCATGTTGTAGTCACAATAATACGAGGCTACAAAGATATGTTCCCCTTATATCACCTTGTACCTACAAAATGAACAAACAAGATTAGTAGTAAAAGCACCTCACCAACACTCGTATACACTCACCTTTGTGATCCTCACAATTGGAGCGGCGAATATTGAAAGTTGCTTATACTCTGGTAGTTAATAAGGTGTCAATCACTACTTAGCGACCGGAATAGATTATTGTTTGATCGACTCAAAACACAAGACAAAATCTACTTATGAACTTGAATCAAAGAAGTTCAACGAATCAAAATAAGAAAAGCACACAAAGATTGAAAAACACGAAGAAAACGGATTCAAAAAAAACCAACTCACAATCTAGTAGGTGATTACTAGTTGTTAATTAGTACTAGAATCAAGAAATGAAACTAAAGAAACAAGGAAATGAAACTTAGAATCTGAAATTTGAGCTTAAGCTATTTTGGTAAAGTGATGATGTGGCAACATGCAATTGGTCTTGGGCCCACACGATTTTTTTTTGTTTGTTACAAATTTGAAATTTCAAGAGTCCCACAACTTGTAATGGATGACAATGGTTTGGAGGGAAGGTAAAGTCTTGTACTCTTTTTTAACTTTTCAAACTCAAAAAGGTAAGATTTGACTATACTAATCCCACAAAACAAGGTTCCGTGTTTTAAGGAAAAGTGGTTGTCAAGTCTAGGAAGAGATGTGTGCAAGTCTTCTCACCAACAACTTTATAACTTTTGACTTACAACCTTTTGGATCTATTTTATACTTTTGTGGTCTTAAGTTGTAAGAATAGATTAAGAACAAGATGAACACCACAACAACCTTCAAGAACACAACATCAACTTCTTCAAGATCATAACACAAAAACCACCAATGGTCATCAACAAGGTACAACCTACGGCCCACTTCAAGTCACCACAACAATGGTCAATATTATAAGCTCATCTTTAGATCTAGACACTTTTAGTGTTGGTGAGAAAGAAACCAACACTAGAAACACACTAAACAAATAAAATAACACCTAGATCTAAACACTCAAACACTATTCTCGGCCAAGACAACAAGATGGACAGATTTTTTTTTTTTTTTTTTTTGGACAGATTTCTTTTTTTTCTTTTTTTTTTTTTTGACCGAGATAGCCCAAGATTGGTAGTGTAGGAACACAACCAGCCTTGCTTTGATACCAAATGATACAATATCAATCCCACAATATGAAGATTTCAGCAACAATAACAAGATGAACAACTATCACAAGAACAACAAGTTGAACAACAAGTGCTAGTGAATCGAAAGAGCCCCACACGGCTTCACTAGACTTCAAGATTATAAACACAAGCTTAACAAGATTACAAAAATATAGATAGCGTGACATACGAGATTACAAGAAATAGGAACCAAACCGTGTATCAAACGATAAGACCCCTAAGAGCCGCAATAACAACACCAAACTCTTATGGTGACCGCTAAGGGAATCAACTCCTCCTTACAACCACCGTTTCTAAGCAAGGATCAATAATGGCCTTTCCAATCCCTACACTACTTGTCCTTTCCAAGCCCTACACTACATTCTCAAAGAGAGAAGAAGAAGTCTTTCAAATATCCATAATGAACTAACTAGAAAATAAGACTAATGAAGCCTATTTATAACTATTACATCACATGACCAAACTACCCTTAATGAAAAGAGGCTCCTATGGAGTGTAAATAAAAGGCACAAAAAGACCAAAACACCCTTAATAAGGGGCGGTCATGGAGTGTAAGGACTCCTTCTTCACACTTCAACCCTTGCAATTCTTTGGAGCCTCGGGTAGTCATCAAGGCAAGCCTCCAAGCAACCTTACACACACGAATTTGCTTTATTATGTGTCCAAAATGACTTTATGACTTCCCTATGCATACTCTCGGGCCTTCAAGGTGTCCAAAATCAGATTCTCCATGTGTCGGCCACGAATGGTGGCATCAGAAGTTATGATGGCCGTTTGTCTTGTATCAAATGGTTTAATATATATTATGCATGGAAGATGGTTTATATCATGTTGGTTATGTTGGTGAAGTGTGAGATATTCACTATGTGTAAAACAATTTGTGTTTGCTAAATCGGAGGATGGTTTTGCCTTGTAAACTTGAACATAGACCTGTGATCTTGAAGGAAGTGAACTTGAT
The DNA here is from genome assembly GCA_031232105.1 of Capsicum rhomboideum. Lineage (NCBI taxonomy): Eukaryota > Viridiplantae > Streptophyta > Magnoliopsida > Solanales > Solanaceae > Capsicum > Capsicum rhomboideum. The sequence goes on along the minus strand of CP124713.1, from coordinate 83,943,016 downwards.
GGATTCAATATTTACATGTGAGATGTGATTATAGTCTTGCCTTGTTTTATTCTTGTGTATAATGTTTGTAATTTTTGTTGTAAATTTGGTTATGAATTTGGTGGCGGATTGAAAAGAAAGTGAGGTTTTGGTGATGTTTATGTGTATTGTGAGACCATGACTGATGGTTGGCATATCATATGACCAAAAATATCTTAAAAGAAGTTTAGTTATGATCATGGACCATTCATTGCATAAAAAGACCCAAAAGAGACCCTTTTTGGCCGAAACGGGCACCCGGCCTCGCAGACGAAGCACCTGCGGGCGCAGGTGCCTCTGGATACTGCCAAAGGTCACCTTCGGGCGCAGGTGGCTTATCAGGTCGGCCCAGAACTCCAAATTGCTTGTTTTTGCATCCCTTTGGCCCCCCGAAACCCCTGTACCCTTCATGGATGCAATTATCAACTTAGGTTACCTTTTAAATGACTATATAGGAGTATCCCGGAGGTATATTGAATGGTATAAAATATGGATTGATATTAAAAGTGTTATTGTGAAAGCTATCGAGTGACTTGACGGAGAAAAGATAACGTAGTATTAATGAGAAAGTGTAAAGGGTACACTTGGTGTAAAATGTTATTGGTTTATGATGTCTTGGTCAATGTGTGAAATGTGATGATTTTTTTGTCATGGTAATGAAGTGGATTGTATTGTAAAGGATGAAATGACATTATACGGCAGTCATATAGCTCATTGTCGTTTTATACGTTGGTATAGTAACTAGTTGCTAATGTAAGCTCCGATGTATGCTTGTGTTGTAGAGTGAAAGTTAAAGAGAAAGATTGACTATTGTATCCCCATATAGGCTTGCGTAATCGTAGTAAGACAACAAGGTATGTAAGGTTACTCTTTCCGTATCCTTTTGCAGCATATAGTATTCACCTTGTCATGGTACTCACGCAATTACGAAATATCCTAAGGCATCTCAATTCATGTTATCATCTATGTCTTGGTCTTGATCTATTGTCATTCATGTCTCACATAATTATGGACATGATTCCAAGTTCCAATAATGTTATGTTCCAAAGCTTCCAATAATGTTACAACTTCAAAAGTATCAATCTCATAAACGTAAAAGACTGAAGTAATGCGGTTATGTATTTCCAATAAGGTTATGATCCCCAATGCACCAATCTCATAAAAGTAAAAGAGAGAAGTAATGCAATGATGTAATGGAAGAAGGAATTCCCCCATGGTTACTTTATATTTTTCCTCATGGTTACCTTATATTTTTCTCATGGTTACTTTATATTTTTCCTTATGGTTACTTTATATTTTCCTTATACTCGGGTGATAGCTTTGTGGGGGTGCAAGCCTAACTCAAGCCGATCCTGATATTGTTGGATCAGGAATAAAGCTCAGTGAAGCAAAAGCCAAAGTTGATGCCGAACCTGCTTCACTCCTTTTCGAGTGATGGCAGGGGGGAAGCTCAGTGGGGCAAAAGCCTAACTTGATGCCGAACCTGACAGGGGGTAGCCCTAAGGACCAAAACTGCTCTCTCTCTCTCTCTCTCTATATTGACGGTTGCATATTAACGATTGCATTGCATATTGATGGTTACTCTAACTACTAACGGTAACGGACATAAAGGCAAATGGAATAATGAACGTAAGGAACATATTTCCACACATACTAAACGATGATTATCCACATTGACTATTCTCTTGAAATCAAGTTCGTTGAGGCTTTTTTTTCGTTTCATGAAGTTTCTTATAGCCTTGCATACTCAGTACATTCTTCGTACTGACCCCTTTGGAGGATTTACTTTACTTTCTGCAGGCACAGGTGTTAGTAGACTTCCACAATAGGCTATGAGTCATCCGCGGATCATTGGTGAGCTCCAGTTGGTTCTGGGCTTTTCGAGTCACCTGTGTACATTGTTTTGGTATTGTAATTATTGTATAAAGAAGGGACTTGTCCCGACTATAGGTTTGTTGTGTTCATGTATCAATTAGAGGCTTTGTAGAAATATGTGGATTATGGATGTAAGAGACAAATGTCTGTTTTGACTTGATGGCCCCAATGGCCAAGTTTCCTAGATATATTTATATAGCGTATGTTTCCATGTTCATGTTTTCCGCATAGTTGCACGAGGTATCATAAGATTCATACGAGGATATGCATACGAAGGTTCACGAGCAAAGATTGGTTCTCTCGGGCCATATCGGCTTCGGGTGCCAATTCGGCCAGAATTGGATTTTGGGTCGTGACAAAAGTGGTATCAGAGCAGGTCTTTCTAAGGGTGTCTACAAAGCCGTGTCCGAGTAGAGTCTTTTTCATGGATGTGTTGTGCACCACATTTGTGAGTAGGAGGCTATGGGGCATTTAAGATTTGTTTCATTTCTTCATTTTTAGATCGTGCAATAGAGCCAAGGTTATAGAATTGTACCTGACCATTGATTTTGTTCTCTTTCGTTATAGTAAAAATGCCGATCACGATAAGAGGTAGAGGTAAAGGTAAGTAGGTGCATATGCCTGCTGAAGAAGGGATGAGTAAATGTTGTGATCATAGATGAGTAAGTACTCTTGAGAGTGTCACCAATGAAAAGGGTAAGTGGATTGGAAAGCAAAGGTGTGAAATGTGCCGGATGTGCATAGGAGTTTCATTTCATATTGTTACCATTGAAAATGTATAAGTTTGGAGGATCTCACTAGGAAAAGATACCTATTGCTATTCTAGATTGACAAGTGCAAAGGTTAATAAATAGAGACGTAACTTTCGTAAAAGTTCTGTGGAGAAATCAATAAGTCGAGTAGATAATCTGAGAAGCTGAAAATAAATGATGAGACCAAGGTACCCATATTTGTTCCAAATGGAAGGGAAAAAGTTCCAAAGTGCGAAAGTGGAGAAATACTAAGTCAGTATCTAATTGAGTATATGTATAGAGATGCATTTGTTGCACATGAGACGATGTTGTTAACATTCGAGGGCGAATGTTCCTAAGGGGGGGGGGAGAATGTAACACCCCGTATCTACTAAACCCTACTTGACGACATTGAACAATGGTTACTTAAGTGTCGAGAGCCAAAAGTATGTATTGTGTAATGTTATTGATGAGATAATGGATATTGGGCCTAGTACATGGGATTACACCTTCGTAGGAGGTGTAACACCCCGTACGTTGTCGAACCTATACGACTACGTGTACCCTTATGAAATTAGTTAAACATGAGAGATTTGATCAATTAGACATTAATTTGTTGGGTATTAATGAGTCATGAGCCATTGGGCCAAATGAGGCCCAAAACAAGAACAAAAGACTTGGCCCAATGGGACAAAACATGATCCAATCTTCCATTTGACAAATCAACCATGCATTTAATGCCAAGAGATGGATAAGAGTGACTTGAGAGACCTATATATATATGAGGAATTATACATTAAAGTTGATGGGCCAAATTAATTTTGAACTATTGGGCTCAATGGAGGCCCAAAAAGACATCCAAGACATGGCCCAAAAGGGGTATTTGACCCATTCTTGACCCATTCTTGCAAGACCAAGTTGCTATATCATGATTGGACCAAGTGTTTGGTAAATCAAGGACCTAAAAGGGGCCTATATATATGAGAAAATCAGATTTTTATTTCATTTCAACACCCATGCCTTTTCTAGAATTCTCTCAACATTTCCTTTGCAACACAAACCCTAGACCTTCATCTCTGGGATCAAGATCATCATCTTGAAAGACTTGGTAAGTGTATATTATAATGGTTTAATATATTTTATGCATGTAATATGGTTTATATCATGCTGGTTATGTTGGTGAAGTGTGATATGTTCACTATGTGTAAAACAATTTGTGTTTGCTAAATCGAAGGATGTTTTTGCTTTGTAAACTTGAACATAGACTTGTGATCTTGAAGGAAGTGAACTTGATGGATTCAATATTGACATGTGATATGTTATTATAGTCTTCCTTTGTTTTATTCTTGTGTATAATGTTTGGAATTATTGTTGTAAATTTGGTTATGAATTTGGTGGCGGATTGAAAAGAAAGTGAGGTTTTGGTGATGTTTATGTGTGTTGTGAGACCATGGATGATGGTTGGAATATTATATGACCAAAAAATATGTTAAAAGAAGTTTAGTTATGATCATGGACCATTCATTGCATAAAAAGACCCAAAAGAGACCCTTTTTGGCCGAAACGGGCACCCGGCCTCGCAGACGAAGCACCTGCGGGAACGCAGGTGCCTCTGGCTACTGAAAAAGGTCACCTACGGGTGCAGGTCAGCCACCTGCGGGCGCAGGTGGCTTATCAGGTCGGCCCAGAACTCCGAATTGCTTGTTTTTGCATCCCTTTGGCCCCCCGAAACCCCTATATCCTTCATGGATGCAATTATCAACTTAGGTTACCTTTTAAATGACTATATAGGAGTATCCCGGAGTTATTTTGAATGGTATAAAATATGGATTGATATTAAAAGTGTTATTGTGAAAGCTATCGAGTGACTTGACGGAGAAAAGGTAACGTAGTATTAATGAGGAAGTGTAAAGGGTAAACTTGGTGTAAAATGTTATTGGTTTATGATGTCTTGGTCAATGTGTGAAATGTGATGATTTTTTTGTCATGGTAATGAAGTGGATTGTATTGTAAAGGATGAAATGACGTTATACGGAAGTCATATAGCTCATTGTCATTTTATACGTTGGTATAGTAACTAGTTGCTAATGTAAGCTCCGATGTATGCTTGTGTTGTAGAGTGAAAGTTAAAGAGGAAGCTGGACTATTGTATCCCCATATAGGCTTGCGTAATCGTAGTAAGACGACAAGGTATGTAAGGTTACTCTTTCCGTATCCTTTTGCAGCATATAGTATTCACCTTGTCATGGTACTCACGCAATTACGAAATATCCTAAGGCATCTCAATTCATGTTATCATCTATGTCTTGGTCTTGATCTATTGTCATTCATGTCTCACATAATTATGGACATGATTCCAAGTTCCAATAATGTTATGTTCCAAAGCTTCCAATAGTGTTACAACTTCAAAAGTATCAATCTCATGAACGTAAAAGACTGAAGTAATGCGGTTATGTATTTCCAATAAGGTTATGATCCCCAATGCACCAATCTCATAAAAGTAAAAGAGAGAAGTAATGCAATGATGTAATGGAAGAAGGAATTCCCCCATGGTTACTTTATATTTTTCCTCATGGTTACCTTATATTTTTCTCATGGTTACCTTATATTTTTCTTATGGTTACTTTATATTTTTCCTTATGGTTACTTTATATTTTCCTTATACTCGGGTGATAGCTTTGTGGGGGCGCAAGCCTAACTCAAGCCGATCCCGATATTGTTGGATCAGGAATAAAGCTCAGTGAAGCAAAAGCCAAACTTGATGCCGAACCTGCTTCACTCCTTTCCGAGTGATGGCAGGGGGGAAGCTCAGTGGGGCAAAAGCCTAACTTGATGTCGAACCTGACAGGGGGTATCCCTAAGGACCGAACCTGCTCTCTCTCTCTCTCTATATTGACGGTTGCATATTAACGGTTGCATTGCATATTGATGGTTACTCTAACTACTAACGGTAACGGACATAAAGGCAAATGGAATAATGAACATAAGGAACATATTTCCACACATACTGAACGATGATTTATCCACATTGACTATTCTCTTGAAATCAAGTTCGTTGAGGCTTTTTTTTCGTTTCATGAAGTTTCTTATAGCCTTGCATACTCAGTACATTCTTCGTACTGACCCCTTTGGGGGATTTACTTTACTTTCTGCAGGCACAGGTGTTAGTAGACTTCCACAATAGGCTACGAGTCATCCGTGGATCATTGGTGAGCTCCAGTTGGTTCTGGGCTTTTCGAGTCACCTGTGTACATTGTTTTGGTATTGTAATTATTGTATAAAGAAGGGACTTGTCCCGACTATAGGGTTGTTATGGCAGGGACTTGTCCCGACTATAGGGTTGTTATGTTCATGTATCAATTAGAGGCTTTATAGACATATGTGGGTTATGGATGTAAGAGAGAAATGTCCGTTTTGACCTGATGGCCCCAACGACCAAGTTTCCTAGATATATTTATATAGCGTATGTTTCCATGTTCATGTTTTCCGCATAGTTGCATGAGGTATCATAAGATTCATACGAGGATATGCATACGAAGGTTCACGAGCAAAGATTGGTTCTCTCGGGCCATATCGGCTTCGGGTGCCAGTCCGGCCAGAATGGGATTTCGGGTCGTGACATATTCGTGATTCGGTTTGGGTCGGTTTTGGGGTAAAATCAAAATCAATTTAGTTGATTTTTTAATTATTAAAATCAAACCAAACCAAATATCATTCATATCCATCGGTTTGGTTGTTGTCGGTTTGATTCGTTTCTTTCGGGGTTTTTAAAAGTTAATGATATTTCTCTCTTTTCTTTTCCCCCTTACAATTAGAGAAAAAATTCTCCATCATTTTTCCACTTATAGTCTGTCATTAACCTTTTATTGAGGTGACTACAATTTTCTTGAATTATGGAGAAAATATCTAAAGATATATAAGCTTCAATCAATTGAATAAAGTTGATAGGAAATACAAAAAAAAATATAGATAAATCGTATAGTTGTTTCTTTAAATAAATGAGTTTCGATTCATGCTTTTCTTTTAATAAATAAGTTTAAGGTGTAAAGTTCATTATCCTATTAGAGATAAATAAATTTTCATAAAAAAGATACAAAGTATTTAAAATTATTTATAATAAATAATATATCGTACATATATAATTATAAAATTTGTGTATATAATTTATCGGTTCGGTTCAATTTTTTATTTGGTTTGTTTTTAATAAAACCAAACCAAATCAAGTATTATCAATTTTTTAAAACTTAAATTCAAATCAAACAAAAGCCAAATAAAATTGGTTTGGTCCGATTTTTCGATTTAGATCGATTTCTACCAAAACCATGAACACCCCCTAGATAGAACAAATATGTTTTAGCGCCTCTAAACCTCAAATATTTTTAAACACCTTTCATACTTATTTGCCTCTCAACTTCTATTTTTTTTTTTTTCATTTTTCTCAACTTTTATTTTTTCGTTTCTCTGTTTTTCTCTTCTCTTTTTCTTTTTTCTCAACCTTTATTTTTCTTTTTTTTCCTTTCTCTTTTTTCTTTTTTCTTAACTTTTATTATTTTTTGCTAATGAACAAAAAGTTAGGTAATCCGCAAAGACAATTTTTTTTCTTTGACATGGAAGTAAACTAAAGGGTTCTATTTTCAAGTTAGTTAACAACATCTGTAATAGGAATTGGTCACATATCTAATGTAGGAAAATTATGTATGTTAGTATCTAATTGATATAGCCGTCTATGGAGAAGAATATCCTAGTTTTGGAATAGGTTGTCCATGAGGCATAAGTTATTTTTTTAAGTCATGGGCTACATTTTGCCTCTAAGGCAAGAATTATAGAGTATCTCATAAGTAAGACATAGTGAAATAGTGTAAACTGTTGCCAAGAGGCCTGCATTATTTTTGTAAACCCCAGAGCTACATTTTGCCTCTAAGGCAAGACTTATATAGTATCCAATTAGTTAAACTTTTTAAAATACTGTAAACCATTTCCCATGAGGCATAAATTAATTTTTTAAAGTCCTTGAGCTATGTTTGCCTCTAATGCAAGAGTTACTGTGTACCTCATAAGTTAAGACTTAGTGAAAATGATGTAAACTGTTCCTCATGAGCCGTAACTTGTTCTTTGGAAATCCTTGGGATAAGTCTTGCCTCTAAGTCAAGAGTTATAGAGTATCTCATAAATCAAGACACAATATGATAGTATCAAGTCTTGCCCATAGGGCATAACTTCTTGTTTTGAATTAATTCCTTGAACTAAGTCTTACCTCTAAGGAAAAAGTTATAAAGTATCTCATAAATTAATACACAATGAGGTAGTCTCAACTCTTGCCCATAGTGCATAACTTATTCTTTAGAAATTTTTGGGCTTAGAGGCAAGACATAGAGAGCATATCATAAATCAAGACACAATGTAGTAGTGTCAAGTCTTGCCCATGGGGTGTAACTTGATGTTTGGAAGTCCTTGGTCTAAGTCTTGCCTCTAAAGCAAGAATTATAGGGCATCTCATAAATCAAAACACAATGTGGTAGTGTCAAGTCTTGTCCATGAGGCATAACTTGTTGTTTGGAAGTCTTTGAGCTAATCTTACCTCTAAGGAAAGAATTATAGAGTATCTCATAAATCAAGACACAATGAGGTAGTGTCAACTCTTGCCCATGAGTGTAACTTATTCTTTGGAAGTCATTGGACTAAGTCTTGCCTCTAAGGCAAGAGTTATAGAGCATCTCATAAATCAAGAAACGATATGATAGTGTCCAGTCTTACCCATGGGGCATAACTTGTTGTTTGAAAGTCCTTGGGGTTTTGCCTCTAAGGCAACAATTATATACCATCTCATAAGTCAAGACACAATAAGGTAATGTCATGTCTTGCCTATGGAGCATAATTTGTTGATTGAACTGAACCAAACCACATCGAATCAATTTCTAGATTTTTTTAATAAAAATGAAGATTTTAATAGAAATCTATAACCGTAATGAAAAAATAGGGTGAGTTTTTTATTTTATGAAAAATACTTAACAATTTTCAAACCAAATCGGATATATATATATATATAGATATATATAGTGGGAAGCCCCATAGTTAAAAGTTAGATTGCGATTATACCCTTTAAAAGTTGATTGACTAGTATAACCTCTAATTAAATATTGAATATTTATTTCATCTAATTTAAGTTAATTGAAATCCAATTAATGATAAGTTACTACCATTGTGAACGTGGTTGTTGGAATAATATGTGATCTTAATGAAGTCTTTTCACCTCCTTAATTAAATGACCTTTAGTTTGCCTTTCAACTTATATAAATGAACTTTTAAGAGAAGAAACAATACTCCTTTATCATCTTTTGTAAGTTCATGTTGTTATTTTCTTCTTTATTTTTTCTTTCTATTCTCAATTCCTTATATTTTGATTTTTTTCTTCTTTCAAGAAATATAATGTAAATGTCTTCATCGATAAATTGTGTTACTTCATAAATATATTTTTGTATTCAGATGAAGAGATTGTGATTTTTGTCCTTTTTGTGTAAGTTTAATCTTCCTCATATATTGTTACTAATTTTGATAGTTGAACATAATTTTTAATTCTAGATTTAATAGTAGTTCGTAAATTTAATATTTTTTTATAGAGCATAAAATATGGAGAGGTTGTCAAATATTCAAAATTTATTTGTATAGTATGTATAAAAATTCACCTAAAAGTTTTTTATGTCTTAAAGATGGGTTTTGTTATTTTAGTTATGAGATTTTTAGTTTTGTTATAGGCTGGGTATTTCATATTTCGTGCTCATTTTGTTATAGTCCTGTTGATGTGTTAGGTTGGGGAGTCGGAATACACGTGCAACGCTATCGAAAACTAGTATATATATATACAAACACACTGTAACACCCCGTACTTTTCTAACCTCACTTGATACCTTGGGGGTCATATCTACATAGGTGTTGAGATGCCATGAGTATGTGTTTTATAGTGTCATTGGTGAAACATTTGATATCGGACTTAATATGTGCGATTAGACCTTCGTAGGAGGTGTTTTGTGATTCCTTGATGCATTTGGGTGATACCCCGTACATATTCTAACCTCATTTGGTGACTTGGAGTCATGTTTACTTGATGATTAAGATCACTAAGTAAGTATTTTGTAGTGTTTTGATAAGGTATTGTACGATATATAAGTATCGGAGAAGTGGCCGAAAAATTCAGCAAGGTGCTGAAACTTGCGCCACTACCCTGTTTCAGGGGTGTGGCGCAAGCCACCTGCATTCAGAGAATTCAGATAAGGCTCATTTCTTATGCCACAGCCTGCTTTGCAGCTAGTGGCGCAAGGCACAAATCTTGTGCCTTTCCGGACCCGTTTTGTAACGCAATTCTACGACGATTCTTGGATGGTTTCTTTTGGTTCCTTGGAGTTCTTTGAGCATTGTTAAAGCTTCAAACACTTCAATACACTCCTACATACTCCTACATGATCAAATCATGAAACATGAATAGTAATCCAAAATGTCTAATGAAGCTATGGGCGACTAGAATTCCTATTTTTGCGATCGAAACGACGAATGAGAATCTCTTAAGAGAATATTGTCGTGACATTGTGGAATTATGTAAACATGAGATATATGGTGAATAATACATGAAATGTGATGGATTACATGGATATGTGTTATTGGGCCCAAAGTTAGGCCCAAAATGGAATTAAAAGAATTGGCCCAAAGGGCAAAAAAACCCATTCTTCCACTTTGACCACAATAAATGCCAAAGAAATGGCTAAGTATGACTTGGGGTCTATATAAAGGCCCCAAGATAAGATTTTTTTTATCATCAAAACCTCTCATGCCTTTAAGATATTTTCTCAACCATTTCTCATTTCCAAACCCTAAAGCAAAATATTCCTTTGGACTCCTTGGAAAAGATCATCATATTCCAAGCCTTGGTAAGTATTTATTCTCATGGATTAACATATTATATGCACGGGAGATTATGTATATTATGATAGTTGTGTTGGCAAGATGGTGAATAGTGTATTTTTGCTTTTGATGAAAGATGTGCTATCTTGGTGATTTGAACTTGAATTTGGACTTGTGCCTTTGATGAAAGAGAATGGTATGGACAAAATATGAACATGTATGGTGTTCTTTTTGGTATTAAACTTGTTATTGTCTATAAGTGGAAATTGTGGGATTTTGGCCGATATGTGTTATGAGTTGTATTAAGGTAATTTGATGGATTATTTGTGATGCGGTATGGATAAGAAAGTGTAAAGGAGACGTGTTATGGTGCAAGGTATCAATTATGTATTGGTCAATGTTGGGAATATTATGAAATTTTTGGAATAGTAATTTTCTCAATGGTTTTGTCAAGGGGAAATGGCATGTTTAAGGGCAAATATGTGATTCATTGATGTTACATGCCTTTGAAGAGTAGTTGATGGTTAATGTGAATTCCGTTATATATTTGTGTTGTAGAGTGACACATAAAGAAGGAGCGGGACTATTGTATATGCATCTAAGGTTGTATATTCGTATTGAGAATACAAGGTATGTAAGGTTACTTTGTCCGTATCTTTCTACGGCAAATAGTATTCATATTGACATTTCACTAGTCCTATTCCGAAATGTACTAAGGTATCCCATATGCACTTATCCATAGTCATTGTCATATATTTCTTACTCGTTGATCATTGGTAACACTCATGTCTCATATTCATGGTTAATGTTCCAAAAGCTCAAATAGTGATTATACTCATGTCCCTTGTTCATGGATTATTGTCCAATGGTTCCAATGATGTCATGGTGCTACTAATGTTATATTTCTCATGATGTTTATTCACATGCCTCTCACTCATTGGTTAATGATTCAAAGATTCCAACAATGTTATGATCCAAAGTTTCAAGTGATGTTATGACTATCAAAGTACCAATCTCAAAGTAATGAATAAAGTAATGCAAATGTGGTCAATGATCAAGTATGGGTGGCAAGTCTAGGTGCATAAGCCTAGCTCGACTCGATCCTGATGTATGGATTTATGGATGGCAGGTCTAGGGGCATAAGCCTAGCTCGACCCGATCCCAACATGATGATATGATATGAAAAGACCCACTGATCAGTCGGGGCCCAGGTACATTGTGACATATGTATTGACAAGCAAGCATTGATTGTAAAGAAAGTAATGAAAGTAATGAAAGCAATCCACATGGTTTCCAAAATGCAACATGGTGACTTACTCACAGTGATTAGTCATTTGTATTTGAGTTCATTGAAATATTCATGTTTTGTACAGTTTCATCTGAGCCTTGCATATTCAGTACTTATTTCGTACTGACCCCTCTTGGGGAATTTACCTTACTTGCTGCAGGCGCAGGTACTAGTAGGCCTCCACAGTAGGTTGCCAGTCGTTGTAGATCATTGGTGAGCTCCAGCTAATTCGGGGCTTCTCCGAGTCAGAGTGTATATATGTTTTGGTGTTGTACATGTTGTATAAAGCGGGGACTTGTCCCGACTTTTAGTTCATTTTGGTCAATGCTTTGTTAGAGGCTTTTGTAGACAGGTGTGGGTGTATAAATGTAAAAGGGATATGTCGTACTTGACTCGGTGGCCTCAACGGCCCAGTTTCGCGTATGTATATATATATCATGTTCCATGACTTTTATTATTGGTCTCTATAGCTGTTATGTGCTTATGGGTTTCTTATGGCATGTATGATTGAACATAGGCAAAGGTTGGTTCTCTCGGGCCTTATCGGCTACGGGTGCCAATCATGTCTCGATTGGATTCGGGGCGTGACACACACATATATACATACATACATATATATATATATGTTAAATTTAAAATTGCAAGTATTAAAAAATTTATCTTGAACCTTGGTACTTGGATCTTGGGGTAAATTTTATTTAAAAGAAGTACAAAATGAATAAAATTAGTAGTTTTTTTGCTCTTTTTTTTTTTAAAAAATAAAAATAAAAATTGGGGGTAGGAGAAGGGGAATGGGGGAGGGAAATTACAATATGGAATCGAACCCTCACCAACAAGCTACTACGATTCCCCTGAGGTTTTTTTGCTCCATAAATATCGCGACCCAATTTCTCAGATCATGATGGCACCTACTTCGACCCACCAATAGGTAAGCCAAGCCATAGCCTGGAAGGACAAGTAACTAACGGGCGGAAGATGAAAAGAAACAAGAAGGAAAACCAACAACGACAATAATATAAATGGAAGCGAAGAAAGTACACAATTATAATATACCATACAAGAGAAGGAAGAGGACAAAATATACAACCAATCCCTCCCAAGACCTGGTAAGGTCTATACAAGAGTCACTATGGACAAAATAAGAGTACTAGACAGTATTCAAAATATACATATACACAGTAGTGTATGAAAAAGACTATAACCGAAGTAGATAGAGGAGGATCATCCTCGAACTCTGGAAAGCTCACCCTGTCTCCGGATCAGTAGTAGGGCCTGAGGATAATGTCAATGCCGGTGGCTTACACTCGGATTTGCATTAGGCAAAGATGCAGAAGTACAGTATGAGTACCAAAGCAATGGGTACTCAGTAGACATCATCGACCGACTGAGCTCAAATATAGTAAAAGCATAAATATAATGCGAGAGTGTAAGCTAAGTCAATAGTAGCAAGGGTAGAAATATAAATATCTACAGTACTAAACATGTGTAGAAGCGGAAGATAAATAACTCAAAGTAAGAAAAACAAGCTAACTACAACCTAACTGAGCCCCCATAAACCCAAAAGGCACACAGAAGAAGACAATTAACCCTACCGAGCTCCCATAAGCCGGTGGGTGCAAACAAGCAGTAACTAAAGTAGAAAGCATAAGTAATCCGTAGCTGAAACGATCTCAGTTTCACGACCCAATTTCTGAGTCATGATGGCACCTACTATGTCCCACCAGTAGGTAAGCCAAATCGTAGCCCGGAACTACAAGTAATGGGCTAAATGGCTGAAGATAAAGAAATTACCAGAAAATAACATATACATAGATAAAATAGGGAGGGAGCAAAAGAATATCCCACGACCTAGTAAGGCCGGTACAAGAACCACTAACCAAAAGAGTAAGAGTACTAGTAATATCGATATACAATAATCTCAAAAAAAGACTGTCCAAAAAAAGGGGAAGGAGAGGGGATCAGCTCCGGCTCTGAAAGCTCACCCTGTCTCCGAGACCTGTAAGCAGTTGGCTGGAATGTCAACGACGTCGGCTAGTACTCGGATCTGCACCAGAAAAGATGTAAAAGTGTAGTATGAGTACCAAAACAACGGGTACTTAGTAGGCATCATCGACCGACTGAGCTAAATCATAATAAAAGTATAATAAAATGCGAGGATGTAAAATAAGTCAAGGGAGAGGGGAAAACCTGAGAACATGCTCTGAGATAGGTAAATAAATAAAGAAACACGCGATGCCGAAATTAAAGTAGCTACAACAACCCAACTGGGCCCCCATAAGCCTAGAGGGTACAGACGAGAAGACTAATCCAAACGAACCCCCATAAGCCCAATGGATGCAACCAAGGAATATACCATTACTATACTTATGAATCCCTTCCTAACCACAACTCACCAGACTCGAACCGGTACCATAAAACCATGAAATAACCCATAGACACTGGACTTGAATTGGATTTCCCTCCTCATAACTCACCACAAGTGCCGATCTCGAACCGATAAGTTAGTTCCATAAATAGATAGAGTATGCCGGACTCAAACTGGTCTTTAAATGCCATAAATCAATAGAATATGCCGAACTCGAGCTGGTAAGTTAGTGTCATAAATCAAGATTGTTAATCTAGCCCTGAACTAGGTATATGCTATGTAGTCTAAGGCTCAAGATTAAGGATAATGTCGCGAAAGAAGGCCTCCTAAGTCTACAAGGAACTAAGAGAGATATCCCAATCCCAAAGCATCAATTTACCTAAGGAAAGGGTAAATGGGTCGATTCTACCTCCGAAACGGCTCTCAAAACGACCAAATAACCTAACTTTTAATAACTAAGCAACCAACCATAAATTCCAACCCCAAACTAGCATAATATCATACTAATACCATAATTAAGCTCAATTTATAAGTAGGGTAAGCCTAGCCTACCTGGACGCAGAAGAAAGCTCGATAAAGTCCGCTAAAGTAGGGCCTTTCCCTTTCGAGAAGCCTCCGCAGGATGCCACGCTATCAAAATAACAATCTATTTATCAATACGAGAACAACAATACCCATATTGCATATAAATGCGTCGGGTCCAAAATAGAGCCGAAAATCTCATGTGAGGCCCACTTACGGAATCACAAAGTTGAAACCGTCAAAACGTCCCTCAAGTCTGAAGGATCATTTACCTTCAATAATGGATAAATTTTGAGCACAATGACATTCAAAATCAACCTATCAATGCACTAGGGTTAAAACTTTAAAATGGGGAAATTATCGATAAATTAAAGAAAACTTACGATAATATTGATGAGGAAATGTTCCCACGCACTCTCCAACTCACCCCGAACACCCACGTATCGCCCTCTCACTCTCTTTGCTCTCTAGAGAATTTAATAGTGTTTGGGCCTTGTGGAAAATGAAGAAATCGGGTTTTGGTATGTATTTATACTGCCAGGAATCCCTTCTTCGCGAACGCGGGGACCCCACCGCGAACTGGACCAGAAGGACCTTTCGTGAACGCGAAAGCTGGCTCGTGAAATCTATGACCTAAAAGGTTTA
Source organism: Capsicum rhomboideum (assembly GCA_031232105.1). Classification (NCBI taxonomy): domain Eukaryota; kingdom Viridiplantae; phylum Streptophyta; class Magnoliopsida; order Solanales; family Solanaceae; genus Capsicum; species Capsicum rhomboideum. Next base: position 83,927,679 of record CP124713.1, on the reverse strand, counting down.
CCTTCGTGAACGCAGCCAAGGCCTCGTGAAAGTAGCCAAGGCCTCACGAATGCGAAGGCCATTCTTAGCCTGCACTAGCTGATGCTGCATCAGCTAAACTTGGCAATTGCCAAGTTTTCGATCATACTCTCGAAATTCGTTTGGAATCTCGTGAACGCAAATGAACTATGCTACCCTATAAAATTCGATATTCCAAACTTAACGGTACAATCAAAATTTCTATCCAGGGTCGTTTCGATGAAATATGGGTCCCACACCCAAATGACCATTTTCATCACTTTTCACCTAATAGCCCAAAACGAGTCCGAAAGCCTCGGGACCCTGACCAAGGGTCCTCCTAGCCTAAAATTAACGTTCTGGAGCTGATGGCACTGTCAAAATTGGCATACAAGGTCGTTTACCTAGAGTTTAGGAACGGTAGCTAAATTTGAAAAGCATCGACTTCAAAACAGGGAATTGGCTCTAAAAACCAAACGATCTGCCCGATAACCAAACTGTTAGCACCAGCGAGTCATAAATGACTTGGGGCAGCTATGGAAAAGCTCTAAACTTTGAAAAAATGTGAAAATTCAGAAAATGACCTGGAGGCTCATTACACTCAGGTAACCATCTGATCGCAACACCATGATAAAACGATCCAGATATGCATCAGGCTTGAACTGACACCAATGGGTAATAAAGAGAGGCCAGACGCTGGGCTCGAACCAGAAATAATGGATAATAACAAGATGCCATACACCGAGTTCGAACTAGAAATAGTGGGTAATAATGAGAGACCACATGAATCATACCTAACAGAACTCAGTACCACTGCCAGAACTCCCAGTAACCACCGTAATCCATGCTAGAACATCCCTTCCATAATCATAAACAGATGCTGGACTCGAATCGAAACTCACAGTAACCATACTATAACCAGAAACATAACCAGTGCCATAATCGTGCTAGAACTCATGATGATAGTAGCAATAAAGCATATGCTAAACTCGAACCGAAATTGAATGTATTTTATGTAAGTATAGGCATAACTAGCTAAAGGAAATAAAATCCTAGGTTTCCAAGCCCATTTCTAGACCATAAGGTCATAACTAGCAATCTCGGGTAGCTAAATCTACCAAGGCAAGGCAGGTCCCAAGTACTAGGTCAAGGAAGAGCGATCCAAGTCAAATACTACCCTAATAGGGAAAAAGGGCTAAACCGACCAGAAACCCAACCTAAGATAATAGCCTAAGATGGTAGTCAAGAGTCTAACTGAACCTAAAGGAGCTTAACGCCAAGTATTCTAGCCAACAAGAGGTAGTGGGGCCTACTACGGGGTCCCGATAACCATATCTAGGTTGAAACCTAGCCTAGTATAGCCTAAGGCTTCCCATTCCCATCTCAAGGTACTAATAACACTAAACCTATCCCTAAAGGATGATACTTTGCTATACTAGGGGATAACGGGGCCCGAAATCTACCAAAACGGGGCCTAACCAGCCCAAAAGGCAATAAAATACTAAAAATGATAGCTGGGCTAACACTATCTGCCCAAAACTAGCATAATAGTACACTACTACCATAAATAAGCTCAATCTAAATATAGGGTAAGCCTAGTGTCACAACCCGAATCCCATTCGGGCTGGACTGGCACCCGAAGCCAATGAGGCCCGAGAGAACCAATCTTTGCTCATGAACACTCATATGCATGTCTCTGTGTGAACATCATTATATCTCATGCAACTATACGGAAGTCATGGAAACATATGCTATATATATATATATGAAACGTGGCCGTTAGGGCCATCAAGTCAAAATGGTCATACATCTCTTACAATCATTCTCCCACATAAGTCTACAAAGCCTTTATAGATACAGAACAATAACCAACCTAGAGTCGGGACAACACCCCGCTCTACACATATACAATACCAAACAAATGTACATATGAACTCGAAAAGCCCCGAATCAACTGGAGCTCACCAACAATCCGCAACCTACAATGGAGGTCTACTAGCACCTGTGCCTACAACAAGTAAGGTAAGTCCCCCAAGAGGGGTCAGTACGAAGAAAGTACTGAGTATGTAAGGCCATAAGCAACTGTATGAACCATAGGATCTCATATGGAATGAAATACATGTGAATAAACATTTTAGATCAGTCACATTTTGAATGTGGAACCATGTACATTACTTTCATTACTTTCATTAATTAATCATTCCTTCTTATCATTACTTTTCGTGAAGTCACTTTCCTTCATATCTTTAAGTACTTGACATGCTTCCTTTGGCTTTACGTTCATCTTTATTACCAGTCATCCACTTATTAGTGGGCCATAATATAGTAACCGTCATCCACACTTGGTGGGCTATAATATAATAACCGTCATCCACTCATAGGTGGGCTATAATATAATAACCGTCATCCACTCATAGGTGGGCAATAATATGATAACCGTCATCCACTCATAGGTGGGCTATAATATAATAACCGTCAGCCACTCATAGGTGGGCTATAATATAATATATATAGTATACATAATATAACATAATACATAATATTGGGATTGTTCCATCCGAGCTTAGGCCCTTTTGATTTGCGATCCATTCTCAATAAAGCATAAAGTAACCATATAGTAACCATGTAAGCATTACTTCTTTGCATTGATTCTTCTATTTACTTTTGTTATGAGAGTGATACATTGGTGATTAGAACATCATTGAGAACATGTATATACATTACTTCGTTCCTTACTTTCATGAGATTGATACGCTCACTCTTGAGAGATTAATACATTCACTTATGAGAGATTTTTACCTTTGTTTGTGAGAGATTGATACTTTTGATAATTGTAACATTATTGGAACTTGGAAGATTAACCAAAGAACATGAGTCATGTGAATCACAATTGATGTATGAATAAGGAACATGTGAGTAACAATAATTAATAACCGAAAATGGGATACCTTTGAACATTTCGGAATAGGATAGGTACAATATCAATGTGAATAATATGTGCTGCAGAAAGATACGAAAAAAGTAACCTTACATACTTTATCTTCACAATATGAATACACAATCCAATATGTGAGTACAACAATTCCGCCCCTTCCTTAAGTTTCACTCTACATCACAAGTACATAACGGAACCAACATTAACCACAAGCTACATTCCAAGTGTATAAGACGACCATGAGTTACATGATTGTCCTATAACATTATTTCACCCTTTACAATACCATTCATGGCCTTTTCATACCAACAATACCATAACATTCTATAAATTGACCAAAACATCATAAACCAATAGCTTTTCACACCAAGTTCCTCCTTTACATGTTCTCATTAACACCACATCACCATGAATCCATCACATCACTCCAATACATTTTATAACCAAAATTCCACAATTTATTCATAGAGAAAAATAACAAGTTATGGACATAACCACACCATACATGTTGAGATATCATCCACACCATTCACTTTCATCAAAACATCAAGTTCTTTTTCAAGTTTAATTCTCATAAATGACACATCTCTTACAAAAAGCAAAAGTGCCATATCCAACACTTCCAAGCATAACCATCATGATCTACATAATCTCTCATGCATCTAATATATTAATTCATAAGAATAAACACTTACCAAGGCTTACCAAATGATGATCTTGCCCAAGAATAGGACTTAGGGTTTTAGAGTTTGAGAGAAAATATCTCTTTTTGGTTTCTTGGAAAAGTCTAGAAATACATGTGCCTTCTCATGAATAAAATCTGATTTTTAAGGTCTTTATATAGACCTCAAGTCATCCTTAGCCACACTTGGTCAATGATTGATTAATCAAAGGAAGAATGAGTCATTTGACCCATTGGGCCATGTCTTTTGGCTTCTTTTTGGGCCTCAAATTAGGTCCAATAACCCATATCATCTTAACCCACCAAATATAATGTATAATCCACCATATATCTCATGTTCAAATAATTCTATAAATGTCTCGATAATATTCACTTACGAGATTCCCGTTCATAGCCTCAATCACAAAAATAGAAATTCTAGTCGCTCATGGCTTATTTGAACATAATTTGTTAAAATACTTGTGACGAAGGATTAACCCCAACTCAGATGATAAACGCGCTTAAGAATAGTCCTACTATGATTGAGTGATGATACCATGACTCAAAGGTCTCATATACATCATAATAGTCGAAGAAAATTTTTGGCAAAACCCACCTCGGCACGCCACTTGGCGCTCCCTTTTGCTGCCTGTGCAAACAAAAATTTGGGCCAGAGCAGCCTGACACGCCCTCTGCAGCGCCCCATGCCAAATTTTTGATTTTGGCTTTTCTTTGCGGATTTGGTTGGATCTTTCAAGTCCCAACCTTTCGCTTACCTCTTAGCTTTAAGATTATTTGCTTGGATATCCCTTAAACCTCAATTTTTCACCCCACAAATGCTCCACAAAGTCACAAACGCCACCCACTACAAAGGTCTAACCACATGTACTAGGCCCAATATCAAATATTTCATCAATGACACTACAAAATACATACTTATGGCTCTCGACACCGAAGTAAACATTGTTCAAAGTTGTCAAGTAGGGTCGGGAATGTACGGGGTGTTACACCTAGACTACCTGGACGCTGTCGAATGCTTGCCGAATCCTCTAAACTGGAGCTTTTCCCTTTCAAGAGGTCTCCGAGAGCTGCCACACTATAAAAATAATGATCCAGGCATCAAGGCAATTAAAACGATACCCATATTGCGTATAAATGCTTTGGGTCAAAAATCAAACTAAAAATCCTACGCGGGGCCTGCTTATGGAATCGCAAACTCGAAATTGTCACAGCGTCCCAGGTTGCTCAAGGATTAAAAGCCACAAGAAATCAGCTAAATCTGAGCCCAAAAAGTTCCTCAAATCTGCCCCAACAATAATCCCAAAATAAATAATTAAAATAGAGAATTACATGGAAAATTGACGGGTAACTTACAGATTATCGACTAAGGGTCCACAAAAAGAGTCAAAATATTGTCACAAACATCATTCACTTCCATGCACTTATTTTTCGCAAATTTTTTTTGGAGGGGTATGCTCATTCCAATATTTCATAATGCAAGATTAACTCTATTAGCACCAAACAAGCCACAATCTCACATTTTGACTCCAACAAGGGCAATAGTGCCACGGCTACTAAAACTTCATTATAGTACTTGGTTACTCAGAATTCACCATAACAACAATCATAACCCCAATTCACAATAGATACGGGTACTCAAACTTCTCCTGCACAAATGAAAAACACCCAAAAATGATAATTTTACCTTAAGAATGTTGTCACTCAATCTATTATTGGGAAAAGATCGCTCGAAAGCAACAATCAAACGAAAAACTACAAAAAGCTAACATAAAAAGAAACTAATCTAAAAATAAAAAGAAGAGAAATGACTAATCCAACAAAATCAAAATTAAACTTAAGCCTATCGAGGGAGCACAACATCCATATCCAAATACAAAAGGCCCAACAAGGGCATACAAAATGTCACGATCGGCTAGGGCACACAATAAAGCACAAAAATAATAGTCAAGCCCGACAAGGGCACAAATGTATCAAAATAAAACAAGTAACAAGATAAAAAAAAATACAAATCAAAGCTCTAGAAGCGCACATCAATGTCAACACATGCCACCCCAAAATAAAGAAATTACAATGTCCTCACTGCATAACATCAAAGGATAAAGAGGTCAAGGAGAGGATGATAGTAGTGATGAGTTTATGGGAGAAGGTGATGGAGAAGAAATTAGTTATGATGGAAACTTGTTCTTGTTGTGAGGAGAAGTATGAGTGCTCTAGCAAGGGAAAATATTGATCAAAGGGAGAACTCTTTTCAAAATTGGTGTAGAGTTCAAGAGCAATTATGTTTCTTTATCATTGATAGTGGAAGTTGTGCCAATGTTGCTAGCATATATATGGTAGAACAATTGAAACTTCCAACAAGAAGGCATCCAAAACCTTATAGATTGCAATGGCCCAATGAATGTGGTGAACTCAAGGTGACCAAGAGAGCGTTGATAAGATTCAAGATTGGAAGTTATCATGATGAAGTGCTTTGTGATGTTGTACCAATGCGAGCTTGTCATTTATTATTGGGAAGGCCATGGGAATATGATGTAGGAGCTAAACATAATGGAAGGCCAAATAAAAATGCATTTGTTAAGGATGGTAAAAAGCACATTCTTAACCCTCTTTCTCCTTTTCAAGTGGGTGAGGAGTATAGAAAAATAGGAGAGTTGAACGAAAAACTTGAGAGAGTAAAGAAAGAGAGGAGCAAGGGAGCGAAAAATGATAACTCAAGAGAGGAAAAAAGAGAGGTTGAGAGCTCAAGTAAGAATGAGTTATCACACAAAAAAAAGAAGAGGTGAGCAAGAAAAAAAAAAGAAAAGACGTGCATGATTTTGCAAGAGAGCATAAAAGAGCTAAACATTGAGGATGATACTCAAGTCATACTTATAAAACCTAAAGGTTATTCTTTGCTTTCTAAAAATGAACTAACCTCTTTGTCTTTGCCAAGTGTTGTTTTTTCTTTGTTGCAATGTTATGAATATCTATTTTCGGAAGAAATACTAAGTGGATTGCCTCCTTTAAGGGGAATAGAGCATGAAATTAACTTTGGGCCAGGTTCTCAAATACCCAATAAAGAGGCTTATAGGGCAACCCTCTAGAGACCAAAGAATTGCAAATATAAGTGGAAGAACTTGTGAGTAAAGGATTGGTGAGGGAAAGTTTAAGTACATGTGCGGTGCCCGTGATTCTAGTACCCAAGAAGGATGGGACATGGAGGATGTGTGTAGGTTATCGTGCCATTAATAAAATTACGGTAAAATATCGACATCTCATTCCTAGACTTGATGATATGCTCGATGAATTGTGTGGTTCTACCTTATTCTCTAAAAGTGATTTGAGAAGCGGATACCATCAAATCCGAATGAAATTCGGAGATGAATGGAAAACCATTTTCAAAACTAAGTTTGGATTATATGAGTGGATGGTGATGCCTTTTGGGCTAACCAATGCACCAATCTCTTTTATGCGATTAATGAACCATGTGCTTAAATCATTTATTAATAATTTTGTTGTGGTTTATTTTGATGATATTTTTGTCCATAGCAAGTGCTTGGATGATCATGTGCAACATTTGAGGATAATGTTTGATGTGTTGAGAAATGAAAAATTATATGTGAATTTTAAAAAGTGTTCTTTTTGTGTGGACCGTGTTGTTTTCCTTGGCTTTATTGTAAGTTCAAGAGGAGTTGAGGTGGATGATGGAAAAGTAGAGGCTATTAGGAGTTGGCCAACCCCTAAGTCCATTAGTGATGTTAGAAGCTTTCATGTGTTGGCAAGTTTTTATAGGATATTTGTAAAGGGAAAAGTTCTCTAGCCGCTCCTCTAACCGAGGTCATTAAGAAGGATAAACCATTCATTTGGGGTAGAAAACAAGAGGAAGCCTTTAGAATCTTAAAGGAGAAACTTAGTTCCACTCCTTTACTTCAACTTCCAAACTTTGAGAAGATGTTTAAAATAGAGTGTGATGCTAGTGGAGTAGGCATTGGTTCAGTCTTGATGCAAGAAGGAAAACTCATAGCTTACTTTAGTGAGAAATTAAGAAGAGCTCCTTTGCAATATTCTACCGATGATAAAGAACTCTATGCCCTAGTGAGAGCTTTAGCATATTGGCAACATTATTTGTGGCATAAGGAGTTTGTGATTAGAACCTATCATGAGGCTTTGAAACATATTAGGGTCCAAAATAAGCTTAATAAGAGGCATGCCAAGTGGATAGAGTTCATCGAGTCATTTCCACATATGATCAATTATAAGCAAGGCAAAGAGAATATTGTGGCGGATGCTTTATCTAGAAGATATGCATTGATGAATACCTTGATTTCTAGGTTGATGGGTTTTGAGAGTTTGAAGGAGTTATATTCTAATGATGATGATTTTGGAAAAGTCTTTGAAGAGTGTCAAGTGAGCCTGAATAGGTGTGTGCAAGTTGTTAAGGAGGGTAATGAAGTTAGGACTCCTAGATTTGAATTGAAGGAGGGTTATTTGTTTAGAAATGGAAAGCTTTGTGTGTCTATGTCTTCATGGAGAGAGTTGTGGGTGAAAGAGGCACATAATGGAGGTTTGATGGGTCATTTTGGAATGTCAAAAACCTTAGCTATTCTTAGTGAACATTTCTTTTGGCCTAAGATAATAAGAGATGTTGAGAGAATTTGTGCTAGGTGTTTGGATTCTAAAAAAAAAAATCTTGTACCCAACCCCATGGATTGTATACCCCTTTGCCTATTCCTACCAGTCCTTGGCTAGATATTTCCATGGATTTTGTTGTTGGACTCCCTAGGACTAGAAATGGTAAGGATAGTATCTTTGTTGTTGTGGATAGATTTTCTAAGGCACAGATGAGAAAGTAAGATTGCAAATTGAGTAAGATAGCATCTTTGTTGTTGTTGCCCAAAGATGTTATTGTGAGTATAGAAGCAAAAGCTAAGGCAAAAGCTATGAAGAGCATCCATGAGAAAGTAAGATTGCAAATTGAGAAGGCCAACAAAGATGCAACCAAAAGAGCCAACAAGGGACGAAAAAAAAGTCACCTTTGTACTCGGTGATTGGGTATGGATTCACTTTAGGAAAGAGCAATTTCCAAGTAAAAGGAAGAAAAAGCTTATGCCAAGAGGAGATGGACCTTTTCAAGTGCTTGAGAAGATTGGAGATAATGCTTACAAAGTGGACTTCCCAACTGAGTATTTGGTCCATAATGTTTTCAATGTTAGTGATTTATCTCTTTTTGACGTAGGTTTGGCGAATTTGAGGACCAATTCTTTTGAAGAAGGGGAGAGTGATGTACATCAAAGCGACACTACTCCAAGATGACCTTTCATAAGAAGTCAAGCTAAGGACCTTCAAGCATTGCAAGCTTTATGGATGAAGATGGAATCTTTGGAAGGTTCCAACATGGAAGACTTGAAGATATTTAATATTCTAAGTGGTCTACCATTGAATATAATTAGCTTGCAATTTTAGTCAAAAACACAACATCCCTACCACTTGTGATAATATCAGGTAATCCATGCAATCTGACAATCACATTCAAAAATGAGTTGGCCACAGGCTGAAGGTGTTTGAGGGCCAGAAAATGGCATACTTGCTCAACCTATCCACAATCACTAAAATCACAGTATGGCCTCTAGATTTAGGAAAACCATTAATGAAGTCCATATTGATTTGGGACCATACAACATCAGGAATTGAAAAAGATTGCAATAGTCCAGGACAAGCTGCCAGATCAGATTTGCTCTTCTGACAAACATCAAACTCTTGAACAAAACCCTTTACATCAGCCCTTATTCCCTTCCGATAAAATAGTGTCCACAACCTCCTCAATGTTGCATCCACCCTAGAATGGCAACATTGAGGTGTTGAATGTGATAGCCAGATTATATTGGTCCTGATCTGAGGTATATGTCCCACAACCAACCTCTCTTTTCTTCTCAGTTGTTCGTGGTGCCAAGAGAACTGTTTATGGAATGCAAGATTGGATTTCAACTGATCAATGAGAATCTTCAACTCAGTGTCTGAATTCGAGTTATCAGCTATAGCCTGGAGTATGTCAGAAGCAGAAAGCATCAACTACTTTATTTTCAACACCTCTCTTATATTCCATAGTGTAATCAAAGGGCATTAACTTGGTCAACCATATGAGTTGAGAGTTAGTGTACAACTTCTGTTCCATTAGATACTCCAGGGCTCTTTGATCATTCCTGATAGTAAACTTCTGCATCAACAGATATTGAGACCACCTAGTGACCGCAAGGACTATTTCTAGTAACTCCTTGTCATACATTGAAAGAGCAGCATGTCTTTGGGATAGAGCTTTATTGAGGGAAGCTATCGGGTGACCCTGCTATATTAGAACAACACCAATGTCATAGCCACTGGCATCGGTCTCCACCACAAAGATTTGGGTGATGTCACAGGGGTCAAAGTGAGAGCCTTCTTCAGTTTTTCAAAAGCCTCAGAAGCCTACAAGGACCATTTGAAACTATCCGTCTTTAATAGGTCATAGAGTGGTCTACAAATGATACCAAATCCTTGTATAAATCCTCTATAGTACCCCGCTAGACCAAGGATCCTTTCAACTTTGTGAGTGTAGTTGGTTTAGGCAAGTTTTTGATAACATCTATTTTTGAGGATCTATGGACACCCCTTTTTGTGTGATGAAATGGCCAAGATATTCAATTCTTTGGACACCAAAGAAGCATGTACTCTGCTTAGCTAACTACTGGTGGTGCTTCAGCACCATTTCCTGGAATACATCCCTCAAAGTGATGTAACTGGTCCTCTAGACTTCTGCTATAAATTAGAATGTCATCAAAGAAGACCAATACAAACTTCCTTAGGAACGCATGGAAGACAGAATTCTTAAGACCCCAGAAGGTAGCAGGTGTGTTTGATAAACCAAAAGGCATCACTAGATACTCGTAATGGTCCGAATGAGTTATAAAAGCAGTTCTTGGTATGTCATCAATAGCCATCCTTAGTTGATGATATCCAGATCTAAGGTCTATCTTAAAAATGATATTAGACATCCCCAACTCATCTAATAAGTCCTCCAAAATAGGAATGGAAATTTATTCTTCACAGTGGCTTTGCTTAGATCTCTAAAGTCAACGCTAAGGGTGGCAAATGGGCGGTCTGGGCTGAATTTGGGCGGGTCAAAATGGGCTAAAGCAATAAATGGGTCATTGCCCAACCCTCCCAAAATAAAAATGGGCTAAGATGGGTTGGTTCAAGACGGGCTAAACAATGGGTTATAGCCCAACTTGCCCAACTTAACTCATCATTGAACAAAATTATATTTATCATTAAGGAAAAAAAAATTCTCCCATCACGCCTCTCCTCTCCAATCAATTGTCAATACCACCTAGCACAATCAAAACTTAATGTAAATAAAACAGTGATGATTGTTGTCCTGGAGGCTCCTAATCTATGTTGCTCGGCTCTTTAAAAAGTTAACGATATGCGTGTTGAATCCTCCAAAAGTAGTGCATTTTTGGAGGTCCCGACACGGGCGTGATAATGTTTTTGGAGAGTCCGAGCAACGTGGGTCCTAATAAGTGATGAACTATTTCAGACTTCCTCTCATGTCAGGCCCCCAATCTATGGTGTAGAAGGATACTTCAGAATAACATAAGTACTGAAAAGGTTAAGAACATAAAGGTGTACCGTCCTGTTCAACATCCATTGCCATGTTCGAGCTAGTTGGCTTAGACTGCCCGTTGAGGCTATACACATGCACCTACACAAACCAAAAGTATCAGTAAATTATGCACAGCTGGTGTTATCGGATTCTCAAAGATGTAGCCATCTGAAAACATGATGGGTCTTACCTGGCCACATTGGTGGCCAATGGCAAGAGTTAAAGCTGTGGAGGAGAAGTCCAAAGTAGATATTGCTGTTCTAGGACCAGTGTCTTGAATTCCCTTCACCTGACATCATAATTTGACATGTAAGCTTTCAGTTACTATTGAAATGGCAATGTATCAATTAAGAGTCAATTAAATGCAAAATGCAAAAAAAAAAAAAAGCCCTGAGATTCCCGAACAACTATAAGTGTAAAGACTGGAAATGTTGCATTCCACAGACGGACAGATCCATCTAGATAGCCAGCAACAAGTACTCTCTCTATTCCATCATCCTTAGTGGGAGGAAGTTGTGTGGGAATACTACTACTTAGAGGCATTTTGATTTCCAATTCAGTCGCACCATGAGCTGGACGGAGTTGCGCATTCACAACTTCCTATGGAAATAACTAATACTAGTTGAAGAAGATTATTAAAACACACAATAATGGATTTGTGTTAGGAAATTAAGATTTCTCTAGAAACTCCTAGATAGTAGATATTTTTGTAGTAGACAAGCCTTTTTAGTTAAAATGAGTAGTGGTTAGTTAGCCATATACGTCAGTAGTTTAGTGTGAGATATTTTGCTTATTTTGTGGTTTGTAAGCCTCACACTTTATATTTAAAAAGAAGCATATGTAATGAAACATCTAGAGAGAAATAGAACTCAAGAACCTTCAGCTTTATCCTTGTCCATCTGCAGAATTGTGTAGTAATTTACAGCTGTAATTTTTTTTTTTTATAATGTTGTATTCATCAGCATTAAGGACATGTTGGAGACCTCCAAAAATTTTTCTCCACAAACGTAAGCAAAAACCAAAAAACTACTAGATTACAGGGTGGCTATAAAGTCTATAATTTGTGCTTCTTCTTCTATCCCTTCTTTACACCAAAAATAAAAGGTTGTCATGCAATTCCGTTTAACTTTTTCTATTGTGTTGGCAATGTTTTCAAAGCATCTGCTATTCCTTTCCTTCCAGATTGACCACCAGATACATGATGGTATTATGCTCCACCATTTTTTCTGTGATTTGCTCACCCTTCTTCTGATCCAGCAGCTGAGTAAGTCTATTGTATGCTCTGGCATGATCCACTCAGTTTGTAACAGACCAAGGAATAAGCTCCACAGTAGTGTTGTCACTTTGCAATGTAGGAATAAGTGGTTGTTTGTCTCCTCTGCCTCATTGCAAAGAGAGCACCAAGAGGCAATCTGAAACCCTCTCCTTTTCACTCTCTCATCTATGGAACAATCTCTTCTGGACACCAACTAGGAGAAGCATTTTACCTTGGTTGGTACTTTGTTCCTCCAAAGATGTTTCCAGGGACCAATCTTGCATCCTTGCTGCTCTTTGATTGCCTTAGTATACAATCTATTTACAGTAAGAATTCATCACTATTGTGCTTCCATCTGATAGAATCCTCCTCTGTTGATAGCCCTGTTGTCACGACCCGAATCCCATTCGGGCCGAACTGGCACCCGAGGCCGTTGAGGCCCGAGAGAACCAATCTTTGCTCATGTGCATTCGTACGCATGCTACTTGATATACAACACCACCATAAATGGATATAAGATGTCAATAGCAGAATTCATGAAACATATATGATAACTATGATACTTGGCTGTTGGGGCCAGCACGACAAAAACATACGTTCTTTACATATCCTTCATATGTCCCACAACATCTACAAAGCCTCTACAAATGCATAACCAAAACCAATCTTAGAGTCGGAACAAGCCCCTGCTCTATACACCTATACAGTACCCACACAACACCAAAACAAATGTACATATGTGACTCGAAAAGCCCCGAAGCAACTGGAGCTCACCAATGCTCTGCAAATGACCTGCAACCTACTGTGGAGGTCTACTAGCATCTGCGCCTACAACAAGTAAGGTAAGTCCCCCAAGGAATGTCAGTACGAAGAATGTATTGAGTATGTAAGGCTATATAAAACTGCATCATACATAAAGACTTCAAAGGAGTGAAATAACAAATGGAAAGACAATATAGATAAGCTACAGCTGTACATACATTTGGAACCATGTACATTACATTCATTGCGTTCTTTGATTTTACATTCATTTACCATCATTGATTCATCTCATACCCGGGCCCCGACTGATCAGTGGGAAAATAACATACTATTGGGATCTTTCCAGCCAGGCTTATACCCCTTAGAGTGCGATCCATAATAGTATAATTTTGGGATCGTTCCAGCCAGGCTTATGCCCCTTAGAGTGTGATCCATACCAATAAAATAGGTTCATTCCGACCAGGGTTTTCCCTCCTCTGAATTTCCCCCTGTGCTCAACAATAACCAACTAAGCATTACTTTATTTTTTTACTTTTGTTTGAGAGTGATACATTGGGGATGGTACATTATTGGAATTTTGAAATATGAGTCAATGACTATGAAACATGTGAATCACCATTGACCCTATGAGTAATATGATATGACAACTTGAAATGAGCTACCTTGGGACATTTCGAAATGAAACAGGTACAATGTCAATGTGAACAACATGTGCTACAGAAGGATACGGAAAGACTAACCTTACATACCTTATAATTCCAATAAGAATAAACAATCCTATACGTGAACACAATAGTCTAGCTCCTTCTTTACGTTTCACTCTACAACACAAGTATACAACGGAGCTCACATTAACAACCAATTACCTTACATGTATATAAAACGACAATGAGGTACATGATTTCCCTATAACGTCATTTCACCCCTTACGATACAATTCACGGCATTATCACCCCAAAAATACCACAACATTCCACACATTGACCACAACATCATAAACCAATAGCATTTTGATACCACGTGTAACCCTTACACTTCCTCATTAACCCCACGTCACAATAATTCCATCAAGTCACCTCAATACACTTCATAACCACATATCGACAATAATCCCATAATTTACACTTATAGAAAAATAAAAAGTTAAGGATCATAATCACACCATACATGCTGATATCTCATCCATACCATTCACTTTTATTCAAACCTCAAGTCTCTTTTTAATTTTAAATCACATAGATGGCATATCTCTTATCAAAAAGAAAAAGAGCACTATTCAACACCTTGCCAACATAACCATCATGATATACACACCATATTAAGCGTATAATAAATTAATCCATGAGAGTAGACACTTACCAAGGCTTGCAAAGTGATGATCTTTACCAAAGAGAAGGGTTTTCTTAGGGTTTGAGTTGAGAGAAATAGGTTTGGAAATATCTTAGAAGGCATGAGAGTTTTTATGAATAAAAATCATCTTTTGTTCCTTATATAGCCCTCAAGTCATCCTTATCCATTCCTTGGCATTAAATGCCATGTTCCTTGGTCAATTTTTGGAAGAATGGGTCATTTGCCCTTTGGGCCTATGCATTTTGGCTTTATTTTGGAATTTAAATTGAGCCCAACACATGTCATCTTAACCCACCAAATTTAATGTGTAATCCATCATGTTTCTCATTTTTAAATAATTTCATAAGTGTCACAACAATATTCAACTCACGAGACTCATATTCGTAGCCTCAATCTCCAAATAAGAAATTCTAGCCACTTATGGCTTAATTGAACATAAAAGGGTAGAAACGTAATTTGGATGCCAACATCGTCCAAGAATAGTCCTACCAAGATGGAATAATTATATAATAACCCAAGAATCACATTTATAGGCTCGTGGTTGGAGAAGAAGTTCGGCAAAAAGCGGCCCGGCACTGCCCCGGGTGCCCCTAAGACTTAAGAAAAAATTTCAGCTTTGGAAGGGTGTGCAGGGGAGGCCTGGCACGCTGCCTGGCGCCCCCCTTGCTTCCTGTGGCAAAAAAAAACAAAAAACAGCCAGAGCAGCCTAGCACGCTTGGCCCAAAAGTTTCGAAATATTTCCTTTCTTCAACTTTTCCTTGCGGATTTGGTTAGATCCTTCAAGTTCAAGTCTTTTTCTTACCTCCTAACCTTAATATCCATTGCTTGGAAGTCCTCCAAGCCTCATTTTTCACCCCACAAATGCTTCACAAAGTCACAAAACACCTCTTACAAAGGTCTAATCACATGTACTAGGCCCAATATCAAATGTTTCATCAATGACACAACAAAATACATACTTATGGCTCTCGACACCTAAGTAAACATTGTTCAAAGTTGTCAAGTAGGGTTGGAAATGTACGGGGTGTTACACCTGTGCACCCATTCAACACTTGTAATATGTTAGCTACTCTTCCAATCTCCCAATCATTGAGAGGTCTTCTAAATACTATGTTCCATCCTTGAGGGCACCAAGCATCAACCACTGTTCCTTCTGTGTTAGTACTTAATGAAAATAGGTCAGAGAATAAGATCATCAGGGTCTCATTTGCTATCCAGTTCTCCTTCCAAAACAAAGTTTTAGTCCCATTTCCCACTTTATAGACTATGTTTCTATTCAATTCAGGCCATAAACTCCTTACTGTTCTCCATACTGATACACCATATGTACAACACTGAGGTCGATCACCAGTTTCCATTCAATCCATACTTATTTACTATCACCTCCTTCCACAAAGCTTGCTCCTCAATGGTGAACCTCCATAGCCATTTTGTCAAAAGACATTTATTTTGCATCCCCAAATTTCTGATTCCAAGTCCACCGGATTGCTTGTGTAACTGAACAGTCTGCCATTTCACTAAATGCAAACCATTTCCTTCTTTGTTACCTAACCACAAAAAATCTCTTCTCAGCTTGTCAAGTCTTTCTTCAACCTTAGCAGGGATAGGGAACAGTGACATTACATAAGTTGGTAGAGAGTCCAAAACTGAATTTATCAAGGTGACTCTCCCTCCTAAAAAAAATGTACTGAGATTTCCAATTAGCTAATTTTTTCTCAATTTTCTCAATGATGCCATCCCAAATTTCTAACTCCTTGTGTTTCTGTCCCAGTGGCATACCTATATAGGTTGTGGGAAGCTGCTCCACTCTGCACCCCAGAATACTGGCCAAACTCTGAAGATGTGAACTTTTTAATAGGGAAAGTGTTATTTTTTCTCCCATTGACTGATAGCCCTAAGACTGCTTCATATACCACTAAAGGCATTCTGATGAATGCAACTTGTTCTGCCTTGGCTTCACAAAAAATAATTGTGTCATCTGTATATAGAAAATGACATATCTGCATTTCCACCCCTGAAAGGTTACCAATCCTGAAACCTCAGATCCAGTTGTTTATGACAGCCACTCTCATCATGCCATTGTATCCCTCCATTGCTAAAATAAAGAGAAAGGGATAAAGTGGATCTCCTTGCCTGAGTCCTCTTTCAGATGGGAAAAAACCGACAGGTTCTCCATTTACAAGAATGGACAACCTAACAGTTTTTATACAATAGTCTATCCACTTCAACCATCTCTCCCCAAAGCCCATCTGCTCTAAGATTTTGATCAGAAATCTCCAATTTACATGGTCATAAGCCTTCTCTATATCCAGCTTACACATAATTCCTGGATCCTCTCCTTTGAGCCTAGTGTCCACACACTCACTAGCTATCAATGCAGTATCAATGATTTGCCTTCCTTTTATGAATTCCATTTGATGTTTATCCACCATCTTGCGAATCACCCTCTTCATCCTTTCAGCTACTAGCTTGGCAATGATCTTATATACTCTACCTATAAGGCTTATAGGTCTGAAATCTCTTAACTCAACAACTCCCCACCTTCTTGAGATTAGTGCAACATAGGTTGTATTTAGGCTCTTCTCAAAAGCATGGTAATCATGAAACTGTTTCATGGTGCTCATGATATCTTCTTTGAGGATTTTCCAAAATTTTTGATAGAAACTCATTGGAAAACCATCAGGGCCTGGGGCCTTGTCACTGGCGCATAATTTGAGTGCCTCAAGAACTTCATCTTCCTCAAACTGCCTCTGCAACCACTCCGTTTCCTCCCTAGTAATGCTGCAAAATCTTTATTGTTCCTACCTATAGCTTTAGACTTCCTATTTCTTTTGTTTCTAATATAGTATCAGAGCTTATTTCCTAAGGGATCTGAATCAAAACTTGTTGATTGGCGAATCAAATTACTGGGTTTTATTGAATTTATTTTGTTAGAAAGTCATGGTACCTGAAAATCAGCCAACAACGGGTGAACCAGCTAAGAATACTTGGTGAAAACTTTCCAGATCAGAAAGTTGAAGAGAAGATCTTGATCAGCCTTCCGGACAAATTTGAATCAAAAGTCTCAGAAATTGAAGAGTCTTGTGACTTGACTACTCTTTCAATAGCTGAGTTGATCTCCAAATTGCAAGTCCAAGAGCAACAAGTAACTATGAGAAATTAAGGGACAGTAGAAGATCCCTTTCAAGTAAGGCATAAATTCAAGCAACAAAAAGAAGACAGAAAAGTCTCGTTAGATAACCCTAGAGAGGAAAATCTGGTGGAAACCAAGGAGATTTGTCGAGAAAAGGACTTGTGGTATTTGTAAGAAGACAAACCACTTGGAGAAGAATTGTTGGCAGAAGTCAAAGAGGTCTCCTATTCAATGTAGATATTGTAAAAAGTATGGACATATTGAGAGATGTTTCAGGCAAAATCAAAGTGGCCAGTCTTCCCAACGAGTAAATTTTGTAGATGATCACCATGTTGGAAAATCAGAGGAGGAGGTATTCATGGCCTCGCACACATCACATGTTTGATAGATGTAACTGGAATCAGCGCGTGCACAAGGCACATAGCTATTGATGAAAATATGTTTGTTGCCTTGAATAGATCTGATAGAACCAAAGTGAAGCTTGGAAACGGTGCACTGGTGCAAGTCCAAGGTAGAGGGTCAGTAAAATTTCCTACGGATGAAGTTATGAAAATCATTAATGATGTTCTTTATGTGCCAAGTATGACTCAAAACTTGTTGAATGTTGCTCAGTTGCTTCATAATAATTATTCACTAAATTTTAAGGATAAAAAATGTGTCATTTATGATCCTAAAAGATGTGAAGTAGCTGAAATTAGCATGATTGATAATTCCTTTCCAATTTCATGCTATTCTATTGAAAGTTGTTCTTTCCATGTTGAATTGAGTGATACTTGGCTTTAGCACAAAAGGTTCGGTCAGTATAACCTTAGTTCATTGGTGTATATGCAATCAAAGGGTATGGTGCTCGATGTACCTAAAATGGACATGTGCCGAGATGTTTGTGAGTTATGTCAATTTGGTAAATTGCATAGACGATCCTTTCCTAAAGGAAGTCTATGGAGGACGAAGGAAAAGCTAGAGTTGGTTCATACAGATATATGTGGACCAATGAGTACGTCTTCTTTGAGTGGAAACAAATACTTTGTTCTCTTTGTGGATGATCTAACTTGAATGACATGGTTCTACTTTCTAAGTAGCAAAGCTCAGGTGTTTTCTGTTTTCAAAGAATTCAAGGCTATGGCAGAAAGAGAGAGTGGCTGCCGGTTGAAGTATATCAGGTCAGATAACGGAACTGAATATACTTCGCATCACTACAGCAAATACTATAAAGATTTGGGTATTCAACAGCAGTTCACTGTTAGCTATACTCCAGAACAGAATAGGGTTTTTGAGAGGAAGAACATAACAGCGATGGAGATGGCAAGATGCGTGCTAGCAGAAAAGAAGATGCCTAAATATTTTTGGGCTGAAGCAGTCAATACCATAGTCTATTTGCTAAACAGATTACAAACTAGAGCAGTCCAAGACATGGAGGGTGATAAAGCCGTCTGCGAGACACTTGAAAGTATTTGGTTCGGTGTTCTATGCACATGTTCCTGATGCTAAAAGAGGCAAATTGGACAGTAAGGCAGAACTTTGTATTTTGTTGGGCTACAGCACGGTTGCAAAAAGGGTACATAGTGTATAATGTAAGTACAAGAAGGTGTTTATCAGTAGAGATCTTGTAGTGGACGAGTCTAGCCACTATGATTGGGATCGAGATATTGTTGTAAAGAATCAAGATGGGAGTACTTCAATTGCAGCTCCAAATCCGCAGACGAGTGATACTTCCTCTGGTCCTATTACTAGAACAAAACATAATTCAGATGTTGAATTAACACCGGATTCTCCTGTTTTGAAAACCAGATCACTAGCTGAAGTTTATGAGCAATGCAATTTTGCTCTTGTCTAACCATCTTTCTTTGAAGAAGAAACAAGGCAGGAAGTTTGGATTTTCGCAATGGAGGAGGAGATTGCAATGATTAATAAAAATGATACTTGGGAGCTGGTTGATAGGCTAGAACAGAAGAACGTCATCGGTGTCAAATGGCTCTACAGAACAAAATTCAATCCAGATGGCTCCATTTTCAAGCATAAAGCCAGAATCGTAGTTAAAGGCTATTCCCAGCAGCCTGGAGTGGACTTTGGAGATACAATTGCTCCTGTTGAACAACCTGAAGGTTTTACTATTGCAGGTGAAGAAGACAGGGTGTATAAGCTTAAAAAAGCTCTCTATGGTCTTAAACAAGCTTCGAGAGCTTGGTATAGTAAGCAGGATACTCATTTGCTGTCTCAAGGCTTCAATAAAAGACTAAGTGAGCCTACTTTGTACTTCAAACGGCAAGTTGATGGGAAGTTGATTGTGATATCAGTTTATGTTGACGATTTGATGATCACAGGTGAAAATTCTCTTGCGGTAAAAATGAGATGTTAAAAGCTTTTGAGATGTCTGATCTAGGAGAGATGAAGTTTTTCCTGGGAATGGAGATTGCTCAATCTTGTAAAGGAATTTTCTTGTCCCAAAAGAGGTATACCTTGAATCTGTTAAAAAAGTTCAAGCTTGACAAGTTTAAAACTGTTTCAATTCCACTTGTTGTGAATGAAAAGTTGATGAACGATGATGGAGAAGAGAGAGCAGATCCAAAACTTTATAGGAGTCTTATTGGAAGCCTACTGTATTTGACTGCTACCAGGCCAGATGTAATGTTTGTTGCTAGTTTATGCAAAGTCCCAGCATTAAGTATTTTGGAGCCTCTACAAGGATGTTAAGGTACATTAGAGGGACAATTGATTATGGAATTTGGTATAGAAGTGTGGAGAATGGAGCTCTTATTGGCTATTCAAATAGTGATTGGGGTGGATGTTTGGACGATTACAAAAGCACATCTAGTTACTCCTTTTCATTTGGTTCGGGTATTTTTTCTTGGAGCACAAAGAAGCAAGATATTGTAAGCTCAATATCAGCCACAAACAAGGAATTTGGCTGAGAAAGATCTTGTTTGAATTGGATCTTTTGCCAAAAGAACCTATAGTGATCTATATGGACAATAAATCAGCCCTTGCGATGGCTAAAAACCCGGTGCAACATGGAAGAATGAAGAATATCAACATCTGATTTTATGCTTTAAGAGATACCGAGAAAAATGGTGAAGTTAAGCTGGTGCATTGCAGCAGTGAAGAACAAGAAGCTTATATCCTAACGAAGGCTCTTCCCACCAACAAGTTGAGTGGCAAAGGATGTTGCAAGGAGTTTCAGCGAAAAATCTTAAGGAGGAGTGTTAGGAAATTAAGATTTCTCTAGAAATTCCTAGATAGTAGATATTTTTGTAGTAGACAAGTCTTTTTAGTTAAAATGAGTGGTGATTAGTTAGCCACATAAGTCAATAGTTTAGTGTGAGATATTTTGCTTATTTTGTGGTTTGTAAGCCTCACTCTTTATATATAAAAAGAAGCTTCTGTAATGAAACGACTAGAGAGAAATAGAACGCAAGAGTCTTCAGCTTTATCCTTCTTCATCTGCATAATTGTGCAACAATTTACTGCTGCAAAATCTTTATTGTTCCTACCTGTAGCTTTAGACTTCCTGTTTCTTTTGTTTCTAACAATTTGTATTGAATGATTTAAATTAGAAAGCATCTAGTACCTCTGAAGGAGTCCTTGAGGAATTCCATTTCCTATCCACTGGATATAGGTATGCCACAGTTATACGTGGTTCAAGGATAGGTACAACTATAGGATACATAACAGCAAAATCTGCATGCTTCTTCTGTGGTTTAGATTTTAAAGCAGACAAGCTAGCCTTGTCATAAAAGTGCAGTTTCCCTGGATTTGACAGCACAAACAAGGAAGAAGCATCATCAATTCCTGTTTCATTAGCATTTGAAACAACAATGGCATCTGCAAAAGATCCATGAAGTCCAAGGTCTACTCGTGGAACACATTTCAGTGCTTCTATCCCGGAGGACCAATCAAGATTCAGAACCTTCCTAACACAAGCAGAAGAAAATGAAAAAAAATTGTCATAAGTGTAGGCACACATCAAACTAGATACCACAAGAAAACATATATCTCTTCTTTTTTGTTTGAGAAAGTAAATAATTTATTAATATTGAGGAAATCCCTGTATACAAGCAGTATACCAAAAAGTAGAAAACCAAGGATAAAATTTGGTTCTACAAGAATGCGGGAAAGCTTAAAAAATCCATATAATTCAATTTATTAGTTATGGTATGGAAACTATTAGATATTTAAGATCTCCCACATTCTTGTAATGTTGTGCTTTTTATGTAACCAATTCAACATGCTAATTATCCAAAATTAACAATTAACTAAGATAACCACGCAAGTTTGTAGAATGTAATTTAAACCATGCGATGGTGTGATGAAATTAACAAGTTGGGGTCATAGCCGACCCCCCCCCCCCCTCACCACCACAATGGTGTCCTTTTGAATTAAAAAAAATAACAATGCGATGATGTTCTCTCTTTGCTGATAAAAAGGTGCATGACATGATATTCCCTTGCCTAACAAACTTAGTGTTAAGTGTGTGACCATCTCATCTAAAAGTTTAAGCTATTAGAGAGAGAGAGAGAGAGCACACTTTTATTTTTACTTATTTATATTCTCAACATGACCCCTCAAATGAGGGCTTGATTCTTTTTTAAAGGGCCAAGCATGTGGAAATTCCTTTTGAGAACGGGTGGCATTGACACCCAAACTCAAGACATGTTTCTGCTCTGGTACCATGTGAAGTATGTGGCCATCTCATCTTAAGCTTGAGCTGTTAGGAAGAGCACACTTTTATTAACTTAATTATATTCTCAACACTTGGATTAAAATTTTGAAAGTCAGTTTTGTTACCTTTTTTAGATGTGTAAGACAAATTCTTCCTTAGACTTTAACCAATTAAAGCAACAACAATAACAACTAAACCTCAATTTCAAGTCAGTTAGGATCAACTATATGGTCCTCTATATCTTTTTACATCATCTGGATCCATTTCATTCAAAAACTTAATAATTTTTTGCTTTGATTCTGCATGTCTCAATCTTTTGTTAAATGCCATATCTGCTGAATGATAATAGAATTATGATGGATATACACAAAAAGACTAAGATGGGAAATTAAATTAGGATTAGCGCTTACTGTCAAGGCCTCATCTGATCTAATTGAATCACCACCGTAGGCAAACAGTTGGCCCCCACAACCATTCTGTGCATTGTTAGCAGACCAATGCAGAATAATAACAGGGTCTTTTGTCTCCCCCTGAGAGTTGCAGCTTGACATAACTAGACGACGCTTCAGCCTCTGAACTTTTCTTTCCTGGAACTGATAAATTCCACAACAATATATCGCCATCAACATAACCAACAACCAAAATTGACCCATCAGATGACAACCAACAGAGTGAGCTTATTTCTTTTTCCCCTGCTTGATTATCTGATGAAGCACGAAACTTCTGTTTACTAGAATTTTTTGAAGCATAAACAACAATTTCATCCTTTGATTGGAGTTGTTTAAACTCTCTAACAAGAGTAGCTCGATCTTCTGTAATGTCCCAGAGAACAATTAATCCATTTTCATAAGATCAGAACCCTGAAGAAACAAAAAGAAAGAGACAATGCTATGACCCTAGAAAGTATTTGAGTGCAGCAATATACCAAGGATAGATGTGTGATATGAAGCAGAATAATGTGAATGCTGAAAACAAGTCTAAAAATGAAAGACGAGAAAATAAGGGAGAAATTTCAATCATCTCTTACCTATTTCCGTGTGAACTAGGTTGGGGAAGTAAACTAACAATGGAGAGTTGGTCGGGCTTGAAATCTCAGCAGCTTCTGCAACAGATGGTTATGGGAATATAAGAAGACGCTGACATAAGTTAGTTTACAGAAATTGTATTCATCTGTACACTTGCTTTTGGAGGATAAAAACCACACTGCAATTTACAAGAAATGGAAGATCTAAAAGAGCAGGACACTGACTTACTCCTATGAAGTCAACGCCTGCCAGGAAAAAGGGAAGGAAGACTTTCACTGAAATGCATTTCTTACTCGTATATACCTTAAGAGTTTCTAATTACCAGTTGTCATCCTACTATATTACCTCCTAATTCAAAAGATTTGTGTTTCTGATGGTAAAATCATAAGCTTATTGATTCTGAATTCTGTACCCTTCTGGGAAATCCTAGAAATATGAACCATAGTTGTAAAGGCAATTGTATTATTAGGAGCACGTCAAAACTAAAAGAAATTTCCAAAAGACTGGCTGGTGTAACGTTTGGCATACATCGCCCTCAGAGTTAATGTCAATGTTCTCATACGAACCATCATCCCTATGTGCTAATTATAAGGCTTACTACATGCTAATCATAAATCACATGTAGCAGATATTCTTAGTGGTGGAACTGCATGTCAAACAACACTTCACTGCTTGGCCTCTAGTTCAAGTTTTAGTTTTCCTATAGTTTTGTGAATACAAATGCAATCGAGCTTAGAAAAACTGTCAACTAGTTGATATAGCTATTTTTATGTCAAATCTCGACTGCAAATTGATCAACCATAAGTTTTGCCTAAAAACTATACGTATAACAAGAGAAATAAGTCAATTAACCAGGGTCTCACTAATGCAGATCTGGGAGATTGTGCAAATTAAAACTAGAGAGAAATCCAAGAACAAAAATGGGGTACAAAAGAACATTCTGAACAAGAGATAAAATGACAGTGAAAATGCATCAGGAAAAGAAGAAAGATATAGCAATAGGTTTTTCCCTCAGTCAAAATAAGCTAAACGTTTCCATAACCAAAACTGGAATGGAAGGCTAAAAGATACGAAATAAGAAAGAAACATAATGGCTTCACATCATCTTAAGTTTCTCCGGAGAAAGATGCAACTAAAAGAACATTTAGAAAGTAATTTCCGCTAAACGATCCTAACTATATGAACCTACTATACACCAGATTTCTGAAAACAATCCCATTACCAGCTATAAGATTTGGAGGGATGTGATAAGGCAACAGTTCGATGCTTCCTTCTCTTCCCTCATACTTGAGAACAGAGAGATAACCATATTCATCTCCCACAAACCTGCATATAGTCATATCACATGTATCAAATGTAAAACTAACAGTACCGCGAACAAATATCCTTTGAAACAACAATATCTACCCATTTACATGTAATGAGTGTCATAGATCACGGAGAAAGCAGTAATATTAGACTCCCACTGTAAATTAGAAGATATTCTCCTGTTCTCTAGATCCCAAATCTGTCAATTATTAAAGGAAATTAACTGTTAAAGAGAAATGAGAACAGCTGCAGCATATGGAAAAACGGGGAAGATATAAAGCACTGATAGAAGAGAAGAAGAGAGTGAAGAAGATTCATGGCTGACTAACAGTAATGCCATCTCCCCTGAAGACACATGAATGTCAGAGAAGAGTTTCCTGGGTACCTGTGTGTCTGTGAATTAACTTGCCTACACTCTCGTATCAAAAGCTTCCCTCAAAGTAAAACCACATCGCCTTACATCTCCACCACTGAACTAAAAGATTCAAGTAATCCCCAGCTTGGAAACCAGGTTAAATTGCATAGCAGAACGATCAAAGATTACCTGAATTTCATTTCCATTTGACACACCCACTAAAAATCCTTGGTTTTGCAGGAACTGGAAAGAGGTAAGAGAAAAATATATTATAGCAAAAGAGCACCAATACATATGCACTATGAAAGCATAAGGGTTGAAACTACAAATTCCAGCACACTTGTCCTACTTCATTTTACCAATATCACAGCCATTTCTAAGGCTCATAATCATACATATTTGAAGTGCATGCTAACCATCACCCGAGTAGTAAATTATATAGCATCAAGTATTGGAAGCGTAGAGTCAAGAATCAGCTTGCCCAAATATCATGAAACCAGATATGAAATTCATCAGTTGATAATGCCAAACACCAAAAACAAATCAGCAGGTGATAAAACAAATCTCTGTGCAGAAACGACACTTGGAAAGAAAGAAGAAACAGAAGGACGGCATAAATAAAAAAATCAGTCACATATTTTGACTACAAACTAACAGAAAGCCTCAGCATCAAGACGAATTCCCACACACTCCCAGTCTTAATTTAGAAAAGTGCATATGTGCAGATACATAGAGAGACCTCGCACAGCTCAAATTATACACCTCCAAATTCTTGAATGTCAATGGCTTTGGAGAGAAAAGAAGGCCCTCAGCATTAGATCCACCAATCACTTTAATCCTTCCATACCTGTACATATATCGATTATTAATTGTATAAAAGAAGTAGGACATAGAAATGAGGATGGGACATTTCTAGTTGATGGAAATTCCTTCAAGCTACGCATTCCCGCTTGTCGCACATGAATACAGAAGCTGAAATGACATGTTTTTGAACTATGTTTGAGGTCGAAGAAGTTTCATGTATTTATAGGATGGAGTATAAGTTCAGCTTACAATAAATGTTATGTCCATGTGACCTGAAAATTATGGCAATTGGTCCTAATATGTGTTTTACATGGTGATGCTTCAGTCTTGGAAGAACTATAAATTGTATCTATTGCACAAGAATTGTGCAACCTAGATTTTTACCATTAGCAGTCCAGACTTTTAATTGCAAGCATGGGTTATGCAACCATTATCACATCAATTGAAGCTTTTTACCACTCCTAGATGAGAATGGGATGCTACGAGAAGTAGACTGCAACTCATATTTTGGGAATAATCTACAATGGTTA
Source organism: Capsicum rhomboideum (assembly GCA_031232105.1). Classification (NCBI taxonomy): domain Eukaryota; kingdom Viridiplantae; phylum Streptophyta; class Magnoliopsida; order Solanales; family Solanaceae; genus Capsicum; species Capsicum rhomboideum. Next base: position 83,901,268 of record CP124713.1, on the reverse strand, counting down.
CTTTAGCACTGGTGCAAATTCACCTACTGAAAGATTGCACTATAATCAGTTGAGCCATGAGAAATTCAGTATGTAAAAAGTTGATTGCTTCAGGGCATTTGGGAAGAAATCAGTGATGGGATATTGCTAAAGCTATCACAAGGAGTATCAGAAAAATTCATGTCATTAGTTATGTTTGTTGCTGTTTGCAATTCTCTCAACTAACTTATTACTCCCCAGATGAACTCCTCAAAATTTTGTGCTACTACTAAAGTTGAGAGGACTATGTACCTTGTTACTGACGTCTGACGGGGACAAATAATGCACTATCATCTGCTTCTTATAAGCCGTACAAAAACATATAATAAAAGGTTTGGTAGACTAAACAAAGCACCGTCATAAGCATCTTCAAAGGCATATAAATTAATATGCTTTTTTACTCACAATGTTCCTATTGCCAAAAGTTGTTGAATAGGGTCAAATGCCAGAATGGACACTGTAGATGGAATCCCATAGTGAACAGAAACTGTTGCTTCCAGGTCTGTCAATTTCTCACTTCCTTGGAGCGCATTATTCTGAGAACAATGTGGTAAGGGAGTTTTAATGCACAATACAGTAAATTCAGCAGATAGAGACTATTAGGTTTGTGAATTATACACTATGCAAATAGACATTAGTGTGAAGTAAGGGAGCAAGTATTGCTCATGCAAACTGGAAGACTTTTTTAAATGACTATTAAACAGTAACATATCTTGCACTGATAGAAGGAAATGAATGCATGAGAGAAATATTAAACGATCCTAACTATATGAACCTACTATATACCAGATTTCTGAAAACAATCCCATTACCAGCTATAAGATTCGGAGGGATGTGATAAGGCAACAGTTCGATGCTTCCTTCTCTTCCCTCATACTTGAGAACAGAGAGATAACCATATTCATCTCCCACAAACCTGCATACAGTCATATCACATCTATCAAATGAAAAACTAACAGCACCGCGAACAAATATCCTTTGAAACAACAATATCTACCCATTTACATGTAATGAGTGTCATAGATCACGGAGAAAGCAGTAATATTGGACTCCCACTGTAAATTAGAAGATATTCTCCTGTTCTCTAGATCCCAAATCTGTCAATTGTTAAAGGAAATTAACTGTTAAAGAGAAATAAGAACAGCTGCAGCATATGGAAAAGCGGGGAAGATATAAAGCACTGATAGAAGAGAAGAAGAGAGTGGAGAAGATTCATGGCTGACTAACAGTAATGCCATCTCCCCCGAAGACACATGAATGTCAGAGAAGAGTTTCCTGGGTACCTGTGTGTCTGTGAATTAACTTGCCTACACTCTCGTATCAAAGCTTCCCTCAAAGTAAAAGCACATCGCCTTACATCTCCACCACTGAACTAAAAGATTCAAGTAATCCCCAACTTGGAAACCAGGTTAAATTGCATAGCAGAAAGATCAAAGATTACCTGAATTTCATTTCCATTTGACACACCCACTAAAAATCCTTGGTTTTGCAGGAACTGGAAAGAGGTAAGAGAAAAATATATTATAGCAAAAGAGCACCAATACATATGCACTATGAAAGCATAAGGGTTGAAACTACAAATTCCAGCACACTTGTCCTATTTCATTTTACCAATATCACAGCCATTTCTAAGGCTCATAATTATACACATTTGAAGTGCATGCTAACCATCACCCGAGTAGTAAATTATATAGCATCAAGTATTGGAAGCGTAGAGTCAAGAATCAGCTTGCCAAAATATCATGAAACCAGATATGAAATTCATCAGTTGATAATGCCAAACACCAAAACCAAATCAGCAGGCGATAAAACAAATCTCTGTGCAGAAACGACACTTGGAAAGAAAGAAGAAACAGAAGGACGGCATAAATAAAAAAATCAGTCACATATTTTGACTACAAACTAACAGAAAGCCTCAGCATCAAGACGAATTCCCACACACTCCCAGTCTTAATTTAGAAAAGTGCATATGTGCAGATACACACAGAGAGACCTCGCACAGCTCAGATTACAAACCTCCAATTCTTGAATGGCAATGGCTTTGGAGAGAAAAGAAGGCCCTCAGCGTTAGATCCACCAATCACTTTAATCCTTCCATCCCTGTACAATATATCGATTGTTAATTGTATAAAAGAAGTAGGACAGAGAAATGAGGATGGGACATTTCTAGTTGATGGAAATTCCTTCAAGCTACGCATTCCCGCTGGTCGCACATGAATACAAAAGCTTGAATGACATGTTTTTGAACTATGTTTGAGGTCGAAGAAGTTTCATGTATTTATAGGATGGAGTATAAGTTCAGCTTACAATAAATGTTATGTCCATGTGACCTAAAAATTATGGCAATTGGTCCTAATATGTGTTTTACATGGTGATGCTTCAGTCTTGGAAGAACTATAAATTGTATCTATTGCACAAGAATTGTGCAACCTAGATTTTTACCATTAGCAGTCCAGACTTTTAATTGCAAGCATGGGTTATGCAACCATTATCACATCATTTGAAGCTTTTTACCACTCCTAGATGAGAATGGGATGCTACGGGAAGTAGACTGCAACTCATATTTTGGGAATAATCTACAATGGTTACTTTAGTACTGGTGCCAATTCACCTACTGAAAGATTGCACTATAATCAGTTGAGCCATGAGAAATTCAGTATGTAAAAAGTTGATTGCTTCAGGGCATTTGGGAAGAAATCAGTGATGGGATCTTGCTAAAGCTATCACAAGGAGTATCAGAAGAATTCATGCCATTAGTTATGTTTGCTGCTGTTTGCAATTCTCTCAACTAACTTATTACTCCCCAGATGAACTCCTCAAAATTTTGTGCTACTACTAAAGTTGAGAGGACTATGTACCTTGTTACTGACGTCTGACGGGGACAAATAATGCACTATCATCTGCTTCTTATAAGCCGTACAAAAACATATAATAAAAGGTTTTGGTAGACTAAACAAAGCACTGTCATAAGCATCTTCAAAGGCATATAAATTAATATGCTTTTTTACTCACAATGTTCCTATTGCCAAAAGTTGTTGAATAGGGTCAAATGCCAGAATGGATGCTGTAGATGGAATCCCATAGTGAACAGAAACTGTTGCTTCCAGGTCTGTCAATTTCTCACTTCCTTGGAGCGCATTATTCTGAGAACAATGTGGTAAGGGAGTTTTAATGCACAATACAGTAAATTCAGCAGATAGAGACTATTAGGTTTGTGAATTATACACTATGCAAACAGACATTAGTGTGAAGTAAGGGAGCAAGTATTGCTCATGCAAACTGGAAGACTTTCTAAATGACTATTAAACAGTAACATATCTTGCACTGATAGAAGGAAATGAATGCATGGGAGAAATATTAATCATCTCTGCACTGGCAAAGCAGCACAGGTGGAACTTAGAATTGCCATATCTCTTCCTTCATGTTTTCTATCTTCAATGCAGTCTATTAATTGGCCTTTGAAGAAGAAAACTTCATTCACATAAGTTCTTTTTTTGCTTCCCCCATCCTTACTAGTTCGTAGGATGCTCTTCAACTAAGAAAGCATTCTGGTAGGAAGGCCGACCACTACACGAGTCAACATCAGCTCAAGAGAGCAGTTAACATTCCTTGATTCCCCTTCATGAGCAGGAAGAGAACAAAACTAGACTACAGACAGTATGATGCTGGATTGAGGATTTTATAAGACGGAGCGAGCTCTTCCATTGTGTTGCATTTTACTTGGTATAACCCCTGACCCAGTCTACTGTATTTGTATTGGAGCGATTCAAGAACAACAACTAGCTGAACCTAATGTATAGAGTTTACCCTTCACAATATCGCAAACCAAACTTCTGAGAATTTGGTATTGTCTCAAGAAGAAAACTGCTAATTCCATTTTAATCATACTCTTGTTATATTTCTATCTAATCTCATCCGCAGCCTGAAATCAAAGCCCATAGCCCTGTTTTCACAGGACACGAAACAAGGTCCAGATAATGTTACCTCATATTTCAAGTCTTCATTTATTTATTTTTTGAGAATGGTTAACAGTATTTTCATCAAGGATACTTACACAAGCTGTGTGGGTTACCCAAATCAAAGGGATTACAATAGAAGAAAAAACATTCTATATGTAATCTAGGACAGCAAAGATAGATTTTATATTTTCTAGACATCCTTGTTTAAACCAAAAATAGTAAAGCACTAAACACTTCATCTTTAAATTCTGCATAGAGTCCACTTGGTCTTCAAAGCATCTTTGGTTCCTTTCTTTCCATAAGGTCCACCAAATATAGGCTGAGACAATTCTCCATCTGTCTTTCTGACTAGATAGCCTTCCTTCTCCATTCCATGATTCCATCTTCTTAGAACATCAGTTAATTCTAGTGGCATCACCCATCTAATTCCTCTCAGGTTGATGGATATTTTCCAGAGTTGATCTGCCCATTTGCAGTGTAAAAAGAGACAATTGATAGTCTCTGCTTGCTCTCCACATAAGAAGCATCTGGAACATAAATGGAAACCCCTCTTTGCTAAGTTGTCCTGAGTAAGGTCCTTGTTATTTGCCAGCAACCAAACAAAACAAGCTACGTTATAGGGTATCTTGACTTTCCATATCAATTTCAATGGCCACAATTCCACCAAAACATTTGCCTTGTTGAGCTCTCTATAGACTGACTTGACAGAGAACATTCCTTTACTATATTTTAACCAAACCATGCAATCTTCATTGGTAGCTAAGTTGCTCGGACTCTCCAAAAATGCTGCCGCACCCGTGTCGGATCCTCCAAAAATGCTGCAGCACCCGTGTCACTACTTTTGAAGGATCCGACACACACCCGATGGCATTTTTGAAGAGTTCGAGCAACATAGATTGGTAGAAAACCCACTGAACTGATCTAGAATATTCAGAAATTGTCATTCTGCCATCTCCAAGTCATTTAGGTGTCTTCTAAAGCTGAATTCCATCCTTGGTCTGACCACAGTTCTTCCACAGTAGCTTGTTGCCGTTACAGAGGTCATAGATATCAGGAAAATTATTGTTTTAAAGGTGAGTGATCTAGCCAGCATTCTTCCCAGAAGGAAATTTTCTTCCCATTTCCAATTTTGAAAGTCTTCATTTTAAAGACCGAAAAAAGTTCAACAAAGACAGAGACAAGTTCAAAGAATTTAGATCCTAGAATGTGTCTCTAGCCCTAGCCTTGAAAAAATGCTCCAATAGAAACGATTGGCTCTCACTATTGCTTATGAGTAACAAGAAATGATCGTTCTTTTATTTCCGATTGTCTAACATGGCATATTTGTTCTTCTGTTTTATGTTTCATATCTTTCCTGCACTTTACCCTCCCTAGACCTCACTTGTGGGATTTTACTGGGTATGTTGTTATTGTTGTATCTTTCCTGCACCTTGAGCAGAAATCATTGTTGATGACTTCTCTTAGATTTTACTTTCATAGTAAATGTTAGAGTGGGTTAAAGTCCCGCATTGATTGGGGAATGAATTGGCGGCCTGCTTATATGGGGACTTGGAAAATCCTTCCCTCATGAGGTAGATTTTGGGGTGTGAGTTACGCCCAAAACCTAATTTTTCATTGTATTAGAACAGGACCTAACCTATCTCACCTGATGTTGGGCCCCCAAATTAAATTTCTCACGCTCTAGATATCCAGCATTGGACGTGAGGTGGGTGTTAAAGAATGAGAAAAAGTCTCATATCGGTGGTTAATGAGATGGGTGGTCTCCTTGTAAGGCTTGGGCAATTCTCCTCCCTTTGAGATAACTTTTGGGGTGTGAGTTAGGCCCAAGACTTACTTTACATGGTATCAAATCCAGGTTCATCCTCGTTTGTGCTCTCGGTCCATGCTCCAGTTGGGTCTGGGCATGAACAGGGGTGTTAGAGTGGGTTAAAGTCCCATATTGATTGGGGAATGGATTGGCAGTATGCTTATATGAGGACTTGGGCAATCCTTCCTCATGAGCTAGCCTTTGGGGTGTGAGCTCGGCCTAAGACCTAATTTTTCAGTAAAAAGGAAGAGAAAGGCATGGTTCTAGGGTTTCTGGGAGCTCAACGAACACAACTCTAGTCCTGCGTTGCAAGCATACTGATCTTCGAACGTTGTCATTAACAAACATATTATGAATAAATTTTACCAAATGACAAACGTGTGAAGAATATATTTAACAAAATCTAAGAACCCCACTGGTATTCTACTGCATTAGTTTCTTGCACCATACACTGTAATTAGTGATGATTAATAATTGCATAACCATATGATAGAAGTGAAGCGAAAATGCAGAAAAATAACCAAGGATCAAGATTGATCCGAGAGCATCATGAGCACCAAAAAATGAACTTGAGAGAATTTTAAACAGAAGGCGTATTGTATTAGCATCAATTGATCACAAGGGCCTTCTATGTACATCAATCAATCACAACTCAATCACCAGAATACTATTACACAACTAACTCCAAGTAACTACCTGTTGTAACTAATTTCATGTAACTGCTGCAGATGTGGCATGACTGCTGCTGCTAAACTTCAGCTTAGCTCAACCAGCTTCTATCAGCTGTAATTGAGCTCACAACAGCTCCAATTCTCTGCACCCGATCTCATAGAAGTTCAACAAGCTCAGCATCCGGCTCCCAACTCCTAAAATCTCTATCAACATTCCCCTCATAAGAGTATCCTTGTCCTCAAGGATGAAAATGAGGAAACTTAGTTTTCACCTCATAAAAATATTCCCAAGTAGCTTGGTCAGCTGGAAGAACAAGCCACTTGATTAGAAACTTTTGAATAGTGTTATTGTCTTTCTTAACCATTATCCTAGCTAGTGCATTGTGATGGTAAAGGGAAGGTGAAGCAGAAGAGGTTGGTGGATGGTGAGGCAGCGTAAGTAAAACATGATAAGGTTCAAGGAGGCATTGGAAGTGGGATGCATTTGGACAGAAAGAGGTAAGACAATTATAGGAAATAGCACCAGCTTTGGCCCCTATCTGATAAGGAACAAAGTAAATAGGGTGCAGCTTGCTAAATGTTATGGTATTTAAATACAACTGCCTATAGGAATGGAGCTTAAGATAGACCCAATCACCTATAACAGAGCTTCTATCAGGCCTATAAAGATCACCCACATTTTTTATGTGTTGCTGAATTCTAAATAGATGAAATTTAATAAGTAAAAACATAGCTTCCCTAACATCCAAGCACATGTGAATGGTTTTCAGGGAAGACTCTCAAGATGGGTAGGATAAATGAATTGGTGAAGGTTTCCATACAGAACTTCATGAGTTAATTTTACGACAGAATGATGAGTCGTACTATGCCATCATTCAGAGAGGCGTCAATATTTAAGCCAATCAGATGAGGCATCCTAAGTATGCATCAAAGGATCTATTGAGAACTTCTTATTAGCCATCTGTTTGGGGATACTAGGCAATAGAATGACACGACTGGATGCCTTGAAAGCCAAAGAATTGTCACAATTGACTTGAGAAAACAGGGTAGTCTATCACTACTTATTGCGGAAGGCATGCTATGTACCTCAAAAATGTTTTCACGGGGTGCTTGAGTCACCATATTAGCAGGACAAGGATGAAGAGAAACAAAATAGCCATATTTACTCAGCCTATCCGTTACTACCCAAATCACAACTTTAATGCTAGACTTAAGGAGGCCCTTTATGAAATCCACAGAAACATTTGGCCATACTGTGCTAGCAATTGACAAGTATTGCGTCAATTATAGGCTTGCAACTCTATCATCATACCTCATTGACAAATATCACACTCTTTGATGAATTCAACAACATCATCACATATCCCCTTCTAATAAAATAAGCTGCTTTAATGTTTGCACATTAGTTTCACTCACCAGAATGACCGCCCTTGTTGGGGCAGTAGTCATTTGATGAAAGAATCTAAGGTTGAGACAATAAGGAGTAAAAGAGGATGGTAAGGCCTTGGGAAGTAAGTACTGACACTAGGATATGGGAAGAATAGCGAGACTAAAATCTAAAAAGTGAGGAGGGAGCTGAAAAAATTCGAGAATTCTATAAATGATGACCCTTATGAGAAATATAAGAAGGGGAGAGAGGACACAGAAAGGAAAGGTATGGAGTACAAGAAACATAAGGAGATAAAGGATTCCAAAAGATGGACCATCATAAAACAAGAGTCAAGGGAGCATGAGTAACTAGATTGGAGAAGTAGAAAAAATGGGAGTTAGCAGAAAGGAAAGAGGGAAGGAGATAACAAGGAAAAAGAAGCCACTATTTTGGTGCTGGAGTTTAGTTGGTTATTATATACTTCTTCGCAATTTTAGTATGCTATATTCAAGTTAGTTTTACCAATTGGATGCTCGTTGAGGCAAATTATAACATAAGTTTCTATATTTTAGTATACACTTGACCAAGGTTTTGCTAACAACTATATAAAACATTAACTTTGTTAAAAAAAAAAATGGAGAGTATCTTTAAGAGTCATTTCCATGTATGGCGTATAAGTGGAGGAGGAGGAATAGTGACAAGGTGTTTAATGTTGGTAATTGGGTCTATTTCAAAATGCAGCCTTATAAGCAACACATTAGTTCAACTCAACACTTTTACAAGCTTGTTGCAAGATAATATGGTCCATTCTAGGTGATTAAAAGAGTTGTCCCAGTGACTTATATATTGTTGTTTTAGCATAAGTGAAAATCCATTCTACTGTCCATGTGTCCTATTAAAGAAGTGTTATGAAGTTCCTAATCACATCTCTTATCCTTTTGTCACCAATATTTCTCATCCCCATTGTCCTATTCATAAAGTTGTCTTACAAAGGAGAATGGTGAACAAGGGAAACAAGGTAGTAGCATAAGTTCTGGTCAAATAAAAGGGGTTTCCTATTGATGATGCAACCTGGGAGTCTTACAATGCTCTAATAATGAGGTTTCCATATTTTGTTCCTTGAGGTCAAAGATCTATTTGGGAAGGGGAGTATTGTTACACATGTTAGTGTTGAGATATAGTTCAGAAAATTAGTTAGTTCACATCAACATTTAGTTAGTTAACTGCAACTGTCAATTAGTTTATCTATTAGGATTAAAGTTACATTGGAAGCAGTTAACAGATTTTCCATTTCAGCCAATTCAATTGTTACAAGCTATATAACATTCCTATTGTAAAGATTGCATATCAATATACAAGTCGTTACATTCCTTTTCTAAATCTCTTCTCTTCTTCCCAATTTTTGCTCTTATTCTTCTATTATTGAGTTGATCATCACCTCAATACTCGAATCGTCATTGATTCCTACAATTGAGTTAACAAAGTGGGGTTAGGGGAAAGTGGAGTGTACACAGTCTTATCCCTATTTTGTGAATGTAAGGAGGCTGAGGGGAGCCTACTTTACGCACTTCCGCACTAAGAATGTAAGGCCAACTACACAAGCAAAAAGACATCACCTGCAGCTTCCAATCCAATGACAAGCAAAAGACGAAGAACCTTTATAAGTTTAAAATCAAGGAATGATCCATAAAAAAAGCTCTTTTCTCTCTCCTCCCTATAAATGCCTAACCCTATACTGATGACTGAGGTGGTCGGTGGCCAGTCATTGTCCGTGACTGGCGTGCTATCATCGGTAGATTTTTCCCATTAACTGAGAAGAGCGAGGGACATAATTCACCTTGCAAATTACTTTATGTGGACACTACTAGACCTATGAATATAGTGACTCAAAACCCTATCAATGATCCTATTGCTATTAAACCGGTGACGATTATCAAAGGTATTCCCAGGATCAGATAAACAAAAGCAAAAGTGTCACGACCCAATTTCTCAGGTCATGATGGCACCTACCATAACCCACCAGTAGGTAAGCCAACCTTTAGTACAGAACAACTAGTAGTAAACTAATAAGAAAAGCGGAAGTCAAGACTAATAAGATGCGAAGAAGATAAGAAGAAAGTAAACATTTTCCCCCAAAACCTGGTGAGGTTAGTACAAGAGCCACTATCAATCAAGAGTACAAGATGAACACAATATATATATATATATATATATATACAGAAAAGTCTCTAAAATTCAAAATAAAGATCAGTATAGCAAAAGATGAAGAGCAGGAAAAACTCTGAATTCCAGGAGCTGACCCCGAATCTCCAATCCATGACATCTCCACACGATGCACACATCAGCGGTGAGAACTCATACTATGATCTGTAAGGTGAAGAAATATAGTATGAGTATCAACATGAGGTACTCAGTAGGCATCAACCGATTAAGCTCCAAAGACAATGTAAGTATAAATAACATGTAAAGCAGGAATAGACATTGTAGACAACTATCTAAGAAATAAAACACAATAATACTGATGGAAAAGTAAATATAAACTATCATACCCGACTAGTAATCCGGGATGAAGGTGCAATACCGTACATAACTAGTTTATACATAAATGAAGAATGAAAGACGGATATATAGTAGTAGTAGTAGTAGTACGAGGAAAGAAGGGTATATACAATAAGAATAGATAAGGAAGAAGAGGGATATACTATAATGCTATATACATAGGGCTGAACATGAAGGCACTAACCTGAGGGAGCTAGCCTAACATCTCGAGGATCATAACCAAATAGGGGAGCTAACTCTAGCATAATCAGAGTCTCTAATTGAAATACAAATAATCATATCATAGTATATCAATAATAAATCTTTCCAGAATAAGAAGTAAGGGAACTCGAAAGTGTACCTACAAACTCGGGTACCAATCCATAACCAACCTGCCACAAACTATACAATAATAACCAACCAATAACCTAATTGGGCCCCCATAAGCCCGAAAGGCACAAGCAAACACTCAACAAACAGTAAACATAACATATACCTATACATCCCTCCATAAAACTAATAAATACGAGCGCCAAATAATTATACTAGTGATAGGTGATGTATGCGAATGAAATGAAAGTCATGAAAAAACCCAGATGATGTAAGATAAACCAAGTACCATAACCAACACAAGTGTATACACCTCATCCAGCTCAGCAGCTAGCACAGGCAGGACCTACAACGACTATCCTTCTCCAGTACTATGGCTCATTGGATGAAGGGGCCCATAGGGGACTTGAAATATCCGTATACACAACTTGGTACTGAACCAGGACTTTCATAATCCATATCTATAAAGCAACGATAATGAGAATCGAATTTGAATCGAAACCAGTGGGTAATAACAAAAGGCCAGATAATTCATAATTGAACAATAATGATAACCGGATTTATACCAAAACTAGTGGATAATAACAAGAGGTCAGATGATACATTTATAATCACTGGAATTCCTATACAAGAACAATACACAACTCGCAGAAAGCTCAAGTATTAGCCATAACCGAGCGCCATAGCTCCCAAGCCACAATAATAAATAAATGCCAGACTCGAATTAAAACTCAAGTATGACATAACTAGCAGTAATCCAGGGGTCCTAAGCCCATTATCAATCCATTTATTTGTAAAATTCAATCTCGGGAGGTCAAATCCTCTAAGGTCAGGTGGGTTTAATTACTAGACCAAAGAGGTGCGGTCAAAGATCCATTACTACCCTTCCTAAGGGTGATGAAGCTAAATAGGCATGTAATCAAGTCTAAGTCAACCCCGACCAAAGGTTAGCCTAGGAAAGCAGTCATAACCCCATTTAAGCCTGCCTATTTAAGCCTAAGGGGGATTCATTGGAAGCATTATATTTGCAAAAAGGCAATGGAACCCATTATCAGACCCTGATAACCCAACCTAAGGCAAACACTTATCTGAACCTAGGCTAAGGATTCATATGTCATGCCTCAAATTCCAACGGGGCGGACTGGCACCCGAAGCCGATAAGGCCCGAGAGAACCAATCTTCATCCATGTCTATTCATATGCATGTCATCCAAGAAACATCACCATCACGTATAGATACAAGATGCTAATAGCGGAAGTCATGGAAACAAGTGCTATATATGAAACTTGGCCGTAAGGGCCATCAAGTCAAAATGGACATACATCCCTTACATTCATATTCCCACATACGTCTACAAAGACTCTAACAGATGCATATACATAACCATCCTAAAGTCGGGACAAGTCCCTGCTTTATACATCATATACAATACCAAAAACCAATGTACACATGGGGGGTCAGTACGAATGACTCGAAAAGCCCCGAACCAACTGGAGCTCACCAATGACTGGCAGATAATCCGCAACCTACTGTGGAGGTCTACTAGCACCGATGCCTGCAGAAAGTAAGGTAAGTCCCCCAAGGGGGGTCAGTATGAAGAATGTACTGAGTATGCAAGGCTATAAGAAACTGCATCAATATATAAGAGCTCCAGTCATTCGTACTGACCCCCCATGTGTACATTGGTTTTTGTCATTGTATATGATGTATAAAGCGGGGACTTGCCCCGACTGTAGGTTGGTTATGTATATGTATCTTTAGAGGCTTTGTAGACGTATATGGGAAGACGAATGTAAAAGATGAATGCCCATTTTGATTTGATGGCCCTAACGGCCAAGTTTCATATATAGTATATGTTTGCCATGACTTTCGCCATTGATATCTAGTTACATGAGATAGGGAGATATTCACACGAAAACATGCATAGGAAGACACATGAGTAAAGATTGGTTCTCTCGGGCCTTATCGGCTTCGGGTGCCAGTCCGTCCCGAATGGGATTCAGGGCGTGACACCTTACATACCTTATTTTCCCAATATGAATACACAATCCTATATGTGAATACAATAATCCAGCTCTTTTCTTACGTTTCACTCTACAACACAAGTACATAGAGGAGCTCACGTTAATAACTCACTATCTTACACGCACATAAGAAGACAATGAGTTACATGATTGCCCTATAACGTCATTTCACCCTTTACAATACCATTCATGGAATTATCATACCAACAATACCACAACCTTCCATACATTGACCAAGACATCATAAACCAATATCATGTCACACCAAGTTCATACTTTACATTTCTCCATCAACACAACATCACAATTACTCCATCAAGTCACCTCAATACACTTCATAACATCATATCGACAACAATCCCACAATTTACACTCATAGAAAAATAACAATTCAAGGAATATAACCACACCATACATGTTGATATTTCATTCACACCATTCACTTTCATCAAAAACTCAAGTCTCCTTTCAAGTTTAAATCACATAGATGACATATCTTTTAGCAAAAAGCAAAAGTGCACTACTTACACTTTTAGAATTAACCATCATGATCTACATACTCTCCCATGCATATAATATATTAATCCATGAAATTATACATTTACCAAGGCTTGCAAAGTGATGATCTTGTCCAAAGGAAATAACTTAGGGTTTGGAAGATATGAGAAATATCTTTTAGAAAATGTCTAGAAAGGCATGTGTGGTTTTTGGAATAAAAGTCTGATTTTTGCCTTTATATAGCCCCTCAAGTCATCCTTAGCAAATTCTTGGCATTAAATGCCATGTTTACTTGGTCAAATTGGAAGAATGGGTCATTTGCCCTTTGGGCCATGCATTTTGGCTTCATTGTGGGCCTTAAATTGAGCCCAATTACACATGTTAGCTTAGCCCACCAAATTCAATGTATGATCCACCATATATCTCATGTTTAAATAATTCCATAAATTTCACGACAATATTCACTCACGAAATTCATGTTCGTAGCCTCAATCTAAAAAATAAGAAATTCTAGCCACTTATGGCTTACTTGAACATAATTTGATAAAATAATTGTGACGAAGAATTAACCCCAACTCGTATTCCAAACTCGCTCAAGAGTAGTCCTACTACGATGGAATAATGATACCATAACCCAAGAGTCCTCTTTATAGATTAATAATTGTAGAAGAAATTTGGCAAAAAGCACCCCGGCACGCTCTCGGGCGCCCTAGGGACTTAGAAAAATTTCAGCAGTTGAAAGGTGTGCAGGGGAGGACTGGCACACCCCCTTGCTGCCTGTGACAAACAAAATTCAGGCCAAATTGGCCTGGCACACCACCTGGAGCGCCCCATACTAAATTTTTGATTTCGACTTTTCTTTGCTGATTTGGTTGGATTCTTCAAGTCCCAACATTTTGCTTGCCTCTTATCTTTAAGATCCTTTACTTGGATGTCCCTTAAACCTCACTTTTCACCGCACAAATGCTCCACAAAGTCACAAACACCTCCTACGAAGGTCTAATCACATTTACTAGCACAATATCAAATGTTCCATCAATAACAATACAAAATACATACTTATTACTCTCGAACCTAGGGTAAACATGGTTCAAGGTTGGAAAGTAGGGTCGGGAAGGTACGGGGTGTTACATTCTTCCCCCTTTAGAAACATTCATCCTTGAATGTTAATAACATCGTCTCATGTACAACAAATGCATCTCTATATTATCACATATCTACATATACACATAATGCTCATAGATACTTACTTGTTATTACTCCGATCCCGCATCTTGAACTTTCTCTTCCATTTGAAACAGATGAGGGTACTTGGACTTCATCATTTCTTCGGCTTCCCATGTGATCTCTTCTACTTGTTGATTTCTCCAAAGTACCTTTATGGAAGCTACGTCTTTATTCCTTAACTTCTTCACTTGTCTATCCAGAATAACAATAGGTATATCTTCATAGGTGTGATCCTCCATAACTTGTACATCTTCAATGGGACCAATACACGATGGATCTCCTACGCACTTTCGAAGTATCGAAACATGAAATACTGGATGAACTGGGGAGTGTTCTTGCGGTAGTGCCAATTCATATGCAACTTGCCCAAATCTTCGGACAATTTCATATGACACATTATATAGGGCCAACTTTCCTTTCTTTCCATATTTCATTATCCTGTTCATTGGTGACCCTTCCAAAAATACTCAATCACCTATGGTAAATTCTAACTCTCTTCTTCTAACGTTGATATATGAGTTATGTCGACTTTAAGTCGTTTGTAGCCACTGTTGTATTACCTTAACTGTCTCTATAGCTTGATGAGCAAGATGTGGCCCGAGTAAAGCAGTTTCACCCGCTTCAAACTTTCCAATTGGTGATCTACATTTTCTCCCGTATAAAGCTTCATAAGGTGCCATTTTAATACTTAAACGATAGCTATTGTTATAAGCAAATTCAATAAGAGGTAGATGATCATCCCAACTGCCTTGAAAATCTAACGTGCAAGCTCGTAGCATATCTTCAAGTGTTTGGACAGTACGTTCTGCTTGTCCATCTGTCTGAGAATGAAAAGTCGTACTCACATTCACTTGTGTACCCAATCTCTTCTGAAAAGATCTCCAAAAATGCATGGTAAATTGTGCTCTTCTGGCTGATATAATGGAAATTGGAATACCATGCAATCGCACTATCTCTTTAACATACAACCCTGCATAATCTTCAGCTGTATAGGTGGTCTTGACTGGAAGGAAATGCGCTGACTTAGCAAGCCTGCCAACTATGACCCATATGGAATCAAATTTCTGCAGTGTACGAAGCAAAACTGTGATGAAATCCACGTTAATCATGTCCCATTTCCAGACTGGAAGGTTAATACATTGCATATAACCTCCAGGTTTCTGATGCTCTACTTTCACTTGTTGACAATTTGGGCATTGAGCTACAAATTCTGCAATGTTCTTCTTCATGTTTCCCCACCAATACATTTCTTTCAAATCATGGGACATTTTGGTAGCTCCAGATGATCGTGAATGATGCGCCTCTGTCATAATTCATCTCCTCAGCTCATCTACATTCGGTACACATAATCTACCTTGGAATTGAAGTACTTCTTCTTGCGTAAGATCAAATGGTCTTACATTCTCTTTCAGTTGAAATAAAAAAGGGTCCGCATACTGGTTTTCCTTTACTTCAGCTACTAATGAAGACTCTGCCGTATTTTACACAATAACCCCTTCATCCGGAGTTTCAATAAGACGAACTTCCAAACTGGCTAGTTGATGTAGGTCCTTAATTATATCTTTCTTTTTCTGTCCACTGACTATTAGTGCTCCCCTATTTCTTTACGACTTAATGCATCGGCTACCATATTTGCTTTTCTCGGATGATATAAGATATCACTAACATAATCTTTTAGTAATTCCAGCCACCTTCGCTGTCTCCAGTTTAGGTCCTTCTGCTTAAAGGTATATTGCAAACTCTTGTGATCAGTATATATATCAACATAAACCCCATACAACTAGTGGCGCCATATCTTTAAAGCAATTATCATAGCTTCTAATTCAAGATCGTGTGTAGGAGAATTCTTCTCATGTGGTCGCAAATGTCGTGAGGCATAGACTATTACAGTATCGTGCCGCATCAATACACATCCTAAACGGACTCCTGAAGCATCACAATATACTTCATACCCCTCTGTGCCTTTCGGCAGTACCAATACAGGTGTAGAAGTCAATTTATTTTAGCTTTTGGAAACTCCTCTCACATGCATCACTCCACTGGAACTCGGTTGTCTTGTGCGTTAGCTTTGTTAAAGGCACTGCAATGAAAGAAAACCCTTCAACCAATATTCTACATCTATAGGTGTCGTAGGTCTTGGCCAATTCTTCACCGCTTCAATCTTTTGTATTCAACCCCTATTTCTTCACCCGATACAATGTAACCCAAAAATGCTACGGATTTTAAATTCACACTTAGAGAACTTCGCATATAACTTACGATCATGAAGAATCTGTAACACCTGCCGTAAGTGATTAGCGTGGTCCTCTTGTGATCTTAAATAACCTAGAATTTCATCTATAAACATGGTCATGAATACATCTAAAAATGGTTTGAACCCCTTATTCATCAAATCTCTAACAACTGCTGGTGCATTGGTTAGCCCCAAATGAAATAACTAGAAATTCATAGTGACCATACCGTGTTCGAAAAGCTGTCTTGGGTATCTTTTTATCTAACCCTGACTTGATGGTAACCCGATCTCAAGTTAACCTTTGAAAAACATTTGGTACCTTGTAATTGGTCAATTAAATCATCAATTCTAAGAAGGGGATACTTATTCCTAATTGTCACCTTATTCAATTGCCAATAGCCAATACACATTCTCAGTGTACCATCTTTCTTCCGTACAAATAATACTGGTGCACCCTACGGGGACACACGAGGCCTTATAAATACCTTGTCCAAAAGGTCTTTTAATCGCTCCTTTAATTCCCGCAATTCTGCTGGAGCCATTTGATACGGGGGAATAGAGATAGGCTGAGTGCCTGGATTCACATCAATCCGAAACTCTACTTCCCATTCTGGGGGTAAACCTGGAAGATCATCAGGAAATACATCGAGAAATTCATTGACCACTGGAACCGACTGAGGAGTTAGTGGTTCCATATCAATATCGTTCACCCGTACTAGGTGAGATATGTACCCCTTGGCTATCATCTTCCTTGCTTGAAGATAGGAAATAAATTTACCTCTCGGTGCCCCTACATTACCCGTCCATTCAAGAACGTTCGTTTGTGGAAACTGAAAATGTACTTTCTTAGCTCGGCAACCTATCGTGGCATAACAAGTAGCCAGCTAATCCATACCCATTATAACATCAAAATCCACTATTTCCAGCTCAATAAGATCAGCCAACGTACCATGATCACACACAGTTACTACACAATTACATTATACTCTTTTAGCGACAATCGCTTCACCAACCGGTGTAGATACTTCAATTGGCTTAACTACTAATTCTGGTGTTCTTTTCTTTTATTTTTTTCAACAATCAAGGGAGTAACATATGATAGGGTAAAACCCAAATCAATCAATGCATATATCTTATTGAAAAAAATGTATGAATAGTGTACCTGTTTCTACATCGGGAGAAGCCTCCGAATTCTGTCGATACGCTGAGGCATGGGTACGGTTCTGGGTTCCACTAGCACCAACTGTCTCTCTAGAACCTTTTCCACGCCCCGTAGGCTGTGCACCTCTACCCAGAGGAGGCACTGATGATGGCGATGCGACGGTTGGTCCTGTAGGTCGTGCCATGCCACCCGTGCTCCTTTGTGGACACTCTCTTACTATGTGCCCTGGCACGCCACAAAAATAGCAAACATTCATTCCAAACCGACATTCACCTAGATGAAACCTTCCGTAACGCTGGCATAGCTGACGAGAAGACCTCGAGCGGTTCATATTGCCTTGGCTTGATACCCCACTGTCCATAAATCCTGAGTTTCACTTCTTTGCCCAAACTGGTTGCTTCTAAACCCTTAGAATAGAGGGGGAGCATTTGCTGTGGAATGAGGAAATGATGGCCTAGGCGGTCTATGAAAAATCCGAGGCCCAAATCCTCCTTGGGACGCCATGAACTGTCCCATGGGTTTAGCCCTCTTTGACGATCCTCCTTCCAATTCTTGCATCTTTCTCCTTTGCCTCTGACCCTCCATCTGCTATGCAAGAGCTTGTCTTTGAACTTGTGCAGCAACTATAAGGGTCAATATTTGCACCGTACTCATTAAATCCTGCTCAATAGTATTAACAGGTGGTTCCAAAGACACTCCTCTTCTTCTTGACTCTTCTGTAGACGGAAGAGTAGGAGAAGCCCGCGATGCAAATTCAGTGTCAGCCCCACCTTGACTAGCTTGGTCAGGTGGTGGTCTACTCGTTCCTTCTCTGGCAAACATATCTACCTGCTTACCTTTGCCCCTACCTCATCTTGTAATCGGCATTTTACTATAACAAAGAAAACCAATTCCAATGGGCAAATACGATTCCACTTACAACATTGGCTCTATTGCACGATCTAGATATGAAGAAAAGAAACAACTCGTAAATGTCCCGTAGCCTCATACTTATAAATGTTGTGCACAACACATCCATAAGCAAGACTTTACTCAGACACGACTTTGTAGACACCCTTAGGATGACCTGATTTGATACCACTTTTGTCACGCCTCGAATTCTAACGGGGCGGACTGGCACCCAAAGCCGATAAGGCTCGAGAGAACCAATCTTCATCCATGTCCATTCATATGCATGTCATCCAAGAAACATCACCATCACGTATAGATACAAGATGCTAATAGCAGAAGTCATGGAAACATTTGCTATATATGAAACTTGGCCGTTAGGGCCATCAAGTCAAAATGGACATACATCCCTTACATTCATATTCCCACATACGTCTACAAAGCCTCTAACAGATGCATATACATAACCATCCTAAAGTCAGGACAAGTCCCCACTTTATACAACTTTACAATACCAAAACAAATGTACACATGTGACTCGGAAAGCCCCGAACCAACTGGAGCTCACCAAAGATCGACTAATGATCCGCAACCTACTGTCGAGGTCTACTAGCACCTGTGCCTACAGCAAGTAAGGTGAGTCCCCCAAGGGACGTCAGTACGAAGAATGTACTCAGTATGTAAGGCTTATAGGAAACTGCATGATGTATATAAGTGCTTCCATGGAATCAAATATAAGAGAATAGTCAGTACAGATAAACCACTGGTCTGCATATATGGAACCATGTACATTACATTCTTTACTTCTTTTGCCTTTATGTTTGTTCATCTTTATTGTTCTACCCATGCTAGGCTTTTCTGTCGCCCGTGGGATGAGATTAACCCATGTTAGGTATTTTAACCCCGGGGATGTGATTAACCCATGCTAGGCTTTTCTGTCGCCCCTGGGATGTTAGATTAACCCATGCTAGGTATTTTAACTCCTGGGATGATGTTAACCCATGCTAGGCTTTTATTTCGCCCCTGGGATGTTAGATTAACCCATGCTAGGTATTTTAACCCCTAGGATGATGTTAACCCATGCTAGGCTTTTATTTCTCCCCTGGGATGTTAGATTAACCCATGCTAGGCTTTTATTGTGCCCCTGGGATGTTACTCAAGAATATACAAACAATTATACATTACTTCCGTTCTTACATTATGAGAGTTATACATTAATTTATTTGCTTACTTCTATGAGATTGATACCGTGGTGGTTGTAAATTATTTGAACTTTGGAACATAACATTATTGGAACTGTGGAACGTAATATTATTGGAACTTTGGAACCATGTCCACAATTATGTGACATATGAATAATAGTATGTCAATGAATAAGGTACATGTGAACAACAATATATATGACAACTTGAAATGAGATAGCTTGGAACAATTCGGAATGGGATAAGTACAATGACAATGTAACCACTATATGCTGTAGAAAGATACGGAAAGAGTAACCTTACATACCTTATTTTCCCAATATGAATACACAATCCTATATGTGAATACAACAATCTAGCTCCTTCCTTACGTTTCACTCTACAACACAAGTACATAGCGGAGCTCACATTAATAGC
This sequence comes from Capsicum rhomboideum, assembly GCA_031232105.1. Lineage (NCBI taxonomy): Eukaryota > Viridiplantae > Streptophyta > Magnoliopsida > Solanales > Solanaceae > Capsicum > Capsicum rhomboideum. The sequence goes on along the minus strand of CP124713.1, from coordinate 83,880,925 downwards.
TCACTATCTTACATGCACATAAGACGACAATAAGTTACATGATTGCCCTATAACGTCATTTCACCCTTTAAAATACCATTCATGGAATTATCATACCAACAATACCAAATCCTTCAATAAATTGACCAAGACATCATGAACCAATATCATGTCCACCAAGTTCATACTTTACACTTCTCCATCAACACAACATCACAATTACTTCATCAAGTCACCTCAATACACTTCATAACAACATATCGACAACAATCCCACAATTTACACTCATAGAAAAATAACAAGTCAAGGAACATAACCACACCATACATGTTGATATTTCATTCACACCATTTACTTTCATCAAAACCTCAAGTCTCCTTTCAAGTTTAAATCACATAGATGACACATCTTTTAACAAAAACCAAAAGTGCACTACTTACACTTTTAGACATAACCATCATGATTTACATACTCTCCCATGCATATAATATATTAATCCATGAAAGTATACATTTACCAAGGCTTGCAAAGGGATGATCTTGTCCAAAGAAAATAGCTTAGGGTTTGGAAGATATGAGAAATATCTTTTAGAAAATGTCTAGAAAGGCATGTGTGGTTTTTGGAATAAAAATCTAATTTTTGCCTTTATATAGCTCCTCAAGTCATCCTTAGCAAATTCTTGGCATTAAATGCCATGTTTACTTGGTCAAATTGGAAGAATGGGTCATTTGCCCTTTGGGCCATGTATTTTGGCTTCATTTTGGGCCTTAAATTGAGCCCAATTACACATGTTAGCTTAGCCCACCAAATTCAATGTATGATCCACCATATATCTCATGTTTAAATAATTTCCTAAATGTCACGACAATATTCACTCACGAAATTCATGTTCGTAGCCTCAATCTCAAAAATAAGAAATTCTAGCCGCTCATGGCTTACTTGAACATAATTTGATAAAATAATTGTGACGAAGAATTAACCCCAACTTGTATGCCAAACTTGCTCAAGAGTAGTCCTACTACGATGGAATAATGATACCATAACCCAAGAGTCCTCTTTATAGATTAATAATCGTAGAAGAAATTTGGCAAAAAGCACCCCGGCACGCTCCTGGGCGCCTTAGGGACTTAGAAAAATTTCAGCAGTTGAAAGGTGTGCAGAGGCGGCCTGGCACACTTCCTGGAGCCCCCTTGCTGCCTGTGCCAAACAAAATTCAGACCAAAGCGGCCTGGCACGCCACCTGGAGCGCCCCGTACTAAATTTTTGATTTTGACTTTTCTTTGCTGATTTGGTTGGATTCTTCAAGTCCCAACCTTTTGCTTGCCTCTTATCTTTAAGATCCTTTGCTTGGATGTCCCTTAAACCTCACTTTTCACCCCACAAATGCTCCACAAAGTCACAAACACCTCCTACGAAGGTCTAATCACATTTACTAGCACAATATCAAATGTTCTATCAATAACAATACAAAATACGTACTTATTGCTCTCGAACCTAGGGTAAACATGGTTCAAGGTTGGAAAGTAGGGTCTGGAAGGTACGGCATGTTACATCACAATCCCGTCCCAAGGCACTAAAAGAGCTAAGTCTAATCCTAAAGGTAGATCATATACTAACCTAAGGGAAAACATGCCCGAATTCTAGAAAAAAGGAGCCTTAATCGGCTAAAAATAAGCATGAGAACGTGGATAATGCATGTATGCCATCACCAATATCCAAACAAAGCAAATGTAAGCGCCTAAGCATCTATAAATTAAGAGACAACTCCTTTAAAGCATAGTGAACTAACCTGGTGACCATGGTCTCATAACCAAGGCCTCGGTCCCAACAATGTAATTTACAGAATAATAAGAGTATATAAGCATATGTAAAATTTCAGAAGTGGGATCAATGAGAGGCATCATTCTACCAGGTGAATTTAACCAAGGAATATCTAAGGAATATCTTTGAAATGGATAAGTACTGCCCTAACTCCTACCCTAAGGATTACTCATGTCAACCTAAGGTCCTGATAGGTATGTAAGTGATCCTAATACAATCCTACAGCTATGGCATGCATTCTAAATTCAAGCTGTTATTTTATACTAAGTTTCCCAAGGAAGTCCAAGTGGATAAAAAGGTGATAAGGTAACCTAAAACCTATTCTTATGACCCCTACCCCATATGCAATTAATGCGATACATAATCTCATAGAGAAGAGTAGACCAAAGTCTACCTCGATGTCAAACCACAGTCTCGAGCCATCCATGAACTGCTCGTCTCCACTCCACGATCACTGAATGACGTTGCACTATTAAAATCATAATCTAGAACAAGATCTATATTGCAAATATAAAAGTTCTGGCCAAAAGTCGGGTCAAGAATAGGCCCGTAGGGCTCGCTAACGATATTCTAAATTTAAATTCATCATGAGGTCTCTCGAAGAACAAGGAATGAGTGCTCAAAATTTTGAGCACAAGAAGAGTCTCAATTGGGGCTCAAATCAGCCCCAAGAGCTAGAGAAAAAAAAGAAGAGAAAATCAAGAATTTAACGGAGAATTAGACCAAAAACTTACGAATAAACTAATGGAAAATGATCACCTCAATATCCTCTACTCCTTTCCAGCTCCAATTTATGATTTCGCACGAGTTCTTGAGCTCGCACAAGAGGAAATGGAGGTTTTAAGCTTGGAACAATGGCTGGAATTTTGAGAAAATGAAATATAAAAAAATGCTAGTGATGGCCGCTAAAGCGGCAAGGTGGACGCTAAAGCGATCATGCCTTAGCTGACCAGCCTCCGCTAAAATGGTCATTTGGCAGCTAAAATGGCTACCGCTAAGGCAGTCATGGGCGACTAAAGTCATTTGGCTGCTAAAGCGGCTGCACCAACAACTTAGGCACCAACAAATTTGCTAAGTCCTAACGGACTCCAATCAGGTGCTTGGGATTTGTTCAGAACCCCGTACATGCAAATGAAATATGATACCCTTCAAATTTGATATTTCGGACATAATAGAACTATCAAAATTTCTATTCGAGGTCGTTTTAATAAGAAGTGGGACCCACACTCACTATTTCATTTTTCACCAATTTTCAACCAATAGCCCAAAACGAGCCCGGAAGCCTCGGGACCTGGACCAAGGGTCTCCCTAGCCTAAAATCCATATTTCGGAGCTAAAAAAACTATCGGAATTCTCATCCGAGGCTGTTTACTAGAAGTTTTGGTCCAAGATCAATTTTTGACTTCAAAAGCTCCAAAATAGGGAAATGGGCTTAAAACCCAAACGAACTGCATGAAGACCGAACCGACGGTCCCGATAAGTCATAAATGACCTACAACTGCTACAGGAAGACACGAAATGCTGAAATATGCAGCAAAGAAAGAAATGACCTGGAGGGTCATTACAACATCCACTACTAAAAAGACTTTCGTGCTCGAAAGTCAACTGATAGAAAGAGCCCAAAAGCTTGAAGGGACGAGGTACTGGGCCCATATACCCTACAAGGCTCCCCAGACAACCTCTGTGGCCCCAACTAATGCTTCCAAGGGATTTTTTTAAAGGTATCCCCTTTTTCATTCACATCCTTACTTCACTTTTCAAATAACCAATAAACTCATCCCCAACAACCAACTAGCCTCTAACTAAACCGAGCACGAGTGAGGTACGCAAACCCAAACCACCGCATACTAACACCATGCTGATACAAACGCAACCAAGCGGATACTAATCAAAACTAAAGACAACCCAAGGCATGAATTATACAGCCGACTCCAAATTCTAAATCTAATATTTTCTTGCCTTTCTGAACCTGCTGCCTACTCTGAACTACACAAAAGCTCTCTAGCATCATCCGAGTCCTGTCCGTGTAATCACACCACCCTAGGCTCGAAAGACTAAAGTTGATCTATCAAAAATCCACACGGACTAGCATAAGAACAATGCTCATAAGGTTCTACCTGAATACTTAAATGGTGGTGACCAAAGTCTGCGATCTCGCCCAAAGCCACTAACTGGTCCGGATGACCCTCGAAACCAATAGTCATGAGTCCAAAGGAAAATCTCTCAAAACTAAATGATCCACTTCAGAAAACCCCACCAATTATGGGTGAAACCATTCTAAGCCCAATTCGAGTACACTTCTTCCGCTGAGTAGACAGTCAAAAGTCTGACTAAAATTGAGAACCAAGGTCAGAATCAGTAGAAACCAACACCATATGCCGACGAACCATCTCTCGAACATCTATATAAGACAATCTTCCTGAACTAAAGAAAACTGAGTTGATAGGTAATGAGTAGGCCTAGTCATCCTGTAAACGAACGCTTAACTGAATCAAAACCTCTAAATGGGGGCTCCAACTAAGTTACACAATCCATAGCTATAATCTCAACAGCAAATCTGAACTACTCGATCTCAACTATCTAAACCGATCCTATTGACGAGTAAGCATACATACTCCAAATCTCAAAATTTTCAAGCTGTCATTCAAAAGCGTCAAAAATCATAACGGGAGCTAACAAGTCTTCACTAAGGTCAAATATCCAAATCAACCTTACTATCAGAAATCAAGCATATGCCCAACGGTTCACGCAATGGCTGAAACTAAAATTTTGCTGAAGAACATAATCACAATGGAAGAAGACCACCGACTGAAGATACGAATAATCAAATCCACATCTATTGAGGGGCATGGCATATCAAGGCATAACTAAGAACTCACTGGGAATACAGCGAATCCTGATGATAGTCGAATCTTGAGTAACTTAGAAAATACAATTGTTGCTTGAATCTGGTCAAACCAATATTCAATCTATTGCAATGAACACTCACTCCCAAACAACACCCATTTTGGTTACCGACAACTGATACATAAGAATATATCTCCAAGCAAAAGCATCACACAAAGTCATATTAGGCCAAACAAATACCAAAATGAGAAATTTCTGAATTCACCGTTTTAAACCAACCTTAACTCAACTAAACTATGAACCACATTGCATAAAGAACGGAGTACTCAAGTCAACACCAACACCAAGACCAAGAGCAAGAATACTACCGAGCGATAAACCAGACAAATCAGAATAAAAAACCTCAGACTTATCAATATTAGGAGGGGGCTATAGAAAAGGATCGCCAATGCTAAAATTACAACAAAACCATGGAACCCTACCTTCACTTCCACAACCTACTCAACGACCGACCTTACCTTACCTTACCAACAGAAAGGAAAACCAACCAACCAAGGTTCTAAGAGAAACGACCAAGAATTGTAAGAAAGAATACACTAACTAGATAATGCTAGTCTAGCCATCTATCAAGTAAGAATCAATAACAAACAAAGTAATAACAGTAACAATAGTAACACCAACATAAAATGTAGGTGGAACAAAAATGATAAAAATCAGTACCACTCTAAGATCATAACAAGGCCATTATGCCAAAGGAAATGGGACTTACCCAAGTGCTACACCCCAAGGACATTACCACACCGATCCACTCAATCCACTACTAAAAGAAAATATCTATGAGGGTAGTCAAATGTGCATAAATCTACACAAAGGCTTACAAAAAGCAATGCAATAATAACAAGGCATATAACCACTAATGGGAATAAAACCCCCAACTCAATTCAAATAAAATTAAAAGGATAGAAAATCAAAAATGCACCTATAACGATGGAATCCAAAGTCAGAGTCTCTGACCTACTCAAAGAAGTACAAATCTAAATGCGTCTAACCTCAGACTGAGCATCTGAACGAGCAGCTGAAATACCAAAAGCACTGCCTCTAATAGAAGGTGCCAAAAACCCTATAAAACTAATTTGGCTGCAGTAACTGCTCAATAATCCCACACTGGGGACTCTCTTTGGACCAATGACCGATCTCTCTGTAGTCATAACAAACCTGGCGAGAAACATGAGCTCGCCCCAACTGGCTGACCAACTCACGCCTGGGGCAATCCTTAGACCAATGACCAATTTCCACAATCAAAACATGCCCTTGGAATTCTCTGATGCACTGTACTTGCTGACCCAGAATGGCCACCATGGCTTGGAAACCTAGACCGAACACCCCAAAATGCCTGACTAGAACACTGCCCACTGTGACCATTATGATCTATCTGAGAGCCACCTATAATCTGAGGCTCTACCTAAACGGGCCTGATAGGCTGCAAGTGATGCTGACCTCTTCTGGGAGGACCCCTACCTACGAATGGAATACCACTAACACTGTACTGCTGACTTGGCCTCTTACCGCTACCTTCATATGTCTCAAGACATACCCTCTTTGTAGTTCCCACATGATCAATAACCTAAGAGAAAGTACACCCAACTGCTATCAAATGTTCTGACGCCAAGTGAAGTGGTAAAGTTAATCTTCTAATAAATCCATGCACTATCTCATGCTCTATAGGAAATAACATAGAAGTATGTCTGGTCCACTCGAGAAACCCAATCTCATATTCTAAAATTGTTAAATTGATAAAGCAGGAATAAACATTATAGACAACTATCTAAGAAAAGAGACATAATAATACTAATTGAAAAGTAAATATAAATGGTCATACCCAACAAGTAATTCGAGATGAAGGTGCAATACCATACATAACTAGTCAATACACAAATAAAGAGTGAAAAATGGATACATAGTAGTAGTATGAGGCAAGAAAGATATATACAATAAGAATAGATAAGATTGATAGATACAAGTGCCAAAAAATTATACTGGTGATAGATGATGCATTCGTATGATTGAAAGTCATGAAAAAAACCAGATGATGTAAGATAAAACAAGTACCATAACCAACATAAGTGTATAGACTTCTTCCAGCTTAGCAGCTCACAAAGGCAAGACCTACAGTGACCATCCTTCTCTAGAACTGTGGTTCAACAAACGAAGGGGCCCATAGGGGACTCGAGATATCCGTATACACTGCTTAGTCCCGAATTCGGACTTTCATAATCCATATCCATAACAGCAGTGATAATAAGAACCAAATTCAAACTGAAACCAGTGGGTAATAACAAAAGGCCAAATAATCCATAAATATACAATAACGATAGCCAAATTCGAATTAAAACTAGTGGATAATAACAAGTGTCCAGATGATCAATTTACAACCGCTGGAATTCCAAGATAAGAACCATACGTAACTCCTAAAAAACTCAAGCATTAGCCATAACCGAGCGCCAGAGCTCCCAAACCTCAACCATTAACAGAAGCCGAACTTGAATTGGAACTTAAGCATGACATAACTAGCAGTAACCCAGGTGGCCTATGTGTTACGCCTCAAATTCCAACGGGGTGGACTAGCACCCAAAGTTGTTAAGGCCCGAGAGAACCAATCTTCTTTCATGTACATTCATATGCATTTCTCTGAGTGAACAACATTCTATCTCATGTAATTACAAGATACCAATGGCGGAAGTCATGGAGAACATATGATATATATGAAATTTGGCCGTTAGGGCCATCAAGTCAAAATACACATACATGCCTTCAATGTCTAACAACGTCTACAAAGCCTCTAACAGATACATTTACATAACCATCCTAAAGTCGGGAAAAGTCCCCACTTTATACAAAAGTTATACAGTACCAAAACCAACATGTACACATGTGACTCGAAAAGACCCGAACCGAACTGGAGCTCACCAATAATCAGTAGATGACCCGCAGCCTATTGTGGAGGTCTACTAGTACCTGTGCTTGCAACAAGTAAGGTAAGTCCCCCAAGGGACGTCAATACGAAGAATGTACTGAGTGTGTAAGGCTGTAAGAAACTGCATGATACATAAGTACTTCAATGATATCAAGTAAAAGTGAGTATTCGATATGGATAAACCTTCGTTCTTTATATGTGGAACCATGTAAATTGCTTTCGTTATTTTCATTTTTGATCAATCATTCATATAATATCATTCATATATACTTTCATTCAAGTGATATACTTTTATTCAAGTGATATACTTTCATTGCTTTTACGTTCATCATTATTACCATTCATCCAGCTGATCAGTGGGCCATAATACAATCATCCACCTTATCGGTGGGCCATAATATAATATAACATATTATATCAATAATCATCGGGATTGTCTCTTTGAGCTACCACCCGGCCTCTAAGAAATACATATATACATTACTTCATTCCTTTACTTGTGAGAGATTGATACATTGGTGGTTGTAACATCATTATTGGAACTTGAGTTAATATTGTTGGAACTTTGGAACAATGTCCCCAATTATGTGACACATGAATAGAAAATGGTCAATGAATAAGAAACATGTGAATAAAAAGATATGACAACCTAAAATGAGATACCTTCGAATATTTTGAAATGGAATAGGTACAATGTCAATGTGAACAATATGTGCTGTAGAAGGATACGGAAAGAATAACCTTACATACCTTATCTTCTCAATATGAATATATAGTCCTATATGTTATTACAATAATCCATCTCCTTCCTTACATTTTACTCTACAACACAAGTACATAACGGAACTCACGTTAACAACTAACTACATTGCAAGTGCATCAGACGACAATGGGCTACATGCCTGCCATATAACGTCATTTCACCCTTTACAATACAATAAACTGCATCACCACACCAAAAACACCCCAACATTACACACATTAACCAATACATCATAAAATGATAGCATTTCACACCAAAGTTATACTTTACACTTCCCCTTCAACACTATGTCACATTTACCTCACTACATCACGTAAACACCTTCCATAACAACATATTAAAGACAATACATAATTAATACCATTCTTAATACCTCCGGGATACTCTTTTAAATCCATTCAAAGGGTACCATAAGTTGATAATTGCATCCATGAAGGGTATAGGGGCTTTGGGGGGTCAAAAAGATGCAAAAACAATCAAAACGGAGTTCTGGCCAGACCCGCGAAGCCACCTGTTCCCGAAGGTGGGTGAGGTACGTCTGTAGGTGACCATTGTCTTGGTATAGGTCCACCTTCATTAGCATATACGCCAGCAGGTGCCCCGTCCGTGAGGGCGGGTGCCCATTTCATCCTTCGGGGGTCATTTTTAGGTCCTTTTTCGCAATGAATGGTCCATGGTCATAATTAATCTTATATTTTCATATTTTAAGTTATAATAGATGCCAAATAACATCCATGGTTTCACAACGCACATAAATATCACAAAACTATATTTTTCCCTTCAATACGCCACCGGTTCCATGTACAAATTCGCAACAACAATTCCAAATGTCAAACACAAAGAGAAAGGAAGTTAAGGAAATTAACACATCTTACATGTTGATATTTAATCCATCAAGTTCACTTACTTCAATACCACAAGTCCACTTTCAAGTTTAGAGGGCAAAACTCTTTACCAATTAAGCAAACATAGACTGTTTCACACATAGTGAACTGTCCAACACCTTGCCAACATAACCATCATGATATGCACAATATATCATTCATATAATATATTAAATCAAAATATTAAACACTTACCCAATCTTGCAAAGTGATGATCTTGTCCAAAAGAGATGGTTGCCTTAGGGTTTGAATGAAGAGAGAATGTTGTGGAAAAATCTAGAAATTACATGTCTGTCTCTAATGAATAAATATGATTTTTGTGCTTTATATAGTCCTTTGTAGTCATCCTTAGCCACACTTAGTCAATAATTGATGGTTTACTTGGTCAAACAAAGAATGGATCATTTTCCCATTTTTTGGGCCATGTCTTTTGCTCAATTATTGGGCCTTTATTGATCCCATTAACACATGATTAGTTTAGCCCAATAACTTCCATGAATAATATACCATCTATCACAACTTAATTAATTCCATGAACATTAGGGTAGTCGCGTGAGTTCAGAAGTGTATGGGGTGTTACATCCTTCCCCCCTTAGTAACATTTGTCCTTGAATGTTAGTAACATTATCCCATTTACACAAATTTAGGTATCAGTTTATCACATTACTATATACACATATTTCTTGTAAGTACTTACTTGTTATTTCTCCAATTCCGCACCTTGAACTTTTTCTTCAATTTGAAACAAATACGGGTATCTCGACTTCATCATTTTTTCGGCTATGATTTCTTCTACTTGCTGATTCCTCCAAAGTACTTTCACGGAAGATATTTTTTTTTATTTCTTAACCTCTTCACTTGTTGATCCAGAATGGCAATATGTGTCTCTTTCACAGGTGAGATCCTCTGTAACTTGTACCTCTTCCATGGGAGCCATACGAGATTGATCTCTTTTGTACTTTAGAAGCATCGAAATATGAAACACTGGATGAACTGTGGAGATTTCTTGGGGTATTTAAATTCATACACGACTTGACCAAATCATCGAACAATCTTATGTGGCACGCTATATAGGGCTGACTTTCCTTTCTTTCCAAATCTCATTACCCCTTTCATTGGTGACACTTTCACAAATACCCAGTCACCTGTATAATCTCGTAGCATATCATCAAGTGGTTGAATAGTATGTTCTGCTTGCCCATCTTTCTGAGGATGAAAAGCCATACTTAAATTCACTTGGGTTCCCAAACTCTTCTGAAAAGATTTCCAAAAGTATGTAGTAAATTGAGCTCCCCTGTCTGATATAATAGAAATTGGAATCCTATGTAATCGCACTATCTCTTTAACATACAAACTTGCATAATTTCCAACTGTGCAAGTGGTCTTGATAGGTAAAAAATGTGCTACTTGGTAAGCCTGTCAACTATCACCCACATGGAATCAAATTTTTGAAATGTACGAGGCAAACTTGTGATGAAACCCATGTTAATCATATCCCTCTTCCAAACTGGAAGATTCCTTCATTGCATATAACCTCCAGGTTTCTGATGCTCTACTTTTACCTGTTGACAATTCGGACAATGAGCTACAAATTCTGCAATGTTCTTCTTCTTTATATTGCCTCACCAATACATCTCTTCCAAACCATGGTACATTTTGGTTGCTCCCGAATGAATAGAATACCGTGAATGATGTGCTTATGTCATAATTCATTTTCTTAGCTCATCTATATTCGGTACACAAAATCTACCTTGGCATTGAAGTACTCCCCCTTGCATAAGATCAAATACCGTTGTTGAACTTTGTTGTACATTTTTTTTCAACTGAAATAAAATAGGATTTGCATATTTCTTTTCCTTCTCTCAGCTACAAGTGAAGACTCTGCCACATTTTACACTATAATTCTTTCATCTGGAGTTTCAAGACAACGAACACCCAAGCTGTCTAATTGGCTTAACGCATCGGCTACCACGTTTGCTTTTCCCGGTTGGTATAAGATATCACTATCATCTTCTTTTAGTAATTTCAGCCACCTTTTGTCATGCCCCGAATCCCATCGGGACGTGATTGGCACTCGAAGCTGATAAGGCCCGAGAGAACCAATCTTTACTCATGTACTCTCATATATATGTTCTTGTATGAAGATTCTCTAATCTATCTTAATTAAATATCAATGGTACAAGGCATGGCAACATAAGCAATATATGCAACTTAGCCGTTAGGGCCATTTCGTCAAAATGAACGTACATCTTTTACTTTCATTCTACCCCACATATGTCTACAAAGCCTCTAATAGATACATGACCATGTCTACACAATATTACAAATGTCAAAATCTACTATACACATGTGACTTGGGAAGCCCCAAAGCAACTGGAGCTCACCATCAATCTGCGGATATCTCGCCACCTATTGCGGAGATCTACTAACACCTGTGCCTGCAACATGTAAGGTAAGTCCCCCAAGAGGGGTCAGTACGAATAAAGTACTGAGTATGTAAGGCCAGATGAAACTATGGTAATACATAAGTACTTCCAGGAAAGTAAGCATAAGAGAATACTTAATGTGAATAGACCTCCAACCTGAATGTGTGGAACCATGTTCATTACTTTTATTATTTCATTACTTGGTCATTCATTAGTATCAATTCAGTCGCATCATCATCATTCTTATTCATGCAAGGAATATAGTCTCATCTCTTTTACAACTATCTTTATTATTATTCACTCAACTAGTTAGTGATTCATAATACCTTATGGATCATCTCCTTATACGTAATGACGGGCCTCCACTTTTAGTGGGATAGAATGTATATATATATATTTAATACCGGGCCTCCATCTTGGTGGGATATATAGTACCGGGCATCCACCTTGATGGGATATAATAAATAAGTATTTAGTACCAGGCCTCCATCTTGGTGGGATATATAGTACCAGGCATCCACCTTTGATGGGATATAATATATATATATGTATATAGTACCGGGCATCCATCTTGGTGGGATATATAGTATCGGGCATCCACCTTTGATGGGATATCGTATATATATATATATATATATATATAGTATTGAGATTGTCCCATCTTAACTTATACCCTTAAGTTTTTGATTCATACTCAATGAAACGCAAAGGAACTATATGCACACACCCTTACATGAGATTGACATCTTCACTTATGAGGAATAATTAATTAACTTGCACCTCACCTTTCTTATTACTCTTATGAGATTGATACTTCAACTTAGGAGAGATTAACACATCTACTTATGAGAAACACACCTCTCTTATGAAACCTATGAGATTGGTACAAAGATAGTCGTAACATTATTAGAACTTGGAACATACATCATCGGAGTTTGGAGTCATAATATTATTGGAACTTTGGAATTGTGTCCATCCCCCTATTATCTTTCTTCATTCTTGCAACCAACAAACATATATAACCTAACTTAATTTATTTCTTTTGAGAGATTGATACATTGAGGATCGTGATACTCTTGAAAACACAAACACTTCACCTCACTCTTCACTTCTTCTGAGATTGGTACTTTTACGTATGAAAGATTGGTACAAGGATAATCATCATATTGACGTACTTTAGAACAAGGCATGATTGGAAAAAAAATACCACCCAAGATGTAATAGATTCTCTTATGTTATTATTCTCTTTAGATAGGTCCTTAGAGATTTCAACGTTATGACAACTTTCCTTGAAGCTTCGGATCATTAACCAATGGGTAAGAGATATGTGAATAAACGGTGTGATAAACATAACATTAGTAGAAACATAAAACCATTGAAACCATTGGACCATAGTCCATGACCAAGGGACATGAGTATAATCAAACATTGGAACGTAACCTTATTGCTTTTGGAACATTAACCATGAACATGAGACATGAGATTCACCAATGATCAATGAGTAGTAAAAATATGACAATGACCATGGATAACCGGTTATGGAATACCTTAGCACATTTCAGGATGGAACATGCGTAATGTCAATGTGAAAACTATTTTCCGCAGAAAGAAACGGACAGAGTAACCTTACATACCTTATCTTTCCAATGTAAATACACAAGCCAATATGTGAGCACAACAACTCCGCTCCTTCCTTACATTTCACTCTACACCACAAATACATAACGGAGCCAACATTAACCACCAACTACTTTACAAATGTATATAACATCAATGAGTTACGTGTTTGCCTTTAAACATACCATTTCCCCTTGACAAAACCATGGAAGATATTATTATTCCAAAAATCCCACAATACTCCCAACATTGACCAACACATGAAAATCAATACATTTCACCACAACACTTCTCCTTTACACTTTCTTATCCACACCACCTCACAAATAATCCATCAAATGACCTTAATACATCTCATAGCACATATTGGCCAAAATCCCATAATTTACACTTATAGAAAAATAACAAGTTTAGTAACAAAATAACACCATACATGTTCATATTTTATCCATACCATGCTCTTTCATCAAAGGCACAAGTCATGTTTCAAGCTTGAACTTCATGGATCACAAATCTCATACAAAACACCAAGTACCATGTCCAATATCTCCAAGCACAACCAACATGATCTACATACTCTTTCATGCATATATAATAGGAATCCATGAGAATAAATACTTACCAAGGCTTGGAATAGGATGATCTTGCTCCAAGAGAAAGCCTAGGGTTTGAGAGAAAAATGATTGAAAAATACCAAAAAGCATGAGATTTCCACCAAATGACCAAAAATCAGATTTTTGGTCCTTTATATAGGCCTTTTAATCCATCCTTAGCCACTCTATGGTATGCCATGTGGTGTTCTAGAAGTCTTTGCAAGAATGGATCTTTTGACCCATTTTGGGCCATGTGTTTTTTTTTTCATTTTTGGGTCCCTTTTGGGCCCAATTCGCTTAACCCAGAAAAATCAATAATTTCTCGTGTTTAAATAATCTCATGCATGTTACAACAATATCTCCACTCACGCTATCTGTATTTGTAGCCTCAATCCTAAAAACAAACAATTCTAGCCACGTATGACCCATTTTGACCATAAGGGTAAAATCGTCATTTTGACGCCAAATTCGTTCTCAAGTAATTTTATCATAACAATGTGATAATTTACTCATTTCATGTATATGATCATTATTGTAGAAGAAATGTGGCAAAAATTGGCTCAAAACGTCCCCGGATACCCTTGGGACTTAGAAAATTTTCAACTTTCGAAAAAAATGGGCATACCGGGGTGGAACGCCCCTGGGCGCGCCAACTTGCTGCCTTTGCCCAAAAAATTTTGGTCAAAAGTGGCATGGCACGGTGCCTAACGCGCCCCTCACTGAGATTTTTCAAAAGTTTCATTTTTCGACTTTTCTTCGCGGGCTTGGTTAGATACTTCAAATCCTATTCTTTAACTTACTTCTTATCCTTAATATCCTTTGTTTAGGGGTCCTCTTAGCCTCGTTTTGAACCTCACAAATGCACCATGAAAATTGCAAAACACCTCCTACAAAAGTTTAATCACACGTACAAGGCCAAATTTCAATTTTTTCCATCACTACCATTACCAAATACATACGTCTAGCTCTCGACACCTACGTAGACATTATTCAATGTAATCAAAGAGGGTTAGGAAGGTACGGGGTGTTACACCTTTGCTGTCTTCAGTGTGGGTAGTTTTGCTTAAAAATATACTGCAACTTTCATGATCAGTATATATATCAACGTGAACCCCATATAAATAGTGGCGTCATATTTTTAAAGTAAATATCACGACTGCTAACCCAAGATCATGTGTTGGATAATTTCTTCCATGTGGACGCAATTGTCTTGAGGCATAGGCTATTACATGATCGTGTTGCATCAATACACATCCTAAGCCGACTCCTGAAGCATCACAATATACTGCATACCCTTTTGTACCTTCGAAAAGTACTAATACAAGTGTAGAAGTCAAGTTATCTTTCAGCTCTTGGAAACTCTTCTCACATGCATCATTCCACTGAAACTTGGTTGCTTTGTGTGTTAGCTTGTTAAGGGTGCAGAAATAGAAGCAAAACTCTTCAACAAACCGTCTGTAATAGCCTGCCAACCCAAGAAAACTACGAATCTCTGTAGGCGTCATAGGTTTTAGCCAATTCTTCACGGCAACTATCTTTTGTGTATCAACCCTTATTCCTTCATCTGATACCATGTGACCCAAGAATGCTACAGATTTTAACCAAAATTCACACTTAGAGAGCGTTGTATATAACTTACGATCATGAAAAATCTGTAACACCTGCCGCAAGTGATTAGCATGGTCCTCTTGTGATCTTGAATAACCCAGAATGTCATCTATAAACACGATCACGAATACATCTAAAAATGGCGTGAACACCCTATTCATCAAATTCCTAACAACTGTTGGTGCATTGGTTAGCCCAAATGGCATAACTAGAAATTCATAGTGGCCATACCGTGTTTGAAAAGTTGTCTCGGGTATATTTTTTTTTTCTAACCCTTACCTGGTGATATCCTGATCTCAAATCAATCTTTGAAAAATATTTGGCACCCTGTAATTGGTCAATTAAATCATCAATTCTTGGGAGGGGATACTTATTCTTAATTCTCACCTTACTCAATTGCCGATAGTCAATACACATTCTCTACGTGCCATCTTTCCTTCGTACAAATAATACTGGTGCACCCCAAGGGGACGTACTAGGTCTTATGTATCCCTTTTTACAGCAAGTCTTTTTAAGTGCTCCTTTAATTCCTGTAACTCTGCAGGGACATTCTATACGGAGGAATAGAGATAGGCTGAGTGCCTGAAATCACGTCAATACCAAACTCTACTTCCTGTTATGGAGGCAAACTCGGAAGATTTTCAGGAAATACCTCAAGAATTTCATTTACTACTGGAACCGATTGAAGAGTTAGTGGCTTCACATCAGGATCTTTCACTCTTACTAAGTGACATAGGTACTCCTTTGGGTATAATTTCCCTTGCCTTGAGATAGGAAATAAAGTTACCTCTCGGTGCTCCCACATTACCCTTCCATTCAAGAACATTCTTTGTGGAAAATAAAAATGTAACTTCTTAGCTCGGCAATCTACTGTGGCCTAACAAGAAGCCAACCAGTGTATCATAACCACCAACAGTTACTATACAATTATGATATACTCTTTTAACTACAATAGATTCACCATCTGGTGTATAGACTTCAAATGGTGTAACTAGTAATTCTGTTGTTCTTTCAAAAAAAAATTCCGTAATCAATGGAGTAACATATGATAATGTAGAATACGGGTCAATCAATGCATATACCTTATGTAAAAATATGAATACTGTACCTGTGTCTACATCAGGAGAAGACTCCGAATTCTGTCGATCTGCTAAGGCATAGGTACGGTTGTGAATTCCACTAGAACTAGCTGCTCCGCTAGCACCTCTGCCACGGCCAGCAGGTTGTACACCTGACAATGATAATGCAACAGTTGATCTCGTAGGTCGTGTCATACTACCCGTGGCCCTCTGTGGGCACTCTCTCATCATGTGCCCTGACTTACTACACTAAAAGCCAACAATGGTTCCAAACCAGCATTCACCCGAATGAAACTTCCCGCAGTGCTGGTACAACTAACGAAAAGATCTCGATTGGCTCATACTTCGTTGTTCTCGATACCCCACTGTCTGTGAACCCCGAGTCCCACTACTTTACCCAGCTTGACTGCCTCTAAACCCTCGAAATTGAGATGGAGTACCTACTGTAGGGTAAGAAAATGATGATCTAGGCGGTCTAGGAAAAACCCGAGGCCTAAATTCTCCTTGGGAAGCCATGAACTGTCCCATAGGTTTAGCCCTCTTTGACGACCCTCCTTTAACTTCTTGTGTCCTTCTTCTTTGCCTCTAATTCTCTATTTTCTATGCAAAGGCTTGTATTCTAGCTATATCCATATCTCTATTCAAAGCAGCAATGGTGCAGTCCTCACCAAATATGCCTCTAATCTGTCCACGTACCGATGAATTCTGTCGGCCATAGTAGCTACCACATTCAGAGCATATCGAGCCAAAGAGTTAAACCGAAGACTGTACTCTCTAAAACTCATATTACCTTGACGAACATTTAAAAAACTGATCCGTACGAGCCTCTCGGATCTCATATGGGAGATAATGATCAAGGAATGTCGTTTTAAATTCCTCCCAACTAGCTGGAAGTGCACCTATACCCCTAGATCGTTTCCAATATTCGTACCATAATATAGCCTCGCCTTTTAGTCTATATGATGCAAGCTCCACTATTTCTATACCAGTCACATACATAACATCTAGAGCCCTTTTGATTTGGTCCACGAAGTCCTGTGGGTCTTCATTCAGATCTGACCCGGTGAACGTGGGGGGGTCGAATTTCAAAAAATCCTGTGTCCGCCGACTAGCTGCCCTATCCACACCATCACTACTTGTCGTTGGACCAACTTGTCCTTGATTCAGTGCAACAACTATATGAGCAACTATACAAGTCAACATTTGCATCGCATTTCGTAAATCCTGTTCAGTAGCATTCACAGGTGGTTCTGCGGGTTCTTCTCTCCTTCTCGGCTCTTCTGGAGCTGGAAAAGTAGAAGAAACCCACGGTGCAAACTCAGTTTCAGTCCCACCTTGACTAGCTTGTTCAGGTGGTGATCTACTAGTTCCTTCTCCGGCAAACATGTCTACCTCCTTACCTTTGCTCCTACCTTGTCTTGTAATAGGCATTTTACTATAACAAAGAAACCAATTTCAATGGTCAGATATGATTCCACCTACAACTTTGTCTTTACTGCACGATCTAAGAAATGAAGGAAAGAAACAACTCCTAAATGTCTTGTAGCCTCCTACTTATAAATGTGGTGTGCAACACATCCATAAGCAAGACTCTACTCAGACACGGCTTTGTAGACACCCTTAGGATGACCTGCTCTGATACCACTTTTGTCACGCCTCGAATTTCAACGAGAAGTACTGGTACCCGAAGCCGTTAAGGCCCGAGAGAACCAATCTTCTTTCATGTACATTCGTATGCATGTCTCTGAGTGAACAACATTCTATCTCATGTAATTATAAAATACCATTGGCGGAAGTCATGGAGAACATATGATATATATGAAACTTGGTCGTTAGGGCCATCAAGTCAAAATGGACATACATGCCTTCCATGTCTAACAACGTCTACAAAGCCTCTAACGGATACATTTACATAACCATCCTAAAGTCAGGACAAGTTCTCGCTTTATACAACAGTTATACAGTACCAAAACCAACATGTACACATGTGACTCGAAAAGCCCCGAACCAAACTGGAGCTCACCAATAATCAGTAGATGACCCACAGCCTATTGTGGAGGTCTACTAGTACCTATGCCTGCAGCAGGTAAGGTAAGTCCCCAAGGAAAGTCAGTACGAAGAATGTACTGAGTATGTAATGCTGTAAGAAACTGCATGCTACATAAGTACTTCAATGATATCAAGTACAAGTGAGTATTCGATATGGATAAACCTCCGTTCTGTATATTTGGAACCATGTACATTGCTTTCGTTATTTTGATTTTTGATCAATCATTCATTTAATATCATTCATATATACTTTCATTCAAGTGATACACTTTCATTGCTTTTACTTTCATCATTATTACCATTCATCCAGCTGATCAGTGGGCCATATACCATTCATCTAGCTGATCAGTGGGCCATAGTACAATCATCCACCTTATCGGTGGGCCATAATATAATATAACGTATTATATCAACAATCATCGGGATTGTCTCTTTGAGCTACCACCCGGCCTCTAAGAAATACATATATACATTACTTCATTCCTTTACTTATGAGAGATTGATACATTGGTGGCTGTAACATCATTATTGGAACTTGAGTTAATATTGTTGGAACTTTGGAACAATGTCCCCAATTATGTGACACATGAATAGCAAATGGTCATTGAATAAGAAACATGTGAATAACAAGATTTGACAACCTGAAATGAGATACCTTTAAATATTTTGGAACAGGACAAGTACAATGTCGATGTGAACAATATGTGTTGCAGAAGGATACGAAAAGAATAACCTTACATACCTTATCTTCTCAATATGAATATGCAGTCCTATATGTGATTACAATAATCCAGCTCCTTCCTTACGTTTTACTCTACAACACAAGTACATAACAGAACTCACGTTAACAACTAACTACATTACAAGTGCATCAGAAGACAATGGGCTACATGCCTTCCATATAACGTCATTTCACCCTTCACAATACAATAAACTGCATCACCACACCAACAACACCCCAACATTACACACATTAACCAAGACATCATAAAACGATAGCATTTCACACCAAAGTTATACTTTACACTTCCCCTTAAACACTATGTCAGATTTACCTCACTGCATCACGTAAACACCTTCCACAACAACATATTAAAGACAATCCATAATTAATACCATTTAAAATACCTCCGGGCTACTCTTTTAAAGCCATTCAAAGGGTACCATAAGTTGATAATTGCATCCATGAAGGGTATAGGGGCTTTGGGCGGTCAAAGAGATGTAAAAACAATCGAAATGGAGTTCTGGCCAGACCTGTGAAGCCACCTGCGCCCGCAGGTGCCCCGTCTGCGAGGGCGGTGCCCATTTCAGCCTCCGGGGGTCATTTTTGGGTCCTTTTTCGCAATGAATGGTACATGGTCATAATTAAGATTATATTTTCATATTTTAAGTTATCATGGATGCCAACGAACAGCCATGGCTTTAAAACACACATAAACATCACAAAACTACATTTTTCCCTTCAATACGCCACCGGTTCCATGTACAAATTCGCAACAACAATTCCAAATGTCAAACACAAAGAGAAAGAAAGTTAAGGACATTAAAACATCTTATATGTTGATATTTATTCCATCAAGTTGACTTCCTTCAAGACCACAAGTCCACCTTTACCGATTAAGCAAACATAGACTGTTTCACACATAGTGAACTGTCCAACACCTTGCCAACATAACCATCATGATCTACACAATCTCTCATGCATATAATAAATTTAATCACAAGATTAAACACTTACCCAAGCTTGCAAATGTAACACCCCGTACATTTCCGACCCTACTTGAAAATTTTGAACCATGTTTACTTAGGTGTCGAGAGCCATAAGTATGTATTTTGTAGTGTCATTGATGAAATATTTGATATTGGTCCTAGTACATGTGGTTAGAACTTTGTAGTGGGTGGTGTTTGTGACTTTGCGGAGCATTTGTGGGGTGAAAAATTGAGGTATAAGGGACATCCAAGCAAAGAATCTTAAAGCTAAGAGGTAAGCAAAAGGTTGGGACTTGAAAGATCCAACCAAATCCGCAAAGAAAAGCCAAAATAAAAAATTTGGCATGGGTCGCTGCAGAGGGCATGCCAGGCCGCTCTAGCCCAAATTTTTGTTTCCACAGGCAGCAAAGGGGTGCACCAAGCGGCGTGCAGGGGTGGTTTTCGCCAAAATGTTTCTTTGACTATTATGATGTATATAAGACCTTTGAGTCGTGGTATCATTACTCCATCATAGTAGGACTATTCTTAAACGCGTTTAGCACCCGAGTTGGGGTTAATTCTTCGTCACAAGTATTTTAATAAATTATGTTCACATAAGCCATGAGCGACTAGAATTTCTATTTTTGCGATTGAGGCTACGAATGGGAATCTCATACGTAAATGTTATAGAGACATTTGTAGAATTATTTGAACATGAGATATATGGTGGATTATACATTACATTTGGTGGGTTAAGGTGACATAGGTTATTGGGCCCAATTTGAGACCCAAAATGAGCCAAAATGAAAGGCCCAATGGGTCAAATGACCCATTCTTCCACTTTGACCAAGACAATATGGCATTTAATGCCAAAGAGTGGCTAAGGATTACCAAAGGGGCTATAAAAGGGCAAGAAAATCAGATTTTAAATGTCAAAAGGGGCACATGCCATTCTATACATTTCCACAACATTTCCACAAGATATTTCTTCAAGTTCTCAAACCCTAAGCCATCTTTTGGACAAGATCACTCATTTGCAAGTTTGGGTAAGTGATTATTATTATGGCTTAATATATTATATGCATGGGAGAGTATGTATATCATGATGGTAATGTCTAAAAGTGTAAGTGGTGCACTTTTGGGTTTTTGTAAAAGATGTGTCATTTTGTGAATCAAACTTAAAAAGTGACTTGTGGTTTTGATGAAAGTGCATGGTATGGATGAAATAACAACATGTATGGTGTGATGATGTTACTAAACTTGTTATTTTTCTATAAGTGTAAATTATGGGATTTGTCTGATATGTTGTTATGAGACGTATTGGGGTGACTTGATGGAGTAATTGTGATGTTGTGTTGATGGAGGAGTGGAAAGTATGAACTTGGTGTGACATGCTATTGGTTTATCATGTATTGGTCAATGTATGGAATATTGTGGGATTGTTGGTATGATAATTTCATAAATGGTATTGTCAAGGGGGAAATGACATTTTTAAAGGCAAACATGAAACTCATTATCGTTATATGCATTTGTAAGGTATTTGGGGGTTAATGTAAACTCTGTTATGTACTTGTGTTGTAGAGTGAAACATAAGGAAGGAGCTGGACTATTGTATTCACGTATAGGATTGTATATTCGTATTTAGAAGATAAGGTATGTAAGGTTACTTTTTCCGTATCCTTCTGCAACATAATGTTCACATTGACATGGTACTTATTCCATTCCAAAATGTTCAAAGGCATCCCATTTTCGGTTGTTAATTATTGTTACTCACATGTTCTTTGTTCATTCATCAATTGTGATTCACATGACTCATGTTTTTGATTAATGTTTCAAGTTCCAATAATGTTACAATCACCAATGTATCAATCCTGCAAAAGTAAAGAAATGAAGTAATGCATACATAGTTTAGTTGTTTGAGAACCGAGACAGCTCAAAAGGGCACATAAGCCTAGCTCGAACCGATCTTATGTTATATTATTAACCCACCGAAAGAGTGGATGAATTTTATATTATTAACCCACCGAAAGAGTGGATGAATGTTATATTATTAACCCACCGATAGAGTGGATAAATGTTCTATTATTAACCCACCGATAGAGTGGATGAATGTTATATTATTAACCCACCGATAGAGTGGATGAATGTTATATTATTAACCCACCGATAGGTGGATGAATGTTATGTTACAACCTACTAACCAAGTAGATGAATAATAAGGATGATGAGCGAAAATGCAAAGAAAGAATCTCTTGAATAGAAGAATCTCTTGGAGGCAAGTCTCTTGAGTGAAAGTAATTCTCTTGAATGAAGGGGTATGAAGGATAGTATATGAATAATAAGGATATGAAAGAATAATCATAAATGACAATAACAGAAGGAATGTACATGGTTCCACTTATAAAACATATAAAACGAGGGTTATCCGCATTGACTATTTTTCTTATATTGACTCCATTGTTGTTATTATGTATGATACAGTTCTTATGAGCCTTACATACTCAGTACATTCTTTGTACTGACCCCTCTTGGGGGACTTACTTTAATTGATGCAGGCGCAGGTGCTAGTAGACCCCCTCTATAGGCTGTGGATCATTTGAAGATTTTTGGTGAGCTCCAGTTGGTTCGGAGCTTTTCGAGTCACAGTTGTATATTTGTTTTGATGCTGTAAATGTTGTATAAAGCGGGGACTTGTCCCGACTTTAAGTTGGTCTTGTAGATGCATCTGTTAGAGGCTTTTGTAGACATATGTGGGTACATGAATGTAAGAGATGATTGTCCGTTTTGACTTGATGGCCCCAACGGCCAAGTTTTATATATATATATATGACATATGTTTCCATGACTTTCGCATCGTTGCATGAGGTATAATAAGATTCATACGAGGATATGCATATGAATGTATATGATCAAAGATTGGTTCTCTCAGGCCTTATCGGCTTCGGGTGGAGTCCACCCCGTTGGGATACGGGGCGTGACAAAAGTGGTATCAGAGCAGGTCGGTCTAAGGGTGTCTACAAAGCCGTGTCTAAATAAAGTCTTGCTTATGGATGTGTTGTGCACCACATTTATAAGTAGGAGGCTACGGGACATTTAGGAGTCATTTCTTTTTTTCATTTCTAGATCGTGCAATAGAGCCAGTGTCGTAAGTTGAATTGAATCTAACCATGGTAATTGTTTTACTTTGGTATAATAAAATGCCAATCACAAGAAGAGGTAGAGCTAAAGGTAAGCAGGTAGATATGCCTGCGAGAGAAGGCACGAGTAAATCGCCACCTGACCAAGCTAGTCAATGTGGAGCTAACACTGAAATTGCATCGCGGTCTTCTTCTACATTTCCATCTACGTAAGAGCCAAGAGATAGAGAAGTACCCGCAGAACAACCTATGAATGCCACTGATCAGTATTTGAGAAATACAGTACATAGGTTGACGCAGATAGTTGTGGTACAAACTCAGGGACGAGCTGGTCTAACGACAAATGAGGATGATCCGGCTAGGGTAGCTAGTCGAAGAACACAGGATTTCTTAAAATTAGACCCACCTATATTCACTGGATCAGACCCGAAGGCAGATCCACAAGACTTCGTGGATCAAATTCAGAGGTCTCTAGAGGT
The DNA here is from genome assembly GCA_031232105.1 of Capsicum rhomboideum. Taxonomy (NCBI): domain Eukaryota; kingdom Viridiplantae; phylum Streptophyta; class Magnoliopsida; order Solanales; family Solanaceae; genus Capsicum; species Capsicum rhomboideum. The sequence continues at coordinate 83,856,980 of CP124713.1, read as the reverse complement.
TATGCATGTGACGGGGGTAGAAACAGTAGAACTTGCGGCTTATAGACTGAAAGGTGAAGCGATATTGTGGTATGAAGACTGGAAAAGATCAAGGGGTATTGATGCACTTCCAGCTGGTTAGGAAAAATTTAAAATTACATTTATTGATCATTACCTCCCATATGAGATTCGGGAGGCACGTGCAGACCAATTTTTAAATCTTTGTCAAGGGAGTATGAGTGTTAGAGAATACAGTCTGCAATTTAATTTTTTGGATCGATATGCTCTAAACGCAGTGGCCATAATGACAAACAGGGTCCATCGATATGTGAACAGATTAGAGCCATATTTAGCTAGGGACTATACCAGTGTTGTTTGCACAAAAAGGAAATGACACATTTAGAATGTGTATTGGTTATCGGCAACTGAAAAAAAAATGATTGACTTGAGACTGAGTTATCACCAACTAAGGGTTAAAGAAAAATAGATACCCAAGACAACTTTCCAAACATGGTATGGTCATTATTGGGGGTGAATTATGTCATTTGAACTAATGGCTGCCCTAGTAGTGTTTGTGGGTGATGAATAAGGTGATACAATCCATGGTTAGATGTGTTTGAGTCCACGTTATATAGGCCATATGAAATTATCAAAATATTCTAGATAGACAAATGAATAGGTTAAGAAATAAAGAAGCAGCTTCCGTAAAGGTACTTTGGTGGAATCAATAAGTAGAGGAGATCACATGGGAAGTTGAAGAAATGATGAAATCCAAGTATCCTCATCTGTTTCAAATGGACAAAAAAGTTCAAAGTACGGAAGTGGAGCAACAAAAAGTAAGTATCTATGAGCCTTAAGTGTCTATTTATATATATGCTAATATAAAGATGCATTTGTTGTAATTGAAATGATAATGTTAACATTCGAGGACGAATGTTTTATAAGGGGGGAAGAATGTAACACCCCGTACATTTCCGACCCTACTTGAAAATTTTGAACCATGTTTACTTAGGTGTCGAGAGCCATAAGTATGTATTTTGTAGTGTCATTGATGAAATATTTGATATTGGGCCTAGTACATGTGGTTAGACCTTTGTAGTGGGTGGCGTTTGTGACTTTGCGGAGCATTTGTGGGGTGAAAAATTGAGGTGTAAGGTACATCCAAGCAAAGAATCTTAAAGCTAAGAGGTAAGCAAAAGGTTGGGACTTGAAAGATCTAACCAAATCCGCAAAGAAAAAGCCAAAATAAAAAATTTGGCATGGGGCGCTGCAGAGGGCGTGTCAGGCCGCTTTGGCCCAAATTTTTGTTTCCACAGGCAGCAAAGGGGCGCGCCAAGCGGCGTGCCGGGGTGGTTTTTGCCAAAATTTTGGGTGCACCAAGCAGCGTGCCGGGGTGGTTTTTGCAAAAATTTTTCTTCGACTATTATGATGTATATAAGACCTTTGAGTCGTGGTATCATTACTCCATCATAGTAGGACTATTCTCAAACATGTTTAGCACCCGAGTTGGGGTTAATTCTTCGTCACAAGTATTTTAATAAATTATGTTCACATAAGCCATGAGCGACTAGAATTTCTATTTTTGTGATTGAGGCTACGAATGGGAATCTCATACGTGAATGTTATAGAGACATTTGTAGAATTATTTGAACATGAGATATATGGTGGATTATACATTACATTTGGTGGGTTAAGATGACATAGGTTATTGGGCCCAATTTGAGACCCAAAATGAGCCAAAATGAAAGGCCCAATGGGTCAAATGACCCATTCTTCCACTTTGACCAAGACAATATGGCATTTAATGCCAAAGAGTGGCTAAAGATGACCAAAGGGGCTATAAAAGGGCAAGAAAATCAGATTTTAAATCTCAAAAGGGGCACATGCCATTCTAGACATTTCCACAAGATATTTCTTCAAGTTCTCAAACCCTAAACCATCTTTTTGACAAGATCACTCATTTGCAAGTTTGGGTAAGTGATTATTCTTATGGCTTAATATATTATATGCATGGGAGAGTATGTGGATAATGATGGCTATGTCTAAAAGTGTAAGTGGTGCACTTTTGGGTTTTTGTAAAAGACGTGTCATTTTGTGAATCAAACTTAAAAAGTGACTTATGGTTTTGATGAAAGTGCATGGTATGGATAAAATAACAACATGTATGGTGTGATGATGTTACTAAACTTGTTATTTTTATATAAGTGTAAATTATGGGATTTTGTCTGATATGTTGTTATGAGACGTATTAGGGTGACTTGATGGAGTAATTGTGATGTTGTATTGATGGAGGAGTGGAAAGTATGAACTTGGTGTGACATGCTATTGGTTTATCATGTATTGGTCAATGTATGGAATATTGTGGGATTGTTGGTATGATAATTTCATAAATGGTATTGTCAAGGGGGAAATGAATTATCGTTATATGCATTTGTAAGGTATTTGGGGGTTAATGTAAACTTTGTTATGTACTTGTGTTGTGGAGTGAAACATAAGGAAGGAGATGGACTATTGTATTCACGTATAGGATTGTATATTCGTATTGAGAAGATAAGGTATGTAAGGTTACTTTTTCCGTATCCTTCTGCAGCATAATGTTCACATTGACATGGCACTTATTCCATTCCAAAATGTTCAAAGGCATCCCATTTCCGGTTGTTAATTATTGTTACTCACATGTTCTTTGTTCATTCATCAATTGTTATTCGCATGACTCATGTTTTTGGTTAATGTTTCAAGTTCCAATAATGTTACAATCACCAATGTATCAATCTTACAAAAGTAAAGAAATGAAGTAATGCATACATAGTTTAGTTGTTTGAGAACCGAGACGACTCAAAAGGGCACATAAGCCTAGCTCGAACTGATCTTATGTTATATTATTAACCCACCGAAAGAGTGGATGAATTTTATATTATTAACCCACCGAAAGAGTGGATGAATGTTATATTATTAACCCACCGAAAGAGTGGATGAATGTTATATTATTAACCCATTGAAAGAGTGGATGAATGTTATATTATTAACCCACCGATAGAGTGGATGAATGTTCTATTATTAACCCACCGATAGAGTGGATGAATGTTATATTATTAACCCATCGATAGAGTGGATGAATGTTATATTATTAACCCACCGATAGGTGGATGAATGTTATGTTACAACCTACTAACCAAGTAGATGAATAATAAGGATTATGAGCGAAAAAGCAAAGAAAGAATCTCTTGAATAGAAGAATCTCTTGGAGGCAAGTCTCTTGAGTGAAAGTAATTCTCTTGAATGAAGGGGTATGAAGGATAGTATATGAATAATAAGGATATGAAAGAATAATCATAAATGACAATAACAGAAGGAATGTACATGGTTCCACTTATAAAACATATAAAACGAGGGTTATCCGCATTGACTATTTCTCTTATATTGACTCCATTGTTGTTATTATGTATGATACAGTTCTTATGAGCCTTACATACTCAGTACATTCTTCGTACTGACCCCTTTTGGGGGACTTACTTTAATTGCTGCAGGTGCAGGTGCTAGTAGACCCCTTCTGTAGGCTGTGGATCATTTGCAGATTTTTGGTGAGCTCCAGTTGGTTTGGGGCTTTCCGAGTCACAGTTGTATATTTGTTTTGATGCTGTAAATGTTGTATAAAATGGGGACTTGTCCCGACTTTAAGTTGGTCTTGTAGATGCATCTGCTAGAGGCTTTTGTAGACATATGTGGGTACATGAATGTAAGAGATGATTGTCCGTTTTGACTTGATGGCCCCAACGGCCAAGTTATATATATATATATATAGCATATGTTTGCATGACTTCCGCATTGTTGCATGAGGTATAATAAGATTCATACGAGGATATGCATACGAGTGTATATGAGCAAAGATTGGTTCTCTCGGGCCTTATCGACTTTGGGGGCCAGTCCACCCCATTGGGATACGGGGCGTGACAAAAGTGGTATCAGAGCAGGTCGATCTAAGGGTGTCTACAAAGCCGTGTCTAAGTAGAGTCTTGCTTATGGATTTGTTGTGCACCACATTTATAAGTAGGAGGCTACGGGACATTTAGGAGTCGTTTCTTTTCTTCATTTCTAGATCGTGCAATAGAGCCAATGTCATAAGTTGAATTGTATCTGACCATGGTAATTGTTTTTCTTTGGTATAGTAAAATGCCAATCACATGAAGAGGTAGAGGTAAAGGTAAGCAGGTAGATATGCCTGCGAGACAAGGCACGAGTAAATCACCACCTGACCAAGCTAGTCAATGTGGAGCTAACACTGAAATTGCATCGCGGTCTTCTTCTACATTTCCAGCTACGAAAGAGCCAAGAGATAGAGAAGTACCCGCAGAACAACCTATGAATGCCACTGATCAGTATTTGAGAAATGCAGTACATAGGTTGACGCAGATAGTTGTGGTACAAACTCAGGGACGAGCTGGTCTAACGACAAATGAGGATGATGCGGTTAGGGTAGCTAGTCGAAGAACACAGGATTTCTTAAAATTAGACCCACCTATATTCACTGGATCAGACCCGAAGGCAGATCCACAGGACTTCGTGGATCAAATTCAGAGGTCTCTAGAGGTTATGCATGTGACGGGGGTAGAAACAGTAGAACTTGCGGCTTATAGACTGAAAGGTGAAGCGATATTGTGGTATGAAGACTGGAAAAGATCAAGGGGTATTGATGCACTTCCAGCTGGTTAGGAAAAATTTAAAATTACATTTATTGATCATTACCTCCCATATGAGATTCGGGAGGCACGTGCAGACCAATTTCTAAATCTTCTTCAAGGGAGTATGAGTGTTAGAGAATACAGTCTACAGTTTAATTCTTTGGCTCGATATGCTCCAAACGCAGTGGCCACAATGACAGACAGGGTCCATCGATATATGGACATATTAGAGCCATATTTAGGAGGGACTGTACCATTGCTGCTTTGAACAAAGATATGGACATAGCCAGAATTCAGGCCTTTGCATAGAAAATGGAGGACCAGAGGCAAAGAAGAAGGACACAGGAATCTGAGAGAGGGCCATCAAAGAGGGTCAGACCTATGGGGCAGTATATGGCTTCCCAAGGAGAATCTAGGCCTCTGATGTTTTGTAGACCGCCTCGACCATCACTCTCCTATTCCACAGCAGGCACACACTCTCAATTCTGAGGGTTTAGAGGTAGTCAATCTGGACAGAGTAGTGGAATTCATGGATCACAGGCAGCAAGATTTTCTCGTCAGCTGTGCCAGCATTGTGGGAGATTTCATTCAGGTGAATGCTGGTTTGATACGAATGTTTGCTTTTTGTGTAGTAGGCCAGGACACATGATGAGAGAGTACCCACAGAGGCCCACGGATAGTATGACACGACCCACAGGATCAGCCGTTGTGGCATCGTCGTCTGGTGTACAACCTGCGGGTCGTGGTAGAGGTGCTAAAGGAGTAGCTAGTTCCAGTGGAGCCCAAAATCGCACCTATGCTCTAGTCAACCAACAGAATTTGGAGATTTCTCTTGACGTGGGTACAGGTATAATATCTGTCTTTTCACATAACATATATGCATTGATTAATTTGGGCTTTACCCTATCATATGATACCCCATTGTTTGCTGCGAAGTTTGAATGAGCACCAGAATCATTAGTTAAGCTAATTGAGATATCTACACCAGTTGGTGAATTTATTATAGTTAAAAAGACTAGATCATAATGGTATAGTAAATGTTTGTGATCATGATACGTTGGTTGATCTTATCGGGATGGAAATAATAGATTTTAATGTTGTAATGGATATGAAGTGGTTAGCTTCTTGTTATGTCACGGTAGATTACCGAGGTAGGAAGTTACATTTGTAATTTCCATAAAAGACTGTCCGTGAATGGAGGAATAATATTGGAGTATAGAGCGGTAAATTTATTTTTTATCTTAAGGTAAGGAAATGATGTCCAAGTGTACATATGTCACCTAATAGACCCAGTATGTCCCCGCGGGGAGGGTGCACCAGTGTTGTTTGCACAAAAAGTAAAATGGCACATTGAGAATGTGTATTGGTTATCGGCAACTGAAAAAAAAAATGATTGACTTGAGATTGAGTTATCACCAAGTAAGGGTTAAAGAAAAATAGATACCCAAGACAACTTTCCAAACATGGTATGGTCATTATTGGGTGTGAATTATGTTATTTGAACTAATAGCTGCCCTAGTAGTGTTTGTGGGTGATGAATAGGGTGATACAATCCATGGTTAGATGTGTTTGAGTCCACGTTATATAGGCCATATGAAATTATCAAAATATTCTAGATAGACAAATGAATAGGTTAAGAAATAAAGAAGCAGCTTCCGTAAAGGTACTTTGGTGGAATCAATAAGTAGAGGAGATCACATGGGAAGTTGAAGAAATGATGAAATCCAAGTATCCTCATCTGTTTCAAATGGACGAAAAAATTCAAAGTGCGTAAGTGGAGCAATAAAAAGTAAGTATCCATGAGCCTTAAGTGTCTATTTATATATATGCTAATATAAAGATGCATTTGTTGTAATTGAAACGATGTTGTTAATATTCGAGGACGAATGTTTCTAAGGGGGGAAGAATGTAACACCTCGTACATTTCCGACCCTACTTGAAAATTTTGAACCATGTTTACTTAGGTGTCGAGAGCCATAAGTATGTATTTTGTAGTGTCATTGATGAAATTTTTGATATTGGGCCTAGTACATGTGGTTAGACCTTTGTAGTGGGTGGCGTTTGTGACTTTGCGGAGCATTTGTGGGGTGAAAAATTGAGGTGTAAGGTACATCCAAGCAAAGAATCTTAAAGCTAAGAGGTAAGCAAAAGGTTGGGACTTGAAAGATCCAACCAAATCCGCAAAGAAAAGCCAAAATAAAAAAATTTGGCATGGGGCGCTGCAGAGGGCGTGCCAGGATGCTCTGGCCCAAATTTTTGTTTCCACAGGCAGCAAAGGGGCGCACCAAGCGGCGTGCCGGGGTGGTTTTCGCCAAAAATTTTCTTCGACTATTATGATGTATATAAGACCTTTGAGTCGTGGTATCATTACTCCATCATAGTAGGACTATTTTTAAACACGTTTAGCACCCGAGTTGGGGTTAATTCTTCGTCACAAGTATTTTAATAAATTATGTTCACATAAGCCATGAGCGACTAGAATTTCTATTTTTGCGATTGAGGCTACGAATGGGAATCTCATATGTAAATGTTATAGAGACATTTGTAGAATTATTTGAACATGAGATATATGGTGGATTATACATTACATTTGGTGGGTTAAGATGACATGGGTTATTGGGCCCAATTTGAGACCCAAAATGAGCCAAAATGAAAGGTCCAATGGGTCAAATGACCCATTCTTCCACTTTGACCAAGCCAATATGGCATTTAATGCCAAAGAGTGGCTAAGGATGACCAAAGGGGCTATAAAAGGGCAAGAAAATCATATTTTATATCTCAAAAGGGGCACATGCCATTCTAGACATTTCCACAAGATATTTCTTCAAGTTCTCAAACCCTAAGGCATCTTTTGGACAAGATCACTCATTTACAAGTTTGGGTAAGTGATTATTATTATGGCTTAATATATTATATGCATGGGAGAGTATGTATATCATAATGGTTATGTCTAAAATATAAGTGGTGCACTTTTGGGTTTTTGTAAAAGATGTGTCATTTTGTGAATTTAACTTGAAAAGTGACTTGTGGTTTTGATGAAAGTGCATGGTATGGATGAAATAACAACATGTATTGTGTGATGATGTTACTAAACTTGTTATTTTTCTATAAGTGTAAATTATGGGATTTTGTCCGATATGTTGTTATGAGACGTATTGGGGTGACTTGATGGAGTAATTGTGATGTTGTGTTGATGGAGGAGTGGAAAGTATGAACTTGGTGTGACATGCTATTGGTTTATCATGTATTGGTCAATGTATGGAATATTGTGGGATTGTTGGTATGATAATTTCATAAATGGTATTGTCAAGGGGGAAATGACATTTTTAAAGGCAAACATGAAACTCATTATCGTTATATGCATTTGTAAGGTATTTGGGAGTTAATGTAAACTCTGTTATGTACTTGTGTTGTAGAGTGAAACATATGGAAAGAGCTGGACTATTGTATTCACGTATAGGATTGTCTATTCGTATTGAGAAGATAAGGCATGTAAGGTTACTTTTTTCGTATCCTTCTGCAGCATAATGTTCACATTGACATGGTACTTATTCCATTCCAAAATGTTCAAAGGTATCCCATTTCCGGTTGTTAATTATTGTTACTCACATGTTCTTTGTTCATTCATCAATTGTGATTCACATGACTCATGTTTTTGGTTAATGTTTCAAGTTCCAATAATGTTACAATCACCTATGTATCAATCTTGCCAAAGTAAAGAAATGAAGTAATGCATACATAGTTTAGTTGTTTAAGAACCGAGACGGCTCAAAAGGGCACATAAGCCTAGCTCGAACTGATCTTATGTTATATTATTAACCCACCGAAAGAGTGGATGAATGTTATATTATTAACCCACCGAAAGAGTGGATGAATGTTATATTATTAACCCATTGAAAGAGTGGATGAATGTTATATTATTAACCCACCGATAGAGTGGATGAATGTTCTATTATTAACCCACCGATAGAGTGGATGAATGTTATATTATTAACCCACCGATAGAGTGGATGAATGTTATATTATTAACCCACCGATAGGTGGATGAATGTTATGTTACAACCTACTAACCAAGTAGATGAATAACAAGGATGATGAGCGAAAAAGCAAAGAAAGAATCTCTTGAATAGAAGAATCTCTTGGAGGCAAGTCTCTTGAGTGAAAGTAATTCTCCTGAATGAAGGGGTATGAAGGATAGTATATGAATAATAAGGATATGAAAGAATAATCATAAATGAAAATAACAGAAGGAATGTACATGGTTCCACTTATAAAACATATAAAACGAGGGTTATCCGCATTGACTATTTCTCTTATATTGACTCCATTGTTGTTATTATGTATGATACAGTTCTTATGAGCCTTACATACTCAGTACATTCTTTGTACTGACCCCTCTTGGGGGACTTACTTTAATTGCTGCAGGCGCAGGTGCTAGTAGACCCCCTCTGTAGGTTGTGGATCATTTGCAGATTTTTGGTGAGCTCCAGTTGGTTCGGGGCTTTCCAAGTCACAGTTGTATATTTGTTTTGATGTTGTAAATGTTGTATAAAGCGGGGACTTGTCCCGACTTTAATTTGGTCTTGTAAATGCATCTGTTAGAGGCTTTTGTAGACATATGTGGGTACATGAATGTAAGAGATGATTGCCCGTTTTGACTTGATGGCCCCAACGGCCAAGCTTTATATATATATATATATATATGGCATATGTTTCCATGACTTCCGCATCGTTGCATGAGGTATAATAAGATTCATACGAGGATATGCATACGAATGTATATAAGTAAAGATTGGTTCTCTCAGGCCTTATCGGCTTCGGGTGCCAGTCCACCCCGTTGGGATACGGGGTGTGACAGCAAAGTGATGATCTTGTCCAAAAGAGATGGTTGCATTTGGGTTTGAATGAAGAGAGAATGTTGTGGAAAAATCTATAAATTGCATGTGTGTCTCTAATGAATAAAATCTGGTTTTTGTGCTTTATATAGTCCTTTGTAGTCATCCTTAGCCACACTTAGTCAATAATTGATGGTTTACTTGGTCAAAGAAAGAATGGATCATTTTCCCATTTTTGGGCCACGTCTTTTGCTCAATTATTGGGCCTTTATTGAGCCCATTAACACATGATTAGTTTAGCCCAATAAATTCCATGAATAATATACCATTTATCACAACTTAATTAATTCCATGAACATTAGGGTAGTCGCGTGAGTTCAGAAGTGTACGGGGTGTTACACTATGCCATTCACTAATCCATTTATTCATAAAATTTAGTCTTAGGCGGTCAAATCCTCTAAGGCCAGGCGGGTTCCTATTACTAGACCAAAGAGGTGCGGTCAAAGATCAGTTACTGCCTTCCCAAAGGGTAATGAAGCTAAATAGGCGTGTAATCAAGTCTAAGTCAACCCAGACCCAAGGTAATATCCTATGGAAGCAGTCATAAGACCATCTAAGCCTAAAAAAGAGTCATTCGAAGCATTCTATCTACAAAAGGGTAATGAGACCCACTATTGGACCCTGATAACCCAACCTAAGGCAAACACCTACCCGAACCTAGGATAAGGTTTCTCAATCCCATCCCAAGGCACTAAAAGAGCTAAGCCTAGTCCTAAAGGTGGACCATATACTAACCTAAGGGAAAGTAGGTTAGTATAAACTAAGCCACAACTCCTTTAAAGCATAGTGAAATAACCTGGTGTCCATGGTCTCGTAAGTAAGGCTTCGGGCCTAATAATGTAATATACAGAATAATAAGAGTATATAAGCATATGTAGAAAGTCAGAAGTAGGATTAACGAGATGCATCATTCTACCAGGTGAATTTAACCAAGAAATATCATCGAAATGGATAAGTACTACCCCGACCCCTATACTAAGGATTACTCGTGCCAACCTAAGGTCCTGACAGGTATATAAGTGATCCTAATACAATTCTACGGCTATGGCAGGCATTCTAAACTAAGGCTCAAGCTGCTATTTTATACTAAAGTTTCCCAAGGAAGGCCAAGTCGATAAAAAGGTGATAAGGTAATCTATAACCTATTCCTATGACCCCTACCCCAAATGCAATTAATACGATACATAATCACATAGAGAAGAGTAGATCGAAGCCTACCTTGATGCAGATCCACAGTCTCGAGCCGTCTACAAACTGCTGGAGGGTGCGGCTTAGGTCAACTAACACAAAAAAGATACAGTTCACTCAACAATTGCCTTTGGGTTCCGAACTCCATATGGGGAAGGAGCGTTGTTGTTTGCGAGGTCTTGATCATTTACATGGACCCACAAATCTGTTTCAAGAATGACCTGCTTGTAACCCAAATCCCATGCCAACATAAGACCACGGTAGATGGCCCAGAATTCAGCCACATTCTTAGTTGTACAATCCAAATTCTCAAAGAAAGCAGACACCCATCCGCATTCATTTTAACAAGTTGTGCTATCAAAATTCTAATCTACATGTTAATACGAGTAGAACAAGACCCATATTACAATATAAAAGTTCTGGCCAAAAATTGGGTTAAGAATAGGCTTGTGGGGCTCGCTAATGATATTTTGAAAATTGAATCTGTCACGAGGTCCCTCAAAAAACAAGGAATGCATGCTCAAAATTTTGAGACTAAAAGAGTCTCGATTGGGGTTCAAATCATCCCCAAGATCTATAGAAAATCAAGAATTTAACGGAGAATTAGACCAAAAACTTACGAAGAAACTAACAGAAAATGATAACCTCAACGTATTCTACTCCTCCCCAGCCCCAATTTATGATTTCCCATGAGTTCTTGAGCTCCCACAAGAGGAAATGGAGGTGTTAAGCTTAGAACAATGGCTGGAATTTTGAGGAAATGAAATATATATAAAAAATGCCAGTGATGGCCGCTAAATCGACGAGGTGGCCGCTAAATCGACCATGCCTTGGCTGGCCAGCCACTGCTAAAGCAGTCATTTAGCCACTAAAGTGGCTACTGCTAAAGCAATCGTGGGCCGCTAAAGTGGCTACACCCGCAACTTAGGCACCAGTAAATTTGCTAAGTCCTAACGGACTCCAATTAGGTGCTTGGGATTTGTTTGGGACCCCTTTCACGCAGATGAATTATGCTATCTTACCAAATTCAACATTTCGAACTCAACGAAATCATCAAAATTTCCATCCGAGGTCATTTCAATAAGAAGTGGGCCCCACACCCACTATTTTATTTTTTATCAATTTCCAACCAATAGCCCAAAACGAGCCTAGAAATGTTGAGACCCAGACCAAGAGTCCCCCTAACCTAAAATCCACATTCTAGAGCTAACAAAACTGTCGGAGTTCTCATCTAAGGCCATTTACTAGAAGTTTTGGTCCAAGACCAATTTCTTGACTTCAAAATCTCCAAAATAGGGAAATGGGCTTAAAACCCAAATGAACTACCCGAAGACTGAACTAATGGTCTGAGAAATTCATAAATGACCTGTAGCTTCTATGAGAAGACACGAAACAGTAAAAATATACAGAAAAGGAGGAATGGCCTGGAGGGTCATGATAAGAAGTAGATAGAATTAATATAATCAAAATATTCAATTTGCTATCATAGACAAATTTTCATACGACTGGCCGGATCTGGAGATATTAACAAAGGTAATTCCATCTCAATGTGGAATAAAGGGTGATTGCATAATTGGGCTACTACGCTATAGACATTCTTATTCGTCTATCATCTATGGAGGATTTTATCAACATGATATCTAAAGGGGCTTATTACATAACTTGCAATGAAGGATATTCATATTTATTGTGGACCCTTATCTATGTAACAAAATTTAAGGTGGAAGAAGAAACTACAAGATCCATGGCAGTATCTCCTTTCTGAATTTTCTGCCAAATTTCTTTGAGAAGGAATATTGTTCTCTCTTGCTTCAGCTGTGGAACACTTTTGCAACTAGATCAAACAACCATCAGCAAAACTCAACCAAGATGTGCTAGAGTCAAGGTTATAGTGGATCTTCTTGTAAACCTACAAAAAAATATTTCAATGGAAATAGAAAATGAGCAAACAGGAGAAATAAGAACAGAAACAGTCCAGCTAAGACAGGAAGCATTGGTTTCTCAAGAGTAGGAGGAACAAATTTACAAAGATGCAGATGTTTCATATAGATTTGTTAAAGTGACAAAATCAGTAAGGAAAGGTAAAAAGTAGGGCAATGGAGAATCAGCACAACAAATCAGAATCCAACCAAAAAGGAAGGTGAACTCTCAATTATCCAAATGATGTTAAAAGCTTTAATATGGAATATAAGTTCAGTAAGGAAACAAAAGACTTTTCATAGAGTGCAGATGTAGCATAATTTTCTTAGATTTGTTTTTGTTGGCTTACTAGAAACTTTTCAATAAGTTGGTTACATCAACAGATATATGAGTAGACTAAGGATACCTAAACCCTCACATAACTGTAATGGTAAAATATGGTTATTTACTAACCATTATTTCGATGTCACAACGGTTAGTAATACATAACAACAACTCACATTGTGTTTGAAGAATACAGTTCTGGATATTAATTGTTAACTAAAATAGTTTATGCTAAGTGTGATGTTGTACAGAGATTAGCATTGTGGGATGATTTTTATGACATAGTTGCTGAGGTAGACATGCCTTGGATTATAAGAGGGGACTTTAATGTTGTTCTTAATAGTGAGGAGAAAATAGGAGATCTACTAGTGATAGATGTAGATCATGAGAAAATAGGAGATCTACTAGTGATAGATGTAGATCATGAAGACTTTCAGACTGGTATAGAGTATTGTGATTTATTGCAAGTTCAATATAAAGGAAGTCCCTTTATCGGGTGGAATAGAAGAGCAGTCAGTGATTATATTTTTGAAAGACTGGACAGAATTCTTATGAATGCAGATATTCAGGGCAAATACAACTTTTTAGAGGTTGAGCATTTGCCTAGGACTGGCTCAGATCATGCCCCTATGTTACTCTCTTGTGTTGAAGGAGTGACCTGTTCTAAGAAACTATTTAGATTTTAAAAATTCTACACAGAGCATAAATTTTTCATGGAGGTGATTAGATAGAATTGGGATTCTCATACATCCCTAAATCCTGATTTAGAATTCAAGCTAAAGATCAGGAAGATTAAAACTGCACTCACTAGCTGGAGTAGAAGGACTTTTGGAGATATATTTCAACAACTCATTAACAGGGAAGGAATTGTAAGAATCAAGGAGAAATTGTTTGAGAAGTTCCCCACTGTTGAAAACAAAACCGTAATGCAAAGGGCTAAGGTAGAATATAATAAATATTTGCATTTTAAGGAGATATATTGGTAGCAAAAAGCAAGGTATGACTAATTCAAGAATGGGGATAGAAACACAAGATTTTTTCATAGCCTTGTTAAAGGAAGAAGGCAAAAACTGAGGGTAGGAAGAATTCAAAATAGTCAAGGTTATTGGTTAGAGGAGAAGGAGGAGATAACTTTCAAAGCAGCGCATCATTTTCAAATCAATTCACTTAAGATAGGGATGCAACAATGTTTTCTCTATTATCACATATTCTAGAATTGATAAATGCAGATGAAAACTCAAAGCTGAGTGTCATTCCAGATCTTGAAGAGGTTAAAAATGCTATTTTAAACTCAATAGAACAGTTCTTATGGTCCTGATAGTCTCACAGATAGAATTTATCAAGTATGTTGGGATATAATAATCAAACATACTTAGAATAGCGGAGGACTTTTTTGCTGGGAATACTCTTTCTAAATCTGTTACACATACTAATTTAGTGCTCATACCTAAGAAGGCCACTATTCAAACCTTTTCAGATATGAGACCTATTAGTTTGAGTAATTTTATGAACAAGGTATTGTCTAGAATCATTCATGACAGATTAGAAGCATTTTCCTAAATTAATATCTACTAATCAGTGTGGTTTTGTGACAGAAAAAAGCATTATTGAAAATGTTCAGCTCACTGAAGAACATGTAACATGCATGAGGTTGAGGGGTAAGCCTACAAATGTAGTCATAAAATTGGACATGGCTAAAACTTATGATAGAGTTTCTTAGATCTTCTTAATGAAGGTTTTGAGAAAAATGGTGTTCTCTAATAACTGGTATTCAGTTTTTCTCAATGGGCTTTTTCATTCTACAAGAGGTGTGAAATAGCGTGATCCTCTTTCTCCTGCACTATTGATAATTTCTGCTGAAGTCATGTCTAAAGCTCTTAATTACTTATTTGATGATGCACAATATGTTGGATATGGTTTGCCTAAGTGGAGTGCTAATCTTAATCACTTGGCATATTTTGATGACACTATTATTTTTGCTTCTTCTAACAAATACTCTTTAAAGGGTATTATGGATACTTTACAGGAATATCAAAAGGAATCTGGGCAGAAGGTGAACAAAGAAAAGAGTTTCTTTTATTTACACTAGAATGTTGCTGCAAGGATGTCCCAAGAGGTTGAACAGATTACAGGGATGACAAAAGGGTTCTTTCCCATGAAGTATTTGGGTTATCCTATCACTCACAATAGGAAAAGAAAGGAACATGATTCATAAATGATTGACATAGTTAAAGGGAAATTGCAAGCATGGAAGGGTAAAATGTTGTCATATGGAGGTAAGGAAGTGCTCATCACAAGTGTTTTGCAAAACATCCCCATTTATGTATTATCTGCTATTGTACCTCCTAAATGTGTTATTAAGGAGCTACATAGAATCTTTGCAAAAATTTTTTGGAGCAATAAGGAATAATAAAGAAGCAAACACTAGTCTGCTCGATCTAAAGTTTGTTTTCCTAAGGAAGAAGGGGGCCTAGGCTTTAGATCAATATTTCATATTTCCAAGTCTATGTTTGCTAAGCTATGGTGGAGATCTACGACATAAAATAACTTATGGTACAATTACATGTGGAATGAATATTGTAAAAAAAAATCCCTACTCTAGTACAATGGAGAGGTGGATCACAAATTTGAAAGAATACGCTTGAAAACAGAAACATTGTGGAACAACATTTATGGTGGAAACCTAGAGGTGGCACATCCACTAGCTGGTTTGATAATTGGACAAATCTGGGTCCCTTATTTCAATACCTATCACAGATTCACATATGTCATCCAATGAGTAATATAGATATGTTTTTATCAGAATAATGATGGAACTTTGATTTACTTTGATTCTGTGCAGGAGGTTATACCAGAAAATGTCATAGAACCTGTTAAGAGTAACACGAGAGAGGTGCATCAATCTAACCAACGACATAAACCTTGGTGGACACATAAAAGTGGAGGAAACTTTAGTGTAAAGAGTGCATGGGATTTGATAAGAGACAGAGAGGAGGCTAAGATGATTTGAAGTGCTTATGGTTGAAGGATTTGCCTTTCAAAATCTTTTTTCTTGAATGGAGAATCTGGCATGTTATGGTTCTAGTAGCAGCTTTAATGCATTCTTAGAACCAGGATATTTCTCAAAATTGTGAATGCTGTGAAACCCCTGAGATTGAAGCAATTGAACACTTGTTCTTAAAAGAGGAAGTGGCTACTAAGATCTGGAAATATTACTGTAGGGAAGCGGGAATCACAGGCCCTTTGGTTCAGTTAAAGTGAACTATTCAGAAGTGGTGGTCAGTAGAAACTTTGTCACGCCCCGAGTCCCATCGAGACGTGATTGGCACCCGAAGCCGATATGGCCTGAGAGAACCAATCTTTGCTCACGAACTTTCGTATGTATATTCTCGTATGAATCTCATTAAATCGTATGCACTATGCGGAAGGCGTGATCATGATAACATATGCTATATACTTATTTGGAAACTTGGTCGTTGGGGCCATCACATCAAACTAACATTTATCTTTTACATTCATAACCCACACATGTCTACAAAAGCCTCTAACAGATGCATTTACAAGACCAACTAACAGTCGGGACAAGTCCCCACTTTACACAATATTTACAACATCAAAACAAGTATACAACTATGACTCAGGAGGCCCCGAACCAAGTGGAGCTCACCAAAACTCTGCAAATGATCCACATTCTACTGAGGAGGTCTACTAATGCTTGCACCTGCAACATGTAAGGTAAGTCCCCCGAGAGGGTCAGTACGAAGAATGTACTGAGTATGTAAGGCTTATAATAAATAACATCATACATGAG
This sequence comes from Capsicum rhomboideum, assembly GCA_031232105.1. Taxonomy (NCBI): domain Eukaryota; kingdom Viridiplantae; phylum Streptophyta; class Magnoliopsida; order Solanales; family Solanaceae; genus Capsicum; species Capsicum rhomboideum. The sequence goes on along the minus strand of CP124713.1, from coordinate 83,840,184 downwards.
AATGTCAATAGAATAAAATATGAGAGAATAGTCAATGGGGATAAACCATCATTTTAGATAATATCATTTATAATTACCTTCCTTTAAGGAAATTACCTTTACTCAGAAAACTTGCCTCTAATAGCTTCTTCTATATACAAGAGATTCTTTCTTGTTTCTAGGTTCATTTACCACTAGTGTTCATCTACTTGGTCAGAAAGAATGACACTCATCCACATACATCCACTCTTGTGGTGGGGGTAATAATATAACATACATCTATTCTACTAACGTACATCCATTCTATTGGGGTTTTTAACCTACATCCACTCTATTGGTGGGGAAACATACATCCACTCATATGGTGGGGCAACATACATCCACTCTCATGGTGGGGTAACATACATCCATTCTCATGGTGGGGTAACGTACATCCACTCTCATGGTGGGGAGATCATACATCCACTCTCATGGTGGGGTAACATACATCCACTCTCATGGTGGGCAATAACATACATCCACTCTGGTGGTGGGCAATGACATACATCTACTCTTTGGTGGGCAATGACATACATCTACTCCATGGGTAGGCCAACATACATCCACTCTATGGTGGGAAATAACATACATCTACTCCATGGGTAGGGTTAACATTACATAACATTGCTTCCTTTTATTTCATTATTCATTACTTCATTTCTTTTCTTTCATACAATGAGTGATACCTTGATGATAGAAACATTCTTGAAACTTGAAACACAAATATACATTACGTCACATCTTTGCACTTGTAAGACTAACATCTCACCTCGTGATGGATAGGTACATTACTTCTTTCATTACTTGTGAGAGATTGGTATTTTAGTAGTTACAATGTTAGAGAACTTTGGAACATTAATCAATGAGTGAGAATGATCAATTGGAAACATAGCCTTCATGAAAACATAACACTGTTGGAACCATTGGACAATGATCAATGAACAAGATACATGAGTATAACCATAATTGAAACCTTGGAACATACCTCATTGGACTTTTGGAACATTACTAATGAATATGAGACATGTGTATAACTCTATTGAAACTTTGGAACATAACATGATTGGAACAATGCTATTCAACTAAACAAGCTCTCTTGATCTCATTACTCTCGTTGCGATAGTTCTCTTAAACTTTACAACATATGACAACTGAAGAACTTCCATCCATGAATAAGAACTAAGTGGGTCATGATTCGTCTAGGAGTAAAACACATATGAATAACATTACATCAACCTTAGTTGGAATACTATAGAACCCCCTTGGAATAGAACACTTTTGGAACCTTAGGACAATGAGTACTAAATAAGACACATGAACATAACCACTATTGAGCTTTTGGAACCTTATCAACGCATATGAGACATGTGATTCACAAGTGAGCAATGTGGAAGAAATATGAGACCATTACCCTTAGTAACCGGAAAGAGGATAGCTTAGAACATTTGGAACTTTTGACATGTTAGCCAGTGAACACAATTCAACCAATGGTCTTGAGTCATATGATTCACCATTGACCAATGAATAAGGAATATATGAGTAACTCTAGCCAATTCTCGGATACGAAATACCTTAGGGTATTTCGGAATCAAATGAGTACCATGACAATGTGAACACCATATGTTGCAGAAGGAAATAGAAGAATAACCTTACATACCTTGTATTCTTAATACGAATACACAATCTTAGACGTGCATACAAAAGTCCCTCTCCGTCCTTGTGTTTTTATCTACAACACAAGTTCATAACGAAACCAACATTAACCACCAATTACCTTATAATGGCATACAACAACAATAAGTCACATGTTTAGCTTTAACATGTCATTCCCCTTTGACAATACTATTTATGAAATCATCATACCAATAATTCCACAATATTCCATACATTGACCAACACATGATAACCAATAGCATGTCACACCAAACTCATGTTTTACACTTCTCCATCACCACCACATCACAATAATTCCATCAAATGACTTCAATACACCTCACAATAACAAATCGGCCAAAATCCCATAATTTAGACTTATAGAAAAATAACATGTTTAGGACAATAATAACACCATACATGTTGTTCTTTCATCCATACCATACTTTTTCATCAAGACCACAAGTCATAATTCAAGTTACAATCCCATGGATTTCACATCTTTTTCACAAAACCAAAAAGTGCCATGTCCAACATTTCCAACCATAACCAACATGATATAAATATTCTCTCATGATTATAATATGTTAAAGTACAAGTATAATCACTTGCCTAAGCTTGTAAGATGATGATCTTGCTCCAAAATTTAACTTTGAGCTCTTAGGGTTTGAGAAAAAAAAAAGAGATGAGAAATATCTAGAAAGCATGAGAGTTTCCAATGAAAAAAAAATCTGATTTGTTGGCCCCTTTTATAAGCCTTTAATCCATGTTTATCTCATATGACATGTGTGTGCCTAGTCAATGGGAGAATGGGTCATTTGACCCATTCTTGGCCCATGTTTTCTTTCACATTTTGGGCCCTTTTTTAGCCCAATACACTCAACCCAATAAAATCAATAATTTCTCATGTTTAAGTCATATCATATGTATTACAATAATATTCCCACTCATTCTATTCATATCCGTAGCCTCAATCCAAAAACCAAGTGATTCTAGGCACGTTTGGCTTATTTTGACTATAGGGGTAAAATCGTCATTTTGACCCCAAATTCGTTCTCGAGTAATTTTATCATACCAATATAATATTTCACTCATTTCATGTATATTCTCATGGTTGTAGAAGAATCGTGGCAACAATCGGCTCAATACGTCCCCGGGAACCCTTGGGACTTAAACAAAATTTTTAACTTTTGAAAGGTGCGCAGGGGCGGCGTGGCACGCTGCCTGGCGCGCCCCTTTACTGCCTCTGGACTGAAAATTTCAGCCCAGAGCGGCGTGGCACGCCCCTCCTTATTTTTTTTCCAAAAGTTTTGTTTTCGACTTTTCTTCGCGGGTTCGGTTAGATACTTCAAGTCCTATTCTTTAACTCACTTCTTAACCTTAATATACTTTGTTTAGAGGTCCTCTTAGACTCGTTTTGAACCTCACAAATGTTCCACGAAAATCACAAAACACTCCTATGAAGGTTTGCTCACATATACGAGGCCAAATTTCAATTTTCTCATCATTTACTTTACCAAATGCATACTCATGGTGTCTCAACACCTAAGTAACCCTCGTTCAATGTCATCGCATAGGGTTGGGAAGGTACGGGGTGTTACAAAACTAATGCTAAACTAAAGTTTATTTTTCAAGCTAATCCCACTATTATCTTGTGGTTCCTCCGGAAGAGAAGAAATACTAATCTTCATGGAGGAAACTATTCTTTTGGGAAGCTGATTTGGGAAATTAATGACATTATAAGCAAGTTTAGGAAAGCTAGACTCAACTGGACATTTGGCAGTAACATATGGCATTTGATGGTTTCAGCTTTAGAGGCTTCAAAGCTACTTATAGCATTATGATTGTGAGATGGAATCCCCTTCCAAGGGACTGGTTAGAATGTAATACAGATGGGGCTTCCAGGGGTAGCCCTAGGCCTAATTCTGCTACTTTCTGTATTAGGAATCATTTAGGGGACCTGATTGCTGCTAAAAGAGTCGATATTCCTAATTCCACTAATCTAGTAGCTGAAGCAGTAGTTATTAGAGAGGGGTTTCCATACTGTCAGGAGATGCTATTATCATATATAATTATTGAAACTGATTCTCTAGCCATGGTGAATATCCTAGAGGGAAGATGGGCAGTTCCTTGGAATATGACAATAGAGGTCAACTCTATAAATAGGATAAGGGGCATTTTCCAGTAAGAGTATAATATTCCCTTAGGGAAGGAAATATTTTGCTAACCTTGTTTTTGTTTTTGCAGGTAACTTCCATTTTACTCCGTTTCAGGATATGGAACTCCTCAATTAAGGATTAGAGCTATAGACTAACAAGGTGTATTAGTTATTTTACTTCTATTGAAACAGGCTACATATTGTTCTTAAGTCTAACAAGGACATGTAAAAGGTTTCATTTTATAGCATAACTATATCTGAAGTAATTTTGTTTGAATATTGTATCACGCACCTAGTGAGTGCTTTGAGGTTCCAGGTGATACATATTCAGGATTTTTTGTGCGGAAATGTTCACTCTAATGTTGTCATCTTGCAGACTTTTCTAATAGCCTGTATCAATGACATCACAGAAATTAATCCTAAAATAGAAGTTTATTAACAAAATTTAGGCGTGAGATAGTGGTATCAATCTCTGTTGAGATTCAATCCATTGACATCTAGATGGCGGAAGTAGACTTTAATTTTAGGGATTAATCGAAAAAGGTCTTAGAAAAAGGAAAAGGCTACTGGACTGTCCACTTCAGTGATTGAATTGAAGTCTATTTTCTAGATCCAAAGGGGATAGAGTTAGTTTTACTTGTTTGGCTTCGATCTTAACTTGATAGAACTTAATTTCATCTCAAGAATGGAGGTAACTCGCCTGAAAAGCACAAATCGATTGAGCCTCTACTAGATCTATGAAGCTGTGAAATTGAGATTCAAAAACTTGAGTTGCCTATTAGATATATCGACATCTTCATAGATCAGAGATGATGTTCTTGAGAACTCATAGACCCTCGTCCATGAAGAGGGTAGCCTCTCTGAGAATCGTATATACGCAGATAGATCAGCAAGAACGAGCACAAAACTTAAGCAACCCATCTGTTGGAGCTTAATTCTTGGAGAAGTGGTAACAAATTGAGAAGCCTCACTGATGTTTTGACTAGATCTTGTTGGATTGAAAGTTTTGACGACAAAGAAGAAGAATGTAGAAGATGGAAGATCCTTCGAGAAAACTTTTCAACTTTCAATATTTCCTAGTTAGTTTTTGTTTTGCTTTTCTTACTTCCTTTTTTCAATTTTATGTTTTAACTTTTTGTCTGATTTTTATTTCTATTGGGTCCGGTCACTTTTGGACCTGGCCTCTATATATATTGATTTTCTTTTGCCAATAAAAGGGCCTTTGAGCCCGAGTTTATTTTTTTTTTTTTTAAAAAAAGGAATGATCCATGAATTCAAAAACTTGCTAGAATTTTAAAACCAAAGAATGGATTCATTAAGTTCAAACCTTTATAAATTCAAAACCAAAAAAATGATTTATGGGATTCAAATATTCAAATTTTTGCACGAACTGCCCCTCTATTCCGGGGTGGTCTTTAATTTTTGCCCCTCAAATTGGCAATCTTTAATTTTTACCCCTACTGCTCATTTAATGAAAATTTGATGTCTAAAATAGTATACCTTTAACTATGACTTAAATTTGTTAGGCAAACCTATTAAGAGAATGTTTGCCCTGGGACATAAGTTTAACATTATCTAATTCACAAGGCATACCTTTACCATTAATTTTTTTAAAAAAAAATGTTCACTAAGCACAAGATATGTCTTATAAGACACAAGTTCATACTACTAAACTTATACCCCGATGCAACTTTTTCTTGCCTTATGATTTTTGTATATTTTAATATTAGGGATAATTGTCTACATTTTTGTTACTTAAAGTACTAAAGGGCAAAAATTGAAAACCACAAAAGGGACAAAAATTAACGATCACCCTAAAATAGGGGCTCTTCTATTTGTTGGAGTTCCAAATAAAGAAAAGTTCATGAGATTCAAAGCTTTATTCGCTCAAAACCAAGGAACGGTTCATGAAGTTCAAATATTTATAAGTTCTTCCATGTTTTATGTTGAGGCACTTTTGTTCAAATTTTATTTTCCCATTTAAGTATGCCTATTTTACTACTACTACTTTTTATATGGGGGCTACTCATGACAGACTTGCAAACTATCCCAGCTAATGTTTACGTCTTCCAAGTTCCATGTGTCACAATTGAAGAGAGGTTATGAGAGAATAGAGATAGTACTTTCTATTCAGAATAGCAGCAGTGAAGAGGGGCTGTATATCCTACCAAAAAAACCTCAATTATCCTCCCCTAACTCAATACTAACATTATAAATTAATAATTAAAGAATATATAGACTTACAAGTTACAACAACAATAAAATTTAGAGAGGATATTCCAATATCATCCCCGGGAGCAAAATCCTACTCTGTTGATCTCACAGAGGGCAGTAACATCAGTCGTAGGGAACACCAAATGTAAAAGAGGGACTGAAGAGCATGTGCTAATTGCCTTGATTTTGTCCAAAGCTCTTTTAACTTCGAATGGTGATGGCACATTGTACCATTGTACATACCAAGAAAGAAGAGTTGAGGCTCTTCTCCCACAATCTTCAGTTGGCCATCTTCCAGATTTCATGTACCTTGAAAAATCCTTCTGAAATTCCAGAGATGAACTAAGGATCTCCTCCACCCGCTTCTGGACTGAACCAAGAAAAGTCGATTGCACGATTCCCTCCTTTGAACTTGTTGATCTTTTACTCAGCAAACCATTATTGTAGGCCAGTGCTATCTGTACGGGCAGAATGGAATACAATAATCCATTAAAGATGGATATCATAGTAATAAAAGGTCATATGCAGCTTAGCAGGAAAGTGCTCAGTTTCAGTAAAGCATATGTGCAATCAGGTGACCAGCACTAGGTTAATGTCAAGAAGCATTCGTTTTTAAGGATGTTTTCAAAGAGATTTGTGACCTAACACAGTCTTGTGTTTGTTCTTTGAAGAAGGAAAAATTTAACCTAAGGCTAGCAACTATCACCAGATAACTAGGCGATATATTGACTGACCGAGGTTCGCTAAGGGTAAGATCTAACTTGCGACGATAACATACTTCTCTGATTGACTTGTGTTAGATAAGTTTTACAGTATTTCACAAGGATGAACTGATAAACTTGAAGAATGTATGAGGTCCTTACAGTGTTGGAAACGTTAATGGTCATTCACCAAGGTAGGATATAAACTTACCAAAATAGGCTCACCCGTCTTTTTAGGAAAGAAGAACATAATCATCCGTATTTTTGACTTTTCATAAAGAGGAAATAATAAAGTTAAAGATGGTATTAGGGCATTATGGTTAGAAATGTTAATTATTCATTAATGGTTATCATGTTTGTACCAAATCTAAGCCCACATACTCTGCAACTCTCAAATAAATGACTTCACGCATGTAACCAAACAATTTGTCTTCTGAATCTTATTCAGAGCGCACAGAAATCTCAACGATCTGCCATTATTACACTTTCATGTGCTTAGCAAATGGAAAAGAATTGGCTCATACAAAAAAGTTGAACGTAAATAAATAAATCCTTCTGATAGTGATCGTATTAACTTAAAAAAATACGAAGATATCAAGCCCACACACTAAGCAGGTAGTTAAAAAGGGATTCAAAAAAACCATAGATTCCGCCAGCTAATCAGGTACAAAACAAACAGATACCTTCAGACTTGAGATGAAGAGCGTGTCCTGTAAATTGCTGGAACTACTAGTAACCCGATCAACCATGGAACCAATAGTTGTGTATAGTGACAGATAAACCTGCAGATTTTCCAAATGTTAAATGACTACCTCCAAATAGTTATAAGCTTCTGAACAAGAAGAACAAGTAACACAACCTTCATGAGAAGCAACTAAAGACCCGTAAGTTCTAAACGTCAATTACGACTAATCACGATCCTAACAGCTTGATTAAGGTATCCCCAAGGTGCAAACAAAATCACATGAAGATGGTGAATTATTTGCGACATGATAATATACCAATGTTATGATTTGGAAGTGGTTTAGGCTGATTAAAGAGCGAGGAACGATATGTGAAGTTAAAAAGGAGAACATGCTATAGGGCTCCCTCGGGATCCCCTCGTGTCACGAGAGGTTCCCCAGCCAAGAACATGAGACAGGAGAGTTACAGCCATCACCAGCCCGTCACAAGACTCTGGCCTGGGTCACCGAAGTGAGCTTGCGGTTGGAGCTCGTCACGAGAAGGAGAGGCCTGGGAGCAAGAGTTTACAAGGGACAATGAAAGAGTGGCGTGTTGCAAGGAAATCGTGAAAGTACCCAAGGCAGACTCAAGGGGTTTGCAAGAGGCAACACTGGACTATAAATAGCAGGCAATCAGGAAAGAAATTCCAGAGACAGTTTGAAGGGCTTTGGGCTCCTTGGAGAGGGATTCAACCAAGGCATCAAATATACCGACAAGTTGAGTCATAATGATACTTTGGGTTTGCTTTCACTCCATAAACATGGTACTCCCTCCGTTTCAATTTATGTGAACCTATTTGACTGGGCACAAAATTTAAGAAAAAAGGAAGACTTTTGGAGCTTCTGGTCTTAAACATGCCAAAACATGTGTGGTATAAGACTTTTGAAACTGTGGTCCTAAACATGCCATAACTTTTGTGTGGCTATAAAAGTTTCTCATTTAGGAAAAAATGGAAAGTTTAAATTAAATTGTTTCCAAATTAAGAAAGGGATCATGTTATTTTAGGCGTACAAAGAGAAATAGGTTCACATAAACTGAAACAGAAGTAGCGAGGGACACAAATTCCACCTGGTGAAATGGTAAAAAGCGCTACTTCCAAAACAGTAAGGAGGTTTAGGAATCAAGGATATGGCTCTGCACATTAAATGCCTACTCATGAGATGGTTATGGAGATATACACAGGAGGAGCAGGTTTTATGGGAGGAGATAAGACAATGCAAAGCATGGGGGACACAGTCATTGGTGCATCAGACTTTCAAGAGCACCTCATGGGTTGGAGTTTGTGTTATCAAAAGCAAAAATCTCAAAAAAAACTATTAGGTCCTTCGGGACTTTAGGCGCAAAGGGAAAAAAAAGAGTGGGCTTTAATGAAAAAGGCACAAATGGAGAAATATGCAAGTATATATGTGTAGTTCAAGATTAATAATCATAAGCATGAATAACAAATAAATGGACAAAGAAATTGAAAGAAGTGGGACAGGAATAAACCAGTAGCAAGAAAAAAAACAAATTATGATAAAGTGATACATCAATTGTTTAGTCTCGCATCTTCAGAATTGCAGTCATTGGCGAGGGAAAGTATGCCTTAGAGCTTTGATGACGACATTGAAGTGTCCATAAGCGAAGCGAAGCGCTCAACATGTTTTGCGCCTAGCTAATAGGGTTTAAAAGCGCTTTAAGCGCGCCTTTGACAACACTAGTTGGAGTCTGGAAAAGCATATGCAAAATATGGGGAGAATTTTCATAGCATAAGCATTTATAGTGAGGAGTGGTGTCAGATTTTGGCAGGAAAAATGGCTAGGCAACACAAGTCTGAACTCTGAAAGATGATTATCCTGTGATCCAGATTCATCAGTCTCTCAAAATAGAGATGTCACTACTTGGAACATTTATTAGAAGGAATATGAAGGATTGGGAGTTTGCTGATCTGGTCAAATTACTAGACAGTGGAGGGTACTTCTAATTATACCCAAGCAACAGATCACTTCAAGTGGGGTACTACAGATGCAGGCAAATACACAGTGAAATCAGCCTACAAGCAGCCAAGAGCACACAATGAAATCACGGATCACTGGCCATGGAAAAAGCTACCAGCCAAATCATATGCTTTTGTTGGACTGCACTTTATGAGGCATGCCTAACAAAAGACAACCTCTTCAGAAGGAATTTTTCAGATTGTTAATAGATGCCTACATATGTCAGAAAGAAGCAGAATATCACAGCCACCTATTTTTGCACTGGACTGTTGCAGCAGATCTTTGTTCTCTTTTGGGACTCAGTTGGGTCAGGCCAAATAGCATCAAAGAAGGTTTTGGGAGTTGGTGCTGCTGGAAAGTTGACAGCACCATCAAGAAGATCTGAAAGATGATACCTGCATCAATTTTTTGTAGCATACGGAGGGAAAGGAACAGAGATGTTTTGATGGACTATCAGCTCCCGCACATCTTCTCAAAGCTGGAAGACTCATGTGTTTATATAGTTGTCATCAATATTTATCCTGTACATTCCCCTGATAGTGTTTGAACTTTGTTCCCTAGTTTTAAGTTAATTGTACTGGAGCTAACAGACTCAACTACTTTTGCTTCTGCTTTTGTAACTAAATTTGCTTCTTGATCCAATTAATGAATCAACTTCTTCACCCAAAAAAATTGAAACAGAAGTAGAGTTGAGATCCAAAAATATTGAATTGTTCATATTTGAGAAAATGGCTCAAAACACACATAAACTATGACTGAAATAGCTGTAACACACTTTAACTTTGCGGGGATCCTTTTACCCCCCAGGACTACTTTATATTGTAATATTGAGGGTATTATCAGCTCATAGCTGAACCACTAAGTCACTCAAACTAAAGTGCGTGTTTACATGTGCTATCAAAAAGAGGAGTCAATTCTCATTAGTTGTACTTTATATGCCCTTAACCCTAGATTTCACTAAAAACTCTCTAACTTATCTTCTCGATTATCTTCGCGATTATTGACCAAATCACAAAAGGATCGGAGTAAGGTGGTTTCTAACTTATCTATACGATTATGTGTTCACTTGCTATTTTAGCTAAGCTGCTAATACTTTCAATAATACACTATAAGATAGTCCGGGGGGTAATGGGACCCCTGCAAAGTTAAAAGTGTGATACAACAATTTCGGTCATAGTTTGTGTGTTTTGAGTCATTTTCCCATTATATTTCTCATGACTTTTCAATAACATTCTAGCATTGAAATTTCTAAGGGCATGTTTGGAAAGCCACCTGGATTTGGTGTAATTGGGTGAAATTACTCTTCAATTCTCGCGGGGTGGTGGTGGTGGGGTGGTGGTTAAGTTGTGAATTGCTGACAAGGATATTAATTTATTTTTTATTTGTATTATTTTAAATTCTTTTTTATTTTTATTATTCTAATATTTTTTAACAATACATTTTTCATTTTACATTATTTATATTTCATTTCCTTAGTTATCATTTCCCAATCTTTATTTCTTGTGATTCCATGCAATTGTTCATATTATTTATTTATTATTCATTTTTTGCTTATTTTGAAGGGAAACCTTGGAGTAACTGGTAAAGTTGTGTCATATGACTAGGAGGTCACGAGTTTAAACCTTGAAAACAGCCTCTGGCAGAAATGCAAGGTAAGACTGCGTACAATACACCTTTGTGGTGGGGCCCTTCCCTGGACCCGCGCATAGCGGGAGCTTTAGTGCACCGAGCTACAATTTTTTTTTTTACTTATTTTGTTCATTTAGCACAATTATGTTAGTATTCTAGTTTTTAAATTTACGTACAATTCATTGTTGAATAAGGTTATAGACTTACATTTTCCTTTTCTTTTGAATTACATTTATGTCGTTATGTTGAATTTGATATAAGAGTATTATGGTCACATTTTTTTGTTTTAAATTTTGAACTTGTTATATTTCCGGTTTCAATTTTTTTGTTTTAGTAGTACTAACTTGATATTTCACATTAAAAGCCATTCATTTTTCAAATAGAATTGATATATTATCTTTTTGTCAAATGTTTTAATAATTTTATGACATTATATTTATAATACTAATCTTTTTGTCAAAAATGTATTTCATGATGTTCGTAAAAATAATATACTTTTAATTTTTATGATTAATTTAATTAAAATATACTAAGTTGAAAAATATATATCAATTATTTTTTATAGAATTAGTTAATTAATATATTCTCAAAAGACAATGCATTTCTTAAATACCTAATTTAATATCATTTATAAAGACCCTTATTTGTCAAATATTAATTTTTAATACTTAACGTTTATCATCAAACTTTAATATAACCATGTAATTAACTTGTGCAACCAAACAGTATACTTGTAATTACAAATTGCATTGTGGCAAACAAACATATCGTCGTAATTACTAGGCTGGTAATTACTACCCTAGTAATTACACCAATTCCAATTACCAGGTGGCTTTCCAAACAGACCCTAAAGGTTTGTCAAAAAAGGAAATTCCACCACCCACACTTCATTTATGATGCTTAAGTAAGTTGTAGAGGTATTGTGAGTAGAAAACATAATTCGATTAGAGTATCAAATAAATTCAGGAGTGGGTATTAATGAACATTGGTGGGTTGGAGAAAATGATAAATAGTTGAGGCTACTAATTGAGTATTTTAATGATAGAAATAGCATAAATAGTCAACTTAATATAAAGGATTGGGTTGATGAACCTAGATTAAATCTAAGGTAAGTTGAGATCTACCTTCCTTAAAGGTGTTTCCTCAAAATGCATGTCTAAAATGTTTATGGAACTGTTTTCGCAAGAGAATTCAGGTTCGGCAAGCGAATATGCATTATCAATGTTTATGAAAAAGTAATCTTTTAAGGTGATATATGATGTATGATGAAAAATGTACTTGAAAGAACCATGTTTTCTATGAAAATGGTACTATATGTCAATGTTTCATAAAGGAATTCCGATTATGCTTTCAACTATGATTTCTATGATATTGTGATATGGATATGATGAAACTTACGGTTTCATCTAAGGGTGTTCATGAGTCGGTTTGGATCGGTTATTGGTTAAAACCATAACCAAACCAATTTAGTCGGTTATTAAATTTTTAAAACCAAACCAAACCACACAAAAAAAATAACCGTCGGTTTGGTTCGGTTTTTGTGGTTTTTTCGGTTATGACTAGGGATCCGCTACTGCCTTAACCTTTCCACAACACTAGCCAAACTTGAATATAAAATTTCAGATCATACATACTTACTGATCATACAAACTGCAGGTCTTAACAAAATAGGAGGTTAATGGAAACCAAACCTGAGATAATGAAAAATATTTGTGAAAAGGATTTCTATTCCAAATGCAATTTTTTATGTTAAGAATCCTAAAATATAAAGTAACATTAAGATTCTTAAATATTTCAAAATATATATTGGTTATGACTTAGGAGCTAGGGAAATTAACTACATATCATTGCATTTGCAGCTGTCTTCTCTATTTGTAGCCTCAAGTCAATACTTATAACTAGCGGCTAAGATTGTAAAACTATTCCTTCTTCCATAAAAGCTTCTGTTGATTGGCCTTAATTCAATACACGCGCCAGAAAATATTTAAAGTTTTTACTTTTCAACCAATTGAACAGAGAAGACCTGTTCAATCTTCACTTACACTTTTCCTTGTGAAATGAAAATGAGGGTTTTTTGCTTTTTTACTTTGCTAAGAAGAAGAAGCTGGACGGAGACTTAACCTGTTCAATCTTAATTTACAGTAAAAATTTGAAGACCAGCTATCAAAAAAACGCAAAGTGAGAGTGAAGAAGCTGGACGGAGAAAACCAGCTAGAGTTTTTTCCTTTGCTTCTCTAAGAACTAAGAAGAAGAAGCTGTCCAGAAAGAGAGTGAAAATATGAAATTTGTGTAGGGTTGGGAGACTTGGGGAGTTGGGGTATTAATGTATAGTAAAGGTTGAGTAATGTATTGTTGGGCTTGAGTTTGGGTAGTTGGGCATAAAAAATAATCTGGTAAGTGCTAGAGTTAAAAAACTTAAATTTATCTATGATTAAATTTAACAAAATATTTCTATTTTTTTTGTGAATAATATATAAATAATTATAAAATTTATATATACAATTTATCGGTTCGGTTTGATTATTTTTTCGGTTTTGTTTTTAGTAAAACCATAACCAAACCAAATAGTAACGGTTTTCAAAATTTAAAACCAAACCTAACCAAACCATATGTCGGTTTTTTGAATCGGGTTGGTTCGGTTTGCGGTTCGGTTTGGTTTTTAACCAAAACCATGAACAACCATAGTTTCACCTATGATTATGTTTACAAGCTTATGGCATGTTTTAATTCTTGAAATGATTCAATGAGGGCATAAGAGCCAAACATAATTTGATAGTAGTAAGGAAGGGTCACGAAGCCAAAACATTAAACATTGACTACATAGGCCATGATTGCGAAATACTTAGATAAACAAAAAAGGGTAAAAGGAACTATATTTAATAAAGAAATGTTTTGGGACTAGTCTTAGATAAGAGGATATTTGCTTTCCAAAAAGGTGGTGATGCTTATCTAAAAACCACACGCACCAGCGTGTGATCATAGTTTTGACCATTTCTAAATGGCAACTATGTTCTATTCCAGACCCCACTTGTGGGAATACACTGGGTATGTTGTTGTTGTTGTTGTTATATTACCAAGAAATGGTGAGGTTGCATAATTGTTGAAATTGTATGGTATTAAGGCAAGACCGTCCAACTGATGTATCCATGATCCACTATTCTAATTTCTATGTAAGTGTCTACACAAACTCCCCAAAATTGTAAGGTTATGTTTTGATAAAGTTAGAATAGTGTTAGAACAGTATTATGTATTACTTCCGACATGGGAAAGAATTGTAATGTATTGTCTATAAATAGGCTCAGTGTAATAATTAGTTTGCGCAACATAATAATATTTTCCAAGTCTTTATTTCTCACATGGTATTACAGCATTGGTGAGAAACATCCGAAAAAGAAAATACAATCACTGTGCATCAATTTGCAGTGACTATACCACTTGTTCGCGTCGTCGTCTTTTCCTTTGGTGTTGTACGAAAACCAACACTACCACACAATCTGTCGGCCGACACAATCTGTCATCGCCCGAAGATCAAACCCCAGTAAGATTTTCCGGCAAGCAACCCTGCACGTATCATCAAAAGCTAGGGTTTCGACAAGCAAGTAAAGACACGGGCCGGCGCGTGAGGTGATTATCCAGCACTTTTTCAAGTCAGTTCTTTTTCTTCTGAGGTTTCCTATTGATTCTGACCATAACCCACAATTTTTTCTGGAAAATAGTCGCCAGGAAATTGTTTTCTGCAATACAACACTGTTCCGATTTCTGATTTGTTCCTCTTCAATTGAGGTCGTAGCTTTTCCAAGAACTTCCTACCAGTTTGGAGCAGATTCCGATCGCGAAATTTGGGTTTTAGTGCAATCAGATCTATTTTACCTAAAAAATAATACAGTGTTTCAGATCTTTCTTTCCGTTATTTGTCGAGAACTCTCTCTAATCCAACCATGTCACTTGGAGTTGATGCTTTTAATTCCAACAATATGGGAGTTGGAAATTCAAGTCTTATGATTACTTCATAACCCTTAATAAGGAGACTAGAAAATCGAACATCACAGTCTATGAAGAATTGACGACGAGGTCTTTTTGGAGAATCTCAACCCAAGGGTAGTTATTGCAATAGGCTTGGACATACACATGCGATATGTTGTTCTCTGCATAGTCGACTACCTATGTTGCTCGAACTCTTCAAAAATGTCAACGGATGCGTCTCGGATTCTCCAAAAGCAGTGTATTTTTGGAGAATCCGACACGGGTGCGCATCTAAAATGAAGCGTCCGCACAACTTAGTCGACTACTCAAGAATGCTCATGTTTCTTAGTTTGACACTACAGGTTTATTTATCTGAAGAGGAACATACTGAGTTTCTTAAGTATCATTCAAGTAAGTAGGCATCTCCCCAAGTAGCCTCAATTGCACAGTCTAGTACCCTTGGACAATGGGTTGTGGACTCCGGCACATCTGATCATATTTCTGGTGATAATCACTTTTGTCAAATTACAGTCTCTTCCGTTGTTACTTTAGCCAATGTGATCCAAGCAAAAGCAAAACCAGTTGGACAAGCTAATCCTCAGTCATTCTAAACTACGTATGTTCTTTATGTCTCTGGTTATCCTTTTAATCTTGCATTTGTCAGTCGTTTGACTCCTGCCTTAATAATAATTCTTGATGATTCTTTTGTTATGCAGTACCAGAGTACGAGACAAATGGTTGGTGTAGAACTTGAATCACAAGGCCTTTACTGCCTTACCTCTCATAATTCTTTCGTAGCATGTCCAGCCACCGATCCTCCAAAATTAAGTTACAAACATTTGGGATATCTGAGTTATTCAAGCTACAAAAGATAGTGTCTGGTTTGCTAGTCTGTCCACAATAGATTTTGAGTCATGTCAACTTGGGAAACACACTCGCACTACCTTTCTATGTGGTGGGCTTGAGGCGAGGAAGAAGTAGACCAAAGAAGTCTTTGGAGAGTTGATTAGGCGAGGGAGAAGTAGACCAAAGACGTCAATTATCAGAGTAGAGAGTTAGTAGGTTGTCAAGTGTATTTTTTTCATACCAAGGGTATTAGTATCTTTTTTTACGTTTGCTTATTCTTAGATCTCTAGTATTACCAGATTGCTTTTCAATCCGTCTATCTTGTTCTTTTGTTGTTGTTACTGCTTGTTATTGCTACTTCCTTTTCATCTCTCCTTGAGCCAAGTGTTTATCAGAAACACCCTCCTTAACCTCACAAGGTAGGGATAAGGACTACATACATTATACCCTCCCCAAACCCCACTTGTGGGATTGTACTAGGTATGTTGTTGTTGTTATTGTTTGTTATCGTGTCCGTAAACCCCTCAACAAAATGGGGTAGCAGAGAGGAAGAGATGATCAAACTCTTCTCACTCAATCCCATGTTCCGCTGCATTTTTTGGGTGATTAAGTTCATATCTTGCTATTTAATTAATCGGATGTCCTCATTTTCATTCAGAATCCAATTCCTTTTTCAGTATTGTTACCTCATTCATATATATACTCTCCTTCCCCTCGTGTCTTTGGGAGCATATGTTTTGTTCATAACTTAACACCTGCGATAGATAAACTAGCCCCTTGTGCTCTTTTTTTTTTTCCTGTAAAAACAGGCCATAAATGCCCGATTTATTGAAAGCAAATCGATATGTACAAAGAGCTAAGGCCCAAAAGGTGGCCCAACTAACAAAAACAAAAAAGAGAAAAAAAAAAAAACATAACCAAATCCCCTTGTGCTCTCTAATGTGACTTTCTTGGTTATTTTTTTTATGGGTTCTATCTTTCTTAGTTATTCTCGAGTTCAAACAGGTATTCTTGTTACTCACTTGATCTTAGACGGTACCTTATGTCAATCGATTTCATTTTTTTTACTCTCTAGACTTACTTTACATCTTCTTCTGATCATACTGCTATATGTGAGGTCTTATCTATACCGACTTTTGAGGAATATATGATTACTTCTATATCTCCATCCACACGGCCACCTCTTCTGACTTATCAGCATCGTTCACTTCCAGCATCAGACCTAGATGATTCACGTCTTGCGCCAGACCCTGCACCTATTAAGGACTTTGTTTCGAAAAGGTGTACGGTCTACTGGTAATACTAACCCCCATTATAACCTTTTAAGTTATCATAGTTTGTCATCACCCCATTGTGCCTTTGTATCATCTTCGTCCTCTGCTTCCATCCACAAGTCTACAGGTGAAGCACTTGCTCATCCAGGATGGCAACACGATGTCTGATTTACATAAGAGTGGTTCTTAGGAGCTTGTTCCACTTCCTTCAGGAAAATGTATTGTTGGTTATGTTGGGTTTATGCGGTCAAAGTTGGTTCGGAAGACTCGTTTTTTGCCAAAGGTATACTTGGATATTGAGCTTAATTACAGTGATACTTTTTTGTGTGGCTAAAGTAGCATTTGTCTGTCTTTTTCTATCTATAGTTATGATCGTAATTTGTCATTGGCCTCTTCATCAGTTAGACATTAAGAATGTCTTTTTTCCACGGTGACCTTGAGGAAGAAGTCTATATGGAGCAAACGCCTAGTTTTGTTTCGCGGGGGAATCTAGTAGCCATGTATGTTGACTATGCAAGTCACACTATGGCCTGAAACAGTCTCCTCGAGCCTAGTCTGGAAGTTCAGCACATTAATTTTGGACCTTGGCATAACTCGTAGTGAAGCTGATCACTCTTTGTTTTAACGGCATTATGCTATAAATTTGTGTATTTATTTGGTGGTTTATGTTGACAATATCGTTATCAGCGGTAATGATCAAGATGGTATGACAATATCACTTATTTGAAGCAACATTTCTAGACTAAAGATTTCGACAGATCGAAGTATTTTCTAGTTGTCGAGGTTGCTCAGTCCATATCAGGTATTGTTATACGAAAGTATGCCTTAGACATTCTTGAAGAGACGAGAATGATTGTATGTATACTCATTGACACTAGTATGGATCCGAATGAACTCCTGCCAAATCAGGGGGATCCACTCAGTGATCTTGGAAGATAAAAGTGGTTGGTTGGTAAGTTGAATTATCTCACATTAACTAGACCAAATATTTCTTTTCCTGTGAGTGTTGTAAGTTAGGCTATGGATTCTCCATGCGATTGTTATTGGGATGCAGTTGTATACATCTGTGACATATAAAGTCAGCTCCACGCAAAGGACTACTCTTCGAGGATCGAGGGTCGAGGATCGAGCAGTGTTATCAATGGCGCGCTTAAGCCCTAAAGCGAAGCTCAAACGTGTTGAGCGCTTCGCGTCGCTTTATGTGCGCTTCACTGTGGTCATCAAGTTTCTAAAGCATACTTTTTCTTGCCAAGGAGTCTCTTATGAAGAGGCGACACTAAACAATTGATATTTCACTTTATAGTAATTGTTTTTCAATTTCTTTGTTCATAAATTTGTCATTCATGCTTATAATTATTAGTCTTGGACTAAACATAAATATTTGTACTTTTTCTCCCTTTGAGCCTTTTTTCATTGAAGCCCACACTTTTATTTGAGCTTTACACTTTAAGCCCTAACAAACCTTAGAGCTTTTTTGCGCTTGCGCTTTTCGCTTTTGATAACACTGGGATCGAGGCCATGAGCAAATAGTTGGATATTGGGATGTGGGTGTGGGACACGTACCGGATTTGGTCAATCGATTTTGGGTATTATAACCAAAATCAATGGATTTGGGACATCATCCGGTACGTGTCCCTCCATCTTAGCTTTTGGTGAGCCCAGTACTCTCTAGTCGTGGCCAGTGTTTCATGATATTCCTTTGCGTAGTAGTATTTTTTTGTACATCATAGAGGTTCCATGACATTATTGTGGGTGCTCTAGAGTCTAGACATGCTATGAGTCCCTTATGAAATTTTGCATTTTGTAATGATTTTCAAATATTCTACGACTTGTGAACCATATGTTAGGATTTTCATGATTATGATGAGGCTGATGAGCCTTATGTTATAGTTCCAAATATATTAAGCTTTACATGTCATGATGCACGCATTGCTATGAAAAGGATAATATGTCCAGATGGTTAGCTCCATGAAAAGTTTAACGCATCAGGTGTTAATGACACATGCACCTAGAATTGGGGTGTAACAACTACTATTTTTTTTTGGATAAAGGTAACAACTACATATTCAGTAGATAACATTTTTCTTAACAGGTTAGAACAAATGTTCAAAGTAAGTTTTTCCATGGTAACTACACAACTGCACGGCTCAAAGACGTAGCATTTACTGTCCATCATTTAAATTTTTTTTTTTTTTTTTTTTTTTATGAAGGTAAAAATCATTTGCATGATGAATCATCACCTGTAATAGGGCTGGCCTGTCCTTGCTTACACACTCAAATAACACTTGTAAGCAAAATTCTTGGAAGTCAATGTCAGATCTGCAAATGTGCAATGCAGGCTTTACTATCAACTCATAATTACAATCAGAAGACAAGAATTTCAGCAGGACATTAGACAATCTTGCAACATTCCAATCTTGGAGGCTAATCTTTCATTATCTGTCAAGAAAGTTTGATAGGACTTCACATAATTTTGCTACATTTGCATCAAAAACTAATCTTTCATACAATCTTTCTATATCATTTAGTTAGCTACTTGCAAATGAATTAGTAAATACATGTAAATAGTCCCTTCTTTTCAAATAGAACGTAAGGATTCAAAAGGGTAACATTGGATTGTGATACCGAGTTTTGAGGTTACGAAATGGATTGCCCTAAGAGGGTCAAAAAATGAGCCCATAGAACTTTGACATATTTTTATGCGGGAAAGTGAAGAAGTGGAGCACGTTAGATTTCAGAAAATATTATCGCAAGCTCTTCCACTTGGACATTAATTTGGCACAGGACAACCAAAAATCAAAGTCGTGTGAAATGGAATCTTGGAAAAAATGAACAGTTTGTAGAAAGAAAATCGGATGGAGAAGTAGAAACCAGACAGAGTAGTAGCAGTGGATAGCAACTTACATTTGCACAAAAATAATCATAATTCAACGAGATAAATAAAACAATTTACATGGAAAATGCAGATCTATCAAGTTTAGACTGTAGCTGTTCCTTTTCCACATCCACACTAACAGAAGGAAAACCAAGCATCAGAAATAAGTGAGGATATAGTTCAGAACAAAATTACTTAACTATATCATGACATTTTAGGAATGGTCATGGAGTAATTGCAACTAACTAAAAGCACATCCTCTTTTATTAAGTCACAGACAATTAGTACAAAACAAATATGACAGTGAGTTTGTTTAGAAAAGCCATATTACAGCTTCAGATATACATGCATTGTCTTCATTCACTCAAAAAAATAGACAACCAGAAGGACCATTATATCAGTCAATAAGGAAAACAAAAAGATGCAGTGTCTGAAGAACAACAAGAAGCAAAATATCAAATATCGTTGACAGATAGAATTAGACGCAACCAAGAACCTAAAGCTCCCAGCTGAGCATTTGAGGAGTTAGAAGTACAGGGTGTTCACGCGAAACCAAAAAATCCAATCAAACCGACAAGCAAATCAAACTAAAAGAAAGAACCAAATATTTTTCGTTTAATTTGGTTTTGATTTTAATTTTAAAACCCGACAAATACTGGTTTGGTTTTGGTTTTAAACAAAAAATAACCAAAAAAGCCGAACCAAACTGACTTTACATATACCTATTTAAAAATTATAATTACACATAAATGCTATATATTATATGTTTGTTATTTGCAAATGACATAGTTCTGATTATCGAGACTCGCGACGGATTTAACGCTAAGCTGGAGGTTTGGAGACAGACCAGAAGTCTAAAGGGTTCAGGTTAAGCAGGACCAAGACAGAATAATTGGAGTGCAAGTTCAGTGATGTAAGCATGAGGCGGATATGAAAGTGAGGCTTGATACGCAGGTCATCCAAAAGAGAAGAAGATCTTAGGTGTATTATCCAATGAAATGCAGAAATTGACGACGATGTTACTCACCATATTGGTGCAGAATGCATGAAATGGAGGCTCTTGTCCGGAATCTTTTGCGATAAGAAGGTGCCACCAAAACTTAAAGGCAAGTTCTACAGAGTGGTTGTTAGGCCAACTATGTTGTATGGGGCGAAATGTTGGCTAGTCAAGAACTCTCACGTTTAGAAGTTGACAGTTGCAGAAATGTGGATGTATGGACATATTAGGAGAGATAGGATTAGAAATGAGGATACCTGAGACAAGGTGGGAGTAACTTCAGTGGAGGACAAGATGCGGGAAGCGAGACTGAGATGATTCGAACATGTGAAAAAGAGATGTCTGGATACCCCAGTGCAGAGGTGTGAGAGGCTGGCTATGGATAATTTCAGGAGAGGTAAAGGTATACCAACTAGACATAGTGCAGTTTCAGTTTACCGAGGACATAACCCTATATAGGAGGTTGTGAAAGACGTAGATTAGGGTAGAAGATTAGTAGGTAGCAGTATGTTGTTTTGTTATCTGTCTATACTAGTAGTTGTAGTACTGATCCTGTAGTTTCTTGTCCTTCAATTTCTGTTATTATTTGTTGTTTCTTGTCCTTAGACTATCATATTATTTTGTTGTAGTTATTGTCCTATTACTATCTGCTTTTTCTTTAACTTCTATTACTTCTTTTTCTGGATTGCCTTGAGTCGAGGGTCTATCGAAAATATTTTCTCTACCTCTGAGGTAGGGGTAAGGTCTGCGTACTCTCTACCCTCCCAAACCCACTGTGGGATTTTTTTTTTATAAGGTAAATAATTTAATTAACATCAGGGGAAACCCCGTATACATATACCAAAACGAAGAGAACCTACACCAAATATGATTCTCAACAAAAGAGGTCCAATCCTCTATACCAATTGGAACCTCGCAAGTGCACCAAAAGTAAACTAGGTACAAAACACTACAATTTATTTTTACGAAATCAAGTTTCACCCCTTCAAAAGCCCTCATATTCCTCTCTTTCCAGATGACCCACATGACTGCTAAGGGGACAACGCTCTATGCTCTCGGTCTTTCCTTCCCCCTTTTAAGAGTTCAACTTTGCAAAGCCTCTTTCATTGTATCGGGCATAAGCCATTGCGTCCTAAACAAGTTCAAGGCCACCCTTCATAACCGACTAGCCACCTTACAATGCGGAAGAAGATGATCTACACTTTCACTGGTACTTTTACACATGAAACACCGACATGGGTGATTTTCTTCTTTCTCAGATTCTCCATTGTTAATATCACAACCCTAGCCGCCAACCACACAAAGAAACACACCCTCCTTGGTGCTCTAGGAATCCAAATGGAGTCATAAGGAAAGGTACCTTCCTCTCTCACTAGCAACCTCTTATAAAAAGAGCTAACAGTGAATAAGCCGTCACCACTATCCTGCCACCTCCATGCGTCCAACAAGTTGTTCGATATGTCTTTAGCCCATACAAAAGCTTTAACAAATTGTGCAATTCTTCCATCCCCCAATCATGAAGGTTCCTTCTAAATCTTAAATTTGTTGCACTGTCATCTCTCTCTGACAAGGAACGCGGTATAAACTAGGAAATGCTTCCTTCAACTCGATCTCCCTACACCAATTATGTGTCCAAAAACTAATCCTACTTTCATTCCCAACCTTAAAAGAGATATGTCGACAAAAACCTTCCCACCCTTTCATGATAACCCTCCACAAACCACACCCAAACGGAGTCACAAAGTTTCTAGTTAATACCATATTTATCCGCTACCACCCCCCTCCAAAAAGCATTTTCCTCCATCCCGAATCTCCAAATCCACTTTCTAACAAAGCTTGTTGTACACCTGGAGATCTTTCCCTCCAAGCCCTCCCCACTCCTTTGGAGATGTGATAACTCTCCAATTCACAAGATGAAACTTCTTAGGAGTCATTTGGTAAGAGGAATAAAAAACTAGTCCCGGGATAAAAATAGTCACAGCCTCTCTACTTCTTCTGAGGTAGTGGTATGGACTGCGTACACTTTACCCCCCCCCCCCGGACCCCACCTGGTGGGAATAAACTGGGTATGATGATGATGATGATAAAAATTGGGATTAACTTTATCCCATGTTTGGTATGAGGTATTACTTAGTCCCAAGACTATTTTATCCCATCATTTGTACTAAAATGGTGGAATTACTATCCCATGTGAAGGGTGGGATAAAATAATCCCATGAGATATCCCTACTTATACCATCCGGTGTACCAAACGACCCCTTAGCGCCTTCTGCTGAGTCTCATAAGTAGTTACGCTGAAGTTTTTCCAATCTTTCAATCACTTTGCCAGGGGCCTGCAAAAGTGACATGAAATATGTAGGAATACTAGGAAGAGTGCTCTTGATCAAAACTTTCTTTCCCCCTTTCGACAGATACCTCTTTTATCATCCTGCTAGCGACTTCTCGACTCTCTCAACCACCGGAATACAGAGAATCTGGCAGAAGAAATGCAATACTTGATCCATCTTTTCCACATATCTCCAAAGCCCATCTTCATCATACTGTAATTCAATAAATCCCAATTGACATGACCGTAAGCTTTCTCGAGATCTAGCTTACATAAAATTCCCAGTTTACCTTTCTTTTGGGGAATCAACTACCTCATTTGCCACCAAAGCTGCATCTAGTATCTGTCTTCCTTCGACAAAAGCATTCTGAGAAGAGGACACTGTCTCAACCAAGACCTTCTTACGACTGTTAGAAAGCACCTTAGAAATAATCTTGAAAATGCTTCCTACTAGACTAATTGGTCTATAATCCTTTATATTTGTCGCCCCTTCCTTCTTTGGCACAATGGTGATGAAAGAACCATTCAAACTTTTCTCAAACTTTCCACTTTCTTGGAATTCTACAATGGTCTCCAACAACTGACCTTTTACTATCCTCCAACACTATTGGAAAAAATCTAGCGTGAATTCATCTAGTCCCATAGGCTTATCACCCGCACAACTGTGCACCGCTTCCCACACCTCTTCTTCCCCTATAGCCCTTCACAACCACTCCTCTATCCCCTCCCCTATCTTATCTGACTGAAAGCTAGCCACCCTAGTTTTGGTCTCCACCGAACTATTTCCTTAAACAAAAGCTCATAGAACCCCATAATGGCAACCTTCACAACTTCCTCCCCTCAAATACCACTCCATTCACAACTAAAGAGACTATGAAATTTCTCCTCCTATTTGCTACAGCCACCCTATGAAAGTTTTATATTTTAATCCCCTTTTTCAGCCACAACGCCCTCAATTTGTCTCCATTTAGTTTCTTAAGCGACTGCTAGAGCGGGAATCTCAATCTTCGCCTCTTCCTTCCTAATTCTCTCCCTCTCTTTTAACCCCCTCAATCATTCTGCATGCTCTATTTCCCCCACCTCATTTATTAACTCTCTCATCTTAACTTCAACCCTCCCAAACACCTCTTTATTCCACCTCTTTATATCTCCTTTCAACAACTTCCAACTTTCTACCCAATCGAAAAGAAAGTGTGCCAGAAACTTCATACCCATTCCACCACTCACTCACTTTATCCACAAAATCTAGTGGTTTGAGCCACATGATCTCAAATCTGAACGGAACGCACAAACACCTCCTTCTACTCTCATCTAGTAAGATAGGCGTATGATCTGAGTCAATCTAGGTAATACTTGCAACACATCTGGGACCAACTCTTCCCAATCAGTGGAACTAAGAATCTGTCAAGTCTAGATTTTTATGCAGAATCACCTACTCTGGCCCAAGTAAAATTTGCCCCTGTCAAAGGAAGATCAATAAGGCACTTGTCATCAATAAACTCCGAGAACTCCTCCATCGCCCTGGAGATCACCCTACAATCCACCCTCTCCTCTGGAAATCTTATAGTGTTAAAATCCCCTCCTAACACCCAAGGGACCTCCCACCCTGCCATAATAGTGGACATCTCTTCCCAGAAACTTTCCTTACTTCCCTCCCCTCCCATGTCTTACACCCCTTTCCCCAAAACCCCACTACCCACTGTTTTAACCCACACTACTAACATGAACTCCCCTTGCTTACCTCCACCACCTCCAATTTTCTGTCATCCCATAAAACTATGATACCTCCTGCATTCCCTAACGCTGGAACCCAATCATATTTCACCTATCTACCCCCCCCCCCCCCAAAAAGACTTCTCACCACTGCATCTGTCATCGCCTCCATTTTAGTCTCTTGAAGGCACAAAAGATCCGCACCTCATTCCCTAATTCCCGTTTTGATAATGGCCCTCTTTTTTGGGTCATTCATCCCCCTCACATTCCAAGAAATAATTTTAACTTCCATAATCAACATATTTACCCTCACCCCCAATCCTCTTATCTCCGATACCCCATTCTTGCTCCTACTCATATCTCTCCTATAGTACACCAACAAGTTACCTTTTCCCTCTTTACCCTTCCCCAAACTCCTTCCGCTGTTGTATACTCCCTCCGTTCCTTTTTGGTTGTAGAATAATTAAGAAAAATTAACTAGGAACGTCATTTGACTCATATATCCCTTATTAATCTTTGTCTATTTATTTGTCTATTAATTCTAGAATAATTAATGCTAAGGGCAAAGTTGAAAAAAGGTAATTAATTCTCTATTGATTTTTAAAATCGACAAGTATTTAGGAACAACTATTTTTAGTATACATGACAACTAAAAAGGAACAGAGGGAGTATATATTTATATTTATATATGAACATTTTAAAATTTTATGTTACATCTTTACTCTTTTGCATTCTTGTTCTATAGTCTAGTTTTTTGCCTTTACAATTAACAGTAATTTTGTTTCTTTGCCTTTATAGTCTAGATTGATTTATAGTCTTTATTTTGATAAATTCAAAATTTGTTTCATGTTAAAAGTAAATTGTCTTTAATTCTTCATCATTGTTTAATTCTATTAACATCAAAATATCTTGGTAGTGACTTCTTTCCTTAAAAGAATAATTGGCAAAGTCGTGTTATGTTGGACTATACTAATTGGAATATGTGTTAGATAAAATATGTAACATATTTATTAAAAATGATAAAAAACCAAAAAACCCGACAAAAACCGAACCAACGAAAAACCGACTTAGTTGGTTTGGATTGGTTTGGTTTGGTTCTAATTTATGAAAAATCGACTTAATTGGTTTGGTTTTCTTTTAGAAGATAATTGACTCAAACCGAACCATGAACACCTTTAGTTAGAAGACTAAGAAGCATATTTTGCAGGATTCATTATAAAGAAGAACCCATATGACTGTCCTAAGTCCAACCTTCAAAAAAAAGCCTCTCTCTTATCCTGCTGTATAACAGTTAAAATACAAACCAGCAAAGCTAGTCTTACATATCCAGGTTCAACAGCCAGGTTGGATCAGGATTGATAACTGTTCATGGGAATGAGACAGAACAACAATTTCTTTAATCACAGTTTTCTAGGGTGATTTATCTTGTAACCAAGTCTTCTTGGGAAAAAAAAAAAATCCCCCTACTTGAATTTTAAGTAGCTTTCTTGGTTTATTAAACTTTACATTCTGTTAGATTAGATCAATTTTTAGTTTCATGCATAACAATTATTTTTTTTATTGTGGGATCCATCTGTATGACTCGGTAACACAAAAATGTCAGAATGAGGAACTAAGAAAAAGGAAATAAAAGACACAACGACGAGTACATACTGAGTCAGGATAATGACCACCAGAGAATTGACTTGAGAATCGGCAATGAATATATGGGCACTTGCCTGCTATTCCAGTTAGGGTCACAGCAGAGGTGGGCAAACGAAATTAAGCTTGGGTTAGACGAGAAAGTACTGATCAACTGATCTACCATGTCACCATCTTGACAATCTCCACTCGCAGCTGGAGCTCTCAAGCGTGTCAAACCCAACACCTATATAAAAGCAAATATAACTTGATGTAACAATTAGACTTGACAAAGAAGAGTTGAATTTTTGTAAATGAGAACTAACCTTGTGCATTGCTCGTGACAGCAGTGACTGACACCCCGCTGGATCATCGACATAGGAACATGCTGCGACCTTTCTCTTGACATAGAGGATACCAGAACTAAGCGCATCACCCTTGTCCCCTGAGCTCCATGGTTTTTCTGTAAAAGAATTGCAAATAATATGAAACGAGAAAAGTTTTTAGACTCAATGTCCAACTAGATGAAGTGAAAACCAATGTCGACTTTACCCTCAGGAATGTGATTGATGACTTGAGACCAGTATCGAGGACCGCAGACACGAACAGCCTTCAACTATAATGCCCAAAGGGAAAATTTTGGTTTCACCTAATGTTTCATGTGTACAATAATCTTAAATTACAGCATAATTTGCTTGTACAGAAGACCAGAACTTACAACAGCACGTTCTGGAAGAATGCATGGGGTAACCTCGTAAAAACTCGTTTCTGCATACTGTTCTGTCTCTCGAACAGTAACTTCTAATGGACAATAGACAGGTAAACCACTGTCCACATCAACTGTCTGAACCCAGCGAGCTTCTGTTGCAAGAACATACAAATGCCGAAACGCCTGTACTCATGCAAATTTAAATTACAAAAGTATTTGCTGATAAATCACCGAAAATGGAATGGCAAGAAGCAAATACAAATTACAATGATATATCATGCAACACTACCTTCAGCTCAATACTATGGGCAAGAATTGCCAGTGGCTAGTTGTTCCATGGCATTTTTCATATCTGAACTCACCACCTCTCAACAACCCTTCAGTCACATCACACGTCTTAGTTGGTAACTACATATACCCTCTCCTTTGCATCACACGATAGCTGAATATGTCATACAAGAGACAATTCCTTCCACAGAAGGTGCATTCATATGCACTCTTCAGAACAATGTTCATGTGTGAAATATAAGAGAAGAATATTATTGAATTGTGTATCGTAATTATTACACTGAGACACTATTCATAGACACTACATTCCAATCCTTTTCCAAGAGGTACACTACATTACAATCATTTTCCAAGGAGGATTCTATATACTATTCTTGATCCTACTCCTATTCTAACACTTTCCCTCAAGCTGGTGCATACAATTCATATATACCGAGCTTGTTATAGACGTAATTAATATGAGGATAAGTGAGGCACTTGGTGAAGATATCTGCAAGAAAACCAGTAAGGACTGCTCGAGACGCCTAGGCGACCTTAGTTGAAAAGGAATAAACTGAAAAAATGATCGGAAAAGTAGTAAACATAGCCGGAAAGTCGATTTGTCACTGTAAAATTGCCAAAACTGGTATAAAGTATGTGGTTCATCTCGAAATCAAAAGACGAGTAGATCTTGAACAAGAAAGTCGCAAAAACTAGTCGGAACAGGCTCATGCACCGACCTGTGGTCGGATCTTGCCGGAGGTGAAAACCTCCTGGGCGGCGCGTGGGAGGTCGATGCACAACGACATTGGTTGGGATTTGGTCACAGGAAGACACTGGACCTCTTGGTGGTGTTGGTTTTTGCACAACACTGACGAAAAGTGAAACTACGTAAATCAGATCTGAGGAGTCACCGAAAAGACGCACGGAACTAGCCAAATCAAACTTGAGGATTCACTGGAAAGACGTCCGGTGCTACGCAACTCAGATATGAGAAAGTAGTCATGAAAGATGCACGATGCTACACAAATCAGATATGAGAAAGTAGTCACCGAAAAGATGCATGGTGCTACGCAAATCAAATCTAAGTTACGCGGATTCTTCACTTTCAATGCTGCACCGGTATCGGATTCTCCAAAAATACTCTACTTTTGGAGAATCCGACACGCACCCGTTGATATTTTTGAAGAGTCCAAGCAACATAGAATCAAATAAGAGAAAATAGTCATCGAAAAGATGCACGGTGCTACGCAAATCAAATATGAGAAAGTAGTGACCGAAAAGATGTACGATGCTACACAAATAAGATATGAGAAAGTAGTCACAGGAGAGAAGCACGGTGACTACTTTCTTTGTCCCGGATGTTTCTCAAATTAGTCCTCAGCGTAATTATTTTTCATGCATATAGTATTGGCCCAACTTTTGCTAAAATAATCATTGGCCAGACGGGCGACTATATAAGTTATAACCGTCCGCCGGCTGCGGAAGCTTTTTTTGTTTCTCTACCAAGATCGTGGAGGCTTTAATACCATGTGAGAAATATAAGAGAAAAATATTATTGAATTGTGTATCTACATTATTACACTGAGACCCAATTTATAAACTCTAAATTCCAATCTTTTCCGGAAACAGACTCTCTACCTCCCCGAGGTAGTAGTAAGGTCTGGGTACAGCCATACTCTTTACCCTCCCCAGACCTAGCTTGTGGGATTTTACTGGCGATGTTGTTGTTGTTGTAAATTTCAATCCTTTTCCAAGTAGGATTTTATATACTATTCTTGTTCCTAACCTATTTTAACAGTTCACATAGCCTAATAACTTGTTTGTCCCTCTAAAATAAGTCCTTTTTATTTACGGTGATATTCTCAGGCGCTTGTCAAAAGCATGTATTATCAATTTGCCTTTCTTTTTTCCCTCATTTATATAGCTCTGACAGGGTCAATGGTTGTCTATCTCGTTTCAACTGTTCGTCCTATATAAAATTTACAACATTCCTAATAGGTACTCCTACATTTGGCAGATTTACAGAAATCCCATGAGAAAAGTTGTCTAGCAAGTGTCAACTACTGGACTACTTCCAGTGTTTAAGTGACATCCAGTATTCCAGTAGCTACTCCGTAACCATAAAAAATTAAAACCAAAAGGTCTCTCACATGCACTCGCTTAGACAGTTTTTAACTTCAAAATCAAAAAGTTCTTTTCACATCTCTTAATAGGAAATATCCCATTTACCTTTTTCTTTTTCTCAATAAAAGAATACCCATTATGCACAGCACATCAAATGGAACAGATCTATATTTTTCAGGTCAGTGAAAGAAAATTTTGGATGGACAAAGCATAGGCAGTAGCAATAGACTCCAATTGACCTTGATGAAGAGGGCTATCTCATAGATTGGTTTGTTGGTACACTACAAACCAGTGTTTAAAAGGCGAAGGCACGAGGCAAGGCTTAAGGTCAAGAAATAGGGCGTAAGCACCATGGAACTCTAATTTTTTATTATTTTGTAAATTTTTAAAAACCATAAAAATACAAAGATGAATGTACGTAGAAAATTCTTAATGGTCTGCAAAAACTTAGTGTAGAAAAAATTACAATAAATGGTAAACATAGTAACAAAAGTATATTAAAATTTAAACATAGAATTTGAACAAATAACAGAGTTACGTATATCAAATTTTTTAAGATCTATCTATCAGTAGAATTAAAATAAGATTTTATTTAATATTTCTTTACACAAAGATATTTTTTATACTTAATTTATTTATAATGCTTGACAACTTTTTCATTTATCTTTTAATTTCTTATCGTGTATGACTTACATCATCAATATTTTCGAAGAGATGAATTAGTCCAGACATGATTCAAATAGACGCAGCCAAAAATCTAAAAAACTTACATTGAGAATTTTTTTTTTTTGAATAACCGTGGTGTCCGGGCCAGCTAACGCGCACCTCGACTAATTCCATGGGATACCTGCCACCTCCCACCAACAACAGGTACCATGTAACTCTGTCCACCAAGGCTAGAACGGATGGGAAGAAATCACCTAGTGTTTGTCTCTGCTGGGAATTGAACCTGAGACCTCAAGGTGCTCAAACCCACTTCATTGAACCACTAGGCCACACCCTTGGGTGCACTTACATTGAGAAAATTGTTAAAGATATTTTAAGTAAACAGAAAAAAAAATGTTAAAAAAATCGTTGATGATGCATGTGTTATGTTGAGATGAACACCATCTGACGTTTTAACTTTGGCATTGAATGTCTACAACAACAACAATATACCCAGTAAGGGGGGGTTGGCATTGAATTTCTAAGTAATATATTTGCAGTAATCCCCCTAAAAGTCCATACAGAAAAATGTAAAAGGAAAAGAGTGGCTTTGAAATCCTTGAGAATTCATTTTCTTCCCAAAATTTTCATTCAATCGTTCAAAACCCAGATGCAGAGCAACTATGAAGGTCCTTAAACTTCTAAAAACCAAGGAGACAATGTCATCACAATTTGAAATCAGAGAACCATTGTTGCCCACTCCCCCTGCCCATCCGCTCTTTGCTTTATAAGAATGAAATGACAGAAAATTAAAACATAAATTTTAGAGTATTCTTTTGGATTAACATCAGGTCTTTCACTTTATTTCCTTACACTTGAGTCATGTTTGTGGCAAGGAACAAATCTTCTTGCGAAATTTGAACTGATCTGTTCAAAACTTTCGGGCGGGCGTCTCTCTAGTGAGGCCCAAGGTGCGCCTAGGAACACACACACTCACACATCCGCCCAAGGGCAATTGCCCATCAACTCAACTCAGTATGCGCTCCGAAACGCGCCTCGCCAACACCTTTAAAAACACTGCTACAAACTTGAGTTATATTTTCCTCTACTAAAGTCTTTCATTTCAGCATTCATTTACCTGAAGGTGGCACCGATTGTCATTAGGTCCAGTCGGCAATCGCGGATATAGTGTTATTAGTAAAGCAGCAATAGAACTTTTGCTAGTCGAAAAAGTCTGCATTCCACCCCCAATAAACAAGAAACCAATGGCTAAGCTTACCTGAAACAGTTTTCAGAACAATGCATGAGAAAGATGATCATAGAAGAAAATAAAAGTTGAATCCACAATAACTTTTGCATCTTAATGCAAATAATTTGAACGAACAAGTACAGACGGAAGATTCACCAATGTCCTATTATCAGATGCTCGTGAATCTATAACGACATGTCCTAGTTATTATTTGTTCTCGTTGGCACCCAAGGGTGTGACCTAGTGGTCAATGAAGTGGGTTGAGAACCTGAAGTCGCAAGTTCAAATCCCAGCATTGACAAAAAAACACTAGGTGATTCTTCCCATCTATCCTAGCCTTGGTGGACAAATTTATCAGGTATCTGTTGCTGGTGGGAGGTGGCAGGTATCCCATGGATTTAGTCGAGGTGCGCAAAAGCTGCCCCGGACACCACGGTATATTAAAAAAATTATTTATTCTTGTTGAAAGAAAATGGTTTATGGTTAGAGCTGACAATATGGGCCGGCACAACTCAAACGGGCTAAGCCCACATGGGCTTTGGAATTTGACGAGCCAGGCTGAGCTAAACCATCATTTTGATGGGCCTTAATACAACCATCCCAACCCATCTCTACGTGTGTGGCCCGCAGGGCCATCGGTCCACTTTCTTTTAAAAAAGATATTTTTCATAATATTTAAATTTAAATTATAATCTAAAAAAGTAAACATATATATTTATAAGACAATATTATATGATGTTGCTATCCAAATCTCAAAACTAAAATTAAATTATCTCAATAATACTTATTAAGTACCAATTCTCCAATATTTTCAATTGCTAGTAATGTCCACTACATATGAAATTTTCATATTGGATTGTTGGTTCAATACAATTTTAGATGCATATGATGTCACTTATGTTTTACTGGTCTTAGTACAAGTTTGATGATTTATAATGGCTTCAAGTAAAGATCTGATTGTAGCCTTAGATATTAAATATAATACTTTTGTAATTGCATTTTACTACTTTGATCTTTAGACTTTGCAATATGGATATATGATGAGTACTACAAACTTTAATTTTGACTCTTTTCTTTTGATTGTTAGCAGTGTTTTAAAAGGCGGGGGCGTGAGGCGAGGCGTTTTACATAGCACGGGACGAGGCGTAAGTCCCGAGACATGGGGCGTAAGTCCTAAGAATCTACGGGGCGTATATCTCATGTATCTTTATTTTTATAATTTGATTACTAAAAATATAAGTAACAACAAAATTTTCAATGATTCTACAAATAATTCCTTAAAATATATGACTATCATACTATGCAATTTACCTCTCTAAAAGAAATAATCAATAAACTATTAATATTAGAATTAAAACATAAACTCTTTCATGAATAAAAATAAAATACTTTCAAATAACAAAATAAAATATGATAATTTTGAAATATAGGACAAAAACATAATAATCAATGACAAGAGAATATATAAAATTCGAATATGTATTTTAAACAGAAATGTTAAGCCATATTCTTTTTTTGAAACAAAGGTAACTTTATATTCACACAATCATCATCCAGAAAAGTGGATGAGGTGGGATCTTACAAGCCACAAAAATATGTTGAACATCTTCCAAAACAAAATAAAAAGTTTTACAGTTCTCCTATAAAGTCAACTAAAGCTACTACCTCCCCCACCAAATCCTGTTTACACCAAAAGTACAAAAAACTAAGGCATTTCATCTTAATCTCCTGAGTGTTACTGCATTTGCCTTCAAAACATCTATCATTTCTTTCCTTCCAAAGAGTCCACCAGATGCAAACCGGGATGCTCTGCCACCATTCTTCACTTTTCCCTCTTCTCCCAATTCCTTTCCAGTTGTTTATCAGCTCCCAAGTAGTTCTAGGCATTACCCAGTTCACACCAAGAATACAAAAGAACATGTTCCAAAGGTTTGTAGCTATTTCGCAATGTAGGAACAGATGGTTATTTGCTTCTGCATCCTCATTACACATAAAACACCTTGAGCAAATCTGTAGACCTCTTCTTTGTAGGACCTCGTGTGTTAAGCAAGCTTTTTTGATCACCAACCAGGCAAAACAAGAGACTTTAAGGGGACTTCTAACCTTCCAAATTAATTTCCAAGGCCAGTTTAAAATCTGTGACTGCATGTTGTTCATCTTCCAGTAACATGATTTAACTGTAAAAGTACCTTTGTTGTGCAGATTCCAAATTAACTTGTCTGGATTCATTGAGCATCCTGCGAAGGAGCTCAACACCTGTAGCAGACTTGCAATGCTATCCACTTCCCAGTCGTTCAATGCTCTTCTAAAAATTAAGTTCCAGCCTTGTTGACTCCAAACCTGTGATACAGTGGCGTTCTTTTGCAGGCTTAGGGTGTATAGATGAGGAAAAAGGTTTCTCAGGTTATCCCCACCGATCCATATTTCATCCCAAAAATTAGTTCTAAGTCCATCTCCCACTTTGATGGAAGTGTTGGCATTGAACTGACTCCACAATCTTCTGATAGTCTTCCAGACACTACATCCAAAGGTACCCCTAGCTTCCTCAGTTATCCACTGGTTAGCTAGGCTGTATTTCTCAGTGATGAGTCTTCTCCAAATAGCCATATCTTCTGCTCCAAACCTCCATAACCATTTCTGTAACAAGCACTCATTTTGCATGCTGAGATTCTTAATGGCCAGACCACCTTGCTCTCTGCTGAGTGTTACAGTTTCCCATTTCACTAAATTATAGCCTCTCTTCTCTTTGCTTCCTTGCCAAAGGAAAGATCTTCTCATTCTGTTGATTTTCTTCTCAATGC
Source organism: Capsicum rhomboideum (assembly GCA_031232105.1). Lineage (NCBI taxonomy): Eukaryota > Viridiplantae > Streptophyta > Magnoliopsida > Solanales > Solanaceae > Capsicum > Capsicum rhomboideum. Next base: position 83,805,700 of record CP124713.1, on the reverse strand, counting down.
TCTTGGGGATAGGGAATAAACTCATCATATATGAGGGAAGACCATCTAGCACAGATCTAATGAGTGTCAGTCTCCCTCCGAGAGATAAGTACTGACTTTTCCATCTTGCTAGCCTCTTTTCACATCTTTCCACCACCTCATTCCAAACCTCTAGCCCTTTGTTCTTAGCGCCCAATGGCATTCCCAGGTACTTGGTGGGTAGTGAGGATACCTGGCAACCAAGGTTCTCAGCTAATCTTTGCATGTCTTCAACTTGATTGATGGGATAAAGATAACTTTTATGCCAGTTTACATGTAAGCCCGAGACACTCTCAAAAATGGTTAAGATTGCTCTTAAATGTCGGATCTGGTTCACCTCTTTCTCACAGAATATCAAGGCATCATCAGCATAAAATAGGTGAGTGATTTCCAGCGCATCATCTCTATTTGCTTGAGCTTTAAATCCTTTTATCCATCCCTTACCCTTAGCTGTCCTGAGCATGTGGTTCAGACCTTCCATGGCTAATAGGAACAAGAAAGGTGACATAGGATCACCTTGTCTCAACCCCCTCTGAGACTGGAAAAACCCTTCGACACTACCATTAATAATTAAGGAGAATTTCACACTAGAAATACAAAATTTGATCCAGTTTATCCACTTGTTGCCGAATCCCATGTCTTTCAAAATTTTAAGCAGAAATTTCCAATTGACATGATCATATGCCTTCTCTATGTCAAGCTTGCACAATATTCCAGGTGTATTCTGCTTCACTCTAGAATCCACCAATTCATTGGCCATCAGAGTTGCATCCGTAATCTGTCTCCCTTTCAAGAAAGCTAGTTGATGGTCATCCACCAGTTTCCCCATCACAGTCTTCAATCTTTCAGTAATAAGTTTGGAGATGATTTTATACACTCCGCCTATTAAACTGATAGGTCTGAAATCCTTGAGCTCCTCTGCACCCGGCTTTTTTGGGATTAGAGCTATGAAGGTGGCATTCATAGACTTTTCAAAGAATTCATTCAGATGAAAATTTTGGCAGGTTTGCATCAAATCTTCTTTTAGTATTTCCCAACATGATTTGTAGAAACTCATAGTGAACCCATCAGGTCCAGGTGCTTTATCTCCATCACACTGCTGCACAATCTGGAAGACTTCTGTTTCTGTGAAAGGCCTTTGCAACCAATCTTGTTCCTCTTGAGAGATCGTAGGGCAGTCCAATAAGTTGAAGGCAGGTCTCCATTCTTCAGATTCTGTGTACAATTTCTTGTAGTATTCTATCATAGCTGTCTTAATCTCCCCTGGTTCATTGACTTCCTCCCCCCTTACTACCAGTTTTTCAATTGTGTTGTATCTCTTATGAGCCGTGGCTGTTCGTTGAAAAAATCTAGTATTGTTATCTCCTTGTTTCAACCATTGTATTCTTGATTTTTGCCTCCAACTAGCTTCTTCATTCTTAGCCAAAACCTCCAGTTCTACTAAGATTGTTGCCCTTATCATCATTTCTTCCTAAGTCAGATCTCTACTGTCTTGTAATTGGTCAAGATCAGCTAGTTCTTCCAGCAGGTTGTTCTTCATGTTTCTAGTTTCACAAAAGGTTTTTTTGCTCCATTCTTTGAGTTTTAACTTCAACATCTTCAATTTGGCACTCAGTCTGTAATCTGGACATCCTGCAACGACAAAACCACTCCACCAATTCTGTACCATGTCAATAAACCCCTCCTCCTTGAGCCACCAATTCTCAAACTTAAAGTAGGAACTTTTTTGTTCCCACTTACCACATTCAAGTACAATTGGGTTATGATCAGAGATCACTCTTGGAAGCAGCTTCTGATTGATGCTCTTGAATGATTCCTCCCATTCCGTGGAGTATAAGAATCTATCCAATCTAGCAGCACTGTGATGGCTAACCCCTCTGAACCAGGTGAAATTTCCTCCAATTAAATGAGGATCATGCAACTCCATGTCCTCAATCCATCTGGAGAAGTCGGTCATCACATTAGTTATTCTGGAGCACCCTCTTCTTTCTACCATGTGCCTTACTGTGTTAAAATCCCCACAAGATATCCATGGTCCCTCAACCAGTGCTTTCATTGCTGTAATTTCTTCCCAGCACTCAAGTTTCTCACTTCTTATGTGAGGTGCATAGACCCCTGTAAGGAACCATGAAAAGGAATTTTGGACTGATTCGAATTTGTAGGTTATGGCATATTGTCCCACTTCAACCAACGAACCCCCCAAAACTCTGCTATCCCACATGATCGGAATTCCCCCACTACTCCCTTCAGCTTCTATGTATCCACATTTCATCCATCGACAAGTCCATAACTGTTTAGCAATACCCTCCACATCTTTGTTGATCTTTGTTTCTTGAAAACAGTAAACATCTACCTTCCACTTCTGTAAAGAACATTTAACAAGTCTTCTGTTGGAAAGACTGTTAAGCCCCCTCACGTTCCAGGAAATTATTTTTACTTTCATTTAAAAGTCAAGCTAAGTGTTCTCCCTCTGCTCCTCACTCCTTCAACCTCCTCATTGAGACTGGACTGTAAATTTTTCAGTTCCTTTTTCCCTATACCTCTGCTACTGGGTGTTGTGATGCTTTTGTCATGCTCTTTTTTCTCCAATGTAGCCTTTCTCTCATCAATCTTCTTCAGTAAAGCCATTGTCTCCTCTTCGAACCCCACAAATGCTACTCCATAAGTGTTGCTTAAGTCCAGAATATGTGAATTTACCCAACTCGAAGCCTCTGACGTTCTCAATTAGTACATAAGCTAGTTAATTTTAATTTTCTTATTTCAACAGATGAAAAAAACTACTAAGCATCATTTAATTGGTAGAGAATTATTGAGTATCAATAGCTTTGACTAAGGAATTTGACACAATTTGTGTAAGAACTATTAAGCGAGTCCCGGGCGTTGGGCGTTAGGCTTGTTCAGGGCGTATAGTCGGGCGCTTAGGACGTAAGCCTCACAGAACTAAGTCCCACACATGAGTCCCGAGGCGTTTTGCCAGTGCCCCGCCCCGGGGCGAGTCCTAGGGCGAGTCCGGACTCTGCCTTTTAAAACACTGATTGTTAGTGCTCTACATTTTCATTTATCTATTTTTAATTAACTATTTTTTATTTGACCCACGGGTTGGCTCAACCTAACCTCGCTCAAGCCTGAATGGACGACGGGCTTTCTTGGGCCTATCTAAAAAGCCACTTTCTTAAATGGACTGTTAAAATTGTAGCCCATACTATCAAATCACGGGATGGACTAGGACTACCTAGCAAGCCAAGCTATATTGACAGCTCTATTTATGGCATCTTTCTTTTTCTTTTCAAGGAAATTTCATGAGTAATCCACAGTATTTTCTTGGTTGATCAGAGACATTTCTCTGATCTCCCCTGGTACTCGGTTAGCAACCAGTGCCATAAACAGGTTATTCAAGAACTCATTGTAAATGACAGTACACTTACAGCCATCTGATTACCGAAGCTCAAGTGCCCATCTGCTGAATTTCGACCACGCAAATATTTTAACAACTTGAATGTTTGTAGGTGTCCAGACCCAGCCATAACCTGCACAAGTAGGATTTCTGAATGAAGCCTAACCATAAATTTAATCAATTTGCACTTGTGCATATATATACCAACCACACACAGAGAGAGAACAATTAGGTGAAGACATGTCTCCAATGAGCCACGATCAATATATCTAGACAGTCCTTTTGGAAATACACCACTTGAGACAGATACAGGTTTTATCTGCAGGATTAGAGGTGAACTTGTCACAGCATTATAAATATGAATCGGCACAATAAGGTGAAGAACAGACCTCATTAAGGAAGTATAGAGCATATTTGTAGAGCAGCTCTTGTAAATTTCCATCTCTACTACCAGCATATCTTAACCCTGCCAGAATTATAGCATGCAAATTAAGAATAACAAAAAATACAATATCAGCCTAGGAGCATTAGTGTACAAACATAAAAAGCTCTCTAAAAGACAAATGAGTCAGTAAGAATAAGGCTGGATTCTGATGCATTTCATATGGCATGAATTAAGCATCTTTTGATATCAAAACTGCCAACAGAAAATTCATTTTCACAATAAATGAGATGGTGTTAAGCTCGAAATAACAATTATCAGTGTTCTGCCAGCATTTGGCATATCCAAGCAAATCTAGCGCCAAAAAACCTCATACGTAGTACCTCATTCTCGTCTCTATCTGTTAAAGGACTTGTAGTTTACTGATGAACCCTTCAGAGGATAATGCTAAAGGCAACTCAAAAGGAAGACAATGACGTAGGTAAACCTTGTGAAGAAATGGACCTTAGGCTTAACTCAACCCCAAAAGCTAGCTCATAAAGTGAAAATTGCCCAAAACCATTTAAGGAGGCAAACAACCCCATCCCACACCAATGTGGGCTCTAAAAGGCACACCCACTCCCCACTCTCACACCTAGCACTGGACATCTAGAGCATGGACAACATAACATTGGGATCCAACATTGGGAAAACAAAAGATTAGGATGGCTTTGGCTCTAATATCATATGAAGAAATGGACCTTGAACCTAACTCAACCCCAAAAGCTAGTTCTTGAGGTGAAGATTGTCCACAAACCACAAACGGAGGCAAACAACCTCATTCTACACCAATGTGGGACTTTAACAAACCTCTTGCTAGTTTACTGATCATTGCCTGCAACTGAATTCTTTGTTCCTTGTTCACTTTCATCATCTGAATTTAGTTCCTGGATCTGTATAGAATTTCCCCACTCCATTCCCCAAATCGGCACTAACATTTTGATAAAAATGTCACATCTGATTGCACAGTTTGGTATGTAGAATTTAGTTAGGTGCTATTTACTTGCCATGCTTTTGCATCACTACAAATCTTTCATTTAAAATTGTTCGAGTGCAAGTTGTTTTCATTGAGAATATAATTAAGTAAATAAAAATGTGTTCTCTCTAACAATTTTAGTTTTTAGATGAGATGATCACGCACTTCAACATAGTATTAGAGTAGGCAGAGCAGAGGTCCTAGGATCGAGTCTCGCTGTCACCCATATAAAAAAAGAATTTTCCATGTGCTTGGCTGATGAGACCAGACCCGCACATGAGGGGGCATGTTGAGAATGCAATTAAGTAAGTAAAATTTTGTTCTATCTACCAGCTCAAGCTTTAGGCGAGATGGTCATACACTTCAACAGTTTCTACTTTTTGTTATTTTCTCCCCTTCCAGAATAGCTGAGACAAGAATAAGTTCTCCGCAATTTTTCCAAAATAGTGTTCCTAGAAATAGAAGACAAAAAGGGGAAAGAAAAGAGTATCTGAAGTTCATTAAAAATTGAAAATAAAAAACTAATGTCAATAAGAGAGCTCGGATCGAATTGGTATATCAAATAATTCAATCAGAGCTCTTGGAATTGGAATAAATTTGGCAGCGGATTGCGAAATTGTTGATTGAGATAATTAATTAGCATGATTTTACATTTTAGCAGACTTTGTTTATCCCTTTCCTAGAATAATCGGAGGAATATAATATTTTTCTTTTACCGTAATTGATTCTCTTCTCTTAATCAGCTATTTTGTTTATCCTTTTCCCAGAATAATTATAGGAATATAATATTTTTCTTTTATTGTAATTGATTATCTTTTCTTAATCAGCTAGGATTCACTTGTACAAATACCCCTTCTCATGGACTGTAAAGAAATACTGGAATACAAAGAAGACTTTTCTTCTTCCTCATTTTTTTACAAAATCTTAGTGATCCTCTCTATCTAATGAATGGGGAGCCTGTTTAAACTACGCTACCCTGCACCTACCCTGAGTATATGCTTCAAAGGAACCACACAAGGATAGATTAGAAATCTTTGGTAAAACATTCTACATCAGAATATACATTTACTAAAAATTGCTTGGCTTCTGTTTCTACTTTCCATAAGCAAGAACCAGCTTTTTCGAATTGTTCAATAGCCCCAGCCCCATGCAGTTCACTAAACGAACAGAGCGACATTGTCTAGTTTCATAGTACCAAGTATTTCAAGAACACAACTTAACACATCCTCTTTTACTTCTAATTTCCATAGTTCTCCATTTCTCCATCCCTCTCAAGCTTCTATAGTTGGTGTGCATAGAAACACTATCGTAACGCAAAAGAGCTTTTGCCCAATCCACCAACTTCTGAAAGATCCATGATACTATAAAAGTTATATTCTCCTACTTTCAAGAATATGCATATCTCCACCTGCTTTAGCTCATGGAGTTCAAGAGTTAAATTGTTTAAACAGATTATATTGAATCCGGTATAGAATCTTAAAAATAAAAGTTTGAAAATTTAGAAAGTTGTTCGAAAAGATGTGTGGCAGGAAAGAGTTAAAATACTAGTCCCTCCATCCCATCCTTCTTTTCTAATAATCGAGAAATCCTCAAAGGCGAGTGGCGCACAACTCGATAGATAATGGACCCACCCCTCTACCCTTCTCCACTTAAAATATCAAAAATCTGCAACACAGTTCGAACCCGTGACATGCACTACACCACACATCACATGTTGCATGCCCTCTGTCCCATTTTACGTGACATCCTTTCTTTTTTAATTTGTTCCAACAAGAATGACACCTTTCTCTTTATGGAAACTATTTAATTTTAATATCTCCATTTTACATTTAAGGACATGACTTATTGGAAACCTTTTAATATCTCTATTTTACAAGAAGGTGCCTCCTAAACTCAAAGGCAACTTCTACGGAGTGGTGGTTAGACCAGCTATGTTGTATGGGGTGGAGTGTTGGCCAGTCAAGAAATCTCACATCCAAAAGATGAAGGTGGCGGAGATGAGAATGCTACGGCAGATGTGTGGGTGTACTAGGAAAGATAGGATTAGACACGAGGTTACTCGAGATAAGGTAGGAGTGGAGTCGGTGGAAGCTAAGATGCGGGAAGTGAGATTGAGATGGTTCAGACATGTGATGAGGAGGGGCACGAATGCCCCAGTGCGGAGGTGTGAGAGGTTGGCTAGGGATGGTTTCAAGCGAGGTAGAGGTAGACCGAAGAAACATTGGAGGGAGGTGATTAGACAGGACATGGAGCAGCTTCAACTTACCGAGGACATGACCCTAAATAGGAAGGTGTGGAGGAGGCGGATTTGGTTAGAAGGATAGTAGGAAGAAGTGTGTCATTGCTAGTAGGTAGGAGGACTTTGTTTTGTTATCTGTGCTAGTAGCTATAGTACTAGTATTATTTCAGGGTGTGTTATCGTTTGTCGTATTACTTGGTGAGTCTTGTTTATGTTATTATTAGGTGTGATAATTCCTATTGTTTCTTGTCCCTTTACTATTTCTTTTCTTGACTGTTTTATCTTGAACTGGAGGTCTATCGAAAACAACCTTTTTATCTCACCTCTGAGGTAGTGGTATGAACTGCGTACACTTACACTCCCCAGACCTTACTTGGTGGGAATATACTGAGTATGTTGTTGTTGTTGTTGTTGTTGTTACTCATTGGAACCCTTACCACCACTCATTTAAAATGGCATAACATGTGAACTCTCATGACCACTTGTTTACATGGATACTTTTGGTACTTTGCGTACATTTGGCTCACATGTCAAAAATCTTCTTTAATTTCTTAAGTTTGTGCCCAATCAAACACCTACAAACAAAATTTGATGGAGGGAGTAGCTTGAAACATTAACAAGTAAGAGGTTTACTTAAAAATTTGCATCAAATTATGTGATGTTGAACTCAATTTTATTATATATGCACACTATATTATTAGTCTAAATTGTTTGAATAAGCAAGTCAACCCTTTTTGGACGAATCAAAAGAGAAAAGGTTTAATCTCCAACCCCTAGATAGGTCATAAATATGGTCCGTTTTACATGTCATAAAGAAAAAATGAAAAGGAGTGGTTGGCGCAAGTTGAAAAGAAGGGAACTGCAGATCCAGTCACCACGGCGCGGTAAGATTAACATGCCATAGAAGAGGCTTCTTTGATGAAGAAAAGAAGAGCTACCCCGTTGTGAAAGCTCTAGAATGATGCGATAAGCTTCAGAATCGGAAGCGGAGAATTTAGGGTTACCATGACGCACAAGACTTAGCATCACGCACTAAATCCTTCTTCTAGTGCCAGCCACTAAGGGAAGCTGGGTCTTTTCTCAGAGTTTGGCTGCAAAAAGGATCATTGTAGTCCATTAAGTTTTGTACATTGACTCAACTCGTCCCTCGAATATAAAATGGAGCACTGATAGTCCTCCAAGTGGTTAAAAATAGTGCAGATTCAGTCTACACTAACAGTTTCTGTTAAATTCTAGTGCATATGTTAGGCTGGAGGTTCATTTCTTAACACAATTCAAATTGGGACCGAGCTATTTCCACTCATCAATGATTTAACATTCTTTTTGACATCTCTAAAACCTGATCTTCCCTCTGTTAGGACTAGAAACTTTCCTAACATCAATCAGTAAACGGCACAACACAGAAATAAGAACAACACTTTCACTATTCTTTACTGCCACCAAGTAAAATAAGCTTTACAGATAGCGAAAGAACACTAATACTTCTAACAAACAAGGTATTTTTAGGAACCTTAACCTCCAAATCTGCCAGAGAAATCCTGCCTAAAAAACTGACCATCTGCCCTTCTTCCTATTACAATATAACAAAAAATAACTTCCTAAAACTGATAGGTAACTACTAAAAATACAACAACAACATACCCAGTGTATACCCAGTGTATTCCGATAGACCCCCGGCTCAGGACAAATAACAGTATAACAAATATAAAAAACATAAAAACAAACAACAGAATGGGATAACACACCACTAGATAATACAAGAAACAGGACACCCACAGAGTAATACTATAAACTATCTATCCGAAATCACAAACATCGCCAAAACACCACGAACAAGAAACTACAAGACACACGCATAACACTACGAATACAGGCACAGCTACACACAATAATAATTAAATAAAACAGTTACATTTATGCCTTATTTTCACCCTTCTTCCTGCGATTATAGACCTTAGTAACAGCAGGTCTAACACCCTCCCACACCAAACTCAATGTAACCTTCCTTAGCAGTGATTTATATGAACTCTCCACTCATATTACTTGACACATTTTAATAAGAAAGGTGATGAAGAGCTATTTTTGACTGGCATATTATGAGCTATTTTTGACTGGCATATTATGATTGCAAAGGTTGAAGGCAGTATTAAATCCATCGTTGGTACTGCATTTGAATTCTCAAATACTACTGATTCCATTGTTGGTAATGCATTTAAATTCACATTCAAAACCATTTAAAGTATTGTTATGCATATAAGTTAGTGAAACTGTTGGATATCAAAAATTTCATGTCTGGCTTAAAATGGAAGAAAGTACTACATAGCAACTTAACTAGAAGCTGGAGTTTAACAGACGAGGCAAGAACATAGGCTTACCAAGAGAAATGCAGGCTCCGACCACTATGTGAACATACGCCTGAACAAATGCATCAACATTTATCTCATCTGTGTCACTCATGGTATAACCAAGGCCTCTAACACCATTTTGAATAACCTCCGGAATTTGAGATTGAATCCATTCTTCAGATGCATGAACTCTAGAGGAAATTAAACCATAGTTAAACCTGAGAAGCAACTTATAAATGCCATTGCTGATTGGAAAGTGTTGGGAGCATGTTTTACCTGCTCCACATTATCAAATTCCGAGCAATGACACGGAGCATTATAAAATCAGGTCGAACATAGTGTAAATCAAAATGTGTTTGCGGGATAGATAACCTAGAATAAACCAACTCTGACTCTGTCTGCAATATATTGAGAACAAAATTAATGATGAGAAGAAAGTTGTCTAGGAGGTTATCTCTAAAAAAGAAGTAATCTTATGTCTAAAATTACCTTCAAAAACATAAGAGCAACGGCAATGGTGGCTCCAGGAGCAGTAACATCAACATTGACTGCAGTGCCGTCCATTATCTGCAAGAGAAATGGTAAGAGTTTCGGCTGATTGGTACCTATCTCTAAGTCAGCTAAGAATAGCAGTAATATAATATCTGTGAAGCGATAAGACGACTAACCTGTCCTGCACTCCGATTAAGTTCATCAATAGATGGAACAAAAAGATGGAACCTCTCCTGAAGATCAATTTGAAGAATTTATTCAAAGAAAATGAGAACATTACTTTAGTTGTAAATCATAATTTTGGAATCTCATCGCATAAAACAGGAGAGAAATTCTGCAAGCATATACAGTTTGAGGCTCCTTGCCGCCAATGTACTGGAATAACCGATCAACCAAAGCGTCCACGAAGCCCGGAGCATCTTCTCCACGACCTTCAGTTTTTTAAAAAAAAAAAAATACTTAGAAACAGACATTAGCCATAATAATGCATGTGAACTTTCAATCATACCCAAAGCAACCAATCCCAGTGCAAACCCAGCTGCAACTGCATATCCCTCCCTTTCAAGTACATTATCTCCTCCACTCCTACGACCAATTTCACCCTGCAAACTGGTTATCAGTGGTTGAATTCATGAAAAGCATGCATAAAACTTGGATTAATACTATTTTACAATTTTGGTCAAACACGAAACCATTGGTTCTTCCGTGCAAGCAAGATCAGCATGGAGTATGGACAAGTACAAGCAAATGGACGGGTTAGATCGGATATGGGTGGGTTGAAAACGGGTTAGACAAAAAGTATAAAGTATCTGACCCGCCCATATTCGGTAGGGGTCAAATTTGGGTTGAATAGACGGATAATTGGATACTTTTTTGCCTGATTTTACAAGATCAATATTTTGAGTGCATCTCACTTTAAAACAAATGCTGAATATAAAAATATTTGAGCGCAATAACATGGATAATTTTTCCAGAAGCAATTCTAGGATTTAAAATTGTTTTCTCTGTCCAATGAAACAAAATTGACTTATTAAAGGTAACTTTGGACTAATCTCAGACATTAAAAATGTCGGTATTTTCTTTTAAAAATAAAATTATATGCTTAGACCAAGTGAAATGCATCAAGGGGGAGGATGGCGAAGTGTTGATGGAGGATGCCCTCATTAGGAGGAGGTGGCAGTCCTATTTTCATAGAAAGTCTCGTGTTGGGGGACTTGGAACACTCAGAGAGGCGTCACGATTACGGTTATTGTAGGCGTATCAAGGTTGAAGAGGTCAAGGGTGCTATTTGTAGGATGCGTAGGGGTAGGGCGACTGGGCCCGACGAGATTCTGGTGGATTTCTGGAAGTACACTAGTGGGCCAGGTATAGCGGCTGGCAAGGTTGTTTAACATCATTTTTGGGGCAGCAAAGATGCCCGAATCTTGGAGATGGAGCACGATGATTCCATTATATAAGAACAAGAGGGACATTCAGAGTTGCAACAACTATAGGGGTATAAAGTTGTTGAGTCATACTATGAAGGTTTGGGAGAGAGTGGTAGAATGGAGACTGAGGAGGGTAGTGACTATCTCAGAGAATCAGTTCGGTTTCATGTCAGGTCGCTCGACTACTGAGGCCATTCACCTGGTAAGGAGATTAGTGGAGCAGTTTAGGGAGAGGAAGAAGGATTTGCATGTGGTGTTCATTGATCTTGAGAAGGCAAACGACAAAGTCCCCAGGGAGATTCTGTGGAGGTGTTTGGAGGCTAAAGGTGTGCCCGTGGCGTACACTAGGTCGATCCAGGACATGTACGACGGTGCGAAGACGAGGGTGAGGACGGTAGGAGGGGATTCAGAGCACTTTCCCGTGTTGACAGGGTTGCACCAGGGATCGACTCTTAGTCCGTTTTTATTTGCCTTGGTGATGGATGTTTTGACGCGGCGAATTCAAGGGGAGGTGCCTTGGTGTATGTTGTTTGCTGATGATGTGGTACTGATTGACGAGACTCGGGGAGGAGTTAATGATAAGTTGGAGGTTTGGAGACAGACCCTTGAGTCTAAAGGGTTTAGGTTGAGCAGGACTAAGACGGAGTACCTGGAATGTAAGTTTAGCGATTCGACACATGAAGCTAATGTGGTAGTGAAGCTGGACTCCCAGGCCATTCAAAAGAGGGGGAGTTTCAAGTATTTGGGGTCTATGATTCAGGGGAACGACGAGATTCGAGGATGTCACGCAGCGTATTGATGCAGGGTGGAGGAAATGGAGGCTCGCTTCGGGAGTTTTGTATGATAAGAAGGTTCCCCTGAAGCTTAAAGGTAAGTTTTACAGAGTGGTCGTCCGCCCGACCATGTTGTATGGAGCCGAGTGCTGGCCAGTTAAAAACTCCCACACCCAAAAGTTGAAGGTAGTGGAGATGAGGATGTTGCGAGGGATGTGTGGACTTACCAGGAGTGATAGAGTTAGAAATGAGATTATTCAAGAGAAGTTGGGAGTGGCTTCGGTGGAAGATAAGATGTGGGAAGTGAGGTTGCAATGGTTCGGACAAGTGATGAGGAGGTGCACGGATGCCCCGGTACTGAGGTGCGAGGGCTGGCTGGTGATGGTTTTAGGCGGGGTAGAGGTAGGCCGAAGAAATATTGGAGGGAGGTGATTAGGCATGACATGGAACAGTTACAGCTTACAGAGGACATGACCCTTGATTGGATGATGTGGAGGACGCGGATTAGGGTAGAGGGGTAGTGGGTAGGAAAGTGTCCGTATTAGCAGGGAAGAGTGTTTGCTTGTATCTGTGCCTGTTGTTTCTTAGGCAGATTTCTTGTTCGCGTTGTTTTGGTGATATTTGTGATTTTGAATAACTAGTTTATAGTGTTAATCTGTGAGTGTCTTGCTTCTTCGATTATCTAGCGATGTGTTATCTCTTTTTGCTATGGGTTTTTATGATTTTTGTTTGTTATGGTTATCTATTCTGAGCCGGGGGTCTATCGGAAACAGTCTCTCTACTTCATCTGAGGTAGTGGTATGGACTGCGTACACTTTACCCCCCAGACCCCACCTGGTGGGAATACACTGGGTATGATGATGAAGCTATTAAAAATTCTTAGAATGCAATTCTAATTTTTTTTTTTTTAAAAAAAAAAAAGGTTTTCTCCAGTCAGACCTATCTGTTTCTCTACCATTCCTTTTGGTTCTTCATGTAACCATTTGTCATCGCCCTTTACACTTAAGAAAGTTAAAAAAAGACGAGGAAACAACACATGGAGGAGGTATCTACAAGTGTGTACAGTGGGCTATATAGATAATAAAATGTACCTCACTCTCGCAGCTTGCTGGTATATCTCAGTCTTTCACATGTTTAGTTCTCGTGATCCGTATTTGATCATCCAGTTATCCATTTTATAAAGCAGGTTATATAAATTGATCCATATTTGATCCGTTCTTTAAAAAATCAGTTATCCAACCTATTTTTAACTGGGCAGGTCGGACGGATACTCTAATATTTTATCCATTTTGCTAGCACTAGTATGGACTATCTATAATCATTTAGGGATCGTTTGGTAGGATGTATTAGGGAAAATAATGCATGTATTAGTCATGGTATTATTTAATCCTTTGTTTGGTAGAACTTTCAGCCTATGTATACTAATACATGTATTAGTTATACACCCTATTCAGTATTATAGGGTGTATAACTAATGCATTAAGCATGGTTGAAGACTAATCCCAATATAACTAATCCCAGCATTACTAACACATCCTACTCAATATTATTCTTATACACTCTACCAAATTTCACTTTAATGCCAGAACTACTAAGTAGATACAAATAAATCTGCTATTTCCCTACACTAACTAGTAACTCCTAGAGGAACAAATTTATTTTAGATGAATTGTCCCACTATTCCAGTTAGCTCTCAGCAGCCTCCGTTCCTAACTAAGATTGAGAACAACAAAAGCAAAATCATGCACCAGACATAAGAACTCGAGTTTCACATATTCGAACAACGTGAACAGTTTTACTCATCCTGACATATCGAAACCAACTACCCAATAATACATAGTGACTATTCAACACTTGATCAACATATGATCCAAGAAAACTCCAGAAGAGTATAATCCTCCAAGATTTAGAGAAAGTACCAGAAGAATTTGCATTGTTTGGGGATGTGCCGATCCCTCATATAGAATCCCAACAGAAAGGAGAGCTGCTGACTGAAAAAGTAATCCAATTGCAAGAACAATCATTTTTCAAGACAAAGAGACCTCATTAAAGAGGCAGGTTATTTACCAAAAGAAACAGTAAAGCAAACATCACTCTAAAGTAAGAACACGGAGGAGGAAAACACAGACCTTTAACTCTTCTAAAGGATAAATGGTAGGAAAAAAGAAATAAGAACAAAAACATATCGGAGTAAATATCATGGCAGATTTGAACGTATCTTCAGCCCCTGATTTGCTAGGAAGCGTATTGATATAGCAATAAAATTTCCAGGGGTCAAAGATGAAAGTATTCTAGACCAAAATGATAAAATTAAGAGATAAGGAACAGTACAGCACTTCGTCAAACAAACTAGTGTTGACTAGCTTGCTTGTAGGAGATATATATTCTAATTAATTTGTTGTAATTACTGTAATTGATTTCCTTCTGTAGATTAGTCATAGGACATTTTGTATAAATATACCTTTGCTCATGGGATGTAAACACATACTGAAATAGAAAGAAGTCTTTTCTTCTTTCTCAAATTCTACACTTACACCGAAGTATTAATAGAACAGAAGTAAAATGACCAATATGAACTGATAAATCCATAGAGAAGACCAATTTTCTACGAGAAGTTAACCTTTTTTAAAGATTCATAACGTATACTGCAATTACCTGCAACAAGGTTGGCAATTCCAATTCCGGGAAGGAAGATGGATGACGGGATGGTATATGAACATAGAGAGACTGCATGGAGATCACCATAAATTCTTGATTCATTAGAAGGAAAAGGACAAAAGCACATCAATGGAAAATCAATAAACTGCAACTAGAATAGATTACTAAATTAATAATGCGATAACACACCCAACAATAAGGAGACGTTTGAATACAAGTGCTAATTGTTAAGTAGATAATATCATTCAGAAACTGACAAGTGCAGATTTGGAGTGCTCAAACTGAAAAAGTATGTTGAGATACAAGAATCAAAGCTACACTAACTCGGGTTAGCAACCACAGTTCTGCAATTTTATATCTGCATATATTAAGAGGCACTGTACTTGTCAAATCATTAAGATGCTTCTAAAAGTAAAACAATCTGAATAATCTGGCAGCAGACAGTTATATGTTGTGGAGAACAACAAATGAAGTGTAAGGAACCTTGTTCAGAATATCTCAGCAATAATAGGGCCAGGGCCAAAGCAAGCTGAAATTTAATAGGGGCTTTAATATCTGCTGACACAATCAAAAACTTCATGCAGTACTTCTGTTAACTTCATTAGCATAGGTACTTCCACAAGACTTTTATCAGCTATAACCGTCCAATTAACCACCCCACCCCCCAGACAAAAAAAAAAAAAAAAAACCCAAAAAGATTTAAAATGTGCATACCTATGTTGACAACTCCTAAATGGTACTTCCTTTGTCCCAATTAATGTGGTACACTTTCCTTTTTAGTCCGTTCCAAAAAGAACGTCACCTTTTCTATAATTAGAACCAATTTAACTTTAAAATTCCTCTTTTATAGTTAATGAATTATTTATAGCCACAAAAATGGTCAAGGAGTGTTTTAGACCACAATGGTGGGCATTCGGTTCATCAGTTTGATTCTCTAGAACTTTGGTTTGGTTCTTCATTTGTGCATACCAAATGCCGATCCGAAATTACTTCGGTTCGGTTATTCTAAATCGGTTCGGTTCGTTTAGGTCTAGGTTAGGTTACATGCCAAAGAAATTTAATTCGGTAGTTGTAATTATACTTCAGAGATGTAATATCTACCAATTAAGTACGTTAACTATAAATGAATGAGAATTGAAATGACTATACAAAATAACAAAAGGCAATGCTGGTAATATCTCTCTATCAATGCACACTTGAACAAGAACTTCACAATATAGGAAAATATTACTAGTTTATTAGGAAAAAAAAAAAAAGCCCCTTCTCATACAAATATTTTGATACGCCCATTGAGCTGTAGTATTTACTATTTATGAACGTATTTTAAGTAAATATTTGATGGTGAATCATTGTTTCCTCCTGGAGTTTGCCTCAAAAGCAGTTGCAGAAGAAGTGATTTTTGGTGACTGGAGATGGAGGTTTTGTGATGCCAATGGAATCCTGCCAGACTATCTTGGACAAGTGTTAACTTGGTTCCAGGTGGTTTCAGGGCTTAAAATTAACCTCAGCAAACGTGAGATTACCCGCTGGTGTAGTGGATAACATGGACATGATTGCCCAAGTTGTGTAGCGCAGGGTAGGGAACCTCCCTACAACCTACCTAGGATTACCTCTTGGCACGTCAAACAAGGATCTCGGTTTGGAATCCGGTCATTCAGAGGGTAGAAAAGAGGTTGGCATAAAAGATACTTGTCCAAAGTTGGCAAAGAAGGGCCTACTAAGAGCACGATAACGAGCATCCCTACATATTACATGTCCCTGTTCAACGCACCTTCCCTGGTTATAGATAAGTTGGAGAGGTTGCAAAGAGATTTTCTTTGGGATGTGATGGATGTAGCAAAGAAGTTTCACACAGTTCAATTGGGACCTTGACATCTCCTAACCAGTGGGGAGGTCTTGGGGTTAAAGGCTTGAAGACTTTTAACAAATCATTTCCCGGTAAATGGTTGTGGAGATTTGGGGTGGACGGAGAAGCTTTATGGAGAGGGGTGATAAGAGGAAAAATATGGGGAAATGGAAGGGGGATGGAAAGCAAATGTGATCACCAAGCCTTTCAAGTATGGTATGTGGAGGAATATAATGAAGGGTGGGACGCTTTTGATGATAACACATTTAGGGTTGGGGATTAGAGTAAAGTTAGTTTTTGGGAGCGAAAGTGGCATGGAAGTTTCGAAGTTTGGTCTCATGCCAAAGGGAGTTATCTATTCAGCAGGTTAGGGGAACACAAAAGGATGAGACTTTTTGGGATTTGAGGGTCAAGAGGAATTTCCAGGATTAGGATGTGACCGAGCTTCAAAGATTGCTAGATTTTCTCCAAAAGCAAAGCAAGCTGTTAGAATCCTATGAATATTCTATTGCATATGTAAATATAGTAGGTAGCTTGATTTCCTCCTATTATAATTAGGTATTAATTAGATATTGATTAGGTATTTATTTGTATTGATTTTCTTTTTTTTTAGGACATGTAAACTTAGCTATTTAAACCCCAATAGCTTGAGGGAATAATCAAGCTGAGTTCTCTCTTATTTCTCTTTCAATTCACATGGTATCGGAGCCAGGTTAAGGCCAGCAACATTGGAAGAGAAATTTCAAACTCATTTTTTTTCCCAGCTATTTTTCTTGGTTGTCCGAACAGATCTCTATTTTTGGAGGTGTTGTGATCAAACCAACACCACCACGAGACTCGGACCACCAACGCGAGCAAAATCCAGTCAGCTCCGCCGCCACCAGTCATCTCATGCACCGATCGGAGCTGCAAATTCAATAGACAGATCTGATTTTTTTTCAGATTCCAGTAGACAGAACTATCCAGTTATTTTTTTTTTCCACATTCCGGTGAATTGTTTGCTTCAAGATTCCTACGATTGCAGATTTTTTTTTTCAAATTCGGACTCCAGTCAACTTTTTGCTTTTCCAGATTCCGACCAGATCAGATTTTTCCGATGCCTGTTTCTGTTTTTCAGATTCCGGTAACTGTTTGCTTCCAGCCAGTGAAATCAAAAGAGCGCTTAAGCGCAAAAGCAAGGCGCAGAATGGCTTTGCCGCTTCGCATGACCTAAAGCGAGGCTCATGTCAGTGGGGCCTTCTAGATTAGTTTTTTTTAAAAAAAAAAAAATCAGTTTAAAAAAAAAATCCTTTTTAAAATCATTATAAGGTGTATGTCCCAATTCCCAGGACTTTAATTAAGGAAAAGTTCACCAAAAAAAAAAAAGAGAGAGAGAAGATAGATGAATTATAAATTCAGAGGAGTTGCACTGCAATACAAAAACACAAAATCAATCAAACCTGGGACATCTTTAGCCAACAGTACAAGCCTCTGTACAAGTAGTTTTTACTCTTCTCTATATCTTTCTTTCCGCTGATTTCTTTACTCTGTTATTCCTTCTCTTTAGTAAGAGATATAGACAAAAAATTCTCCTTTTATTTCTGTTTGTTTCTTCTTTCTATATACATTTCCTTTACTCTTATATTCCTTCTTTAGTAAGAGATTGACAAAAATTCTCCATTAAACAATGTGTTTGACTGAGTTGACTTTTTTTTTCTTCCTGATTTGGATTCTTGGTTTATAAATTGTTAAGAGTTCAAAATAAATTGTTGGTGCTGAAAATTCAATATTTATACTCCTTTTTATCTTTGTAGAAAATTTAAGTATGGGACACTTGTCCATGTTTCATGACTCATGGTGTATAAGTTTTATACTGGTCCATGTAAATGTACCACCTGTAAGAAGAGGACAACAACAACGATAAATATTTTCTGAGAAGTCATGTGGTCATAGTGGTGGACCCAATGGTGTTCACCTTTATATATTGTTGTATATCATTATTACTTCATCATAATTTCATGCAAAATGCTCTATATATATTATTTTTTATTCAATATTAAAAATAACAGAGGACCTGTCCACTTTAAGTGATTATACAAGTAGAATATATAAGCAATATATATTTACTATTTATTTGTGTATTATGTTCTTTAAATATTATATATATATATTATATAAAAAAATTCTTCATAGTGCGCTTTTTGTTAGTGAAGCCCACGCTTTAAGTGCGCTTTGCGCTTTAAGCTCCAACATGGCTTTAGAGCTTTTTTGCGTTTTTCTCTTTTAACAACACTGCTTCCAGCTTCGTGCAAATTGCAGAATTTCCAGATTCGGTAACATCTACATTATGTCCCTCACTTCATCTATTTTTAGTTCTAAACCTGTGGTTTCAAGTAACCCCAACCACTCCATCACTACTGAACCCTTGATAGGTAGTGCGAACTACTTATCTTGGTCTTCCTCTGCTCAGCTATGGTGCAAGGGACAAGGGGTTCAAGACCACTTGGTTAAACAGGCTAATGATGTTGATGAGAAAGAGAAGGGCGAATGAGAGAAGATTGATGCTTAATTGTGTAGTCTATTATGGAAATCTATTGATTCGAAGTTGATGTCGTTGTTCCGACCATTCCAAACCTGCTTCTTGGTTTGGGAAAAAGCTCGTGGGTTATACACAAATGACATCTCTCATTTTTATAATGTTATTTCTCGATTGACTAATCTTAAAAAGTAGGATTCGGATATGTCTACCTATATTGGACAGGTTCAGGCGGTTATGGCAGAGTTTACTGAATTGATGCCCATTACTCCAAGTTTTGAAAAACAACTGGAGCAACATGCGAAGATGTTTTTAGTTGTTACACTTGCTGGACTTCCATCTGATCTTGACAAGATGCGAGACCAAATTTTGGCTAGCCCCGCAGTTCCTGCTTTGGATGACCTATTCGCTTGATTGTTGCAACTGGCTGCACTACCTTTGTCGTCTAGTCATCCGGTGATACCTGCAGAGTCTTCTGTTCTAGCATCTCAAACTGGAAATCGATATGGAGGCCGCTCTGGGAAACCTCGGTCAAGGTGTGGCTAGTGTAACAAATTGGATCATACTCGTGATGTGTGCTACTCTCTCCATGGTAAACCAAAGAATGCTCATGTTGCTCAGACTGAACCCACTGGTAATCCAACAAATCAACTTTTCTCTTTATTTGAAGTAGAATACAATGACTTTCTTCCGTATCAGGCAAGTAAGCAGACATCTCCATCAATAGCTTCTGTTGCTCAGACTGGTAATCCTGATCTTTATTGTCTAATATTATTTATTCTCGATCCCTTCCCACTATTACATTAACTAATAGTTCTCAGACTAGGGCAATTGAAGTTGGTCAAGCCAATCCCTTACTTCCATTGACTCTGAATAATGTTCCCTTTGTCCCTAGTTGTCCTTTTAGCCTTCTGTCAATCAGTCGTTTGGCTAAGTCTTTAAATTATTTCGTCTCATTCTCTAGTGACTTCTTTGTTATACAGGACCTCAGTACAGGAAGGATGATTGGCGAAGGGCGTGAGTTTAATGGGCTTTATTACCTTAATTGCCACAAGTCAACTACAGTTTGTTCAGGCTCCGACACTCCAGATTTAGTCCACAGACGATTGGGACATCCTAGTTTATGACAGACGATTGGGACATCCTAGTTTATCCAAACTTCATAAGATGGTACCTAGCTTGTCTAAGTTAGATTGTTAGTTGTGTCAATTAGGGAAGCACACTCGATCTACTTTTTCACGCAGTCCTAATAATCGTGCAGAGTCTCATTTTCATTAAGTTCATTCTGATATTTGGGGTCCTAGTAGAGTTAGTTCTACATTAGGTTTTAAGTATTTTGTTACTTTCATTGACGACTACTCAAGGTGTACTTGGATTTTCTTAATGAAAGATCGTTCTGAATTATTTTCCATCTTTCAAAATCAGTTTGGTGTTTCTATTTGCACTTTTCGTAGTGATAATGCACGTGAATATTTATAATCTCAATTTCAACAG
Organism: Capsicum rhomboideum; assembly: GCA_031232105.1. Lineage (NCBI taxonomy): Eukaryota > Viridiplantae > Streptophyta > Magnoliopsida > Solanales > Solanaceae > Capsicum > Capsicum rhomboideum. Next base: position 83,785,102 of record CP124713.1, on the reverse strand, counting down.
TTTATGTCTTCCCATGGCATTCTTCATCAGACATCCTGTCCTTTTACTGCACAACAAAATGGGGTAGCAGAGAGAAAAAATAAGCATATTGTTGAGATTGCACGCACCTTTCTCCTACAGGCAAATGTTTCATTGCGTTTTGGGGAGGTGCATTGCTCACCTCTTGTTATCTGATTAACCATATGCCTTCTTCTGTTATTCAAAATCAGGTTCCACACTCTACTTTTTTCCCAAGTCATCCCTGTTTTCTCTGCCACCACGTGTCTTTGGAAGCAGATGCTTTGTCCATATCCTCACTCCAGAAAACAACAAATTGGCTCCTCGTGCTTTTAAATGTGTCTTTCTCGGTTATTCAAGGGTACAAAAGGGATATCGATGCTTCGCACCTCACCTCCAGCGATACCTTATGTCCGCTGATGTTACTTTCTTAAAAGGTCAACCCTACTTTACATCCTCTCCTGCTGAACAGTTAGGCATTTCTGAGTTCTACCAGTTCCATATTTTGGGGATCCTACCATAGTCTGTCCTTCCACATCACCTTCTACAGCTCCATCTTCCACCGTTGCACCTTCATCGCTATTGACTTATCATCGTCGTCCACGTCCAGATGATTCACGCCCGCCACCAGAATCCTTTCCTGCTGAGGACTTCTATCCACAGAGTCCCTCCATTGCCACTCGAAAAGGTAATCGCTCTACTCGTAACCCTCATTCTATATATACTTGTTTGAGCTATCATCATTTGTTACCGACCCATTCTGCTTTTGTATCATCACTATCATCTATGTCTATTCCTAAGACTACACAAGAAGCTCTTTCTCATCCAAGTTGGCAACAAGCTATGATTGAGGAGATGCCTGCCTTGCACTCTAGTGGTACTTGGGATCTTGTTCCTCTACCTCCAGGTGAGTCTATAGTTGGTTGTCGTTGGATATATACAGTGAAGGTTGGCCCCGATGGACAAATTGATCGCCTAAAGGCTCGACTAGTGGCCAAGGGTTATACACAGATTTTTGGTCTTGACTACGGTGATATATTCTTTCCTGTGGCCAAGGTAGCTTCTGCTCGTCTCTTTTTATCCATGGTTGTTGTTCGCCATTGGCCTCTCTACCAGTTGGATATTAAAAATGTCTTTCTTCATGGAGACCTCGAAGATGAGGTATTTATGGAGCAACCGCCTAGTTTTATTGCTCAGGGGGAGTTTAGTAACATGGTGTGCAAACTACGACGAGCACTCTATGGCCTGAAGCAGTCTCCTCGAGCATGGTTTGGGAAGTTTAGTATGGTTATTCAGGAGTTTGGCATGGCGCGAAGTGAAGCTGAACATTCTGTGTTTTATTATCACCCTGCTCCAGGTTTATGCTTGTATTTGGTGGTGTACGTTGATGACATAGTTATCACAGATAATGATGATGAGGGAATTACCAAATTGAAACATCACCTTTTCCAGCACTTTCAGACTAAGGATCTTGATCGATTGAAGTACTTCTTGGGCATTGAGGTTGCTCAATCCGAATCAGGAATTGTCATTTCACAGAGAAAGTATGCACTTGATATTCTTGAGGAGACAGGGATGACAGATTGTAGGCCTATTGATTCTCCAATGGATTCAAATGTTAAGCTCCTACCAGGTCAGGGCGAGCCTCTTAGCGATTCTAGAAGATATAGAAGGCTAGTAGGAAAGTTGAATTATCTTACAGTGACTCGACCGGATATTACTTTCCCGGTTAGTGTTGTAAGTCAGTTCCTGAATTCTCCTTGTGACAGCCACTGGAATGCAGTTATTCGCATTCTTCGATACATAAAATCTGCTCCGAGGAAAGGACTACTTTATGAAGACCGAGGACATGAGAAAATCGTTAGATATTCAGATGCAGATTGGGCAGGGTCACCCTCTGACAGACGATCCACTTCCGAATATTGTGTTCTAGTTGGGGGAGATTTGGTGTCTTGGAAAAGTAAGAAACAAAATATGGTTCCTAGATCTAGTGCAGAAGCAGAATATCGAGCTATGACGGTGGCAAAATGTGAACTCGTATGAATCAAGCAATTACTGAAGGAGTTGAAATTTGGAGATACTAAAAAAATAGAACTCGTGTGCGATAATGAAGCTGCACTTCACATTGCATCGAATCCGGTGTTTCACGAAAGGACCAAACACAAAGAGATTGACTGTCATTTTGTCAGAGAAAAGTTACTCTCAGGAGACATCGTCACAAGGGTCGTGCGGTCAAGTGATCAGCTTGCAGACATATTCACCAAGTCCTTAGCCGGTCCTAGAACGAGTTATTTATGTAACAAGCTTGGTACATATAATTTGTATGCACCAGCTTGAGGGAAAGTGTTAGAATCCTATGAATATTCTATAGCATATATAAATATAGTAGGTAGCTTGATTTCCTCCTATTATAATTAGGTATTAATTAGCTATTGATTTGTATTGATTTCCTTTCCTTTTAGGACATGGACACTTAGCTATTTAAACCCCAATAGCTTGAGGGACTAATAAAGCTGAGTTCTTTCTTATTTTTCTTCCAATCCACACAAGCCAGTTGATATACCCGATGTTTTGAGTTGGGAGTTGGGGAATAACAAAGTGTTTTCAATCAAGTCCTATGAGAAGCTTCTGTGAGGGTGGAGGATGGTTTTTCATATGCTGTTGTATGGATACCAAAGGTGCTAAGGAAGGTATGCTTCTTCTCATAGTTAGCTACTAGCGGGGTGATTTTGGCGGCGGAGAACCTTAAGAAGCGAAAGGTTGTCTACATGAGTTGTATTTCCTATGTAAGGAGGCCAGTGAGGACATGGATCATGTTCTGTTACATTTCAAATTAGCCACAACGTTATGGGAGGATTTGTTTACATGGTTTGGACTTGGGTGTGTAAAGATCCGTGAAGGAGTTGATGTCCGGGAGAGTGGAGCTAGGAAAAGAAGGCACAAGGCGTGGAGTGTTACTCCTCTTGCTCTAATGTGGGTCATTTGGAAAAAGAGAAATAGGGGAGCTTTTGAAGGGGTGGAGATGAGGTTTGTTCAATAGAAGAGTAGTCTGTGATCCCTTATTTTTTGGGTGCACCCATGTAGTTCCTGTTTGTATAAAGGACTCGGTGTCTTTTGGAGAGAACCATATTTTATAGGTTTCTCCTTTTCGGGTATCTCTTGTATACAACCAGGTTGGTCTTGTTATTATCAATGAAAACTTTACTTAAACAAAAAAAAAAAAAAAAAAAAAAAAAAAAAAAGGTTAGAAGGAGAATCTATTATTGAGTTATAATGCATTTACTTTGTATTACGCTGGATCTGATTGTTAGTTACGTTGATTGGTATTTCTCTTATGATGTGATGGTAAGATTGATAGCCAACTATTATAATAGCTGGGAGCAGTTTTGCATGATAATCTTATTGTAAGAGTCATTTTCTGACTATTAGTATGAGAAATATAATGTTTGTAGCAAGTATGAGGATTGTGCTCCTCAAGTTAAAGGATCAGCTATATAACAACATTATACTCCAAGAAGCATGTAAGCTTGACTTTTTGATCCACACAACTTCACAGGTTCTAAACTTAGTGACGGCATATGTTAAGCACTATGTATGCAGGTCCAGTAAATGGAATATGCAAAGGTTATTGCTAAATATTTTACCATTACCCAATAATTCCTTTTAATAAATAATTTAGACATTGATACCTAAAAATTATATTACAGTAAGTATCATCATGCAGCTCAATAACATAATGAAGTAGTTTCTTCACCATAAAAGTTTGCTCGTCAACTATTCTTCTTGTACATATTCTTTGTAAAACAAGATAGTAAATAAAAAGTTGAATAGACAAAAAGTAAAATTCAAATTTAAATAAACAATTTATTCGAAGTCTCTGGCAGCGGCATCAAAAACTTGATCGGGTTCACACTTTTTTTTAACTGTTTGTTGGAGAGGCGGCAAATATCATTCAACACTAAATTTATGTAGTGGAAGGGAAATGTGACTCTGTACCAATGTTGCTGCCACAGTTCCCTCTGCTCTAAGGGGTCGTTTGGTTGGGAACAAGTTATCCTAGGATAATTAATCCCGGGATTAGTTATCCCACCATGTATATGGGATAACTTATCCCATCACTATGTTATAAATGGTGGGATAAATAATCTCAGGACTAACTAATACCTCCAACCAAACGCAGGATAAAATAATCCTGCAGTTTATCCTACGACTAATTATACTTTATACCTCACACCAAATGACTCCTAAGCTTATAGTTAATCTAGTTTTGTATGAGTAATGGTCTAACAACACTGTTATATTTTAGCTTCCCAGTTCATGTACAAAATTTTCATATCAGTTAGATTGTAGGGGGGTTTCATATCAGTTAGATTGTAGGGGGCAGCTCGGTGCACTAAAGCTCCCGCTATGCGCGGGGTACGGTGAAGGGCCGGACCACAAGGGTCTATTGTACGCAGCCTCACCTTAACATTTCTGCAAGGGGCTGTTTCCACGGTTATATCTTTTTTGGGTTAAATATACCTATGTTAACTTGGAAAGAAGTTGATGGGGTATGTACTGGTTTCACAGGCACGTGAAGAAACGACTATAAAAAGGCAGCCTCATAGCTTCAGGAGAGAATTTTATCAGCCAGATGAATTTAGTTTGAGGAATTATGCTATCCTGCCCCACTTTGTGGGATTATACTGTTGTTGTTGTTGTTGTATTATTGTATCCTATTTTCGAGCTCAAAATTTAGTGATTTCTACTGCAGAAGTAACGGGTTACCTTTCAGGTGCCATCCATTATGTCTTGAAATGCATAGGGTAAAGTAAACTAAAAAGACTTTTAATATAAGCTTTTAGGATTAGGACATTTGAAGGTGTAGACTTGCAAAATTATAGTAAAAAAATTTGCAATGGCTGGTTTGCTTCACATGCTAAATGGTGAAAACAAACAAGATCATTTTATTACTTGATAGGAGTGAAAAGAGACAGTGATTCATTGGCTGACCTAATAAGCAGTTCCTTTCTTTAATGTGCACTCTCATTGTACTTTATTTATAATTTTAAAATGCTGCTTATGAAAAATTGTACAATGAACATTCATCTTTAAGGTATAAGCATTACACATGATAAAGGATTAGTGATTAAGGAACATCTTTTGATATATCAAATAGTAAGAGGCATGTTTTATGATATCACGATTAGGCATTACAACTAATACACTTATCAATACTAGATTCCAGTTGCAATATTAGTGACAAAAGGTATAAAATGATATTAGATGGTCAAATTACAAATTGACTAAAAAAGGTATGGAATTATCAATCCAGTAGTATATTGTGTATTCTTCATTTCAGGGAAATGAATTAAATTGAATAATAAAATAGATAGGACTATTCATTGTATGTAGCGGAGTGTTGGCCAATCAAGAACTCTCACGTTCAGAAGATGAAAGTTGTGGAGATGAGGATGCTAAGATGGATGTGTGTGCATACTAGGAGAGATAAGATTAGGAATGAAGATAGTCGGGGCAAGGTAAGAGTGGCTCGATAGAGGACAAGTTGCGAGAAACGAAGTTGAGATGATTCGGGCATGTGCAGAGGAGATGCATGGATGGCCCAGTGCAGAGGTGTGAGAGATTCGTTATAGTTTTAGGAGAGGTAGAGGCAGGCCGAAGAAGTATTGGGTAGAGGTGATTAGACAGGACGTGACACAGGTTCAGCTTACCGAGGACATGACCTTAGAAAAGAGGTTATAGAGGACACGGCTTTGGGTAGAAGGTTAGTTAGATAGTTAAGCATTGCCTTGCTTATCCTTCTCTACTACCAGTCGTAGTATTACTCTTGAGTTTGGTTACTATATGTTGTTTTTTGTATTTCGATTATCATATTATCTTATTGTGATTACTGTTCAAGATGATTTTGCATGTTGTTATAGTAGTTTGACATGGCTTCTTCATTTACGTTATATCTTTTTTTGTACTGTTTTGGACTATTTTTTCCTTGAGCTGAGGTCTATTGGAACCAGCCTCTCTACCTCCAAGGTATGGGTAAGGTCTGCATGCACTCTACCCTCCCCAGGCCCCACTTTGCGGGATTACACTGAATACATTGTTGTTGAAATAAAATAGATTGGACTATTTTGAAAGATACTTGTGAGCTGATTGTGCCTTTTTGTCTTGCACAGCTAATTAAGCCTTTCTTCGGCTAAAGCAATAAGGAGAGAATTGGAGAAAATTGCAGCATTTTCTTGGTAAATTAATCTTGACGACAAAGAGTCTGGTGTCCTCCTCCTAATTAAGCACATTTTAAAGTGCAACAAACGTGTATGCTAATCTGTGTTAAAATAAAATTAAAAGAAAAGTACATCAAGCAACCGTGCATAGCACGGGCGCTCCCATCTAGTAATCAAAATATGCATAGGTCGCGAAGGGACTAGCTCCTAATTAGATGAACAGAGACCAGAAGGAGAAGAAGTACTCTTCATTACAGCAGTTGATATTCACAGAAGGTGGAGAAAAGAAAGACTAACGGAATAGGCAATGGAGAAAATGAGAAAATATTCCTTACCTTTGAGATTGCTGGCTGCATACTTCCCCTGTATGATGCTGCAAGACCAAGCATCAATCCAACAGTTGTACTTTCATGTTCCTGCAAAGGATAACATCACCGGATGCAGAAAACAAGCATGTGTCTGATAGATTAATAATTCGTTAAACTTCACCTATTTTACTATATATGCTAATCCAAAATCTCAAACTTATAGTTGTAATATACTTGAAAGGATTTTGAAACCTGAGTACAGTCGCTCAAACAAACATGGCAAGGTTTGATGCCACAAAAAAATCTTTCATTTTACCAAGTGGAAAACTTCAACTATGTAGGCTGCAATTATCCTTCCTACCATCATGATCATCCAAATAAATTCTACTTTGCGTAATTGCATAGCATTCTAGGTTCAACGCAAGTCGACAGTAGCTAATGACTACTCTAGTAACAGTAAATTTTTCTCCTTTTTCCCATACGAGCAGGGAAAATTATATTTTACATGACACATGCAGTATAAATAGAAGAACGATGAGTAAAATGCATTGAATCTGAAAAAGAAAAGAAAATCATAATTTTAGTGAGGGGAAAGCACTTGCGTAAAACAAGATCGGTCCTGAAAGAAACAAACAACCTGAGAATAATATTGGTATATATCAGTTATAGTTAAGACGCGAAGATGTCCATGTAATCCTAAAGCAAGTAGTAGTCCAGCATGAACAACACTGGGCTCTTCGGGTTTGTTATATAATATCCATGTTCTTGACATTTTTCCCTGCGGAAGCACATGACAATGTATCAACACGTGAGGAAGTAGCATCAAGTAAGAAAATGAAACTTAGAGAAGTATGAAGTATCTAAATAAGACACTGGATAACAACAGTGGGATGGAGCTACATGCAAATAGATAAAACTGAACCTGAGGTGGAGCAAGCCTTAATCCAGCAGCAACTGCGTTGTGAAACTCGGGCCAAGATTTGAGTTCTTGAACATTCCTAACATTTGGATCTAAGTTAACCTAAACAAGAAAAAGAGGCAAGACTTACACAAAAATCAATTCACAACCGCATAACTGTTGCAAGACAATCATGGACCTGGGGAGGGGCATATTCGTGGTTAGGATACTGCTCACAAGTGCGTAAAGAAAACCAACAAATATAATAATGCTGAAATGTGGGCAATGCCAGAGAAAAATGTACCATCATAAAAAGGAACAAACTTCAAGGATAAAAAGCATTCACCAAAATCATGTGATTATCTACATTCAATAAGTAAAACATCAACCTGGCTCCAATCAATTATCTGAAGACTGAATTGCTACTTTAAAGAAATACATAAACAACAACAACATACCCAGTGTAATCCCACAAGTGGGGATTTAAAGAAATACATACATTGATGGAAATAGATGTCCACTGGAATTTGTCCAGACATACCGTTGCATTTTGCTGTGCAGGCAGCCGACCTGCCAAGATAAGCTTGGGAACCGTGAGTGCCTGCAGATGTTAAAACAACTTCCTTAAAACAACACAAGGACCAACTGCTATATTGTGAATCAAAGGCTACGCTAAACTATTTCAGTTGTAGAAGAAAGTAAAAGATGGTACCTCCGTCAAGAGAGTGCAGGTTGTAGCAAGTGTAAATGCACCGCGGCCAAAGGGAAGGGCTGTAGTCCTTTGAGCAAGCTGCCATAATTGAGCCTAAAGAAAAGAAAAAGAAAGAATCAATGTGACAGACAAACACTTGCAGGTGTATATGAGGTGTAAAGGATACAGTGATGCACATGGTCATCAATGTTACAGTAACAGTGTACTGTTTCTCTGGTTAATCTATTCAAGGTTCTTCTTTTATCTTTCTACATTCGTCTTTACTACAGGCAAGTCAGCTGCAGTTCAAAGTTTTTATTTCCTCCTTAAGAGGCATTTAGAGCTGCAATAAAAGCTGATAACTGGAAAGAAATTAGGATGCAGTGTTCATGTTTTTTAAAAATGTCACCATCCCAAGGAGAACATCGCACCAAAATGTGGCTTATCAATGCCTCTACTTGTTTGTTTTCTCTTTTTTCCCCAATCAGTTAGCTGGCTTTCCAACACCTACCAAATCAATGTGTGACCTTATATGTAAATTCTGTTTACAAAGAACACACATATAGTATTAAATCAGTAATTTAACAAGAAAATGAACAGTGTATGGACATGTAAGTTACAAGCTTAAGAGGTGAACGGTGTATGGACATGTAAGTTACCAGGTCAAAAGGTGAACAGTGGTCGAAAACCAACAGGAAGAGAACAAGTGGCACATGTTGACAATTTTAAGGAAAAACAATTATCATTATATAGCATTGGGGATAACAGGTAGCGTTGTCTTTAGTTCTGAAAATAACATGCAGCACATACCAAATTATTGAAACAGTGTACCTGTTGGAGGTCCTGATCTGACGCTGTTGGATTAACAGGTGTTTGAATAACAACAGGCCTAGCAGAGCATAGAAGACGTCTAACCTATAAATCAAAATCATTGTTTAATGACAGTAAGGAAGATAAACAAATAACACAAGTGCAGAACTTGACTGTGCTAGGAACTTCGTAATGAATGCATAGATCAGGTATGCTCAAGAAACGAAGTTAATGGTCTATAAATCATTGACTAGATTGGATCATCAAGTACATACTAGGGTTTTCACACCAGAATATTGATCAGAAATTAACTAAGACGGACTATGCATGGATATTTATCAGTAATTTATAGTTTCGAAGCTTCATAATAAACCAAGCACCACAGGCCAACCAGACCAAAAGATACTGATCCAGACTGCACGACAAGTTAGGAGCCAAAGACACAAGACAGAAGAAAACATCATCATTTTATAAAACAAACACTAGTTAACACTTTGAACAAGTAGGTTCTGATTTGCCCCTCGAAATCACACAACTGCTTGTTCCTATTTAGTATCCCTGGCCCACAGCAGTCCAAACAATAATAAATAAAAAACAACCGCATAAATGTCAAAACACCTGATAAGTACAAGTAGTTTCTTAGAAGAAACTCTCAGAACTAGAATGGGAGAATTTCAGCAGATCTTCTCAGCTCCTTTACAAGCATATGGTTTTACTCAGAGACTATGTTGCTCGGATCCTCCAAAAATACCACCGCACCCCTGTTGAATCCTCTAAAAAAAAAAATTATTTTTGGAGGATCCAACATGCGTGTGGAGGCATTTTGAAGTATCCAAGCAACACAACTCACAGATATGGACTAGTGAACATGGGAAAGACAAAAGAATATTATCTTCACTATCACGTCATTCTAAAACAGCTTGCTGGAGTGGGAAAAAGAGAGCTTCCTTACTTTGACCATTTGGATTCAGAAAGCACCAAGAAAAGGCTCCTTTTTGTATGGACGTATGGAGAGCCACCATTACTGCAGAAAATAAGAGGAAGAGAAGGAAAATATACGCAAGCTGGTGCTTTATGTGCAAAGCATGATAAAAGTCAATCATTTGTTACAGCATTATCCTGTTGCACACAAGTTCTGGCGTAGAAAGTGGATAGGTTTGGAGCAATGGGTAATGTCAAGTACGGTAAAGGTGTTAACGTCAGGACAGGAACTCATCAGAAGGAAAGCATGGAGGCAGCATCCCTAGCAGTCATTTGGACACTATGTAGGGAAGGAACGCAGGGAATTAGCTGATGATTTGATATTTAGGAATATTTTTGTTTTCGGTATATCTTTGCACCTTTGAGATTCAGGTTAGTGCTGACGATTTGATGTTGTTTAAATAGAGGATCGTGTCATTTTGTTAGGTTCTCTACGCAGTTTACATTTTGTTTGCATTATTCTCCCCATTTAAAATTATTGCCTTTATCAAAACATAATAGGGGCAAAGGACAAATAATTCACATCCTAGCCGTAAGTGTTTACTATGTGGTGCTTTCCTTGAGACTTTTCAGGTTTGACCTTAAGAATGTTGTAAATGAGCAAAGGATTTGATTGTGAAAGATCAATTTTCTTCATATATAAAATAGCTATTGGATCTGCATGTGTTTGGTAAAGAGTAATCACAAATTAAGTACAGCTAGGGCACTACAAGAGGGCATCAGTAATTTGTCAAAAGAAAATGTGCTCTGACTTGGGAAATGTGCCTCCTTTTTCATCTCTCTAATCTCTCTTTTTCCGGCGACCCTTCTCTCCCTCCATGGGAGAGAAGATTTTCATATTAGGAGATAAATCCTTTGACATTTTCAAAATGGGGGCCTCGATGGTTCGTTTGGGTAGATTGTGGTAGAAGATTTACCAACCAGATCAAACTAGATGATGAAATCTCAGATTGGTATGTTTGCAAATGCATCAAGCTTCACGCGGCCAAGGAAATCTATATCGAAGATGGGGGAGAAAAATCCAAGCATACATTTATAGGGTATACCAGAATTATAACATCTATGGAAGATATGTAACAAAAGAAACAACTGTTAAGGAAAGAAGGAAGGCAATTATGATTCCAGAAAATGCATACAATGGGGGATGGGGAGATATACCAGGGAAGATCCTTCATTTCTTGGGGGAAGCAACAAATCATAAATACAAGGAAATTATAGACATTTTTTTTATAAAGTAACATTTTTATATTGACAAAAACAGCACATAGGTTGTGGTGAAACCATATTTACAGGGAAAAAAGGAAGAAAAACTGATCAAAACCTAACAGAATCCTAGGATATCTATGATCACTCAGTATCTTCCATGTACATGGTTTTTTTTTGAGATAAGGGTAACTTTGTATTATATCCAAAACAGTACTTAGGTAGTACAGAAACCATATTTACTATTGAGACCCTATAAAACTTTTATCTCTATCTATAATGAATCAAGGACATCAATAATAGACATAGAATCATTAGAGTACATCTAATAGCACCAAAAACAGAGCAGTAAGATAAAGTTAAGCTTAATCTTCTGCACATCATTCTCTACACCCTCATAGCACCGGGAATTCTTCTCCTTCAATATTGTCCACAAGATGCAAGCTGGTATAAGTCTCCATCTACTGCTGCTTTTTGCTATTGACCCACCTTCGCAGGACTTCAGAGACCTTGCCTGGCATAACCCATGTTAAGCTTTTAAGGTTCAAAATGAGACTCCATTATCTGCTTCTGGCCTTGCAATGTAAGAATAGGTTATTGACTGTCTCACCAGTCTCTTTACACATGAAACATCTTGAGCACATAGTCTTTCCCTTTTTCATCAGATTGTCCAATGTTAGAACAGCCTCTCTAGCTGGTAACCACACAAAACAGGAAACTTTTGTATGGAATTTTGACTTTCCAGATTTGTTTCCATGACCAGTTAAGGATATGCTGATTGGACTGGCTCAACAGGTGGTAAGCTATATTGACCCTGAGTGCACCCTGATTGCTTCCTTGCCAACACAGAGTATCTTCCCCTGCTTTTATACCTGGGAACTGGTTTAAAGTACGAAAGAAATCAGTAACTATTTGAATTTCCCAGTCATTCATGTGTCTTCTGAAACTGATATCCCAACCCTGAGCTGACCACATCTCTGCCACTGATTTGTGCTGATGATTAGTAAGGTTGTAGATATCCAGGAAAGCTAATTTAAGAATACCAACTTTTTTTTTTTTGATAACCGTGGTGTCCGGGCTTTCTTGCGCGCACCTCAACTAACACAGAATATGAGTCTGTCATCAGCATATTGGAGATGAGACACCACTAGACTCTCAGAGTTAGACCTGGCTACTTCAAAAGCCCATATCCATCCATTTACCTTGGTTGTTTCGATCATACTGTTGAGTCCTTCCATGGCAATCACAAACAGGAAGGGGGATAGTGAGTCCCCCTGCCTAAGACCCCGTTGAGCTTTGAAGAAACCTGTTGGGGCACCATTAATGAGAATAGAAAAACTAAATGTTGAGATGCAAAACTTGATCCAGTGTAGCCATTTCTGCCCAAATCCCATCTTCTCCGGAAGGTTGAGAAGGAAGCTCCAATTCACATGGTCGTGGGCTTTTTCGATATCCAGTTTGCGAAGAATCCCAGGTCTCTTATCTTTCTGCCTAGAACCCACAGCTTCATTAGCCACTGTTAGAATCCTATGAATATTCTAAATATAGTTGGTAGCTTGCTGTACTCCTATTTTAATTAGGTATTAATTAGATATTGATTTGTATTGATTAGGTATTTATCTGTATTCATTTCCTTTCCTTTTACGACATGTAAACTTAGCTATTTAAATCCCAATAGTTTGAGGAAATAATAAAGCTGAGTTTTCTCTTATTTCTCATCCAATTCACATGGTATCAGAGCCACTCATCATTCTCCAGGGCCACCGTGACTCGAAAAGGGCTACCTGGGAAAGAGTTACCTATACAAGTAGAGTGAAAGCTACCCAGAGTGAAGTCGTCGAGGACAACGGATACGGAGCGTAGTGGTTTGTTATGATCCTATTGCAAGCTATGGGGCTTGAGTTCTACATTGGTTAAATGTAAAGCTGATGTAGGCTTATATAACCTTGGGCCCTCCCACCTTAATAGCTAGCTTCTGGGGTGTGGTTCTCCTAAGATTGTATCGGCTATGGTAACAAATTGGGTCATACCCGTGATGTGTACTACTCTTTCCATGGTAAACCAAAGAATGCTCATGTTGCTCAGACTGAACCCACTGGTAATCCAACAAATCAGCTTTTCTCTTTATCTGAAGTAGAATACAATGACTTTCTTCAGTATCAGGCGAGTAAGCAAGTAAGCAGACATCTCCATCAATAGCTTCCGCTGCTCAGACTGGTAATCTTGTTGCTTGTATCTCACAATTCGCCACACTTGGCCCTTGGGTCATGGACTCGGGCGCTTCTGACCACATTTCTGCTAACAAATCTTTAATGACTAATATCATTTACTCTCAATCCCTTACCACTGTAACGTTCGCTAATGGTTCTCAGACTAGGACAATCGGAGTTGGTCAAGCCAATCCATAATGTTCCATTGACTCTGAATAATGTTCTTTTTGTCCCTTGTTGTCCCTTTAGCCTTCTGTCAATCAGTCGTTTTGGGGGGGATACAGTGCACCCTTCTTATACAAGCAAATGTTCCATTGAGTTTTTGGGGGGATACAGTGCTTACCTCTTGTTATCTGATTGACCGCATGCCTTGCTCTGCTATTCAAAATCAAGTTCCACACTCTATTTTGTTTCCCAAGTCAACCTTGTTTTCTCTTCCACCACGTGTCTTTGGGAGCACACGCTTTGTCCATATCCTCACTCCAGGAAACGACAAATTAGCTCCTCGTGCTTTTAAATGTCTTTCTCGGTTATTCAAGGGTACAAAAGGGATATCGATGCTTCTCACCTCACCTCCAACGATACCTTATGTCCGCTGATATTACTTTCTTTGAAGGTCAACCCTACTTTACATCCTCGCCTATTGAACAATCAGGCATTTCTGAGGTTCTACCAGTTCCATCTTTTGGGGATCCTTCCATAGTCTATCCTTCCACATCACCTTCTACAACTCCATCTTCCACTATTGCACCTCCACCGCTATTGACATATCAGCGTCGTCCACGTCCAGATGATTCAAGTCCGCCACCAGAATCCTTGTCTGTTGAGGACTTGTCTACACAGAGACCCATAGCCACTCGAAAAGATAATCGCTCTACTCGTAACCCTCATCCTATCAATACTTGTTTGAGCTATCATTGTTTGTCACCGACCCATTCTGCTTTTGGATCATCACTATCATCTGTGTTTATTCCTAAGACTACAGGAGAAGCTCTTTCTCATCCAGGCTGGCGACAAGCTATGATTGAGGAGATGTCTGCCTTGCACTCTAGTGGTACTTGGGATTTTGTTCCTCTACCTCCAGGTAAGTCTACAATTGGTTGCCGTTGGATATATACCGTGAAGGTTGGCCTCGATGGACAGATTGATCGCCTAAAGGCTCGATTAGTGGCTAAGGGCTATAAACATATTTTTGGTCTTGACTATGTGATACCTTCTCTCTTGTGGCTAAGATTGCTTCAGTTCGTCTCTTTTTATCCATGGTTGTTGTTCGCCATTGGCCTCTCTACCAGTTGGATATTAAAAATGCCTTTCTTTATTGAGATCTTGAAGATGAGGTATATATGGAGCAACCTCCTGGCTTTGATGCTCAGGGGGAGTCTAGTAACATAGTGTGCAGACTACGACGAGCACTTTATAGCCTGAAACAATCTCCTCGAGCATGGTTTGGGAAGTTTAGCATGGTTATTCAGGAGTTTGGCATGGGACGAAGTGAAGCTGATCATTCTGTGTTTTATTTTTACTCTGACGCAGGTTTGTGCATATATTTGGTGGTGTACGCTGATGACATAGTTATCACAGATAATGATGATGAGGGAATTACCAAATTGAAACATCACCTTTTCCAGCACTTTCAGACTAAGGATCTTGGTCGATTGAAGTACTTCTTGGGCATTGAGGTTGCTCAATCCGAATCAGGAATTGTCATTTCACAGAGAAAGTATGCACTTGATATTTTTGAGGAGACAGGGATGGCAGATTGTAGGCCTATTGATTCTCCAATGGATTCAAATGTTAAGCTCCTACCAGGTCAGGGAGAGCCTCTAAGCGATCCTGGAAGATTTTGAAGGCTGATAGGAAAGCTGAATTATCTAACTACGATTTGACCGGACATTACCTTCCCGGTTAGTGTTGTAAGTCAGTTCTTGAATTCTCTTTGTGAATAGTCACTGGAATGCAGTTATTCGTATTCTTCGATATATAAAATCTGCTCCAGGGAAAGGAATACTTTACGAAGACCGAGGACACGATAAAATTGTTGGATATTCAGATGCAGATTATGCAGGGTCACCCTCTGACAGACGATTCACTTATGGATATTGTGTTCTAGTTGGGTGAAATTTGGTGTCTTGAAAAAGTAAGAAACAAAATGTGGTTGCTAGATCTAGTGCGGAAGTAGAATATCGGGCTATGGCGGTGGCAACATGTGAACTCATATGGATCAAGCAACTACTGAAGGAGTTGAAATTTGGAGATACTAAAGAAATGAAAAAGTAGTTGAAATTTGGAGATACTAAAAAAATAGAACTCGTGTGCGATAATGAAGCTGCACTTCACATTGCATCGAATCCGGTGTTTCACGAAAGGACCAAACACAAAGAGATTGACTGTCATTTTGTCAGAGAAAAGTTACTCTCAGGAGACATCGTCACAAGGTTTGTGTGGTCAAGTGATCAGCTTGCAGACATATTCACCAAGTCCCTAGCCGGTCCTAGAACGAGTTGTTTATGTAACAAGCTTGGTACATATAATTTGTATGCACCAGCTTGAGGGGGAGTGTTAGAATCCTATGAATATTCTTTAGAATATTCTATAGAATATGTAAATATATTAGGTAGCTTGATTTACTCCTATTATAATTAGGTATTAATTAGATATTGATTTGTATTGATTAGGTATTTATTTGTATTCATTTCCTTTCCTTGTAGGACATGTAAACTTAGCTATTTAAACCCCAATAGCTTGAGGGAATAATAAAGCTGAGTTTTATCTTATTTCTTTTCCAATTCACAGCCACTAACACTGCATCCATAATCTGCCTACCCTTGATAAATGTCATCTGTTTATCATCAACCAGATTTGAAATCACCCCTTTCAACCTTTCTATCTTTCTGTAAGCACTTTGGAGAACAATTTGTAGACATTGTCAATTAAGCTGATAGGTCTGAAGTCTCTAAGTTCTTTGGCACCTTTCTTTTTGGGAAAAGAGCAATGAAAGTAGTATTAAAGCTTTTCTCAAAGTAACAATGCTCATAAAAGTTATGGAAAGCCTCCATAATGTCCTGTTTCACTACTTCCCAACATTTGATTAAAAAACCTCATGTGTACCCATCTGGCCCAGGGGCCTTATCAGATGCACAAAGTTTCAAACACCTGAGGATTTCCTCTTCTTCAAAGTTGTCTTTCTCCTCCATACTCAAAACTAGACAGTCAGGACACAAACTGCTAGGCCTTCATTGAGTAGTCTTAGTGTATAAATTATGATAGAACTTAATGATAGCCTTTTCTATTTTGGGAGGTTCTACTGTGATTTCCCCTTGTATTTCCAATTGATCAATGTTGTTGAACCTTCTCTGGGCTAGTGTTCAAGGAAGCGTGATGTGAAAAAAAGCGACAAGGTTCCGCATCACGCATTACGCGATGCATGAAGCAATGCGACCGCATCATTGAAGTGAAGCGCAATTTAAAAGAAAAAGACCAAATAGCATCTAAACAGTAAGTCATAACTGAAAAGACCACAACAACTATATAATCAACAATAAAGACAATATATATAAGCAAAAGTTTAAACGAAACACCGAAATCATAGGTTTACCAAAACCAGAGAAAAAGAAAAAGAAGTGAGGAACAGAGGTGAAAAAAACAGAGAAAAAGAAAAACAGAGAAAGAAAACAGAGCAAAACAATAACTGATCACAAAAGTGAAAAAAAAAAAAAAAAAAAGAAACAGTGAAGTCGCAGCATTGAAGAGCAGCAAAACAGAGAAGAAAGAAGGAAGAAGAAGAAGAAGAAAAATTACCTTAAAATCTCAGTGAAGAAGAAGAGAGGTCGCAGCAGTGAAGAGCAGCAGCAGTGAAGTCGCGACTCTCTTCAGAGGTGAAGGCAACAGTGACCCGACTCATTTTTTAACTTTAAAATTGACCTAACTCTTTTATTTTTAATTTAAAAAATGGCCCTACAAATAAAATCAACACGATGCGAGCGCATCGGCTCACATTTCACATCACAACGCATCTCACATCACAGGGTTATGCGCCCGCATTTGTAAAATGGCCTCACATCAGTTACTCGCAGCGGGAAAGCCTCGCATCGCATCACATCACCACATAATGCGATGATGCGCTCGCATTCCTAAACACTGCTATGGGCATTAGCCATTAATGGAAGAACTTGGTGTTTCTATCACCTTCTTTTAGCCATAGAGCTCTAGACTTCTATCTCCGGGATATTTCCTCCTCTTTGATCAACTCCTCGAATTCTAGATTCAAAACTGCCTTTTCATCAGACTCTTCTTCTGTCAAAGGTCTATCTTCCAGAGTATCATTTAACCTTGCCATTTTTTCTAGCAAACTTTGACTTTGCATTCTGAGGTTTCCTTCCACTGACCTATTCCACTCCTTCAATTTACATTTAAGAGCCCTCAATTTGCAAGCAAGGACACAGTCTGGATACCCAGAGAAAGAGAACGAGCTCCACCAAGCTTGAACCTTTGAAGTCTGGGGTGCCCAGCCACCAATTTTCAAATTTAAAATCTCTCCTGTTGTTCTTCTAGCTACCGCCCTAAAGTGCCACAGGAGAATGATCAGAGGCCAGGCTTTAAAGAGTGTATTGCTTTATGTTTTTTTTTTTGATAAGGTAAGTGTATTTCATTCATAAACAAGGGCGAGTTGGCCATATACAAAGGAAAAAACCAAAAGGTAAAGAATCCACAAAATTTGATTCTTTACAAAGTCCACCCACTCTTCCATAGAACTAGGGATTTTATGGGTGCACCAAAAGAAAATAAGAGACCGGAGGCTATTCCTCACTTGAGAAAAACTCGACTCTACCCCCTTAAAAGCTCTGCTATTTCTCTCATTCCAAATAACACAGATCAATGCAAGAAGGGATCAAATTCCATGCCTTGCGCCTTCTCCTCCTATTCCTGCTTCTCCAACAAAACATTAAATCGTTCACAGATTTTGGCATAACCCAAGAAACTCCGAACCACCGAAGCATATCCCAGCATAATCTCATGGTAAAGACACAATGTATGAGAAGATGATCCACTTCTTCCCATGTCTCCTTACATATGTAACACCAGCTGACACAAAGAACCTTATGCTTTCTAAGATTTTCTGCCGTCAAAATCATCCCTCTAGATGCTAGCCAAGAGAACAACCATACTTTCCTCGGCACCAACGCTATCCAAATTGCATTACATGGAAACACAACTTCCTCCCTACTTAGGAGTTTCTCACAGAAAGATTTAACATAGAAAACCCCATTGTTCCTCAAACCCCACCACGAAGCATCAGGTTCATCCACCGAATTGACTTGCCTGTGAAAGATGGTCATCAACCTTTGGAGCTCGGTCACCTCCCAATCATGGAAATGCCTTCTAAATCTCAAATTTGTTGGACCGACAGGTTCCTTTGGCATGACATTCTATACAGAGTCGGGAAATCATCTTTCAATAAGCTATCCCAACACCACCTATGCCCCCAAAAATTAACTCTCCTCCTATTTCCAACCTTGACTGAGATATTTCTATTGAAATCATTCCATCCTTCATTATATTCCTCCACAATCCACACCTAAAAGGCATAGTGACATCTCTAGTTCTCCATCCCCCTTCCATTACCCCATATTTATCAACTATCACCCCTCTCCAAAAAGCTTGTACCTCCATCTTGAAACGCCAAAGCCATTTGCCCAACAAAGCTTTGTTAAAAACCGCCAAATCTTTAATTTCAAGACCTCCCCATTTTTTAGGAGATGTGACAATCTTCCAATGCACCAAGTGAAATTTCTTTGCTCCGTCCGCCCTATCCTAAAGAAAGTTCCTGTGCAACCTTTCCAATTTTACTACGACTGAAGTTGGAGCTTGAAACAAAGACATGAAATGAGTGGGTATACACGATAAAGTGCTCTTAATAAGCACCTCTTTTCCTCCTTTGGACAACTATCTTTTTTGCCACCTTGCTAATCTCTTCTCAACCCTCTGAAGAATCGGATCCCACACCAAAGCATCCTTGTTTGAAGCCCCTAGTGGTAGTCCAAGATAGGTAGTCGGAAGAGCCCCCACCCTGCAATTCAAAACGTGAGCGAGCATCCAAATGTCAGCCACCTCCCTGACTGGAAAAATCTCACACTTAGGTTAATTTTAAGGCCTGAAACCAAGTAAGCACTTGGCCTAAGTGTTCCAGTTGGTTCATATCAGCATCACAACAAACCAAAGTATCATCTGCAAACAATAAGTGGGAAACTGAGACTGTCCCAACACCCCCAATCGTTGCATTAAATCCCTTTAAAAAACCTCTCATGACAGCTTTGTCCATCATCCTACTCAGATCTTCCATAATAAGGATGAATAGGCTCGGAGATAAAGGATCCCCTTGTCTCAGGCCCCTAGAACTCCCAAAAAACCCGCATGGATTGCCGTTCACTAAAACTGAATATCTCATAGAAGAAATCCAGAATCTGAACCATTTTCTCAATTTTCCCCGAATCCCATCTGAGTCATGATGAAATCTAGGAAACTCCAGCTCACATAATTGTAGGCCTTCTCAAGATCAAGCTTGCACAACACACCTAGCACTCCTTGCTTTCTCCTTGAATCTACCACTTCATTTGCCACAAAAGTTGCATCCAAAATTTGTCTACCCTCCATAAAAGCATTTTGCGAAGTAGATACAGTCTTATCCCGCACCTTAAGTCTTGTGGAAAACACCTTAAAGATGATATTATAAATGCTTCCCACTAGACTAATAGGTCTAAAATCCTTCATGTTTGAAGCTCCTTCGCGTTTAGAGATAATGACAACAAACGAAGCCTTCAAACTCTTTTCGAATTCACCCCTTTCCTGAAACTCAGCAATAGTATCCATTACATCAGCTTTGACCGTATTCCAACAACGCTGGAAGAAAGCCAAAGAGAAACCATCAGGCCCCGGAGCTTTGTCACCTACACAACCCTCTACCGCCCTCTGCACCTCTTCCTCCTCGAATGACCTCTCTAACCGCTCACACTCCTCCCCGCCAATATGACTAAAAACTAACCCCCACCCCCAACAACTTACGCCTCCAGTCCGTTTCTTCTTCAAACAAATGTTTGTAATAATCTACAATTACGCCCTCTACTTCTTCTTCCCTCACATGCACCACCCCATTAATTTCCACCAATTCTATAAAATTCCTTCTCCTATTAGCGATCGCTACCCGATGAAAAAATTTTGTACTAGAATCCCCTTCTTCCAACCATAACACCCTTGATTTTTGTCTCCCCTCTCTAACTCCCCCACTTCAATCATAATCTCCCCCATCTTCACCTCTACCCTACCAAACACTTTTTTATTTAAAGCTAGCATCCCACTCTTCAGAAATCAATATTCTGTCAATCCTGGAGGTTGCATCAAGATTGTCCCCTCTGTACCAAGTAAACTTCCTATCTTGTAGATGCAGGTCTATCAAGTTCAAATCTTCAATGATATCAGATGACTCCATCACCCCCCTATATCTCCTCCAACCATTCTTTTTTTCGATATGAATCTAGTGGTGTTGAAGTCACCACAAACAGCCCAAGGTCCTTTCATGAAACCTCTAACATTCATCATTTCTTCCCACACTTTTCTCCTTTCAACATAGCTATTAGGAGTATACACTCCAAAGAATCTCTACTATCCCATAACAATAATATACTCCCTCCAGTGCCACTAGCCTCCAACTAGCATGTTTAATCCATTTACCCACCCCCACCCCGACCCCAAAAAAAAAAAAAAATTGTTTTGACAATTTCAAAAAATACCCCCCTCTAATTTGGTTTCCTGGAGGCAAATGATTCAGCCTTCCAGTCCGCCACCAAAACCAAACTATGCACAATCCTCCTTTATCCCTATTGTTCAAAACCCTTACATTCCAGGAAAATAGTTTGAGTTGCATAAGTCCAAAGCTAGCATCTTCGTCCCTTTGTTCCTATTCCCATTACTTTTGAATTTAACACCAAAAGAAATTAAGTTTTTGAGTTCCTGTGCACCTTTGAATCTCTCTTTCTTACAAACACTATCTATCTCCATTTTCCTGGCCTGCCTACTGATGTCTACTTGTAAAAAGAGCTCTAAAGCTTCTTCTTCATGCCCTTGAAAGTCAACCCCCAACAATTTGCTCAGTTTGATTAAATTGTTGAACTCAAACTGAATTTTCTCGCCCCTGTCTTCATTCTGTTGTATGAACAGAGGTACAACCTCATCTACCTCCCTATTTTCTGCAATAGCAATCATACATTGTGTTTCGATCAAGGTCGTACTTTCAACTCCATCGCAAACTCCACAATACTGTCTACTTCATCTTCTTCCACTTGCAATTAATCTCCAGTAAAAACTGTGATTTCTGCTTTTGTTGTGGGTCTTCGCTGGATGTGTTGATCTGAGGAGTAGACTTCCAGTGACTCATCTATTATTACCTCATGGGAACTGTTGAAAATGGGTTGGGGATTTAAGTTATTGAAAATAACTTGAGCCTGATCAAGCCCAAAAGGTTGCAGGCCCAAATTATGTTTTAAAACCTGCACATGCCTATCACATGCTCTCTTAGGGTTTTTAAATAAGTCTCTGCATGGGTGAGAACTAACATGCTTAAATTGGGGAAATTATTGGAGGTTGATTTTCAATGCCATGAGGAAGAAGCCATGGAACTATTTCTTCAAGTGGACAGCTCCAGACAAGCAAGATGTCAGGAATCTACAATGGTGTGTAAGAAGATAAAATATAAAGGCTCTAAAGAACTGAAAAGTTTAGTGGCTTTTGATGTAAAATTCAAGAGTGTTGGGAGTAGGGATAAGGGGAGAAACACCCTGAATATCTCATGATGCAATTCAAACTTGGATCATGGAATGTAAGGGGCTTGAACAGCAGGGACAAAAGAAGAATTGTAAAGAACATAATGGGGGACTGGAAAGCTGATATCATATGTTTACAGGAGATAAAATTAGAGGGGGATTTCGCAGGTCTGATAAAGCAACTATGGGAGGGAATATGGATTAAAATGGCATGTTTAGAGGCTAGTGGGACTAGAGAAGGGATATTATTATTGTGGGATAGTAGAGTATGGAAGGGGGAAATACTAGAGGTAGGGGCTTACACTCTCACCTGCAAATTTGAAGCTCAATTGCAGGATTTCAACTGTCATATAACAGGGGTGTACGCTCCTAATTGTTACAAGGAAAGAAGAATGGTATAGAAGGAGATTGGCTCTATCAGAGGTTTATTTGAAGAACCATGGGCTGTTTGTGGGGACTTCAATGTGGCTAGCAGCAGTAAGGGTGAAAGATACAGATGTGGAACCACCGACTCTTCAATCTGTTCCAGTGGTAAATGAATTTCTTGATGTATTTCCTGAAGATCTCTCGGGTTTGACCCCAGAACGAGAAGTGGAGTTTGGTATTGATGTGATTCCAGGTACTCAACCTATTTCTATTCCTCCATATAGAATGGCCCCGACAGAATTACGGGAATTGAAGAAGCAATTAAAAGACTTGCTAGAAAAGGGATTCATAAGGCCTAGTATATCCCCGTGGGGTGCACCAGTGTTATTTGTACGCAAGAAAGATGGCACGTTGAGAATGTGTATTGATTACCGGCAATTAAATAAGGTGACAATTAAGAACAAATATCCCCTCCCTAGAATTGATGATTTGTTTGATCAATTACAAGGTGCTAAATGTTTCTCAAAGATTGACTTGAGGTCGGGGTACCACCAAGTAAGGGTTAGAGAGAAAGATATAGCCAAGACAACTTTTCGAACACGGTATGGTCATTATGAGTTTTTAGTTATGCCATTTGGGTTAACGAATGCGCCAGCGGTTTTTATGGATTTGATGAATAGGGTGTTCAAGTCATTCTTAGATGTGTTCGTGACAGTGTTTATATATGATATTCTGGTTTATTCAAGGTCAAAAGAAGACCATGCTAATCACTTACGACAGGTGTTACAGATTCTTCGTGATCGTAAGTTATATGCAAAGTTCTCTAAATGTGAATTTTGGTTAAAATCCGTAGCATTCTTGGGTCATATTGTGTCGGATGAAGGAATAAGGGTTGATACTCAAAAGATAGAAGCGATGAAGAACTGGACAAGACCTACAACGCCTACAGAGATTCGTTGTTGAAGGATTTTCTTATATTGTTGCACCTTTGACAAAGCTAACACACAAGGCAACCAAGTTTCAATGGAACGATGCATGTGAAAAGAGTTTCCAAAATCTGAAGAGTAAGTTGACTTCTACACCCGTATTGGTACTTCCAGAAGGTACAGAAGGGTATGCGGTGTATTGTGATGCTTCAGGAGTTGGTTTGGGATGTGTGTTGATGCAGCATGGTAAAGTGATAGCTTATGCCTCAAGACAATTGCGGTCACATGATAAAAATTATCCGACACATGATCTTGAGCTAGCAGCAGTAATATTTGCTTTAAAGATATGGCGCCACTATATGTATGCGGTTCATGTTGACATATATACCGACGATAAGAATTTGCAATATATCTTTAAGCAGAAGGACCTAAATCTGAGGCAGCGAAGGTGGCTTGAACTATTAAAAACCTATGACATTGATATTTTATATTATCCGGGGAAAGCAAATATGGTAGCTGATGCATTAAGTCGTAAGGCAATGGGGAGAACTCATGGCCAGTCCACAGAAAGACAAGGAATAATCAAAGATCTACATCAATTAGCTAGCTTAGGAGTTCGCCTTCATGAAACTCCAAATGAAGGAGTTATTGTGCCAAGTGCGGCAGAATCCTCGTTAGCAACTGAAGTAAAAGAAAAGTAGTATGCGGATCCTATTTTATTACAGCTTAAGGAGAATGTGCAACAAGGTCTGACAAAGGCATTTGATCTTACGCAAGAGGGAGTACTTCAGTGCCAAAATAGGTTGTGCGTACCTAATGTAGATGAGTTGAGGAAAAGGATTATGATAGAGGCACATCATGCAAGGTATTCTGCTCACCCGGGATCAATCAAAATGTACCATGATTTGAAAGGAGTGTATTGGTGGGGTAACATAAAAAAGAACATTGCAGAATTCGTAGCCCAATGTCCAAATTGTCAACAAGTAAAAGTAGAGCATCAGAAGCCTGGAGGTTATATGCAATGTATGGATCTTCCAGTTTGGAAGTGGGACATGATTAACATGGATTTCATCACCGGTTTGCCTCTTATATTTCGAAAATTTGATTCCATATGGGTGATAGTTGACAGACTTACCAAATCAGCACACTTCCTACCGGTTAAGACTACTTACACAGCTGAAGAGTATGCGAGATTGTATATTAAAGAGATAGTTCGATTGCACAGAATTCCAATCTCTATTATATCGAACAGGGGAGCTCAATTTACTGCAAATTTTTGGAAGTCTTTTCAGAGGAGTTTGGGTACACAAGTGAATTTAAGTACAGTTTTTCACCCTCAGACGGATGGACAGGCAGAACGTACCATACAAACACTTGAAGATATGTTGCGAGCTTGTGTATTAGACTTTAAAGGTAGTTGGGATGATCATTTATCTCTTATTGAGTTTGCCTACAATAATAGCTATCATTCAAGTATCAAGATGGCACCTTATGAAGCCTTATTCGGGAGAAAATGTAAATCACCGATTGGGTGGTTTGAAGTAGGTAAGACTATTTTATTTGGACCAGATCTTGCCCATCAAGCCATGGAAAAGGTTAAGGTGATACAACAACGGCTAGGAACAGCCCAAAGTCGACACAAATCATATGCCGATGTTAGAAGAAGGGGTTAGAATTTGCTATAGGTGATTGGGTATTCTTGAAAGTATCACCAATGAAAGGGGTAATGAGATTTGGAAAAAAAAGGAAAGTTAAGTCCGCGTTATATAGGGCCATATAAGATTGTCCGAAGATTTGGCCAAGTCGCATAAGAATTGGAGCTACCCCAAGAACTCTCCACAGTTCATCCAGTGTTTCATGTCTCAATACTTCGAAAATGCATAGGAGATCCATCTCGTATTGCTCTTGCTGACGATATACAAGTTCCGGAAGATCTCACCTATGAAGAAGTACCTATTGCTATTCTGGATCGACAAGTTAAGAGGTTAAGAAATAAAGAAGTAGCTTCCGTAAAAGTGCTTTGGAGGAACCAGCAGGTAGAAGAAATCACATGGGAAGCTGAGGAAGTGATGCAGTCTAAATACCCACATTTATTTCAAACCGAAGAGAAAGTCCAAGATGTTGAATTGGAGCAATAACAAGTAAGTATATATAGATATTATGTGTATGTGGTCGCATGAAGATTAAACGTAGGCTTGAATTTGTTTAGATTGGATAATATTACTAACATTCGAGGACGAATGTTCCTAAAGGGGGAAGGATGTAACACCCCGTATTTTATATACACTAATTCTACGTATATGAAACTTGGTACGGCTTTGTGGTAATAGGTAATGGACTTAATATTTTAGTTAGGCGAGTGTAACACCCTGTACATTTTCAAACTTATGCGACTATAGTAGGTGAATCATCTACTAAAATTATTGGGCTGAATTAAGGCACATGTTTATGGACTCAATTGAGGCTCAAACTAAGTAAATAAGAAATGGGCCCAAAATGATATGATCCATGTAGGAATGGACCAAGTGAATACATCATCTACTTGGACTTTTTGACCAAAAATTTGGCTAAGGATGGACTATTGAGAGGCGGATTAGAGGGGGTATATAAAGCTGAAATTCAGCTCATTTTCTACACAATTCACTTGCCAAAATTCCAGATTTTAATTAAACACTCTCCTCTCTCAAACCCTAACCAACCCCCCCTTTGGACAAAATCCTCCACTTTACAAGCCTTGGTAAATGTTTACCCTTATAGCTTAATGTAATATATGCATAAGAGGTTGTGGAAATCATGATGGTGATGTTTAAAAGGTATAGGGCAGTCCACTTTTTATGTGGTAGTCCACTTTTGTTTAGTTTCTAAAGGATTTGCCTTCTATGTGGTTTAACCTTGAAAAGGGACTTAAGGTCTTCAGGAAATTAATTTAGAAGGATGAAATTTCAGTATATTAATGTATTGTTATGTCCCTAATTCGTCCTCTTTGTCTATGGTTTGGTGGAAATGTTTATATGTGTTTGTATGCGGAACATTTGAGGTAGTGAAAAGAGAATACTTTCTTGTTATGTTAAAGTGAATTTTGAAACTGTATGGACTGTTTTTGGTATATTGTTGTGGAAGGTATTTATGTGACTTGATGGAATAAATATGTGGAGTTGCATTGAGGAAAAGAATGTGAAGTATGAACTTGGTGGGAAATCTTATCGGTTTGTAATGTTTATGTTGGTTTGTGGACTGTTTTAGTGGTGTTGTCTTGGCAAAGCAGTAAGTTATAGTGTAAGAGGGTGGAATAAGGTTATATGGCAGTATAAAGAAGTGGGGAGTGATACACCATGTGTTTAGGAGGTTGGACGGTTTTTACTTCTCGTTAAGTAACTAATTACCGTCTTGCAAACTTGTAATGTAATTAGCTTTTAATGTTAGCTCCGTTACGTACTTGTGTTGTAGAGTAACAAATAAGGAAGGAGCTGAATCATTGTAGCCACGTAGTGAGAAGATAAGGTATGTAAGGTTACTCTTTTCCGTATCCTTTGGCATCGTATACTGTCCACATAGTTAATGACCTTGTTTCCACTCCGAAATGTTCTAAAGTACCTCAATACATGTTTATTATCAAGTTCCAGGTGTGCTCTTTTGTTGTTCCAAAAATATTCAATAATGTTATAACCACCACTATAACACATTCGAAGATTAAATCCATTAAGCAACTCAATATGGTTGTACAGGTGGCAGCTCTAGGAGCGAAAGCCTAGCATGAGCCGATCCCGATTTGTTACTCATGGGTGGCAGCTCTAGGGGTGAAAGCCTAGCAGAAGCCGATCCCATTTTATCTTACCACTGATCAGTTGGGTACGTATATGGCATGGCTTATCAAGATTATAAAGGAAAAAGGAAAGAAATGAATGTAATATACTTGGTTCCACAGATACCAACGAAGGTGGTTTATTAGCATTAACCATTAGCATTATCTCTTCACTTGTACCTGATTTCATTTGAGCTCTTGTGTTATGTATAGTTACTTTTAGCCTTATATACTCAGTACATTCATTCGTACTGACGTCCCTCTTGGGGGATCTGCCTTTCATACTGCGGGCACAGGAGCTAGTAGATCTCTCCAGTAGGAGTACAGGACATCTAAAGGCTATTGGTGAGCTCCAGGTTGATTCGGGGCTTTCCGAGTCAATTGTATATATTTTTGGTATTGTGTAGTAGTTATGTGTAAGGCGGGGACCTGTCCCGACCTTAACTAAGTCTATGTATCTTTTAGAGGCTTTGTAGACATTGTAAAGTCAAGCATGGTAGTGTCTTGTCTCTCAGAAGTTGTGGTCCCAACAGCCAAGTCCTGTATATCTATTTTGTACTTACCTACCTGGTTTACTTTATCGATACATCATGTCCATACACTGCAGCACATTTGTTAGGTCAATTACATGCATAAGAAGTATATGATCGTAGGTTGGTTCTCTCGGGCCTTTACGGCTACGGGTGCCTGTCTGCCCCAATGGGATTTGGGGCGTGACACTAGATATGTCTCCGAGAAAAGAAACTGTACTAGAAGAGCAAAGGCATGAGGGAATTTCTGATCTGATTGAGGATATGAATTCAATTGATCTTTAATTAGAAAATGCTAGCTACACATGGTTCAAAGGGGATAATCAAAGAATAGCCTCAAGAATTGACAGGACTGTGGTATCTCAAGAATGGGATGACTTTCTGAGTAATCTGAAGCAAGTTGCTCTTCAAAGACTAGTGTCAGATCATTCTCCAATTGCTATTGAAGGTGGTACCTGGAAGAAGAATAAGAGTTAGTTAAAGTTTGAGAATTGGTGGTTAAACACTAAAGGCTTCATGGATAGAGTGAAGGAGTGGTGGAGTTTTGTTGACTATACTGGTAGGCCCGACTTTATCTTGGCCTCCAAGTTAAAAGCCCTAAAACATAAATTAAAAGAGTGGAGCAAAAGTCAGTAGGGAAACTTGGGGCAACAAAGGAGGGGATTACCAGAGAAATTGGCATCTTTGGAAAGCATTGCTACAGATAAGAGTCC
Source organism: Capsicum rhomboideum (assembly GCA_031232105.1). Lineage (NCBI taxonomy): Eukaryota > Viridiplantae > Streptophyta > Magnoliopsida > Solanales > Solanaceae > Capsicum > Capsicum rhomboideum. Next base: position 83,756,636 of record CP124713.1, on the reverse strand, counting down.
TAACAGAAGAAGAATCAGTAGAAAAGGCATCTGTTCTCATAAAATTTGAGGATTTGATTAAGAATGAAGAAATATCATGGAGACAAAGATCCAGGTCCTTGTGGCTGAAAAAAGGGGATAGGAACACCAAATTTTTCCATAAGATGGCTAATGCACATAAGAGATACAATAATATTGACCAACTTCTAATTCAGAGGAGCCTAGTCCAGGATCCAGTTAGGATTCAATTGGAAATTGTGGAGTTCTATCAGAAGTTATATTCTGACGAAGTAAAGTGGAGACTTGCTAGTAATTTCACAAATTGTCCAAGGCTGACAGCGGAGGAAATGGAAGACTTAGAAAAGAATTTTGAATAGGATGAGGTGCTGAGTTGCTAAAAGCAGTGTGCAATTGACAAAGCACCTGGTCCAGATGGTTTCACTATGGGGGTTTTCATCAAATGTTGCGATGTGGTGAAACATGATATTATGCAGACCTTTCAGATGTTCTACGAGCAAGAAAGGTTTGAAAGAAGCTTTAATGCTACTTTCATAGCATTGATCCCTAAGAAGAAAGGTGTTAAAGAATTAAGGGACTTAGACCTATCAGCCTGATAGGTAGTGTATATAAGCTTTTCACTAAAGTGCTCACTGAAAGATTGAAAAGAGTGATGGCAAAGCTTGTGGATTCTCAACAACTGGCTTCATTCAAGGAAGGCAAATTATGGATGCTGCTCTCATAGCCAATGAGGCGGTTGATTCCAGGCTGAGTTTGAAGAAACCAGGAATACTATGCAAACTTGACACTGAAAAGGCTTATGATCATGTCAATTGGGGATTTCTTATGAGTTTGCTAGAGAAGATGGGATCTGGGTACAAATGGAGGCAATGGATCTACTACTGCATCTCAACAATAAACTTCTTAGTCCTTATAAATGGCTCTCCAGCAGGTTTCTTTAGCTCACAGAGGGGTTTGAGACAAGGTGACCCCCTGTCACCTTTCTTGTTCATACTTGTAACGGAGGGACTTAACAACATGATTAAGATTGCAAACACAGAAGGTTGGTTAAGGGGTTTTGAGGTTGCTAGAACTGGAAGGGAAAGTCTGGAGATAACTCATCTGCATACTGCAGATGACACTCTTATTTTCTGTGATGCTGAAGAGGAACAACTCAGAATTTTGAGGTTGATATTGGTCATTTTTTAAGGAATGTCAGGTCTACATGTGAATTGGAGGAAAAGCTTTCTCTATTCAACCAGTGTTATGCCAAACATGGAAATTGAAGACGATTTTAGGGGGTGAAATGGGTACTCTGCCTACCATTTACCTTGGTTTGCCTCTGGGAGCAAAGTCCCAAGTCTATGGAAATTTGGAATGGGGTGATTGAGAAATGTGAGAAGAAGTTAGCAAGATGGAAATCCCAATATCTTTCTCTGGGTGGCAGATTGACTCTGATTAATTATGTGCTTGATGCACTTCCAACATATATGATGTCCTTATTTTCTGTACCAATAGGAATCATCAATAGGTTGGATAGCATCATGAGGAAATTTCTATGGCAAGGGAACGAAGAAAGGAAGGGCTACCATTTAGTCAAATGGAAGGCAGTGACCATTGAGAAGAGAACTAAGGGTTTGGGGATCAAGAACTTGAAGAACCAAAGTAAATCTCTCATAATGAAGTGGCTCTGGAAGTACGCTAATGAAAATCAGAACCTATGGGGCAATGTCATTAAGAACAAATATGACGAAGATGATAACTGGATGACAAAGGAAGTCACTACTACTTATGGAAATCGATCAGAATGTTATGGGATGAACTCAAAGTCAACACCAAGATTGAAGTGATAGATGGAGCTAAAACTATTTTTTGGAAGAATGATTGGCATGAAGCAGGCAAGATGGAGATCTTATTCTCAGATATATACAGTCTAGTTCTACATCAGCAAAGCACAATAGCTGGATTGTGGACACCTCAAGGGTAGAATTTTGAGCTCAGTAGAAATCTCAATGATTGGGAAATTCCTAGAGTTATAGAAATTTTCAACACCATTGACCAGTTCAATGGCTTGAAGACGGGACAAGACATCCTAAAATGGCAAGGGAATAGCAAAGGGACTTTTAGAGTAAATATAACTTACAGGAAACTTAACCAGACAAACCAGCAGTTACTCAGATGGCCCTGGAAACATATTTGGAAAGCAAATATCCCACACAAAGTAGCCTGCTTTGTTTGGTTATTGGCAAAGGAAGCTGTGTTGACTCAAGATAACCTGATGAAGAGGGGAATCCCATTATGCTTTAGGTGTTTTTTCTGTGGGGAAACTGGAGAAAGGTTCATCTTTTTATACACTGTACGGTCACTAGTCAACTGTGGAGAATATTTCTCAATCTAAAAAATATAGCATGGACTATGCCTGGGAAAATTACAGAGACTAAACAGCTGGGAAGAAGCAGGGGTACATGCCAAGAACAGGAACAATTGGAGAATAATTCCAGCTACTATCTGGTGGACAATCTGGAAGGAGAGGAACCTTAGAGTTTTGAGAATGTAGAGAATATTATGCAGCAAGTAAAGCTGAACTGCATCTTGACTTTATGTTTTTGGTGTAATCAGATATACTCTAATGACATTGTCTCTATCATTGATGTCTTAGACTCATTATAGGGATAGGACAGTCGATTTAGAGCTTTTGTAAATATGGTTTCAGTACAACCCATGTACTGTCTTACAGAAATAGAAACAATTACCAATTTCAAAAAAAAAAAAAATTAGTAACAGTTGTCCCTACATGTCTTTCTCTTGCTATGCTAACATGTGTCAGCTCTGCAACCTCGGATGTAGAGATGTGAGACGAATATCCTCTAGGTCTTTGTCTGATTCATGTCATCTTCTCCGATGACTTCTCTGCCACTTTCCGGCTATAACTCAAATCGAGTTTTTTCTCTACCCAAATAGGAATTACGAAGTTAACTCCATCTCTGGAGTTAGTAACTTCGTTGGGATATTCCGACCATCCCCTCGAATCTCGATTCTGGCCCACTTGAGGTAGTTGCATAACTTTGTCTCCGTTGCCACCCAACCGCCATATAGCTCTCCAATTTCATGGAAAATCTCGTTCAATCATAGATGCAACAGTAGACCCAAAGCCCTAATTCAGGTGGATTTGGGCTTGTATGATGCTAGCACACATCCTACAGAAGGAGACCACAATTCTAGATTAATTTTGTTCTTCCGAAACCATTCTCCCTAGAGGACCTGTTCTGCCATGTTTCTATTTGGGTACTGGAAAAGAAAACAACCATCCATTATCTCATAAATATTGACCCCAAATGCCTTCTTCCAAGCTGTTGATGACCAAGTCTAATATATGATAAGAGTGGGACATTCAAATTTAGCCTTGTCAAAGGCCCCAAATATGCATCTTCCCAATAGTCCTTGATCTCTGTTTTTGCAAGCATCATTGGACTCAAACGCTTTTCCCTTACTTGTGATTGCCTCTGAGCTACTACTTGGCTGCCATTTACTAGCCATAACCACTTTTGCAAAAGGCACATTAACGTCATATTCCTTGTACTGGGATTTCATCAACTTCTGCGGATGGCACTTAATGAAATTTTGTATCTTAAATGTCACTTTTCCACCCAGCATTAATGCCTGACTCTAGTATAATAATTGATCTTTCCTCTCCCTTCAATGATAAGATACTCATGTATCTCCCATGAGTGTTATATTTCCTGCTACCAAAGTATTCTTCCACCTGATCTTTATGTCTCCATCTTCTCACCATATTTTTTTTGGTCAGCTGATGCTTCTCTAAGAATAAAGCAAATCCATTCCAAGACTTTCTCGCTCACCGTAACTCTCATCATATTCATGCTTCTTTCCACCCAATCATACCATGAGACATTGCTTGAGGTCCATCTGGTGAAGTCATAAAATTTGAACCCTTGGTTGAAATAAATTCTTTTATCCCCCATAATGCTAATAAAGAAAAGGGAATTAATAAAACAATAATCACAGGAGGTAATGACTGAATTGTTTGGATGAAAAAAAAAAGTCAATTTCTGACAAGACCACTGAAAAAGGGGAATTCTGCAGTCCTAAGAAGTAGGAAAGAGAGTATCTTGGGAAATGTGTCTGGGAGCATTTCCTTTTCTATGTACATTTGTCGTCACCAAAAACAGAAAAGTCTACTGCAATTCAATTTGATTTTCTGTATTGAACTACTTCGTCTTGAAAACATCTAGAATTCCTTTCTTTCCAGATTGTCCACCATATACAAGTTGGGACAATCCTCCATCTATCCTTGTCTACAACTCCTGCTCCTGCCTTCTCCCAGCTCAAGCGCATTGCCCATGCTATGCATTTGAGCTTGGTAAAAATCCTCTGTAGTTGATCTGTAAACTTGCAATTTAAGAATAGATGGCTGACTGTCTCAAGTTTTTCCGCACAAAGAAAGCATCTTGAACAAAGGGGGATCCCTCTCCTGCTAGGATTATCTTGGGTCAAAACAGCTTCATGTGCGAATAACCATGTGAACCAAGAGACCTTGAAAGGCACACCACAGAGAAGATGTCCTGAGCAAATCTGGAGACCTCTTCTTCGTAGATTATCTTGTGTTAGGCATGCTTTCTTAGCTACCATCCAGACAAAACAGGAAACCTTAGGGGGGAGGGGGATTTCAGTTTTCCAATTGAGTTTCCAGGGCAAGATTACAGTTTAAGAGGTTTTGTGGTTGAGATTCCAGTAGGTGCTTTTGACCGTGAAGGTGCAGTTACTGCTAAGTGTCCACTTAAGCTTGTCTGATAAATGTGAGGTACCAGCACAAGTGTTTTAAGGGTCGGTAGAAAAGTGTGACTCTGTCAATCTCCCATCATTGAGAGCTCTTCTTAAAATTAAGTTCCAGCCTTCTTGGGTCCAAACTTGACTGACAGTAGCCTCTTTTTGGGAATTGATGGAATAGAGGTCAGGGTACAAGTTTTTTAATGTAACATTGCCAATCTAGAGGTCTTCCAAAAGAGAAGTCTATTCTCCATTTCCCAAATACTGATATGGTTCCTGAAGCTTGGCCATAAATTCCTGATTGTTCTCCAAACACTACTTCCATAAGCAATATTTACCGTCTTGGTAATCCAGTGATTAAGCATACCATATGTTTGGGGAGATGTATCTTCTCCAGTAAGTTGAGTTCTCAGTATTAAACCTTCAAAGTCATTTCTGAAGCAGACAGGCCTCGATTCTGAAGCTTAAGGCTTTTACTATCTAGATCGCCCTGCTTTTTAATACAATACTATTGTTTCAAAGCCAAAAATGTTGGACAATTTCATAATTGCATCAAGTGGACAATTTGAAATGAATTTTATGAGATATTTATATGAAATTGTGAACAATCTATGTTCTTCAATCTTTCATTATTTGTTCTATCTCAATTTCCAGTTAAATTTTTTACTTCTTTAGGTCTATCTCTTATAGCCTATTCTTACTGCTTTTCAGATGGAGAGTACCCCTATTCAAAAGGACCTGGATACACCGGAAGTAATTGAAGAAAAATCATCAACAACATCGTTGGGACGTCGACCACGTGGTAACATCACTCCTGATAATACTCTTAATCCTCCTAAAAAGCAGAAAAGATCAACTACTTGTGATTCTGGTTCTAGCCTTGTGAGTAGTGGCAGGGAAACATCAGAAATTTGGGATCACTTTGACAAATATATAGATAAATGGGGTAAGCGTAGGGCGAAATGTAAGTATTGTACCGCAGGGCGAAATGTAAGTACAACAACAACAACAACATACCCAGTGAATTCCCACCAGGTGGGGTCTGGGGAGGATTAAGTGTACGCAGTCCATACCACTACCAGGGCGAAATGTAAGTATTGTACTAAAACTTTTGCTGCTGAAAGTACGGATGGTACTTCAACATTATGGACACATTTCTCTACAATTTGTCGTAATTCCCCTTTTAGAGTCATCGATAGAAAGCAATCAACACTCAAGATGATTAAGAAAGGAGAACAATCAGATAGTACATGCACTTTGGAAAAGGTTGTGTTCAATGTTAATGAAATTAGAAGAGCCATTGCTGAATTTGTTATTATTGACGAACCACCTTTAATAGTTGTTGAAGGAGAAAGTTTTAAGAGATAAATGGAAATTGCTTTGCCTAATTTTCAATTACCTTCTCATTTTACTGTTGCTAGGCTTTGTTTGAAAATATATCAAGAGGAGAAAGATAAGCTTAAAAAGCTTATTCGAAATCAGCGTGTATGTCTTACTAGTGACACACGGACATCTCTCCAAAATTTAACTTATATGGTTATCACTGCCCTTGGATTGATGATGAATGGAATTTGCAAAAAAAAATTCTCAAACTTTTTTCAAACACCTAACCACAAGGGTGAGACAATTGCCAAGGGGATTGAGGCGTGCTTGTTAGATTGGGGGATTGAGAACTTATTTACAGTTACCTTAGATAATGCGCCCGCTAATGATGCTGCAACTATGCACCTGAAGAAGAGGATTGAGGATTGGAAAAGAGTCATCTTAGAAAATAAGTTCTTACATGTTAGGTGTAATGCTCATATTTTAAATTTGATTGTAAAAGAAGGGTTAACTGAACAAAATGCATCCATTCTCCGAGTAAGAAATACTGTGAAATATGTTAAGTCCTCTCCTTCAAGATTTGATTCTTGTAAGTCATTTGTTGAAAAGGCCAAAATTGAAACGCATGGTCTTTTGAGTTTAGATGTGGAAACTAGATGGAACTCGACATATCTGATGTTGGATAGAGCTGTAAAGTTTGAAAAAGCATTTTCAAGAATGAATGATGATCATAAATACTTGAATGATGTTCATAAATACTTGAAGTATTGTCTGGAGAATAGTAAGGTGGGAGGACATCCATCTGTTGATGATTGGAAGAATGTGCGAGTTTTTACTAAGTTCCTTGAGGTATTCTACCAGGCTACTTTGAAATTTTCGGAAACTTCTTATGTTACGTCCAATTCTTTCTTCCACGAGCTCTTTAATCTTGAGAACTTTATTCGCAAATTTTGCAACAGTGAAGGCTCAATTTTGAGTGGCATGGCTAAAAAGATGAAAGAAAAGTTTATCGAATACTGGGGTACTTTTGACGAAATGAACAAGTTACTGTTTGTTGCGGTTGTTTTGGATCCTAGATATAAGTTAAAGTATCTGGAATTTCATTTTAATAATGCTTATGGAATATCAGTGGGAAAAGAGAGGTCGACTAATGTGAAGGATACTTTAAATTCCTTGTATGATTACTACAATTCTCATTATGGAACTTCTAATGACAATGTTGATGCTCAAACTAGCTTGACGGGTGAAATTGATATCATGCCTAGTAGTGAGTTGTGTCAGTTATAATGGGAAAAACATTTGGAAAATGAAGACAATGTTGAAAATAAATCCGAAGATGACAGGTATTTGAAGGATGTTGTGGAAAAGACCAACGATTTTAATATTTTGACTTGGTGGGAAGTTTCATCTGATAGGTATCCAATTATCTCTAGGATTGCAAGAGATGTTCTTTGCGTTCCTGTTTCTACTGTTGCATCTGAATCGGCTTTTAGTACCAGTGGTCGAATCCTTGACTCTTATAGAAGTTCATTATTGACAAAGACGGTAGAAGCTCTTCTTTGTACTCAACAATGGATAAGATCAACTTCCAAGGATTGTAAGCTTGAAGATCTTTTAGAAGAAATTCAAAAACTTGAAATAGTTGAAAAAGGTAAACTTGTACAGTTAACTCTTTATGAATATTCTTATGTTCTAAAAAGTTTAAAGGTCTAATCTGTTATTTTTTTTTCTTTTGTAGAATATGATGACTCAGTTTTAAGCATCGATTAGTTTAGCTAGTCACGGTTGAGTACTCAAATGGACGCCCTTCAAGTAGCGTCTGTATGACCGAGGAAAATGTCCAGTTTTATTTTTGGTATTGGATACTATTATATTGGGTACTTTATATTTTTGCGATGTTAGTATATTGATTTCCTTTCTTTATTAAGCTGTTGAATGTACTGGCATCGATTTTTCTTTGTCAATGGCTATTATTTAATTACTTTTGAATGCAAGTTTATGCTGAAATTTTTGTCTTTACTGTTATCTTACCCTGATGTGAGAAATGTCTCTAATTTTAGAGCACTTAAAAGATTCTATTCCCACTTTGCCTGAGCTTTACTGGCTGTCTTCAAATCTGGGAACAAATTTAACTGTTATGGTTGCAACCAGCATCATAAGCAAGCTAAATGTTCATATGATTTGGGATTAACATACGGTGGCTAGCTGATAACTTGTAAAGGGGGTAAAGTGTTCCTTTTTTTCTTATATAATCAAAACATTCTTGAGAATTTTAAACTAGCATTGAAGTGATAGATGGTGTAAAAGACATTGGAATCATGCAATTTCCAAAAGATGAATCTTTTCTTGTATCGTAGAAATTGGCCGAGGATAAACACATAAAAGCATATTGAGTCAGCTGATAATTGTTTTTGTTGTAAAACTCTAGGAAGGAAGCAGATTGTGAGGCTTCCAAGTTCTAGTCACTCCAAATGTTGTCTGTTACTTTTTAACACGTAAGTTGTATTCAATTTTCTCTTCTTCTTGTTTGCATTTTTCTTTACATGATGTATCTTCTTACTATTTTGCATAGCCTGAAAAATAACCGTAAAAACCGAATCAAACCGAAAAAAAAAACGATAATACCGAAACCGACAAAATTTATATATATTAGTTTGGTTTGATTTTAATATTATAAACCGATTTTATAGGTTTGGTTTTTTTTTAAGTCAAACGGCACCCTGAACACCCCTAGGTTTGAACAGGAAATCATGGGAACTATGTTAATGATGGAACAAAAAATACGGGAAAGTTGAGAAGCAGCAGCAATCACCACCCTCGGCCTTAAGAAAGAAGAGGAAGAAACAGACTCTGGAATTAGGAAGACTTTAGGATTAGGGAGACTGAAATGAGATATGAGCTCTGATGGGAAACAAACGGGTGGTAGGGACAGGTACTACAAAGTTCTGGAACGTTAGGGGTCTCAATGGGACAGGGAAAAGAACCACCATTGAGTCACTCATTAACATGTGGAGGGCAGATATATTTTGCTTACAGGAAACAAAAATTGAGGAATGGTCCCCAAGCTGGATCAGACAATTATGGAACAAGATGGGTTGAATGGGCAGGTTTTAAGTCAAATGGTACAAGTGGGAGCATTTAAACTCTTTGGGATAAAAGGCAGTGACAGTCGGGGATATTCAAAAGGGCTCTTACACCATTTCTTGCATGATGAGAAGTACCTAGTAGGATTTCATATGGTGCTTCACAGGTGTTTACGAGCCTCAATCCAATTCAGAAAGAGAGCTGCTATGGCATGACCTTGCAGCAGTGAGGGGATCGGCGGGATGATCAGTGGGTCATTAAAGGTATGCAGATACGAATGTGAAAGATATAACTATACTAGAAGGTTCAGAGCAATGAACAATTTCAGCAATGCCATTCTGGATTTAGTCAGATCACTGCTCGTAAAACACAAACTTATAGCAATAGCAAAAATTGAAGAGGTATCCTGGCGACAAAAGTCTAGGTGTTTGTGGCTTAAAGAAGGGGACAGAAACACCAAATTCTTCCCGAGAGTAGCCAACTCTCAAAGGAGGAGCAATAACATTGACAAGATAGTGATTAGATGAGTGAAGATAGGGAAGAAATCAAAGCAAAAATTTCTAACGTTTTTTCAAGTATTGTATACAGAGGATGAGCAGTGGAGGCCTAAAGCTAGCTTTGAATATCTTAATAGCATTACTCAAGCAGAGGAAAGCCGGTTGGAGATAATGTTTAAGAGGTAAGATCAGCCATCAACTCTTGCGCACCAGGTGAGTCCAGGGCATGATGGTTACACAATGACCTTTTACCAAACTGCATGGGATTTCATCAAGGATGACATTATGAGAGCTGTCAACCATTTCCACCAGCAATGGCACGTGGTCAATGCTTCTTTGATAGCCCTTATCCCAAAGAAGGAGGAGTCTTGCATCTCAAAGACTTCAGGCCTATTAGTTTCACAGGGAATGTATACAAAATTTTGGCCAAAGTCTAGCTGAGAGGCTTAAAACAGTGGTCTAGAATAGTGTCAGGGGAACAAAATGTCTTTCTTACAAATGACAGATCATTGATGCTTCACTGATTGCAAATGAGATGCTTGATGGTAGATTGAAAACATGAAGGCCTGGGATTTTGTGTAAGCTGGATGTGGAGAAAGCTTTTTGGTTCGATTTGTTAGATATACTAAAGCAAATGGGATTTGGAGACAGGTGGATAAAATGAATCACATACAGTCTCTCAACAATAAAGTACTCCATTGTAGTGAATAGGGGCCCTCTTGGCTTTTTTTCTCCACGGAAAGAAACAAGGCAAAGGGGACCCTCTTTCCCTTTTTTTTATTCATTTTAGCCATGGAGGGTTTGAGCAAGATGGTGGACAAAGCCAGAACTAATCACTGAATTGAACGTTTCAAGGTGGAAAGCAATCGAAATCACTCAATCTCAGTTTCTCACTTACTGTATGCAAATGACACCCTAATACGTTGTGGGCCTGAGACACTTCAAAGTCTTATATCTCAATCTGACACTAATGCTATTTGAAGCCATTTCAGGAATTCATATTAACATGACAAACAGCAAGACATACAATGTTAATGAAGTTCCAAACTTGTCTGATCTGGCAAAGATTTTGGGGTGTGAAACAGGTTCTTTCCCTTCCACTTACTTAGGTCTACCCTTGAGTGCAAGTTACAGAGCAACTGAGTATGGAGTGGAGTGATGGAGAAGGTGGAAAAGAGGGTTGGCAAACTGGTACATGAAGTATTTGTCCATGGGTGGTAGGTTGACTTTAATCAACTGTGTCTTGGACAGTATAACCCACTTACATTATGTCCCTCGTACCAATGCCATGTAAGGTGTGGGATCAGCTGGATGGTCTAAGGAGGACATTTCTTTGGAAAGGAATCAGTGAAGGAAACAAATTTCATTTTTGATATGGGCAAAGGTCTTATTGCCTAAGGAACAAGAAGGCTTGGATGTCAGAGATCTTAGCAAGCACAACAAAAGCCTACTTGTTAAGTGGTGGCGGAGATATGGCAAAGGAGCATCAAACCTTTGGAAAGAAGTGGTTCATGCTAAATATGGAAAATTGGATAATTGGTGTACCAAAAAGAGTAGAGCCCTTCATGGAGTTGGTCCTTGGAAGCATATTGACAATCTGAAGGATGATTTCTTTAAAGTATCATTTAAGGTTGGAAATGGCATTGTATAGAAAAATGGGTGGACTTTGTGGAGAATCAGATTTTATAGATTCTTTACCTTTTGGTTTATCCATTGTATACGACCAACTCGGCCTTGTTTATGAATGATATACATTTACCTTATCAAAAAAACGGTTGGAAATGCCTTTACTATCAAGTTTTGGAAGGATAAATGGGTGATCAATCAGGCCCTCAAAGACTCTCACCCCAGGCTGTTCCTAAAAGCCACAGAGCCAGACTCATCAGTAGCTGAAAACGAGGCAAAATCTGGGATATTCATTTCAGGACAAACTTACAAGATTGGGAGCTGGGGGAACTCACTTGTTTGTATAAACTACTGGAAAATTTCTCAATGAATCTTCTTCCGGAAAGCTTAAGATGGGGAGACTCAAGCAAAGGGACTTATATAGTGAAAGCCGGTTACAGTCACATTAATGCAGCTGATGGAATGATTGATCTTTGGCCTTGGAAACTGGTTTGGAAGACAAAACTCCCCCCAAAAGTCAAATGCTTCACTTGGACAGCCCTTCATAATGCCATGGTAACTCAAGATAATTTCAAGAAAAAAGGCTTTCAGGTGGTGAGTAAACCACCTGTTGTTGCACTGTCCTGTGGCAGCAGACCCTTGGCTTATGTTTCTATCAGTTTCTGGAATCAGCTGGACAACCCCTCTCAATTCAAATGAAGCCGTTGAAAGGTGGAGTTTGTGGAAAGTGGATACATCCATCAAGAAGATCTGGCAAATGATCCCAGCTTGTATTTATTGGTGTTTATGGACAGAGAGGAACAGAAGATGTTTTGATAGAACTCCTAACTTCTCTTAATTTCATTGGTTTGACGAATATTTTTAGTTGGAGCAACCTTTCCCCCGTAAATGGTACTATTCCCGTTTTAGATTTTATCAGCTCCATCTCAGTGGCTTAGCAGACTTGAGTTTTTGCTTCTCGGTTTAACTCCCAGTTCATACTATGTTTTTGCAGTACCTGGAGTTCTCACCATTTGATTATGTAATCTGATTGCATCTTCTTGATGCTTTTTAATACAAAACTTACTTCATCAAAAAAGAGGAAGGGGAGCCTTGGAGTAACTGGTAAAGTTGTTGCCATGTGACCAGGAGGTCACGAGTTCAAGCCTTGGAAACAGCCTCTGGCAGAAATGCAACGTAAGGCTGCGTACAATACACCCTTGTGGTGGGGCCCTTCCCCGGACACCGCGCATAGCGGTAGCTTTAGTGCACCGGGCTGCCCTTTTTTTTTTTTTTTACTTCATCAAAAAAGAGGACAATACACAGAAGTCAAGCTCATCAATATAAAACGGACACGACAGTCAGGTTTCCATAACGAAATGAATGTGGATCGACTCTTGACAAGAGTAACTGGATAGCCACCCAGATCAGGGAAGGATGACTCTATCATCAGGTAACTCATGGATAGCTCTCCTAAAAGTGAGGCAGGGTTGTATCTACTGCAAACATCTATTTTCGGTCATGCACAAAATCAATAAACTGACCTCATTCAATCGCAGATCACGACCATAACGCAACTGGATGCCAGAGTTGAAAATATGCTCCATGCCATCAGCCACATATCCCTCAACAGAATCTACATCCTCTAGCTTGTTATCCTCTGACAGTATTGTGTCAGATATTGAGGACGGAATTGTCACCGGATGCAGGTTCAACATGTAAGGAGTGGAAATACATGTCATATTTACACTCATATGGGGCTCAAGCTCCACAGATTTTCTTGAATATGCTAAGCGTGAGAAAGCCAAATCCTCCCGACCAAGAAGAACATATGCAGCTGCCGGCCAATCCATTGGAGGAGAGTCACGGCATTTATCCAATGCCTGAACAAGAACAAAATAACCCCTTGTTTAATTAAAAACAAGTCAAATAAAAAAAAAGATCTTGAGTGCATGGAAACATCTGAGTACAATTTTGTAATGTGGAACTGATTAAAAGCAGAAGATTGTACATCCATTAAGGGTAGAGAAAAGACATAAAATCCCCCCTAAACTTGTCCGTCAAACTTACTCTTAACACTTTTAACTTTACAGGCATTTAAATACTTCCGAAACAACTTTGAAGTAAATAAATACCACCCTAAGAATATAATACCACTCTCACAATGGGAAGTGCATTACACTAGTGCCATATCATTGCCATGTCAGCGCCACGTCACAACCACGTAAAAAATTATTTTAAACAAAATTATTACACTAATATGTATATTATATAATAAAAAGAAAAATACCCCTGCCCGTACCCATCCATCCCAGTCCACCTTCTTCAACCCCCCCCCCCCTCCTTCTTCGAACCTCCATTAATGCCTTCTTAGTCCTTGATTAAATTTCGCTAATTACCTCTATATTTTCCACAACAACATACCCAGTGCATTCCCACAAAGTGGGGTCTGGGGAGGATAAGTGTACGCAGTCCATACCACTACCTCGGATGAGGTAGAGGTAATTTCTCCCTATGTTAAAAGTGAAGGACTGGACTAGACCCTTCAAAAAAGAAAAAAAATATTGTCCCCTTTTCAACATTTTGGCCTAAAAAATCCTAAGATATGTTAATGTGGGTTTTTTTTTTTGGACAAAAATCTCACTTCTAATAAGAATTAAATTTTGATGATTTATCCAATTTCCATTGATGATTTTGCTCTCTTTAATTTATCTAGAAAAAATGGGAAATTAGAAGGAAAAAAAAAAAAAAAAGAAGATGAGGATAAAGGTGCAGAAGGAGTGCGGTGGGGGTGGGGGTTAGAAAAAGTGGGGGGTTTGAAGGAGGAAAAGGGAGTGGGGAGGGGTTTGCAAGAAAAAAAACGAGGGTGAGGGGTTTGAAGAAGAAAGGGAGTGGGGGGGTGGGGGGTATTTTCTTTTTCTTTTTTTTTTCTATTATATACATATTAGTGGGACCACTTTTAAAAAAAAAAAAAAAATGATGAATTACGCATTTTATATTTTTTCTTTTTTTATGTCACGTCAGCCTTAAGGGTGACATTTATTGCACTTCAAAGTTGTTTAGGGGGGTATTTAAATGTCCGTAAAGTTAAAGTGCTAAAGTAAGTTTGACAGGCAAGTTTAAGGGGGATTTTATGTCTTTTCTCTTAAGGGAACAAAGACATCATTATACCCTTCCAGCCATATTTGTGTGTTCAAGTGAATAGATCAGAATATCCAAATTTTGCACTTTTTTATTTTGGATAGGAAATTGGATGTAAACTTCTTTTAGCTCTTCACTTACATCTCGCAGAGGAAGAGAGACCCCAGCAGGTAACAAGTCCAACTGCTGCAGACCTACTCTTTCTCCAACCATTGACAAGACAGTTAGTTCCTCCGGAGTATTAAACGATCCAGATGCAACAGCACAAGAAACACCAGACGATAAACTCTTTCCCAAAAGCTCAGCGCCGCATAACAGGCTATAGAACGATACAATTTTCCGTCCCCAGTTGACAACAGAACTTCCATCTCTGAAGATCAAAGATGGGAGATGACTAATACTAGCAGAACTGCACCCATGCTTCAAGCAGGACTCAAGCCACCTAAATAAACTAGGTGGAATATTCTTGGAAGATGAGGTCAGAGATACTTCATGGCCTTTTGAGAGGCAAGGAAAGTCACGTATATAATGATCCAAGTAGCAATCTTCGCGCAGGAAAGCTGCAATATCACATAATAGAACCACCAGAAGACCCAAATCTCTGCATTAAGTATGTTAAGTGCATAATATGAGATAATGGAACCGCAGTATGCAAAGGAATTTTACAAACACATCATCATCATCATACCCAGTGTATTCCCACCAGGTGGGTCTGGAGGGGTAAAGTGTACGCAGTCCATACAACTACCTCAGATGAAGTAGAGAGGCTGTTTCCGATAGACCCCCGGCTCAGAACAGATAACCATAACAAACAAAAATCATAAAAACCCACAGCAAAAAGAGATAACACATCGCTAGATAATCGAAGAAGCAACACACTCACAGATTAACACTATAAACTAGTTATTCAAAATCACAAATATCACCAAAACAACGCAAACAAGAAATCTGCCTAAGAAACAATAGGCACAGATACAAGCAAACACTCTTTCCTGCTAATACGGACACCTTCCTACCCACTACCCCTCTACCCTAATCCGCGTCCTCCACATTTTCCAATCAAGGGTCATGTCCTCTGTAAGCTGTAACTGTTCCATGTCATGCCTAATCACCTCCCTCCAATATTTCTTCGGCCTATCTCTACCCCGCCTAAAACCATCCCCAGCCATCCTCTCGCACCTCGGTACCGGGGCATCCGTGCACCTCCTCATCACTTGTCCGAACCATCGCAACCTCACTTCCCGCATCTTATCTTCCACCGAAGCCACTCCCAACTTCTCTTGAATAATCTCATTTCTATCTCTATCACTCCTGGTAAGTCCACACATCCATCGCAACATCCTCATCTCCGTTACCTTCAACTTTTGGATGTGGGTGTTTTTAACTGGCCAACACTCGACTCCATACAACATGGTCGGGCGGACGGCCACTGTAGAACTTACCTTTAAGCTTCAGAGGCACCTTTTTATCACACAAAACTCCCGAAGCGAGCCTCCATTTCAACCTCCCTGCACCAATACGGTGAGTGACATCCTCGTCAATCTCGCTGTTCCCCTGAATAATAGACCCCAGATACTTGAAACTCCCCCTCTTCTGAATGGCTTGAGAATCCAGTTTCACTACCACATCAACTTCATGCATCGAATCACTAAACTTACATTCTAGGTCCTCCGTCTTAGTCCTGCTCAACCTAAACCCTTTAGACTCAAGGGTCTGTCTCCAAACCTCCAACTTATCATTAACTCCTCCCCAGGTCTCGTCAATCAGTACCACATCATCAGCAAACAGCATACACCAAGGCACCTCCCCTTGAATAGCCGCATCAAAACATCCATCACCAAGGCAAATAAAAACGGGTTAAGAGTCGATCCCTGGTGCAATCCTGTTAAAACGGGAAAGTGTTCTGAATCCCCTCCTACCGTCCTCACCCTCGTCTTCGCACCGTCATACATGTCCTGGATCGACCTAGTGTACGCTACGGGCACACCTTTAGCCTCCAAACACCTCCACAAAATCTTTCTGGGGACTTTGTCGTATGCCTTCTCCAGATCAATGAACACCATGTGCAAATCCTTCTTCCTCTCCCTAAACCGCTCCACTAATCTCCTTACCAGGTGAATGGCCTCAGTAGTCGAGTGACCTGGCATGAAACCGAACTGATTCTCTGAAATAGTCACTACCCTCCTCAGTCTCAATTCAACCACCCTCTCCCAAACCTTCATAGTATGGCTCAACAACTTGATACCCCTATAGTTATTGCAACTCTAAATGTCCCTCTTGTTCTTATATAATGGAATCATCGTGCTCCATCTCCAAGATTCGGGCATCTTCGCCGCCCCAAAAATGATGTTAAACAACCTTGTCAGCCACTCTATACCTGGCCCGCCAGTGTACTTCCAGAAATCCACCGAAATCTCGTCGGGCCCAGTCGCCCTACCCCTACGCATCCTACGAATAGCACCCTTGACCTCTTCAACCTTGATACGCCTACAATAACCGTAATCGCTACGCCTCTCTGAATGCTCCAAGTCCCCCAACACGAGACTTTTATCCCCCTCGTCGTTCAAAAGTCTATGAAAATAGGACTGCGACCTCCTCCTATTGAGGGCATCCTCCAACAACACTTCACCATCCTCCCCCTTGATGCATTTCACTTGGTCAAGGTCACAGGCCCTCCGCTCCCTAGCCTTAGCCAACCTATACAACTTCTTATCCCCTCCTTTCTCCTCTAACGCAGCATACAAATTCTCAAAAGTTGTTGTCTTAGCCGCCATAACCGCTAACTTAGCCTCTTTCTGGCTAACTTATACTCCTCCCTACTCGTCCGCTTCTCCTCGCCATCCTTGCTCTCAACCAACTTGGCATAGGCCACCTTCTTAGTCTCCACCTTCCTTTTCACTTCTGCATTCCACCACCAGTCCCCCCGGTGCTTGCCAGATTGACCTCTCGAAACACCCAACACCTCTCTAGCGGTCTCCCTGATACAACTGGCAGTCGTCTCCCACATACTATCCACATCTCCTCTACTCTCCCAAGCTCCCATATTCGTCAACTTTTCCCCTATTTTCAAAGCACTTGTCAAAGTCAAGCTACCCCACTTAATCCTGGGCCGATCCTCCACACTCCTTTTTTTTCTGCCTTTCTTGATTTCCAAGTCCATCACCAACAGCTTATGTTGGGCCGAAAGATTCTCGCTAGGTATGACTTTACAGTCTTTACATACCGCTCTATCACCCTTCCTAAGGAGCAAAAAGTCTATCTGAGTCTTGGCCACCGAGCTACGAAAGGTAATAAGGTGCTCTTCCTTCTTCGGGAAGCTCGAATTCACCACCCACAACCCAAAAGACCTAGCAAAATCCAAAAGTGTGGTTCCTCTTTCATTCCTTTCCCCGAAACCAAAACCTCCATGCACCTCATCATACCCTCTCGATAAAGATCCAATATGCCCATTGAAATCCCCTCCTACTAAAAGCTTCTCAGTGCTCGGAATGCCTCTCACCACCTCTTCCAACACCTCCCAAAAGCTCTTCTTCTCCTCCTCATCCAAGCCCGATTGCGGCGTGTAGGCACTAATAACGTTCCACGTAAACCCTCCAATGACCAACTTAATCGACATCAACCTATCATTGACCCGCTTAACCTCCACTACCTGCCCCCTAAGCTCATCATCTACTAAGATACCTAACCCATTTCTATGCCTCACGCTACCAGAGTACCACAACTTATACCCGTCCACATCCCTCGCCTTAGAACCTACCCATTTGGTCTCCTGAACACACGCTATACTAATCCTCCTTTTTCTAAGAATTTTCACGAGCTCTACGGACTTCCCTTGAAGAGTCCCTATGTTCCAAGATCCAACTCTCAACCTGGAGGTTCCCTTATCCCACTTACCCCTACTACCCCCCGCCCCTAACCCCGAACTCAACCCTGGGCCAGACCCTGAACCCGCCCTCACCGTAGACCCAGGTCCTAAACCCGACCCCAACCCGAACCCCGACCTATGACATGACCCTAGTCTACCATCAACCACCACAGCCTACTCAATTCGATAAGAAAAAGAGGGCGAGTAGGCTAAAGACGCCACGAGAAAAAATAAAAGGTATAAAATAAAATAAAAATGAGTGTAATCAGTAAAGGGTCTATGACATTAATAAAGTTTCCAACTGAAACAAACTGAGTTCTGATTCAAAATTACCCTGACAACTATCAACCTTAGAGTTGCAAACCGACGAGACTAAAAGATATAGGACGCATTTGGCCATTAAAAATTTTCAATTTTTTCCGGAAAATCATTTCACTTTATTTGAAAAACAGTGTTTGGCCATGAAAATTCCAAATACAACTTGGAGTTGTATTTGGAATTTGGAAAACAACCAAAACCTTGTTTTCACTTTTGTATTTTTCAAAAAAATTACATTTAAATTCTAAATTTTATTGCAAAAAAACTATGGCCAAACACAACTCCAACTCCAACTTTGAAAATTCCAAAAAAAAAAAAAAAAGTGAAAATATTTTTGGTTTTCATGGCCAAACGCGTACATAAACTCATACACAACTTGCTCCTTTGTTTATCTTTTTCTTTCTCCTTTTGGATTCTCTGAGGTAACATTAGCTATCTGTAGGCAATATAGGTAGGGATCAGGGCCTCAGGTAAGGTTCTCCTAAGTTCAGCCAAATAGATCATATTACAGCAAACAGCTTTCATCTATAGAGATTCCTGCAAGTTTATTTTTTAGGAATACCTGATTATTGGATAACAAATAACATTGGAAGTAAATGAAAAACAAAGGACTCCGCAGAAACCCCAAACAACCTATGACACGTGACACCATCTTCTCTTTTTTCTTTTTTCCTAATTATTTGCAAGAGCAATGCAGATCACTTTCTATGGCATCGGGTCAAACCGTACCTCCAGAACTATGATGAAATCATGAAAAAAGCATAAGCAGTTTTAATTAAAATATTTCTACTCAGAGATAATAATTTACAAGTTTTTAGCTTAACTTCGGTAGCAGATAAGCTAAAACTCTAGCCACTGTGTCCTCCATCAGCCACTCAATTCAATGACCAACATTACAAAAAGAATGTGATTTAGAGATACAAAGAAAGTTAAATCGGCAGAAGTGCTCAAAACTTTCACAGTATTCATCCTATCCAACTTAAATGATGATACAAATATCTTGACATTGGTCGCAGTTGAATTATATTTCACAGACATCAATCTGATATTATAAAGGCTCCACCAAATATTTACAATGTTGCCATCTTATGCATCCTAATAAGGGCTCCAATTTTCAGTTTATTGTATAAAAATATATCAAAGAGGATTTTGGTGTTATTTCTTTTGGGATAAACAGAAAGATCTACGACATGCACAGTGAGAAGGGGCATCACAGCTCACTGCATATAAAAAATACAATAGTTTGGAGAGAGAAAGGGGCTGGAATTTAACAGTAGATGTGAATGGTCAGATATAGAAGACATTCTATACAGGATCAAATGTGAGAAGATAAGCTGGTATTGATTCCTCTCTTTCCCTCTGCCTCTTTCAGGTTAACACAGATAGAACAACATTGTTTTTGATAAACATAGGACGTGTAGTAGGCTGTAAATATGAAAAATTAACTTCTGAATTTGGTTTCCTTATACTTGAAATATGTTTTTTCCATCAGAGAGAGCAAAATGCTACTTAGCAATGATACTTGTGAAGAGGCATTAAGAATTAGTGTTAACAATCCAGATGAAAAATGAACATAGAAGATGGTTTAGCATGACCAATGAGCTGATGAAACAGTAGATGTACAAATAGGAAAATTACCGTTTACGGAGATTGTCTAGTTTCAAACTTTCGTATACAGTATGCAGTGTAACTAGGGTCTCCGCCACTAATTCAGTATACAATGAATTTCCAGCATTATCTGATGTACCCATGGATGATCCAGGTGAATACAATCCCTGCTGATCAATTGAAGTTTCTGAAAATCCAGATATAGGATAAATTTTGCTGTATTGCTTATGATATTTGCTGTTAATAAGAAATTCCCATGAAGAGCATGAAACAGAATCTGAAAGTTTTTCAGAAGTATGATCAGACTCTTTGCATATTTGTGTTATTACACTTTGAAAGGATTCCCACTCAGAATCAGCAGTCATATCAGTCCCACTTAGATGTGTTTGATCTCCATTGCGCCAAAGGAGAACAAGAAAGTGATTATACAAGGTAGAGTTCAGCCCCTCAGCCATTGCAGTGATACAATCATTTGCCAACGACGATGATGGATTGCGTCGCCAAGTGCATCGGTAAATCTGAAGTACCAAAAGAAAGAAGGGAATTGTAATTCCATCCAGGTCAGAAACTCAACAGACCTATATCAGACTACCTATGGTTATAAAAAAATAACAGATTGAGGATAACAACTTAAAGCAGACTGTCTCCATCCCTCCCCCCCCGCCCCCCTCTCCCCCTTCCAATCTGGAACATCAATTACAACCTAGCACAATTACTACTACATTTTGCACCTTTTCCTCAACATTTTCTCCTGATGTGAGATTTTGAGTTAGTGATAACAGGTTTTAATCTTCACAAACATCTGTCTTATGGCCTTACTTTTACAGTTTTCTCTGTAAGGGCTTTAAAAGAACTGGAGCATTAACGGCGGATCCATATCCCTACTAATGTGGGACACTTAATATATTATTGTATACCTTAACTATCTAACAAACAATATACCTAAAATTCTATATGAAACTTCGCAATATATGTAGAACCTATAACAATTGAGTTGAAGATAATTCAAAAACGCCGGACAAATGAAGAAACATGTCCAATAGTGATAACTTGGTGCCACCATAGGCCTTGAAAAGAGAAGGTAGGTTGGCATACCAACAAGCGTCAATTATATTGAATTTACAAGATATAACACATTTTGGGAACATCCACTTTTCACCTCTCAGTGGGACTTGTCCCAACTCCAACTCACCGCTTCGTTGATAGGCCTCTTCTTCATTACATTTTTGGTTTAGTGGACCTGTTAGTCATAAATGGTTGTCATTCCTAAGTCCTAACCGTACTTCACCTTAATTGTTATTTGAACAAGTGGGATGATTAGGCCAAAGTGGTTGGTGAGGAAGTAATTTCTTCAAGCTATGCTATGTCCTAAAAGTGAAATTTTCCTGAAAGTGACATTTCCCCAAGTCTGCAGTGGAAAGCTATATCTCTTATTTTTATCCTATTCCATTCAAACTATTAGAATTGGAGTAGGAATAAGACTAGTATATAGAATCCTAGTTGGAAAACGATTGTAATGTAGTGTCCTACTTGGAAAAGGATTGGAATGTAGTGTCTATAAATAGGGTCTCAATGTAATAATGTAGAAACAACAATTTAATAACATTCTTCTTTTATATTTCTCACATGGTATCAGAGCCTCTATAATCTTGGTAGAGAATCAAAGAACTTCCGCTGCAGGCGGGGGGCTATAACCCATATATGTCGCCCGTCTGGCCAATGATCATGTTAGCAAAAGATTGAGCCACCGTGTTTCTTTTTGATGACTATTTTCTCATATCTGATTTGTATAGCACCGTGCAACTTTTCGGTGACTACTTTCTCATATCTGATTTGCGTAGCACCGTACATCTCTCCGGACTACTTCTCATATTTAATTTGTATAGTACCATGCATCTTTCCGGACTACTTTCTCATATCTGAGTTGCATAGCACCGTGCATCTTTCCGGTGACTCCTCAAATCTGATTTGAGTAGTTCTGTGCGTCTTTCCAGTGACTCCTCAGATTTGATTTGTGTAGGATCGTGCCATCATTCCGACCCTACCCATATAATTTCTCTTTTTCAGTAGGGTAGTGTCGTCATTCCGAACCTACCTATATATTTTTTCTCAGATTGTGACCATTTTTCAGCCGTCAAATCTAATAATCTGGCGCGTGAGAATGTTCCGGCCAATTTTTCGGTGACTTGCTTGTTCAAGATTTACTCATCTCTTGATTTCAACATGACCCATATATTTTATACCAGTTTCCGAAATTTTTCGGCGACAAATCGACTTTCCGGAGACGTTTACTACTTTTCCGACCACTTTGTCAGTTTATTCCTTTTTCAACTGTGCTCGCCCAGACGTACTGACCAGTCCTTATCAATTTTCTTGCAGATATCTTCATCAAGTCCCTCACTGGTCCTCGTATTAATTAGATCTATAATAAGCTCAGTACATATTGACTTGTATGCACTAGCTTGAGGGGGAGTGTTAGAATTCGAGTAGGAATAAGAATAGTATATAGAATCCTAGTTGGAAAAGGGTTGTAATGTAGTGTCCTACTTGGAAAAGGATTGGAATGTAGTGTCTATAAATAGGGTCTCAATGTAATAATGTAGAAACAAAAATTTAATAACATTCTTCTTTTATATTTCTCACACAAACAAACTGTCGTCCTTAAGAAATGTTGTTTCAATATTACAGTCCGTAGCAAATAAAAATACACATATCAATCTTCACCTAGATGATTGAGGAAACATAGAAAGACATTCTTCATTGAAATATACAATCAAAAGCTACCACATATGGTAGATTGTTAGCTATCAGAAAGAAAAATATACAACTCTACTCTTGTGTTTCAATAGCATGAAGTTCTCAGTGCTTATCTTTTGCACAAATAATTTCCTTATTTTATGTATTTAGTGACTCATCCTAGTCATCTAATGCTCATGGAATTAAAGATTAACATGGTAAACTCACGATTTCATCATCTGATGTTTGTCCCATGACTGGTAACAGTCACAAATGGGACACAACCGTCACAATGAGGAATTTACAAACTACATTAGCCTAAAATACAAAGGCCAAATAAAGTCAGCAATCATACCCGTCCACTGTTCACAATTACATTGATACGCTCCTCAACAGCATCTGCTAACCCAACAATTTTAGGATCATGCAAAACCTGATCATTGCCAAGGTGAGACAACTTGAACCTACAAAGGCATTGCTTCCCGCACTGCAATTTTAAAAGGTAAGATATCATAATTCATGAGGAAATCAAACATCACCAAAAAGGCGAAAGTGATGCACAAAGATATATCTTTCCACAAACTTCGAAAATACAACAACATATTCAGTATAATCCCACAAAGTGGGTCTGGGGAGGATAGAGTTTACGCAGACCTTACCTCCACCTCAGAGGTACATGAACTTAGAAATAAACTTCCAACTATGGAAATGGTGAAAAAAAAGTGACATGAAAAAGTCTAAATATTTTTAGCACAATGTGGATGATCATAGGAGTTCTCTTTCCTACGCTGAGTTCTTTAAAATATATCAAAACCACAGGAGGACATGTTCACATTGGATCAGTATGGACCTGAAAATGTTGCAATAGTATTCTCATGGCCTACACCCATGTGAACATTGTGGCAAGGCAAAGGTGAAAATTGCTCAAGAAGCCATGCGTTTCAAGGAAAATATACCATGATGATCTATGTCAACAACAACAACAACATACCCAGTGAAATCCCACAAGTGAGGTCTGGGGAGGTAAAGTGTACGCAGACCTTAACACTAGTTAGCCTTTGACAGGCTTTCCCATGCAAAAGAGTTCGCCCAAGCTTCTGAGGTAAAGAGACTGTTTCCGAAAGACCCTCGACTCAAGTGCAGCAAGTCCACATATAAAGAAAAAGGAAACAATGAAGAAAATATAGCAACAAACAAGGGAACAGTGTAGAGTCTACAAGAAAGCAACAAACTAGTGCGATAGTCAAACACCATAAACAACAGACTATGATAGATATTACACACAGGGATCAGCTCCACCTCAACATCTACGGCTAAGTCCTAAACTACCGTACCACAGTTAGTACACAACAAACACCCACAAGCGTAAATCCTCGAAAAGCAAGATACTATTACTATCCGGCTAATCTTCTACTCTAATACATGTCCTCCACACCCTCCTATCTAAGGTGATGTCCTTGGTAATCTGAAGTTGTGCCATGACGATCTATGTCAAGCATGAAAATATCAGGATAACTAAACAAGTACTAGTGTTACTTACATGACCCGGATTTGTAAATTTTGGTAGGAACATAAGGGAAAAAAAGAAAGAAAGAGAATAAAAAGATGATCTATTTTCCTCCCACTTTAAACCTACTCCACATTGACTTTACCCAGGTAAACTTAAAAAAGAGAATGGATTTATTGTAAGCTCAGATTTCAACAGAAGAAACTGATCGATGAGTTCCAATAGATGGCTAAATGAATATTAATCAATCAATTATCTAAGCCTCAATAATTTAGTTGCGCATCAGCTATATGAACAATCATTTTCTAAGTTATTTGGACACAGGTTTGGATCTAGCGGTTGGAAATCCCAGCAGAGACAAAAAACACTAGTGATTCTTCACATCTATCATAGTCTTGGTGGACAGAGTTACCTGATATCTGTTGCTGGTGGGAGGCGACAGGTATCCCCTGAATTTAGTCGAGGTGCGCAAAAGTTGACCCAGACACCACGGCTATCCAAAAAAAAAAGTTTGGGGGTACGAATCTAGGAGTGGATACGGTGAGGGAATTTGGCTAAAAATAATTCAAATACCTAGATTAGAGTTATAAAAATATGCCTAAATTATGGTGGGACTATTTGGAAAGAAAACAATGCACGAATCTTTGAGAGCAAGTTTGAATCTGTAATTTTATTTAAGAACAAATGCATCTCCATATCTCTTTTTGGTGTATCATGGCTGTTGCAAATGATTTTATTTTTTTTTGATAAGGTAAGTGTGTTTCATTCATAAATAAGGCCGAAATGGCCATATACAAAGGAAGAAACCAAAAGGTAAAGAATCTACGAAATCTGATTCTCTACAAAGTCCACTCATTCTTCTATACAACTAGGGATTTTATGGGTGCACCAAAAGAAAATAAGAGACCGGAGCCTATTCCTCAAATGAGAAAAACTCGACTCTACCCCCTCAAAAGCCCTCATATTTCTCTCATTCTAAATAACCCACATCAACGCAAGGGGGACCAAGTTCCATGCCTTACGTCTTCTCTTATTCCCGCTCCTCCAGCAAAACATTAAATCTTTCACAGATTTTGGCATAACCCAAGAAACTCCAGACCACCGAAGCATATCCCACCATAATCTCATGGTAAAGTAACAATGTATGAGAAGATGATTCACTTCTTCCCTTGTCTCCTTACACATGAAGCACCAGCTGACACAGATAACCTTATGCTTTCTAAGATTTTCCGTCGTCAAAATCACCCCTCTAGATGCTAGCCTAGAGAAAAAACACACCTTCCTCGGCACCAACGCTATCCAAATTGCATCACATGAAAACACAAACTCCTTCCAAATTAGGAGTTTCTCATAGAAAGATTTAACAGAGAAAGCCCCATTGTTCCTCAAACCCCACCACGAAGCATCAGGTTCATCCACCGAATTGACTTGCCTGTGAAGGATGGCCATCAATCTTTGGAGCTCGGTCACCATCAATCTTTGGAGCTCGGTCACCTCCCAATCATGGAAATGCCTTCTAAATCTCAAATCCCAAAAAGTCTCCACCACGTATCTCCCTAATTTGTTGGACCAATAGGTTCCTTTGGCATGACATTCTATACAGAGTAGGGTAATCATCTTTCAATAAGCTATCCCCACACCACCTATGCCCCCAAAAATTAACTCTCCTCCTATTTCCAACCTTGAATGAGATATTTCTATTGAAATCATTCCATTCCTTCATTATATTCCTCCGCAAACCACACCCAAAAGGCATAGTGACATCTCTAGTTCTCCATCCCCCTTCTATTACCCCATATTTATCAACTATCACCCCTCTAAAAAGCTTGTACCTCCATCTTGAAATGCCAAGGCCATTTGCCCAACAAAGCTTTGTTAAAAACTGCCAAATCTTGAATTCATAGACCTCCCCATTTTTTAGGAAATGTGACAGTTTTCCAATGCACCAAGTGAAATTTCTTCGCTCCATCCGCCCCATCCCAAAGAAAGTTCCTCTGCAACCTCTCCAATTTTACTGTGACTGAAGTTGGAGCTTGAAACAAAGACATGAAATGAGTGGGTATAGACGATAAAGTGCTCTTAATAAGCACCTCTTTTCCTCCTTTGGACAAGTATCTTTTTTGCCACCCCGCTAATCTCTTCTCAACCCTCAGAAGAACCAGATTCCACACCAAAACATCCTTGTTTGAAGCCCCTAATAGTAGTCCAAGATAGGTAGTCGAAAGAGCCCCCACCCTGCAGTTCAACACATGAGCGAGCATCCCAATGTCAGCCACCTCCCAGACTGGAAAAATCTCACTTGGGTTAATTTTAAGGCCTGACACCACCTGAAACCAAGTAAGCACTTGGCCTAAATGATCCAGTTGGTTCATATCAGCATCACAGCAAACCAAAGTATCATTTGCAAACAATAAGTGAGAAACTGAGACGGTCCCAACACCCCCAATCGCTGCACTAAATCCCTTTAAAAAACCTCCCAAATGATATAGAGGCCATGATACACTTCGTGAGTTTATTGCACATTCAACAGAGATGTTGACCTGTAAATATCTTTAATTCACCTTCTAGTGCAGAGTTTTTAATATAGTATCTTTTAACGATTAAAAACCATATATGCCTAAATAATAATTTCACCCTAACTTTTGTTTTGATTTCTGAAATCGTTGCATTTGTCTCGAATTTCTCTATCGATTTTGGTCAAAGTACCCAAAATCGATCGACCATATTCGGTATGGATCCCACACCCACACCTATATCGTGTCGACACGGGTACGGCATCGAAAGTAATGAGTCTGCACCAGTGTTCAGGAATGTGCTCGCATCGTCGCATAATGCAATGATACGAAACGATGCGAGCCCCTCTCGTTGTGTGCGGCTGATACGAGCCGATGCGAGATGCGAGCCGATGCGAGAAGCGAGCCGATACGAGCGCATCATGTTGATTTTAATTTTAGGGTCAATTTAAAATTTTTTAAAAAAAAAGAGTCGATTCATGTTGATTTTATGGTTTAAGGAGGAATACTTCAAGCTTACATAACAAGGGAAAGAAGTTGCTACTTCCAGCCGAGTTGAGGAAGATGAGAAGTTGAAGATTCGATATGATGATAATGAACGAATACAAGATTTGGACAATCTTAATGAAGTAGATGAGCTTTAGAAGAACAAGAATTAGATGTCGAAACATTATTAATTTAGATTTGGTTTTTCTTTTTTCTGGTTTGATTTGCTATTTTGTTAAACTGTTTTGCTATTGTGGTATGCGTTGTTTTGCTGGTCTATTTCGCAGCAGGTGTTTTGGTGATCAAACTTGTGATTTTGGTGTTTAATTTAAACTGCTTATATATTGTCTATATTGTTGATTATATAGTTGTTCTAGTCGTTTCAGTTCCGTTTTACTGTTTGAATGCTCTATTTAGTCTTTTTTTCTTTTAAATTGCGCTTCACTTCAATGATATGCTCACATCGCTCCACGCTTCGCGTAATGCGTGATGTGGATCCTTGTCATTTTTTCCCGCATCACGCTTCCCTGAACACTGGTATGCACAACATAATCATGTGTATCCGCTGTACTCTATTCAGGTCTATTTCTTTCCAATGCTAAATAATTTGAATGTTAACTCAAATAAGGGGTTCTTTAAGTAGGCATTTGGCCATGAAAACCAAAAAAATTTGGAGTTGGAGTTGGAGTTGGAGTTGGAGTTAAAGTTGGAGTTGTGTTTGGCCATGAATATAAATTGAAGTTGTTATTGAATTTTTGTAAGAGAAGTGGGAGTGAAAACAAGTGAACCTTGTTTTCACTTTTCCAAATACAACTCCCAAGTTTTATTTGGAATTCTTATGGCCAAATAGCAGTTTTGGAATATAGTGAAAAAAAATTCCGAAAAAAAAGTAAAAATTCTTATGGCCAAACGGGGCCTAAATCTATAAATTCTATAATATCATACTTACCATCCATAAAAGAATATATGAGTTCAACCAGAACAAAAGGCTTCTAGCAAACAATGGATCTAATGCAACTGTAACAATAACGAAGCCTTACAACTTGTTTAGACATTTGTTACCTGTGGTATTGTTACTTCGAATACAATGTTTGTTTCGATTGTTACTTAAATTTTATCATATTCTATTGCTAAATCAATATTTTAACATAACAATGAAAGGCCCATTTATGTACCAATAGATTTAGTATGATTTGATAGTTACCTTACATCTTTTTCCCTTTATGCCCTTACTGTAACACCTCGAACTTTCAGGCTAAGATTTTATTTTTTTTTGGAAACTGGTAATTGTTGTTTCAGGCTAAGATTTGAATCGTTCTAGGTATGAAGATAGACCCGAACTCGATGAAATTTTATCACACCTAGGTATGAAGGTCAATCCTTAAGTGAAGGAGATGTGAATTAAGGTCATAAGAAACCCCTAGCACAAAGTTGAGTTGAAAGCTTCTTTTTCGATTATGTTTTCATATAAGTATCTACTAGGGTCAACTTCAAACGAGCATTCCTCCTTGAATATGAAGAGTTACATGATCCAATACCCACCAAACTAAAGATTTTTTAGTCTTTTTTCCAACGCCACCAACCGTTCGTCAATTCGAGTCTGAAGCAAAAAATTAAGGGCATTTTAGTGAGGCATTGTCCAAAGGGAGCGATGGGGGCCGCGCCACGAGGCTGAAAAAGAGCGATGGAGGGCGCGGCACGGACTCCGTACCGCGCGATCAGCCTCGCGCCATACCCTACCCTTTCCAAATGGGAAATTTCTCCCTAATTCAGTATAATTATGGGTACTTTGGTCCTTACACTTTTGTGAAACCTCCCAATCCAACTTTTTAAGTTCCTCAAAGTATAAAGCAATCAGAATATCATCGGTTTTCCCTCATTCTTTCTCCCAAGAACTCCAAGACACAGGAAGCCTCTCAAAGCCAAGCATAGGGTTTCAAGCAAGCTTCATTCAAGTTCTTGTCCTTTTCCGGGTATGTAAGGCTAAATTTCAATGTGGGAACCTTGTTCTTCCCCACAACCAAGTACAATTTTAGTTTAGTTCATGAAGCAAGTTAGAGTTTTGTGAATTTGAATTCTTAAAGTCTAGTCCTTTATCTCTTGATGCAATTCCTTGAATACTCCATGATCAATACTAGAAATTTCATAAATTTGGAGTCTTTCCCTTATATTGATCCTTACTACATGTCTATGGATTCTTCCTATAAACCTTATGAACTTACTTTATGATGTTGAAGTCCATCCCATGTTTTTTGTGAGAAATATAGGAGAAAATATTACTGAATTGTTGTATCCACATTATTACACTGAGACCCTATTTATAGACACTACATTCCAATCCTTTTCCAAGTTGGACACTACATTACAATCCTTTTCCAAGTAAGATTCTATATATTATTCATGTTCCTACTCATATTCTAACATTTTTACCGAATTGTTATTATTTTCCACGAAATTGGTTTAAAGATTGTAAGTTCATGTTCATGAAAAGTTTATAAAATAACCTTATACATGTTGATATGTTTTGAAAAGAGAAGAATGTTTTCGTATCCTGAAAGTTCAATGTAGCATGATCTATAAAGATTTAAAGCCAAGGCTCACTAGCAGTATGTTTCAAATAAGGGGGAGCCTAGGATCACCAAGAGTATGCTATCATGATATGATTTTTGAGCCGAAGCTCCAAGTGTGATTTTCAGTTTATGTTTAAAACTTACAGTATGAGTAAATAGTATGCTTTGGGAGGGATTATTTAGCATTGAGATGAGTATGGCTTCGAGAACACATGCCCCAAAACTACGTTGCCACCGTAGGATAGAATCATTTCGCAAGCGGGCGACTCCTTTTAGCCTGAGGACTCAGTATGAATCCATAGTTTCATGTTTCGTTCTATACCTCGGCAAGGTATAGGAAGGCTCTCCCCAACGTGGGTAAGACATCGATCATCATGGGCTCACATGGTGTATGTCAGTTATAAGAAACTCCCCAAATAGAAAACTTATTTATTTTTCTGAAAGAATGAATTTGGTTAAGGGTACTAGTTTATAAAGAGTTTTTATGATGCATTGCATTCAGTTTATTTATATATTTCAGTTATCCAGCTATTTAGTTTCAGTTATACAGTTTGCTAGCTACTCAGTTTTCAACTTTAAGAAAAGGCTTTAAAAATGTTTTACTTCCGGTTCCTTATGATTCAGTATTCAGTTTAGCCATCTTTTCAGATATTCAGTTCAGTTGGATACTCTCATCTTATCATTTAGTTATTTCATGATCTTATTACATACTATAACTATGTCTTAGTTAATAAAATTTTATTTTATTTTAGAGAAAAGACAGCAAAACACCCCTAAACTTGTCCGTCCAACTTACTTTAGCCCTTTAACTTTACGGCCATTTAAACACCCCCCTTAATAACTTTAAAGTGAATTATATACCACCTCTAATGCCGACGTGGCATAAAAAGAAAAGAAAAAAAATTAAGGTGCATATTTCTTTTTTTAAAAACAAAAAATGGAGGTCCCACTATATATAAAAAAGAAAAATATTCCCCTACCCCACTCCCTTTCTTCTGCCAATCCCCCCACCCCCTTTGTTCTTTTGTAAACCCCCTACAGTCCCCTTTCTCCTTTAAAAAATTCCACCACCTCTTTTCTCCTTTATCAAACTCACCTCCACCCCTTCTACACCTAAATCCTCATCTTCTTTCTTTTTAAAAAAAAGGAAAATTTCTTTCTTCACGATAAACTAAAGTGTGTAAAATCATCAAAACTTTGTTCCTATTAGAATTTAAATTTCCATCAAACAAAAAAATCACATTAACATATCTTATGATAGTGTTGTATTTTATGAGAATTAGAATTTTTTGAGATCAAAATGTTGAAATTGTTTTTTTTCTTTCCTGAAGGATCTAATCCATATTCATTTTTAGCAGATTTTTTTACCTCAAACACCAAAGAGAGAGAAATCAATAAGAAATTTAATGGAAGATTCACAGTGTTGCAATTTCACATCAATGGATAAAGAGGAGGCAAACTTGCTTACAGAAAATGCAAAAGAGATTTTTCTTCAAAAGAAATTGGTGAAACATTTTTTGAATAAATTGAGACTGAAAACAAAGAGATAATTAGCGAAAATTTAACTCAATCTAGGTCTAAGAAAGCACTAATGGAAGTTCAAAGAAGGAAAAAAAAGGTTGAATGGGGATTGAAGAGGGTGGAAAGGTGGTGGGGTGGAGGTGGGGGTGCGGCGGGTGCGGATTTGGAGAAGAAAAAAAAGGGTGGGGAGGTTTGAAGAAGAAAGTGGTTAGAGTAGTTTTTCTTTTTTCTTTTTTTTTTTGTTATATAATATATATTAATGGGACCATCTTTTTTTTAAATAATTTTAAATGTGGCTATGACGTGGCACTGATGTGGTATCGATTTGGCAATGACATGGCACTGATGCGATATCGATTTGGCAATGATATGGAGCGTGTGAAATACACCTCCCATTGTGAGAGTGGTATTATGTTCTTGGGGTGGTATATAATTCACTTTTAAAGTTATTAAGAAAGGTGTTTAAATGGCCGCCTAAACTCAAAGGCAAGTTCAACAGAGTAGTGGTTAGACCGGCTATGTTATATGGAGCGGAGTGTTGGCCAGTCAAGAAAGCTCACATCCAAAAGATGAAGGTGACGGAGATGAGGATGTTAAGGTGGATGTGTGGGTGTACTAGGAAGGATAGGATTAGGAATGAGGTTATACGAGATAAAATGGGAGTAGCGTCGGTGGAAGACAAGATGCGGGAAGTGAGGTTGAGATGGTTTGGGCATGTGTTGAGGAGGGGCACGGAGGCCCCAGTGCGGAGGTGTGAGATGTTGGCTAGGGATGGATTCAGGAGAGGGAGGGGTAGACCGAAGATGTATTGGAGGGAGGTGATTAGACATGATATAGAGCAGCTGCAGCTTACCGAAGACATGACCCTAGATAGGAAGGTGTGGAGGAGGCGGATTAGGGTAGACGGTTAGTAAAAAAAGGGCGTCAGTGTTAGGAGATAGGAGAATTTTGTTGCAATAGTAGTGCTTGTAGCTAGAGTATTTGTATTACTTCATAGTGTGTTCTTATTTGTTGGATTACTTGGTGGGTCCTGTTTATATATTACTATTGGGTGTGGTTTCACATTTCGTATCTTGTTCCTTACTATTCCTTTTCTACACTTGTGTTTCTTGAGCCGGGGGTCTTTCGAAAACAGCCTCTCTATCTCACTTCTGAGGTAGTGGTATGGACTGCGTACACTTACCCCCCCCCCCGACCCCACGTGGTGGGAATATACTGGGTATGTTGTTGTTGTGTTTAAATGGCCGTAAAGTTAAAGGGCTAAAGTAAGTTGGCGGGACAAGTTTAGGGGTGTTTTGATGTCTTTTCTCTTTATTTTATTACAAAAGTTCAACTCATGATTTAGATTGCATTTATCTTTCAATACATGTTCTAGTTTCATGCCAGGCCAAGGGTACGCTCAAACCAGCCATGGGTCGGGTGCCAGTCACGTTCAAGGTCTAGGCTCTGATCGTGACACTTACTTATGGAGAAAACATTATGAATTTCTCTTATGACTATTGAAGATTTTATGGACATTACGAATTATACATTTTTAGAAAATATTATGCTATGCATTTTATGTTATGGATTATATAAATGCACGTTGGTAGGAAATAATATTTATATCCTAAATAACGAAAGGAGTTCAGATACTACTTTAGTTTAGATCAATATCTTGTTTTTTATTAATTTCATTAGGAGATACATGAATTTAATAACTTAATGTATTTACAGGACATAATTGGAGATAAATTAGGATAAAGAGGTTGTCTTAAATTATTTTTATGAGTAATTATTGATAAATAATACTCCCTCCGTTTCAAAAAGAATGACCTACTTTCCTTTTTAGTCCGTTTCAAAAAGAATGACCTCTTTCCTTTTTTGGAAACACTTTAATTTCCACTTTCCACATGGCATGTTTAACACCACAAGATTCAAGGGCATTTTGGTACATTTGCCATAACTTTAATTTAGGACCACAAGATTCAAAAGTCTTCTTTATTTTCTTAAACTCCGTGCCAAGTCAAACTAGGTCATTCTTTTTGAAACGGAGGGAGTATTTAAATCAATTAAGGGCATTTTGAAAATTTGTCAGTTAATGTACAGTTCAACACAGTCAAACCAAACAATAAAGATGTAATTAAACCACGGCAAACTATACAATCTATTCAAACATTGTATTTACAAAACAATAAAATACAATGCAGTACAAAACGGTACATTATGAAACGATGGATACCAACCATCCAAACAAGCTTTTAATGCAGGCTAGTTAGGATCGTGATATCTTGCTCGAATTCTCCAAAAATGTTGTCGCACCCGTATCGGATCATACAATAATGTTACTTTGGAGGATTTGACACGCCCCCGATGATATTTTTGAAGAGTTCAAACAACATACGGATCGTCTTTATGGATCCTTTGCTTTAAACCTGATCTACTTTTAGCTAAATTTGCAGTAATTTCGAGAGATTATATGTTTTCTGAGTCCTTTTTTCTTATAACTGTGGTTTTCAAACCTCCTTGTGCATACCTCAACAAATCCACTGGATACATACATGCATCCTCCCACAATATATGTATCGAGAAATTCGGTCCACCAAGATTCTTTTTATTTTGAATAGGTAAAAAAGAACTTTACAACATACCCAGTATAATCCCACAAGTGGAGTCTCGGGAGGGTAGAGTGTACGCAGACCTTACCTCTACCTCGTAGAGATAGAGAGGTTGTTTCCGATATACCCTCGGATCAAGTAACGCATCTCAAAGCAGTTTGAAAAAGGAAATACGAAAATGAAAGGAGTAATAACAACGAAATAAAGCGCTAGGGAAAACATAATATGATAACTAAAGCAATGAAAACAATAGGTAATACTAAAATCGACAAATATGATAGCAGGAGAGTAATAATAGCAATACTGATAAGGGGACTCGATAACGCTCAACAACCTATTCACCTTCTACCCTAATCCGCGACCTCCATATCTTCTTATCTAGGGTAATGTCCTCAATAAGCTACAAGTGTGCCATATCCTATCTAATCACCTTTCCCCAAGACTTTTTTGGTCTACCTCTAACCCTCCTTGTATCCACTATAGCCAACCTCTCACACCTTTTCACTATGGCATCTGTGCATCTTCTCTTCACATGTCCAAACCGTTTCAGCCTCACCTCACTTATCTTATCCAGCATAGAAGCCACTACCACCTCATGTCGAATAACTTCGTTCCAAATCCTGTCTCTCTAGTATTACTCCTATTTTCTAAATGTGCAAGTTCTTGACCGGCCAACACTCTGCCCCATACAACATAGCTAGTCTGACCACTACTTTATAAAACTTACCTTTAAGTGTAGGTGGCATATTCTTATCATACAAGACACTGGATGCAAGCTTCCATTTCATCCAGCCTGCTTCAATACAATGTGTAACATCATCGTCAATCTCCTCATTTCCTTGGATTACCGACCCCAGATACCTGAAACTTCAAAGATGACTTGTGTATCTATCCTTACTTCCATATTTACCACGTGAGTTACATCACTGAGCTCAACCTAAACCCTTTGGCCTCTAGAGTCTGTCTCCAAACCGCCCGTCTATTAACTCTGTCGCATGTCTCGTCAATGAAAACTATGTCATCAACAAATAGCATACACCACAGCACCTCACCTTGGATATGTCACGTCAGTTCATCCATCACCAAGGCAAATAGAAATAGAAATAGGCTAAGAGTTGATCCCTGGTGCAAACACATCACGACTGGAAAGTGATTTAAGTCTCCTCCCACTATCCTTACTCGAGTCTTGGCTCCATCGTACATGTCCTTAATTGATAATAAACAATCTAGCACGTGCCTATTCAAGGCAAAGTTAAGAGTCCCTCCCTTACAAAAACAAAAAAAAGGTTCCTACAGTGTTAGGTATTTTCATATCGCATAGCGTTCCCATCAAGGGCGGATCTACGTATAAGGGATGGGGTGGCATGGCAGAGACATTGCATATACATGTATATATAGAACAAATTGTATAAATAGCATTAGTGGCACCCAGAATAACAAAAGCCTTAAGGTGCCACCGACGAAGTGTCAAGTTGCTAACCATGGTGGCAGGAATTCGAGTCCAGCTTGACACACTTCTTATTCTTATAATAAAAAAAGCTATAGGAGTCGTTTGGTAAGATGCATTAGAAAAAATGATGCATGCATTAGCTCTGTGTATTACTAACACCTTGTTTGGTAAACTTTTTCAACCTATGTATAACTAATGCAAGCATTAACTATTATGCTATGCATAATTAATACATGGGAAACCCTTGGTATTAGCAATGCAAGGGATTTTAATGCATGCGTTAGTATGGGTAAAGACACAATAGCCCCTTAAAACCTTTTCCACATCATTTTCATTATATTTGTGGAGGGTATTTTTGTAAATAATTTTTATTTATTTAAAAATTTGCAATGCAAGTTATTCTTAACGCACCAAACCAAACACTGCATAAGAAATAATCCCAGCATAACTAATGCAAGCATTACTAATACATCATATTTTACACTATTCTTATACACCCTACCAAACGACCCCTTAGTTTGTTGCATTTAGGACAACTACAATTCAGATATGGGTTTCTCCTTTGTTTCTTCTTTTTTTTCTTTAATTTCTCTTTTTTGTTAATTAGT
Organism: Capsicum rhomboideum; assembly: GCA_031232105.1. Classification (NCBI taxonomy): domain Eukaryota; kingdom Viridiplantae; phylum Streptophyta; class Magnoliopsida; order Solanales; family Solanaceae; genus Capsicum; species Capsicum rhomboideum. The sequence continues at coordinate 83,720,443 of CP124713.1, read as the reverse complement.
TCTAACTAAGAGACTGTTTGGGATTACTGTTGGGAAGCCAAAAGTGCTTTTTTTTTAGAAAAAAGCACTTTTTCTTATAAGGTAGGGTGTTTGGGTAACTTATAAAACTGCTTTTAACTAGAGGCAGAAGTAGTATTTCTGTTGTTGGGAAGAAGCAGAAAATTTCTGCTTTTTAAAAAAAGCAGAAGCGGAAAATTATTTATTTCATGACAAAAATATCCCTTTTACTTATTCATATATACCAATATATCCCTTATTAATTAATAAGCATATATCAAAAGTTTGATTAAAGTTTTATTTTAAAATTTTATTCTTCATTTTTACATCATAAATTTTTTTATTTATTTTACGATTTATATATTATTGTTATTTTAGTCCTCACTCATTTTCTTTAAAAAAAAAATCGAAAACATAATTGATGATGATGATAAATGAACATAGAATTCTTTATTTTTTATTATTAGTGACAATAAATGACGTACGAATCACGTTGCAAGACCAAATGGTATTTTGGCAGCACTTGTAAATATTTTTTCTCAAATATTTAATCTTTTTAAATAAACAATTCATGGAAAGTGACATATTTGTTATTATGCATAGTATACATACATATTTTTGTAATATGTACCTTTTCATCCAAATCTCAAGTTTTTTACTTGTATGACCTCTTGTAGTGTATTTGACAATGCAAATTATTCACGTTTTCTTCACTAACTTCTAGTTTTCCCTCTGTCCCATCTAATCTTAATTCTCCATCACAAGTGATGAACATTATTAAGTTATACCAATTGTAAACAAGAAAGAAATCAAAAAACACAGTTCCTAACAACAAATCATGCAAATATTTAAAAGGAAAAAAGGAATTTAGAGAGCAAAACAATGTTTGCTGCAAACTACTAGATATCATAAAAGTTTAAAATTTCAGCCAAAGAACTTGTGTGGAGAAGATGACAGAACAGTAGCGTTTAGCACACAAGGAAATAACTTTTGCAAAGTAGAGTCACCAATATCTTCAGCCAGAAGCAAAGTGAACACAGAGGGTAGACATATTCCTGATGCAAATATTCTACGATGCATCAAATGGAAGTTCTCACTTTGACAGAGAAGACAAGAGGAATGCAAGTCATGGAGTATTGTATTCTATTAGCAGGGCAAGTTATGTAAGATAGCCATAGAACTTACATATAGAAGAAGAGTGTTTTCTGATGCCAGCACGACAATGTCCACAAATGGAAGTCCACACACTTTAACTCTATAGATTAGAATTGGCAGTCAAGACACAAAAGTAGTAACATAGCTACAGAAAACCAAAATATATAGTAAAAACTAACCCTGGACGAGTAACAACAACTGGTGCTGCAGCAACTGCCGGTATGCTCCAACTCATGTCAGGCTTAATATCATAGATAACTTCGGTATTTGTTTCTACAGTCTGAAGCCGCAGAGACAGCAGCTTTTTTTGCTCTTGGAGTAGAAAGCAAATAATGGGTGATGCATCATCATCAGTTGCTAGAAACACCTGAGAGAATTACATGAGGCTCTAAACGACAAGCATATAAGGACACAGATATATGAAATCATTCATGGAGATATGATTATAAACTTGGAAGTTGGACGCCTAAATACTGTAGTTCACCTATATTATTATGCTATGTACAACCAGAGTGAGGACACTAGGAAGAAAACCCTGAATTGTGCACATCTTGGAGAGTAATGCCCTGTCACGCAGAATAGTGAAAATTGAGATTGCATTAAGCTAAGGCTGCAGTAGTTTGATGTCGCTGAGGAAAAAGTCCATTACATTGGTTTTAGTGACAAAAAGTAGAGGCTATGGGATAGTTTTCAACGATTCCACTAAGGATTTGAATACCAAGATTCCACTTGTTTTTTAAAGTTTCCCTGGCCAGGACCAGGCCCCATGACATTTCTTCACAAACTAGGCTCTCATCAAACCTACAGTAATTTCCATTTAAACACCAATGACCTTTTTATACGTTCAGAATGATATGCCAAACTAAGACACTCGAGGATCCTTCTTCTTTTTTTTTTTGAGAAAGGTAACTTTTAATCTATATATCCACAGGTGAACTACATCAAAAAAATGTAGTCCCCCTCCAAAAGTGTAGAACTTACATAAGATCACCTAATTTTTCTAGATTACAACCAGTCTATAACTGAAATTATCTTCTGTCTGGCCAATCACTATTTGTTTACACCAAAAAATATACAGAGCTAAACAATTTGACTTAAACTTCAGTAAGTTGCTCTGCTTCCCTTCAAAACATCTTTGATTTCTTTCTAGCCAGACTGACCACCAAATACTAGCTGGGGCAATCTTCCATCTCTCCTCCTTCTTTGCCGCATTACCATCTGCATTCCAGCTTCTCAGAACTTCTTTAATTCTTCTTGGTTTCACCCAACTAATTTTCCTCATTTTGATGAACATTTGCCATAGCTGATCAGTCCATTTGCAATGCAAGAAGAGATGGTTAACTGTCTCCATCTGTTCCTCACACAAAAAACACCTTGACCATAGTTGAAATCCTTTCTAGTTCAGATTCTCATGAGTCAGAACAGCCTCTTTTGCCAGTAACCAGGAGAAACAATTAACCTTGTACAGTATTCCTTGGTGTGTGTTATTTGCTGATGATGTGGTACTACTTGACGAGACCCGGGGAGGAGTTAATGATAAGTTGGGACGTTTGGAGACAGACCCTTGAGTCTAAAGGGTTTAGGTTAAGCAGGACTAATACGGAGCACTTGGAATGTAAGTTTACTGATTTGACGCACGAGGCTGATGTGGTAGTGAAGCTGGATTCTCAGGCCATCCAGCAGAGGGGTAGTTTCAAGTATCTGGGGTTTATGATTCAGGGGAATGGCGAGATTGACGAGGATGTCACGCACCGTATTAGTGCAGGGTGGCTGAAATGGAGACTAGCTTCAAGAGTTTTGTACGATAAGAAGGCGCCTGCGAAGCTTAAAAGTAAGTTCTACAGAGTGGCCATCCGGCCGGCTATGTTATATGGAGCGGAGTGCTGGCCAGTTAAAAACTCCCACATCCAAAAGTTAAAGGTAGCGGAGATGAGGATGTTACGATGGATGTGTGGACTTATCAGGAGTGATAGGGTTAAAAATGAGATTATTCGAGAGAAGTTGGGAGTGGCTTCGATGGAAGACAAGATGCAGGAAGTGAGGTTGCGATGGTTCGGACATATGATGAGGAGGTGCACGGATACTCCAGTACGGAGATGTGAAAGGCTGACTTTGGATGGTTTTAGGCGGGGTAGAGGTAGGCTGAAGAAATATTGGAGGGAGGTGATTAGGCACGACATGGGGCAGTTACAGCTTACGGAGGACACGACCCTTGATAGAAAGGTGTGGAGGACTCGGATTAAGGTAGAGAGTTAGTGGGTAGGAAGGCGTCAGTATTAGTAAGAAGGAGTGTTTGTTTGGATCTGTGTCTGTTGTTTTTTGGCAGATTCTTGTTCGTGTTGTTTTGGTGATGTTTGTGATTTCGAATAAATAGTCTATAGTATTACTCTGTGGGTGTCTTGCTTCTTTTATAATCTAGCGATATCTTGCTTCTTTACCCTCCCCAGACCCCACTTGGTGGGAATACACTGGGTATGTTGTTGTTGTTGTTGTTTGTTGGTATCTTAGTTTCCATATCATCTTCCACGGCCAGCCTGTTTCCTTTGTTCCCGTAGGACTCAGTTCTATGTATGCAGACCCAGACCCAACAGAGAAAAACCATGTGCTATTAACATTCCATATCAAAGTATCTTGTTCCTCAGATAGAGTATTGACATGCCCAACTGTGACAAAAAAGTCTGTGATTCTAGTCAACTCCCAATCATTTAGGCGTCTTCTGAAATGCATATTCCACCCTTGGTTAGACCACAACTCAGCCTCAACTGCTTGTTTTCTTTGACATGAAATATAAAATGCTGGAAACATCTGTCTTAAAGGTTCCTGGCCACACCATGTGTCATTCCAGAAAGATATATTTCTTCCATTTGCCACTTTGAATCTAGAATTGTCTAACATCAAACCCTAAAGGTTCCTGATGGATCTCCAAACACTAGAACCGTATGTTGTATTTACCACCTTTGTCATCCATCCATTCTCCATTCTATCTTTAGAGGTTATCACTTCCTTCCATAGTGTGTCTTATTCCGAGACAAATTTCCATAACCATTTCATTAGTAGGCTCTTGTTTTGCCAAAACGCGTCCCTAATGCCAACCCCACCCCACCCCCAATCTTCTTGTTGATAGTCAGTTCCTCCCAGCTAACCAGGTGGAACTTTTTTTTGTGTTCAGTGCCCTGCCAGAAGAAAGTTCTCCTAAGTTTATCAATTCTATCTATGACACTAGCAGGTACAAGAAAAATAGACATCATATATAAGGGGAAGGCATCCAACACATTGTTCACCAAAGTTAATCTACCCCCCCACCCATCCCCCGAGAGGTACTGACTTTTCCAGCTAGTCAGTTTCCTCTCACACTTCTCAATCACTCAACTCCAAATATCCTTAGACTTACTTTTAGCACCCAAAGGCATACCTAGGTATACCGTTGGGAGTTCCCCTATCTTCCCCCCTAATTTTTCTGCCAAAACCTCTACCTCAGCCACATGATTAATAGGATAAATAAAACTCTTCCCCCAATTGATGTGCAAACCTGACACTGCTTCAAAAATAACAAAGATCACTCTCAGAATCAACATTTGTTCCATCTTTGCCTCACAGAAGACTAGAGTATCATCGGCATACTGCAAGTGAGCGATCTCTAAGTTGTTCTCTGCCCTGTTATCTGCTTGGAAGCGCTGATCCACCCCTTATTTCTTGCCATCTTCATCAGACTATTCATTCCTTCCATTGCCAAGATGAAGAGAAAAGGGGATAGTGGATCCCCTTGTCTCAAACCCCTGTGTGAGGAGAAAAAGCCACAAGGTTCTCTGTTAACTAACACTGAGAACTTAACGGTGCTGATGCATTGTTTTATCCACCTAGAATCAAAACCCATCTTCTATAACATGTGCATTAGAAAATCCCAACTCAGATGATCATGTTTTCTGAATATCTAACTTGCATAAAATGCCTGGCCTTTGGCCTTTTGCTTTTCTGTCTGGAATCCACTAGCTCATTAGCTATCAAAATTGCATCCATAATTTGCCTCCCTTTTATGAATGCCATATGTTGTCTATCTCAAGTAAAACATTTCATTGATAATGACAGGGCCATTATGGCATATACAAGACACTCGAGAATCGTTTACAAAGCTTCCATCTGTTCTACGTCAAAAGTTACCCTTACCAACATATGTTTGATGCATAAGTCAAAAATTGGTGTAATAGTCACCACTACGTAGTAGCTTTCTAATAATAATCATATAAAGTCGGATATAGGTATCATAAGATTTTCACAATAGATCGTGGCCACTTTTTCTTGATCACCTGATGCTGAGGTTCTTAGCATTTCAACTAGAACTCCAGATTAGATCACTATGATTCACTGTGGACCTTCAAATTCAGTCCCCTGAAAACATATAATTTACCACAAATTGGAACTATAAAATGTATATGCATAATTCACTAAATTCATTTCCCAATTATGACGGTAGAGCAAGACGCATGACATTCTTTTCATAAAGCAACAAAAGAATCAATAATAATCAGCACCTTACTAGCAGCTGCTTGTGAACCCTTTCCTTGCCATATTCTCCGGAATGAAAATTGCTTCATTAGCACTCCAAGGGGGGCATCAGGAAATCTAGAATTTCCCATTTCAATAGTAGAGGTGATGGTTTCAACAACCCATAAGGAATGCTGAAGCTTAGCTGCATAGTAATTCAGAGACAATGAATGCACTCTGTTATGTCTTTTGTCAACCAGCAAAGAAGGAACAATCTGACGGTTATTTGAAAATAAATAGGAAAAACCTTTGTTGTATGATGCCATCAGGGGGACACAATCTCCAGTCCAAATGGTCCTTTCATCAAATTCTTTGTTCAAGTTTAATTTCCCCCCCTCCTCAATATAGGTTGGCTGTGATAATCACAATAGAAGAAGTACACTATCAGATTCGAATCAACAACTGGGAGGAAATTCTACCTCTTCAGCTGACAAATGGAAAATACAAGTGGATTACAGTATTATATTACCAAAACCCAGGATCAGAAACAGAAAAAGATAGACAATAAAACAAAACAAGCAAAACAATAGATACAGGGGGGAACCAAACAAAGCATCATGTATACCTGAGGTTCTTCCAGTGGATCCTTTAATATCAGATGTGAGGACATTGAAGACCCATCTCCCTTGAGAATAAAATCTAAACCAAGTACGGCAGTATAATTCTGCTGAGTACTAACTACCCTTTTTGAACGGATTGTATCACGAGCACTTAAAGGTGGGCTCAAAAACGAAGACTGGATAAGCGCTTGCGAGCTCCCTTCAGATGCCTGTTGGAGGAGTAAACCATATGGAAGAGGCCATATGGAGGTGATGCTACGAGGAAGAGGTACGGATGTTACTGCACCTACAATGCAAAGCACTCAACCATTGTATGTTTTCTCTAACAACTGATTGCAATGGTAAAACAACAGGAACTCACTTGGACAAAATGAGGAAAAATTAAATACTAAAAAGGTTGTCATGGGTCTAGTAATTGAAAATTCTAAAAGAAAATATATAGCCCATTTTGGCCTCCTCTCAGCTATTCTTTAAACTGCCAAAGAGCCTCATTTCTTCAATTAAAGTCAAACCAGAAAGACTTATCTACACAACTTTAGAGAAGAAAACTAATTTATTTGCCAACAATAGGTCAAATATCAACTAAATACTAAATCTGTCCCTCTGATGCACTAAACTCCACTTCCAGAAACAGTTCCAAACCAACTTTATGTATAATCCTGTTAACACAGCCCAAAGAGATGGCTGTAAGGGAGCCACGACCAATTTGTTCCACTATATTTCAATTATGACCCATAAAAGAAGGCAGGCCTAACAACTCCGATCACAAAATCTCTCATTGGTACACATGTAAAAGCACATGGTATTTGAACATGATGTGAACTTCAAAATGGGAGCACATCAATCAATTTCCTTAATGAAACACATCAATCCAGTCGCTTATCGACACTAGGGGTTCAATAAATTTCAAATGTTGATTTTTTCAATGCCAAAGTTCTACGGATTTCCTTAACTAAAACGCAAAAAAAAAAAAGGAAGGAAGGAAGGAAAATAAGGAAATGGTGAAAGGTTTTCCATGGACAAGTAAATCAACTTTATTTTTTATGGGACAAGTAAATCAACTTATTAATTCAAAGGAAAATCTTTATATACAATGAGACTGCTCAATATGTGGAAAGAAGCTACATTAAAATAGAATATGCAGCAGTAAAACTGGTTCAATCACCTGATGTAGCATAAATTGACAAACTATCACTCTGTAGAATGCACAGAACAGTGTCTGAAGTATTGCCCATCCGGCACCAGCATGCCTAAAATACCATTAAAAGTTGATTATACATCCGCCTAGAAAATTGGAAAGAATGCACATGACAAATGATTTAGAAGAAGTAATGAATGAAATCATCAAAAGATAAGCATAATTAATGAAAATCGTAAATCAAGTTCCATATATGTGAGACATGCCATAAGCTAAGCACAACACCAAAATGGAGGTTGGGAGGACCTGCCAGAGCAAGAAATGAACGAGAATAAAATTGGAGAATTCTACAAGGACATGAAAATTTATGCGGAACCACATATCAGCCATACAGAAGAGCTGCAAATGTTAATTATAACCCAAACAACACAGATTCATCTCAACAGTTTAAGCAAGTCAGGCATTCGCATATTTATTGTGCATTGACAATGTATATGAAGTAAGAATATTAATAGTTGCAGAAGAGATGGAAACATCTTCATTCATATGGCTCAAAATTTATTTTCAGTTAAGTCAACCATGACTTGAGCTAGCTTTGCTGATTCACCGAATGATAAGTGTTACTTACACTCAGCTAAGACACAATTAACTTGTAAGCTAGGTTCATGTGTATGGTTAATGGTAGAGAGAGTTTTTATAATTGCAGAGTTACCTTTATCACTGTGGAGGGTGATGTGAACCTCTTATAGACTCGTGAACCAATGCTCCATATTATCCTGTAATCATGTTATGGAATACATGTAAGCCAAATTTACATCTTGATATTCTCAGAAGAAGAAATTGGGAATTTTGACTATCTTGATGGCAATTTGGTAAACTTGAACAGCAAAGAGAAAAATAGAAGTTCTTAATGGATATTTTCTTCATAAAAAAAGTACCTATTTCCTCTTATAAAAAGCTCATGATCGCTTCGGTCAATTGATGGCGATGGAAGATCGAGCTCATCCGCTTCATCTCTTTGTTTGGTCACTTTTGGACTGAACAGGAAGTAACGATAATCATCCACACAAGTATCGGAGGGTTTGCCATCAAGAGCTTCCGCAGTCAAGCCAAAGGGCTTGAATTCACCCAGAATGGTGAGTTCACGAGCACCAATAGACCCCATTTGCCCTGGGAACGACTGGAAATTATTCTCCCTTGGCTCTCTCCCGCTCTTTTTCTTTTCTTTTCTTTTCTTTTCTATTTCTTTTCAAGTGGAAGCGACTGAGTAAGCTATAGGTGACTCATAAACCCTAACCTAACGCCGCACCCCCGACACTTCCATGGCGCCATCTCTTAAACTTGGGAAAAGGGAAACACCTTTCTACTTAGGGCCCGTTTGGCCATGAATTTTTTTTTATTTTTTTCTAAAATTTTATTTTATTTTAGTGAAAAAAATAAAATTTGATGGTGTTTGGCGCTAAAAAATTTTTACTAAAGTGAAATAAAATTTCAGAAAAATAAAAACAAGTTTTTCTTGTTTTCACTTTTTTCACTTCTACTTTTCTCACAAAAAGTCAAAAATAACTCTAATTTTTTTCATGGCCAAACATAACTCCAACTCCAAAAAATTTAATTTTCATGGCCAAACGCCTACTTATATTTATTGCTTAACTTTGTTCTTTTTTATATTATGGGCCAATTTTACCCCTGCTGTTAGTGAAGTTAACAAATATGTTCCCTTAATTTGACAGATTTCTCCAAATAGATTAAAATTATCCAATTTTACTAAAATAACCCAAACCACTCTTTAGCCCAACTTGACACATCTAATTAAACTAACCCACAGAAACATACCCCAGTCCTATTTCCTCGTCTTCTTTCTTCAATAGGGGATCAAGGTATGAAATGACAAAAACAACACAAGCCTTTGGTATATCATCAAACTTGGGTTTAATGATATATAATTTAACCTGTCATCAAATGGTGTCAATGAAAGACCCATTAGCACCCATATGAAAAAAAAAAAAAAAAGAAGTAGAGAAACAAGAAATTGAGAAATAAAATGGAAAAAAATGAGGTTTTTAGAGATTGAAGTAGGTTTGGTCGACTTCTTGATTCGGCCTGCGAACGGACACTGTTGATGGAGCTTCAATGACTCCAATAGGGAAAAGGAAATAAAAAATTAAAGCTAATTTTTTTATTTCAGTAGCTTGTATGAAGGCTTAAATACTGATTCAATAGTTGTTGATCATTTCTGAGCTTAAAAACACTTGAGTGCATAGGATTTTGGAGATTGTCGTTGTTGATTGATTCAAATGGCAAGACAATATGAATTGAACTAAGTCGTGGTGGTTTGTTTTGATTTAGAGACCATTTATGCATAAAAATACTAGTCTCATTCGTCTGAGCTCGAACGCCTAACTGAAACCACCATTGACAACCATTGAGACTCCATTAAAACTTTGAAGCTTAAATTTTAATTTTCCGCAAACGAACTTCATTTTAAGTGAGTATATAGATTTAATATCTATATATTTGATTAATTTTAAAATTCTAAATATTAGGATAATAATAACAATTATTTGAGGAGAGAGTAAATAAAATTATTATTTATTGTAGAGTCTTTTAATGAAAGGGAAAAAGGTCAATCAATATTTTTGAGGACCTTAATGCTTTTAAAGTAATATAGATAATCGAGAAATTCTATTTCGACACTACCAAATTTATCACAACTTAGAGTCTATTTGGATGGGCTTATAACTTATGGCTTATAAGTCAAAAACTCACAAGTTAGAAATTTTAAATCATGATTTTTGACTTATTTTGTTATTTTTGCTTAAGTCATCTCATCACCTTGTCGGGGGTGATGAGACACACATATTATTGACACCTAATTTTTGCCCTTCGCAGTTTAATTAATTTTTGAACTTCTTCATGTCATACTTAGAGCCTGACTCCAGGGCGTGGCCGACACTCGATGTCATTACTGGCCCGAGCATAACCTTGATCTGGCATACTACTAGAACATATATTGGAAGATAAACAGGAGCATTGAAAGCATATGAGAAGATTCAATATTTAAAATAAAGTATTTATATAAATATGACTTAAAGTCAAACTGAAATATGAACACGTATCTGAACTGGCTGATCAACTAACTGTCTATCTATCTATGAAGCCTCTAAACTAAGCATGAACAATGATTACCGGGACATTGCCCCCGATCTACCTTTATTTAAACAACATAAATTGTTGAACTATTCTACAAATTGATCCCTATGGAAGTAAAAAGGGTTCACCCAAAGTTGAAGAGATTGATCAAAGTAAAGCGCATGAACACGTGCTTGAGTACCTAAATCTACATCATAAAATGATGCAACGCCAGATGGCGTAAGTACATAGAATGTACTGTATGTAAAATAGCTGAATGAAACAATATACTTTCTAATATAGCTGAACAAATGAGACATGAATATGATATGTATCAAGATCATGAAGTAACTTCATACTGAATACAAAACATTTTGATTATCTAAATCATAATGAAGCTGAATATCTGGGTCATGATGTAAAAGTATAGCTGAAACATAGTATGAATTGTATAACTAAATCACAAGGTAAGTTGAATATCAAAAACATATGAAGGACTGCATAACTGAATCATAAGGTAAGTTGAGTGTCTGAAATCATGGGGAAAGTGTATATATAACTTTATAAAGACTTTTTATAAACTAGTGGCCTTGTGCCAAATCATTTTTCTTGAAAATACTGAGTTTTTCTGTCGGGGAGTTTCTTACAACCGACATACACTATGTGAGCTCATGATATCCGTCGTCGCCAGATTGGGAAGCCGTCATATGCCTTGCCAGGGCGTAAGGTATAATTAAGCTGAACTGCGGATCCATATTGAGTCTTTTCAGGGGATTATAGAGGATTCTCCTGAACCTACGACATAATCCTATCGTACACTGGCACACGTAGTGTCACGCCTCAAATCTCATTGAGACGGACAAGCAACCGATGCCGTGAAGGCTCGAGAGAACCAACTCATAATCTGTGCTTACCGTGCATATAGTTATGATAATTATAAAGCTTTGACGAGTATAGGTAATATGCCATGATAAAAAGACCCAACATAGATAGTCCCAAAATAGATGTGCATGACTTGGCCGTTGAGGCCTCAATTACTAAAAGACAAGACACAACTGCACTTTACTTTAACATTAGTTTACAAAGCCTCTAATAGATAGACAACCTAGTTTAGATAGGGATAGGACCCCGTCATACCCTTAACTATTATGCAATATCAAAATATATGCTAAAGACTCGGCAAAGCCCCAAATCAACCTGGAGCTCACCAAACGCCGCTGAGTACCATGTGCTTCTATTAGAGTGATCTACTAGCTGGAGTACCTGTGCCTGCAATAGGAAATACAGCGCCCCCCATGAGGGGCGTCAGTACGAAAGAATGTACTGAATATGTAAGGCATAAAGTAACAATGTGTAAAACAAGATTTCAAATGAAATCAGGTACAAATGTATAGATAAGGATAAAAGGCCACCTTTGCTCATCCTTGTGGAATCATGTACATTACAGTCTTCTCTTTACTTTACTCTTCTTTTCTTTATAAACTTTCTATGGCATGTGATACAATTGACCCACTGATCAGTGGTAGAAGAGGATGACCCATGCTAGGTATTATAACCCCTAGGATACTGTCTTCACAAGTATATTCTGAATTGGGATTGACCCATGCAAGGTATTATAACCCTTGGGATACCACCCATAAATACATAGATTGGGATCGGTATATTCTAGGTTTTTACCCCTAAGCTACCACCTATAAATGCATGAATTGGGATCAGCCTGTGCTAAGTGTTATAACCCCTGAGCTACTATCCATCAATATACAAATTCGCTTTATATTTTTTTTTTTTAATCTTTGAGATTGTTATTTTGGTGGTCATAACGTTATTGAGATTTGGAACTATAGAGTAGTAGTAAAAGACATGTGAATATACACATGAGGTAGTAACCATGACATAGAAACCAAATATAACATCAATGTGATACTTAGGACTAATATGACAACGAACTTCATTGGGTAAGATACATATACACAAATGAGCCACGAAGGCATGTGACAAATGAGGCCATGAGAACATGTAGCAAATAAGCTATTAAGGTGTATAACAAGTGAGCAAGTGATCTTGCTTAACATATAACAATTGTGGCAGATTTAAGTGAAGGCATTCAGACATTTCAAGTGGGTGCATAGTTGCATACCAAGTGGAGACATGTAACTCCTCAAATGAAGAGGTTCGGACCGTATAATAAATACTTATTAGGTGATAACAAATAAAAGGGTACATGAACATGGGAACTAATGAAGCGCGTGGGCAGATTCCAATTAGGAACAAATGCACGTTCCAAGTAAGGACATATAAACTGTATAATTGGACAAGTAATGTCACGACTCGATTTCTCAGGTCATGATGACACCTACTATAACCCACCAGTAGGTAAGCCAACCCATAGTCTGAAACAACTAGTAACAGACTACTAATAGAAATAAAGAAAACACCGAAAAGGAATTTAATAAAGAGACCAATATAGCTTACAACCCCAAAGCCTGGTGAAATCAGTGCAATTAGGAGTACAAAGTGGAATACAAAGTTAATAAATATACAAAGTTATCTCTGAAATACAAAATAAAGATCAAACTAACAGTATGAGGGAGAGCAGGAATACTCCGAATGTCAGGAGCTCACCCCAAATCTCCAATCCATGGCTACTCCGCACGATGCACACATCAACGGCGAGAATTCGTACTATGATCTGCAGACTGTAGAAGTATAGTTTGAGTACCAAACACATGGTACTCAATAGGCATCGGTCGACTGAGCTCCAAAGATAATGTACGCATAAATAACATGTAAAGCAACAATATAAACTGCATGCAACTATCTAAGAAACTACACATAATAATGTTGATAGAGCGATAAGGATAAACTATCTTATTCCAACAATATTCAGGAACTAAAGTACAATATCATATATAACCCGCCAATATACAAATAAAGGGTGAAAGAAGGATATATAGTAGTAATACAAGGCTAAGAGATACATATACAATATGAATAGATAAGGAAAGAGAGGGATAGACGGTAATACAATATATATATATATATATATACACACACATATAGGACTAAACTCAAAGTAATAACCTGAGGGAGCCAACCTAACATCTCACGGATTATAGCCAAATAAAGAAGCCAATACTAGCCTAATCAAAGCCTCTAACCATGGTACGACTAATTATGAGATAATAATAATGCTTCATACTATGAGAAAGAAAAGGAATCAGAAATGTACCGACAATCTCGGGTACCAGTCCACAGCCATTTTGCCACGAACTAGCCATAATAACGAATAATAAAGTAACCGGCTAGTCTGGACAAACAATAACCTAACCGGTCCCCCATAAGCCCAAAAGGTTCAAGCAAGCACTAAGAAAATGATAATCATAGCTTATACCTAGACAACCCCCCATAAAACCGATAGATATAAGCACCAAACAATTATACTGGTGATAGGCAACGCATATGAATGAATGAATGCAACATAAACTAGAAATACCATGTCCAATCCAAGTGCTATAGCGTAACAAGTGTATACACCTCCTCCAGCTCAGTAGCTCACAAAGGCAGGACCTACGACGACCATCCTTCTTTGGCACTGTGGCTCATAGACGAAAGGGCCCATATGGGACTCGGGATATTCATATACACTGCCTGGTCCCTAACTAGGACTTTCAATAACTATCATAATCAATCTACTCCGTCTAGTACAGGAGAGATATATAAATGTAATAAGTGCTCGAACTTGAACCGAGGCTAAAAGAGTATAAATTAGTAAATACATCGCACGAGATCGAGTTCGGAACTAAATCGGCATAATAGTGTAGAAAGGGTCGGGATATCCCCCGACTAAAGTAAATAGTAGTGATAAAAGAGAGTGGATCAATAATAGATCAAAATCAATCTTGGTCTAATTTCCCAAGTAATATGTTTAGTTTAAGATGTCATAAATCAATAATAAAAGTGGTACGACTTCCATTTTCAAGAATCAATTTTAACATTAAGAAAGATGGGAATAAGTCTCTTTTTAGAAAACAGTAGTAAAACCAAGGTTTTAACCGGAATCATACCACTAATTAAGTATAAATGCGCCTAAATGTATGCATGCCATCACCAATATTCAAACAATATAACCGTAAGCATCTACACATTCATAACTATAACCACGTCCTTTATAAGGATAAAGTACTAACCTGGTGTCCAACTGATATCGTAACCATCGCCTCTGGTGCAACTATATATCACTAACCTAACATTAACACCATAACTCGGGGAGACTACGGTAAATACATGCATAAAGCCACTAAAAGAATCAAATCGGGGGAATATCCTCCAATTTGCTAAGCAATAAGGTAAGTTTTGTACTAAGCATCATTAATGTCAAACTACGGTTAAACAAGTCTATAATCAAGGGTAAAGGGGTCCTACAACTATTACGGGTATTCTGTGTTAGGGTTCGGGTCACATTTATATTCTAAGTCCCCTAAATAGGTCAAGTCCATATATTACTAGGTGTAAACAGGTCCTATAATCCCTACCTTGCATGCAATCCATACATAACACCAAGTCATAGAGAAAAGTAGATCAAAGCCTACCTCGATGCCGAACCGCAAATCTTGAATCATCCACAAACCGCTCGTCTTTGCTCCACGATATCAGAATGATGCCGCACTATCAAAATCATAATCTACATGTTAGTACGAGTAAAACGAGACCAATATTTCAAGGTAAAAGCTCGAGCCAAAATTTGGGTCAAGAACTGGCCCATGGGGCCCACTAACGAAATCCAAAAATTGAATCCGTCACGAGGTCCCTCGAAGGACAAGAAATGTGTGCTCAAAAGTTGAGCACGAATGGGGTACAAATCGGGTCTCAAATCAGCCCCTAAAGTTAACGGATCAAAGACCTAAATTCTAGTAATTAACAAGGAAAAGGACGAAATTTGATGGGGAAAAACAATGGTAAATGATCAAAGGGTGTTAAATTAACTTACCTTAGCCTCAATGGGTGATTCCCCACTCCTTCCCACGCTCCAAGCCCTAAAAAATGGTGAAATGGGGCTTGAAAATGAAGAAGAAATCGAGGAAGACAACCTATTTACTGCCAGGGCAATGCCCTTCGCGAACGCGGGGCTCAAGGGCCAAGAACGCGAAGGACTTAAGAATTTCCCTTTGCAAACGCACGCAAGGGGTCACGAATACGAAGGTAAATGGGAAAAAGTATCGCGAACGCGACACCCAAGGTCGTGAACGCGAAGAAGTAAAGGGAGACTAGGTTGGGTCGCCCTTCATCGCCAATGATCCGCTCTAGAATGCCCCACCGACTGTGGGTGAAGCCATGTTAAGCCAAACTTGAATACACATCTTTAGCTGAGCAGGCTTCCAAAATTCCAACAAAAACTGAGAACCAAGGTAAAAAACAATATAAACCAATACCATGTGCCAACAAACCATCCTCCAAGCATTTATCGAAGTCAATCTATCTTAACTGGAAAAAATCGAACTGGTAGGCAAAAAGTAGGCTTAGTCAGCCTGTCAACCAATGATCGACTGAATCAAATCTCGAAATTGAGGCAGCAATCAAGTTATACAATCCATAACTGTAATCTCAACACCGAAACTGAACTACTCGATCTCAACTATCCAAATTGATCCTTTTGACGAGTAAGCATCCATGTTCCAAAATCTACCACTACTTCAAAGCCGTCATTCAAACGAGTCAAAAACCACAACTGGAGCCAACAAGTCTTCACTGAGGCCACATACCCAAACCAATTTGAATACCAGTAATCAACCATATAGCCCAAACCAATTCTCACCCTCAGAAACTAAGCACATATCTCACAATTTCACAAGGGCTAAAACTGAAATATTGTCGAAGAACATAACCGCAACTAAGGGAAAACCACAAGTTGAAGATACGAACAAACAAATCCACATCCGTCGAAGGCACCACCAAGCACTCACCAAAGCTGCAAAAAGTACCAATGGTAGCCAAATCTCAAACAACTCAGAAAATACGATTTTAGCCTAAATATGATCAAATTAATACTCAATCCATGGCAACGAATACTCACTCTCAGAAGACACTCGCTTTGGTAACCAACAAAAATAATGGAGTACCCAACTCAACACCAACACTAATTTCAAAACTACCACCGAGAGATGAACCCAACAATTCAGAATAACAAACCTTAGAATTACCAACCATAGGAGTGGTCTGGAAAAAAGATCACCAAAGACAAAATCACCATAAAACCATGGAAGGCCAAACCTTCCTTTACTTTTACAACCCGCTCAACAACCGACCTTACTAACAGAAAAGGAAAACCAACCAACCAAGGCAGCTTTCTAAGCCAACGGACAAGAATCACATGAAAGGAAACACTAACTAGATAATGCTAGTCTAGTCATCTATCAAACAGCCAGTACCACTCTAAGATCACAACAAGCCTAATATGCCAATGAAAAAGGACTTTAACCTAAGCACTACATCACATGAGATTGATCTATATGCACTGACTGCTCTATAATCCCATGTCGGGGACACTCTCTGGACCAATGACCCATCTCTCTGCTGTCATAACAAACCCCTGAAGCTCTAACCTAGCAAGAAGTACGAGCTCCAACTAGCTGACCAACTCATGCCTGGGGCACTCCCTTGACTAATGGCCAATCTCACCATAATCAAAACATACCCCTAGAACTCTCGGATGCACTATACCTGCTGACCCAGAATGGCCGCCACGACCCGAAGACCTATATTGAATACCCTATGATGTCTCCTCTGCGACCACCATGACCTACCTGAGAATCACCCATACTTTGAGGTGCTACCTGTACAGACCTGGTAAGCTGCAACTGATGCTGAACTAGGCTGGGAGGATCCCAACCTCCAGACAAAATACCACTAACATTGTGCTAGTGACATGGACTCTTACCGCCACCTCTATATGTCTTATTAAATACCCTCTCTGTCATTCTCGTGTGAGCCACAACCTGAAGGAAAGTAGACCAGTTGTTCTCAAATGCTCCGATGCTAAGCGGAGTGTAAAGTCAGTCCCTTGATAAATCCATGCCCCATCTCACACTCTGTAGGAAATAATGTAGGAGTATGTCTGGCCCATTTGAGAAACCCAATCTCATACTCTAAAACTGACAAAGAACCTTGTTAAACACCAATAAACCCAACTCTGGTCTGAGGACTACTCGGTGTACTGAGTATTATCTCTGGTTGACGCTGAAGATCCCTAATATCTACCTCTAACTCCCTAGCTCGACGTTGAGCTGAAACTCTGGTAACACAAGTAGAAGTCCCGTCCGCTTCTATCGGATACCTCGTGCTATCCATCTGGTAAAGAGTTGAGTCAAATGAGTACTTAGAGGTTCGTAGAAGTATGGACACACGACCGAGAATCAAGAAATAGAATTTCCTACGAATGCCTTATAACCTCCCGAAGATAGGATACTAACGTCTCTGTACCAATCTGCAGGACTCTACTAGACACTTAGCTCTTGTACCAACAACATTAGTAAACCTAGGCTCTGATACCAATTTATCATGACCCTATTTCTCAGGTCATGATGACACCTACTAGAACCCACCAGTAGGTAAGCCAACTCGTAGTCTAGAATAACTAGTAATGGACTTCCAATAGAAGTGAAGAAAACAATAGAAAGGAATTTAATAAAGTGACCAATATAGCTTACAACCCCAAAGCCTGGTGAAATCAGTACAAGTGCTTCTAATACAACAAGAGTACATAGTGGACTACAAAGTCAATAGATATACAAAGTCGTCTCCGAAATACAAAATAGAGATCAAGCTAACAATATGAGGCTGAGCAAGAAAACTTAGAATGTCAGGAGCTCACCCCAAATCTCTAATCTATGGCTGCTCCGCACGATGCACACATCAACGATGAGAACTCATACTATGATCTGCAGGCTGCAGAAGTGTATTATAAGTATAGACACGTGGTGCTCAGTAGGCATCAGCCAACTGAGCTCCAAAGATAATGCAAGCATAACTAAGATGTAAAGCAGGAATATAACTACAGACACCTATCCAAGAAACTAAATATAATAATACTAATGGAGCAATAAGGATAAACTATCCTATTCCAACAGTATTCAGGAACTAAGGTGCAATACCGTATATCACTTGTTAATATACAAATGAAGAGTGAAAAAAGGATATATAGTAGTAATACAAGGCCAAGAGATACATATACAATATGAATAGGTAAGGAAAGAAAGGGATATATGGTAATACCATATATATATATATATATATATATATGTATATATATATATATATATAGTAATAGGTCTGTTCATATACTTAGCCTAGAGGAAAATATTTAATATAGTACTTAAGTTTCTTTATTTTAATAGTCTGAAATCTGATATGAAAAGCTGATCTCTCAATACTTGCGCACATATAATTTAAAATATTTATAGCATTAATTTCGTTATCTCTAATTTGTTCTTTGAATATTAATTGATAATAATTATATCTAACTATAAGATCAGGGCTTGTATATCTATTTTAACTTGTTCTATCTCTTTCTGTATATAATTATAATAATCTACTATCTGTTTTCTTAAGTGTATTTCTATATCCAATTCTACAGGAGTTGTCTTTGTCTTGGGTCCCATGTTACTGTGCGTCTGAAAAAAGTCTGAAAATTATTGAAGTGGCTGTCGCTTTCAGTCTTCTTTTTCCTGTGCTCTTTACGACTTTTTGAGTCTGTCTATCTGTTAGAAGCGTCATTGCTTACGTCTTTGGCAAAATCTAAAATAGCTGATGTTTCTGCTGACGTCTGTCTTTAGCCAATAATGTCTAAATTGTGTAGTGCTACAGAATCAAAACTCATGCCTGAATCATCATCTTCATGAGGATCTTGAGCAAATTGTTCTGTGGTGGGATCATAATCTGAGTTTGAGTTAGGAATGTCCGAATCTTCTTCTTCTAGTTTTGGCTGTATAATCATGGTTTTAGTTTCTTCACTTGTCTCCTTAGGTGTGACATCTTGCAGAAGTCTCATTAGAGTTTGTCCAATAATATTTTCAATTGTCTTGGTACTGGTTGTATTTTTTATTTTTGTTTTTCTTGTCTTTGAACTCGTCTTTGAGCTAGAGGCTTCTAAATTGAAGCTTGCAGGTAGTCGTCTTACACTTTTTGGCAAAGTGTCAGCCATTAACGGACTTGATGAGTCTTTACCAGTTGCCGTTTGAACTGGACTAGCTGTACCTTTACCCGATACAGTAGGTCTTTCTACATTCACAGGGGAATGTACACCCGTCTGATCCATTTTGAGTGGAGTTGGAGAACTCACTTGGGTCTGAAACTCAGTCTGAGTAGTTGAATTTGTAAAATCTTTAAAAGAATCTTGTTGTTGGGTTATTTCTATAACTCTAATATAATCTTGCAAAATCAGATTTTGTCTAATTAAATCATGTCTAGGTAATTTAGGACCTAATTTCTTTATAACACCAGAACTTAAAAATCAGGCTAATATTCCTCAATATAACATTAAAAAAGACACTAATAAAATAATTTTTTGTGATCACTGTAACTCTATGACCGAAAATTTTAAGAGACTTAACCATAAAATGAGATTTTGGAAAAAGAAAGAAATGATTTAATTCGACATAAAGTTAGTTCAGGTACTAAAGGACAAAAAACTTTTAATACTGAAGACATAAAGTTAGTTCAGAAATTAAAAGAAATGATAAAGGATATACCAGACCTAGCACTACCTTTAGAAACAGACTATTTAATAATAAAAACCGATGGAAGTTTTGAAGGATGGGGAGCCGTCCTCAAAGCAAAAAGGAACAAATATAGTGATAAAAAGGATGAAAGAATATGTGCTTATATATATATATATATATATGTCTAAACTCAAGGTAATAACCTTAGGGAGCCAACCTAACATCTCAAGGATCATAGCCAAATAATGGATCCAATACTAGCCTAATCAAAGCCTCTAACCAAGGTGTGACTAATTATGAGATAACTTAACAATAATGCATCATACTATGAGAAAGAAAAGGAATTAGAAATGTACCGACAATCTCTGGTACTAGTCCATAACCATCGTGCCACAAACTAACCATAATAACCAATAATAAAGTAACCAGCTAGTACGGACAAATAATAACCTAATCGGGCCCCCATAAGCCTGAAAGGTTCAAGCAAGCACTCAACAAATGATAATCATAGCTTATACCTATACAACCCCCCATAAGGCCGATAGATATAAACACCAAACAATTATACTGGTGATAGGCAATGCATATGAATGAATGCAACATAAACCAGAAATACCATGTCCAATCCAAGTGCCATAACGTAACAAGTGTATACACCTCCTCTAGCTCAGTAGCTGGCAAATGCAGGACCTATGATGACCATCTTTCTCCGGCATTGTGACTCACAAATGAGGGGCCCATAGGGGACTTGGGATATCCGTATAAACTGCCTGGTCCCAAACCAAGACTTCCAATAACCATCATAATTAATATACCCCATCCATTACCATATATTTATATATATATATATATATATATATATGAATGTAATATTGCTCAGAATCGAACCGAGACTAAAAGAGCATAAATCTAAAAAACCATTGCCCGAGATTGAGTTCGGGACTAATTTAGCATAATAGTGTAGAAAGGTTAGGATATCCTTCGACCGCTGTAAATAGTAGTGGTAAAAGAGAGTGGATCAATAATGGACCGAAATAAATCTCTGTCTGATTTCCCAAGTAATATGTTTAGTTTAAGATATCATAAATCAATAATAAAGGCGATACGACTTCCATTTTAAAGAATTAAATTTAACGTTAGGAAAGATAGGAATAAATCCCTTCTTAGAAAACTGTAGTAAAACCAAGGTTTTAATCGAAATCGTACTACTAATTAAGTATAAATGTGCCTAAATGTATGCATGCCATCACCAGTATCTAAATAATATAACTGTAACCGTCTATACATTCATAACTATAACCACTTCCTTTATAAGGATAAAGTATTAACCTGGTGTCCAACTGGCATCGTAACCACCACCTCGGTCCCAACAATATATCATTAACTTGATAATAGCACCATAACTCGAGAAGACTACGGTAAATGTATGCATACAACCACTAAAAGGATATAATCAGAGGAATATCCTCCAATTTGCTAAGCAATACAGTAAGTTTTGTACTAAGGATCATTGATGTCAAATTATGGTTAAACAAGTTTATTATCAAGGTTAAAGAGGTCCTACAACCATTTCGGGCATTCTATGCTAGGGTTCAGGTGACATTTACATTCTAAGTCCCCTAAATAGGTTAAGTCCGTAGATTACTAGGTGTAAACATTCCTATAATCCCTGCCTAGCATGCAATCCATACATAACACCATCTCATAGAGAAAAGTAGACCGAAGCCTACTCGATGTCGAACCGTAAATCTTGAATCGTCCACAAACCGCTCGTCTTTGCCCCACGATCCCAGAATGATGTCGCTCTATCAAAATCATAATCTACACATTAGTACGAGTAAAATGAAATCTATATGCAATGTAAAAGTTCCAATCAAAATTTGGGTCAAGAACGGGCTTGTGGGGCCCGCTAACGAAATCATAGACCTAAATTCTAGGAATTAACAAGGAATATGATGGAATTTGACAGGGAAAATCAATGGAAAATGTTCAAAGGGTGTTAAATTAACTTACCTTAGCCTCAATGAAATCCATATGCAATGTAAAAGTCCCGATCAAAATTTGGGTCAAGAACGGGCCCATGAAGCCCGCTAACAAAATCAAAGACCTAAATTCTAGGAATTAACAAGGAGTAGGATGGAATTTGATAGGAAAAATCAATGGAAAATGTTCAAAGGGTGTTAAATTAACTTCCCTTATCCTCAATGGGTGATTCCCCACTCCTTCCCACACTCCAACCCCTAAAAAAAATGGTGAAATGGGGCATGAAAATGAAGAAGAAATTAGGGAAGACAACCTATATACTGCCAGGGCAATGCCCTTCACTAATGGGAAGGCTTCAAGAATCACCCTTCGCAAACATGGGAAAGGGGTTGCGAATGCTAAGGCAAACAGGATAAATCATCGAGAACATGACACCTAAGGTCATGAATGTGAAGAAAAAAAGGGAGGCTGGGTCGGTCGCCCTTTATTGAAAACGCGGAGTGAGGCTCGCGAACTCGATGGTCAAAGACTTGACCCTTCAAGAACGCGGCCTACCCCTCATGAACGCGAAGTGTAAAATGAACCTGCACCAGAAGTTGGAATACTAGCAAGAACTTAAGTCCTCACAGACTCTGACCGAGTGCTCGGGATTGGTTCAGAACCCCGTGTGCGCATACAAACTCAGCTACATAGTAAACTATACATTTCGGACTCAACGAAACCATCAAAACTTTCATCCAAGATCATTTAGATTAAATGTGGTTTTCATACCTATAGTTCCTTTTTAACCTAATTTTACCCAATAGCGCAAAATGAGTTCGGAAGCTTTGAGACCCGAACCATGGGCCCCCTAGACTAAAATCAACGTTTTGGAGCTGATGGCAAAATAGGGAAATGAGCCTAAAACCAAATGAACTGTCCGATAACCAAACTGACAGTTCCGACAAGTCATAAATGACATTAGCCGTCGTGGGAAGCCTGGAAATGCCAAAAATGCATGGAAATGGGGAAAATGACCTGGAGGGTCATTACAAGTAAGGGCACTATGAGGTCACATTATTTCTTAACATGATGGAATTGATATCCAAAGAAAGCAATATGTGAACTTGTGAGCCAAATGAAGTATATGTTCACATAGACAATTGGGGCAATTTGACAATGTATGGACAAGTTTTATATCCAATATATGGACATTCTTAACATCTGTAATCTAGGATTTTATTGACTCATATAAAATAAAAAACATGTGACAAGGGTTCATGCTTTAATGGCAAAAGAGATTAGCTGTAACACCCCGTACATTTTCAAACTTATTTGACTACCTTAACATTTATGGAATTATTTAAACTTGAGATAGTTGGTGTATTAACCACTAAATTTATTGGGCTGAATTAATATTATGTTTATGAACCTAATGACCAAAATTAAGTAAAAATACATGGGCCCAAAAAGGGAGATGATCCATAAAAAATGGACCAAGTCTACACATCATTATACTTGGACTTATTGACCAAAAATTTGGCTAAGGATAGAATTGAGAGAGAAGGTTAAGAGGGAGTATTTAAGGCTGAAATTCAGCTTATTTTCAACATATCTCACTTGCAAAAAATTATATTTTCAAAGAAATACTTTTTCCTCTCTCAAACCCTAGCTACCCTAATTTTCTTTAAGGATTTTTGGATAAATCTTCCACTTGCAAGCCTTGGTAAGTTTTTATCCTTATATATTAATATATTATATTCCTAAGGGTGTGTATATCATGTTGGTTATGTTTAAAAAGTGTAGAGAAGTCCACTTATTGTGAAACAGTCCACTTTTGCTAAATCGGTAAAGGATTTGCCCTCTATGTGGTTTAAACTTGAAAGGGGACTTAAGGTCTTGAAGGAATTGAATTAGATGGATGAAATTTCAGTATGTTTAAGTGTGGTGCTGTACCTAATTCGTTACTCCTTGTGTATGACTTGTGGAAATATTTATACGTAATTGTGCATGGAACGTTTGGCATAGTGAAAGGAAAATACTTTCTTGTTATGTTAAAGTGAATTCTGAAATTGTGTGGACTGTTTTTGTTATATTGTTGTGGAAGGTATTTATGTGACTTTATGGAATAAATATGTGGAGTTGCATTGAGGTAAAAATGTGAAGTGTGCACTTGGTAGGAAATCTTGTCGGTTTGTGACGTCTATGTTGGTTTGTGGACTGTTTTGGTGGTGTTGTCTTGATAAGGCAGTAAGTTATGGTATAGAAGGGTGGAATGAAGTTATATGTCAGTATAAATGAAGGTTTAATGATATACCATGTGTTTGGGATGTTGGATAGTTTTTACTTCCCGCCAAGTAGCTAATTATCGCCTTGTGAACTTGTAATGTAATTAGCTTTTAATGTTAGCTTCGTTACGTAATTGTGTTGTAGAGTAACGCTTTAAGGAAGAGCTGAATTTTTGTAGTCACTTGTTGTAAAGATAAGGTATGTAAGGTTACTCTTTTCCGTATCCTTTAACCGTACCTATTGTTCACATCGTTACTGAACTTCTTTCCACTCCGAAATGTTTTAAAGTATCTCATTTCAGGTTTGTTAGCAATTGTTACTTACACGTCTCTTAGTTGTTGACTATTGTTCCAAAGCTCCAATAATGTTATGACCACCGATGTAACAATCTCACAAAAATTAAAGAAATGAAGTAATGCATATTTGGTTGAGTACGGGTGGTAGCTCTGGGGGCGAAAACCTAGCTCGAGCCGATCCCGATTGATTATTGGATACAGGGGGTAGCTTTGGGGGTGAAAATCTAGCTCAAACCGAACCTGATTTATTAATTTATGGGTGGTAGCTCTGGTGGCATAAGCCTAGCTCGAGCCGATCCCAATGTTATTTACCACTGATCAGTTGGTCCCAGGCATTGTATGATGTATATTGATATAAAGGTAAAAGGAAAGAAATGAATGTAATGTACATGGTTCCACACATACAGTACGGTGGTATATCAGTATTATCTATTCACTTGTATTTGATTCCATTTGAGTTCCTATATTTCTTACAGTTACTTATAGCCTTACATATTCAGTACATTCTTTCGTACTGATGTCCCTTGGTGGACCTACCTTACCTGCTACAGGCACATAAGCTAGTAGACCTTCACAGTAGGGTTCGGGTCATCTGCAGGCTATTGGTGAGCTCCAGGTTGATTCGGGGCTTTCTGAGTCATTTGTATTTAGTTTTGGTAATATGTAGTAGTTGTATAAGGCGGGGACTTGTTCCGATCTTAGTCATGGTTATATATCTTTTAGAGGCTTTGTAGACCTTGTAAAGTCAACCGCAAAATTTTCTTTCCTTTTAGACGTTGTGGCCCCAACGGCCAAGTCTCGTATCTATTTTGAACGTCTTTACATGACTTCCGTCATCGATATATTATATCTGCATGTGGCAGAATTTTTGTTCAGTTAATGGCATGCATATAAATGTTCATGATCATAGGTTAGTTCTCTCGAGCCTTACGGCTACAGGTGCCTGTCTACCCCAGTGGGATTTGAGGCGTGACAAAAATGGTATCAAAGCGGGTTGTCCTAGGGTGTCTACAAAGCTGTGTCTGAGTAGAGTCTTGCTTATGGATGTGTTGTGCACCACATTTATAAGTAGAAGTCTATGGGACATTTAGGAGTTGTTTCTTTTCTTCATTTCCTAGATCGTGCAATAGAGCCAAAGTTATAGGTGGAGTCATATTTAATCACTGAATTTGTTTTATGTTTTTATTTCCTCAGCATAGCAAAATGACGTTTACAAGGAGAAACAAGGGTAAAAGTAAGAAGGTAGACACGGTTGCCGTAGATGGGACCAGTAAATCACCACCTGAACGAGTTAATCAAGGTGAAGCTGAAAATGAGTTTGCATCGCGGGCTTCTTCTACTCTTCCACCTCCAGGAGAGTCAGGAAGGAAAAGAGTACCCCAGAACCACTTGTTAATGCTACTGAGTAGGATTTAAGGAATGTGGTGCAAATGTTGACTTGTATAGTTGTTGCACAAAATCAAGGACAAGCTGGTCCAACTACAATTAATAACGGTGCGGATAGGGCAGCTAGTCGACGGACACAGGATTTTCTTAAATTAAACCCTCCCACATTCACTGGGTCAGATCTTAATGAAGATCCACAAGACTTTATGGACCAAATTCAAAGGGATTTAGATGTTATGCACGTATCTGGTACAGAAAAAGTTGAGTTTCCAGCGTATAGATTTAAAGGAGAGGCTATATTATGGTACGAAGATTGAAAACTATCTAGGGGTATCAGTGTACTTGCAGCTAGTTGGGAAGAATTCAAAGCGACATTCCTTGATCATTAACTTCCATATGAGATTCGAGAGGCTCGTGTAGACTAGTTCTTAAATCTTCGTCAAGGTAATATGAGCGTCAGAGAGTACAGTCTTCGGTTTAACTCTTTGGCCAGGTACTCTCCTAATGTAGTAGCTACTATGGACGATAGAGTTCATAGGTATGTGGATATATTGTATCCATATTTGGTTAGGGATTGTGCTATTGCTGCTTTGAATAGGGACATGGATATAGCCAAGATACAAGCTTTTACACAGAAGATGGAGGATCAGAGGCAAAGGAGAAGAACACAAGAATTTGAATGAGGACCGTCAAAGAGGGCTAAACCTATAGGACAGTTCATGGCATCCCAAGGAGAATTTAGGCCTCTGGTTTTTAATAGACCACCTAGACGATCATTTTCTTATTCTACAGCAGATACTTCATCCCAATTTTGAGGGTTTAGAGGCAGTCAAGTAGGGAAAAGTAGTGGGATTCAAGGTTCACAGACAACAGGGTATCAAGAACAAGGAAGAATGAGACAATCGAGGTTTTCTTGTCAGCTGTATCAGCACTGTGGAAAGTTTCATTTAGGTGCATGTCGGCTTGGGATAGATGCTTGTTTCTAGTGTGGTATGTCGGGGCACATGATGAGAGAGTGCCTACGGAGGGGCACGGGTAGTATGACGCAACCTACTAGATCAGCCGTTGCATCATCCTCATCGGGTGTATAGCCTATTGGGCGTGGTAGAGGTGTTCGAGGAGCAGCTAATTCTAGTGGAGTCCAGAACCATACCTATGCTTTAGTGGATCGACAGAATTTGGAGGTTTCTCCTGATGTGGTTACAGGTACACTATTTGTCTTTACACGTAATGTATATGCATTAATTGATCCGGGCTCTACGCTATCATATGTCCCTCCATTGATTGCTGAAAAATTTGAAAGAACACCGAAATTACTAGTCAAGCCATTTGAAGTATCTACACCCGTTAGTGATTCTATTATAGCCAAGAGAGTCTATAGTAATTGTATAGTAACTGTTTGTGATCATGATACGTTGACTAATCCTATTGAGCTGGAAATGGTAGATTTTGATGTTATAATGGGTATGGAATGGTTGGCTTCTTGTTATGCCACGGAAGATTGCCGAGCTAAGAAGGTACATTTCCATTTTCCACAAAAGACCATCCTTGAATGGAGGGGTAATGTTGAAGCACTGAGAGGTAAATTGTAACACCCCGTACCTTCCCAACCCTACTTGATGATGATGAATAATGTTTGCTTAGGTGTCAAGAGATATAAGTATGTATTTGGTAAAGCTAATGACGAGAAAATTGAAATTTGGCCACGTATATGCAATTAGACTTTCATAGGAAGGGTTTTGTGATTTGTGGAGCATTTGGGTAATACCCCGTACACATTCTAACCTCATTTGGTGACTTGGAGTCATGTTTACTTGATGATTAAGATCACTAAGTAAGTATTTTGTAGTGTTTTGATAAGATATTGGACGATATGCAAGTATTGAAGAAGTGGCTGAAAAATTCAGCAAGGTTCTGAAACTTGCGCCACTACCCTGTTTCAGGGGGTGTGGTGCAAGCCCCTGATTCAGAGGGCAGTGATTTCTTGCGCCACTGCCCTGTTTTGCAGCAGTGGCGCAAGGCACAAAAAATGTGCCCTTCCTAGCTCGTTTCGCAACGCAATTCTATGTCGATTCTTATATGGTTTCTTTTGGTTCTTTGGAGTTCTTTGAGTGTTTTTAAAGCTTGAAATACCTCAATACACTCCTACATACTTTTACATGATCAAACCATGAAACACAAGTAATTATCAAAAATGTTCAAGGAAGCCATAGACGACTAGAATTCCTATTTTTGCGATTGATACGACGAATGAGAATCTCGTAAGAGAATATTGTCGTGACATTATGGAATTATTTAAACATGAGATAGATGGTGAATTATACATGAAAGTTGATGGGTTAAATGGATATGTGTTATTGGACCCAAAATGGAATAAAAGACTTGGCCCAAATGGGTCAAATGACCCATTCTTGCCATGACTACTCAATTATTGCTCCCAAATGGATAAGGATGACTTGAGCACTATATAAGGGTCCCAAAAATCAGATTTTTATTCTTCAACACACACAACACGTTTTAAGAATTATAAGACATTTTCTTTTTGGCTCTCTCAAACCCTAAGAACCCTAAGCCTTTTCTTTGGTGAAGATCATCCTATTCTAAGACTTGGTAAGTATTTATTTCCATGGATTAACATATTATATGCATGGGAGATTATGTATATCATGATAGTTTTGTTGGCAAGGTGGTGAATAGTGTATTTGTGCTTTTGGTGAAAGATGTGCCATCTTTGTGATTTGAATTTGAAAAGAGACTTGATGTCTTAATTAAAGAGCATGGTATGGATAAAATATGAACATGTATGGTGTGATTTTGTTATTAAACTTGTTATTTTTCTAAAAGTGTAAAGTGTGAGATTTCGGCCGGTATGTGCTATGAGGTGTATTAAGGTAATTTGATGGATTAATTGTGATGTGATATGGATAAGAAAGTGTAAAGGAGAAGTGTTGTGGTGAAATGTATTGATTTTCATGTATTGTTCAATGTATGGAATATTGGGGGATTTTTGGAATAATAATTTCATCAATGGTTTTGTCAAGGGGAAATGACATGTTTAAAGGCAAACATGTAACTCATTGATGTTCTATGCATTTGTAAAGTAGTTGATGGTTAATGTGAATCTCGTTATGTACTTGTGTTGTAGAGTGAAAGATAAGGAAGGAGCGGGAATATTGTATACGCGACTAAGATTGTGTATTCATATTAAGAATACAAGGTATGTAAGGTTACTCTTTCCATATCCTTCTACAAGATATTGTTCTTTTTGACATTGTACTTGTTTCAATTCCGAGGGGCTTGAAGTATATCAATTCAGGGTGACATGTATTGTTATTCATATGTGCCCTATTCTTAGATGAATTATGATTCACTTATCTCTTATTCATTGATTGAAGTTCCAAAGATGTCATGACATTGTAATTCCTAAAAGAATTATCTCAACGAGAGTAATGAGGTAAAAAGAGCTTGTTTAGTTTGAATAGCATTATTCCGATCATGTCTTGTTCCAAAGTCCTATAGTATAATGATTATCCTTGTGCTAATTGTTCATAAGTAAGAGTACCAATCTCATAAGAGTAATAAGAGAGGTGATGTGCAAGTTAGTATAATTATTCATCATAAGTGAAGTTGTCAATCTCATGAGGTAAAGGAGTGAAGTGAGATGTGCATATAAGTGTGTGCTTAGTTAAGGTGTTAATCTCATGAAGTATAAGAGTAAGGTAAAGCATATTGGTGTGTTTCAATTAGTGTCATGATCCATATATCAATTTCTCCCACCATAGAGTGGATGTATGTTC
Organism: Capsicum rhomboideum; assembly: GCA_031232105.1. NCBI lineage: Eukaryota > Viridiplantae > Streptophyta > Magnoliopsida > Solanales > Solanaceae > Capsicum > Capsicum rhomboideum. The sequence goes on along the minus strand of CP124713.1, from coordinate 83,690,476 downwards.
TCCCACCATAGAGTGGATGTAGGTTATGTACGTCAATAGAGTGGATGTAGGTTATGTACATCAATAGAGTGGATGTACGTTAATAAAGTGGATGTACGCAAGTAGATGAACAATAGTGGTAATGAACATAGAGGCAAGAAAGAATCTCTTGGGTATAGAAGAATCTATTGGAGACAAGTCTCTTGAGTGAAGGTGATTTCCCTTGAAGGAGAGTGGTTATAAAAGATAGTATACAAAATGGTGATTTATACACATTGACTATTCTCTCCTATTTTCTTTTATTGACATTCTCATGTATGATGCTATTTCTTATGAGCCTTACATACTCAGTACATTCTTCGTACTGACCCCCTCGGGGGACTTACCTTACATGTTGCAGGTGCAGGCACTAGTAGATTTTTAAACAGATAGTAAGTTGACGGTTAGTTGCGGATCTTTGGTGAGCCCCAGTTGCTTCGGGACTTATCACAGTTGTACATTTGTTTTGATGTTGTAAAGATAAAGCGGGGACTTGTCCCGACTTTTAGTTCATTTGGTCAATGCATCTGTTAGAGGCTTTTGTAGATGGATGTGGGTGTATAAATGTAAAAAGAGACGTATGTTCATTTTGAATTGATGGCTCTAACGGCCATAGTTTCATATTGTACATGTTTTCCATGACTTCCGCCATTGGAATTTTATATGTTATCGGTTACATGAGATAGTACGATGTTCATACGAGGATATGTATATGTACATGAGCAAAGATTGGTTATCTCGGGCCATATCGGCTTCGGGTGCCAATCACGCCTCGTTGGGATTTCAGGTCGTGACATAAATTTATTTCTTATCTTAAGGCAAAGAAAATGATATCCAAGGGGTACATATGCCATCTAGTGAGAGTGCAAGATACCGATGTGAAGCCACCAACTCTTCAATCGGTTCCGGTGGTAAATGAATTCCTTGGTGTATTTCCTGAAGATCTTCCAGGTTTTCCTCTAGAATGGAAAGTAGAGTTTGGTATTGATATGATTCCAAATACTCAGCCTATCTCTATTCCTCCGTATAGAATGGCCCCGGCAGAGTTACGGGAATTGACGGAACAATAAAAGACTTGCTAGACAAGGGATTCATAAGGCCCAGTATGTCCCCGTGGGGTGCACCAGTGTTACTTGTATGAAAGAAAAATGGCACATTGAGAATGTGTATTGATTATTGGCAACTGAATAAGGTAACAGTCAAGAACAAATATCCCCTCCCCAAAATTGATGATTTGTTTGATCAATTACAGGGTGCCAAATGCTTCTCAAAGATTGACTTGAGATCGGGTTATCATCAAGTAAGAGTTAGAGAAAAAGATATACCCAAGACAACTTTTCGAACACGGTATGGTCATTATGAGTTTTTAGTTATGTCATTTTGGCTAACAAATGCACCAGCAGTTTTTATGGATTTGTAGAATAGGGTGTTCAACCCATTTTTAGATGTGTTCGTGACAATGTTTATAGATGATATTTTGGTTTATTCAAGATCAAACGAAGACCATGCTAATCACTTACGGCAGGTGTTACAGATTCTTCGTGATCGTAAGTTATATGCAAAGTTCTCTAAATGTGAATTTTGGTTAAAGTCTGTGGCATTCTTGGGTCATATTGTGTCGAATGAAGGAATAAGGGTTGATACTCAAAAGAGAAAAGCTGTGAAGAACTGGCCAAGACCTACAACGCCTAAAGAGATTCGTAGTTTCCTTGGATTGGTAGGTTATTGTAGAAGGTTTGTTGAAGGATTTTCTTCTATTGCTGCACCTTTGACAAAGCTAACACACAAAGCAACCAAGTTTCAATAGAACGATGCATGTGAAAAGAGTTTCGAAAATCTGAAGAATAAGTTGACTTCTACACCCGTATTGGTACTTCCAAAAGGCATAGATGGGTATACGGTGTATTTTGATGCTTCAGGAGTTGGCTTGGGATTTGTATTGATGCAGCACGGTAATGTGATAGCTTATGTCTCAAGACAATTGCGGCCACATGAGAAAAATTATTTTACACATGATCTTGAGCTAGCAGCTATGATATTTGCTTTAAAGATATGGCGCCACTACTTGTATGGGGTTCACGTTGACATATATACCGATCATAAGAGTTTGCAGTATATTTTCAAGCAGAAGGACAAAAATTTGAGGTTGTAGAGGTTCCTGGAACTACTAAAAGATTATGATATCGATATCTTATATCATCTGGGAAAAACAAATGTAGTAGCCGATGCATTAATTATCAAAGCAATAGGAAGCACTGATGGCCAACTCACGGAAAAAAAAGGTATAGTCAAGGATCTACATCAACTAGCCAGCTTGCGGGTTCGTCTTCTTGAAACTCCAAATGAAGGAATTATGGTGCACGATGCGGCAGAATCTTCATTAGTAACTTAAGTGAAGCATAAACAGTATGCGGATCCTATTTTATTGCAGGTGAAAGAGAATGTACAACAAGGTTTGACAAAGGCATTTGATCTTACGCAAGAGGGAGTGCTTCAGTGCCAAAATAGATTGTGTGTACCTGATGTAGATGAGCTAAGGGGACGGATTATGACAGAGGCACATCATTCACGGTATTCTATTCATCCGGGAGCCACCAAAATGTATCATGATTTGAAAGAAATATATAGGTGGGGTAACATGAATAAGAACATTGCAGAATTTGTAGCTCATTGTCCAAATTGTCAACGAGTAAAAGTAGAGCATCAGAAGCCTGGAGGTTATATGCAACGTATAGATCTTCCAATTTGGAAGTGGGACATGATCAACATGGATTTCATCACCGGTTTGCCTCATACACTTCAGAAATTTGATTCCATATGGGTAATAGTTGACAGGCTTACCAAGTCAGCACACTTCCTACCGGTTAAGACTACTTACACAGCTGAGGAGTATGAGAGATTGTATATTAAAGAGATAGTTAGACTCCACGGATTCCCAATGTCTATTATATGAGACAGGGGAGCTCAATTTACTGCACACTTTTGGAAGTCTTTTCAAAAGAGTTTGGGAACCCAAGTGAATTTAAGTACGGATTTATATCCTCAAACAGATGGACAAGCAGAACGTACTATACAAACACTGGAAGATATGTGTCACGCCCCGAATCCCATCGAGACATGATTGGCACCCGTTGCCGATAAGGCCCGAGAGAACCAACCTTTGCCTATGCTCAATCATATGCATATAATATTCATAACCACTATTGCATAATATTACGACACTATAAAACACATATGCGTGGCATCTCAACACCTATGTAGATATGATCCCAAGGTATCAAGTGAGGTTATAAAGTACGGGGTGTTACAATATGCTACGAGCTTGTACATTGGACTTTAAAGGTAGTTAGGATGATCATTTATCTCTTATTGAATTTGCCTACAATAATAGCTATCATTCAATTATCAAGATGGCGCCGTACAAAGCTTTATATGGAAGAAAGTGTAGATCACTAATTGGTTGGTTTGAAGAGGGTGAAACTGCCTTATTTGGGCCAGATCTTGTTCATCAAGCTATGGAGATGGTTAAGGTGATACAACAGCAGTTACAAACGGCCCAAAGTTGGCACAAATCATATGCCGATGTTAGAAAAAGAGGGCTAGAGTTTGCCATAGGTGATTGGGTATTCTTGAAAGTGTCACCAATGAAAGGGGTAATGAGATTTGGAAAGAAAGGAAAGCTAAGTCCGCGTTATATAGGGCCATATAAGATTATCCGATGATTTGGTCAAGTTGCGTATAAAGTAGAACTACCCCAAGAACTCTTCGCAGTTTGTCCAGTGTTTCATGTTTCAATGCTTCGGAAGTGCATAGGAGATCCATCTCATATTGCTCCCACTGAAGATGTACAAGTTACAGAAGATCTCACCTATGAAGAAGTACCTACTGCTATTCTGGATTGACAAGTTAAGCGGTTAAGAAATAAAGAAGTAGCTTCTGTAAAAGTGCTTTGGAAAAATCAGCAAGTAGAAGAAATCACATGGGAAGCCGAGGAAATGATGAAATCTAAGTACCCGCATTTATTTCAAACTGAAGAGAAAGTTCAAGATGCGGAATTGGAGCAATAACAAGTTAGTATATATAAGTATTATGTCTATGTGATAATATGAAGAATGAACTTAGACTTGAAATTTTTTAGATTGGATAATGTTACTAACATTCGAGGACGAATGATCCTAAAGGGGGAAATATGTAACACCCCGTACATTTTCAAACTTATTTGACTACCTTAACATTTATGGAATTGTTTAAATTTGAGATAGTTGGTGTATTACCCACTAAATTTATTGGGATGAATTAATATTATGTTTATAGATCTAATTGAGGCTCAAAATTAAGTAAAAAGACATGGGCCCAAAAGGACAGATGATCCATTAAAAATGGACCAAGTTTACACATCATTATACTTGGAGTTTTTGACCAAAAATTTGGCTAAGGATAGACTTGAGAGAGGGGGTTAAGACGGAGTATTTAAGGCTGAGATTTAGCTTATTTTCAACATATCTCACTTGCAAAAAATCAGATTTTCAAAGAAATACTTTTTCCTCTCTCAAACCCTAGCCACCCTAATTTTCTTTAAGGATTTTTGGACAAATCTTCCATTTGCAAGCCTTGGTAAGTGTTTACCCTTATAGATTAATATATTATATGCCTAAGAGGGTGTGTATATCATGTTGGTTATGTTTAAAAAGTGTTGAGAAGTCCACTTATTGTGAAACAATCCACTTTTGCTAAATCGGTAAATGATTTGCCCTCTATGTGGTTTAAACTTGAAAGGGGACTTAAGGTATTGAAGAAATTAAATTAGATGGATGAAATTTCAGTATGTTTAAGTGTGGTCCTGTACCTAATTCGTTACTCCTTGTGTATGACCTGTGGAAATGTTTATACGTAATTGTGCATGGAATGTTTGGCATAGTGAACGGGGGTAGCTCTGGGGGTGAAAACCTAGCTCGAGCCGAGCCTGATTTATTGATTTATGGGTGGTAGCTCTGGTGGCATAAGCCTAGCTCGAGCCGATCCCAATGTTATTTACCACTGATCAGTTGGTCCCGGGCATTGTATGATGTATATTGATATAAAGGTAAAAGGAAAGAAATGAATGTAATGTACATGGTTCCACACATACAGTACGGTGGTATATCAGTATTATCTATTCACTTGTATTTGATTCCATTTGAGTTCCTATATTTCTTACAGTTACTTATAGCCTTACATATTCAGTACATTCTTTCGTACTGATGTCCCTTGGTGGACCTACCTTACCTGCTACAGGCACATGAGCTAGTAGACCTTCACAGTATGGTTCGGGTCATCTGCAGGCTATTGGTGAGCTCCAGGTTGATTCGGGGCTTTCTGAGTCATTTGTATATAGTTTTGGTAATATGTAGTAGTTGTATAAGGCGGGGACTTGTTCCGATCTTAGTCATGGTTATATATATTTTAGAGGCTTTGTAGACCTTGTAAAGTCAACCATAGAAGTTTCTTACCTTTTATACGTTGTGGCCCCAACGGCCAAGTCTCGTATCTGTTCTGAACGTCTTTACATGACTTCTGTCATTGATATATTATATCTGCATGTGGCAGAATTTTTGTTCACTTAATGGCATGCATATAAATATTCATGATCATAGGTTAGTTCTCTCTGGCCTTACGACTACGGGGTGCCTGTCCGCCCCAATGGGATTTGAGGTGTGACATTAGCCTTACATACCTTGTTGCGCAACTCAAATATTACAACAAATTAGTCTTTTTCCTTTAAGGCATTAATATACAATATAAGTACATAATGAAGCTAATATTAGCAATTAATCACAATGTTATCCTTGTAAAAAAGTAGCTAAACACTTGACAGGTGGTAAGATCGTCCTACCCCTATATACTTGGTGTATTACCATACCCTCATTTTGTAATTCAATATAACTCCACTCAACCATTCTATAAGGTCATCCACTGCCTCCCAACAATAATACATATAAACAACCCCTTAGGAATCCCAAAATCATTCAACACAATAGGAAAATATTGAATTCACGGCTTTCGATCACTAACCCGTGAGTTCTTAACAATAATACATATAAAATCCTCCACCCAAATCTATACATAAAGAGGGAAAACATTGGGGTAGTAACCTTACCTTTGCTTCTAAAATTTATCATCTTAACTTATGCTCCTTTAAAACTTTAAACTTCCCTTCAAGTTGAACCAAATAAGAAGAAAAATCTCTTTGGAGTTAAAGAGAAGTGGGACTGCCAAGCCTGGAGAAAAGGAGTTGTCCTACACTTCAAACACAAAGAACTTGATTTTTATTACTTTCCATGGTAGAACTCAACTAAACTTATAATTATTTTCACTTACCTTGGTTTCGAAAGAGGAGGGCTTGTTCAAGAACCCTAGGAGAATTTGAGGCGACTGTTTTAAGATTTGAGAGAAAGGGAGAGAGTTGGAGATAAATCTGAATTTTTCTTTGCAAGAATGAAGAGAAAATTAACTAAATTGGACTCTATAAGGACCCTCACTTGACCACCTCATTCCTTTTCATTTCTGTCCACAATTATCTAAGTACATGATACACCCACTTGACCATTTTTAGCTGGACAAATGTCAAAGTAGGTGATGCACCTACTGCCCCTTATTTAGTCTATTTAGCTTAAGTAGGTGATACAACTACTTGCTCTTTTAAATTGATCAAATAGTTTAAGTAAGTAACGCAACTACTTGTGACCTACTAGCTTAATTTAGTAAAGCAAGCACCTCATTTATTTTGTCCCATTTACTTTCTTTTTCTTTAACTTCACACTCATCTCTAAATTGTAAGCCCAAATACTACCTTACTTCTTCGAGTTTAAATGTACGGGCTATTATACGTAGTTTCGGTGCATGTATTATTTGAACCCATACTCTTCTCAGTTCACAATAGTCCTTCCAAAACATATTATATGCTCATACTATAATCTTTTAAAACAAGTAGAGAATACTACTATGGAGACTGGTGCTCAAAATCATATGAAATCATGCTAGTGAATCTTGCGCTCCAAATCATATGAAAATCATGCTAGTGAGCCTTGTGCTCTGAATCATATAAAAATGCAGCTAGTGAGCCTTGTGGTCTAAATCATATAAAAATACTGCTAGTGAGCCTTGTGCTCTAAATTATATGAAAATACTAAGTTTAGATTTTAAGACAAAAACATTCTTTTCAAATCATGCTGAAATTCATAAGGTAAACTTGTAAGCATTAATTAGATAGTTTTAAAATCATGAGATAGATTCATAAATATATGATAGGTTCAATTAACATGAGATAAATTTCATAAGCCTGAAATAGATTCCATAAATATCAGATAGGGCATATTTCTAGAATCCAAGATGTTTTTGTAAAATCATGAAAAGAAACTAAGACTTGAGTATTGGATTCAAACCCTATCTCTTTTGAAAAGAAATTAAAATCACAAGAACGTATTCATGGGGAAGAATAGGGTTCCCACACATTAAAGTTAGCCTTACATACGTTAGTTGCTGGAGAATGCTAGAACTTTGGTGGAGAAACATGTCTGATTGCTCCTTCCGTAGTTTTAAGCATTGTATTTAAAAGCCCTTGTGGTTTTGAGTTGATGAGATCAGAGAGGTATAGTACAGATGAATTCTAAGTGTTCCCCCTTGAAAACAGAGGTTTTAAGTCATGGGTATTAAGTGTATAATAGTGTTTAGATGAAAACAACCTTAATAGAATGAAGTGTAAAAACTCTAGTAAAAAAAAATTGCTCAATGCATTGTGCAACTATCACACTGGCAGGCCAACGCACCACACTGGTGGTAAAACTTCAGAGGGTGTTTTGTCTTGGTTGCCCCTCAGTAAAATACGCATAACTCTTTACTCAGAAGTCAGATTGATGAGCAGTACTTGTGGTGTTAGAAACTAGACTCGAAGACCTTTAATTTAGTAGTTAATAGGTCATGTAATATTCATATTGTAGGAGGAATGCTTGTTTGAAGTTGACCATTGTACAAACTAATACATTAACTTAATCGGTAGGGAAGCTTGCAACCCTACTTTGTGCTAGAGGTTTCTTATGACCTTAATTCGCATGCAATACACTTCTCACACTTAAGGCTCATCCTTAACACCTAGGCACAATCAAATTCACTTGGTTTGGGTCTAATTACATATGTGGAATGATGGTCATGGACGTAAATAGAATCTAACTCTAAATAGGAACACTATCACGAGTCTCACATGACTTCGAAAGGAGCATAGACATGAATAAATACATAACAACACAGACATGACCTCTATTGGCCTCTTACAACATGGAAAAAGGAACTCTCTCTCAAAAATTACCTGTTCATTCATCATCATAGACATCATCCTCACAAGGATTTTCATAACGTTCCAAGGAAAGGAATCATGGGCACTCATACGAGATATCTAGATCAGAACATCAACATAGCATGAGTTTATTAATCATCTGGCATGGGTTCATAGAGTATGAATGACATTGACTTGGACATAAGTCTCATTCAATCTGAAATTTCATGACATTAAATAAGAGTGCATTGAATATGGAAATAGAAGTGCTTTCACCTTAAACGATATGGGCATTCTTTTATCTTATCAATACTTTTCAACTATATTTCGTCCTCTCAATACCACACTCATTATGTGCAACTTATAATTATCACCAGGACACATATAATCACTAAGGTCTAAGTCTAATCTCATGCTTATACTATGCTCAAGATTAACTTGGAGGCACAAAACTCTACATTCATTGCAGTCATGCTAGTCTAAATTACGGAATCCTATATTTTATTTCCCTTTAGGAGCTTTTGCCTTTGAAATTTGATTAGCTCTTATGTTTATTCTAAAATTCGACAAAGTCTCTTTTGTATCTAGAGGTTTCCCCAAAGAAATACTATTTCTTTTTATTACCATAATCAACCAACCTTGCACTCCAACAAGAAGTCATTAGTCACATAATGTAATAACCCCCATGTTTATCAGCACGACATTCAAGTCTATCACTGCATTTACCTCATAGCTTTTTGGTAGCTGAAACTATTTAAGAATCTTCTCCAACACTCTTACAATTAACAAGTTCACATACTTGTACAAGGAGACGTGCAATGAAATTCCCTTTTAACTATTGCTCATAACTAAACCTTATCTTGTATTTCATCTACACTTATTGGCTTAGATAGAACAAACACGCCATAGTTGTTATTAAAAGGAGTATATACTCTCTCCCATCTTTTCCCTTACGTAGATTCTTTCACTACCACCTATCACATTATAAGCATGAATCACTAAAGGACTAGAGTACGAGCATGAATTGTATAAAATATGAATAAAGGCCTAAATTTCAATCATATTCTTAGAGCATGAATGGAGCATCATCATTTAGAACATGAACAATAGGAATGAAAAGGGTACTGTTCAATATTAACTTATACTTATCGTAACCTTGTCACTTTAGATGGGGCTTGTGGAAAATAGTACAATAGGCCCGAATGCTTCGCTTAGTACACCAAGTGCATAAAGCATGAATAGAGAGTTGTTTGATCGTCTTCATGACATAACCGTCCATCATAATCATGAATCAACGAACCTAGGGTTTACAACCAAGAGATCATAGGCACGACTCATTCAAAAATCTAATCTGACCATACACATGATGTAGCATGAGTTTTTTAGACATTAGGGGCATATGATGAGGCATGATTTCATATGTCATGAGCTTTATAACATAAATCTAGAATTTATGGAATCATAGAGTAGGATTAGGATCAGTGTTTGAAGCTATTGCTTCTCATTATAGGAACTAAGTATGGACGTGAATTTACCTGAAGTGTATGAACCATAGTCACGGGCAAATACATACAATATGAGAAGAGTGTTATCTTGACTGAAGTACAAGAAATATGCTAGGATAAGAATCAGTCGTTGTCTCATCATAATTCTTTCTAAAACTTTTTACTTTTTGAATCTCAAGACCTACCTTGGTCCTTAATTCTATCATCTTCCCTTTAGCTTAAAAGTGGACATTCTAAGTTTGTGGACATATTCTCTAGCTAAGCTATAATCACATTAATTTGCATGGTCCGGGTACTACCATACACCTAAATACCACACTCTCCTTTTTGAACTTTATTTGCAAATACTAAAGTTCGTGCTAGGATTTATTTTTGAGATACTTCTTAACTTCCTACCGCCTCTAGGGCTTTCATTCTTTAACTTATACTCTTATTGACGTACTTATCCACTTACAGTAATACTTAATAGTTTGTTCTCCTCTTATTAGTCTACTAACATCACACCTCCGCATTTCTATTAACCCAATTCAAAGAATTAAAACTGTATTAAGAGACTCAACATTATCTATCTATAATCCCTTCAATCCAGCTCATAGCGATATCAAAAGGATGTATCTAACATTTCACCACCTTTCATAAATTGCTAATACTAAATTAGGCACACATAACATTTAAAAGCTTAGATTCTCATGTACAATATACCACCTTAGGTACACATCTTTCTTTCTAATACTTAAGGCTTTTTTTTATCTAATTCCTTAGCATCCATTCACTTATTCATCTAGAGCTCACATATATCACACTTACACCTTTACACTTGCCACAAGTTATTGACTTAAGCTTCTGCACACATTGCTTCAAACCTACTAGATCTAATCCCAAAACTAACCTTATCACCCTTATATTGCTACTCTTTTCACCATGGTGATCATCTAAAGTTCAAGTTTAGTCTTTAATACTAAACATGGATGTAAACACTTATCTATTTATACCACTCAAAATTATAGCTACTAAAGTAAAAATCAAGAAACACTAGTCCATTGAGAGTTCATGACAAAATAATCAATCTTAATCGCACAGTTTATCTAATTGCAGCCTACAAACACATTCTCATTCCACAATATCATTACTTCTTATCCATTCATTATACATCATTTGCCTAAACTAGATTCGTAATCCTGCAAATATCATGGGGTCCTTTCTTTAAAATCACAAAGTGTAGCATAAATCTGTCAATTCCCGACCACTCTATCCTCCCATTCACAAACTATACTTGATATTTACTAACAGAATAATATGCCATCCTGAGCTTCTGCCCTAGATCAAGTATAATGTTGTCATGCCCCAATTCTAGACCCTGGGCATAACCGACACCCGATGCCATTGCTAGACCGAGCAAACTAGTGCATGGCATGTGACTTAAGCATTCTACTAGCATATGTGGAAGACTTAAGTAAAATATGAGAGATATTTTTAAAAATAACAAACTTCATTCATTAATAAGAAAACAATAAGGTTTCATAAACATGGTGACACATAGGTCAAAATCTAAAATTATATGAGTCCGATAAGTAACTGTGTATGAAGCCTCTAAAATTGAGATAATAATACCTACTAAGACAAGGCCTTGTCATACCTTTGTTAAACCAAAAATGTGATAACTAGATAAATACTAAGCCCTTGAAGTAGAGAGGACTCACCAAAACTGAAGGCGATCAACCTAATGACGCGTCTAACTGCGAGCTTGAGTACCTGAATCTTCCTCATAAAATGATGTAGCTTTGAAATGCATACATACTTTGAATGTACTACATGTAAAATAACAAGAAGGAAACATAACATACATGTACATAGAGCAGGGATAACCAATAGAGAGATAATTGAGACCTGAGATAACGGGTAGTCCTAATTCAGGCTGGTAATGTTCTTCCCAGTACCTGACCAAACCATCTCGGCTCGTCCCACTAATTTATTTAAATTTTTTTAGTGTTACATGTATATAGCCATTGCCAGCCATTGGGTAATGGCTAGTGGGGCTGTCCCACTGGCTATATGACCCCACCATCCCACTTTTCACCCCTACCCCCCTTAACTTATTTTTAAACCACAAAGTTTTAAAAATTATACTTTAATCTCATAATGTCACGACCCAAAAACTCAGATCATGATGTCACCTACTATAACACACAGTAGTTAAGCCAAATCCATAGCCCAAAATGGAAAGTAACGGGCTAATAAGCCGAAGAGAGAAAAATAAGATAGCAACTCTAAATAAAGCGACTATTAAAGGAAATAGGCCTAACATACATACAAATAGGGAGGGGAAAGAACAAAATATATTAAAAAGGTCCCCCAAGACCTGGTATCAGCCAGTATAAGAGCTACTACAATGTAAGGAGTACTAGATAGATACAATTTATACAAAAAATTCTCCAAAAGTATAAAATAAGACTAGTCCAAAATAAAAGGAGATGGATCTGCTCCAGTCGCTAAAAGCTCACCCTATAGTTCTGATCAATAGCTTTGCATGAGGATGACGTCAGCGGTAATGAGTTGTACTAGAACCTGCATCAGGGAAAAAGTTGCAGAAGTGTAGTATAAGTACCAAAACACGTGGTACTCAGTAGACATCATAGGCTGACTGATCTCGAATAAGATAAAATTACAATAAAGTGCGAATGTAATTAAGGTAAGGTAAAGAAAAGTCAGAAAGAACATAACATGTCAAAACTAGGCAATCAATGGAGATATGAGTAAATAGCTCGGAAAACATAATAATAATAGTTTAACTACAACCTAACCGGGCCCTTTTAATCCCAAATGGTACAAACAACTGGCAATAATACCCAACCGGCCCCCATAAGTACAATGAATGCAAATAATAAGTAATACTTAGTACAAACCAAGTTGGAGAATAATTAAGTGCGAAAGAATTTCATGAAATAAACTATGAAATGAGAGAAGTGTCCAATTATACCGTGTACTCCTCTTCCTCCTCCATATACCTTGCCCAAACTCGAACCAGACTTCCAACATAAGAACCAATAATATCGAATTCCCTAAATCAAACCGAGGCTAAAATAGATAATAATCAAGAGTATCTAGTGCCCAGACTTGAACCTAGGCTAAAATAGTTCAATTTCCTTTAAGAAAACCAAATCCATTTAAAGTATTCAAAAATCTCATTAAGCAAAAAAGGTGTTTTATACCAAGTTGTCTATATGCCATGGAAATAGAAAAACAACAACAACATATGAAATAAGGTTAATAAACAAGTCGAAGAACAATACCAAGTCAATCATTCAATAGTGAAGGAGTCTAAGGCCTCGTACCATAGAAAAGATACTATCATAGGGTAGTTGCTCTTTGGAAAATGCAACACTAACTATAAATCCCCAAGGGAACCCCACCTAATGCAAGAAACTACCCAAAACTATGCTAAGGCATTTGAATCTAATCCCAAGGATACTACGAACACTAAACCAAGTCCTATAAGAGAAATGACTACTAAGGTTAAGGATTTCATGGCGTAATTATGCTCTAAGGCCCCTAAACAAGCTATAAGGATCATAAATACCTAAATAGAGTGTATTCAAGCCACAACCAATAATTAGCAATTCATTATAAAAGTACCTTAAACAAATAAATTCTAAAAGTAGGCAAGTCGTCACCTACCTGGACGTTGAAGATCGTGTTAACAACCTACTAAATTGGAGCTTTTCCCTTCCGAGAAGCCTCTAGCCACTTCTACAGTACCAAAATAATAATCTACACATCAATAGTAAAAGAATGATACCTAATTGTGAATTTACACTCTGGGTTGAAAATTGGGTTAAAAATCACCTGTAGGGCCTGCTTATGGAATTCAGAAATTGAACCAGCAGTTGTGTCCCTCATGGGACAAGGATCTCATGCTCAAAATTTTAGCTTAACCATCCCCCAAATCAAGTCCCAAATCAGCCCACAAATAAAGAAACATAAGAATTTAACTAAAGAGTTAAATTAGAATTTGGGCTGAAACTTACGAATTATAGACGGGAAAATGATCAAGAATCAAGTAAAAAGCTAGCCTTAGCTCCAAATTATGTTTCCACAGAGTTTTCCAAGCTTCAAGGGTCCAAAAATGGAGGAGTTTCGGGTAAAAATGGAGAAATGATCAAAGTGGAGGGTATATATACTGCTACCTCCGCTTGAGAGGCGTCACTTATGCCACTGACCAACCTCTTAAGCTGTAGTCACTGTTTACCCGCCTCTCCCCTTAAGTGGCTCCAGAGCCGCATAAGCGGTCCTACAAAAGTGAAGGAGAGCTCGTCTGAGAGGTGGGTGATGGCATCAACTTTAACCACTTAAGCGAACTAAGGGTCGCACATGCAGCTACACCTGAAAATTTAGCCAAGCCTAAAATTACTTCGATCAGGTGCTTAACATTTGTTATGAACCCTGTGCATGTAAATAAAATATGCCACCCTACCAGAAAAGACATATCGGACTCAATTGAATCAACAAATTTCCTAACAGAGGTTGTTTCAACAAATAGTAGGTCCTACACCCAACCTTCCATTTTAACCAAAAACCAACTAATAGCCCAAAATCAGTCTGAAAGTCTCTGGATCTGAAGCAAAGGTCCCCCTAGCCCAAAATCCAAAGCTAACGAAACTATCAGAATTCTTATCCCAAACCATTTACTTGAAGTTTTGGCTAAAGACCAATTTCTCAACTTCAAAAGTTCCAAAATTGGAAAACTAACATAAAAACTAAACGAACTGCCTGGGAACTAAACTACCATTCCCAAATAGTCATAGATGACTTAGGGCAACCCTTGGAAAGCTCTAAATGCAGAAAATACATAAAACGAGGAAAATGACCTAGAAGGTCGTTACAATATCCATTACTAAAAGACTTTTGTCCTCGAAGATCATGTAACACCCCGTACCTTCCCAACCCTACTTGACGACGTTGAATAATGTTTACTTAGGTGTTGAGAGCTATAAGTATGTATTTGGTAATGTTAACGATGAAAAAAATTGAAATTTCGCCTCGTACATGTGATTAGCCTTTCATAAGAGGTGTTTTATGATTTTCGTGGAGCATTTGTGGGGTTCAAAATGAGTCTAAGAGGACCTCCACACAAAGTATATTAAGGGTAATAAGTAAGTTAAAGAATAGGACTTGAAGTATTTAACCAAACCCGCGAAGAAAAGTCGAAAAATGAAATTTTCAAAAAAACTAAGGGTGGGGAGCGCCAGGCCGCTTCGGGCAAAAATTTTTAGCCCAGAGGCAGAAATATGGAGCGCCCAAGGGTGTGCCAGTCTGGTTTTGGCCACTTTTTAAAGTTGGAAATTTTCTTAAGTCCCAAGGGTGCCCGAGGACGTATCGGGCTAATTTTTACCACGTTTCTTCTACAACCACGAGCATATACATGGAATGATTGAAATATTATATTGGTGTGGTAAAAATACTCGTGAACAAATTTGGCATCAAAATGACAATTTTACCCTTGTAGTAAAAAATAAGCCATATGTGGCTAGAATTGCTTGTTTTTGGGATTGAGGCTACGAATATAAATCCCGTGAGTGGGAATACCGTCATAATGCGTATGAAATGATTTAAACATGAGAAATTATTGATTTTATTGGGTTGAGTGAATTGGGCTCAAAAAGGGCCCAAAATGAAGAAGAAAACATGGGCCAAGAATGGGTCAAATGACCCATTCTTCCATTGACTAAGCCAACACATTGCATTAAATGCTAAGAGTGGATAAGGATGGAATTGCGGGCATATACAAAGGCCAAAAATCTGATTTTTATCATCACAAATACACATGCTTTTCTATTTTATTTCTAGACACTTCCAAGAACACCTCTTTTGCTCTCATAACCCTAAGGCACTTCTTGGAGAAAGATCATCATTTTTCAGGTTTGGGTAAGTGATTATTCTTATGGATTAATATATTATATTCATGGAAGAGTATGTGGATCATGTTGTTTATGCTTGGAAGTGTTGAACATGACACTTTGTATTTTTGTAAAAAATGTGTCATCTATGGAATTTAAACTTGAAAGATGACTTGTTGTCTTGATGAAAGTGCATGGTATGGATGAAAACTCAACATGTATTGTGTGATTATGGTCCTAAACTTGTTGTTTTTCTATAAGTGTAAATTATGGGATTTTGGCCGATTTGTTGTTGTGAGGTATATTGAAGTGAATTGATGGAATAATTGTGATGTTGTGATGATGGAGAGTGGAAAGTATGAACTTGGTGTGACATGCTATTGGTTATCATGTATTGGTCAATGTATGGAATATTGTGGGATTAATTGTATAATAATGTCATAAATGGTATTGTCAAGTGGGAAATGACTTGTTAAAGCCAAGCATGTAACTCATTGTCGTTATATGTCATTTTAAGGTAATTGGTGGTTAATGTAAATTCTAGTACGTACTTGTGTTGCAGAGTGAGACATAAGGGAGGAGAGGGACTATTGTGTGCACATTTAAGATTGCGTAATCATATTGAGAATACAAGGTATGTAAGGTTTCTTTTTCCGTATCCTTCTGCAACATAATGTTCATGTTGACATTGGGCTTGTTTCAATTTCGAGAGGCTTGAAGTATATCAATTCAGGTTGACGTATTTTGTTATTCATATGTGCCCTATTCTTAGATGAATGATGATACGCTTATCTCTTATTCATTGACTGAATTTCCAAAGTTGTCATAACGTTGAAATTTCTAAAAGAACTATCTTAAAGAAAGTAAGATGTAGAGGAACCTATTTTATTCTTGAAAAGCATTTTTCCAATCATGTCATGTTCCAAAGTCTAAGAATATGTGATTATCCTTGCACCAATCTTTCACAAGTAAAAGTACCAATCTCATAAGAGTAATAAGAGAGGTGATGTGCGAGTTAATATAATTATTCCTCATAAGTGAAGATGTCAATCTCATGAAGTTGAGGAGTGAAGTAATATGTATAAGTGTGTGCTTGAATTAATGTTATGATCTTTAATGTGTCACTCTCATAATTATCTAAAGGGTATAAGTTCAAGATGGAATAATCCTAATATGATGCTATGTTATCTACTATAGCCCACCACAGGTGGAGGCCCGGTGTTATATGGTAATGTGCGAGTGAACATATCCTTCCCTCACTATTAAAGGTGACAATCTCTTGAAAGTAAGAAATGAGGTAAAGCATATATGTGTGTTTCCGATAGTATCACGATTCTTAATGTATTATAAAAGTATCAATCTCTCCCAAGTAAGAACGAAGAAAAGTGTGTAAATGTATTATTAACCCACCATGAGAGTGGATGTATGTTAACTCACCATGAGAGTGGATGTATGTTAACCCACCATGAGAGTGGATGTATGTAAACCCACCATGAGAGTGGATGTATGTTAACCCACCATGAGAGTGGATGTATGTAAACCCACCATGAGAGTGGATGTATGTTAACCCACTATGAGAGTGGATGTATGTAAACCCACCATGAGAGTGGATGTATGTTAACCCACCATGAGAGTGGATGTATGTAAACCCACCATGAGAGTGGATGTATGTTAACCCACCATGAGAGTGGATGTGTGTTATATTATTAAACCACCACTAGAGTGGATGTATGTGGATGAGAGTTGTTTTTACAACTTACTAACCAAATAGATAAATAAAAATGGTGATGAGTATAGAAGTAAGAAAGAATCTATTGCATATAAAGAATCTCTTGGAGGCAAGTCTCTTGAGTAGAAGTAACTCTCTCTTGAATAAGAGAGTTTATTCACATTTACTATTTCTCTTATATTAACTTCATTGTTGATATTATTATATCTATGATGAATTTCTTTCTTATGAGCCTTACATACTCAGTACATTCTTTGTACTGACCCTCTTGAGGGACTTAACTTACATGTTGCAGGTGCAGGCATTACTAGACCTCCTCTGTAGACTGGGGATCATTTACAGAGTTTCGGTGAGCTCCACTTGGTTCAAAGCTTTCTGGGTCATAGTTGTATATTTTTTTGGTATTGCAAATATTGTATAAAGCGGGGACTTGTCCCGACTTTAAGTTGGTTTTGTAGATTATCTGTTAAAGGCTTTTGTAGACATATGTGGGTTTATGGATGTAAGAGATAAATGCACGTTTTGCCTTGATGGCCCCAACGGCCAAGTTCCTAAATATATATATAGCATATTTTTCCATGTTCACGTTTTCCGCATAGTTGCATAAGGTTTCATAAGATTCATACGAGGATATGCATACGAAGGTTCATGAGCAAAGATTGGTTCTCTCGAGCCATATTGGCTTCGGGTGCCAGTCCGGCTTGAATGGGATTTCGGGTCGTGACAGATCGAGACTCAAGAAGTATCTAAGGGCTCGAATAGGTGAGGATACTATTTCGTATTTCATTCTCGGTCTCCCAGGTAAACTCCTTGATGAGATGGTGAATTCACTAAACCTTTACCAGTGGAATCTCCCTAGATCACAACTATTTTATATCTCGAGCTTGAATTGTAACTTATCATCCAACTGAACCAAATCCCACTGGAGCACGAGACTCTTTTGAAATGTAACACTGAAGCATCGATACATAGAAAATAGGGTGAATGCCAAAAAATGCTGGAGGCAAGGCTAACTCATATGCTATATCCCCAACTCGCTGTAGAAACTCAAATGACCCTATATATCTGGGGAAGAGCTTACGCATCTTCCTGAATCTCATCACACCCTTCATGAGCAACACTCAAAGGAACACACGGTCACCAACTCCAAACTCTAATAGACAAAGCCTACAGTCAGAATAACTCTTCTGCCTGCTCTGAGCTACCAATAGCCTATCCTGAATAACCCAAACTCTATCCAATAACTCTTTCAGCAAATCAGTACCCTGCGGCCTAGTCTCGAAGGCATCAAACCACCCAATAGGATATCTACATTGCCTACCATACAATTCCTCAAATAGAGCCATCTGGATTTTCAAATTGTAGTTGTTATTATGGGCAAACTCCGCTAAGGATAGAAACTGATCCCACTGACCTCTAAAGTCCATAACACATGCTCGGAGCATGTCCTCTAGAACCTGAATAGTCTGCTCTGACTGGCCATCAGTCTAAGGGTGAAAAGTTGTGCGAAGATCGATTGTGGTTCCTAACTCCTCCTGAAAGGCTCGCCAAATGCTGTAGGTGAACTAGGAACCTCTATCAGAAATAATGGACATTGGTACCCCATGAAGATGAACCACCTCTCAAACATAGATCTGAGCCAATCTCTCTGAACTGTAAGAAGACTGAATAAGTAAAAAATGAGCAGACTTAGTCAACCAATCAACAATGACCCAAATGTTATCAAAACCTTGAGAAGTGTGCATAAAACCAATCACAAAATCCATAGTAATCCACTCTCACTTCCAATTTGGAATGGGTAGCCCATGAAGCAAACCGCCAAGTCTCCAGTGCTCGAACTTCGCCTGCTGACAACTCAAACACCAAGATACAAAGTTTGCTATATCCCTATAGAATAATGAGTATCCTGAAATATCAACTGAATCAAATTTCCATCCCTTGAAATGCAAATACAGATCATGAATTTTAAGATACCATCTGGGTCTAAGCTGTCCTTCCTGGCCTCACCCTTCATCTCCTGATCTTGAATGCCGCATATCGACTATCCTCAAACTGTCGCCCCTGAATATGCTCCAACAAAGTATGCTGAGCCTCAACACGGGCAAGAATCCTTTTAGGGTCAAAAATATCAAGTCAAACTAACTTGTTGGCTAAGGACTGGATGTCTAAGGCCTATGGTGGCTCCGAAATAAAAAGTAAAGCGAAACTCCCCATACTTACCGCCTTCCAGCTCAAGGCATCCGCTACTACATTTGGTTTGCTTGAATGGCATAGAATAGAATTGTCACAGTCCATTAGCAACTCTAGCCACCTGTGTTGAATGCCTCTAAATCTTTAGCGCAAAAAATACCGTCGCCAATACTAAGTGATGGGTGTGGTTATTGCACTCGTGCACCTTCATCTGTCTAGAAGGATATGCTAACACTTAGCCCTGCTGCATCAGAAGACAACCTCAACTAACATCTAAAGCATCATAATATACTGAAAAACCCTGGCCCTCAACTGGAAAAGTCAAAATTAGAGCTGAAGGGAGTAAGGCCTTGAGCTTCAAAAAGCTCGACTCACACTCGGCGAACCACTGGAATGGGATATCCTTTCTAGTCAATTTGGTTAGTGGATCAACGAACCATTTATAGTAACTTACCAACCTAATAAAACTATGCACCTTGGAAGGAGAAGTGGGCCTAGCACAATCACAAACTGCCTCAATCTTTGCTGAGTCTACCATAATCCTATACTTGGACACCACATGCCCCTAGGATGTTATAGACTCATGCCAGAACTTACACTTTGAGAACTTGGCATAAACCCACTGATCTCTCAAATTCTGGAGCACAATCCTCAAATGCTATTTGTGTTCCTACCTACTCCTCGAGTAAATAAGGATGTCATTGATGGATACTATCACGATGGAGTCTAAATAAGGCTTGAACACACACTTCATCAAGTCCATGATCGCTGCTAGGGTATTGGTCAACCCAAAAGACATCACCAGGAACTCGTAATGGCCGTACCGAGCCCTGATGGCTGTCTCAGGGATGTCCGCCGCCCGAATCCTCAACTGATGGTAGCCAGATCTCATGTGAATCTTTGAAAACATGGCTGCACCCTGAATCTAGTCAAATAGATCATCAATACGCGACATCAAATACTTATTCTTTATAATCACATTGTTCAACTGCTAGTGATCAATACACATATACATAGAACCATACTTCTTCTTCATAAATAGAATATGAGCACCCCAAGGAGAAACACTCGATCTAATGAAATTACCTCGAAGATCCTGAAGCTGAATATTAAGCTCTTTCAACTCGACATGATCTATCCGATAAGGTGAAATGGAAATAGTCCTAGTGCCCAACTCAACATTAATAGCAAAGACAATATCACGCTCAGGCTAGAGGTCATGCAAGTTGGTAGAAAAGATCAACAAACTCATAGACCATAGGAACAGAATCAAGGAAAGGAGTGTTGGCACTAGTATTATTGACATAAGCAAGATAAGCCAAACACCCCTTCGATACCTTCTTCCTAGACTAAATGTAAGAAAAAATCCCTACTGGTGTGTAGCTGTCAAAACTCATCCATATGACCCAAAGAATGGCAGGCATGGCTAAGATAATGATCTTAGCATAGCAATCCAAGACTGCATAATAAGGAGATAATCAGTCCATGCCTAGAATACCATAAAAATCAACCATATCAAGCATAATAAGATCATCCAAAGTGTCATACTCCACAACAATCACCAAATAGGATCTAAGAACCCAATCCACTTCTAAAGAATCTCCTATTGGACTAGCTACATGTATGGGCACAGGAAAAGGCTCGCTAATCCTCTCCAACAGGGAAGCAAATTATACCGACACATAAGAATAAGTGGAACCCAGATCAAATAACACAGAAGCTGACTGTCGGCATACTGAAATCATACTTATGATCATTGAGTCTGGTACCTTTGCCTCTGGCCTATCGAAAAAAAATATAACTATCAATGCCCATCGCCGTTTTAAGAACCTGACCAACCACCTATCTTTCCTAATTGGCCACCTCTACGAGAACCCTGAGAACTACCTCTGCGACTCTAGGAACCACCTCTGGTGGTGGCGCTACTGATCTAAGAGGTTGAGCTACATGTGATGAAGGATTGATCATACCACGCTAGGGACACTCTCTAGCAAAGTGACCAACCACCCCACAATCATAGCAAGCCCGGGGTGCCCATGCATGACGAGATGAACCAGCTGATCTAGACTGGTCACCATGCATTAAAGACCAAAAATAAGAAACCTATGGTGGTTGATTGTAGCTCTGACGGCTGAAATCACTTTAACCTGGCTGACCCCATTAGTAATCTAAAACAATGCTTGAACAGGCCGACTTGACTCACCATGCTGTCGATACTGCGTCTGATGTTGCTGACCTCTACTAGGGAAATTTTTACCTCAAAACTGTGACCCGCTGTGACTACAACTGTAACTACTCTGATATCGAGGTCTCTTATCGCTGCCTCCATAGTCCTCGTGATGCAAATCCTTAATAGTGAGGGCATAATCAACAACATCTAAGAATGATTGACCTGAAGATACCATGCTCTCAGTAGCTAGACAACCTGAAGTCTCAATCCCCTGATAAACCAACACACTTTCTCATGTTCAGTTGGTAGAATCATATTAGCATGCCTTTCTAGCTCATAAAACCTAGCCCCATACTAAAACACGATCATGGAAACCTACTCCAACCTTAAAAACTCATCCCTCAGTTGCTCACATACACTATAAGGCATATACTTCCCCAAAAAAGTCTCAGAGAATTGCACCCATGTCATAGAAGGGGACTTAGCTGGCCTGCACTTAATATACGCCCTCCACCACTGCTTTGCTAAATCATCAAACTTAAATGTGATGTAATCCACTAGGCCAAGATTATGTAACCTCTCCTGGCAGCTGGTAAGAAACTCATATGCATCTTCCTCTAGAGTACTAGAAAACCTCAAAGGGGCTAATTTAAGGAATTGACCCATTATATTTTACTTCTCAAAAGTCATGGCTGGATGGCCTGCCATCACTTGAGCAGCCATTGGTACTGGTAAAACCTCTACTCAAGGAGCCACAGCTGCAAGCTGGGCTCTTGTACTTGGTCCACCTTATGCTGCTCTCTGAGCGGATGTCTGGGCGCCATCTAGCGGCTGCCTTCTAATCATACCCAATAACTAGACTAGAGAAACTCATAGAATATACATGGCTATATATCCGGGTAGATCCTAGGCTAGTTCCTGTTCTATTGGCTGCTGTGGTGATTGATCTACTAGTGCTGGTGATGTGATGCCAAAATTACATATATTTAGTCATTATTTGCCTCACATTTAGTATTTTTATTTCTCCTTTTTGAGAATTGATTTTATGGATTATGTTAATATTATATTTTTATGTGTAGGATTAAATTGGTGTGAAAATGAAGACTTTTGGAGCAAAAATGCATTGAAAATGAGAAATCATATAATGAAATCAAACAGGCAGCTTAATGGATTGAATTGAATATAATATTAATATTTCTATATATGCATACAGAGTGAATTTTGAAGTAGAATTGAGAGAGAAGGCTGGCCACGTGTTGGCTGAATAAGTTCACTGGAAATGTGTCTTAAAGGCAACATATACAACAAGAAAAAATTGGGATTTTAATGTTTCACAATCCATTTTGGATTCATTTATTTTATTTGGGATTTTTTCTTACACCTAAAAATATTTCGTAAATATAAGTTTACACAACTATTGATTGAGAGAGTGCTAGGAGCCGCCGTAGAGGCTGGAGAAAATTGGTTTATTCTTTTCTTCTGTATCTTTGTTTATTTATTAAGTTATGCACACTTAAGCCTAAGAAATGTTTAACATTTTTTTCTTGGGTTTTAGAGAATTATTCATACTTTGATTTTTATGAATTAGTCTTTCATTGATTATTCAAGATTCTGGGATTTCTTTTACTTTTTTCATAAGTTCATAATTATGATTTTGTCTATAACATCTAATTGTGATTCTCAAGTCATGAGTAGAGAAATCCCATAACTAGGATTGTGGGGACCATATGATGAATTAACAAATTAGGTTAAAGTACTTAGTGATTTTTGAATGGTGTTTATGCATGCATTTTTCTCCACTTTGTATTGATTGCTTTTTAACGGTTGAAAATATTAGAACTCACCTTATTGTTACTTGCTGGACTAAAGGGGTAACGAATGAGAAAAAGGATTAACAATGACAATTGGAGGCTATTAACCCTTATCTAATAACTTGAGTTGTCCGTGAATAACTAATGTGGGATCAAGGGTACTGGTTAGTATAGCAAACACTCGTAGATTGGCCAAGTTGCATAGTGATATTCACATTGATAGGAGACCAACCATTTAGGTCAACCTAACTTACCAATTTTTCATGCCAAGAACTAGGATAGATCACTAGTACGCTACTTACTGAGCTATGAAATCATGGGGAACACAATCCTAGTCCATTCATAGTATTGATTACAATCAACAAATTCTCAGCACGTGTACTTGTTACTTGATTATACAAACTGTTACTTGTTACAGTACCCCCCCTTTTGAAAATAATTGACTATTAGCTTAAATAACAACATTGAACTTGTACCTAGACATATTCCCTGTGGGATCGACTCCAACATTGGTTGGGTTCTATATTTGATCATCGACTGCTTTATACTTCATTGCAAGTTGAATTTGAGAGAGATTAAATTTTGGCGCCGTTGCTGGGGAATACAATTTAGGATTAGTTCAAGTGTGTTTATTTAACTATTACTCTTTATTTCCTGTATATATTTGATTTATTTTATAATTTTTTGGAATATTTTACTATTCTTCTTGATATGACATCTTTAAAAGATGAAGTGTGGAGTGATAAGGACTCATGTTTTATTGATCCTTATTCTTTTGATCGTATGGATTATTGCATGGATATGATAGATTTAATTTGGGGATCTCTATGGGAGCCTGAAATATGTAATAAGACACTTCATGAAAGATAGAATTGAGCTCATTCAAGAGGTTGGTATATTTGGCTCATATATGTGTGTGCAATGGAATATAAGTACTTAGTTATGAGTTGTGTGAGGCAGAAAAAGTACTTATAAGCCAAATTGTGGAGCTAAAATTGGAGGCTCAGTTACTTGACCATCCTTATCTTTTTTTGATGTTTTTACTATTGAGAGGAATACGCTAGAGTTATGTGAGGAAGTAGATAGAATTAATTTTAAAAACTCTACTATGTGTGAACATGAGGATGTAAATAATACGTCAATTAATCGAACCATCTGAGCCTATTGAAGAGTGTACGGAGGAGGAGAAATATGTTTATATTATTGAAATTACTCTGCCAAAACCAGAAAATTATATTCTCACTTAAGGGCCAAGAAGTGCAAGATGCTACATCTAGTGCTTGGTTCCTTTATATTTATACCACCACCCCTTGAACAAAGTAAAAAAGTAGATGCAAAATTAGGGTTGCCATTCATAAGTTCAAAGTGGAAGGAAAAGTGGTGAAGTTGATGGCATCATGTTGTAACGTTAAATCAGTCGCTTTCTGGGAGGTGACCCAATTAGTAGTGTAGCTTCTTATGTTTATTTTTTTTTATATTGACACATTTTTTTGTTTTAGTTTTTTTTCTGTTTTACAGATTTAGGGGAAGTCTGAGTACCGAAATTTGAAGCTAAGGAGCACGTTTGAGCTTAAGTATGGGTTGCGTATGACCCTTAATCAAAATTTTAAAAAACACGCTGCTAGCCAGGCCCTAGAGCTCCTCAGGGAGTTTCTTTAACCCTTGTTTTACTTTGTTAATTACTTTGGGGACACAGTATCACGACCCAATTTCTCAGGTCATGATGGCACCCACTTTAACCCACCACTAGGTAAGCCAAACCATAGCCTGGAACGATAAGAAACAGGGCTAACAGGCGGAAGATAAGGAAATAATGATACAACTATAATAATAAGCAACCAAAAAGGGATATATATATATATATATATATATAAGCATGCTATACAGGAGAGGGAAGAGGACAAAATGCCAAAAAGAATTTCCCCAAAACTTGGTAAGGTCAGTACAAGAGTCACTATTACAAAAAGAGTACTAGACAGTGTCAGAATATACATCATAGTCTCAGAACATACAAAATAAGAATATCAAGACAGCTGAAGGAGAAGGATAAGCTCCGGACTCTAAAAGCTCACCCAATCTCCAATCAATAGTACAACTCGAGGGTGTTGTCAATGGCGGTGACTCGTACTCGAGTCTGCATCAGGGAAAAGATGCAGAAGTGAAGTATGAGTTCCAAAACCACGGGTACTCAGTGGGCATCACAGGCCGATTGAGATTAATTACAGTAAGAATATAAATAAAGTGAGAGTATATAAACTAAAGGCAATAATAAAGGGGCAGAGATGGAAATAATAAGCTACGCTAGACAAATCCGATAATAGAGAACAAATAACTCGAAAGTGGAAATAAAAGCCTAGCTATAGCTTAACTGGACCCCTATAAGCCCAAAAGACAGAAGCAAGAGGAAATATACTCAATCGATCCCTCATAAGCACGGTGGGAACCCAATCGAGCCATCCTGAAGAGTAATACTGAATTCAGGATGGGGTATAACAGTAATGAACATGAAATGATCTAGAATATGTGATATTCGTACCTTATACTACCTCTCCAATGATAACCACCATTCTATCGATATTTCCCCATTTCCCAACCCCAGATCAGTAATAGAAATGATAGTAAATAACCGACTCGAACCTAAACTAGAAAATAAACAATATAGCATATGTTAGACTCGAATCGAAACTGATAGATAACAGTAAGAAAAATGTTGGAGTCGAATCAAAACTGATCGATAATAAAAATATTTAGAGATATCCCAAAGTTTTAAGCCATTTCTACTCCATATAATCGTAAGTCCAATTTTGGGCGGCCAAATCCTTTTAAGGAGAAGCAGATTCCAATTATTAAATCAGAAAAATGCAGTTTAAGGCCAAATACCACCCTATCGGGGTAATAAAGCTAAGTAGGCCTATAATAATGACTAAGTCAACCCAAACTTAGGTAATAGCCTAAGGGAGCAGTTATGTTATTAGTTAGGTCTAAAAGGGCATTATTCTCAGCATCCTATCTTAGAAAGAGGCGGTGGGGCCCACTACCAGTCCCAAAAACCCAACCTAAGGTAAGTACCTACTTGAACCTAGGCTAAGGCCTCTCAATACCATCCTAAGGCACTAAAGGAGCTAAGTCTAGTCCTAAAGAATAGTCATAGGCTAATATAAAGGAAAATGGGGTTGAATCCTACCCTAAAAGGCCCATAATTAGCTAATATAGTAAATAAATGCTAAAAGAATGTTCACACCTTAAGATCCCTCCCACAACTACCAAAATATCCTACTAATACCATAAGAAAGAAAAGTTTAGAAGAAAGGTATGCCTAGCCAACCTGAACGTCGCTGAAAGCACACAAGAGCCTCTACAACAGAGCTTTTCCCTTCTAAGAAGCCTCCGACCGCTGGTGCACTATCAAAATAATGTTCTACGTATCAAGATGAGAATATCGATACCCATATTTTGAATTTACGCTATGGGTCAAAAATTGAGCTAAAAATCCCCAATGAGGCCCGCTTGCAGAATCATGAAATTTAAATCGTCATAGCATCCCTTGCAGCTCAAGGACCACTTGCCCCAAAATTGGGCATTATCCGAGCTCCATAACAACCCCAAACATTCTCGACATTAAACGGGAAAAATAAGAGTTATACTATTAATTAGACGAAAAATTAACCGAAAACTTATGAGATAACGGCGGGAAAACGATCACTTTAGTGTTCCAAATCAATCCCATCTCCAATTTATGATCTCCCACGAATTTATGGGCTCTCAATACCTCTAATGGAGTTTTAACACTTAAACTTTAAGCTGAAAAAGAAGGGAGGAACCTTATGTACTGCCAAGGGTCCTTCTTCGTAATCGCGGGACCCCTATCATAAATGCGGGAGCTGGACAAGACCGGTCTTCATGAACATGATCGGTCTAATGCAATCGAAAAGTAGGAGCCTGGACTGGCCAGGTCGGCTTGCTCTTCTCGAATACGAAGGCTAGCTGCTAATGCGGAGACCAAAAGCCTTGATCTTCGTGATCACGGCCAAGGACTCTTGAATGGAAAGGACAATTTCGGCCTGCACTAGGTGTTGATGCACCAACAACTTTGCTAAGTTTCAAATTCTTCGGATGGGCCCTCGGGATTCGTTCGAAATCCCTTGAATGAAAATGAACTATGCTATCCTACCAAATTTGGCATTTCGGACTCAATGAAACTATCTAAATTTCCATCTGAGGATGTTTCGACAAAAAGTGGGTCCCATACCCAAGGTTCCATTTTGGACTAGAATTCGCCCAATAGCCAAAAATAAGCCAGAAAGCCTCGGGACCTGGACCAAGGGCCCCTCTAGCCTAAAATCATCATTCTGGAGCTAATGAAACCGTCAGAATTGGTATCCGCAGCCGTTTACCTGAAGTTTTGGCCTGAGACCATTTCCTTAACCACAAATACTTTAAAACAGGGAAATGGATATAAAAACTAGATGAATTGCCCGATAATCGAACTTTCAGTCTCTGCAAGTTATGAATGACTTGGGTAGCTATAGGAAAGCTCTAATCACAAAAAAAGTACAAAAATGCAAAAAATGACTTAGAGGGTCATTACAACATCCACTACTAAAAGGACTTTCATCCGCGAAAGTAAAGTTAAGAAATATTTGAAGGATTGAACAGGTAAGGATACTAAGTTCGTATATCACGATCGGTTTCCTAGGTATCCTCCTTGATTGGATGGTGTCTCTACTCTACCTTAACCAAAGAAATATCTTTGGAACTCAACCGCCTAACATCTCTGGCTAGAATGGAAACAGGCTTAATTTCAAAGGCCAACCTCTAATCCTGTTGAACCGAGTTCCACCGAAGGACGTGAGACTTATCCAAAATATAGAATCGAAGAATCGATACATGAAAGACTGGGTGAATAGCCGAGAAGACTGGAGGTAAGGATAACTCATAATCTACCTCCCCAATTGTCTGAAGGATCTCGAATGGCTTGATATTCCTGAGGCTGAGCTTTCCCCTCTTATCGAAACTCATTACGTCCTTCATGGGTGACACATGAAGGAAAACCCTATCACCAACTCCAAACCTCAATGCATAAAGCCTACGGTCAGCATAACTCTTTTGCCTGCTCTAAGCTACCCGTAGCTGATCCTAAATCACCTAAACTCTGTCTAATGACTCCCAAACAAGTCAATACCTCATGGACTAGCCTCTGAAGTGTCAAACCAACCAACTGGATATCGACAATGCCAACCATACAAAACCTTGAATGGTGCCATCTGAATACTTGAATGGTAGCTGTTATATAGGCAGACTCTGCCTAGGCTAAAAAACTGCTCCCACAGACCCCCAAAGTCAAAGAACATGCTCGTAGAATATCCTCCAAAACTTGAATAGTTTGCTCAAACTTTTGATAATGATCCTCGTCGAAAACTAGAATAAAAAATGCAGAAAATTAAACTAAAGAAAAGGATATGTGAATTTATCAAAATCTAATCAGATTTATGAGCAACAAAGGACTTTATATCTTCACCTCTCAATTGAATCCAATCAAACAACAATAACCAAAACTCTATCTAAGACGAGAAACCTAATTGAATTCACAAAGAGAGAAACTCAATGATTGATTAAGCTAGAAGAAGTTAACACAAGTAATATCGGGAATCCACCCTAATCACTCAACTACAATTACCAACTATGAACTAAACTAATGCTAGGCTTCACCTAGAAACTACAAGCTTAAAAGCTCTTAAATATTCAATTCATCATAAATTTCATAAACTAAGGAAGAAAATAACTAAGGCCACTATTTATAGTTATTGCCTTTATAAAAATAGCCCAAAAGTGACTACTTTAGAAATAACCTACAAGGGCCCTTCTTAATTGCCCAAAAGGCATCTTGATAGCTCTTGGCCTTGTGTATTTATTGCTCCATGGCTTCCTCCGGGCTCCAAGCTATCATCCATATGTGGAAGCCTCTCCTAATGGGCCATAAGCTACCCATGCTCGTATCATTCTCTCCTTAAAAAGATTCATCCTTTAAACCGAACCTTGCAAAAACACGAGAAGGACAAACAACAAACATATCCTCATAGCATGAGGGTTAGCACAAGGGTTATCAACCACACCAACTTGCCAAAAAGGAACACATTTGAAATATAACCAACTATCCTTTATGTTGAAGAAGACCCATTCATCATATAAGGTACAAAGAAATTGGTTATAAGCAACATCATGAGACAAGGAAACCACAAAGATCTTAATGGCATAAAAAATCCCAAGAAATGATATCACATATGATTTAGGAGCCATAAAACACAATCGTTTCATCACCTCACAATAAGACCTTACCAAAAATGGTGCAATCACCCATAAGGGTTTATTCGGGTCAAAGAAGTAAAAAATCCACATATCTCTACCTTTATATAAAACTAATCCCATACCATCATGGGTATCATCATAATCAAAGAGGTAGTATAGAAAGATGTTAAGATCACTATTCTTATCTAGGCCGTGCCAAAAGATAAGGACACTGGTAGATAAGAAGAGACATTTTAAGCACAAAGCAACCCTCTCTATCTAGCAACTTCCCAAAGAAAAGAAGTGCACCAATGAAACCATGCTTCTAGAATGGTCGAGGAATCTATTAGGAGTTAAATCACTCCATATCAAATAATACTCCCAATGAGTTGGGTCCCTCCTATCATAGTATCAAGCATGCTTCCAAGAGTTTCATTTGAAACTTCAACTTGTCCAACCCTATGAAGGTAACAAGGAACTTTCAATATCCATGGACTCTCCCAAAAACAAATAAACAACTTAGCACCCACTAGTTGTGGTTCACACAACTTAAGCACAATGTGTCAAGCAAGGATGCAAGAATATAGGAACTCCCTAGGAGATGACACATTTGCCTTGGGGTTCATAAACATAAGAAGACATTTGAAAAAAAGGTTATCATATGCAAACTAGTAGTAAAGAAAGGTGTTACTTAAATGAACTTCATCCAAAATGTGCCCATATCTAGAATCACCATTTGATCCACAAGCATTTAGGCCTTGATCAAGAATGGGGTCACACAAGAATGAAAGGGTCATTGGAGAACATAAAACCCCTTCTTTTTGACCACTAACCCCTCCAATAGACATACTATCATCTTTCAATAAGAGAGTTACATCTTCGAAAAGTGTGTCATCATACCATAGTGGATTCTCAATCATTTGGTACACTTCTATCAAGCCAAGATACACCACTATGCATTTCATCTTCATTAGTCATGTCAAGATCAAACAAGGGATTATCTTTAAAAACACATTTCACCTCAAAATCCTCATGAGTAGAACAAGGAATGGAATTGGAATTCAAGGATTCATCATTTAGGTGCAATGACTTCACATGACTATCTACATGACCAACTATATCAATGTCATCACCAAATTGAGGTTCCTTAAGTTTATCACAAAACTCCTCATTTAGTGGGTCATCATTACACACAAGTTAATCAAAACCAATATCACTTGATAATGAACTATCATTCAAAGCACATGTATCAATACTAGGTGGACTCAAATTGATCTTAATAGAAGAATCAATTTGGTCATCAATAGGATCGACTAGTGTATCCACATTCTCAACAAGCATATTATCAAAACATGGCAAAGAATTACATGACAATGTACTATCATTCAAGGCGCAAGTGTCAATACTAGGTGGACACAAATTTATCTTACAAGAAGAATCGATTCGATTATCAATAGGATCAGCTAGTGTATGAACACTCTCAACAACTACATTATCACTATGCAACAAGGTTCCATCAGGATCACCACAAGGCAAAGGATCTTTAAGTTCACACACATACAAGCCATCGTTTACACTCAAGTGGCTACTAGCCATACAAGGATCTACTTTTGACAAAGTGTAAGGTTTAGCTTTGTTACCTTGTAGCTCATAGGAAGGATTGCATTCACCTTGTTTTGCTTTCAACTCTTTTGTTTTAAGCTTGGAGACCATTTGGGAGATCTTTTCAAGAGTTCTTTGCATGGAATCAAACAATTTCTTCATCCTCAAAGTACTAGGATCCTCGATTGGGAGTGGTTCACTTGTAAATTCTTCTTGAAACGTTGAGTTCACTTTACTTTCATGGACTATTAATCCTTCTATCCTACCTCCAACATCATTACCATATGTAGAACTAGTCATATTAGAATGAGGATAAGAAGTACAAGTTCTTGCACCATAAGAAGTAGAGAATAAAATTTGCCTATGGTCCACATGACGTCTTTGAATTGGTTCCACCCACACATCTATAACCCCTCGACTAGAATAGGAAGTAGCACAAGATGAGGAAGGTAATTCATCCCCATAAATTCCCCTTCTATCACAATCCTCCTCAACTAGTTCATAAGACATATGGGAGAAAAAATCATACCTCACATCATCTTCATCACCATGGTGTGTAATATGAGAACCCCAATACCCTTCATCTTCACTATCAAACTCATCATAAGATACTTCTACTCCTTCACGTTCATCAAAATAGCCATAAGCTCCATGTATCTCATATTCATATCCAATGTAGTAATCCTCATCACCATGTCAATCTTAACCTCTTGGACCATCATATCCTTCATAGGATTCACCATCATACCCATAAGCTTTATTAATTTGCTCACAAGCACTCAAAGAACCCTCATATGTCTCATCATCACTATACTCATAGCTCATGTCGCTACAAGCATAGTCACTAATGTCATCTCTATAATAATCCGAAGCTATGGATGACATTCTTCCTTATATCACCCTTTGTACCTACATAACTAGCAAACAAGTTAGTAATAAAATCCTCACTTCACTCGTATATTAACTCTCAACTCACCTTCTACGGCATCTCCTCAAGATTGCTTGTGAAATAGCTTCGCTTAATCAATTCAAGGTCACCTATCTTTGTGATGGAGTGGATTCTTGTGACTCTTCAAAGAAGAAAGACTTAAATAAAGCTAAAAGGAATTGAATCAAGAAAGTTATCTACGAATTAAGATGAGAAAAGTATAAGAAAAGAAGCATGAAACTAATTGGACTAAAAAAAACTAACAAAAGTACAAGAAATTTACTTGTTGTTACTTAATTTGAAGAAAAAAAGATTTGATGTTTAGAAACTAGTTAAAAACTAATTAAAGATGTATTTAGTATTTAAATAGTAGAGAAATCGAAGAAAAATAAGTGGGAAAAAGAATTAAGATGTTCAGACACTTGGAAAAATTTTAGGGCCTCAAAGAAGTTCATCACTTGAAAATTTTGATTTTTGATGATTTGATGATTAAAACTAGTTAATAAGTAATTAAAGATGTTAATTAGTTGATAAATCGAAGGAAAAAGAGTGTAGAAAAAGAATTACGAAATTTGGACACTTAAAAAAATTTTTAGGTCAAAAACTTTATGAGTGTTGAAACCTGAAAAATGACACTCTCTGAAGTTGAAGTACAGGCGCCACATGGCGCGATCGGGCTGGTAGGACGCTGAGTTGGCTGCTTCATGGTGGTCAACAGTTGACTTTGACCATTGGCTGGTGATGTGGAAGCTGACGTGGCAGTCCACATGGATTTTTTTTTTTTTTTTTTCAAATTTTGATTTTTTTTTTCAAATTTCCACATGTGGACCCAAAAACACCTTTGACCAAATTTGACTTGAAATTTTGGATCAAAGTGTACCTTTTTATTCTTCTTCCTCAAGAATAACTTGAAGACTTCAAGAACACCTAGAGTACCAAGAACTCGCACTAAATCCTAATACCCTCAAATCAACTCGGAATTGACTCAAAATTTAGAATTAACTTCCCCTCAATGTAGGGAACAAACCCCAATAGTTTTTATCCCTTAATTCCAAGCAAAAAAATAAACCCATTTTCTCCATCTTCAAACTTTTAAGAATGCCATGAACACCATGAAAATTCAAAAATTCAACCTCAACCAAACGAGCTCCGACTATCTACGAAATTTTAACCACAAGCTCTTTTCAACACCACGAACACACTCCAATAATTTTTAAACTCCAATTTCAAAACAATTGCTCCCAAAAATTAAACCCACTTGCAATTTCTTTAAATCATGAAGAACACCATAAAATCCAAAATTGACCCAGTGAAATTTAACTCCGTTTTCCCTCAAATTTTAGATCCAAGCTCCAATTGACTAGGGAAACAAACGCCTATACAATTGAACCTCCAATTTTGCCTCAATCAACAAACCCACTTCATTTTTTCAAGTTTTTTCAAGCTCAACATTGGTGAAATTTCCAAACCACTCAAAATCAAGGCAAATTTCAAATCCAAACTTCCAAAACACTAGAGAACACTAATCTAGTGCTAGAAACTCAAACAAAAACATGAATCACACAATTTGTTTTTTGATTTTCTAATTTTTGACCCAATTTTTTTGTTACGATTTTCAGATTTACCAATTTAGAATTAAGAATTGTTGGAATAACTCTTTAGCCTAAGCTCTGATACCAAGATGATAACGATCTTAGTTGGAAACTAGAATAAAAAATACGGAAAATTGAAATAAAGAAAATGATATGTGGAATTATCGAAATCTAATCGGATTTATGAGCAACAAAGGACTTTATACCTTCACCTCTCAATTAAATCCAATCAAGCAACAATAATTTGAATTCAATCAAAGACGAGAAACCTAATTGAATCTACAAAGAGAGAAACTCGATGATTGATTAAGCTAGAAGAAGTTAACACAAGCAGTATCGGGAATCCACCCTAATCACTCAACTACAATTACCAACTATGAACTAAACTAATGCTAGGCTTCACCTATAAACTACTAGTTTAAAGGCTCTCAAATATTCAATTCATCATAAACTTCATAAACTAAGGAAGAAAATAACTAAGGCCACTATTTATAGTTATTGCCTTTACAAAAATAGTCCAAAAGTGATTATTTTAGAAATAACCCACAAGGGCCCTTCTTGATTGCCCCAAAGGCATCTAGATCGCTCTTGGCCTTGTGTCTTTATTAGTCTATGGCTTCCTCCATGCTCCAAGCTATCATCCATATGTGGAAGCCCCTTCTAATGTGCCATAAGCTACCTATGCTCGTATAAAACTATCCGTCAGTCTGGGGATGGAAAGCGGTGCTAAGATCAACTAGGTACCCAACTCCTCCTGAAATGACCTCCAATATCTAGAGGTGAACTGAGAGCCTCTTTCTGAAGTAATAGACACGGTCTCTCCATGAAGGTGAACCACCTACCAAACATAGATCCGAGCCAACCACTTGGCATTGTAGGAAGTCTGAATAGGGATGAAATGGGCAGACTTGGTCAATCAATCTGTGATGACCCAAATGCTATCAAAACCACAAGAAGTACGAGGCAAACCACCTATGAAGTCCATAGTAACCCACTCCCACTTTCACCCAGGAATGGGTAGTCTCTAAAGCAAACCACCTGGTCTCAGATGCTTGGCTTTCACCTGCTGACAATACAAACACCAAGCAACGAAATCCGCTATGTCTCTCCCCTTATCACTCCACCAGTAATGCTGCCTCAAATCTCTATACATCTTAGTCATCCCAGCGTGAATAGAATATCTGGAGCTATGAGCCTCCTGAAGTGTAAACTGAATCAAGCCTCCTACCCTCGAAACATAAATGCGGCCTTAGAATCTCAATATACCCTCAGAGTCTATGGTAGCCCTCCTTGACTCACCCCTCTTCACCTGATCTTAAATGCCACACAACCTGCTATCCCAAACTGCCAGCCTTGAATCTGCTCCAACAAGGTAGACCTAGCCTTTACTCTTGCAAGAATCCTCCTGGGGTCTAAAATATCAAGTCAAATCAACCTGTTGGCTAAGGATTGGATGTCCAAGGTGAACAGTCTCTCTGAAACTAAAAAGAAGGCTAAGCTCCCCATACTTACTGCCTTCCGGCTCAAGGCATCCGCTACCACATTTTCTTTGCCCGGATGGTATAGAATAGAGAGATCGTAGTCCTTTAGCAACTC
Source organism: Capsicum rhomboideum (assembly GCA_031232105.1). Lineage (NCBI taxonomy): Eukaryota > Viridiplantae > Streptophyta > Magnoliopsida > Solanales > Solanaceae > Capsicum > Capsicum rhomboideum. The sequence continues at coordinate 83,654,848 of CP124713.1, read as the reverse complement.
AATCCACCTGCGTTGTCTCGAATAAAGTTCCTTCTGAGTCATAATGTACTGGAGACTATAATGGTCGGTGGATATCTTATAGCAAATACCATATAAGTAATGCCTCCAAATCTTAGGCATGAAAATTATCGCCCTCCAGCTAAGTCATGGGTTGGGTAATTACACTCGTGCGCCTTCAGCTGTCTCAAAGTATATTTTATAACTCAACCCCACTATATCAGAACACAACCCAAACCAACACAAGAAGTATCACAATAGCTAGTAAACCCCCCGCCCTCAACTGGAAGAGTCAGAATATGAGATGAAGTGAGCAATTCCTTGAGCTTTAGAAAGCTCGCCTCACAGCCATCGGATCACTAAAATGGAAACTCCTTCCTAGTCAATATGGTCATAGGTGCTGTAATTATCACAAATCTCTCTACAAATAGCTAGTAGTAGACTGCCAACCTAATAAAACTACAAACCTCGACCGAAGATATCGACCTAGCCCAATCACGAATGACCTTAATCTTCTCTAGGTCTACCATATTCCTATCATTGGATGCCACGTGCCCTAGGACTGCTACTGACTTAAGCTGGAACTTACACTTTTAGAATTTGGCACAAAGCCAATGATCTCTCAAAGTGTAGAGCACAGTCCTCAAATACTGCTCGTGTTCCTCCCTACTCCTCGAATATACAAGGATGTCATCAATACTCTACAGTACTCAAATGCTGCTCGTTCTCCTCCCTACTCCTTGAATATACAAGGATGCCATCAATACATATGATCATAAAAGAGTCCAAACAAGGCTTGAATAAGCAGTTCATCAAGTCTATGAATGCTGTTAGGGAATTGGTCAACCCAAAAGACATCACCAGGAACTCATAATAGCCATAGCGAGTCCTGAAGGCTATCTTAGGGATGTCCTCTACTCGAATCCTTAACTGATGGTAGCCAGATATCAAGTCAATCTTAGAAAATACTACCATAGCCTGAAGCTGGTCAAATAGATCATCGATACGAGGTATATGATACTTATTCTTTACTGTCACCTTATTCATCTACCTGTAGTTGATACATATACGCATAGACCTATCTTTTTTCTTCATAAATAGAATAGGAGCACTACAAGGCAAGACACATGGCCTAATATACCCCTTAACTAGAATATCTTGAAGCTGAATATTTAGCTTCTTTAACTCGGCAGGAGCCATGTAGTAAGGTATCATAAAAATAGGTTAGGTGACCGATTCAACATCAATAGCAAACTCTATATCATGCTCAAAGGGAAGGCCAGGTAGGTTGGTAGGAAAGACATAATAAAGCTCATGGACTATAGGAACAGAGTCATGTGAAGGACTCTCAACACTGACATCACGAACATAAGCCAAATGAGCCAAACAACCCCTCAATACCTGTATCCTAGCTCGAATATAAAAAATAATCTCCATCAGTGCGTGACTATTAGAAACCTATCACATAACCGGGGGTATACTAGGCATGGCTAAGGTAATGGTATTGGCAAAGCAATCCAAGACTGCATGATAGGGGGATAACCACTCCTTGCCTAGAATCATGTTGAAATTAACCATATCTAGAACAATAAAGTCAGCTTGAGGGTCATACTCCCAAACAATCACAATACATCATCTATATACCTGATCTACTAATAAAGATTTACCCATGGGAGAAGCTACGTGCAAAGACACAGATAATGGCTTCCAAGACAACCCCAACCATGGTGTATAATAAGAAGACACATAATAATACGTGGAGCCTGGATCAAATAAAGTAGAGGCTGGCTGATGGCAGATCGAGATTGTACCTATAATAACAGCATTCGAAGCCTCAACCTCTGGCCTACTAGGAACAACATATAGATGACCCCATCCACCTTCAGACTGGGTGCCTGCCCAACCATCTGCCCTACTTACTTAAGGACCTACTTTAGAACCCTAGGGACCACCACTGCGACCCTTTACACTACCTCTAGCTGGAGAAGGCACTGATCTGATTAGTGGGACACTCTATACAGTAGGCTCAATCATCCTACATCGGGGACACTCTCTGGTAAAATAGACCACAACACCACAATCATAGCATGCCCCAGTCACTATACTCTATCAAAAAGTTTCAGGTGATCTAAAATGGCCACCTCACCCTGAAGACCCTGACTGGATAACCCTCAAAGATCAACTACTGTTCTACCCGCTGAAATTACTATAACCAGTCTGACCTCTATCTAAAATCTGAAGTGCTTCCTGAATCGACCTACTAGACTGACCCTAATACTGATACGATTGATGCTGGGGGTATCTACACTGAAAACCTCTACCTTTGAACTGTGAACTACTATGGCTTCCATTACAAATCCTTCATAGTTGGAGCATATTCAACAATATTATTAAATGACCTACCTGCAACTACCAGACTCTATATATCCATACAAAGTGGAAATCTTAACCCTCCGACAAAGCACTAAATATGCTCATACTCAGTAGGTAAAATCATGGTGGCATATCTGGCTAACTTATGAAATCTTACCTTGAACTCTACCACTGACATGGAACCCTGCTGCAACCGTGTGAACTTATCCCTCAGACGCTCGCGCATATTGTGAGGCATACACTTCTCCAAAAAAGCCTCAGAGAAGTGAGTCCAAGACATAAGAGGAGACCTAACTGGCCTAGAATCAAAATGTATCCTCCACCACTGTCTTATTACTCTCTCAAACTGAAAGGTGGTGTAATCCACACTGTGTAACTCAACGAGGCCCAAATTATTCAACCTCTTCTCACAACTAGTAAGAAACTCGAACACATCCTTACCTAGGTACCCTACAAGTCTAGTGGAGCTAATCTAAGAAACCATCCCAACATCTTCTGCTCCTCAATAGTCATGGCTGGATGGGCTACTTCTGGCTGTGGAACTATCGGTGCTGGTAGAACCTCTACTCTGGGAGCTGTAACTATAGGCTTCGCTCTTACCCCCAACTATTCCCAATAACTATACTAAGTCATCGTGTAGGACTGAAGAAGAGATAAATCGAGGTAGGGCCTGGGCTGCCCTTGGCCCACCAACTGTTGTAGCAATAGATCCTCTGGTGCTATCTCAGGTGTATGATCGATAACCGGTCTGGTGAAGGCTTCCTGACCTGGCCTCAACCTCGGGGTCAGCCTCTACCACTAACTGGTACCCTAGTTGCAGGCTCGGGGTCCCCATCCAAGACCGCCGTAGCCCGCATCCTAGCCATCTATTAAAGAGTGAAACAAATTAAAATCTAGAAACCAACATAGACACAATGCACGATAATGAACAAAAAAGATGAGATTTTTCTAAGACTATCCTGTAGCCTCCTGAAGATAGGATACATACGTCATCGTATCGATCCGCAGAACTCTACTAGACACTCTCTTTTGTGCCAATAATACTAGTAAACTTAGGCTCCGATACCCAACTGTCCCGACCCAATTTCTCAGGTCATGATGGCACTTACTTTAAACCACTAGTAAGTAAGCCAAACTATAGCCCGGAACGATAAGTAATAGGCTTATAGGTTGAAGATAAGGAAATAATGATACAACTGTAATAATAAGCAACCAAAATGGATATTTCTGTATATATATATATATATATATATATATATATATATATATATTTGAGCATGCTATACATGAGAAGGAAGAGGAAAAAATGCCAAAGAGAATTAGCCACAGACCTTGTACGGTCAGTACAAGAGCCACTATAACAAAAAGAGTGCTAGACAGTGTCAACATAAACATCACAGTCTCAAAATATACAAAATAAGACTATCAAGACAACAGAAGATGGAGGATCAGATATGTACTCTAAAAGCTCACCCATTCTCCAATCAGTAATACAACTCAAGGGTATCGTCTGTGTCGGTGACTCGTACTTGGGTCTGTATTAGAAAAAATGTAGAAGTATAGTTTGAGTACCAAAACAGTGGATACTCAGTAGATATCATAGGGCGACTGAGTTCAATTATAGTAAAAGTATAAATAAAGTGCGAGTATGTAAACTAAAGACAATAATAAAGGGGCAGAGATAAAAATAATAGGCTATGCTAGACAAATGCTATAAATAGAGAACAAATAACTCGAAAGTGAAAATAAAAACCTAGCTATAGCTTAAATGGACCCCATAATCCCAAAAGACACACATAAGAGGAAATAAACCCAATCGAGCCCTCATAAGCACAGTGGGTACAAACAAAGAGTAATACTAAATTCACGATAAGGTATAGCAGTAATGAATGTGAAATTATCTAGAATATGTGATATTTGTACCTTATACTATCTTTCCAATCATAACCACCATTCTATCGATATTTCTTGATTTCCTAACCACAGATCAGTAATAGTAATGATAGTGAATGCCAAACTTGAACTGAAACTAGTAAATAATAACAATATAGCATATGCAAGACTCAAATCGAAACTGATAGATAACAACATAGCAAATGCCGAACTTGAACCAGAACTGATAGATAATAACAATATATAGAGATATCCAGAGTGTTAACCCATTTCTACTCTATTTAATCTTAAGTCCAATTTTAGACAGCCAAATCCTTTTAAGGAGAAACGAATTCCAATTATTAAGTCAGAAAAATGCCGTTTAAGGCCAAATACTATCCTACCGGGGTAACGAATCTAAGTAGGCCTATAATAATGACTAAGTCAACCCAAACCTAGGTAATAGCCTAAGGGAGCGATTATGTGATTATTTAGGTCTAAAGGGGCGTTATTCTCAGCATCTTATCTTAAAAAGAGGCGGTAGGGCCCACTACCAGTATCAAAGCCCTAAACTAAGGCAAACACCTACCCAAACCTAGGGTAAGGTCTCTCAATACTATCCCAAGGCACTAAAGGAGCTAAGTCTAGTCCTAAAGGATAGTCATAGGCTAATATAAGGGACAACGTTGCCAAATCCTACCCGAAAAGGCCCTTAATTGGCTAATATAGTAAATAAATGCTAAAAGAATGTTTAGAAGAATATCCTACTAATACCATAAGAAAGAAAAGTTTAGAAGAAAGGTAAGCCTAGACTACCTGGATGCTGCTGAAAGCACGTGAGAATCTCTATAACTGAGCTTTTCCCTTCCGAAAAGCCTCCGATCGCTGCCATGCTATCAAAATAATGTTTTACATATCAAGATGAAAAAATAGATACCTATATTGAGAATTTATGGTTCGTGCTAGAAATTGAGCTAAAATTCCTCTGTGGGGCCTGCTTACAGAATCATGAAATTAAAATCGTCATAGCTTCCCTCGCAGCTCAAGGACCCCTTGCCCCAAAATTGGGCATGATCCGAGCTCCATAACAATCCCAAATAGTCCCGACATTAAATGGGAAAAACAAGAGTTAAACTATGAATTAGATGGAAAATTAATCGAAAACTTATGAGATAAAGGCGGGGACACGATCACTTTAGTGTTCCCAACTCAATCCTAGCTCCAATTTATAATATCCCATAAATTTATCAGTTCTCCATACCTCTAGTAGAGTTTTAACACATAAACTTTGAGCTGAAAATAAAGAGAGGATCCTTATATACTATAAGGGGTCCCTCTTCACGATCGCGGGATCCCTGTTGCGTACACGAGAACTGACCTTTGTGAACGCAGCTGGTCTAATACAATTGCGAAAAAGGAGCCTAGACCGACTAGGTTAGCTTCCTCTTTGTGGATGTGAAGAATAGCCCATGAATGTAGAGTCCAAAATTCTTGACCCTCATAATCGCGTCTAGGGCCTAGCGAACACAAAGGCCAATTTTGCCCTGCACCATGTGCTGATGCACCCAAAATTTTGCTAAGTTGCAAATTCTCCAGACGGGCCCTCGGGATCCCTTCGAAATCCCATGAATGCAAAAAAAATTATGCTGCCATACTAAATTCAGCATTTCAGACTCAACGGAGCCATTAAATTTTCCATCCAAGGTCATTTCGACAAAAAGTAGGTCCCACTTTCAAGGTTTTATTTTAATCAAAATCTGCCCAATAGCTCAAAATGAGCCTGGAAGCCTCGGAACCCAAACCAAGCATACCCTAGACTAAAATTTACATTCTGGAGCTAATGAAACTGTCAGAATTAGCATCCAAGGCTGTTTACCTGAAGTTTTGGCCCGAGACCATTTTCTTAACTTCAAACACTCTAAAATAGGGAAATGACTATAAAAACCAAGCAAACTATCCGGTAACCAAACTATCAGTCCCAGTAAGTCATGATTGACTTAGGTCATCTATTGGAAATCTCTATTCATAGAAAAAGCATAAAAACATAGAAAGCGACCTAGAGAGTCATTACATAAAGCATGATTTTAAGTGTGGAATGAGATATCTTCCGATATTCGTTAGGGGTGAAGTATTCTATACAATTTTATTTTATTTATTTAGTTTTAGTTGAAAAAAAAGTAGAAAAAAATTTAAAAATTCCAAAAACATAAAAAGACTTTTCCTCTGGTCTTTAGATTAGAATAGTTTTTGTTGGTTTTTAGCTTTTTAGTCTTTAGTAGAGCATACTTCATCCACCCCTTGGTTTTTATGTTTGGTTCTTTTTTGAGGGGAAACCTTTCATCCTAGTAAATTTTTATTTTTAGGAATAATTTTTTATTTTTAGTAGTATTTTTTATTTTTATTTATTTTTGCGTAGAGAAAAGAAAAGACCTTTTTAATTTGTTTGATACTATCAATTTAGGCCTAATCTTGATTAGTACTTTTCTATGTGTGCTTGAGTATAAAGTAAAATTGCAAACTTTTTAACGCCTAGGCTCATGGTTGTGACTCTGTATACATAGAGATGCTAAGGGTAACATGTTAGTAATTGTATAAATGGGAGTTAGTAACCGAAACGTTACTTGATGTCATGATTTTTTCCTATTTGCTATTATTGTTATATGTTTTTAGCCCTGGTCGGCCGATGATACCTACCAGTATGTGTGGTTGTACTGATGCTAAACTTACTATACCTCCATTTGGGGGTTAGCCATGATGCAGGTTAGTTGGTTTTTTTTTTTAGAAGTGACGGTGACCACTCTGCAATAGCTTTTATCCTCTTGATCTTACACCGATGCTGTGGCTTGGAGTTTCCTGTTCCTTGTCTAGTACTCTTGTATCGATTTAGATTAGGTTTTGGGGATTCACTGCTCATTATTTTCTGCATTGTTTTTACTTATCAAATATACTAAAACAAGAGTTATTTATGAGTTAAAAGAATGGTTTTGGTTTAACAAGAGTTGTATTTTACCTTCCGCATCAACTGAATGGTTGGGTGGTAAGGTTTCTTCTATCTAGGATTGATTTAGGTCGGTACCCGTACAATTCGTGATTTGTGTTGTGAAACAAGGTCTATTTACTTTTTCATAGATTCACACTTATGAATAGTATACACTAATTAGGTCTGGCATGCCAACCCTCAAAGTAGACCGGGATAGGCTTCCTTCAAATATGCACCCAATTTCTTGGATTCTAATAACGGTATTACTATAAAAAAAGTATGGATAAGGTGATTGAAGAATGTGAGTTTTTTCATTTTTCTGGGCATGAATTTACTTCAATTTTGATAATGTGGGCACTATTTTTATTGTCTGAGCATTTGGACTGGCAAGAATGTGCTAGAGAAGAGATTTTACAATTTATTGTTGGCCAAAAACCATATTTTGATTATTTATCATGATTAAAAGTCGTCAATATGATTCTTCTTGAGACTCTGAGGTTATATCCACCAGGAGTTATGTTTGCAAGAGTGCTTAAAGAAACAACCAAATTGGAAAATATAACTTTACCTAGTGGAGTTCAACTCAATATACCTACACTTTTCATTCACGTGACCAAGAAATATGGAAAAATGACACAATTGAATTGAACGAAGAAAGGTTTAGTTAAGGTGTTTCAAGTGCAACAAAGGATACATTTGGTTATTTCCCATTTGGCTATGGTCCTTAGAGTTTTCATTGGACAAAATGTTGCTATTTTAGAAGCTAAAGTCGTACTTGCCTCATTTTTACAATATTTTACCTTCGTTATCTCGCCATCTTATGTTTATGCTCAAAGAAAAAAAAGTCAAAACTAAAAAAGCAAATTGAAACGGAGGGAGTTGCTTTTATCTCCACTTGTTATATATATGTGATGACCCGTCATATCATCATGCCACATAAGCACCAATTGGCATACTTTTTTCCATGTGGAAGCTTACATAGGAAATGTGCTAGTATTTGTGGGAAGATTCTAGATTCATGGAGAGTCTCTTGGAAAGACTCTACATTTTTATGGAATATCTTCTTATTTTGTAGTTTGCACTGACCTTGTTTTTCTTAGAAGTAGAATTGATCCATCTTGATTGATACTTGTGCCAAGTGTGATGAGGATTTTTTGCGTATATTCTATGTTTTGCATCTTAGTCTAAAACCACCACTGCATGTTACTGAAGTGCAATAAAAAGTATTGCTTTATTTAGAATATGATAATAGGCTTTCTCTGATATGTCTCGTGATTTTAAGCCTTTTACAGATATTATATCACTAGTTAACCCCTTTGACCTTGTAGCCTTTTATTTGGTAGCCGTATATTTGCCTTGATCCTTTTTTTGAATCCCTAATTTTTTCATTCTGCTTCTTTGAGCACTGTAGCATAAACTGTGTTGAAATTGTTAAATCTGAAGACAAGATGGTTGAGTGTAAAAGGTGACCAATGATAGCTATAAAGTGATGAAAAGACCCTCTTTGAAAGAATGTGACATGAAAAAAAAAGATAAAGAAAAAAATATTTGAGATAAAAAAAATTATTGGAAAGTTCTTGATATGATAAGAATTCTAGTGAAAATAATTGATGAAGAGAGGGCTGAAAAAAATATAGGGTGATGAAAATAATGGGTGTTGAAGCTTAAAAAATGCAAAGTGCTTAGAGAAGTATAAGTCACTATTATATAGTTTTCCTACCAGTACCCTATCCAACATTATAATCTATTAAAATCCTATTTGATTCTATTTGAGCATGCTTATTAAGTGGAGATGTACATAATGGGCAAGCCTATGGTTCTTTGTGCATACATATGAATTTTCTTGTAAGTGTAAGAGTTGTTCTTTGATTTTAAGTCCTTAAAATCTATTCGATCTTTTGAATTGAGTGTGCAGATTATTTTGTTTTGTGAGGGCACTTGTTTCATGATAAATAGGTGATGTTATTAGCTTTGTTTGAAAAAAATAGGTAAGTAAACTTAAATTTGATGAGTTAGAGTCCATCTTTGAGGTTGAGAGGTTAGAAGTTTGTTGTTTGTTAATAGTTCTTGCATAATGATTAGGAAGTGTATTTGACTTTGTGAATTGCTATATGGTCTAATTTTTTGTATTAACCAAAGTGGTGGAGTTCCTAGACTTGATTAATTGAGATGAACTTTAATGCTTGGTCGAGGACAAGCAAGAGTCTAAGTGTGGGTGTTGATGTGAGGCCAAAATTATATATATTTCGTTATTATTTGCCTCATATTTAGTATTTTTATTTATCCTATTTTAGAATTGATTTTATGAAGTATGCTTAATATTATATTTTTATGTGCAGGATTAAATTGGTGTGAAGATGAAGAAATTTGGAGCAAAAATGAATTAAAAATGAGAAATCATATAAGGAAATCAAACAGGCAGCTTAATGGATTGAATTGAATATAATATTAATATTCTATATATGCATATAAAGTGAATTTTGAAGTAGAATTTAGAGAGAAGGCTGGCCACGTGTTGGCTGAAGAAGTTCATTAGAAATATGCCTTAAAGGCGTCGCACTCAACAAGCCAAAATCGGGATTTTAATGTTTCCTAATCCGTTTTGGATTCAGTTATTTTATTTGGAATTTTTTTCCTACACCTATAAATATTCCTTAAATATAATTTTCACACAACTATTGATTGAGAGAGAGCTAGAAGCCGCTATAGAGGCCAGAGAAAATTGATTTATTCTTTTCTTCTCCATATTTGCTTATTTATTAAGTTACGCACTCTTAAGCCTTAGAAAAGTTTAACATTATTTTGTTCTTGTGTTTTGGAGAATTATTCATACTTTGGTTCTTGGTTATTAAGCTTTCATTGATTATTTAAGATTTAAGGATTTCTTCTACTTCTTTCGTAAGTTCATAATTATGATTTTGTCTATAATATCTAATTGTGATTCTCAACTCATGTGTAGCTAAATCCCATAACTAGGGTTGTGGGAACCATGATGAATTAACAAAGTAGGTTAAAGTACTTAGTGATTTTTGAATAGTGTTTATGCATGTATTGTTCTTCCATTCGTCTTTATTGCTTTTTAGCATTTGCAAATGTTAGAACTCACCTTATTCTTATTTGCTGGACCAAAGGGGTAATGAATAGGAAAAGGAATTAACAACAGAGAGTTGAGGCTATCTACTCTCATCTAATAGCTTGAGCCTTATCCAAAAATAACTAATTTGGGATCAAGGGTAAGGGTTAGTAAAGCAAACACTTGTAGACACTCCAAGTTGCATAGTGATATTCACCTATATAGGGGACCAACCATTTAGGTGAACGTAACTTATCGATTTTTCATGCTAAGCACAAGGATATTCATATTATCGATTACAATCAACAACACGTGTTACTTGTTACTTGATTATACAAACTGTTACTTGTTACAAAACCTCCCTTTTTGAAAATAATCAACTAGTAGCTTAAGTAACCACATTGAACTGGTACCTAGCTACATTCCCTGTGGGATCGATGATAAGTTGGAAATTTACCAACTTCTTAGCACTTTTAAGCTTGAATTATCCTTTATTCCCCATTGATTCGATGTAATTCTCATATTATATGGATCTTTTGTGTAGGTAATGAGTGAATACGAGGTCGAGCTATCCATACGAGTCAATCTGGATGCAAGAAGTGAAGAAAAGGAACTTAAAACCAACATATTGGAAGATTGGAAACCATCTGCGCACGCATGTCATGAGCTGTGAATGCAGGAGGCAAGATTGAACTTAGGTAATGGAACTTATGTTAATCCACCTGCGCCAGTAGGTGACCAGTACAGTGACAATTTCATAATTTTGAGGAACATGGATTTGGGCTTTAAAAGGGGTTTTTTCCAGCTCTAGAACTCCATCTTGATACTTTTTGAAGCTTAAGAAACATAGAGTGAAACCCTAACAGTGAAATTAGTGACTTTATTTAGCCTTTTATTTAATTTGGATCTCAATTCTGTGTTAATGTTTGATTCAATGGAAGAATGGAATGAGAATTTGGGTAATTTTCCTCTTTCTCTCTCTATGAGTAGCTAATTTCTTTGCTTGGGGTTATGATTGGTTAAGGTGTGATAATTGTATGGGTGTTGTTTATTTGTCTTCCTAATTAGCTAATTGTTGTGGGTTTTTCTACTATTCCATGATTTTCATCTAAAATTAGAGGTTGCAAACTCTAGTTAACTCTAGAACCCTTATCATCCTTGACAAAGGGGATGAGGGTGAGGAATATAAGTGAACAATAAATTGATATACATCATTTAATAGTGTCTCTTAGAGATAAGGTTACTAATTAAGGTCTTTGATTGCTTATATAGTTACACTTGTGAGGTGTTCGAAAGAACCCACTTGTGAGATTTTGGTGTTTGATTGACAAATTGACACTAAATGCCCTTAATCTAGACTACCCATGACTAATAGGTAAATCTAAACAAGTTTTTAAGTACCCATACATGCATTCACTATTACAATGGCATAACCCCAAGTATCGTTTCATACTTGAGTTCAATTCTGTTTCTCTAATCTTCAAAATTTACATTTTACTTGTAATTAACTTGACAATTACAAATTATTTGAATTAAAACCCCCAATTTACTTTCCTTTTTATTTATTATAAAATTACGAGCCAACTTCTAGGTGCCTATAACACTTGAGATTGAAGGTCGTGTTCTCATTCCCTATGGATTCGACCCCGACTCTTGTTGGGTAAAATATATTGACGACGATCACTTATACTTTCAAGGTATAATTTAAGCGTTATCAAAAATGGCACCATTTTCGGGGAATGAAACATATCTTTCATTCTTTTTAGTGTTATAAGTCACTTTAAGTTAGCCATGGTGTAATATTACTTTACTTATTATTTTTGTTTTCTCTAGGTGATGCCCAAAGTCTTCACGAATCAATGAGTTAAAATGGTAGTCATACTGCTTCATTCAATGGAAATTTAGATGATGAAGACCATTTGGGAGACGTTGGGAGAGCTAGTGCCATCCACATCCCGCCCGCGGAAGGCAGCAGAGTGTTTTATGTTACTAGCATAATGCTCCATCTTCTTGAAATGAAGGGATAATTTGGGGGTCAAGCACATGAAGACGCCAACCTTTATTTGACAAATTTCATTGATATATGCATGTCATTTGATATCGCCCACATATCACAAGAGTCTATCCGGTTGAGACTCTTCTCCTTGTCATTGATGGATGAAGCCGTTATGTGGTTGAGGCAATTGCCTGCTGGTTCAATAATTACATGGGTGGAATTGACGAAAGCATTCTTGGACAAATTCTTTCCACCATCCCGGATGTTACAACTGAGAGATGAGATTATTTACTTCCACCAATTGAATGAAGAACCATTACATGAGGCTTGGCAAAGGTTTAACAAGAAGTTGATGCAATGTCCAACTCACGAGGTTCTGTATAAGATGCTCCTCCAAATATTTTATCGAGCATTAGATCAATTGAACAAAATTATTGCGGACAATGTGGCTAGAGGATCTTTAGTAAAACAAACTTATGGTGTTGCATCAGCATTATTGGACCAAGTCACTAAGCAAAGTTGAGGTTGGCATACAAGATATTCCGAGGTAGTTGTGGGGGATCCCTCCGGATATTTTGTGAGCCAAGAACAAAGAAAGAAGGATGAAAAGAGAGATGAAAGTATAGCGAAGGTGATGACATAACTAGACCTCCCCACCAAACATGTAATGGGTTCAACATCAAAGGTGGTTAACGCCGTTGCTTCTAAGGGTGATAAGGCCTATGATGATAATGAAGCGGAAGCTCTTGATGAAGAAATCCAATTTATGTCAAATCAAACAGGGAGTTCTCGCCCTACCTACACAAGGCAAGGAGGGAATCAAGGTTGGAAGGATAAAAACTGTGATTGGAAAGATCGTGAATGAAAGGATCGTGATAGAGATTGAGAATGGAGAGATAAGGAAAGAGATATGGAATGTGATTGGTGAGATAAAGATCGGGACTATGATAGGTATATTCCTCCACATGACCGGTCCAAGGGTAAGGAAGCAATCATTATTGACCCGAAAAAGTTTAATAATGAAGATGTACTTGCTTGTATCCTCTTAAGTGTTAAAGGAAGTGATAAGATGCTTCGTGAAATGAAAAGTGATTTTTCACAATTCAACTAAACCATCACTTCACACCAGGCCTCGACAAAATAACTTAAACCCAATTGGGTCAAATATCCTCACAATTGAATGCAAGGCAAAGAGGAGTCCTCCCTAGTGATATGGTGCCAAACCCAAAGAATGATGGTCACATCATGGCAATTGTCACTAGGAGTGGTAAAATTCTTGTTAATAAAGAGGTTAATCTTGATGAAGACTCTAATAAGAAGATATTTGATGAACAAGCTAGTGGAAAGCGAAAGCGGCTTGATAAGTCAAAAGATGAAACCCCGATTTCAAATGAGCAAAATGTTGAGAAGCCAAACGAAGTGGAAAAGAAGGACAAAAGCAAAAAAGAACCACAAGTGGTGAAGGGTAGTAATTCAAAACCGGATGAAAACCCGGTTATCTCAAGGCCACAATTCAAAATCCCTCCTCTATTTCCGCAAATGCTCAAGGAAAAGATGATGAATCAAAGTTCAAAAAGTTCCTTTTGAAATTTAGTAACCTATCAGTTAACATACCATTGTCGGAAGCTTTGCAAGAGATGACTGGGTATGATAAATTTATGAAGGAGTTGGTAACAAAGAAGCGAGTCATGGATTTTGAAACAATTGAGGTGACACATAATTATAGTGCTATCATGTCTAGCACAATGGTTGTGAAAAAGAAAGACCCGGGTGCATAGTGCATTCACCATCCTTTGTACTATTGGGATATATAAATTCGGGATGATCTTGGGGAAAGTATTAATTTGATGCCATTAGCCGCGTTTCAAAAGCTAGGCTTGGGGTGCTCCAAAGCAGATTACAATGAGGCTTTTAATGGCCGATCATTCTTTAAAGAAGCCCATTGGTGTGTTGTATAATGTACTTGTGAAGGTTGATCGTTTCATCTTCCCAGCCGACTTTGTGATCTTGGATTGCAAAATTGACCATGAGGCCCCTATTATTCTTGGTAGGACATTTTTGGCTACCAAACGAGCCTTAGTTGATGTTGAATGTGGTGAAATCAAATTCTGAGTAAACAATAAAGTGGTGTCATTTAGTGTGTTCAAGTTCATGAAACAACCTATGGATTTTCTGGTTGTCTCCGTAATTGATGACGAAGTGGCCAATACTATGGAGATTGATTTTGTTAGTGATACTTTGGTAGGAGTTTTGTGGAATCTTGCGAGCGAAAGGATTGAAGAGTATGATGAAGTAGTTGCATCTTTGAGAGGTTTTGGGTCCTATACCAAAAATCCTTGCGAGTTGGACCTTGACTTGAAAAATAAGGAAACTCCTCCCACAAGGCCTTCAATTGACGATCCACCACAACTTAAGCTCAAACCATCACCACCTCACCTTCATTATGTATTCTTGGGGAAAGGTGACACTCTACCTATTATTATTACGGGAGACTTGACCTCTTGGCAAATTGAGGCATTAAAATTGGTGGTTATAAGACATATTTGGGATTTTAGATGGACCATAACTGATATTATCGTAATTCCCCTCGATATATGCACTCATAAAATAAAACTTGAGCCTAAATTTTTACCAAGTGTAAAGCATCAAAGGAGGCTAAACCCTCCTATACAAGAGGTTGTAAAGAAAGAAATCATCAAGTGGCTTGACGAGGGTGTGGTCTATCCTATCTCAGATAGTACTTGGGTAAGTCCCGTTCAATGTGTTCCTAAGAACGTTGGTAATATGGTAGTCCCAAATGATAACAATGATCTTATACCCATCCGTCCAATCACTGGTTAGAGAGTGTGTATTAACTATCGAAAGTTGAATTCATGGACGGAGAAGGACCACTTCCCCATATCCTTTATGGATCAAATACTTGATCGGCTTGTGGGTAGAGGTTGGTATTTCTTCCTTGATGGATACTCGGGCTACAGTCAAATTTTAATTGCCCCCGAAGATCAAGACAAAACTGTTTTCATCTGTCCCTAGGGAACATTTGCCTTCAAGCACATTCTCTTTGGGCTATTCAATAAAACCACTACCTTTGAATGGTGTTTGCTTTCTATCTTCTTAGACATGGTGGAGGACTCAATGGGGTATTTATGGATGATTTTTCAGTTGTTGGGGATACATTTAAGGATTGCCTTATACATTTGGAGAAGGTTCTTGAAAGGTGTGTGGTAAATAATCTTGTATTTAATTAGGAGAAATGACACTTTATGGTGAAAGAAGGGATTGTCCTTGGATACAAGGTATCTAAGTAGATCAAACTATAGTCGAGGTCATTGCTAAGCTACCTCCTCCAATATCTACCAAAGGCATAAGAAGTTTTCTTGGCCATGCGGGTTTTTATAGGAGATGCATTAAAGACTTCTCCAATATTTCTCATCCTATGTGTAAGTTTCTTGAGAGGGAGGAGAAGTTCAAGTTTGATGGTGAGTGTTTGAAGGCATTCAATTGCCTCAAGGAAAAACTTGTCTCTGCCCCCATTATTGTGGCCCCAAATTGGTCACAGCCATTCGAACTCATGTGTGATGCTAGTGGACTTGTATTGGGAGCCGTGCTTGGTCAAAAAAAGAGAAACTTTTTCATCCTATCTACTATTCTAGTAAATCATTGAATGATTCACAAAGAAACTACACCGTTACGAATTACTTGCCGTGGTTTATGGGTTGGAGAAATTTTGAGCTTACTTGTTAGGCACAAAAGTTATTGTGCACACCGATCATGCTGCCTTACGGTGTGTATTGGCCAAGAAAGAAGCAAAACCTCAGTTGATAAGGTGGATTCTACTACTTCAAGAATTTGATTTTGAAGTGAAGGATCGCAAGGGATATGAAAACCAAGTAGCAAACCACCTATCACGTCTCGAGATAAATGAAGAAAAGTGGGGCAAGGTTAAAATTGATGATATATTTCCCGATGAGCTTGTCATGAGCTTAAAGAGGAGCACACCATCATGGTATGCTGGCTTAGTAAATTATATATTGAGTGGGATGGTTCCTGATGATTTGAGATACTATCAAAGGAAAAGATTCTTCTATGATGTGAAAAAATACTGTTAGGACGAACCCTATCTATTTAGGGAGTGTGCGTATGGAGTTATACGTCGTTGTGTTATGGAATAAGAGATGAAATCCATTCTTGAAGCTTGACACTCATCTCTATTTGATGGCCATCATGGTGGTGCGAGAACCGCCGCTAAAGTTCTTCAAAGTGGGTATTATTGGCCGACCATTCATCATGATGCTTACGAATCGGAGTAAACTTATACACAATGTCAAATGCAAGATGGTATCTTGAGAAGGCTTGAGATGACCTTGAGGCCTAACCTCGAGGTAGAGTTATTTAATGTATGGGCCATCGATTTCATAGGTCCCTTTGTGAGTTTATATGGAAACAAGTACATATTAGTGGCTGTTGATTATGTTTCAAAATGGGTGGAGGCAATTGATCTAACAAACAATAAAGCCAAGAGTGTCACTTTCTTCTTGAAGAGGAATATGTTTACTAGGTTTGGGACTCCGCAAGCAATTCTTAGTGATGGTGGATCACACTTTTGTAATAGGGTGTTTGGAGAATTTCTTGATAAGTATGGGGTGAAGCATAAGGTGGCTACCCCATATCATCCCCAAATGAGTGGTCAAGTGGAGGTTTTAAATTGGGAGATAAAGTCAATATTGGAGAAAATCGTAAATATCGGACGTACGAATTGGGTAAGGCAACTTGATGATGCTATTTGGGCATATAGGGCTACCTTTAAGACTTCTATTGGCATATCTCCCTATCAATTGGTGTTTGAAAAGGCTTGTCACCTTCCTGTTGAGTTGGAGCATAAGGCGTTGTGGGACTTGCATACGTAAATATGAATTGGGAAGATACCTCCAAGTCGAGAGTGGAACAAATTCATGAGTTAGAGGAGTTTTGACTTAGGGCATATGAGAGCTCCACATTATACAAGGAGAAAATGAAGAAATGGCACGATGGTAAGATCTTGAAAAGAGAGTTTCATGTGGGAGATGAAGTGCTACTCTTTAATTCGAGATTAAAACTCTTTGCGGGAAAGTTAAAATCCAAGTGGTTGGGCACTTTTGTGGTGGTGAATGTCTATTATAGTGGGGCTATCGAGTTGGAGGACCATGAGAAGTGGAGGTTCACGGTGAATGGTCAACGGCTAAAACATTTTTATATGGGTGAACCCGGAGTGGCCAAAGTTGAGTTGCTCTATTTTAAGAATACTTGATGAAGTGGAACAACATCGTGCCACTACGATAACCAAGGCGTTTCTTGGGAGGCAACCCAAGCTTACTTATTGTCATTTTTGTGTTTGTTTAAGTACTAATTTTAGGTTCTTTTGGTGAATGCAGGTGAAAACTCTAAGTATGGGGGACCAAATCACACTGTTTTAAACTCATTCAGGCACCTGATAGCGGACATGCCCATATGCCTATGCATGTCAAGGTACATGTGGATAGCAAGAGAAGGTAACACACTGTTTTGGTGCAAAATAGCCACCTGCGGGCACAAGCCAGTCACATGCGTGTGCAGGCTGGACAATGTAAGTGGCCTTGCCAATGTCCTTAAACTGCCTCATGTCATTATGTCCACCTGCGGGTGTAGGCCAGGCACATGCATGTGCAGGCTATCCAATGCAGGTGACAAGTGATACATGCCCAAAACGCCGAGGTAATCTGCCCAACCCCTATATGCCCACCAGCGTGCGCAGCTCCCCATATGCATGCGCAGGGTGGGGCGCAAGTGAGGCATGTTGTTCCAACCCTATTTCATTTAATTTGTTGGGTTGACCCCACCCAGGTTGACCTATTACTCTTTTAAAATAAGACCCTCACTTATACCCATATAATTTCAACATCCATACCACACACAAATACAATAAACCCAATTTTTATCCTCCACTTTAAAGTTTTCTCTTTCTTCACACTTCAAAATTTTTCAAATTCTTTTCAAATGAACACAATCACACATCATCAACTAATACTCTGGAGATCTTAATCTTGAAATTTTCTTGTCATTACCTTGCATCTTCACTTGATTTGGTGAGTTCTCGTTTTATAAGTTTACTCAATTTTCTCTTAGGTTAAAATGGTGAACCATATCTTATGCTCGTTTCTTGTGATGATTTTGTTTATATAAGTTGATTTTGGTGTAAGGTTGAGGTATTTGTGGATTATTTGGAATGAATGTCATTTTTTATATGCAAGTTCATTTTGTAATATATACCACGTGTTTGTTGAATTGCCCATGAGAGGTTTTTGGCGTGTTTGATGCTAGTAGTTGATGAATTCAATTTTGGGGCCTCATTTGGCTATTTATTGAGCTATATTATGAGTTACATAGTATTCCAAGGAGTGTGCACCGGTAGTTTAAAATTGGTGAAGTGTGTTGCTTTGGTTGTCTTGTGTGGAACTCGTGGGTGAAATCTAAGTAACCCCATTGACAAAAATACATGCTTTACCCTTTGATGGATTGGGTGGCGCCATTATTAAGGGCAAATCATCATTTTTGTTCATGTGAGGGTCATGGGTTGATTGTGTGCTTGAATGCTAAGTATGTAGTATGTGATGGCTATTCATGCTTTCTTTCTTTATTACTCCCATGGGGTTTCATATAATATTTTGCCTTGCATTCACCTCATTTAGCATAGATTTATTTTCTTTTATGATATATGATAAAATTCCAAAAACATGTTTTACCCTTTTCGTATTGTTTTGTTTGGTTCTTTTGTTTTTTTAGGGATGACTTTTCGAAAACCAATGCCAAGGGGTGTAAAGAAGGTTAACAACAAAGAAAAATACAAGGCTTTGGCTACCACTTCTAAGCAAAAGGCATCGGGACATCAAGAGGCCTCTACCACCCCCGACCTACAAACCATTCTTAATCTTTCAAAGGGGTTAGCTAGGGATGTAGACAAGATTCGATTTAGACTTGAGGGAATGCGTGAAGTATACGATGATTGGGTTGACACTCGTGGTTTCAATTTGGAGAAGGTGTTTATCCTGAAAGGGGTTTCTGAATACTTTCCCAATATTGTGCATCGAGTCAAGAAAAATGGTTGGCATGCTTTTACGGATTTGGGTGAAAAGGTGAACACTCTGGTTTATTTTTCAGAGATTGTTAGGGAGTTTTATGCTTTCTATCACGTATGACATGAGCAACACAAGTGCAAATAATCCGTTAAAAAGCAACTTTGTTTGCCTAGTGTCCTAGTTAGGGGGGTTGAAGTACCTTGCACACCCGAAGCTATTAAAAACATGCATCTTGACTTTCCTTACGAGCCCGAGATTGAATGTAAAGAGCGAGTACGGTGTGGGTGAGCTAAATTTACATGTCTTGCTCCAATCATCGCAAAGTGTCTTCATAAATGGGCAAATGGGGTAGGACAAATCAAGAGACGAGATCTTTCGATTGAGGCCAAAC
The DNA here is from genome assembly GCA_031232105.1 of Capsicum rhomboideum. Taxonomy (NCBI): domain Eukaryota; kingdom Viridiplantae; phylum Streptophyta; class Magnoliopsida; order Solanales; family Solanaceae; genus Capsicum; species Capsicum rhomboideum. The sequence goes on along the minus strand of CP124713.1, from coordinate 83,635,075 downwards.
ATTGGCTTGACTTTGTGGATAATAGATTACTTAAATCTACTAACAACCAAGATGTCACTATTAAGAGATCTATACTTGTTGGGTGCATCATGAGCGGTATCCATATAAACTTGGGAGAGATAATTACTGAAATGATCAAAATTCAAGCAAACCAACTCAAAACACTTTTACCTTTTTTGGTCCTCATAACGGTGTTTTGTTTTACTTCTAAGGTGCATTTATTTCCATGAATTGACAAAAAGATTTTGAGCATTGGGGTTATTGATATTCGCACAAGTCAAGATGAGGATAATTCGGCCGGAAAGAAGAGAAAAATTATGGAGGTATCCTGTTCGACTTTGGGTGAGATACCCATTATTGAGAGCACTAGTACCTATTCTCTGACTTCACATGCATTTGATGCTCCCTTGAGTTTGAGTGGTACTACTATGGTGATGACCCACCTAAGGCACCACTTCCCTCGAGCACTACTCAGTCTAGCCAACCTCCACGGTCTTCTACGATGACATTTTCTAAGGTTGCTGCTATGACCTTGGAAAATGATTATTCCATATCTCGGTTGGTTGTTAATATCCCTCATTTCATTCAGACAGATATTGAGCGGAGCCTTGGGCCTCTACGTGCTCGAATGACAAACTATGAGCAGAGATTATCCGCAGTTGAGGCCAGAGGGGATAGCGAGGTGGTTTCCACTTTGAGGACTGATATTGATAGCGTGCACTTGGATTTTCAGTTGATCCAACCCTCATTTACTCTTGATGATGCCCAGGTTACCATTCTACAGGTTGCTACCGGCCCAGTGTTAATATTTGCCAATTTGTTCGGGTATTCTGCTGTGGGAGAAGAGACTGGGATTGGTTTTAGCGTTGGGATTTCTGAGGCCCAATAGGTAGAGCTGGCCAAGTAGTGGTACATTGATGAGCAGCATGCGGGGATGGCTGGTGCTAGTCCCAGCTCCCAGCCTTCCAAGGAGGTGTATGTCCCTTCAGTTGCAGTTATAAGGGCCAATCTGAGGAGGCCCCTAGTATTTCAGTTACTGAGCCATTATAGACCTCACATGACATAGATCTGTAGGCCTAGAGTGCATCAGGGAGTCCTTATCCTTCTCTCTTCTCATTCTATATTATTGCATTGAGAACAATGCGACGTTCTTTTGTTGGGGGTGGGGCATTTTATTCGATTGGTTTGTAATATTACTCTTTTGATGCTATTTGGATTATTGATACATTCTTTTGATGTTATTCAAATATTGCCCTTTTCGAACCTACATTATGATTTTGATTCAGATATCGCCCTTGTCGAGCCCATATTTTGATAGTTATTTTCATTTATAGCCCTTGTCGGGCCTTCGTTTTGATGGTTATACCTTTAGCTCTTGCTGGGCCCATGGTATGCGCTTGTTATCATTCGAAACCTATATATCCTCTTTCTCATGTTGATTTTTATTTGGGTGATGTCAATGTTGAACAACGTATCATTTTAGTCGCCTTGTGTATATACGTGTCAAATAAACTCCAAGAATTTTCTTCTTCGAAACTCGGTTCTTTCCCAAGGAGCATTTTCTTCTTATTATGTTATTTTATTTGTCGAACTGAGTTGTACTCCCCCATGATAGATGGATCGGGCGACATTGAAATACCCATTGTATTGAGTTAGAGTCATGTGGTAGTTGAAAAATTCAAAAGGTACCCTCCAAAAATTTGTCATGGCAAGCAAAATGGGTTGTGAAAAGCAAAATAGTTTGGAAAATGGTTTTCGAAATGGAAAAAGCAAAGACGTTTTAAGATTTCTCTTGAGTTGCAACCTTTAAATTCAATTTTTGGCTCTTTCTTCACAAAATGAGAGTTTCCGACTCGAAGTAGTTTGTCAAGTTCATTTGCTCAAATTGTTTGGAATATGAGCTTTCTCTTTTCAGAAGTATGGTGCCTTGTGTGGCAAGGTTTTTTTTTAATCAATTCTTATGCAAGCATTGTAGTCTAGTACTTTCCCGAAGTGTATTCAAGGAAAAATTTGAGACCACGCTTTGTTTGGAGGATGACCCGAGGCCATTCTTGAACCGTCACATAACCTAAATCCCACCTTAACATTTTTCCCTTGTTAACCCATTTGAACGTCTTCCCATTTTCTTTATTTTCTTGGTGATGACCATACTATGACACCTTATCCTTTTTAAATTCCCTCTTTTCGCACCCACCCTCCTTAAATACATCGCATGGATCTAATATGGGCTAATGTAGGCAAATGCCTAAGTTTAGGGAGGGGGTACATGATTATGAGAATAAGGAAGAAGGACTCAAAGTCTAAGTTTGGGGAAAAATAGATGTGGAAGATTATTAAGAGAGGTGTATGCTTGGTTGTCTCATTGAGTTCTTCATAAAACATGAGATGTGCTTGTAAACGAAAGCATAGAGCCTAGCCCTTAGAAAATGATTCGAAAATAGAAAAAAAAAAGAGTTTACAAAAAGGTGGGGCATGAAAGGCTAATGAGTAGAATATCTCTTGTAAGAAAAGTAAATGAAGAGGGAAGTTCTTGAGTGTGTCTAGAAAAAAGAGGTTAGAGATTTAAAGAAACAAAAGAAAAACAACAAGGGCGAATAAGGGGGCAAGATTGAAAGAAGAGTGTCGAAGAAGTGATAAAGTGATTGTGTTTAGGGAGATCTTCTAGTCACTTGATTCATAAACTCTTTCCATCACCCTAACATTCATCAATGCCCACAAGTCCTTGATGACTTCAAACCTTGTAGGTTTCTATTAGTGGCGAATCACACAAAGGGCAAGCCTATGGTTCTACTTGTTGTACTTGAATTCTTTTTGTGAGAGTGAGCGAGAATTCTTTCTATCTTTATGCTCCTTATGAATTGCATTATTTTGTGTGATTGGAGTAAACTCTTGCAAGTGAGTGGCATCTATACCTTGAAATGAAGAGTGATGTCTTACTTTCAATTAGGGAAAATTAGCAAGACAAGCTGCAAATTGAAATTGAGGCAATATTTGAAAGTCTTGTGTCACCCCTTGAGAAGAATCTTGATTTGAAACTCTTACTTGTTGATTTCTTACACCTTTGCTTGATGAAAATTGACTTTTGAAAGGACAAGAGTGATTTAATTGTTTGTCATGACTTGTTGGAGGAACCGATTGAACTTTGCAGTCTTAGTTGTCTAGCGTAGTCTCTTGTGGTTGTTTTAGAGTTAAGAATACCCTTTTTCATTATGAACATTCTTGATTTCTTGAGTACAAGCAATAGTTAAGTTTGGGGGGTTGATAAGTTGGCAATTTATTAACTTCTTAGCACTTTTAAACTTGAATTATCCTTTTTTCTTCGTTGATTTGATGTAATTCTCATGTTATATGGATCTTTTGTGCAGGTAATAAGTGAATACGAGGTCGAGCTATCCATACGAGTCAATTGGGATGTGAGAAGTTAACAAAAGGAGCTTAAAACCAACATACTGGAAGATTAGAAGCCACTTGCGCACACATGTCATGATCCGCGCACGCAGGTGGCAAGGTTGAGCTGAGATAGTGGCACCTGCGTTGAGCCATCTACGCGCGCATGTTAGCCACCTGCGCCAGCAGGTGACCAGTGCAGTGGCAATTTTGTAATTTTGAAGAACGTGGATTTGCGGCTTTAAAAAGGGTTTTTTAAGCTCTAGAACTCCATCTTGGTACTTTTTGAAGATTAACAAACATAGAGTGAAACACTAAAAGTGAAGTTAGTGACTTTATTTAGCCTTTTATTGAATTTGGATCTTTATTCTTGTGTTAATCTTTGATTTAATGGAAGAATGGAATGAGAATTTGGGTAGTTTTCCTCTTTCTCTCTCTATGAGTAGCTAATTTGTTTACTTGGGGTTATGCTTGTTTAAGGTGTGTTAATTGTCTAGGTGTTGTTTAGTTGTCTTCCTAATTAGCTAGTTGTTATGGGTTTTGCTCCTATTTCTTAATTATATCTAAAATTAGAGGTTGCAAACTCTAGTTAACTCTAGAACCCTTATCATCCTTGACAAAGGGGATGAGGGTAAGGAATATGAGTGAACAATAATTTGATGTACATCATTTAATAGTGTCTCTTAGACATAAGGATACTAATTGAGGTCTTTGATTGCTTATATAGTCACACTTATGAGGTGTTCGAAAGAACCCACTTGTGAGATTTTGGTGTTTGATTGACAAATTGACACTAAATGCCCTTAATCTAGCCTACCCATGACTAATAGCTAAATCTATACAAATGTTCACGTACCCATACATGCATTCACTCTTACAATGGCAAAACCCCAAGTCTCGTTTCATACTTGAGTTCAACTCTGTTTCTCTAATCTTTGGAATTTATATTTTACTCGCAATTAACTTGCTAATTACAAAGTGTTTGAATTAAAACCCCCCAATTTAATTTCTCATTTATTTATTATAGCATTACGAGCCAACTTCTAGTTGCCTATAGCACTTGAGATTAATGGTCGTGTTCTCATTCCCTGTAGATTCGACCCCGACTCTTGTTGGGTAAAATATAGTGACGATGATTGCTTATACTTTCAAGGTATAATTTGAGCGTTATCAATCAACCCCAACCTTGGTTGGGTTCTATAATTGATAAAAAATTCTTTATTCTTCATTGCAAGGTGTAATTTGGACGACATCAGCTGACTGCGAATCAATAGCTGGCTCTGGTGTAATAGCTACCTCTGTAGCAATGGATGGCTCCAGTGCTGGCACTTTACCCTGGACCTACCCTCGGCCCTAGCGAGGACCCTAGCTGTAGGTGTAGGTTCCTCGCCTTTGACGGCTGTAGCCTTCGTCCTTACTATCTGTGAAAGAGTGAAACAAGTGAGAATCCAGAAACCAACATGAACACAATGCACGATAAAGAATCAAAAGGTGAAATTTTCCTAAAGAATGTCCTGTAGCCTTCAGAAGATAGGGTACATACGTCATTGTATCGATCCACGGGACTCTTCTAGATACTTGCTTTTGTACAAATGATACAGGTGAACCTAGGATCTGATACCAAACTATCATAACCCTAAATCTCAAGTCATGATGGCACATACTATAACCCACTAGTAGGTAAACCAAATCCATAGAGCAAAATGGCAAATAATGGGCTAATAAGTGAAAGAGAGAAGAATAGGATAACAACACTATATAAAGTGACTAATAAAGGAAATAAGCTGAACATGCATACAAATAGGAAGGGGAAAGAAAAAATATACAAGAAAATCCCCCAAGACTTGGTATCAGCCAGTACAAGAGCCACTACAGTATAAGGAGTACTTGATAGGTACAATTTATATAAAGCAGTCTCCGAAAGTACAAAATAAGACCAGTCTAAAATAGATGGAGATGGATTAGCTCTGTTCGCCAAAAGATCACCCTATATCTCCGATCAACAGCTTCACACAAGGATGACGTCAGTGGCTATGACTCATACTAGGATCTGCATCAGGGAAAAAGATGCAAAAATGTAGTATGAGTACCAAAATAAGCAGTACTCGGTAGGCATCATAGACTGACTGAGCTCAAATAAGATAAAAGTACAATAAAGTGCAAATATAATTAAGGTAAGGTAAAGAAAAGTCAGAAAGAACATAACATGTCAAAACTACGCAATCAATGGAGATATAAGTAAAACGCTCAGAAAACACAATAATAACAGTCTAACTTTAACCTAACTGGAGCCCCATAAGCCCGGAAGGCACAAGCAACAAACAATAAAACCTAACTGGCCCCCTTTAGCACACTTGATACAAACAAGAAGTAATACTAAGTACAAGCCAAGCAGGAAAATAAATAAATACAAAAGAATGCCACGAAATACAATATCAAATGAGAGAAGTGTCCAATTGTACCTTATACTTCTCCTCCCCCGTGTACCTTCCCCGAAATTAAATATGACTTCTAACATAGGAACTAATAATATCAAATGCCTCGAATTGATCCAAGGCTAAATAGATGATAATCAAGAGTACCAAATTCCCAGACTCTAACTGGTCCTAAAATAGTCCACTTTATAAAAACCAGATCCATTTAAAGTATTCAAAAATTCCATTGTTAAGATGAAAAATGGTATTTTATACCAAGTTTTCAATATGATATGGAAATACAACAACAATACATGAAATAAGGTGAATAAACAAGCCGAAGAACAATACCAAGTCAACTATATAATAGTGAAGGAGTCTAAGGCCTCATACCATAGAAAAGATACTATCATAGGGTAGTTATTCTTTGGAAAATGATACAGTAATATAAATCTCTAAGGGAACCCCACCTAAGAAAGTCAACTATGCAAAACTAAGTGACGGTGTCTGACTCTAATCCCAAGGATACTACGGACACTACGCCAAGTACTAAAGGAGAAGCGACTACCAATGTTAAAGATTTCAAGGCATAATTCTACACTAAGTCCCCTAAACAAGATATAAGGATCATAAATACCTAAATAAAGTGTATTCAAGCCACAATATCCCACCAATAATTATCAAGTCATCATAAAAATACTTTAAATGAGCCAAGTCTAAAAGTAGGAATGTCGTAACCTATTTGGACACCAAAGATCGCGCTCACAACCCACTAAAGTGGAGCTTTTCTCATTCAAGAAGCCTCTATTTCTTCCGCAGTACCAAAATAATAATTTACATATCAATAGGAGAAGAATGATACCTATATTGTGAATTTACACTCTCGGTCAAAAATTGGGTTAAAATCACCCGTGGGGCTTGCTTATGGAATTCAAAAAATGAACCTGCAATTGTGTCCCTCATAGGATAAGGATCTCATGCTCAAAATTTGAGCATGACTAGCCCCCAAATCAAGTCCCAAAATCAGCCCCACAATTAAAGGAAAAACTAGAATTTAATTAAAGAATTAAATAAGAATTTGGTCTAGAACTTACGCATTATAGACGGGAAAATGATCAAGAATCAAGCAACAACCTAGCTTTAGCTCCAAATTATGTTTCCACAGAGTTTTCCAAGCTTCAAGGTTTCCAAAATGGAGGAATTTTGGGTAAAAATGGAGAAATGATCAAAGTGGAGGGTAGATATACAACTCCTTCTGCTTAAGAGACATTGATTAAGCGACTGAACAACCACTTAAGTAGTGGTCAAATTTTACCCGCCCTTCTGCCTAAGCGACTCCCAAGCTGCATAAGCAGCCCTACAAAAATGGAGGACAGCCTAATTGAGTGGTGGGTGCTGACATTAACTCTGACCTCTTAAGCGATTCCTCTTAAGTGACCCAAGGTCCGTACAAGCGACTACATGATAAGTTGGCAATCTACTAGCCTCTTAACACGTTTAAGCTTGAATTATCTCTGATTTTGCATTGATTAGATGTAATTCACATGTTATATAGCTCTTTTGTATAGGTAATGAGTGAATAAAGGGTCAAGCTATCCATATGAGTCAATTGGGATGCAAGAAGTGAAGAAAAGAAGCTTAAAACAAACATGTTGGAAGTTTTAAATCCACTTGTGCACGTATGTCATGAGCTGTGTACGCAGGTGGAAAGAGTGAGCCGAGGAAGTGACATCTGCGTTGAGGGTTCTGCATGCACATGCCATCTACTTGCACTGGCACTTACGCCATCAGGTGACTAGTGCGGTGGAAATTTCATAATTTTGAGGAGCGTGAATTTGGGGCTTTAAAAGGGTTTTTTCAGCTCTAAAACTCTATATTTTGCACTTTTTGAAGCTTGATAACATCAAGTGAAACCCTAAGAGTGAAATTAGTTACTTTCTTTTACTTTGTATAATTTGGAGCATAAATCTTCTGATAATCTTAGATTCAATGGAACAATGGGAGGAGAACTTGGGTAATTTTCCTCTTTCTCTTTCTATGAGTAACTAATTTCTTTGCTTGGGGTAATGCTTGAGTAAATGTGATAATTGTATGGTTGTTGTTTATTTGTCTTCCTAGTTAGATAATTATGTGGGTTTTATTCCTATTCCATGTTTTCGATCTAAAATTAGAGGTTGCAAACTCTAATTAACTCTAGAACTCTTATCATCCTTGACAAAGGGGATGAGGGTGAGGAATAGGAGGGAAAAATAACTTGATATTTATCATTTAATAGTGTCTCTTAGACATAAGGACACTAATTGAGGTATTAGATAGAATATTTAGACATACTTGTGAGGTGTTCGAAAGAATCCACTTGTGATATCTTGGTGTTTGATTGACAAATCAACACTAAGTACTCATAATCTAGCCTACGCATAACTCTTAGCTAAATTTAGACAAATATTCAATCATCTGGACATCCTTTCACTCTTACAATAGTATAAACCCAAGTCCCGTATTACACTTAATTTCAACTCTATTTCTCTAATCTTTGAATTTTGCATTTCAAACTATGATTACTTTGATAATTAAAAATTTATAAACTAAACCACCCCTATTTAATTTTACACATTATTTTTATAACATCACGTGTTAGTACTAGTTGCTTTTGACACTTAGAGGTGAAAGATATCTCATTCATTCCTCATGGATTAGACCCCGACTCTAAGTTGGGTAATTATATTGACAACGATTGCTTATACTCTTCAGGTATAATTTGAGCGTTATCAAAAATGGCGCCGTTGTCGGGGAATGAAATGTAGCTTTCATTTTTTTTAGTGTTTTAAGTTACTTGTGTTTGCCATGGTGTAAGTTTACTTTATTTGTTGTTTTTGTTCTCTTCAGGTGACAACCAAAGTCTTCACCAATCAATGAGTCAAAATGGTAGTCATACTACTTCATTCGATGGACATTTAGAGGACGAAGACCATTTGGGAGACGCTGGGAGAGCTAGTACCATCCGCTTCCCGCCCATGGAAGACAACAGAGTGTTTCATGTTACTAGCGTAATGCTCCATCTCCTTCAAATGAAGGGATTGTTTGGGGTCAAGCACATGCAGACTCAAACCTTCATTTGATGAATTTTATTGATGTATGCATGCCTTTTGATATCGCCCACATATCACAAGAGTCCATCCAGTTGAGACTCTTCCCCTTTTCATTAACGGGCAAAGCCGTTTTGTGGTTGAGGCAATTGCTCGCAGGTTCAATAACTACATGGGTGGAATTAATGTAAGCATTCTTGGATAAATTCTTTCCACCATCCTGGATGTTATAATTGAGAGATGAGATCATTAAGTTTTGCCAATTGAATGGCGAACCATTACATGAGGCTTGCAAAGGTTTAACAAGAAGTTGATGCAATGTCCAACTCATGAGGTTTCGGATAAGATGCTCCTCCAAATATTTTATTGAGCGTTAGATCAATTCAACAAAATGGTTGTGGACAATGCAGCCGGGGTATCTTTGGTGAAACAAACTTATAGTGTTGCATTGGCATTATTGGACCAAGTCACTAAACAAAGTCGAGGTTGGCATACAAGTTATTCTGAGGTGGACGTGGGGGCTCCCTATCCATCTTTTGTGAGCCAAGATCAAAGAAAGAAGGATGAGGAGAGAGATGAGAGTATGGCTAAAATGATGACACAACTAGAACTCCTCACCAAATATGTAATAGGGTCAACACAAAAGATGGTTAACTCCATTGCTTCCAAGGGTGCTAAGACCTATGATGATAATAAAGCAAAAACTCTTGATGAAGAAATGGGGGGTTCCCATACCACCTATCAAAGGAAAGGCAGGAATCAAGGTTAGACGGATAAAGACCACGATAGGAAAGATCGTGAGTGGAAAGATCGTGATAGAGACCGAGAATGGAGGGATAAGGATAGGGACCATGATTAGTAAGATAAAGATCGGGACTATGATAGGTATGTTCCTCCACTTGATCGGGATAAAGGTAAAGAAGCAACTTCTATTGATCCGGAGAAGTATAAGAATAAAGATGTGCTTGCTCGTATCCTTTTGGGTATTGAAGAAAACGGTAAGATGTTAAGAGAAATGAAGGGCAATTTTTTGCATCTCAATCAAACCATAACCTCACACTCGGCCTCGATAAAGCAACTTGAAACCCAAATGGGTTGACTTTCCTCCCAAATGAACCAAAGACAAAGAAGAGGCCTTCCTAGTGATATGGTTGTAAACCCAAAAAATGATGCTCACATCTTGGCAATCATCACTAGAAGTGGGAGAACTCTTGAGAACTATGTTATAAATCTTGATGATGACCTTAGTAATAAGGGTATTGGAGGACAAATAAGCAAAAAGAGAAAGCAACTTGATAATTCAAAAGATGAAACTCCAATGTCAAAAGAGCAAAGTGTTGAGAAGCCAGAAAAAGTGGAAGAGAAGGTTGAAAGTGACATAAAACCACAAGTGGTTGATGGTAGTAATTCAAAACCGGATGAAAACTCGGTTGTCTCAAGGCCACAAGCCAAAATCCCTCCTCTATTCCCACAAAGGCTTAAGAAGAAGGAAGATGATTCAAAGTTCAAGAAGTTCCTTTCTAAATTTAGCAACCTTTCGATAAATATATCATTATTGGAAGCCCTACAAGAGATGCCCAGGTATGCTAAATTTATGAAGGACTTGATAACAAAGAAGTGAATCATGAACTTCGAAACAATTTTAGTGACACATAATTGTAGTGCTATCATGTCTAGTACAATGGTTGTGAAGAAGGATGACCCGGGGGGAGTCACCATCCTATGTACTATTGGAGTGTATAAATTTGGGAAAGCTGTATGTGATCTTGGGGCAAGTATTAATTTGATACCATTAGCCGTTTTTCAAAAGTTAGGCTTGGGTGCTCCAAAGCCAACAACAATGAGGTTGTTAATGGCCTACCGTTCTATAAAAAAACCTGTGGGTGTATTGAATGATGTACTTGTAAAGGTGGATCATTTTATCTTTCTGGCTGATTTTGTGATCTTGGATTTTGAAATTGAGCACGAGGTCCCTATTATTCTTGGTAGGCCATTCTTGGCTACTGAAAGGGCTCTAGTTGATGTTGAATAGGGTGAAATGAAATTTTAAGTAAATAATGAAGAGGTGTCATTTAGAGTTTGCAAGTCCATGAAGCAACCTATGGATTTGCAAGTTGTCTCCGTAATTGATGTGATTGATGACAAAGTGGCTAATAATATAGAAATTGACTTTGTTAGTGAACCTTTGGTGGGAGTCTTGTGGAATCTTGAAAGTAAGAGGATTGAAGGATAAGATGAAGTAGTTGCATCTTTGAAAGGCCTTGGGTCCTACAAAACAAATTATTACAAGTTGGATCTTGACTTGAAAAATCAAGAAACTCCTCCCGCAAAGACTTCAATTGAAGATCCACCATAAATTGAGCTCAAACCATTGCCACCTCACCTTCGTTATGTGTTCTTGGGAGAAGGTGAGACTCTACCTATTATTATTGTGGGAGACTTATCGTCTTGGCAGATCGAGGTATTGAAATCGATGGTGATACGGTATATTAGGGCTCTTGGATGGACCATACCCGATATTATTGGAATTCCACCCTATATATGTATCCATACGGTCAAATTTGAGCCTGAGTTTGTAGCACGTGTAGAACACCAAAGAATATTAAACCCTCGAATGCAAGAAGTTGTGAAGAAAGAAATTATCAAGTGGATTGATGCGGGTGTAGTCTATCCTATTTTGGATAGCACGTGGGTAAGTCCTGTTCAATGTGTTCCTAAGAAAGGTGGTATCACGGTGGTCCCAAACAAAAATAATAATCTTATACCCGTTCGTCCGGTCACGGGTTGGAGAGTGTGTATTGATTATAGGAAATTGAATTCATGGACCAAGAAGGATCATTTCCCCATGCCCTTCATGGACCAAATGCTTTATAGGCTAGCCGGAAGGGACTGGTATTGCTTCTTCGATGGATACTGGGGCTACAATCAAATTTTAATAGCCCCCAAAGATCAAGAAAAAAATACCTTCACTTGTTCTTATGGAACTTTTGCTTTCAAGCGGATGCCCTTCGGGCTATGCATTGTACCGACTACCTTTCAACGATGTATGCTTTCTATATTTTTGAACATGGTGGAGGTTTCTATGGGGGTATTTGTGGATGATTTTTTGATTGTTTATGTTACATTTGAGGATTGCCTTGAACATTTGGAGAAGGTGCTTGAAAGGTGTGTGGCAAATAATCTTTTCTTGAATTGGGAGAAGTACCACTTTATGTTGAGAGAAGGGATTGTCCTAGGGCACAAAATCTCGGGCCAATGAAGCCAAGTTGATCAAGAGAAAGTGGAGGTTATTTCAAAATTTCCCCCTCCAATATCCATACAAGGTGTGAGAAGCTTTCTTGGCCATGCAGCTTTTTATAGGAGGTTTATTAAAGACTTTTTCAAGATTGCTCATCTTATGGGAAAACTTCTTGAGAAGGAAGCTAAGTTCGAGTTTGATGGTCAGTGCTTGAAGGCATTCAATTGCCTCAAGGAGAAACTTGTCTCCGCCCCATTATTGTGGCTCTAAATTGGTCACAACCATTCGAACTCATGTGTGATGCTAGTGGACTTGCCTTGGGGGCTGTGCTTGGCCAAAGGAAGGAGAAACTTTTTCATCCTATCTGCTATGCTATTAAATCATTGAATGATGCACAAAATAATTACAACATTACAGAGCAAGAATTACTAGCCGTGGTCTATGGGCTCGAAAAGTTTTGGGCATATTTATTAGGTTCCAAAGTTGTTGTGCACACTAATCATGCCGCCTTGCGGTATTTGATGGCGAATAAAGAGGCCAAGCCAAGGTTGATTAGATGGATTTTTCTCCTTCAATAATTTGACTTTGAAGTGAAGGATCGAAAAGATAGTGAAAACCAAGTGGCATACCATCTATCCCGCCTTGAATCCAACAGTGAGGAGTCAGGTGAAACCGAAATTGATGAAACCTTTCCTGACGAACTTATTATGGCACTTTCGGTAAGTATAGAATCGTGGTATGCAGACTATGTGAACTATGTCGTATGTGGGTTGCTTCCTAATGATTTAAATCATTATCAAAAGAAGAGATTCTCCATAATGTAAAAAGGTATTATTGGGATGAACCCTATCTATTTAGGGAGTGTGCAAATGGAGTAATCCTTAGGTCTGTGATAGAGTCGGAAATGCGGGTCATCCTTGAAGCTTACCACTCATATCCATTTAGTGGCCATCGTAATGGTGTTAGAACTACTGCAAAGGTTCTTCAAAGTGGATACTATTGGCCGACCCTTCATAGGGATGCTTATGACTTGGTAAAGACCTGTCCTTAATGCCAAATGCAAGGAGGTATTTCAAGTAGACATGAAATGCCCTTGAAGCCCAACCTTAAGGTCGAGTTATTTGATGTATGGGGCATCGATTTCATAGGTCCCTTTGTGAGTTCGTATGGGAACAAGTACATATTGGTGGCCGTTGATTACGTGTCAAAATGGGTGGAGGCAATTGCTCTACCGACCAATGAAAGTAAGAGTGTCACTTTCTTCTTAAAGAAGTATATCTTTACAAGGTTCGAGACTCCTCGAGCAATTCTTAGCGATGGTCAATCACACTTTTGTAATTCGGTGTTTGGAGTGTTGCTTGATAAGTATGGGGTGAAGCATAAACTGGCTGCCCCATATCATACCTAAATGAGTAGTCTAGTGGAGGTTTCCAATCAGGAGATAAAGTCTATCTTAGAGAAAACCATAAATGTCGGAAGCACGAATTGGGCAAGACAACTTGATGATGCTCTTTGGGCATATAGGACCAAATTCAAGACTCCTATTGGCATGTTGCCCTATTAATTGGTGTTTGGAAAGGCTTGTCATCTTCCCGTTAAATTGGAGCACAAAGCATTATGGGCCTTGCATAAGTTGAATATGAATTGGGAGGATGTCTCCAAGTCAAGAGTAGACCAAATTCATGAGTTAGAGGAGTTCTGACTTAAGGCATATAAGAGCTCGGCATTATAAAAGGAGAAAATAAAGAAATGACATGATGCTAAGATCTTGAAAAGAGATTTTCATGTGGGAGATGAAGTACTACTCTTTAATTCGAGGTTAAAATTCTTTACGGGTAAGCTAAAATCCAAGTGGTTGGGTCCTTTTGTGGTAGTTAATGTCTATCCTAGTGGGGCTATCGAGTTGGAGGACCAAGAGATGAGGAGGTTCATGGTGAATGGTCAAAGGCTAAAACATTTTTATGTAGGTGGAACCGGAGCTGCTATGGTTGAGTTGCTCTATTTTAAGAATGCTTGATGATATGGTACAACGTCGTGCCACGATGATAACCAAGGCGCTTCCTGGGAGGCAACCCACGCTTACTTATTGTCATTTTCTATTTGTTTGATTACTAAGTTTAGGTTATTTTGGTGAATGCAGGTGAAATATTCTAAGTATGGGAGTTGTGCCACACTGTTTTGGCCTAAATCGGGCACCTGCTAGCTCACATGCCTACATGCCCACACATATCAGGGAGCATGTGGCTACCAGGTGAATGTGACACACTGGTTTGGGGGAAATAGCCACCTGCGGGCGTAGGCCAGGTACATGCGTGCGCAGGTTGGCCAACGCAGGTAACAAGTGAAGCACCCCAGGTATTCTGCCCCGCCCCGTATTCCCATCTGCATGCGCAACTCCCCACATGCGTGCGCAGGGTAGGGCGCAAGTGAGGCCTGGTGCACCAACCATTCTTCATATAATTTGATAGGCTTACCCGACTCGGTTGGCCCATTACCCTTTTAAAATAATACCCTTACTTATACCCATAAAATTTAAACATCCACACCACACACAAAATCACACAAACCCGATTCTCCTTCTCTCTTTTCTAAGATTTTCTCTTTCATCACACTTTAAAAATTCTTAAAATTTCTTTCAAGAGCACCCTCACACATCATCAACTACAACTCCGGGGACCATAATCTTGCAATTTTTGTCATTATCTTGCATCTTGACTTGGTTTGGTAAGCTCACTTTTTATAATTTTTACTCAATTTCTCTTGGGTTAAAATAGTGAACCATATCCTATGCTAGTTTCTTATGATGATTTAGTTTATTTTAATTGCTTTTGGAGTAAAATTGATGTTTGTCGAGGATTATTTGGAATGGGTGTTATTTTTATATATGCAAATTGGGGAATCTTGAGTACCCAACTTTATGCACCCCATGTGTTTGATAAAATTCCCACATGAAATTTTCTTTGTATTTTCTCTTTGTGGGTAATCTAAAAGAGCTAGTTGAGGTTTCTTGTGCATATTTTGAGTGCTATTCTATCATTGAATGATCTTTTTAAAATTCTTGTGGTTGAGAAGTGTAGCTTGGAATGTTTTAAGGTGTATCACCCTTATTTACCAACTCCATTTTGTAATGTGCACTAAGTGTTTGTTGAAATGCCCATGAGGGGTTGTTGGCATGATTTTTTCTAGTAGTTGATGAATTCAAATTAGGGGCATTCATTTGGTTAATTCTTGAGTTATAATATGAGTTACATAGTATTTCAAATAGTGTGATAGTTCAAAGTGGGTATGGTGTGTGCTTTGGTTGTCTTGTGTAGAACTCGAGGGGGAAATATAAGTAAAATATATTCTTTACCCTATGATAGATCGGGTGACGCCATTCTTAACGGCAAATCATCATTTTTGTTCATGTGAGGGTCATGGGATGATTGTGCATTTCAAGGATAAGTAGGTAGTATTTGATGGTTAGTCATGCTTATTTACTCCCATGTGTTTTAATATAACATTTTGCCTTGCATTCACCTCATTTAGCCTAGTTTTTTTTTTTAATGATATTTACAAAAAAATCCAAAAACATGTTTTACTTTTTTCTTTTTGTTTTGTTTGGTTCTTTTGTGTTCTCTTAGGGATGACTCCACGAAAATCGATGTCGAGGGGTACAAAGAAGGATCACACCAAAGACAAAGGCAAGGCTATAGCTACTACTTCTAAGAAAAAGGCACCGATACAATAAGAAACTCCTAGTATCCCCGATGTTCAAAGCACTCTTGATCTTTCAAAGGGATGGGATTAGCTAAGGATGTAGACAAAATCTGATTTGGAATTGAGGAAATGCGTGAATTATATGATGAATGGGTTCACACTCAAGGTTTCAATCCCAAAAAAGTGTTTAGCTTGAAAGGTGTTCATGATCACTTCCCGGATATCATAAAGCAAGTCAAAAAGTGTAGGTGGGAAGTCTTCACGGATCTGGATCCTGAATCTCCTCTCGATTTTTACTATCCTGATCTCATTAAATAATTCTATGCCTCTTATGTCATCTGACACAACCAACGCAAGTACAAACCACCGGTGGCGTACCAACCTTATTTGCCTAGTGTACTTGTTAGAGGGGTTGAGGTGCCTTGCTCCGCCTCTGCAATAACTAAGCTCTACTTTGGTTGTGAGTATGCACCTGGGATTGAATGCAAAAAATGAGTGTTAGGCAGACGTGTCCATTTTTCTTGGCTTGCCCGGATAATTGCAAAGGGCCTCCCTATTTGGGCCAATAGATTGGGACAAATCAAAAGGAGGGACCTTTTGATTCAAGCCAAGCATTGGCTTGGCTTTGTGGGTAATAGGTTGCTTCCCTCTACCAACGATCAAGACATCACCATTGAAGGGCTATCATTGTTGGGTGCATCATGTATAAATTGTATGTTAATCTGGGAGAGATTATTGCCGAAGTGATCAAGCTTAGATCCAAACAATCGGGCACTTTGTTACCTTTTCCCTCTTTTATCTCTGCATTATGCGCTGTTCACAAGGTTCCTCTATTCCTCAAGATTGACAAGAAAACAAAGTGCACCGGAGTTATTGATATTCGAACTAGTCAAGATGATGACAATCTGGTGGGAATGAAAAGAAAGATTGGTGAGAACTCCGATTCGTCCTTGGGAGAGATACCTATTATTGAGGGCACAAGTACCTCCCCTCTTACTTCACATGCATCTGATGCTCCACCGATCTATAGTGATACTACCCCGGTTATTGATCCATCTCAGGCACCGCCTCCTTCGAGCACTACTCAGTTTACCCAGCCTCCACAGCCTTCTACTATGACATTTGCTAAGGTTGCAACCATGACGTTGGCAAACGACAGTTCCATATCTCGGTTGGTAGCTGATATCCCCCATTTCATTCAGGTGGATATTAAGATGAGTCTTGGGCCTCTACATGCTCAAATGTTAGACTATAAGCAAAGATTATCCGCGGTTGAGGCCATAGGGGATAACGAGGCGGTTACTACTTTGAGGACTGACCTTGATTGCCTGCATTTGGATTTCCAGTTGATCTAGCCATCCTTCACTCTTAATGATGCCCAGGTTACCATCTCACAGGTTTCTACTGGTACAATCTTACCATTTGTCGACTTGTTTGGGTATTCTACTTTGGGAGAGGAGACAGGGATTGATTTTAACACAGGGCTTTCTGAGTCCCAACAAGTAGATCTGGCCAAGCGACAATATATTGAGGAGCAACATACGAGGATTGTTGGTGCTCTCAGCCTCCCGATGAGGTACATATTCCTTCAGTTACAGTTACATAAGCCCAGTCTGAAGAGGCTCTTAGTATTACAGCTGCAATGCAGTTACAGTCATCACATGATACGGATCCGTGCACCTAGTGCGCCTCAGGAAGTCTTCACTATCCTCTTTTCTCATTCTACATTGTTGCATTGGGGACAATGCAATGTTCTTTAGTTGGGTGGTGGGGCATTTTATTTTGATGGTCTGTAACATTATTTCATGATGTTATTTGGATATTGCCCTCGCCGGCTTCTTTGAGTTGTTGATTCGGATATTGCCCTTGCCGAGCCTTATGTGTGTGGTTGATTTGGATATTGCCCTCGCCGGGACTTCTTTATGATTTTGATTCGGATATTGTCCTTGTCGAGCCCATATTATACGCTTGTTATATTGTCCTTGTCGAGCCCATATTATGCGCTTGTTATTAGTTGAGACCCATATGTCATTGTTCTCATATCAATTCTTGTTTGGGTGATGTCTATTTTAAACATGCATATCATTCTATTCACCTTGTGTCTATAAGTGTCAAATAAACTCCAAGCTTCGAAACTCGGTTCTTTCCCAAGGAGCATCTTTTTTTTGTAGTTTGTTTTCTTTGTCAAACCGAGTGGTACTCCCCCATGATAGATGGATCGGGCGACACTCTTAGGGGAAATGCCCATTTACCTTAAGTTAGAGTCAAGTGGTGGTTGAAAAAGTTTGAAAAGTACCCTCTAAAATTTGTTGTGGCAAGCAAAATGATTTGTGAAAAGCAAAATAGTCTTTGGCAGTGGATTTTGAAAAGGAAAGAGAAAAGTGATTTCAAGCTTTCTCTTAAGTTGTGACCTTTTAATTCAATTTTTGGCTCTTTCTTCACAAAAGAAGAGTCTCTGACTCAGAGTAGTTTGTCAAGTTCATTTGCTCAAATTGGTTGGAAGACTAGCTTTCTATTTTAAGAAATAGGTGCCTTGTGTGGTAAGGTTTTTGATCAATTCTTGTGTATACATAGTAGTCTAGAACTTGCCCCACGTGTATTCAAGGTTTAATCTGAGACCAAGCTTGGTTTGGAGGATGACCCGAGGCCATTCTTGAACCATCACATGACCTAAATCCCACCTTGACATTTGTTCCTAGTTAACCCATTTGAACCTCTTCCCAGTTTTTTTTCATGGAGATAACCATACTATGACACCCTATTTTTGTCTTTTCCAAAACCTCTGTTTTTTCACCCAACCTCCATAAACACATCGCATGGTTCTAATGTGGGTCAATATAGGCAAATGCCTAAGTTTGGAGATGTATGATTATGAGAATGATTAAGATGGACTCAAAACCTAAGTTTGGGGGAAAAGAGATGTGCAAGATTGTTAAGAGAGGTTTATGCTTGGTTGTCTCATTAAATGATTCATAAGACAAGAAATGTGCTCATAACCGAGAGCATAGAGCCTAGCCCTTAGAAGTGATTCGAGAAAAGTAAAATGGCTTTCAAGAAGAAAAGAGGGACATGAATGGCTAAGGAGTAGAAAGTCTCTTGAAAGAATCAAAAAAGCAAATAAAGAGGGAAGTTCTTGCGGATGTTTAGCAAAAGGAGGTTGGATATCAAAAGTAGCAAAGGCAAAACAAACTAGGGCGAATAATATGGAAAATTTGAACGAAGTGGGCCTAAGAAGTGATAAAGCGTTTGTGTTTAGGGAGATCTTCTAGTCACTTGATCCATAAATCATTTCCCTCACCCTAACCTTCATCCATGCCCGCAAGTCCTTGATGACTTCAAACCTTGTAGGTATCCATTAGTGGTGAATAACATAAAGGGAAAGCCTATGGATTTACTTTTTGTACTTGAATTTCTTTGTGAGAGTGAGCAAAAGTTCTTTCTATCTCTATGCTCCTTATGAATTACATTGTTTTGTATGAGTGGAGCAAACTTTTGCAAGTGAGAGGAATTAATACCTTAAAGTGGAGAGTGATGTCTTACTTTCAGTTGGAGAAAATGAGCAAGACAAACCGTAAATTGAAATTGAGGCAATCATTGAAAATCTCGTGTCACACCTCGAGAAGCATCTCGATTTGAAATTCTTACTTGTTGATTTCTTACACCCTTGCTTGATGAAAATTGGCTCTTGAAAGGAAAAACGTGATTTACTTGTTTGTCATGACTTGTTGGAGGAACCGATTGAACTTTGTAGTCTTAGTTGTCTAGTGTAGTCTCTTGTGGTTCTTTTATAGTTAAGAGCACCTTTTTTCATTGTAAACATTCTTGATTACTTAAGGATAAGCAATAGTTTAAGTTTGGGGGGTTGATAAGTTGGCAATCTACCATCTTCTTAACACGTTTAAGCTTGAATTATCTATGATTTTGCATTAATTCGATGTAATTCTCATGTTATATAGCTCTTTTGTGCAGGTAATGAGTGAATATAAGGTTGAGCTATCCATACGAGACAATTGGGATGCAAGAAATGGATAAAAGGATCTTAAAACCAATTTGTTGGAAGTTTTGAAGCCATCTGCGCACGCATATCCTGAGTTGCACACGCGGGTGGCAAAAGTGAGCCGAGGCAGTGGCGTCTGCGTAGAGGGTTCTGCGCACGCAGGCCATCCACTTGCCCCAGCACCTACGCCAGCAGGTGACCTGTGCGGTGGTAATTTTGAGAAGCATGAATTTTGAGCTTTTAAAGGGGTTTTTCAGCTTTAGAACTCTATCTTTTGCGCTTTTTGAAGCTTGATTACATAGAGTGAAACCCTAAGAGTGAAATTAGTTACTTTCTTTTGCTTTGTATTGAATTTGGATCTTAAATCTTGTGATAATCTTTGATTCAATGGAACATTGGGAGGAGAACTTGGGTAATCTTCCTCTTTCTCTTTCTATGAGTAGCTAATTTCTTTGCATGGGGTTATGCTTGAGTAAGATGTGATAATTGTATGGGTGTTGTTTATTTGTCTTCCTAGTTAGATAATTGTTGTGGGTTTTATTCCTGTTCCATGTTTTCGATCTAAAATTAGAGGTTGGAAACTCTAATTAACTCTAGTACTCTTATCATCCTTGACAAAGGGATGAGGGTGGGAATAGGAGTGAACAATAACTTGATATTTATCATTTAATAGTGTCTCTTAGATATAAGGACACTAATTGAGGTATTAGATTGATTATTTAGACACACTTGTGAGGAGTTCGAAGGAACCCACTTGTGATATCTTGGTGTTTGATTGACAAATCAACACTAAGTACTCATAATCTAGCCTACCCATAACTCTTAGCTAAATCTAGACAAATATTCTATCACCCGCACATCCTTTCACTCTTACAATAGCATAACCCCAAGTTTCGTATTACACTCAATTTCAACTTGATTTCTCTAATCTTTGAATTATGCATTTCAAACTATGATTACTTTGATAATTAAAAATTGATAAACTAACCCCCCCCCCCCCCCAATTTACTTTTACACATTATTTTTATAGCATTACGTGTTAGTACTAGTTGCTTTTGACATTTAGAGGTGAAAGCTATCGCATTCATTCCTCATGGATTCGACCCCGACTCTAAGTTGGGTAATTATATTGACAACGATCACTTATACTCTTGTGGTATAATTTGAGAGTTATGACTGCACTAGCTACTGCATCAAAAAATTTTGCTAAGTCTTAAAAGACTCTGATTGGGTGCTCGAGATTTGTTTGAAACTCTGTGCATGCAAAAAAAATATGCTACTCTACCAAAAATTTAATTTTGACTCAATGGAATTGACAAAATTCCCCATAGAGTTTGTTTTGACGAAAAGTGGGTCCCATACCTAACCTTCTATTTTAACGAAAAGCCAACACATAGCCCAAAATGAGTTCAAAAGCCTCAAAACCTAAACCTAAGGCCCCCACTAGTCCAAACTTCATATTTCTGAGCTAATGAAATTGTCAGAATTCTCATCTAAGGCCGTTTACTTAAAGTTTTGGCAAAAGACCAATTTCTCAACTTCAGAAGCTTCAAAATAGGGAAACTCACCTAAAAACCAAAAGAGCTGCATGAGAACCAAACTACCAGTCCCAACAAGTCATAAATGTCTTAGAATCGCTATGGGAAAGCGCTATATGCAGAAAATACACAAAAAAGAGGAAAATAACCTAAAGGGTCATTACATATAACTATAAATACCTCTCCATCCCTTCATATTTTCTCAAAAATTCATCTATTATCTTATTCTCATTCTCTCACTCTCTCTTCTACTATAATTGTAATAACCCTCCAGGTCATTTTCTTTATTTTCATGCATTTTTTGTATTTAGAGCCTTTCCATAGCTGCCCAGGTTATTTATGACTTGATGAGAATGACGATTGGTTACTGGGCAGTTCGTTTGGTTTTTAGAGCCATTTCCCTATTTAGGAGCTTTTGAAACTAAGAAATGGGTCTCGGGCCTAAACCTAAGGTAAACGTCCTGAGATACCATTTTTGATAGTCTCAACAGTTTTAAAATGTCGATTTTAGGCTGAGGAGACCCTTGGTCCAGGTCCCGAGGTTTCCAGACTCATTTTGGGATTTTGGGTGGAATTTGGCAAAAATGGCTCCTTGGGGTGTGGGCCTTACTTTTTATCGAGACAACCTTGGATGGAAATTTTGATGGTGCCGTTGAGTCCGAAATGTTGAAATTAGTAGGGTAGCATAGTTTGTTTGCGTGCATGGAATTTTGAACCTATACCGAGCACCCGGTCGGAGTCCATTGCGACTAGCTAAACTTGGTTGGTTCCAAGTATCTGGTGAGACCGCTAAAGTAGCCAGGGGACCGCTTTAGAAGACCTGGACCACTTTAGTAGAGCTGGCCAGCCTTGGAATGGCTGCTCTAGCAGCCTCTTGGGCGCTTTAGCGGTAGCCACTTAAGCGACATGAGCTCTTTAGCGGACATGGCCGACTAGGGCAGGGTCGTTTTAGTGACCCTTAGACACTTAAGCGGTGATCACTTTAGCGGTCATTTACGCTTTAAAGCGACCATCGCTGGCATTTTATATATAAGTCCCTTCTTCTATTTTCAGCTCTTGTTAGCTAAGTATAACCTCTATTGGTGATCATTGTGAGCTTGAAATCTTATGGGAATTTGATAATTGAAGCTGGTTTTAGCTTCGGGGTGGATTTGTCACTGTTTAAACATCTTATCCCTGTAAGTTTAACTCGATTCTAGCTTGTTTTCCCCGGTTCTTTTTTTAAATTCTTGAGTTGTTGTGGGGATAAATTTTGGGTCATTTGAGCTTGGATTTTGCTATATTTCATATGGATAATGATCCTTGAGCTACATGGGATGCTGTGATGATTTTAATTTTGTGATTTCGTAAGTGGGCCCCACATGGGATTTTTAGTTTGATTTCTGACTCGGAGTGTATATACATAAGATGGGTATTGTTTTTCTTGTCTTGATGCGTGAATTATTGTTTTGATAGCGTGGCATCTCTCGAAGGCCTCTTGAAAAGGAAAAGCTTCCATTTAGAAGATTCAGTGAGTGTTCGGCGGCGTCCAGGTAGGATACGCTTACCCTATCCTTAGATTGAGCCTATTTATGGTATTAGTGTACTATTATTCTAGTTTTAGGCAGGTAGTTTTAGCACAATTTTTTTTTAAATATTTTTACACCTTAATTAGTCGGTTAGGGACCCGTTACGGTAGATTTCAGGCCCGTTATCCCCTGATACAGTGTAGTATCATCCTTTAGGGCTAGGATTAGTGCTTTTAGTATCTTGAGATGGGAGTGGGAAGCCTTAGACAAGACTAGACTAGGTTTCGTCCTAGGTTTAGTTATCGGGACCCTGTAGTGGGCCCCACTACCTCTTGTTGGCTAGAATACTTGGGGTTAAGCTCCTTTAGGTTTAGTTAGACTCTTGACTACCATCTTAGGTTATTACCTTGGGTTGGGTTTGACTTAGACTTGGTTTCTGGTCTGTTTTAGATTTTTTTCCCCAGTTAGGGTAGTATTTAACGTGGACCGCCCTTTCTAGTCCTAGTATTTGGTATCTTCCTTGCCTTAGTGGACTTACCCGCTTGAGATTGGAATTTGTGACCTCATGGTCCAGAGATAGGCTCAAAAACCCTGGATTTCTTCCTGTTTTCTAGTGATGTTTATTTCTTATATAAAATGCATTCAGTTTGGTTCGAGTTCGCCATATGATTTATTGCTACTATAATTATGAGTTCTGGTACAATTATGACACAGGTTATGATTCTAGTTACAGTATGGTTACTATGAGTTTTGGTTTGAGTCCGGCATCTATTTACAATTATAAAAGGGATGTTCAAGCATGGATCACGGTTGTTACTGGAGTTTTGGCAGTGGTACTGAGTTCTGTTATTTACGATTCATGTGGCCTCTCGTTATTACCCACTATTTATGGTTCAAACCAAGCGTATGGCCTCTCGTTATTACACATTAGTGCCGGTTCAAGCCCGATGCATATCTGTATAGTTTTTATCATGGATTGAGATCAGATGGTTACCTGAGATCAGTTCGGCTATGGGTTACTTATGCCTTTTATTTTATTCACCGCTTGTATGAACCCATCGGCTTATAGGGGTTTCGATAGGGTTTATTGTCTTATTTCGTATGCCTTCTGGGCTTATGGGGGCTCAGTTAGGTTGTAGTTAGTGCGTTACTTTCATCGTTGAGTTATTTATTTCTTGTTTTGCCCTTAGTTATTTCCTTTATCACACTTGTGTAGTTCAATAGATGTTTATATTTCTACCCTTGCTATTATTGACTTTGCTTACACTCTCACATTCTATTTATGCTTTTACTATATTTGAGCTCTGTCGGCCGATGATGTCTAGTGAGTACCTGTTGCTTTAGTACTCATACTGTACTTCTGCATCATTTTCCTGATGCAGATCCGAGTATGAGCCATCGGCATTGATGTTATCCTCGAGCCTTGCTGTTGACTTGATGATGGGGTAAGCTTTCTAGAGTCCGAGGCTGATCCTCCTTTCCAGATGTAGTCTTTTGCATTATGAGACTACTGTATATATGTATACTTTTGATTCTGTCTAGTACTCTGATTTTGGTTGTAGTGGCTCTAGTACCGACCTTACCAAGTCTTGGGAGGGATTCATTTTGTATATTTTGTCCTCTTTCTTTTTCCTATACGGTATGTTATGTATATATATTTCTTTGCTTCCACCTATTTTATTATTGTCGTTGATTTCGTTTTTGTGTTTCCTTTTCTTTCTCCCATTAGCCCATTACTTATCATTCTGGGCTAGGGCTTGGCTTACCTACTGGTGGGTTAAAGTAGGTGCCATCATGACCTAAGAAATTTGGTTGTGACAGCTTGGTATCAGAGTCTTGGTTTCACCGATAGTGTTGGTACAAGAGACAATATTTAGTAAAGTCCTGCAGATTGGTATGGACACGTCAGTATTGTATCTTTGGGAGGCTACGGGACATTTTTAGGAATGTCTCGTCTTTTCGATTCACTTTCGTGTGCTGTGTCTGTATTGGTTTCTAAATCCTTATTTGTTTCACTCTTTTGCAGATGGCTAGGATGAGGGGTACGACCGTCGGGATCAAGACCCCGAGCCCACTGCTAGAGCTCTATTTAGGGGTAGAGGTTGACCCTAAGGTCGAGGGAAGGCTAGAGCTGCAACCCCAGTTTGAGATCAGGCTAGGAAGCCATAGCCAGATCCTGTTATAGCTCCTCAGCCTGAGATAGCTCCAGAGATTTAGCCGCCACAGCAGCAGGTGGGCTAGGGGGCATCCTAGTTCTCCACCCAATTTATATCATCTTAAGTTTTTCATGATGCATTGGTTCAATTATAGGTTTTAGTTGGTGGTCCGCCGACCGATAAAGTTCTGCCAGCAACTCAGGGTGGTATTGATTTAGGGGTGCATCCTGTAGTTGTGTCTCCTAGAGCAGAGGTTTCGCTAGCACCAGTAGTTCCACAACCAGTAGTATCCCAACTAGTTATTTCTGTGGAGGAGCAGAATATGCTGGGATGATTTTTGAGATTGACTCCAACTAGGTTTGTTGGGACCCCAGAAGAGGATGCTTATGAGTTCTTGACCAGTTGTGAGGAGAAGTTATAGAATTTAGGGTTGGTTGAGTCACGTGGAGTAGGCTTTATTGCTTATCAGCTAGACATAGCAACGAGAAGGTGGTGGAGAGGTTATCTCGATTCCAGGGCAGCTGGATCACCACCTGTGACTTGGACTCAGTTCTCTAAGGCTTTTTCAAGAAAGTATATGCCTCTCAACATAAGCGACCACTTGAGAGATGAGTGTTTTTTTACTTATTATGCCCCACAGTAGGGTTTGTCTTTGGAGTTGTTTTCTATGCCTTTGCCTATTACCCCTTTAGGTGATTTCTTAGTAGTGGATCGGATATATAGATCATGTCTGGTGACTGTTCGAGAGTATGATACTCGGGTTGATCTCATTGTTCTAGATATGCTAGATTTGATATGATTCTGGGCATGGACTGGTCATCCCCATACCATACGATTTTGGATTGCTTTGCTAAGACCGTTACCTTAGCCATGACTAGCATACCTTGGTAGTATGGCAAGGTTCTTTTAGTTGTGCTTTGATGGGGAATATTTCTTACATTCGGGATGGAGACTAATATCGAGGGGTTGTGGGTCATTCCTTGCTTATGTTTGGGATGTTAGTGCTGAGAGTCTTTCTCTTGACTCTATTTTTATATTCATGATTTTTCCAATAGTTTTCCTACTGACCTACCTGACCTTCCTCCTGAGTGTGATATAGAGTTTGCTATTGACCTCTAGCTGGGCACCCTACCTATTGGCTCGTGTCGAGCTAAAGTAGCTAAATACTCAGTTTCAGGATCTTTTAGGTAAGGATTTTATCAGATCGAGTGTATCACCTTGGGGTGCCCCAGTTTTATTTGTTAAGAAAAATGATGGCTCTATGCGTATGTATAACGACTACAGACAGTTGAATAAGGTGGCAGTGAAGAATAAGTATCCTATGCTTCATATCGATGATTTATTTGACCAGCTTCAGGGTGCAGCAATATTTTCTAAGATTGATTTGAGGTCTGGTTACCATCAGTTGAGGATTAGGGCTGAGGACATCCCTAAGACAACCTTCAGGACTCGTTACGATCATTATGAGTTCCTGGTGATGTCATTTGGGTTGACTAATGCCCAATAACATTTATGGATTTGATGAACCACATTTTTGGGCCGTATTTGGACTCCTTCATGATAATTTTCATTGATGACATTCTGATATATTCGAGGAGTAGAGAGGAGCACGAGCAACATTTGAGGACTGTGCTCCACATTTTGAGAGATCATAGGCTTTATGCCAAATTCTCAAAGTGCGAGTTCTAGCTTGAGTCTGTAGCTTTCTTAGGGCATGTGGTGCCAAATTCTCAAAGTGTGAGTTTTAGCTTGAGTCTGTAGCTTTCTTAGGGCATGTGGTGTCCAAGGATGGTATTATGATGGACCCAGCAAAGATTGAGGCTATTCGTGGTTGGGCTAGGCCTATGACTCTTACTAAGGTTTGCAATTTCATTGGGTTGGCAGACTATTACAGGCAGTTCGTGGATATTTTTGCTTCTATTGCAGCCCTTATGACCAGATTGAATAGGAAGGAGGTTTCGTTTCAGTGGTCCACGAGTTATAAGGTGAGCTTTCTGAAGCTCAAGACTTGCTCACTTCAGCTCCTATTTTAACACTTCCAGTTAAAGACCAGGGCTTTATCATCTATTGTGATGCTTCTGGTATTAGTCTGGGGTGTGTTCTAATGCAGCGGGGCCATGTTATTGCTTATGCATCGAGGAAACTGAAGGTTCACGTGTGCAACTACCACTGTAGTCTTCAGCATATTATGACCCAGAAGGAGCTTAATTCAAGGTAGTGTAAATGGATTGAGTTTCTGAAGGACTGCAATATCTCTATTCTATACCATCAAGAAAGACGAATATGCTAGCAGATGCCTTGAGCCAGAGGGCAGTGAGTATGGGTAGCTTGGCCTTCATTTTAGTTTGGCACCGACCGTTGGTTTTGGATATCCAGTCCTTAGCTAACTTGATAATTTGTCTTGATGTTTTTGACCCCAGAAGGATTATTGCGAGTGTTGAGGCCAGATATACCTTGTTAGAGCAGATTCAAAGTTGTCAGTTTTAGGATAGCAGACTTCCGTGCATTTAAGGGCAGGTGTTGAGAGGTAAGTCCAGGAGGGCTACCTTAGGTTCTGAAGGTGTTTTGAGATATGATGGTTGTATTTGTGTTCCAAGGGTCGGAGATTTGATTTAGTTGATTCTTTATGAGGCTCATAGTTCCACGTATTCTATTCACCATAGGACAGCTAAGATGTATAGGGATTTGAGGCAGCATTACTGGTGGAGTGGTATGCAGAGAGATATAACAAATTTTGTTGCTCAGTGCCTTTGTTGTCAGTAGGTAAAGGCCGAGAGACCTGGCAAATTACTTCAGAGGCTGTCCATTCCCGAGTGGAAATGGGAGAGAGTTATTATGGATTTCATAGGTGGTTTGCCTCGCACTTCTTATGGTTTTGATAGCACTTCTTATGCCCATTTTATCCCTATTTAGAACTCCTACAGTGCTGAGAGGTTGGCCCATGTCTACATTCGAGATGTGGTTCACCTTCATGGGGTGTCTGTGTCTATCATTTCGAATCGAGGTTCTCAGTTTACTTCTAGCTTTTGGAGGACATTTCAAGAGAAGTTGGGCACCCAGGATGACCTTAGCACCGCCTTTCATCCCCAGACTGATGGGCAGTCAGAGTGGACTATTCAGGTTTTGAAGGATGTGCTCTGCGCTTGTGTGTTGGATTTTGGATGTCAGTGGGATTAATTTTTAGCTTTTGTGGAGTTTGCGTCTAATAACAACTTTTATTCGAGTATTCAGATAGCCCCATTCGAGGCGTTGTATGGTAGATGAAGTCGATCTCCGATTGGTTGGTTTTAGACTTTTGAGCTTAGGCCCCGTGGTACAGATTTACTTCGGGAGTTATTGGACTGCATTTGTGTGATTCAGGATAGGCTTCGGACAACTTAGAGTAGGCAGAAGAGTTATACTGAACTTAGACGTCGTGCTTTAAGGTTCAGAGTTGGTGACCGGGTCTTCTTGCGAGTATTACCCATTAAGGGCATGATGAGGTACGGGAGGAAGAGCTAGCTCAGCCCCAAGTATGTTAGACCATTTGAGATCCTATGGACAGTTGGGGAGGTAGACTATGAATTGTCATTACCTCCAGCCTTTTAGCCATCCACCAAATGTTTCATGTATCTATGCTGCGGCAGTATATCCGATATGAGTCTCACGTTCTTTGGTGGGACTCCATTCAGTTGGATGAGAGATTGGCATTTGTGGAGGAGCCTGTGTCCATTTTTGGCCAGAGATGTCAGGCGATTACGCTCTAGAGATATTCTTGTAGTTAAGGTTTAATGGCATCACCATCCAGTCGAGGAGGCTACCTGGGAGATCGAGCGTGATATATGGACCCAGTATCTCTACCTATTAGAGCCTTCAGGTACTCCTTCATCCTTTACTTTTGTGGATGAAAGTCCATCCTCTTAGTAGTGGATGTTGTAATGACCCTCCAGGTCATTTCCTCCATTTTCATGCATTTTCTATGTTTAGAGCCTTTCCATAGCTACCCCAAGTCATTTATGACTTGCTGGGACTGACGGTTAGGTTACCGGGTAATTCATTTGGTTTTTAGAGCCATTTCCCTGTTTAGGAGTTTTTAAAGTTAAGAAATGGGTCTCGTGCCTAAACCTTAGGTAAACGGCGTCGGATGCCATTTTTGACAGACTCAATAGCTTTAGAACGTCGATTTTAAGCTATGGAGACCCTTGGTCCGAGTCTAGAGGCTTTCACACTGATTTTAGGCTATTAGGTGGAATTTGGTAAAAATGGATCCTTGGGGTGTGGGCCCCACTTTTTATCGAGATGACCCGAATAGAAATTTTAATAGCACCATTGAGATTGGAATGTCGAATTTGGTAGGGTAGCATAGTTCGTTTGCGTGCATGGGATTCCAAACCATTCCCGAGCACCCGATCGGAGTCCATTGGGACTAGCTAAACTTGGCTGGTGCCAAGTATCTGGTGCAGCCGCTTAAGCGGCCAGGGGACCACTTTAGTGGTGACCACTTTAGCGGACCTGGACCGCTTTAGCAGAGCTGCTTAGCCTTGGCATGAGCGGCCTCATGGGTGCTTTAGCGGTAGCCTCTTAAGCGACCTTTGAGCTCTTTAGCAGATATGACCGCTTTAGCTGTCATTTAGCCATTAAAGAGACCATCGCTGGCATTTTCTATAGAAGTCCCTTCTTCTATTTTCATCTCTTGTAAGCTAAGTATAACCTCCATTGGTGATCATTGTGAGCGTTTAAACATCATTATCCCCATAAGTTTAGCTCGATTCTAGCTTGTTTTCCCTGGTTCTTTTCTTAAATTCTTGAGTTGTTGTGGGTACTGATTTTGGGTCATTTAAGTTCGAATTCGGCTACATTTCATATGGCTAATGATCTTTGAGATGCGTGGGCCGCTGTGACAGTTTCAATTTTGCAATTCTACAAGCGGGGCCCTCCTGGGATTTTTAGTCCAATTTCTGACCTGAAGCATTTATATGCAAGGTGGGTATCATTTTTCATGTCTTAATGCATGGATCATTTTTTTGATAGTGTGGTAGCTCTTGGAGGCCTCTCAAAAGGGGAAAACTCCGATTTAGAGGATTCGACGAGCTTTCGGCTGCGTCTAGTTGTTTTGGTATTTTTACACCTTAATTAGCCGGTTAGGGCCTTATTTCAGTAGATTTTGGGCTCGTTATCCCCAGGTATAGTGTAGTATCATCCTTTAGGAGTAGGATTAGTGCTTTTAGTATCTTGAGATGGAAATGAGAACCCTTAGACTAGACTAGACAAGGTTTCGACCTAGATTTGGTTATCGGGACCTTGTAGTGGGCCCTACTACCTCTTGTTAGCTAGAATACTTGGCGTTAAGATCCTTTAGGTTTAGTTAGACTCTTGACTACCATCTTAGGCTATTACCTTGGGTTGGATTTGGCTTAGACTTGGCCACTCATTAGGGTAGTATTTGACCTGGATCGATTTTCCTCGACCTAGTATCTGGGATCCGCCTTGCCTTAGTGGACTTACCCACCCGAGATTGGTATTTGTGACCTTATGGTCCGGAGATAGGCTCAGAAATACTAGATTTCCTGTTAGCTAGCGATGTTCATTTCTTATATAAAATGCATTCAGTTTTGGTTCGAGTCTGGCATATGCTTTATTGATACTATCATCATGAGTTCTGACACGATTATGACACTGGTTATGTTTCTAGTTATTGTATGGTTACTATGAGTCCTGGTTCGAGTTTGAAATCTGCTTACGATTATGGAAGGGATGTTCTAGCCTGGATCACAGTTATTACTGGGAGTTCTGGCAGTGGTACTGAGTTCTGTTTTGTACGATTCATATGGCCACTAATTATTATCGACTATTTTTGATTCAAACCCGGCGTATGGCCTCTCATTATTATCTACCATTTTTAATTTGAGCCCGGTGTCTGGTCTCTCGTTATTACCCATTGGTGCCGATTCAAGCGTGGTGCACATCTGGATAGTTTTTATCATGGATTGGGATCTGATGGTTACTTGAGATCGGTTCGGCTATGGGTTACTTATGCCTTTTAATTTAGATACCCCTTGTATGCACCCACCGGCTTATGAGGACTCAGTAGGATTTATTGTCTTCTTTCGTGTGCCTTCTGGGCTTATGGGGGCCCAGTTAGGTTGTAGTTAGCACATTTCTTTTATCGCTAAGTTATTTATTTCCTATTGTGCCCTTAGTTATTTCCTTTATCGTACTTGCGTAGTTCAGTAGATATTTACATTTCCACCCCTACTATTATTAACTTAGCTTACACTCTCGCATTATATTTATGCCTTTACTATATTTGAGCTCAGTCATCCAATGATGTCAACTAAGTACCCGTTGCTTTATACTCATACTACACTTTTGCATCTTTTTCCTGATACAGATCTGAGTATGAGCTACCGGTGTTGACGTTATCCTCGGGCCTTGCTGTTGATTCAGAGATAGGGTGAACTCTCTAGAGTCCGAGGCTGATCCTCCTCCATCGGTTCCAGATATAGTCTTTTGCATTTCGAGTCTACTGTATATATGTATATTTTGGATTCTGTCTAGTACTCTAATTTCGGTTGTAGTGGCTCTAGTACCGATCTTACCAGGTCTTGGGCGGGATTCATTTTGTATATTTTGTCGTCTTCCTTTTTCCTGTACGGTATGTTATGTATGTATATTTCTTCGCTTTCGCCTATTTTATTATTGTCGTTGATTTCATTTTTGTGTTTTCTTATCTTCCGCCCGTTAGCCCATTACTTGTCGTTCCGGGCTAGTGTTTGGATTACCTACTGGTGGGTTGAAATAGGTGCCATCATGACCTTAGAAATTGGGTGGGTCATGACAATAATCTCTCTAAGTTATTTTTATTTTTATTAGTATTTTTTCTATTCTAGTATCAAGTTTGGTTAATTATTTTGGAGCAATCTTCAACCTTCAAGTTTCTACATCACTTTTTGCCTTTTGGTTATAATCATCTACTTTTACGTAGATGTTTGGTACATTTGTTTCATTCTTTACATTTGTTTCATTCTTTATTCTCTTACTTTATTTAATTTTTGTATTTATTTTTTGTCTTTTATTTATTTTAATTTACTTGTATCATTTTTAATTTAGTTATAATATGGATTCTGGTAAATGAATTCTGGAAAACAAAAGATTTTCGATGAGAAACTTTCTAATATGTTGAATTTTTTTGGTTAAAAAGGTATAGGTGGAAGTTCTTCTCATCAATGCCTAGAGTTAGAATTAATATTGATGATTTTATGCATGTTAATAAACTTCATTCTCTCCTCCTGGTCATATTAAAATAATTCAGATACTCCAATATGTCATGAAGCTTTCGAAAGATGTTATGGTAATTTTGAAGAAGATTTAGAGGAAGAATTAGAAGTAAATGCAGAAGAAGAAAAATTAGATGATACACCAACTGGTGTGGTTACCAAAGCCCCAACTCAGGTAGCCCTCGGGTTGGAGCTCAAATTCTCCATGTACCTTCTACAAGGGGTATGACCAAGGTAGAACATATCTATTGTGTGGAAATTTTGCCATTTAAATTTAACAACCCTCATAGTATTTTTTAGATTTTTCTATTTTTTGACCATTTCCCCCCTCTCTGTTGTTACCTTATAGCATTTGTGAGTTATGGGAGTGGGTGACATGATTCCTAAAGTGTTCAAGAGAGTTTTATGTGAGTTTTTGATTTTGAGAAGCTTTTAAGTTGATATAGTTGACTTTAATCAACATTTAGTAATTTGAGCGTCGAATGGGAATTTTATTAGTTCTATTAGCATTGAAATATTGATTTTAGGTTAATTACGTAGTTGGTTTGGGTTTCGAGGCTTCTGGTTTGATTTTGAGTCTTTAGATAAGAAATTGGTGTTAAGTTGCCTAGAGTTGGTTTCGAGTATAACTTGTTAATACGACCTGTATTAGTGATTTGATAGTTTTCTTAAGTCTAAAACATCAAAATTTGCCTAGTATCATGGTTGGAGTGTGTTCACGGGGTTTCGAATGCATTCCAAGGGTCCGTTGGGAGATTTGGTGGTGTTTTAGCTTTCCTGTCAGATGCAGTAAGTGTCTTCACCACACGCATGAGAGAGGCACCGTGTGCGTATTGACTTGCGGGTTCTAGTGTTTATTATTGGATTAGTAGAAATAAACTGAACATCTTGACTGTTCCCTCTACTTGTTGATATGTTTATGGTAAATTGTGTTGATAATGACTTATTGATTATAAAAAAATTGATAGTGAGTATCCACTTGAGGGATTGAATCAATGCTTAGTGGAAAATGGTGGAATAATTGGGGTTTAGTAATTACGTAGGTTATAAAGAGATTGTGGCAATAAATGAGAATGTTAAATAGAGGAATTCTAGCATGGTTGCTATGCATTGCGAACAAAAGTGAATTCCTAAACATGCTTGTTGATGAGTATATTTCCCTTTCGAGCTTTTGAGTCTAATTGCATCATGATTAGAAAAAGGTAGGAAACTAATCATGTAAAACATGATATGGGTTTGGTGAATTCTCAATATTTAAATTATTTGGGTTGATTATCATTAGTGGGATGCCTGCATGGGGGCTAGTGTGAACCTTATTACTAATTTGGTTGATTATCAATATTGTGATGTCTGCGTGGGGGTTTGTGTGAATCTTATTATTGATTTGATTGATTATCATTATTGTGTTGCCCACGTAGGGGCTTGTGTGAAACATATAATTGTCTTGGGAGATCATTATCATTGTGATGTCGTGAGAGGGATTGTGTTAACCTCATTATTGATTTAGAGTGATCATTATCATTGCGATGCCATGTGGGGGCTGGTGTTGACCTTATTAGAGTCTTAATTGTTTCTTCTTATTATTATTATGACGCCTATATGGGGGCTTATATCATGATTCACTGATATTTGAGATTATTGATTCATATTCTATTCTTAATGAGCTGATTTGATGCATTTGAATTTATGTCCGGGATTGACATTACCATGTGTGTGCATACTTATTCATTGCATTATTCATGGAACTGTTACTATTGAGAAACAATGGTTTTTGTGAGAAAGAAAAAAATCTTCTAAAATGTCTTGTCTGATAAAAGTGACGGCAAGATCGATTATTTGAGATTATGATTGGTCTATGAGTTGGGAACCCCCTATGAGTTTTCTCTTAGAGCTTAGGCTCGGAAGGTGTATATAGTGAGATAGGCTTACATCATACTCATATGATGAATCATCATTGTCATACTCATATGATGCATCATCATTGTCATACTCACGTATTTGGTTTCATGGTATGCACTTTTCTTATCTCATCCTTGATGACTGGTTTGTATAGTAAGCGAGTATAATTCTGTGTTGGTGAAGGTCTTTCTCGATATGAGTTGGGCTACTATTATTGATCATAAACCTGTATATGTCTAACTTACTTGAACTAGTTTGGTTACCTTGTTAATTATTGCTATCTACTAGATAGGTTGGGACTTTTCTGAGTGTATGTTTATTTTGTTAATTTGGATGGGTTGTTTGATCGTCTCTCTATCACTTTGGATTTGGGTCAGTTATTAATGATGCTTGTTGAGTACACGTGTTTCCTACTCACCCTTTCTTTTCTTTTTTGCACCTATGTACAAGTACAAAGCAAGTAGCCAGAGCATTGATTGTGATTCTCGGTGTCTGCTTTCCGGAGATTGAGGTAGCAGCTGTTGTATCTAAGAGATTACCAAGGTCTCTTCTTCTTTTATCTTATGCTTATTCGCATTTGAGATACTTCAAACTATTTCATTGAATTTGATTTTAGAGACTTGTACTAGTGACCATTAGACCTGAGATATTGTGTTGATAGATTATCTCTTGTGTAGGTCATTTAGGGATTATTTCTATTTCTTACCTTTTCTACTTCTATTTTACTTCTATAATTATGTTTGGGTTGGGATAGGCTTACCTATACCGAAAGGTGTGATAGGTGCCATCACGATCTCAATTTTAGGTCATGCCAAGTTGGTATCAGAGCCCCGAGTTTTTTGGTCTCATAAGTACATGCCCAGTGTAGTAGATTCTTATGTATCGATGTGGAGGTGTCTTTTATCTATTTTCGAGAGGCTACAAGACTTTATAAGAAATATACTTCTTCATTCTGTGTCATGCATTCACAACTTAATGTAACTCAAAAACCTCTTATTCACTCTCTCGTAGATATTGAGTACACATTTTTCTTTGCTAGAGACGTAGAGCCCGTGCCTTTGGTACATAGTAGGGGAAGAGTTCAAACTAGAGTATTTGAACTAGCTAAAGGACAGGCTAGAGTTTCCTCTTTAGGTTTAAGAGTTGCTCATAATGATGGGTCTATTGGGATAGAGGGATTGATCCCACCACGGACACCACCTACTTTCATTTCCATACCTATGCTTTAGAATTTCTTGGAGTGAGTGTTGGGTCTTCTTAAGGGGATGCCTCAAACTTTCATTCAGCGCACTACTTAGGGGCTTCAGACTGCAAATACACAATTGGCTACTGCTATAGATTCTTTTAGTGAGGATGTGATATTTCCAAGTACTGGCCAGATCCAGTGACTTTACCTGCTATGTTTGTGGAGGGGTAGAGTAGGTTTGTGGAGTTCATGAGGATGGATCCCTCTCGGTTCAATGGGGATCCTAGGATCGGTGCTTATGAGTTCTTGGTTGGTTGTCACAAGAGGTTGCATAGGTTGGGCCTGGTAAACTCTAATAGAGTGGATTTCACTACTATTTAGTTGTCTAGACCAACCATATAGTGGTGGAGTACTGTTATTGATACTAAACCTGATAGATCACCTCATTTCTAATGGGATTATTTTACTTAGGGGTTTCTAGAGGAGTTTGTGTGGAGGCGTGTAGGTAAGAGGCCCTGTAGACTTGACAATGGTAGCGACATGTATAGTAGAGACTAGACTTCCCATGGTTAGTCTCAGAGATGGTTAGGCCGTAGTAGCCATTTGGGTTTCTCAGGTTGCTTTATACATAGGGATCTTGGGCACTATAAGAGGGATCGCCCATAACATAGACAAATAGATGTATCATCAGTAGCTTGGGAAGATAAAAAGGCTTAGTGTTATGCTTCCCAGGGTGGAATCGAGGTAGGAGCTTCCGGTATAGTGGTCACAGGTATGGTTTCATTACACTTTTGATCTATCTCGATATTTTTTTATTGTGGTTCTATGTTCTTCTATGTGCTTACTTATTTTTCATTGGATCTTGATATGATTCGTGAGTGTCTATTCATTTTTCTACCCTAGTAGGTGATCCTTTAGTTGTGGATCGGGCATACTGATCCTATGTTATGACTCATTTAGAGTACGTCACTGGGGTAGATTTGGTTATTCTAGATATTATAGACTTGGGTGTAATCTTTTTGATGGCTATAATATGGAATAATAGTGGATTTATGGTAGATATTGGTGTATTCAGATTATAAAAGTTTATTCTAGAGGGTTACTTGAGGGTCGTGATATTGGTTAAGGATAAAGGGAGCAAAACGGTATTGAGATGGTAAGTTTGTGGACTAAAGAGGTTTGTAGTGAGTATATTTATGTGGAATTATCTGCAAGTATTATTAGAAGTATGCGTGCATGTGTTATTTGTCTTACAAGGTCAAATTGATTCATCTATAGTTTAGGTTAGTGCATTGACAATGCGATCGACTATGTGGGATGACTAGGGCTACTAAACAGATTGGGTGAGAAGACCCTGTGATTGATTAGACTTGTGATACGACTAAATTAAAAAGATTGCAATTTAAGGATTCTAGTTAGGTAAGGAAGGAATTTTAGGTGTTCGGGGCTTGCGATTTGTTACTACCTTGGTGATTAGCTTTACTTTCATAGAAAGACTTATGGTGTTTTGAAGCACTCCTCGGGTAGACTTAAAGTAATTCAACTTGTAAAGTATTTGCTTTTGATTTGGAAGGTTATGGGTTCATTTTTAGGGATTAGGACTTGAATTTAGAGCAACGTGGTTACTTGGGTCTGGTTCATATTATGATGGTACTACTTTATGTTTTTAATGGGTTGTTATGGGTCATTAAAGAAAGTTTTCTACATGGGGTGTGGTTAGAATTTTGTGTTTTCATGGTAAGGCTACATTATGATAGTGGATTATGCTATGATATGGATTGAAAAGATAAGAAAAATTATGCATGTCGGTTTTAGAGGACTAGGAAGGACTTGTGCATGGAAAAGCACATGGGTTGTGGACTTTATTACTTTACAGGTTAAAGGGCATAGTGAAATATTCTACTCAAGAGTGTCGACTTAGAGTATGTGGCGTTATTTGATCGATCTTGTGTCAAAGAATACAGAATGGTGAACGCGTTAAAAAAAAGGCTAAGAAACTTGTACATAGAAAATTTTGAGGTATTCAGAATTGTGTTATGGGTATGAGTTGGAAATTCAAAGTCCTAACAACATGGTTCGACAATGACTTATGAAGCGTTCAGTGGTAACTTTCCTAAGATGAGATTTTGAGTTGGGTGACAATCTGTGATCATTCCCTCCTATTTTGGGTTGAAGTGTTCATGCTATGACGGGTTGCTTATATGCGTGTTGTCAAAAAAGGACTTCAGAGCTACTAAGTTATTAAGGACTTCGGGGCAGATTTCATTATTTTTTTGCTAAAAAACTGCACCGGTTATCGTGAATGGGTTGCATAAGAGTTTGGTGACTTATAAAAGGTACCTTCTATGGTATGGAAAGTTTTATGGTGATTCACAACTTTCTCCAAGGGTTGAACATGTGAATATGACTATCAGAATGGTGATCGAATTATGACATTCGAGAATTTGTATGGAATTGATATTGATTTTTGACTCAGTTGTTTCAGGTTGAGGTTCCTTTGATTCAGCCTTGGGTAAGTTTGTTTCAATCAGAAAATGTATAAATTGGACTTGAAAATAGCGGAGGTTCTTTTGAGATAGAGAAAGGCATGATTCGATATTATAGAGAGCGATAATGTAGTTCCATGGGTTCTCTAGTCTTTTGTTGGTACAATGATGGAATTGGATTTGTGGTACAATTATTGACTTATGGTGTCGATAATGAATTTAGGTAAACTGGGTATGTTGAGAACCTCTATTGCGGTTAACTCGATTATTGGGTACAGAGGCAGTTCAGAAATAAGGCAAATTAGTTATATTGAGAAATTTGGTTTCGAATACTAAAGTTACAGCCTTAAGAGTTAAAAGTGTGAAGGGATCCTAGTTTCTAGAGTGCACTAGTGGTACTTTAGATATGACTCCACCTGAGAGTTCTTGCATGAGGTCTGGTGGTATTTTCAGTTACTTAACGATTTGGGTACTTTTCTTGCATTTTCTTCAAGGATGAACTTGTGTGTTAGTGGTGGATAATGTAACAAGCCTCTTAGTGATTTTTAGATTTTTTTGTATTTTGATTATTTTTCTCCTCCCCGTTGTTGGCTTATAGCATTTGTGAATTATGGGAGTGGGTGGCATAGTTCCCAAAGTGTTCGGGAGTATTTTATGTGAGTTTTTGATTTTGAGAAGCTTTTAAGTTAATATAGTTGACATTGGTCAACATTTGGTGATCCGAGAGTTGGATGAG
The DNA here is from genome assembly GCA_031232105.1 of Capsicum rhomboideum. Taxonomy (NCBI): domain Eukaryota; kingdom Viridiplantae; phylum Streptophyta; class Magnoliopsida; order Solanales; family Solanaceae; genus Capsicum; species Capsicum rhomboideum. Next base: position 83,596,489 of record CP124713.1, on the reverse strand, counting down.
AATTTTGTTAGTTCCATTAGCTCTGAAATAACAATGTTGGATTAGTAGCGTGGTTGGTTCTAGTTCTGAGGCTTCTGGTTTGATTTTGAGTCTTTAGACGAGAAGTTGGTTATAAGTTAGCTAGAGTCCATAATGTCAAAATTTGCCTAGTTGTATAGTTGGAATGTGTTCGCGGGGTTCCAAATGTATTCTAAGGGTCCATTGGGAGATTTGTTGTGTTTCAGCTTTACTGTCAACTGTAGCTGGTGCTTTCTCTGTGCACGTGAGAGAGGCATCGTGTGTGCACTAACTTGCCGAGCTTGACCTTCGCGTGTGTAACTAGAAGCCCGCTAGGCTAGGTCAGCCTAGCATGCGCAGTGGGTTGGGTGCTGCATGCGCGAAGCACAAAATGACCCCTGGACAACTTTTAATTCCCATTTCGATCTAAAACCTTATTTTCACCAATTTTAGAGCTTGGGAGCTCGGATATAGGCTATTTCAAGTGGGTTTTTGAGATCTAAACATTGGGTGAGTTTCTAAAACTTGTTTTCATCATTACCCATTGATAAAATTGCAAAATCATTTTCAAATCATGATTTTTAAACTTGAGATTTTAGGGTTTTATCGGTAAAGTGAAATATTAATATTTTGATGATTTCTAACTCGGTTTCAACTACGTTTTTGATAGGATTTTAGATTTGAAACCCTTAGACTATGGGGAAAGTGATTTTTTTTACTAAAATTCCAGATTTTCCCTTTTATTCTCAAGGTTGATTTTCAGACTGAGTTTTTGGACCCAAAACCAAAGTATATCAATATGGGTATTGTTAGACTCATATTTACGTGTAGATCTTATATTTGAATAGTGAGCTTGCACGGAGGCATTTTGGGAGAGTAGAATTTCCCTTTGATTCTTTAGGCTGTGGTTTAGCTTTGCGGGTATTCTTTAACGCAAGTTGAGATTTACCTTGATTCTTTTCTGAGGTATTTATGTTCTATGTGCTAGTTTCTTGTATATTGTGAATAACTTGGGATTTGGGGGTACCGCATAGATGAGATGGCGAATATCTATGTGACTACTGGTGTTTATTGTTGGGTTAAAAGTAATAAAATGAACATCTTCACTGTTCCCTATTTTTGTTGATATGTTTATGGTAAATTATGTTGAAAATGACTTATTGATCATGAATAAATTGATAGTGAGTAACCACTTGAGGGATTCAATCAGTACTTAGTGGAAAATGGTGGAATAATTGGAGTTTAGTAACTGCTTAGGGTATAAAGAGATTGTGGCAATAAATGAGAAGGTTAAAAAGAGGAATTTTGCCATGGTTTCTATGTATTGTGAACAAAAGTGAACTCCTAAACATGTTTGTTGATGAGTATATTTCACTTTTGAGCTTTTGAGTTTAATTGCATCATTATTGGGAAAATGTAGGAAACTGATCATGTCAATCATGTTATGGTTTGGGTGAATTCTCAATGTTTACATTATTTGGTTTGATTATCATTATTGTGATGCCCGAATGGGGACATGTATGATCCTTATTATTGATTTGGTTGATTATCATTATTTTGATACCCGCGTGGGGGCTTGTGTGAACCTTATTATTGATTTGGTTGATCATCATTATTGTGATGTCCTCTCAGGGGGTTGTGTGAAACTTATAATTAACTTGGGAGATCATTATCATTGTGATGCCGTAAGGGGGCTTGTGTTGACCTCATTATTGATTTGGAGTGATCATTATCATTGCGATACTGTGTGGTGGCTGGTGTTGACCTTATTAGTGTCCTAATTGTTTCTTATTATTATTGTGACGCCCATGTGGGGGCCTGTATCATGATGCATTGATATTTAGGAGTAATGATTCATGTTCCACTCTTATTGAGATGAGTTGATCCATTTTGATTTACATCTGGGCTTGGCATTAACATATGTGTGCATACTCATTCATTACATTATTCATGGAACTGGTGCCACTGAGAAACAATGGATTTTTTAAAAAAAGGAATATCACGACCCAAAATTTCAGGTTGTGATGGCACCTCCTAAATCCACCAGTAGGTAAGCCGAACCCTATAGTCTGGAATAGTAAGTATTGGGCTAATAGCAGGAAAGAACAAATCATGGAACAAACGGCCTAGATAAAAGTATAACACACATAATGGGGCACATACAAGGCCGAAGGAACAAAATACACCCCAAGACCTGGTATAGTCGGTACAAAAGCTACTAAATATATTAGGAGCACTACCTAGATACAATATGTGCAAGATAGTTCTCGAATATACAAAATAAAGATCAGTCCAACAAAGTAGAGGGAGAAAGAACAACTCCGGGAGTCTGGAGCTATCATCTAAATGTAAGGTAGTACGATTTCTGGTTGAAGTTTAGTTTATGAGTGGAAAATGAGAATAAATCCCTTTTTGAAAATAGTAGTGAAAATTAATGTTTTTCCATGGAATCATACCACAATGCATGCGAGTGTTTGTGTGAAGGTATGCATGCCATCGTCAATATCCAAATAATAGGAGAATAACCCAAGTATCTATTAACCAAAACAACCACCCTTTTAGAGGAAAAAACACTGACCTGATATTCAAATGGTTCATATCCAAGGCCTCAGACCCACCAACGTGTAAAACATCATTTGTATATTCGTCAACAGGAAAAGAGAGTAAACGGGGTTATCTATGATATTAAATAACAGCCTATCGAGGAATACTAGTCCCATGCCGACGTACTATCCCTAACCCACACTAAGGTCTCTAGCTTTATCCCAGCATCATAAAGCATACAAATTTCCCTAGCCTAATTTTATTGCTACAATATACTTGCAAATATCCCCATTCTAATCCTAATACTAAATCATGAAAATGCAAGGATGGGGGTGGGGGGTGGGTGGGTGAATTGCTTGTTTTTATAGCCAACTTATAGTAATAAAACAGTAAGTAATTTGTAGAATTGAAAATGCAAGAAAGTAAAATTGACCCAAGAGATTTTTATACTGGTTGAGATCCCTAATGGATCTTACTCCAGTCCCCTTGGGTTGCAAGGGTGTTCTATTAGTTTTTTTCAATGTTTGAGTTGGTACAAAAGTTGCTTTTGAGAGCAACACTTATGTCTACTCTCTTTTTCTGTTTATCTTAATTGTTTTGATACAATAGCTTTACCAATTGTCTTTTTTTCTCTCCCTTTTTTTTTTGGTTACACATCAAATCTAGAAGAAATACAATGCTTGTTCAAAAGTAGAGGAAAGAAAAATGGATGGTAAAGACTAGAAGTATCTTTTTCTTTCTTCATTCATGATTCATTATATAGATATAGTAGTGACTATTTGAAGGTGATGCAACCCAAGAGTTTTGATCCTTGGAAGAAGGAAATGGAATTTCCCCTTTTCAAGAAAAAGGATGAGTCATAAATGACTCATAAATGAGATGGATCTCTGGTGCCTTGAAAACATCTTTCTTCTCATTGGAGAATATTGATTTTCCTTTGATAGATAGCCACCTTTCTTTTGCAAGATTTCTTTTGCTTTTACTTCCTTCCATACAAGTAACTTGCATAAGGATGGAAATCAATTTCCATCTATGTGTGCAATTGATGAAGGACTGCCTTGTTTATTTCCTTCCTTATTAAATTGTTTCCTTCCATACAACTAACTTGTCTTTAGATCTTGATTTGATTGCTTTCCATATTTTCTTGCAAAACAGTTGTTAATCATTAAAACACACAAATACTAACAATCTCCCCCTTTTTGATAATGACAACTATAGACTTCCCTTTGATGTTAACTTGTAGTGTATCCATGTTGGTTTGCAGTAGTTCCCTTTATCTTGTTGACTATTGATTCTCCCTCTGTCTAGTTGAGTTTCCCCCGGTCTAGTTGACTCATGCACCTGTCTTATTACATAACTTTTCTCCCCCTTGAACATCAATCAAAAAGGAAAATAATAGAAATAGTAATTCCAAGAATAACAGATAGGATGCAGTCACATAGCTAAAAGAGAGACACTCAGCTGGACACCAGTCCAGAAAAGAGTATTTAACAAAAATACAGACCAAAATATAGTTTTAAAAACACAAGCAAAGTGGGGACTTATTTAGAGTTGATTGTTCAGGTTCTGGAGGTAGTGCTTTGATCTTATGTTATTGGTTTCAAGGTTCATTAGGACCAATTCTTGGCCTTGGCAGAGTTTACATCTAATAGCCATTACCATTTTGATTTTTTTAAATGGATCCTTTTGAGACATTGTGCATGTGCTAGGTCGTGCGGATCTCCAGTGGGTTGGTTTTATCCTTTTGAGTTTGGTAGTTATGTGATTATATGGATAAGATTTGGATGATGTTGGAGAGATCTATGTAGTTCAGAGCAGGTAGGAGACTTATGATGACCAGAGGATACTGGACTTAGAGCTTAAGGTTGGTGATCTAGTTTATGAGTTGGATCACCTATAACCTTGTTGGGTTTTTGCTTAATTTTGCTCATATCTATGCGGAGTTGGTATATTTTGGATGAGTCTCACGTAATTCTATGGGGTATGGTGTAGTTGGATGGGAGTTGGCATTCGAGGAAGAGTTGGTTGTTATTTTGAGCAGTGAGGTAAGGAAGTTGAAACCGAGGGAATTCCTGTAGCTAAGGTTCTGTGGAGGTATTGTTCAATGCGAGAGGGTGTTTGGGGAGCCTTGTGGGGCATTTGGACCCAATACCCTTATTTTTTTTGAACTTTTGGACTCTTTCTAATCCTTGACTTTTGAGGATGAAAGTTCTTTTAGTAGTGGATATTTTAATGATCCGCCAGATCATTTTCTTTATTTTATTCATTTTCTATGTTTAGAGCTTTCCTATAGTTGCCCCAGGTTATTTATGACTTTCTAGGATTAGTGGTTCAGCTCCCGGGATGTTCATTTAGTTTCTATGCCAATTTCCCTAATTTGGAGCTTTGAAGTTGAGAAATTGGTCAAAACTTCTAGTAAATAGCCTTAGATAAGAATTCCTAACAGTTTAATTAGTTTCAGAACAAGGAATTTAGGCTAGAGGGACCTTTGGTTTGAGTCTTAAGGTTTTAAGGCTCATTGGGCTATCAGTTGGATATTAGTTAAAACGGAATGGTGGGTGTGAGGCCCACATCGAAACAACCTCCTTTGGGAATTTTATCAATTCCTTTGAGTCCCATTTTCAATAGGGTAGCATATTTGGTTTGTATTTATGGGACTCTGAATAAATCTCAAGGGTCTGTTCGGGACTTGGAACACTTGGCTTAGCTGCTGATGTAGCTGGTTTTCTGGTTCATCCAATTAAGCGATGCCAGGCTCACTTAAGAGGAAGCCTGGCCTCTTTTGTGGAGGGTGCTGATGTCAGTGCCTCTCATTTAAGTGGAGCCTTTCCCTTTTAGATGAGGCCGCTTATATGGACCATCCTCCACTTTTGCAGAGGCTTGCTTGTTATTTGGCTTCAGCTTAAGCAAAAGGTTTGTCGCTTATGAGACGAAACCTCCGCTTAAGTGGAGATCGCTGGTTATTTATTCCTCCTTCTCCATGCACTTAGCCATTTTTTATTCTAAGTGTTTGGGAGCTCGGGTAAGGGAGAGATTGGATGATTCTTGTTGGATTTTTTGTGAGGTAAGCTCCTTTTCTTCGTAATAGCAATCTACCATTTTTTCTAGTGTTAATTTCATCTTTTATCTGTGATTCATTGGTCAAATTTTTGCTTTTCTTCCTTGATCAAGTGAGCTATTTGGACCAATTGAGGTCCAAAATCTGATTTCATCTTCGACCAACTTCTAGGTATGGTTTTTTTTAACCCTTTTTGGGAAGATAATTGTGGATTTAATTTCAGTTTTCATCAATGGGTCCCGAGGGTCTATTTTTGACTCGATTTTGGACTTGGATTTCATAATTGTAATATGGGTCTTGTTTTACTCGTATTGACGTGTAGATTATGATTGTGATAACATGGTTTCTAAGGTTGAGTAGTGTGGATGAGCAGCTCGTGGACGGTCCGTGGCTGCTGTTCAGCTTGTCTACTCCCTTATAGACTTTGCTCTACTAGATTGTGTATGGTATAAATTGCATGCGGGGTAGGGGTTTATAAGTTAGGTTTAAGATTTATGCTATCTTTTCCTCCATTTCTGACCTTCTTGGGGGATCTTAGAATAGAATATTAGCTTGTGCCTTAGTTTAGAAAGCTTGTTGTATAAATGTTTGTGTGTTTTAATGATTGACAACTATCTTGCAAGAAACTATGGAAAGCAATCAAATCAAGATCTCAAGACAATTTAACTATATGAAAGGAAACGATTCAGTAAGGAAGAAGTAATAGCAAATGAAATATTGCAAAGGAAGGCAACTATCTATCTAAGGAAGATCAATATTCTCCAACGGGAAGAAAAATATTTTCAAGGTGCCAGAGATCTATCTCATTTATGACTCATCCTTATTCTTGGAAAAAGGATATTCCATTTATTTCTTCCAAGGATCAAAACTCTTGGGTTGCATCACCTTTAAACGGTCACTACCATCTCTATAGAAAGGACCATGAAGGAAGAAAGAAAAGCATACTTCTATTCTTTTCCATCCATTGTTCTTTGCTCTACTTTTGAATAAGCATTGTATTTCTTCTAGATTTGTTGTGTAACAAAAAAGAGAGGAGAGAAAAAAGACAATTGGTGAGACTATTATATCAAAACAATTGAGAAAAAAAGAAAAAGAGAGTTAGAAAAAGAAAAAGAGAGTAGACATAAGTGTTGCTCTCAATAGCAACTTTTGAACTAACCCAAACTTTGAAAAAGACTAGTAAAACACCCTTGCAACCTAAGAGAACTGGAGTAAGATCCATTAGGAATCCCAACCAGTATAAAAATCTCTTGTGTCAATTTTACTTTCTCACATTTTCAATTCTGCAAATTACTTACGCTATTATTACTATAAGTCTGGCTATAGAAATGAGCAATCGACTAAGAAATCAAAAAAGGAGCAATTCACCTCCACTCTTGCACTTTCAATTGGTATCAGAGCAAGGTCACACAAATCTTTGTCTAACAGTAAGTGAAAAAAAGATCATGGCTCAACAATCAACTATTGGCGCTCTATTTCAAAATGGTACTTTTCAAACAAGGCCTCTCTACTTCAATGTAAGCACTTTTCTCATTGGAAAATTAGAATGGAAACATTCATCAAATCCTATAACATAAAGGTTTGGAGAGTAATCAAGTTGGGTGACATTCCAATTCCCCCAAACAAGAAAAATGACAAAAAAAATAATGGTCGTGAAACCTCTACTGAAGATATCCCAACTTTAGAGAACTATACTGATGAACAGATAGAGATAATCTAAATCAATTCAAAAGCTAAAAATTTCCGATACAATGCAATCAACGATGAAGAGTATGAGAAAATATCAAGCTGCGAAACTACCAAAGAAATGTGGGATAAATTAGAAATCACTTATGAAGGAACTGACAAAATCAGGTTGACTATCATGAGTCTTCTTGTTTATGTGTATGAGTTATTTCAAATGAAGGAAGGAGAATCCATTGAAAGCATGTATGCTCACTTCAACAAAATTCTTGGTGAACTCAAGGATTTAATAAAAGTCTATTTGTATCTAATTAAATCACCAGAATTTTTAGAAGTCTTCCTCAATAATGGCATGCAAAGATGTTTGCAATTGAAAGTATGAATATCAACAAGCTCACCTATGATGAACTAAGAGGTTATCTAATTGCCTTTGAAAAAGCTCATCTAAACAAAAGTGGTCAAGAGGACAATAAAAAGAAAGAAGTTGCATTCAAGGCCACTAATAAATTTAGGAAAAGGAAAATAAGTTTGGAGAAAAATAAGTAGCTCTAATCACTAAATCAGTCATGGATACACTCAGTAGAACAAGGTTCAATAGAAGAGGTAAGCAAAATTATTCCCAAGGAAAATATATTACTTATTAAAAAAGGAATAAAGGTAAATGCTATAGATGTGGAGAGTATGGATACATTGTAAATGACTGGCCTGAAACAAGAAGGAATTCTTCCCCCCTTAGGAACATTCGTCCTCGAATGTTGACAACATCGTCTCATGGGCAACAAATGCATCTCTATACATATACTCATATAGATACTTACTAAGTATTTCTCCACGTTTGCACTTTTGAACCCTTTTTCTTTTATTTGGAACAAATATAGGTACTTTGAGGTCATCATTTGTTTTCAGCTTCTCAGGTTATCTACTCTACTTGCTGCTTTCTCCCAAAGGACTTTTACAAAAGTTGCATCTTTATTTACTAACCTTTGCTCTTGTCGGTCTAGAATAGCCGTAGGTATCTCTTGCTCGGCAATCTTCGTGACATACAAGAAGCCAATCACTTCATACCCATTACAACATTAAAAATCCTTCATTTCCATCTCCATAAGATCAACCATCATCACATGCTCACCAACATCTACTATACCATTACGATATGCCCTTTCAACTATAATAAATTCACCAACTGATGTAAAGACGTCGAAGGACTTGACTAGTAATTCTAGGGTAAGATCCACCTCGACTGGCTTGGTCAGGTGGTTCCTTCATCGGCAGGCATATCCACCTGCTTACCTTTTCCTTTATCTCTTCTTGTCATCGACAATTTACTATATCAAAGAAACCCAATCACCAATGGTTAGATACGGTTTCACTTACCACCTTGGCTCTATTGCACGATCTAGAATGAAGAAAAGAAACAACATCCTAAATGTCCCATAGCCTCCTACTTATAAATGTGGTGCACAACACATTGATAAGTAAGACTCTACTCAGACACGGCTTTGTAGACACCCTGAGAACGAGCTGCTCTGATACCACTTTTGTCACACCCCGAATCCCAACGAGGCGTGATTGGCACCCGAAGCCGATATGGCCCGAGAGAACCAATCTTTGCTCATGAACCTTCGTATGCATGTCCTCGCATGAATCTTATTCTTTCTTATGGAACTATGTGGAAATCATAAATCTGGAAACATATGCCATAAACATATATACAAAACTTGGCCGTTAGAGCCATTACGTCGAATTGAACGTACACTTTTTTCATTAATATACCCACATATGTCTACAAAAGCCTCTAACTGATGCATTTACAAGACCAACTAAAAGTCGGGACAAGTCCCCACTTTATACAACATCTACAACATCAAAACAACTGTACATCTATGACTCGAAAAGTCCCGAACCAACTGGGGCTCACCAAAGAGCTGCAATCACTGTCACCCTACAATGGAGGTCTACTAGTGCCTGCACCTGCAACATGTAAGGTAAGTCCCCGAGAGGGGTCAGTACGAAGAATGTACTGAGTATGTAAGGCCATAAGAAAACTACATCAGTATGTAAGAACTTCCATGGAAATAATTATAAGAGAAAACTCAATGTGCGGAATTATGTACAATTCTTCTGTTATTGCCATTCACGATCATTCATTCACGATCACAACAACCATAGAACCAATATAAGAGAAATAGCAAATGTGAATAAACTCTCTTTCTGTATGTGGGGAACCATGTACATTACGTTCTTTCTTTCTCTTGCCTTTACTTTACTTTACTTTTACATTGCTCATATACTATTAGGGCCCTCACCATACAGGTGTTCTTTTCACCCCATGGATAAAATATCATCATCATGCAGGTATTCTTTTTACCCCATGGATAAGATCATATCATCATGCAGGTGTTCTTGCACCCCATGGTTAAATGAACGTCATCATGCAGGTTTTTGTATCCCATGGATAAACTAACATCATCATGCAGGTATTTGTACCCCATGGATAACACCCCTGAACATAATCAGTATGCATTACTTTATTCTTACTTCATTTCTTTACTTTTGAGATTGATACTTTAACTTGTGAGAGATTGGTACTTTTGCTTATGAGAGATTAATACAATGATAGTCACAACTTTCTTTGAAGCTTTGGATCAATAATCAATGAGTGAGAAACATGTGAATAAGCATTATTGGAAACATATCCTTCATGGAAACATAACACTGTTGGAACCATTGGGACAATGATCAATGAACAAGATACATGAGTATAACCACTATTGAAACCTTGGAACATAACCTCATTGGACTTTTGGAACATTACTAATGAATAAGAGACATGTGTATAACTCTATTGGAACTTGGACTCATGTCATGATTGTAATAATTCTATTCAACTAAACAAGCCCTCTTGACCTCATTACTCTCGTAGTTCTCTTAGAATTTACAACATTATGACAGCTTAGGAACTTCAGTCCATAAATAAGAACTAAGGGGGTCATGATTCGTCTAGGAGTAAAACACATATGAATAACAATATATATCAACCTTAGTTGGAATACTATAGAACCCCTTTGGAATATAACACTTTTGAAACCTTAGGACAATGAGCACTAAATAAGACACATGTGGATATCAACTGTTCACCAACCGGAGATGCAATACCTTAGAACATTTGGAACTTTTGACATGTTATCCAATGAACACGAGTCAACCAATGGGCATGAGTCATATGATTCACCATTGACCAATGAGTAGGAAACATGTGAGTAACATTAGCCAACTACCGAATACGGAATACCTTAGAGCACTTCGGAATCAAATGAGTACTATGACAATGTGAACACCACATGCTGCAGAAGGATATAAAAGAATAACCTTACATAGATTTACTTACAAGTATGAGTACACAAGTCTATATATGAACACAACAGTCCAGCTTCTTCCTTATGTTTCACTCTACAATACAAGTCCACACTGAAACCCTTGTTAACGATCATTTACCGTATAAGCGTACAAAACGACAATGAACTATATGACCGCCATATAACTCCATTTCACTCCTTACAATACAACTCACTGCATTATCATACCAACAAAACCTTAACATTACACACATTGACCAAGATTTCGTATAACAATAGCATTTCGCATCACACTTACCCTTTATGCCTTCTCATTTCCATTCCGTCACATTTACGCTTATCAATTTGCCTCATAACAACATATGAACAACCATAAAAATTTAATACATTCCAACATGCCTTCATATGACACTTTAAGGTCATTAAAACGACATCACAAGTTGATAATTACATCCATGAAGGGTATAGGGGTTTCGGGGGGCCAAAGGGATGCAAAAACAAGCAATTCGGAGTTCTGGGACTATCCGCTAATCCAAATGCACCCACAGGTGGATGAATTGCATCCGAAGGTGACCTTTTTCAGTAGCCATATGCACCTGCGTTGGCACCTGCACCCGCAGGTGCTTCGTCTGCGAGGGCGGGTGCCCGTTTCGGCCTAAAGGGTCTCTTTCGGGTCTTTTTATGCAATGAATGGTCCATGATCATAACCAAACTTATTTTGACATATTTTTGATCATCTTAAACACCAAAATTCAGCCATGGTCTCACAACACACATAACAACACCAAAACGACACTTTACGGCCAATACGTCACCAAAACCATAACCAATTTCACAATATAAATTCCAAACATTATACACCATGACAAAACAAGGAAATGCTATAATCACATCTCACATTTCAATATTAAATCCATCATGTTCATTTTCTTCAAGATCACAAGCCCATGTTCAAGTTACAAGGCAAAACCATCCTCCGATTTGGGCCAACATGTATTATTTCACACATAGTGAATTCTCAATACATCACCAACATAACCAACATGTTTTACACCATATTAAATGCATATAATATATTAAACCATGGGAATAAATACTTACCAAAGCTTGGAAATGGATGATCTTGCCCTCAAATGGTTGCTTTAGGGTTTGGTTGAAGAGAGCAAATGTTGTAGAAAATTCTAGAATAGGACATGTGTGAAGATATGAATAAAATCTGATTTTTCATGCTTTATATAGGCCCTCAGGTCTCTTCTTATCCAATTATCAACATTAATTATCATGTTGAATGGGTCAAATGGAAGAATGGATCTTTTTTCTCCATTTGGGTCATGCATTTGGGCTTAAATTGAGCCCATTTGCATATATTAATTTGGCCCAACAATTTCATGTACAAATCCTCTAAACTCTCATGCATGTTTAATTAACTCCATTGGTTCGGCAATCTACGGGGTGTTACAGAATCAGTCTAAAGGACATCCAAAGAATAGAGCATTCAACAATTGGAGTGATAAAGATTACTTTGACAATGAGCAGGATGTCTCTTCAGATATCTGTTTCATGGCTATTGAAGATTCCATTCAGGTAACTACTGAACCTTGTGACAATTGTGAACGCCTGAAAAATATTTTGGATCGTGCTATAAATGATTTAAATCATTTTTTTGATGATCTGAAAAATTCTCAAAAAAAGAGAACTTGGAAATTAAGATAGAAGTGGCAGAAGTTGAAAGAGATCTCCTTCAAGAAGAAATCTTTGAACTCAAGGGTCATATAAATGCCTCTAAGAAAATTTCTAGTCAAAATTCCATAAGATCTAACCAGTCAACTTGCTCTAACAAGTCAACTAGTAAGAAACCCATCAGTGACCATCCTGAGTCTAGCAGAACTTATTATGCCACTGATAGTTCAAGTCAGATGACCTCCTCCTGGTAGTCAGTTGAAATGAACTCATGCAGTAGCAAATCCTCTGCCAAAAGCACTTGAGAAGTCATTGATCAAAAATATTCTTTTCATTCCTGTTATTATTGTGGTAAACGTTGTCATAAGTTTTTAAATGTAAATTTCTTTTTTCAAATCCTCATAACTGGGTATGAAATCCTAAAGATAAAACAAGTGATTCTAGCATGGAAGGACCCAAGAATTCTTAGGTACCTAAAAGGAAGTAGCTACCTTGTTTTGCAGGAACACCAAAAAAAAGGTTGAAAGGAAAATGATACCTCGACAATGTGTGTTCTAATCATATGACAGGAAATAAGTACCTGTTTAAATCTGTTGCAGACTATGATGGAGATGATATTTGTTTTGGTGATAACTCAAAAGGAATAGTTATTGGTATAGGAATAATTACTTTTAATGAATCTTGTGATATTACTAATATTTATCTTGTGAAAGGACTGAAGTTTAACCTACTAAGCATTAGTCAACTCTGTTATACAAATCTAGAAGTCTGTTTGAAGAAAACTGTATGTGTCATAGAAGATACCTCTAGGAAGGCTCTATTAACTAGAAGTAGAGACAAAAATGTGCATATTTTAGATTCTATAAGGAATTCTGAAGAGCACATATAGTAACAAGTAAATAGTTTTCAAGATTTAGTAATAAGTAGTAGAGTATCAATTTCTGTTGTAACAATTAATGGGAATTGACTAGGATTGTCTTCGCCATGATTTCATAAATTAGTAAGCGTGACACACTAGTGATCTATCATGGCACTTATCATGCAAAATTGGTAAGTTAGGTTCACCAAAATGGTTGGTCCCTTATCTAGATGAATATTACTATGCAACTTGGTTTGTCTACGAGTGTTTGCTTTACTAAACCTTACTCTTGATCCCAAATTAGCTATCCTTGGACAAGGCTCAAACTATTAGATGAGGGTTGACAGCCTCAAATATCCATTGTTAATCCTTTTTCTCATTTGTTACCCCTTTGATCTAGCAAGTAAGAATAAGACAAGTTCTAACATGTGCACTTGTAAAAAAGCAATCAATACAAAAGGAAGAACTATACATGCATAAACACTATTCAAGAATCACTAAGTACTTTAACCTACTTTCTTAATTCATCATGGTTCCCACAACCTTAGTTATGGGGTTTATCTACTCATATTCATAAGATCATAATAAGAATTTGTAGAAGAATTCATAATCATAAACTTACGAATCAAGTAGAAAAAATCCAGATTTTGAATAATCAATTAAAGCTTAATTATCAAGAATCAAAGTATGAATATTCTCAAAAACTATAATGACCCAAATCATCGTTATGCTGAAATAGAAAGTAAAACCTTCGCCTAGTTTCCCCTTAGGCCAAATTTGAAAATTTAGGATTGTCCTAGTTTTAGGTGTATTTTGAGGGTGTGGAAGTCAAGGGAAATCTAGGAATTATTAGAGTTTCTATTAGTATTTTTGATTGTATTTTTTGTTAGAGGATGAGTTTAGGAAGCGATAGAAACTTTCGATGCGTAAAATAGGTTAGTAGAACTCCGATTATAGCCATTACCATGAAAGGGTCAGTTCATAATGTCGAATTTTGAGAAGTGTAATGTGAAATAGCAAGAGCTGGGACCAAGTCCTGAGCTACTAGTTTGGGACAGCTTCAGAGGTAGAAGTGTTGCTGCAGCGGCAATCCCATTTGGCCTAGGAAATGCAGTGACAGATCCTCCGCTGCAGCGGCCAAAATGCATTTTTTCAGTTTTTAAGGAAAAAAATGATTTTCATTCCCATTATTTCAAAAACTCATTCAAGAGATTGGAAAAGGCAATTTTGCACCAGTTTGGGGGGGGTCTTCCATCTTTGAGGTAAAATTCTTACTCCTTAAATTTGAATTCACTCCCTTAGATTCTTAGAGTTGTAATAATCAAAGCCTTAGTTGAATGGTTGCTTATTATCAGTTACTGTTAATTCTAGGGTGTTAGAAAACACTTCATATGGTAGAATTCATGAATGTAAGTTAAAATATGAAGAATTCAAAAAGTTTAAGGGTAGAAAACCCTATAATGATGAACTAGGTTAAGTTCATGAGTTAATTTGATAAATGTTTGTTCCTAATGCTTAGAAAAGGGTGAATTGTGTGTTAAATATTGTGTAATTGTTGCTTATAGATCAAGAACGGGCAGAAATTGAAAGAAAGGGCAAGTTTGTGACTATATAGTCTTTTTGGGCTAGGAATAGAGGTAGGTTATGGTTTAATAGTAGTAAAGATTTGCTTAACTCTGTGCTTATATATGAGTTGGGTGTTTCTGATTAGCTTTTGGGCGTTACTTATGATTATTGAATGTATTATGCATTGAACATATGGTTTTGAGATGGTATTGAGATGATATATAGATGGGGTGTCACACCGACACTGTTATTTGGATTTTGTGTCACGCTGACACTATTATTGGATCGAATACTGGTACTGGTACATAGATTGAGCTTGTCCCCTGTAGGTCATAGCTGAGAGTCTCTGCCGACTCTAGTATGTGTGTACATCTTGCATACATGCAATCATCATTACATTTGTATCCATATCGTGATGACTCTTGTTGAAAAAATTTATCTAAGTGTAATTGATATACTTGTACAACTGTATTCTAATAAGATAAAGTGTTATAACTATAATTACTTGTCAACTAATTGTGAATTGTATTTTGATCAATGTTACTTGCATTTAATTGGCCTATTTGTATGGTGTTGAGTTGAGTCAAACGATAATGCCTACCAGTACTTAGTTGTTGAATTGATACTACCTGTACTCTTCTTTTTGTTGAGTGTGGAGCGTGTTCCAGCATTCATCTCGCTCTAGTCCATAACTTAAGCATAGATTGAAGGGTGAGCACCATGTCCGGGCAGACATTGCATCATCACTACTTTGTTTATTCCCTTTGTTTTAGGACTAAGACGCTTCTTTATTTAGTATTTTGGATAATATTTTAGACTTGGTATTGGATACTGTTTAGATGTTATTGTATGGTGACTTTCGAGTTCTGGGGATTATAATAATTAGAGATACGTTCGTACTCTATTTGTTTATGGATATTAAATAAGTTAGTAATTGAATTGGTTGATTAATATTGTGTTTTAGTGAGTTAAATGGTAAGCATGCGAGAAAAATGACTAGTGAATGTCTGAAATAGTTGGTTAAGGGGTTGGTCTAGATGGTTCTCCCATCGTAGCTTTAGGGTGGGTGCCATTCATAACCTGTTGGGTTGTGACAAAGATGGCATCAAGTATTAGGTTCGTCGATCTAATCGTACAAGAACAAGTCTAGTAGAGTCTTGCGGAATGGTACAGAGACGTCGGCACTTTTTTCGAGAGGCTATAGGGCTTTAGGAAACAATTTTCACTTCTTTCTTTCTTTCGTGCTAGTACTTGATTCCAATTGATATCTTGTGATCCAAATTGGTATCTGACCTCCTTCACTCTTATTTTTGCAGATGGTGAACACTCGTTCAACTAGAGCACCATTAGTCACAGTAGCAACACCCACACCGATCGTTGAGGCTATGGTTTGGGGTAGGCCTTGACTAAGGGGAGAGCAAGAAAGGGAGGACGAGGGGTAACATCTATCAAGGGTAGAGCCCGAGCAGCTAGAGGACCAGCTAGGTACAGGTCACCATCCCTTCCCCCATATCAAGATGCTCCAAATTTGGGTCAGAATGAGGAGGAGGAAGTGTTGATTCCAGAGAATGTGGCGCCAGTGCAGAACGGTGCAGCTCAGGTGCCTATGTTTGCAGAATTACTTCCGCAAGTGTTGGACTTTCTGATTAGTTTGGCTAGCACAAGTACTACTCCAGCAGTGCCTGCATTTCCATCCCCTACCTGCAACATATTGCTGCTGTAGCACCTCAGATGGATGTAGGCTCAGAGACAGGGGTATTTCCCCGACAGGCATTGGGGCAGGTGATGACCGATAATAAGCATGGACTATTTTGTAAGTTCATGAAGATGAAAGATCCAGTGTTTTAAGGTACTGAGTCAGAGGATACATTTGAGTTCTTGATTGACTGTCATGAGCACCTACATAAGATAGGCATTGTAGAGAGGTATGGTGTGGAGTTTGTGACATTTCAATTGCAGGTAGAGGCAAAGAAATGGTGGAGGTCTTTTGTTGAGTGCAGGGATGGGTTACCTCCACTTACTTGGTCCTAGTTTTAGAATGCGTTCCTTAAGAAGTATGTTCCTCGTACCTATCAGGATCAGAAGAAAGATGAGTTCCTAAAACTTAAGCAGGGTGATATGTCTGTGGCGGCTTATAAGTCCAAGTTTCATGCCTTGTCTCGCTATGCACTTTAGTTGATTACTTTAGAGGAGGAGAGGATCATGTATTTTGGGAAAGGTTTGAACTTAGGTCTTCAGGTGGATGCATTGTTAGTGGCTACATACAAAAAGACTTTTTAGGAAGTGGTTGAGTTTTTAAAGAAGGTGGAAGGGATTAAGAAGCAAGGAGAGGTAAAGGCAGAGAAAAAAAAGGCCCAGAAAATAGGTCATTTTAGTGGTACTTATTCGATGGGCCATGGTTCAAATGATTACTCTTCTTGGACATTCCATTCAGCTATGCCTGTGTCTACAGGGGGCTTGTCAAGTGTCACGCCCCAAATCCCATTGAGGCGGACTGGCACCCGAAGCCGATAAGGCCCGAGAGAACCAATCTTTGCTCATGAACACTCATATGCATATCTCTCTGTGAACATCATTACATCTATATGCAACTATGCGGAAGTCATGGAAACATATGCTATATATATATATATATATGGAACTTGGCCGTTAGAGCCATCAAGTCAAAATGAACGTACATATCTTACATTCAGTTTCCCATATAAGTCTACAAAGCATCTACAAATACATAACTATGACAAACCTAGAATCGGGACAACACCCCGATCTATACTAATATACAATATTAAGCAAATGTACATAATGACTCGAAAAACCCTCGAACCAACTAGAGCTCACCCATAATTTGCGGATATCTCGTAGCCTACTGAGGAGGTCTACTGGCTCCTGTGCCTGCAGCAAGTAAGGTAAATTCCCCAAGAGGGGTCAGTACGAAGAAAGTACTGAGTATGTAAGGCCATATGAAACTGCATGATACCTGAATACTTCATGAAGTTAAGCGTAAGAGAATAATCAATATGGATAGATCTCGGTTATGAATATGTGGAACCATGTTCATTACTTCCATTATTCTCATTACTTGATCATTCATTCTTATCATCATCAATCTTATAATCTCATTCTTATTTATCTATTCATGCAAGGTATATTTTCTCATTTCTTTTACAACTATCTTCATTACTGTTCATCCACTAGTTAGTGATTCATAATATAGTAACGATCATACACCTTGTTAGTGGGTAATAATATAATACCGGACATTTAGCTGATCAGTGGGCTATAATATATACCAGACATCCAGCTGATCAGTGGGCAATAGTCATATATATAATAATACCGTACATCCAGCTGATCAGTGAGCTATAATATATACTGGACATCCAGCTGATCAGTGGGCTATAATAAATAAATATATATAATATCGTACCTCCACCATTGGTGGGCTATTATAAATAAATATATATAATACCGGACCTCCACCATTGGTGGGCTATAATATAATAACATAGCATAATATTGGGATTGTCCATCTTCTCTTTACTTTTGTTATGAGAGTGTATTGATACATTGGTGATTGAAACATTATTGGGTACGCATATATACATTACTTCATTCCTTTACTTTCATGAGATCGCTACATTAGTAGTTATAACATCTTCACTCTTTACTTGTGAGAGATTGTGAGAAATTGATACATTAATTATAACATTGTGGAACTTTGACACATAATATTATTGGGACTTTAGAACGTAACACTTTTGGAACCTTGGAACAATATTCAATGAATAAGACACATGTGGATATCAACTGTTTACCAACCTGAGATGCGATACCTTAGAACACTTTGGAACTTTTGACATATTAGCCAATGAATATAAGTCAACCAATGGACATGAGTCATATGAATCACCATTGACCAATGAATAAGGAACATGTGAGTAACACTAGTCAACAACCAGAAATGGAATACCTTAGAGCATTTCGAAATCGAATAAGTACAATGACAATGTGAACACTATATGTGCTGCAGTAAGATACGAAAAGAGTAACCTTACATACCTTGTATTACCAATGTGAATACACAGTCCTATATAAAAATTCATCTTCTTCCTTACGTTTTACTCTACAACACAAGTACATTACGAAGCTCAAGTCAATCATTAACCATGTTACAAGTGCATAAAACGACAATGGATTACATGACTACCATATAATGTCATTTCGCCCTCTTATATTACCATTATTGCATCACCAAACCAAAAATACCATAACATGTCACACATCGACCAAGGCATCACAAACCAATAACATTTCACACCAACTTTACCCTTTATAATCTCATATTAACACTACGTCACAATTACTCCTTCAAGTCATCTCAACACCTTCCGTAACAACACATGAACAACAATCCATAATTGATAACATACAAAATACCTCTGGGATACTCCTTTAAATTCATTCAAAAGGTATCACAAGTTGATAATTGCATCCATGAAGGGTATAGGGGTTTCAGGGGGTCAAAGGGATGCAAAAACAATAAATTCGGAGTTCTGGGCCGACCTGCTAAGACACCTGCGCCTGTAGGTAGATGAAATGCGTCCGTAGGTACCCTTTGTCAGTAGCCATAGGCACCTGCGTTGGAACCTGCGCCCGCAGGTGCTCCAGTCTCGAGGGCGGATGCCCGTTTCAGCCTCCAGGGGTCATTTTAGGGTCCTTTTTTGCCATGAATGATCCATGATCATAACTAAGCTTATCATAACATATTTTAGATCATCTTAGATGACAACAAATAGACATGGCTTCACAACGCACACAAACATCACCAAAACTACATTTCCCTTTCAATACGCCACCTGTTCCATGTAAAATTTCACAACCACAAGTCCAAACGTTACACACAAAGAGAAAGCAATTTAAGGAAATAAACACATATTACATATTTCTATTTAATCCATAAATTTCACTTCCTTCAAGATCACAAGTCTTCTTTTAAGTTACAAGGCAAAACCCCTTTACCGATTTAGCAAAAATAGACTATTTTACACATAGTGGATTTCTCAATACTTTATCAACATAACCAACATAATCTACACCATATTACATGAATATCATATAGTAAACCATGAGAATAAATACTTACCAAAGCTTGGAAATGGATGATCTGGTCCAAAAGAGTTTGTTGCTTAGGGTTTGAGAGAAGAAAAATATTTTGGGAAATTTCTAAAAATGGCAAGTGTATTATATGGATTAAAATCTGATTTTTCCCTCATTATATAGTCTCCTCATGGTGCTTTTAAACCAAACACTTGGTCTAATCATGATATAGCAACTTGGTCTCACAAGAATGGGTCTAGAATGGGTCAAATACCCCTTTTGGGCCATGTCTTGTATGTCTCTTTGGGCCTCCATTGAGCCCAATAGTTTAAGATTAATTTTGGCCCATCAAATTTAATGTATAATTCCTCAAAACTCCCATGTTTAATTAATTCCATAAATGTTACGGTAGTCAACTAGGTTCGAAAATATACGGGGTGTTACATCTTTCCCCCCTAGAAACATTTATCCTCGAATGTTAATAACAGTACTCAATCCAATAAATGCAAGTCTAAATACATTCTCCAGTTTGAAACAAATATGGGTACTTTGCTTTCATTCTTTCTTCGGCTTCCCATGTAATCTCATCTACTTTGTGATTATCTCGATTAGCAATCGGTACCTTGTCATATGTGAGATTCTTCATAGCTTATACATCTTTACTGGAAGCAATATGAGATAGATCTCCTATACACTCTCAAAGCATCACAAATGGACTACTGAATGAATTGTGGAGAATTCTTGGGATACCTCAAAGTCATATACGACTTGACCATATCTTCAAACAATCTTATAAGGTATGCTATATAGGACTAACTGCACATGTTTAAATAGTACGGTTTACTTGCCCATTTGTCTGAAGACAAAAATTCATACTTACATTCACTTGGGTTCCCAACCTCTTCTGAAAAGATTACCACAAATGTGTTAACTCGGTACGCCTATCAACTATCATATGGCATCACATGTGTTTCTACCTAAAAAGAATCTCTACATATCCTATAACCTTCAGATTCCAAACACTTTACCTTTACTTGTTGTCACTTCGATTACTGAAGTATAAATTTCGCAATATTCTTTTCATGTAATCTTCTCAATAAGTCTCTTCCAAATCATGGTGCATATTGATTACTCCCTACTAAATAGAATACCATGAATGATGTGCTTTTACCATAATGCATTTCTTTAGCTCATATATATATCCGATACATAAAATCTACCTTGGCATTGAAGTACTCCCCTCTTATGTAAGCTCAAACACCTTTGTCGAGCTTTACTGTACATTCTTTTTCAACTGAATAACACAGGATTTGCATATTACTTTTTCCTCACCGTAACCACAAACGAAGACTTTGCTGTATTTTATACTATAATTCCTTCAACTCTTGGAAACTCTTCTCACATGCATCATTCCCTTGAAATGTGGTTGTTTTGTGTTAACTTGGTAAGGGTATTGTCATGAAAGGTAAGCTCTCCAACAAACTTTCTGTACTAGGCGGCCAAACCCAAGAAAACTACAAATCGCTGTAGGCGTTGTACGTTTTAGCCAATTATTCACGGCTTCTATCTTTGGTATATAGTCCCTTATTCCCTCATCTGATACCATGTGACCCAAGAATGCTATGGATTTTACCTAAACTTCACACTTAGAGAATTGTGTCTATATCGTACGGTCACGAAAAATCTATGACATTTGCCGTAACTAGTTAGCATGGGTCCCTTATGGTCTTGGAGTAAACCACCATAACATCTGTAAACTTTGTAACGAACTTGTCTAAAAATGGCTTCATTCTATTCATCAAATCCATAAAAACTACAGGTGCATTCGCTAGCCCAATTGACATACTAAGAATTCGTAATAACCTTACCTTGTTCATAATGCTGTCTTGGGTATATCATCATCATTCATTTTTCCTTTCATCATTCATTTCATCATTCACTCATTCATTCATTCATTTCAATCATTAGTATCTTTTCACTTTTATTAAGTGGCACATGTATCCCTTAGAGTATCATTTTCTTTACCTTCAGATAGGCAATAAAGTTACCTCTCGATATTCCGACATTATCCTTCTATTCAAGAACATTCTTTATGGAAAAATGAAAATGTAGCTTCTTAGCTCGGCACTCTTCTGTGGCCTAACAAAAAGCCAACCAATCTGTACCCATTATAACGTCAAACTCTACCATGTCCTATTCAATAAGGTCAATCAATGTATCATGATCACCACATTCACTATACAATTATGATATACACAATAGATTTATCATTTGGTGTAAATACTTCAAATGGCATAACTAGTAATTCTGGTGTTCCTTCATATATATATTATTATTATTTTTTTCCAGCAGCCAATTGGGTAACATATGATAGGGTAAAACCCGGATTAATCAATACATATACCTTATGTAAAAACATCAATGTTGTACCTGTGTATACATCAGGAGAAGCCTCCAAATTCTGTTAATCCCGTAGGTCGTGTCATACTACCTGTGGCCCTTTGTGGGAACTCTCTTTTCACGTGTCCTGGGTTTTTACACCAAAAGCAAACATCCCTGTCAAACCAAAATTCACCTGAATGAAACTTCCCGCATTGCTGGTACAGTTGACGAAAAGATCCCGCTATTCCACTACTTTGCCCAATCGAACTGCCTTTAGATCCTCGAAATGGAGGTGGAGTACCCACTGTAGGGTAGGAAAATGATGGTCTAGGTGGTCTAGGGAAAACCCGAGGCCTAAATCCTCCTTGGGACGCCATGAACTATCCCATGGGTCTAGCCCGCTTTGACGGCCCTGCCTCAGATTCTTGTATCCTTCCCCTTTGTCTGTGATCCTCCATCTTTTGCGTGAAGGCTTGTATTCTGGCTATATCCATATCTTTATTTAACACAGCAATAGTACAATCCCTTACCAAGTATGGCTCTAATCTTTCTACATAACGATGAACTCTATCGGCCATAGTCGCTACCATATTAGGAGCGTATCTAGCCAACGAATTTAACCGAAGACTGTACTCCCTAACACTCATATTTCCTTGACGAAGATTTAAAAACTGATCCGCACGAGCCTCGCAGACCTCATAGGGAAGATAATAATCATGGAATGCCACCTTGAATTCCTCCCAACTAGCTGGAGGTGTACCGATACCCCTGGATCATTTCCAATCTTCGTACCATAATATAGCCTCTTCTTTCAGTCTATATGCTGCAAGTTCCACTGTTTCTATGCCAGTCACATGCATAACATCTAGAGCCCTTTGAATTTGATCTATAAAATCTTGCAGGTCCTCATTAAGATTTGATCCGATAAATGTGGGAGGATCCAATTTCAGAAAATCCTGTGTCCGTCGGCTAGCTACCCTAGCCGTACCATCATCACTTGTCATTGGACCAGCTCATACCTGAGTTTGTCCAGCCACTATCTGAGTCAACATATGCACTGCATTTTTCAAATCCAGTAACTCTTGCTTCATAATATTAACAGGTGATTCTGGGGACTCAGTTTAAGTCCTGTATTGACTAACTGGGACAGGTGGTGATTTACTACTTCCTTCGCCAGGAAGCATGTCTACCTTCTTATCTTTATCCATACCTCGTCTTGTAATCGACATTTTACTATATCAAAGAAAACCAATTACAATGGTCAGATATGATTCCACCTACAACTTTGGCTCTATTGCACGATCTAGAAATGAAGGAAAGAAATAACTCCCAAATGTCTCCTAGCCTCCTACTTATAAATGTGGTGCGCTGCACATCCATAAGCAAGACTCTACTCAGACACGGCTTTGTAGACACCCTTAGGACGACCTGCTCCGATACCACTTTTGTCATGCCCCAAATCCCATTGAGGTGGACTGGCACCCGAAGCCGATAAGGCTCGAGAGAACCAATCTTTGCTCATGAACACTCATATGCATATCTCTGTGTGAACATCATTACATCTATATGCAACTATGCGGAAGTCATGGAAACATATGCTATATATATATATGAAACTTGGCCGTTAGAGCCATCAAGTCAAAATGAACGTACATATCTTACATTCAGTTTCCCATATAAGTCTACAAAGCCTCTACAGATACATAACTATGACAAACCTAGATTCGGGACAACACCCCGCTCTATACTCATATACAATATTAAGCAACTGTACATAATGACTTAGAAAAGCCTCGAACCAACTAGAGCTCACACATAATCTGCGGATATCTCGTAGCCTACTGAGGAGGTCTACTGGCTCATGTGCCTGCAGCAAGTAAGGTAAATTCCCCAAGAGGGGTCAGTACGAAGAAAGTACTGAGTATGTAAGGTCATATGAAACTGCATGATACCTGAATACTTCATAAAGTTAAGCGTAAGAGAATAATCAATATGGATAGATCTCGGTTATGAATATGTGGAACCATGTTCATTACTTCCATTATTCTCATTACTTGATCAATCATTCTTATCATCATCAATCTTAGAATCTCATTCTAATTCATATATTCATGCAAGGGATATTTTCTCATTTCTTTTACAACTATCTTCATTACTATTCAACCACTAGTTAGTGATTTATAATATAGTACCGATCATCCACCTTGTCAGTGGGTAATAATATAATACCGGACATCCAGCTGATCAGTGGGCTATAATATAAATTGGACATCCAGCTGATCAGTGGGCAATAGTCATATATATAATAATACCGTACATCTAGCTGATCAGTGAACTATAATATATACCGGACATCCAGCTGATCAGTGGGCTATAATAAATAAATATATTATACCGGACCTCCACCATTGGTGGGATATTATAAATAAATATATATAATACCGGACCTCCACCATTGGTGGGCTATAATATAATAACATAGCATAATATTGGGATTGTCCATCTGAACTTATACCCTTTAGATTGTGATCCATACTCAATGAAACATAAAGTAACCATGTATGCATTACATCTTCTCTTTACTTTTGTTATGAGAGTGATACATTGGTGATTGAAACATTATTGGGTACGCATATATACATTACTTCATTCCTTTACTTTCATGAGATCGCTACATTAGTAGTTATAACATCTTCACTCTTTACTTGTGAGAGATTGTGAGAAATTGATACATTAATTATAACATTGTGGAACTTTGACACATAATATTATTGGGACTTTAGAACGTAACACTTTTGGAACCTTGGAACAATATTCAATGAATAAGACACATGTGGATATCAACTGTTTACCAACCTGAGATGTGATACCTTAGAACACTTTGGAACTTTTGACATATTAGCCAATGAATATAAGTCAACCAATGGACATGAGTCATATTAATCACCATTGACCAATGAATAAGGAACATGTGAGTAACACTAGGCAATAACCAGAAATGGAATACCTTAGACCATTTCGAAATCGAACAAGTACAATGACAATGTGAACACTAAATGTGCTGCAGTAAGATACGGAAAGAGTAACCTTACATACCTTGTCTTCCCAATGTGAATACACAGTCCTATATAACAATTCAGCTTCTTACTTACGTTTTACTCTACAACACAAGTACATTACAAAGCTCAAGTCAATCATTAACCATGTTACAAGTGCATAAAACGACAATGGATTACATGACTACCATATAACGTCATTCGCCCTCTTATATTACCATTATTGCATCACAAAGCCAACAATACCATAACATGTCACACATCGACCAAGTCATCACAAACCAATAACATTTCACACTAAGTTTACCCTTTATACTCTCATATTAACACTACGTCACAATTACTCCTTCAAGTCATCTCAACACCTTTCGTAACAACACATGAAAAACAATCCATAATTGATAACATCCAAAATATCTCCGGGATACTCCTTTAAATTCATTCAAAAGGTATCACAAGTTGATAATTGCATCCATGAAGGGTATAGGGGTTTCAGGGGGTCAAAGGGATGCAAAAACAATAAATTCGGAGTTCTGGGCCTACCTGCTAAGACACCTGCGCTCGTAGGTGGATGAAATGCATCCTAAGGTGCCCTTTGGTAGTAGCCATAGGCACCTGCGTTGGCATCTACGCCCACAGGTGCTCCAGTCTCGAGGGCGGATGCCCGTTTTAGCCTCCAGGGGTCATTTTAGGGTCCTTTTTTGCCATGAATGATCCATGATCATAACTAAGCTTCTCATAACATATTTTAGATCATATTATATGCCAAATAACATCCATGGATTCACAACGCACATAAACATCACCAAAACTACATTTCCCTTTCAATACGCCACCGGTTCCACATAAAATTTCACAACCACAAGTCCAAACGTTACTCACAAAGAGAAATAAAGTTAAGGACATAACCACATATTAAATATTTCTATTTAATCCATCAATTTCACTTCTTTCATGATCACACCCTTTACCGATTTAGCAAAAATAGACTATTTTACACATAGTGGATTTCTCAATACTTTATCAACATAACCAACATCATATACACCATATTCCATGCATATAATATATTAAACTATGATAATAAATACTTACCAAATCTTGGAAATGGATGATCTTTTCCAAAAGAGTTTGTTGCTTAGGGTTTGAGAGAAGAAAAATACTTTGGGAAATTTCTAGAAATGGCAAGTGTATTATATGGATTAAAATCTGATTTTTCCCTCATTATATAGTCTCTTCATGGTGATTTTAAACCAAACACTTGGTCCAATCATGATATAGCAACTTGGTCTCACAAGAATGGGTCAAATCCCTTTTGGGCCATGTCTTGTGTGTCTCTTTGGGCCTCCATTGAGCCCAATAGTTCAAGATTAATTTTGGCCCATCAAATTTAATGTATAATTCCTCAAAACTCCCATGTTTAATTAATTCCAAAAATGTTACGGTAGTCAACTAGGTTCGAAAATATACGAGGTGTTACATCAGGGGTCAGTTATCAGCCCTCTTGGACAGATAGTTATGAACCTTCAGCATTTTTAGTTTAGTGGCCTGCCTTATACATCAAATTCCATGAGTTTGGGGGATTGGGTCATATTCGGAGGTTTGTCCTAACTACTTATTTGCAGGGCAGTTGAATCAGCTTAGAGATTCTAGTGCCTTAGTTCTAGTAGGTCGTAGTGGTGGATGATATGGTAGGGGTAGTCCACATGGTGGGTGTGGTGGTCACAATGCAGGGAGGGGTGGATACCAATCCAACTGTGATGGAGGACAGGTTGGTCGAGGTGGAGCATAGGCTGGTACAGGTGGTGGTCAGGGTGGTGATAAGGCTCATCTTTATGTTATTTCAATCTATTCTGAAGCTGAAGCTTCTGATGCTGTGATCACAGGTACTATTCTTATCTGTGATCATATGTCTTCTGTGTTGTTTGATCCTAGATCTACTTTCTCTTATGTGTCTATGAAATTTGCCTGGTTGGGACTTAAATTGTGAATTTCTTGATACTTCTATTTATGTGTCTACACTAGTTGGGGTTTCTATATATGTTGATCAAGTTTATCAGGTGTGTCCTGTGACATTTATAGGGTATATGACTTTGGAAGACTTAGTGTTCTTAGATATAGAGGAGTTTGATAGTATTTTTGGGATGAGATAGTTGTCTCCTCATCGTGCTATTCTTGATTGCTACGCTAAGACTATCATTGTAGCTATGACTAGGATGGAAAGGTCAGAGAGGGAAGGTAATCTTAAGCCTACTTCTTTGAGAATTGTGTTAGCTATTTTTGCCCAAAAATTAGTTAAGCGAGGTGGTAGGGCGTTCCTAGCTAACCTTCGAGATGATAGTTCAGCATTCCTTCCTATTGCTTCTGTTTCAGTAGTATGTGAATTCGTAGAGGTGTTTTTTGATGACCTTCGCATTTTGCCTCCTGACCGTGAGTTTGACTTTGTATAGACTTAAAGCTGGGTACCCATCCTATATCTATCCCTCCTTATAGGATGACATCAATAGAGTTATAAGAATTGAAATCTCAGTTATAAGAGTTATTGGGGAAGAGTTTTATTCATCCGAGCATATTGCCTTGGGGTGTTCCTGTGCTTTTTGTGAAAAAGAAATATGGTAGTATGCGGATGTGCATAGACTACCGACAGTTGAATAAGGTGACCATCCAGAACAAGTACCCCTTTCCTAGAATATATGATCTATTTGACCAATTGCAAGGAGTCTCGGTGTTCTCAAAGATTGATTTGACGTCAGGTTACCATTAACTTAAGATTTGGGTGAAGGACATCCCAAAGACTGCCTTCCAAACTCGTTATGGACATTCTGATTTTTTGGTTATGTCTTTTGGTTTGAACAATGCTCCAACAACTTTTATGAGCTTGATGAATGGAGTATTCAAGCCATTTTTGGATTCGTTTGTTATTGTTTTCATTGATGATAGTTTAGTTTACACAGAGGGTAAATAGGAGCATGAAGCTCACTTGCATATAATGTTAAGGTTGTTTAAGGAGAAGCAACTTTATGCTAAGTATTCGAAGTGTGAATTTTGGTTGTCTTTAGTGTCCTTGTTTGGGCATATAGTACCTAAGAAAGGGGTTATATTAGACCTACAGAAAGGGGAAGCTGTTAAGAATTGGGCCAGACCGACTAATGTGACAGAAGTTCATAGTTTTATGAGGTTGGCCAGTTACTACCATCGGTTCATTAAAGGGTTCGCCGTCCTTGCTTCGTATATGATTTGCCTAACTCAAAAAGAGGCAACTTTTTTATGGGATGATAAGTGTGAGGAGAAATTTCAAAAGCTCAAGACCTTGCTAACTTCAGCTTCTATTCTTACCTTGCCTATTGAAGGTAAGGATTTCATTATGTATTATAATGATTCAAGATCTTGTTTAGGTGCTATTTAGATGCAGGGTCATAATGTAATTGCTTATGCTTTGAGGCAGCTAAAGACGTATAATAATAATTATCCCACCCACAATTTGGAATTGGCAATAGTGGTCTTTGCTTTGAAAATTTGGAGACACTACCTTTATGAGGTGAAGTGTGAGATTTTCATAGACCACTGTAGTTTGCATCATGTATTTACTCAGAAAGATTTGAACTTGAGGCAGAGAAGGTGGATGGAGTTGATCAAAGATTATAACATCTCAATTTTGTATCATCCGGGTAAGGCCAATGTGGTGGCAGATGCATTAAGTCGAAAGCCGACAAGTATGGGAAGTTTTGCATGGTTGGAGTTGTCGAGGCGCCCGTTGGATGGAGAGGTACAACTCTGACTAATGGTTTTATGAGGTTGCAGGTTGATAATGCTCAAGATACATCTCAAGATGTATGCAGTCGTTATCAATACAATTTTTACCCAAGTTGGAGCCGGGGTCGATTCCACAAGGAATGAAGGCGATAACTTCAACCTCAAGTGTCACAAGTGACTATGAGTTGGCACACAATGCTAAAAATAATGAAATAAAGTAAAATGGGGGGTTTGTTCAATCAAGTTTGTATTCAAATAGTTAATTTCGAAATTTGATTTGCAAAAGTGAAATCTAAAGTGTGTAATCAAGAGTAAGAGAGACATGGGATTATGTCCTCATGAGTGCAAATATATGCATGGGTAAGTACCAATTTGCCTAAATTCAACTAAGTGTTGTCGATAGGCTAAGTTACAGGTGTCAATGTCAATCTTTCAATAAAACATTGAAATTTCACATGTGGGTTCTTTCGAACACCTCACACATGTTTCCTTGTAACCAACCAAATACCTCAATTAGTAGCCTTATGTATAAGATCTACTATTAAATGATAAAATCAAGTTATTGTTAATCACTACTCCTCACCCTTTTCCTCTTTGTCAAGGATGAAAAGGGTTCTAAGCAAAACTAGATTTTGCAACCTCTAATCTTAGGTTAAAACATGAAGTAAGGATTAAATTCTCAACAATTAATTGATTATCTAAACAAATGAGCACTACCCACACACAAATCACAACTCAATCATGCATAACCCCAAGTTGGGGATTAAGCTACTCATAACAAGAGAAAAAGAAAATATACCTATATTCTCATTAAATTCCACCATAGAATCCAAATACTCCAAGAGAAATTCCAAATTCCAAGCAAGAAATCAAACACAAGCACTAAAATCCCACTCTAGGGTTTCAATTACAAGCTTTAGACTTCAAAAAATGGCAAATTATGGAGTTTCAGATCTGAAAAAACCCTTTTATAGATGGAAAAACATGTAATAGATGATTAAAAAAATGCCACCATACCTGGCGCATACTGGCGCATATGCCAGCGTATGTGGCCATGTACGCGTGCAGGTGGCTGTACATGTCAAGCTTGCACCCTTTACCAGACTCACTGCCTTTCCATATGCGCCCTTGACATGCTAGCGCACATGCCCAGGTGAGGGCATATGTGACCCCACGCATGTCAGGGCAGTTCCTTCAGTTCTTGTGTGTACTGAGAGGACCCCTCACCTGTGGGGGTATATGGCAAGATGTTGGAGCATATGACCACACCAATCCTTGTCTTCCTTCCATGTATCATCCTAAGTCCTTTTTATTCATTCTTGCACTCTTCTTAACTCGTAAAGCTAGTTCATCCTCAAGTTCATCAACTACCTACACAAGTGAGTAGTTTAACATAAGATATACATCGAATCAAATAAAACAAGACAATAATTCAAGCTACAAGAGAATAAAAAGTTGGCGAAATGCCAACTTATCATAAGTGACTAGAAAAGGAGGAGTGTTAGCTCATGTTGAGGTTAAGTCTACCTTATTTGAGAAGATTAAGGCTAGGAAATTTGAAGACAAGAAGTTGAGAAACCTTAGAGAAAAGGTGTTACAAGGTGAGGCCAAAGAAGCCATTCTTGATGAAGAGAGAGTGTTGAGGATTTGGGGGTATGTGTGTGTGCCTCATGTAGGCAACCTGATTCCCACCATCCTTGTTGTGGATCATGATTCTAAGTACTCTAAACATCCAGGTACAACCAAAATGTATAAAGACTTCAACAATATTATTGGTGGCGCAGAATGAAGGAAGACATTGTGGATTTTGCAACCAAGTGTCAAAATTATCAACAGGTCAAGTATGAGCATCGAAAACCTGGTGGTACTTTTCAAAGAATACCCATTCCAAAGTGAAAGTGGGAGAGAATAACCATAGACTTTGTCGTGGGTCTTCCTAAGACCCTAAAGAAGTGTGACTCTATATAGGTGATAGTCGATTGACTGGCCAAGTTTGCACACTTTATTTTGGTGAGAGTGGACTATAATGCAGCCAACTTGACCAAGATATATGTGAAGGAGATTGTGAGAATTCATGGGGTGCCTGTTTCCATAGTGTCGGATAGAGGTACTCAGTTTACCTCCAACCTTTGGGAGAAGTTTTAGTCAGAATTGAGTACTAGGTTGGACCTAAGTACTACTTTTCATCCGCACACTAATCGGAAGTCAGAACGAATAATCCTGGTACTTGAAGATATGCTTCGAGCTTGTGTAATGGACTTTGGTGGTTAGTGGGATAAATATCTACCATTGAGTTAGTTTGCATATAACAACAACTACCACTCCAGCATTGACATGGCTCCTTTTGAAGCTTTGTATGGAAGAAGATGTAGGTCACCAATTGGATGGTTTGATGTTTTTGAGGTAAGACCTTGGGGCACTGATACGCTAAAGGAGTCGATGAAGAAAGTGAGGTTCATTCATGAGAAGTTGGTAGCATCCCAGAGTCAATAGAAAGAATATGCAGACAATACGGTAAGGGATGTGTAATTCGAGAAAGATGAGAAAGTATTGCTGAAATTATCACCATGAAGGGTGTAATGCAATTTGGAAAGAAGGGAAAGTTAAGTCTGAGGTACATCGAATCCTTCGAGGTTTTGAATGGAGTAGGGTCAGTGGTGTAGAGGTTGGCTTTTTCCTCCTAGCTTATTAGGGGTTCATCCTCCATGTGTAAATACTCAAGAAGTACCATAGAGATATCATTCAATAGGATTCAGAATTGTTTGACAACGAGCTCTCTTATGAAGAAGAGACATTAGCAATCTTGGATAAGGATGTGAGAAATATGAGAACTAAATTCATTCCATCTGTGAAGGTTCAGTGGAGAAATCATCTGATAGAAGAAGCTACATGGGAGATTGAGGAGGATATGCGCAAGAGCTATCCACACTTGTTCATCGACTTAGGTAATTCTTTTGCTTGTAAGTTGTATCTTTTTGGGTAGTTGTTATTTGGGGATAAACGAGGGATAAATTGGTATCGAATGTAGTGACCAAATCAACATTACACTAAAATAGAGGGTAAAACCTTCACCTAGTTTCCCCTTAGGCCAAAATTTGAAAATTCAGGGCTGGCCTAGTTTTAGGCATATTTTGAGGATGTGGTGGTCTAGGGAAATCTGGGAATTATTAGAGTGTCGATTAGTATTTTGGATTGTATTTTGTGTTAGAGGATAAGTTTAGAAAGTCATAGAAACTTTCAGTGCGTAATAGGTTAGTAGAACTCTGGTTATAGCAATTACAGTGAAATGGTCAGTTCGTAAAATCAAATTTCAAGAAGTGTGTTGTGAAATGGCCAGAGCTGAGACCAAGTCCTGAGCTACTGGTTTGGGACCGATGTAGTGATAGAAACGTCATTGCATCCATAACCCCATTTAGACTTGCAGCAGCTGAAGCGGTAGATACTCCGTTGTAGCGGCCAAAATGTAGTTTTTAAGTTTTTAAGTCAGAATTTTTTTTTTCTTTCCCAATATTTCAAAAACTCATTCATGGGCTAGGAGAAGGCGATTTTGCACCAGTTTGGGGTTTTTTTTCCATCTTTGAGGTTAGATTCTTACTCCTTAAACTTGAATTCACTCTCTTAGTTTCGTAGGGTTGCAAGAATCAAAGCCTTAGTTGAATGGTTGGTTACACCTAAGTTCATAATTTCATAGAATTTGTGGGGAATGATGTTATTATCAGTTGTTGTTGATCCTATGGTGTTAGAAAACACTTCCTATGGT
The DNA here is from genome assembly GCA_031232105.1 of Capsicum rhomboideum. Classification (NCBI taxonomy): domain Eukaryota; kingdom Viridiplantae; phylum Streptophyta; class Magnoliopsida; order Solanales; family Solanaceae; genus Capsicum; species Capsicum rhomboideum. Next base: position 83,563,698 of record CP124713.1, on the reverse strand, counting down.
GTAATTCATGATTATAAGTTACAATATGGAGAATTCAAAAAGTTTAAGGGTAGAAAACTCTAAGATGATGAACTACGTTAAGTTCATGAGTTAATTTGATAAATGTGAGTTCCTAATGCTTAGAACAGGGTGAATTGTGTGTTGAAGATTGTGTAATTATTGTTTATTGATCAAGAATGGGCAAAAATTGAAAGAAAGGGCAAGTTTGTGGCTATATAGTATTTTCGGGCAAGGAATCGAGGTAGGTTATGGTTTAATAGTTGTAAAGACTTACTTGACTCTGTGCTTATATGTGAGTTGTATGTTTGTGATTAGCTCTCATGCATTCTTGTGATTATTGACTATATCATGCAATGAACATATAGTTTTGAGATTGTATTGATATGATATATGGATCAGGTATCACACCGACACTGTTATTTGGATCGGGTGTCACACCGACACTATTATTGGATCGAGTACCACACCATTATTGGTATATAGACTGAGCTCATCCCTTTCAGGTCAGAGTTAAGAGTCCCCGCCGACTCTAGTATGTGTGTACATCTTGCATGCATGCAATCATCATTACATTTGTATTCATATCGTGATGACTCTTGTTAAATAAATCTGTCTAAGCGTAATTGATATAGTTGTATAATTGTATTCTGATGAGATAAAGTGTTAAAAGCATACTTGCTTGCCAACTAATTGTGAGTTGTGTTTTGATAGTTGTTACTTGCATTTAACTGGCCTTTTTGTATGGTGTTGAGTTGAGTCAGACGATTATGCCTATCGGTACTCAGTTATTATACTGATACTACCTATGCTCTCCTTTTTGTTAAGTGCAGAGCGTGTTCCAGTATTTAAGATGAGACCTCAACTCTAGTTCGAGACTTCAACATCAATTCAAGGGTGAACACTACGTCCAGGCAACCATTGGATCAACTCTACTTTGTTTATGTCCTTTGTTTTAGGATTAAGACACTTCTTTATTTAGTATTTTGGATAACATTTTATACTTGGTTTTGGATACTATTTAGAAGTTGTTGTACGGTGACTTTTGGGTCTCGGGTGTTGTTATAATTAGAGATACTTCCGTACTTTATTTTTATGGATATTAAATAAGTTTTTAATTGAATTGGTTGATTAATATTTTGTTTTAATGAGTTAAATGGTAAGTATTTGAGAAAAGTGACTAGTGAAGGTTTGAAATAGTTGGTTAAGAGTTGGGCTAGGTTGTTCTCCAGTCGTAAGTTAAGGTGGGTGTCACTCATGACTGGTTGGATCATGACAAAAACCCAAGAAAAAAACAACATTATATGTTTCTTAGGCTAAAGAGTGCAAAACTTAAATAAATATGAAGAAGAAAAGAATAAACCAATTTTCTTTGGCCTTCATGACGGTTCCTAGCTATTCTTAGATCAAATGTTATGTAAAAATTATTTTATGAAATATTTATAGGTGTAGAAAAAAACTTCAAATAAAATAACTGAGTCCAAAAAGGACTGGGACAACCACACTCAAACTAGTTTTGGAATCATGGACAGCGTCCCCTTAAGAATTTGCCGCACTGCTTTTTAATTGCTAAGAGGCTTCACCTATTGCCACGTGTCCTATCACTTCTAAATTCTCTCTTTGTGCGCCTTCTCTTTGGATGTATGTAAATACATATATATATATATATATATAAGAGGATCATAGCTCAATGACATGGCGCTTTTAGAAAAAAAGGAATTTTATTTAACTTAAATCACTAAATTATGCAAATTTCTCTTAAAAACTCAACGCATCCCTTCAGGAAAACACCGCTTCATAATGTTGTGTTTGAAACAATCCCTGTTCCCTTCTTTCCTCTGTAATTCTTCCTTCATCAGTTTTAAAATTTTGCCTCATCATTTGCTCCTATGTGTCGGCACTTCATCCCTTCGTCAGTTACAAGTACTATATGTGAATTCAAGTCGGCAAATTATCATCGCCATCTTTACAAACCCAAATACACTTTGCGAGAATCATCTCCATACTTGGTAAGGCATGAAGATTTAGTTAGATCTATATTTCTGTACTTCTCTTTTTAATTTACGGGATAAAATTTATACCCTCTTGATTACTGAAAAAATTTCTCTTAACAGTAGGTCTGATGTTTATCACGAGGTTGGCTAAAATTAATTCATTATGTTTTATGGATCATGTATTTCAACTTCTGCAATTAGATTATTGCATTCTACACCTAAATAGATGTATTTAAATAAGTTCAGTTCTGAGGTTTACTAAGATTGGGATATCTATGGAATTAGCCATTCTGAAGCAATCAATTTAAAAGATGCAACTTGATGTTATGATGTTCTTGTAACCAGTCATTTTAATCAGTGACTAAAATTAGCAATTGTGTTTAATCACCATTTATGATATTGGCGTGTCACATTTAGTACCATGTCCCTTTATTTTATCTCCTAAGGTCAATTATACAAAAACTGATCCTATTCAATTAGTTTCTTGATTTGCTGATTATTATGAGTAAAATACAGAGTTCATGGCATTTTTCCATGTTTGATTTTATGCAGACTTTGTGAAATTAGTAATTTTGATTATTTATTTTTTTGTCTATACTGGAAGATTTATGATATTTCCAAGTTGTTGCCTATCCAAGTTCAAATCAGAGTTTTTTCTGTGAGCATGCCACCAGAAGTTCTTGACATCACAAGAAAGTTCATGAATAAGCCGTGAAAACCTTGGTGAAATGCAATGAATACTTGAAGGTATTAAACAATTCTCTACTAATGTTGAAATGGAAGAATTGAAGCAGGAGACAGTCTGTGATCTATCTATGGACGTTAGCGATCACTCAGAGTGTTACTTTTGTGAACACCAGATGCAAGAGTTATTGATTAACATCATAATGCAAAGCCGTGAATCATACATTCTTAGCTACATATGGATATATGGACCAATATATTAGGGACATCATCATGCGCGAGTTTTGCTCTGAATTTCATTGTCCTTATCACAACTTATCTATTGGCCCGTCGTATTGAACTACAAGTATCACTTATGATCTCCCAATTTAGCCGAAGAATTATCTTCGTCGTATTGGAATAAGTAGCATGTTTGGAAAAAAGGAGTTGCAATCAACTTTTTGATGCAGGCGAGATCTTACCCACGGCTCCACCGTAGTGAAGTAAAACTGAATTTCAGGTTACCACTAAATCATTTATAAAATAAAAATACATATAGGAAGTTTCTTACTCCCTTTTCTTATAGAGAAGTGCTTTTTTTGTATGTAATTTTATTGCATATATAGCAGCAATAAGATAGTGTCACAATCATATTCAAAATATCTTCATACATGGTAAGAGGATTCAGCTTCAGCCTACTCGCTGTTCTTGTAGAGCTAAACACGCTTTAACCTGAAATGGTCACTTAATGCTTGCACTTGTATTGGTTGCTGCTGTTATATAAGTTTATGTTGTCATGTGTAAAAGTTTTTAAAAAAAATATGAATAGTCCATTTAGGCGATGTTTAACAACATGAAAGTGAACTTGGTAATAACACTGTTATTTTTATGAATTGATACAGAGCTGTATAAACCTCCTTTGAAGTGCTTTCCTAATAATTCTTAAAACTTCAATTTTTTCTTTAATTTATTCATAATGAGCTCCTTAAAATTGGGTGAATTTAATATTTTTGTCATTTACTAAGTAAAATAATTTTCATTTTGGTATCAGGATAGTGGAAACTTAATGATTGTTGACATTGGAACAAATTCTTAATAGTACTTCAATGCTAAGTTGCTAGGACTCTCCAAGAATGTGGCTGCATCCGTGTTGGATCTTTCAAAACTACACTACTTTTGAAGGATCTGTCCCACAACCAATGACATTTTTGAAGAGTCTGAGCAACATAGCATCAATGTTTGTTGTATTTGTATCTATAATTGCTGCTGTTATACACACAAATTTGATGACTCAGGTAGGATTTATTTTGTGCTTTGCAGCATTTTGTATTAGTTTTTTTTATCTGAATTACCTAGATATCTTTACATCTTTTTTAAAGAGTTTTGCTGGCCTATATTGTTGCTTTGCAAAAGATGGTCCTTCAAAAGATAATTTTCTTTGTGAAAGAATGGATTGTTATGTTGTAGTCTAATTGATAATATCATGCTTTTCTTATATATACATGAAGCCTTTCTTTATTTCAACCTGTCTGTAGTGGTGAATGTAACTGATGCTATATGGTTAATTTTACGACCATGTAGTGTTCAAAAAATACCCTATACTCACAGATTTAATGCAGAATTCAAATAATTCTTTTACTCAAATACAAGTCCATAGCCCTTTCTAAGTAAATCTGTACCACCTTTTGGGACATAGTTGTTTGGTGTATGCGATCTATTTCTCTTTTTTTTTTCCCTTCTGATTTGCCTGTGTATTTTACTTTTATCCCTTCCCTTTTATCCTTTTTGCATTTCTTCATTAGCCAAAAATACTAATTCATTGATTCCAATGATATCTTTTGAGGGGTGATGATTATTGGAAGATAAAATTGTAGAGATAGTTGAAGAGACTATATCGGCTGCAACTATCGCTAAGGTTACGGCTGTGGTATTAATGGTTGGATCTTTTAGCATTTGTGTGTTTTGTATTGTCAATGCAAGATTTCATGATTCATGTAGAAGCCTCAATGGGAGAACCCAGAAGGTATTTCTGCTTTCTTGAGCTATTTTTTCCTGTGGAATTCGGTAATATACCCAAAAGTTCTTTCCTTTAATAGAAACTGAATGATATTTAGTTGAGTTCATAAAACACAATTTGGGCAATTTACACTATCTACTTTTGAATTTGCAATTCAAAGATGATTTTCAACTTGATTGTTTAGTGACTTTTAACCTCTTTGCTAGAAGGTTATAACTAACTTTACGAAGAGCAGTTGTTTGCCTTCTCTCAATGGGGAACACTAACATAAACAAAGTGTTATGACTGATGGTCAATTCAATCAATGCTTGACATTCCAATTTCCTTGAAATTATTTAAGACATGTTTTAATATCAGCTTTTCCCTCAGAAATAAAAAATACTAGGAAATAGCTGCATAGTAGTATTGAATTTCATTGCTAGCTCAAATGATTTCAATGGGAAGTCTTAAACTTTAAACTTGTAGATATTTTTACAGAACAAAATTTTCTGTCATGCTATTACAACTCTATTTTCTGACCAAATACGTGTGTTCTTAATAACAAGGAGTGAATGTATGTTCGTACCTTTTAACATAGTTGTTTTAATTTCTCACATGTTGTAATCTCATTTGTTCTTTTTATTGAGATGGGACATTTGTCACGGTTTGCTGCCATAATTTTCTAGGATGGAGAAAATAAGTTGCTAGATTAGTAATATGATGCATTGGAGTTACTTTTTTTCTTTTGCAGACGAAATGTAGCTCCATATGAAAATAGTCACTTGCAATAGGAGATTAAAGGTGATTTAATGTCATAAAGCAGATGGGAAAAAGCAGTTAGTGTTCAAGACAACGGCAGTAGTAATTATTGTAACACCCCGTAAGTTTTTGAGTCTAGTTGACTACCGTAACATTCATGGAAATATTGAAACATGAAAGCTTTGATGAATTATGCATTTATTTGTTGGGCATTAATGAGTCTTGTGCCATTGGGCCCAAAAATCATAAGGAAGACATGGCCCAAAAAGGGAATTTGACCCATTCTTCCATTGCTCTTTCATTGACCAAGTAAACACATCCAATGTGTGGATAAGGATCATTATAAAGGTACTGTATAAGTCAAGAAAATCAGATTTTTATTTCATCAAAGCACACATGCCCTTTTCTAACATTTTCCAACTTTTCTCCCTATACACAAACCCTAAGCCCTCATCTCTTTTGGGACAAGATCACTCTTTGGTAAGTATTTATTTTCATGGTTTAGTATATCATATGTGTAAGATGGTGTATAAATCATGTTGTTTATGTTGGCAAAGTGTTGGACAGTGTACTATGTGTAAAACTGTCTATTTTTGCAATCGAAGAAAGGTTTTGCCTTGTAAATATGAAAATGGACTTGGGGTCTTGAAGAAAGTGAACTTTATGGATTCAATATTTACATGTGAGGTATGATTATGATCTTAACTTGTTTTATCCTTGTGTGTAATGTTTCAACTTGTTATTGTGAAATTTGTTATGGATTTGGTGACGTATTGAACAAGAAGTGTCGTTTTGGGTGTTATTTATGTGTGTTGTGAGACCATGGCTGATTGTTGGCATCCAAGATGATCAAAAATATGTCAAAAGAAGTTTAGTTATGATCATGTACCATTCATTGCATAAAAAGACCCAAAAGAGACCCATTTTGACCAAAACGGGTATCTGCCCCCGCAGACGAGGGCACCTGCGAGCGCTGATGCCAATGCAGGTGCTTCTGGATTTTTCCAAAGGCCACCTGCGGTTGCAGGTGGCTTTGCAGGTCAGCCCAGGATACGGTTTTGGATGTTTTCGTCTCTCTTTGATCCCCGAAGGCCCCTATACCCTTTTTGGATGTAATTATCAACTTGTGGTGCCGTTTTAATGACTTTAAAGGGGCGTATGGAGGTATGTTGGACTATATTAAGTATGTATTGTTGTTAATAAGTTGTTATGAGGCAAGTTGATTGTGTAATTGAGATGGAATGATAATGAGGAAGCATAAAGGGTAAACGTGGTGTGATATGCTATTGATGTATGATGTTTTGGTCAATGTGTGGAATGTTATGGTATTGTTGGTATGATAATGCAGTGGATTGTATTATAAAGGGTGAAATAACATTATATGGCAGTCATATAGTTCGTTGTCATCTTGTACACTTGTACGATAACTAGTGGTTAACGTAAGCTCCGTTATGTACTTGTATTGTAGAGTGAAACGTAAGGAAGGATCTGGACTATTGTGTTCATATATAGGCTTGTGTATTCATACTTGGAAGTGAAGGTATGTAAGGTTACTCTATCCGTATCCTTCTGCAGCACATAGTATTCACATTGACATTGTACTTGTTCCATTTCGACATGTTCTAAGGTATCCTATTTCCGGGTATCAATCATTGTTTATCACATGTTTCCTACTCATTGATCAATTGTGATTCACATGTCTCATATGCATTGACAAATTTCCCAAATGTCCCATGGTTCCAATAATGTTATGTTTCCAATAATGTTATGACTATCATTGTATTAATCTCAAAAGTAATGAAAGAAGTAATGCACATGTGGTTAATGATTGAGTATGGGTGGTAGCTTTGGGGGCGAAAGCCTAGCTCAACCCTATCCCGAGATTATTGGATCAGGGGGTAGTCCTAGAGGCATAAGCCTAGCTTAGACCGAACCTGACAGGGGGTATCTCTAGAGGTAATAACCTAGCTCGAGCCGAACCTGATATGTTGGTTTATGGGTGGCAGCTCTAGAGGTAATAACCTAGCTCGAGCCGAGCCCGATGTATTGATTTATGGTTGGTAGATCTAGAGGCATAAGCCTAGCTTGAGTCGATCCCAACATAACGTTATGTTATGTAAAGACCCACTGATCAATCGGGGCCCGGGTACATAGTGACACAGGTGATGATGAGTAAGCATAGAAGTAAAGAAGCAAAGAAAGTAATGAAAACAATGTACATGGTTCCCAACATACAGAATGTTAACTTATCCATATTGAGTATTCACTTGTATTTGAGTTCATTGACGTATTTACATATCATATAGTTTCTTATGAGCCTTACATACTCAGTATATTCTTCGTACTGACGTCCCTTGTGGGACGTACCTTACTTGCTGCAGGCGCAGGTGCTAGTAGGCCTCCACAGTAGGTTGCCAGTTGTTTGCGGATCATTGGTGAGCTCCAATTAGTTCGGGGCTTCTCCGAGTCACTGTTGTACATGTGTTTTGGTACTGTACATGTTGTATAAAGCAGGGACTTGTCCCGACTTTCAGTTGGTCTTGTAAATGCATCTGTTAGAGGCTTTTGGTAGACGTACGTGGGTATGAATGTAAGAGGTGTGTACCAATTTTGACTTGATGGCCTCGACGGCCAAGTTTCACATATGTATATATATATCACATGTTCCATGATTTTCGTTCTTAGCATTTTATATTCTTACGTGATAGTGATGTTTCTTACAGCATGCATATGAATGGACACAAGCAAAGCTTGGTTCTCTCGGGCCTTATCGGCTATGGGTGCCAATCCGCCCCGTTGGGATACGGGGTGTGACAATTATCTAGAAGAAATCTTTGCAGTCATATTTGTAGTCGAGTGGTGCCATCCAAAATGGGCACACCAACTTCATACTGCATGACTTGATGGTTATTGTCAACAAGCTAAGAGAGCAACCCATTCCTAACTTGAAGATGAGAGCTATCTTCCAAAGTACTTCCTAGATGCTAGGCCAAGCCAATGTGGGATATCCAGTACTGCTTCAGGGAAGCTAACCAAGTTAAGTTGTGTCAATGTAGCGGATGGTTTGGCAGAATTTGCAGCTAATTTAGACCCAGCTAAGATGTGTTATACTCTCCTCTCCAGTAAATGCCCTCGACTTCTATGGGGTCTTTCTTCCTGGATAAGTGGCATTCAGGACCAACTAATACATACAACTTTTATGTTAGTTAAATGCAAGTACTCTAATTTATGGTTTTATTTAGATGGGTTGATAAGTCTTTTTTTCTTCAAGTAATACAACCATGTAAATGTAATAGAGATAAGGTACAGTCCCTCTCACATGTATCTTTTTGGATGAAATAAATGTCTCACTCAGGCCCAATATATAGTTTGTTAATAATAATAATAATAAAAATGTTCATGTAATTCCATCTGACAACACAGAATCCATAGCTTAGCGACAGAGCATATTTTGAATGCAGCTATTGAACTCTATCTGACAACTAATTTCACCTCATTAACCTGGAAAAGATGCTATGGGGGATCTTGAAACACCACTAATAAACTTTTTCTCAGGGTCATTAATGTATTTGACTTGCACACATTATAAATAGGGTAACAGCAAGAAGAGTCTCGAAAAACATCTTTAAAGTCATCAAGCTGCCAAATTAGTTTTCCTATATTCAAAATCTCCATCGGATTAATGCAAAGTAGTTATAGATTTATCTCATAAGTGGATTCCTCTGTATTTAAATTCCAAAGATCACTTATTTCATCCAAGGAAATTTAGACCTTAGAATTTAGTCTTTTGTGAACTTTTATTTGTATCATAATATAGATTATTGGGACCTTCAACCTATACATAGAGTAATCGTGTTCGAGTCTCAAAAATTGAGACTTCTTGGTAGGAAACATTTTACCCCTTAGTGGGCTAATAATCATGTCGGTGCATCGCAAGATACTAGATGATTGAAAAAAGGGAAGATTAGAACATGATTATTATGGCTGCAACTATATTATTTATAAGTAAACTGAACATGATTCTTTTGGCTGCAACTATATTATTTATAAGTAAACTGAACATAATTCTTTTGGTTGCAACTATATTATTTATTAGTAAATTACTAAATGACCTAATCCACATTGAATGTTGTATAATTGGACAGTAGAAGAGTAATCTCCAATCGAAATAATCATCCCCTATTGATCACGAGGCTTAAACAAGTTATTCATGACCGCGTGAAATGCGGGCAAATTACGTAGTATTAATATAATATTAAATTTAATCTATTAAGCTGTCTACTTGATTTCCTTATACAATCTTCCAATTTTAATTTATTTTTGCTCCAAATTTCTTCATCTTCATACCAATTTAATTCTACACATAAAAATATAATATTAAGCATAATCCATAAAATTAATGCTCAAAAAGAACAAATAAAAATACTAAATGTGAGGCAAATAATGACTAAGTATATATAATTTTGGTCTCACATCATGATGTGTCGTGGTTTTGCGGTACTTTCGATGCCTAAAACATGGGATTGTTTTACGATCTTAAATACTTTTTGGTAGATTTGATGCGTGTTTATGCAGGAAAACAAGTTTCAAAAGCAAAAAAAAATGAAAAAAGAGATGAAAAAGTACTAAGGACTGACTGATGGAGCCAAGGTACTACTCGCAGGTTAAGGAATGAGTCGTACCCAGGCCAGTTCTGATGACCAGAGTTGAGATCCAAAAGAGTTGAAATTCAAGTCAAATATATGACTTCAACCTATGAGTCATTAGTTCAAGCCATGATTCCATCTAACTCGTATTGATGGATCTTGAGAAGAAAGAACAGAAGGTTGAAAAGTTAAGTCAGTTACCACGGATGGAAGCCACGACCCTTATGATGAAGGTACGAGTCATGTTAACTCGTATTGAGAAGGCATAGGAAGCAAAACTTAAAAGGTGCAAAAAGGACCCAGTGAACATGAGCCATGGTACGACACTCATGATCTTCCAACGGGTCGTAAATTGAAAATACAGCAAAGATAAAGAACAACAAGGAGGAACCATAACCTAGACCTACAAGCCATGAGTACGTCATACGAATCGTAGGCACTGCCGAACCTGCAATCCCATGTTATTTAGGATAGATTTTGTTTTTGTCTATAAATACCTTCCCTAGGTTTTATTTTACAGTTTACGCACTCTTAAGCCTTAAAAACGTATAACATTGTTTTGTTCTTGGGTTTTGGAGAATATTTCATAATTTAATTCTTGATAACTGAGCTTTCATTGATTATTCAAGATTCTAGATTTTGTATTCGTGACTCATAAGTTTATGATTATGAATTCTTCTACAAATTCTTGTTATGATTTTATAAACATGAGTAGCTAAATCCCATAACAAGGGTTGTGGGATAACGAAGTAGGTTAAAGTACTTAGTGATTCTTGAAGGGTGTTTATGCATGTATTGCTCTTCCCTTCGTATTGATTTCGTTATAACGGTTGCAAACATTAGAACTCACCTTAATTCTTTACCTGATGGACCAAAGAGGTAGAGAATAGGAAAAGAGATTAACAACAGAGATTTGAGTATATCAACCCTCAGCTAATAGCTTGAGCCTTGTCCAGAAAAAGCTAATCTGGGATTAAGCAAACACTCAGAGACGGACCAAGTTGAGTGGTGATATTCACCTAGATAGGGGAGCAACAATTTAGGTGTCATGGCCCAATTTCTCAGGTCATGATGGCATCCACCATATTCCACCAGTAGGTAAGTCAACCCATAGTCCAGAACAACTAGTAAAGGACTAATAAGAAAGGCGCAAGCAAAGCTAAATAGCAAAGAGAAAGAAAGCAAGAAGAAAGTAGACATGTCCCCAAAACCTGGTGAAGTCAGTACAGGAGCTTCTAATACAACAAGAGTACAAAGTAAAAATATAGGGTAAATAAATATATACAAAGCCATCTCTGAAATAAAAAAAATAGAGACCAATCTAACAATAAGAGGGAGAGCAAGAACAACTCCAAACGATAGGAGCTTACCCCGAATCTCCGATCCATAGCAGCTCCGCATGATGCACACATCAGCAGTGAGAACTCATACTATGATCTGCAGAGTGTAGAAGTGTAGTATGAGTACCAACACGAGGTACTCAGTAGGCATCAGTCGACTGAGCTCCAAAGACAATGTAAGTATAAATAGCATGAAAAGCAGGAATAAATATTAGAGATGACTACCTAAGAAATGAGACATGATAATACTAAAGGAAAAGTAAGGATAAACTATCATACCCTATAAGTAATCTGGGACGAAGCTATGCTGGTAAGTAGCTAGTAAACATACGATAATATAGTGAAGAAAGAGATATACAATATACAATAGAGGTATGAAGGAAGAGATATACAAGAGATACGTAATAGTAATATAAAGAAAGGGTATATATATAATAATATTACGAAGAAAACTGGACATATATCATAAGAATAGCTGAATCGAAAAGTATTAACCAAGGGAACTAGCCTAACATCTCGAGGATCATAACCAACTGAGGGAGCTAACTCTAACATCATCGGAGACTCTAACAAAAATGTGAATAATCATAAAGCTCATCATAATAAGATAGAAGGAATCAGAAGCGTAACGACCACCTCTGATGTCAGTCCATACCAACCTGCCACGAACTATACAGTAATAACTAAGCAATAGTGAGATCGGCTAGCTCGTACAAACAATAACCTAATTGGGCCCCTATAAGCTCGAAAGGTATAATCAATAACTCAGTAAACAACGAACATAACCTATACCTATGCAGCAGCCCCCCCCCATAAGACTGATAGATACAAGTGTCAAACATTTATACTGGTGATAGGCCATGCATGCAAATAAAACAGAGACATGAAAAAAACCAAGTGGAACAAGATAAACCAAGTACCATATCCAACACAAGTGTATACACCTCCTCCAGCTCAACAAATTGCAAAGGCAGGACATACAACGACCATCCTTCTTCGGCACTGTGGCTCACAGACAAAGGGACCATAGAGGACTCGGGATATCCATATACACTACCTGATCCTGAACTAGGACTTCCATAAACCAAATCCACAATCATAGCAATAACAAGAAAAAGAATCTAATCAGAACCACAAGGTAATAACAAGAGGCCTGATGATCCATAACAGTACAATAACAATAGCCGGGTTCAAACTGAAACCATAGGATAATAACAAGAGGCCTGATGATACATACGACAACTACCAAAAATCCCAACAATATCCATAACCGAGTGCCAGGGCTCCCAAATCATAACTATGAATAGATGCCACACTCAAACCAATACTCGTAACCATGGCATAACTAACGGTAATCTAGGGGTCCTAAGCCCATCACCAACTCATTTATTGATAAAATTCAGTCTCAAGTGGTCAAAGATCAACTATTGCCCTCCCCAAAGGTAATGCAGCTAAATAGGCGTGCTATCAAGTCAAAGTCAACCCATACCCAATGTAAAAGCCTAAAGAAGCGGTTATAAGTCCATCTAATCCGAAAGGAAAGTTATTCGAAGCATTCTACCTAAGAAGGGCAACGAAACCCACTACTAGACCCTAGTAACCCAACCTAAGGCAACACCTACCCGAACCTAGGCTAAGGTTTCTCAACCCTATACCAATGTATTAAAGGAGCTAAGTCTAGTCCTAAGGGCGGACTATATACTAGCCTAAGGGAGAACGGGCCACAATATGGCATAAAAAGGACTTAATCGGCTAAAATAAGTGTGAAAATATGGATAATTAATGCATGCCATCACCAGTATCAAAACAAAGTAAATGTCAGTGTCGAAAACGTCTATAAATTAAGCCACAACTCCTTTAAGGCATAAAGAACTAACTCGGTGTCCATGATCTCGTAACCAAGGCCTCGGACCCAACAATGTAATATACAGAACAGTAAGAGTATACACATATAAGTAGAAAGTCAGAGGCGAGAACAACAGGAGACATCATTCTGCCAGGTTAATCTAACTGAGGAATGTCAGCGAAAAAGGTAAGTACTGCCCTATCTCCTACACTAAGGATATCTAATGTCATCCTAACGTCGAGTACATAATTAATCAGGCTTAACAGTGTGATAAAGCTATGGTGGGTATTCTAAGCTAAGGCTAAATTCACAATTCCACACTAAATCTCCCTCACATGCCAAATACTAGTACAACTAACCCTAACCCTATTCTACAAACCCCATCTATCATGTAATCAATTCAATAAAAATCTTGTAGAGAAGAGTAGACCGAAGCCTACCTCAATGCCAAACTGCAGTCTCGAACCGTCCACAAACTGTTCATCTCCACTCCACAAACTCAGAATGTCATTGTACTATTCATAAACAACACATTAATACGAGTAAAATGATACCCATATTTCTATTTAAAACTCTAGTCCCAAAATCAGGTCAAGAATGGGATTATGGGGACCGCTAACGGAACTCCAAAATTGAATCCGTCACGAGGCCTCTCAAAGGACAAAGAAAGCGTACCCGAAAGTTGAGCACAAATGGAGTCTCAATTGGGGCTCAAAACAGCCCCAAGAGCTAAGGAAAACAAAAGAGAGAATCAAGAATTAAAGAAAGAATTAGGGCGGAAACTTACGGAATAACGCGAGAAAATGATCACTAATGCGTCCCCGACTCAATCACTACTCCAATTAATAAATTCCCACAAGTTTTTGAGATTACAAGTCCAATAATAGCGGAAAAGGGGTAGAAAAATAATGGATTTTTGGGGATAACAGCAATATATAGGGCCAGGGGTTACTCATCATGAACGCAAGCCCCTCGGCCTAGATTGAGAAGGATAGGGAAATTGTTTATCGCAAACTTGAGGAAATAACCACGATCGCGATGAACAACTGGGGAAGGCCATCGCAAATGCGATGAAGCCTTTGTAAACGCAAAGAAGAGACTGGACCGGGTCCAACCGACCCTTCATCGCGAATGCGAGAGAAGGCTTGCGACCGCGAAGGTCAAAGACTTGACCCTTCGCAAATGCGGTCAACTCCTCGCAAATGCTAAGGGGAAGGGTGGCTTGCACCCGGTGCTGCTGCACCAGCAAAAACCCAAGTCCCAATGGGCTCCGATCGGTTGCTCGAGATTCGTTTGAAACCCCATACACGCAAATGAACTATGCTACCATACCAAATTCAACATTCCAAACTCAATAAAACCATCATAATTTCCAACGGAGGTCGTTTCGATTAAATGTTGGTCCCACACTCATAGTTTTATTTTTCATCAAATCTACCCAATAGCCCAAAATGAGTTCAAAAGCTTCAGGACTCGGACCAAGGGTACTCCTAGCCTAAAATCAGCGTTCCAAAGCTGATGGAACTATCAGAATTCGATTCCGAGGCCATTTACTAGAAGTTTTGGTAAGAGACCAATTTCTTAACAACGAAAGCTCCAAAATAGAAAATTGAGCCTAAAATCCAAACGAACTGTTCAATAACCAAATCGACAGTTCTGATAAGTCAAAAATGACCTGTAGCTGCTATAGGATGGCTTGAAACATTAAAAATGCATGGAAATCAAGAAAATAATCTCTAGGGTCATTACAATATCCACTACTAAAAGGACTTTTGTCTGTGAAAGTCAATGGATAGGAAGAGCCCTAAAGCTCAAAGGAATAAGGTACTAGGCCTACATGCTCCGAGTAAGATTCCCCAGATAACCTCTAATGAAAACCAATACTTGCAAGGGATTTCTCCAAAAGTATCCCTTTTTCACCAACTTCTTACTTCACTTTCCAAATAGCCCCTACTTTATCCTCAACAACCAACTGGCCTCCAACTGATCTAGGCATGACTGGAACACGCAAACCCAAACCACGACATACTGACATCGCACGAATACAAACACAACCAAATGAAAATCCAACCAAGCTAGAGCCATCCTAAGGCATAACCCATGCAACCAACTCCAAATTCCAAATTTAACATTCTTTTGCCATTCCAAACCTGTCGTTTACCCTGATCTACATAGAATATCATCTGAGTCCTATCCGCGCAATCACATCACCCTAATATCGAAGGATAGAAGTTGATCTACTGAAAATCCATAATGGAAAGCATAAGAATAAGCCCATAAGGTGCTACCTGGACACACAAATGGAGATGATCAAAGCCTGTGATCTCTTGCCAAAGCTACAACTAGTATGGATGACCCTCGAAACCAATAATCATGAATCCCAAGCATAATCTTTTGAAGCTGAATGATCCACTTCAGAATGCCCTACCGATTATGGGTGAAACCACGCTAAGCCCACTTGATCACATTTTTTCTGCTAAGAATACATTTAAAATTCTGACACATACTGAGAACCAAGGTCAGGAGCAGTAGAGATCAATACCATGTACCGATGAACCATCCTACGAGCATCTATCAAGCACAATCCAATTGAACTGAAGGAGACTGAACCGGTAGGTAAAGAGTAGGCTTAGTCAGCCTATAAGTGAATGCTCAACTACAAAAAATCTGGAAATGGGGCTGCAATCAAGTTACACAATACATAGTTGTAACCTTCAAACCAAAGTTGATCTACTAGATCTCAACTATCCAAAGTAAACCCGCTGGCATTATCCATATTCCAAAATCTAGTATAACTTTCAAACCGCCATTCAAGAGTGGAAAAATCTCAAAACTAAAGTCCAAAAGTCTTCATGGATATGAAACACTCAAACCAATCTCGCTATTAGAATTCCAGCATTTGCCCAATAATCATTGCAAGAGTTGAAACCAAAATGTTGTCGACGAACATAATCACAACAGAGAAAAAACCTGGGCTAAAGATATGAGCAATCAAATCCACATCCGTTGAGGGCATAACACATCAAGGCATAGTCAAAAACTCACCAAGGATGCGAAGAATGTCAATGGTGGCCAAATCTCAAGCAATTAAAAAAAAACACTATCTTAGCCTGAATCTGGTTCAACCAATACCCGATCTATGGCATCCAAATACTCACTATCAACATCAAGATCAAGACCACTACCGAGCAATTAACCAGCCAACATGAAAAACAAACCTTGGACTTATCAATAATGGAATTGGGCTATATAAAAGATCGCCAAAGCCAAAATCTACACAAAACAATGGAAAGCAAAACCTTCCTTCACTTTCACAACCCACTCAACAACCGACCTTACTACCAAAAAAAGAAATTCAACCAACTAAGGTGGTCGTCTAATCCAACGAACAAGAATCGCAAGAAACAAAAATATGCTAACTAGTTAATGCCAGTCTAGCCATCTATCAAGTAAAAATCAGTTAGCGTCAAAATAATGGCAATAATAACAATAGCAATACTAGTATAAAGTACATGAGGCATAAAATAAAAGACAACCAGTACCATTCTAAAATCATAACAAGGCCACTATGCCAAAGGAAGGGACTTTAACCCAAGCGCTACACCCCAAGGAAAATACAAACAAAACCAATCCACTCAATCTACTACTAAAAGAAATCATCTACGGGGGTAGTCAAACATGTATAAACCTACACAAAGGCTTACAACAGTCCATATAGTAATATCAAGGCATGTAACCAGTGATGGGTATGAAAACCCTAACATAATTCAAATAGACACTAAAAGATAGAAATCAAATCGCACTTATATCGATGGAATCCGATGTCATAGTCCCTAATATGCCTGAAAAAGTACTAATCTGGATGCACCCAAGCATGGACTGTGTGTTTGAATGACCAATCAGAATACTAAGTGCACTACCTCTAGTTGAAGGTATCACATCCTGATACACTATTAAGTCCGCAACACAAAGTTCCAACAACCAACAACAAGAAGAACAACTAACACAAGATTAACAAGTTGAACAACAAATGCTAGTGAATCAAAAAAGCCCCACACGGCTTCACTAGACTTCAAGAATACAAACGCAATCTTAAAAAGATCACAAAAGATAGTAACTTGACATATAGGATTCAAGAGTCTAAGAACCCTAACAACAAGAGAGGACCCTAAGACTATCGAATATTAACACCAATTTTTTACTTGGACCAAGAGGAACTCTATGACCTCAAGATCCTTGTTTCTAGCCAAGATACAACACAAGTATCACTCTACTTGTGAGATGGAGTAGAGAGAGATCCAAAATATTACAAGTGATATGTTTCAAAATGATAATGGAAGAACTACTCAAAATAACCCTAATTTGTCTATTTATATTACACCCCAAAGGGAAAAGAAAATGACCAGTTGCCCTTCTTGCCATGGGGTGGCCTTTGAGTGTAAGTTTATTACACTTCAAGGTCCCTCTTCACACCTAAAACATTTAGACCATTAGGTGGATTAGTCACCAACTCACACACGTCCATTTGCATGAACAAGGCTTGGAGTTTTTGCAATTCCCGAGCTTGGCTTCGTGTGAATGGTCATGGACTTGTTGGACAGCTTGCTCCACCCGTATCACATCCCTAAGAGACTGACCCGGCTATGCTGACTGCCCAATAATCCCACATCAGGGACACTCTCTGAACTAGTGATTGGTCTCTTTGCAGTCATAACAAACCCCTGAAGCTCTAACCTGGCGAGAACCATGAGCTGACCCCAACTAGATGACCAACTCACACCTGGGGCACTCCCTAGACTAATGACCAATCTCTTAACAATCAAAACACGCCCCCAAAACTCTTTGATGCTCTGAACATGCTGACCCAGAATAGTCACCATGTCCTGAAGACCTAGATCGAGAACCCCATAATGCTTGACCTGAACTGTGTCCACTGCGATCACCACGACCTCTCTAAAAGCCACCTATAATTTGATGTGCTACCTATATGGACCTGATAGGCTACAAGTGCTGCTGATCTCTGCTAGGAGGATCCCTACCTCTGGATGAAATACCACTAACACTGTACTGCTGACATGACCTCTTATCGCCACCATCATACATCTCAAGACATGCCCTCTCTATAGTCCTTGCATGATAGACAACCTAAAGGAAAGTAAACCCAGCTGCTATCAAATGCTCTGATGCCAAGCGGAGTGGTAAAGTCAATCCTATAATAAATCAAACACCATCTCATGCTCTATTGGAAACGATATAGGGGTATGTCTGGCCTACTCAAGAAACCTAATCTCATACTCTAAAACCTATAGACAACCCTACTAAATACCAGTAAACCCAACTCTGGCCTGAGAACCACTCAATCTACCAGGCACCAACTCCAGCTAGGAAGTATCCACAAAGAGACTCAAAATCCCTAACACAGTATCCTGAAAAGCTGAGGTTGTCACAAACTCCGCTGGAGCCTGGACTGTCCCTAAACCCTCTGGCCGATACTAAAGATCCTTATACTAAGCTCCAACTCCCTAGTCTAACTCTGAACTGAAACTCTGGCGACAAGTGTAGAAGTCCCGTCAGCATCTATCAATAACCTCGTGCTATCCATCCGAGAGGGAGTAGAGTCAAAGGAGGTACTTAGAAGTTTATCAAAGTCAAGACACATGATAAAGAATCAAGAATGGGAATTTCCTAAGTATGCCCTATAGCCTACCAAAGATAGGATACGGACGTCATCGTATTGATCCGCGGGACTCTACTAGGCACTTTGCTCTTGTACCAACAACACCGGTGAACCTAAGCTCTGATATCAAACTGTCACGGCCCAATTTCTCAAGTCATGATGGCACCCACCATATTCCATTGATAGGTAAGCCAATCCATAGTCCAAAATAGCTAGTAACGAACTAATAAAAAAGGCAAAAGCAAAGCTAAATAACAAAGAGAAAGAAAGCAAGAAGAAAATAGATATGTCCCCAAAACCTGGTAAAGTCAGTATAGGAGCTTCTAATACAACAGGAGTACAATGTAAAAATACAGAGTAAATAAATATATACAAAGCTATCTCTAAAATACAAAAAATAGAGACCAGTCTAACAATAAGAGGGAGAGCAGGAATAACTCCGAATGACAGGAGCTCACCCCGAATCTCTGATCCATGGTATCTCCACACGATGCACACGTCAGCAGTGAAAACTCATCCTATGATCTGCAGGGTGCAGAAGTGTAGTATAAGTACCAACACGAGGGACTTAGTAAGCATTGGCAGACTGAGCTCCAAAGATAATGTAAGTATAAATAACATGTAAAGCAGGAATAAACATTAGAGACGACTACCAAAGAAATGAGACATGATAATACTAAAGAAAAAGTAAGGATAAACCATCATATCGTACAAGTAATCTGGGACAAAGCTATGCCGGTAAGTATCTAGTCAACGTATGATAAAAAAGTGAATATAGAGATATACAATATACAATAGAGGTATGAAGGAAGAGCTATACAAGAGATACGTAATAGTAATATAAAGAAAGGGTATATATATAATAATATTACGAAGAAAACCGGACATATATCATAAGAATAGCTGAACCAAAAAGTATTAACCAAGGGAACTAGCCTAACATCTCGAGGATCATAACCAACTAGGGGAGCTAACTCTAGCATAATCAAAGTCTCTAACATAAATGTGAATAATCATAAAGCTCATCATAATAAGAGAAAAGGAATCAGAAGAGTACCGACCACCTCCGGTGTCAGTCCATAACCAACCTTCCATAAACTATATAATCATAACCAAGCAATGGTTTAACCGGCTAGCCCAAACAAACAATAACTTAATCGGACCCCTATAATCCCAAAAGGTACAATCAATCACTCAGCAAACAACAAACATAACCTATACCTAAGCAACCCCCCATAAGACTGATAGATATAAGTGCCAAACATTTATACTGGTGATAGGAGATGCATACAAATAAAAAAAGACATGAAATAAACCAGATGGAGCAATATAAACTAAGTACCATATCCAACACAAGTGTATACACCTCCTCCAGCTCAACAACTCGCAAAGGCAGGACCTACGACGACCATCGTCCTCCAACACTGTGGCTCAAGGACAGAGAATCCCATAGGGGATTCGAGATATTCATATACACTGCCTGGTCCTGAACTAGGACTTCCATAAACCAAATCTACAATCGTAGCATCAACAAGAACCAGAATTGAACAGGAACTATAAGGTAATAACAAGAGGACTGATGATTCATAACGGTACCATAACAATAACCGGGTTCAAATCAAAACCATAGGGTAATAACAAGAGGCATGATGATCCATACGACCACTACCAGAAATCCCAGCAATAACCATAATCGAGCTCCAGGGCTCCCAAATCATAACTATGAACAGATGCCAGACTCAAATCAAAACTCATAACTATGGCATAACTAGCGGTGATCTAGGGGTCCTAAGCCCATAACCAACCCATTTATTCATAAAATTCAGTCTCGAGTGGTCAAAGATCAGCTACTGCCCTCCCCAAAGGTAATAAAGCTAAATTAGCGTGTTATCAAGTCTAAGTTGACCTACACCCAAGGTAAAAACCTAAGAAAGCGGTCATAACTCCATCTAAGCCAAAAGGAAAGTCATTTAAAGCATTCTACCTAAGAAGGGCAATAAAACCTACTACCATACCCTAGTAACCCAACCTAAGGCAACACCTACCAGAACTTAGGCTAAGGTTTCTCAACCCTATCCCAAGGTAATAAAGGAGCTAAGTCTAGTCCTAAGGGAGGACTATATACTAGCCTAATGGATAATAGGCTTAAATATAGCACAAAGGGGGCTTAACCGGCTAAAATAAGTGTGAGAAGACAAATAACGAATGCATGCCATCACCAGTATCTAAACAAAGCAAATGTAAGTGTCGAAAACATCTATAACCTAAGCCACAACTCCTTTTAGGCAAAAAGAACTAACCTGGTGTCTATGGTTTCGTAACCAAGGCTACGGTCCTAACAATGTAATATACAGAACAGTAAGAGCGTACACGTATAAGTAGAAAGTCAGAGGCAGGACCATTAGGAGACATCATTCTACCAGGTGAATCTAACTGAGAAATGTCAGTGAAAAAGTTAAGTACTACCCTAACTCCTACACTAAGGATCTCCAATGTCATCCTAAGGTCGAGTACATAACTAATCATGCTTAACAGTGTGCTAAAGCTATGGTGGGTATTCTAAGCTAAGGCTAAATTCACAATTCCACACTAAATCTCCTACACATGCCAAATACTAGTACAACTAACCCTAACCTATCCTACAAACCCCATCTATCATGTAATCAATTTAATAAAAACTTGTAAAGAAGAGTAGACCGAAGCCTACCTCCATGCCGAACTGCAGTCTCGAACCGTCCACAAACTCAGAATGTCATTGTACTATCAAATTCATAAACTACATATTAATATCAGTAAAATGATACCCATTTTGCTATATAAAACTTAGGTCCCAAAATTGGGTCAATAATGGGCCCGTAGGGCTTGCTAATGAAATTCCAAATTTGAATAGGTCACCAAGTCCCTCTAAGGACAAGGAAAGCATGCCAAAAAGTTAAGCATAAATAGAGTCTCAATTGGGACTCAAAATAGCCCCAAGAGCTAAGGAAAACAAAAGAGAGAGTCAAGAATTGAAGGAAGAATTAGGGCGAAAACTTATGGAATAACGACAGGAAAATGATCACTAACGCTTCCCTGGCTCAATCCCTGCTCCAATTAATAAATTCCCACAAGTTCTTGAGCTTACAAATCCAATAATAGCGGAAAAGGGGTAGAAAAAATGATGTTTTTGGGGGGATAACAGCAATATATAGGGCCAGGGGTTACTCATCGTGAACATGAAGCCCCCTGACCGTGATAGAAAAGGACAGAGAAATTATTCATCGCAAATGCGAGGCCCACTGACCGCGATCGTGAAGGATGGGGAAATCCTTCATCGCAAACCCAAAGAACTAACTGCAATCATAATGAACTATTGGGGAAGGCCATCGCGAACGCGAAGAAGAGACTGGACCGGGTCCGACCGACCCTTCATCTCGAACGCGAGAGGAGGCTAACAGTCGCGAAGGTCAAAGACTTAAACCTTCACAAATGTGGTCAAATTCTCGCGAACGCGAAGTGGAAGGGTGACCTGCACCAGGTGCTGCTGCACCAGCAAAAACCCAAGTCTCAACGGACTCCGATCAGGTGCTTGAGATTCGTTTGAAACCCGATATGCACAAACTAACTATGCTACCATACCAAATTAGACATTCCAGACTCAATGAAACCATCAAAATTTCCAATGGAGGTCATTTTGATTAAATGTGGGTCCCACACCTATAGTTCTATTTTTCATCAAATCTACCCAATAACCCAAAATGAGTTCGAAAGCCTCGGGATCGGACCAAGGGTCCCTCTAGTCTAAAATAAATATTTTAAAGCTGATGGCGCTGTCGTAATTCTCATCCAAGGTCGTTTACTAGGAGTTTTGTTCTGATACCAATTCCTTAACAACGAAAACTCCAAAATAGAGAATTGAGCATAAAATCTAAATGAACTGTCCAATAACCAAACCGATAGTTCCAACAAGTCACAAATGACCTATGGCCACTATAGGAAGGCTCAAAATGCCAAAAACATGCCATTAGTTGAACCTAACTTACCATTTTTGTATAATAAGCACTAGGACTAGTGTGATATGCTTACTAAGTTAAGAAATCATGGGGAACACAATCCTAGTCCATTCTCACTAATTATTACACACAACATAAAGTTGTTGCCTATTAATTGTTACTAAATTCTGCAAACTGTTACTTGTTCTTTTAAAAACCCTCCTTTGGAAATAATCGACTATTAGCTTAACTAACCGCATTGAATTGGTACCTAGACATATTCCCTGCGGGATCGATCCTAACCTAGTAGTGTTCTATATTTGGGAAACATCAAATTTTGGCGTTGTTGCCGGGGAATGCGGTTTAGGATTATATCAATTGTGTTTATTTGACTATTAGTTCTTATTTCCTGATTTACTTTCTCTGTTGTTTTTGTTTTGTTCTTAGGGTACATACTTCTGTATGCCCAACACTCGAAGCCAAAGTAATCCCCTACTTCCAATCAATCACTAACTTAAAAAAACTTTAAGAAGAATGGATCAACAAGGTATTCAAAAGACTCTGGAGCAACACAGAAACCCGGATGTTGACTGAGGAACAGGTAAAGGCCCAACAACATGAGACAGCTCAGCTAGGTGATGAGAAACACCAATCTATAGCTAATAGTAAGCTAGACAAGAAGAGGCAGCCCTTCAAGCTGCACTAAATGAACAGGCCAGGCAAATAGGGAATAAAGTCCATGATCAGCAAATCTATCGATATTCCCCCCAGTTTGATGATGATGACGACGTTGACCTAGATGATGTAGGTGCAATAGGTGCCATAGTTCCTCTCCCACTACCCAATAGTGCCAAGTTTGATATCACTAGTACAATGATAGAGTTACTGAACATGAAAGGAGGATTCACTAGACACGCTACTGATGATGAAAATATGCACATAATGAACTTTGTGGGGATTTGTAAAGCATATAAACTATCCGGTGTGACTCAAGATGCAATTATATTGGGGTTATTTCCATTTTCATTGGCAGGTGAAACCACTCTTTGGTTGGCAGAATTACTTAACGACTTAATCGCTACCTGGAGGGAGTTGAAGAGGGCTTTCTTGGAAAGGTTTTTCCCATCGTCCGGAATGTTACAGCTAAAAGATTAAATCAATAACTTTAGATAACTGAGTACAGACGCTTTGTGTAAGGCATGGTTGAGGTTCAACAAGAATCTGAAGCAATATCCTAATCACAGAATACCTGATGCGAGTTTGTTAGAGATCTTTTATAGGTCTTTAAATGCTAATACCAAGGCGGTAGATAAAATTGATGTGGGAGGAGAATTTATGAGTCACACTTATGCAGATGTAGTAATTATGCTTGATAGAGTCACCAAAACTTACAGGCCAATGGCACATATAAGAATCTAAAGTTTTTGTTGGCACTAATGCTATAGGTATGTCTGAGGAGCAACATAGGAAAGACGAGGAGCGAGATTAAGACATAGCCTATATAAAAACTCAAATAGGACTCATTGAAAATCATGTCATAGGGGTTGGGGATGAAAAGGTAAACGCAGTTGGTTCACAAAGAAAAGCACCTAGACATGATAGTCATGATTTTGATTCTGAGAAGGAGGCAAACTTTTGAATGATTAAGTGGCAGGTTTCAGGGCCAATGCCCACGGGTCTAATCAAGATGCTTAGCGCCAAGGTCAAGGGAATCAAGTTTGAAATTATTACAAAGACAACAACTATAATCTATCTGGGTACAGAGATACGAGCATAGATAGAGACAGAGATAGTGATTGGAAAATGTGAGATGGATACAAGAACGACAAAAGCGATTTATATGTTCTGCCCGGTAGCCGCGAGGTAGAGTTGAGCACTTATAAATTGGAAGACATGATATTTAAAGTGATGTAAAAGGTAGAATCTATTGATCACATCCTGAAAGAGATTCATGGAGATATTTTTGGAATGAACCAAAAGGTTGAATCGCATGCTACCGCAATTAAGCGAATTGAGCAACAAATGAGCCAAATGTCTGCATCTCTAAATCAAACACATAAAGGTACACTCCCTAGCAATACAGTCCAGAATCCAAAAAATGACAATCATGCATGGCTGTGACTACTAGGAGTGGTAAGATGAAGACTGATCCTCCCATGCCGATAGTTGCTGATGATACGGTAGAGCCCGAGATGATTGATGTTGAAAATGTTGCTAAATCCAAAGAATAGATTATTGATGAGAATTTCATAGAAAAGTTGTCTCCAGTTGTTGCAAAGAAGACTATTCCTAGAAAAGAAAAGGATAAGGATGTCCCACAAGTTTTGACTCCCATTCCATAACCTCATTCACCTTTCCCATAGTGATTGAAGAAGAACACAGAAGAAGAAAATATCACAAATTTATTTTGATGCTGAAGAAATTATTTGTGAACATCCCTTTAGTCGAGGCACTTGAGCAGATTCTTGGCTATGTCAAGTTCATGAAGGATCTTGTTACTTATAATTTGCACCACTGTAGTGCAATAGCATCCCGTACTCTTGTGTAGAAAAAGAAAGATCCTGGAGCATTCACCATTCCATGCACCATAGGAGCCTTCAATTTTGCAAAGGTTTTGTATGATTTAGGTGTTGGTATTAATCTTATGCCTCTAGCAGTGTTTACACAGTTAGGCTGGGGAGTGCCCAGACCAACTTCAATACAATTTCTTATGACATATCACACAGTAAATGTCACGACCCAAATCACGGATCATGCGAGCACCTACCCTACTCTACCCTAAATAGGAGAACCCTTACCAATCAACCTTTAATCATTGCAGAAAACATTGTTACACCTTAAGCATTAGTAAATGAACGATTGAAGGTGTTGGAAAGAAGACTCAAAGATATTTCATTTGGTGGGTATTGGGCTCTATAACTCGTTATATTCTAAGAGGAGTGGTCATTTGAAGTTGACCCTAGTTTAAACTTAGCTCAAAACTCAATTAGTAAGAATACTTCCAACTTAACTTTATTTTAGGGGTATTGTATGACCTTAGTTCATGTCTAATGCACTCCCATACTAAAGTATTGATCCTATAACCTATGACGAAGGAGGTTCTTATGCCTTTACCATAGTTGTTTTCAGTAAAGATGGAAAGGGTCATTATAATAGATACAAATTTACCAACCATTCATCCCCGAATAGGTACAAAAAATAACAGGGAGAATCTTAGCACAATCCTCAAAACCCAAAATATACAAATGGTAGAAGTTAAATGCAACCTCCCATCTACGTCTAAAATAGATTAGTAAAACTTACCAAACTGTCATCCCATAAGTAATGCAAAACAGCTACCCAACTAGCCTACGCACCATAGGCCACTAAGTTCTAGGCATAATCTCTTGATCACTATAACCCAAGGAATACGATTCATAATAAAATTTATGTCACTGGTCATCTAAAATATCGAAACACCACACAATATTATGATGGACATAAATTCGGGGCAAAAATGGAAATAATGCGGAATAAGAATGCCACTTTCTGATTTAAAATTGATTTTTGCACTTTTTATTGTTGCAGCGAAAGATTCATCCCTGCAGCGATGTTGCTACATCGATGGATCTGTCGCTACAGTGACACTCAGGCCAAAATTTGCCACTACAGCGGCATCACTACACCAACGAATAGCGTTGTTACAGTGGCACTTAAATAGTAGCTTGGGATCCATTCCTAGGTCTATCCATCTCACAACATGCTTCTCAATTTTTGACACTACAAACTGACCCTTTCACAAAAATTGTTATAACCAGAGTTCTACCAATCCATTTTATGCAGCGAAAGTTTCTACGACTTACTAAACTCATCTTCTAACACATTAACCAGTCAAATTCACTAATTAATACACCATGATCCACAATTCAAGACTAAACCACTAAACACCAGATTTTTAACAAAAACCACACTGCTTTGAGGTCTGTCATTCCTGTACTAGGAAACGTTTAGTGGGGTACTTACACCCTAACTAATGTTATAACAACACAACACCACCAACACACTACTGTGGGTTTTATTAACACATAAATTCTCCACCACAACTCACATTACTCCATTCGTCCCTCTACATACCTCAACCACTTAAGGAGCAATACTAACCTAGTATATCATGTAACAACAAGAGGGATATGAATATGCCAAAACATATCTAGTAAATCTACTCCCTCGATCAACCCTATACTATAGACCATCAACCAAAATCAAGCTAACTTATTTCACCAACCTTATCAACTCAATTACAACACATTCAATGGATACTATTAACTAATAATTATTTTTATACAATAAGTATATACGCAATATTAAACCATAATAAGACAACTACAAGGTCAGTCTAGTAGCCCTGCCTCCTTACTAAGGGTATGAATATTATCCACTTATCACTTTATTCCTACTCTTAAAACTTAACCAATTTTATTCACTTATAGCCACCATGGATTTTGTACAATTGGTTAGTCTACCTTTAGGACATCAATGTCTTTACCCTCCTAAAATCATTCAAGTCACTAACCAAATAGGCTATATAATTGTCAATCACACAGTTAAGGTTCAACTTACCAATATCAAGTAAAACCATTATTATCATCTCCCGTTATTATATTACTAAAAACAACCAATTTTACATACCTAGTCAATTTACCGTGCATTAGTGATATCAACTACATAACTTACCTTATGTTCAAGTAACCAAGGTTGTGCAAAACAACTAAGTTCATCTCAGTTTAACCAATTACTTATTAAGGCATCATTAGCAAGTTAACTCATTAACTGGATTATTCACACAAGGATGACCCAATAGCACTTCAGGCCTAGATATAGTTACCAAAGGTCAGACCACACAAAGATCCCAACCATAATCATCAAAGTTCGGACCACACAAGAATGCCAACCATAATCATCAAAGTTCGAACCACACAAGGCTCCCAATTATAATCATCAAAGTTTGGACCACACAAGGATCCTAAGTATATTGTCAAAGACCAAATAGAAATCAAGACATACCTCAAATCATAAAAATCAAGACATAGCTCCAATCACAGAAATCACAACATACCTCAAAATCAAAGAATGAATATGCACCTCAAAATCACGAAAACAAAGACATATCTCAAAATCATACCCAGCCTTAACGATTCAGGAATATTCTTTTGTAATAACTCATCTCATATCACTCATAATAATCACTTATACTTAAGAAATTCAGCCATCAAATAGTAAAGAAATAATATAGTCAATGCACTAACAATCAACAAAAGGAATACACATAGCATTCTATCATAACACAACAAAAACATTTAAAACATAAGTATTTTTCCAATAAGTATAATTGATCAATTACAAAAGAATTACACTTTCCAACTGCATTGAGAACTACAATATTCACTACATCAAACAATATAACCACCTAAAAGATGCACGTATTACTAATTCAAAACATAAGTCTCAACATTAGCATATAAGTCCTATAGGACCAACATTAGCATACAAGTCCTATTGACCTCTACCGGTTAGAATACACTATTCCAATATTTCAAACACTACCAAAATACAAATTAGGACCAACTAATCCCAATTGTGATTATTGAGATACTAATTGGAATCTACCAGCTACCAATTGGACTCAATTCAGGGAGACAACACTAAACTAGCATGATAGGAGAGAAGAAAGTGAGACAGATTCCTAGATGCCTTGTATCTTCCTATAGATTTAATGTCGACGTCAACACACTAATTTGTAGGACTCTACTCAACATTTGCTCTTGTTCTAGGAGACTGGTAACCTAGGCTCTGATACCATCTAATCATGACCCAAATCACGGATCGTGAGGGCACCTACCCAACTCTATCCTTGATAGGAGAACCCTTAGCACCCAATATTTAATCATTGCGAAAAACATTGTTAAACCTTAAGCATTAGTAAATAATATATTTTTCTTTTAAAATAAAACTCATTATAAAGTACATTGTGGAATTTAATTACACAACTCCCCAGAACCTAGTGTAAATAGGTACAAGAGTACTAAATAAATGAAGGATGACACAAGAAACAACATCTATGTAAGAGTAGAACGACAGAAACTGCTGAAGAATAATCATCGATGCACCTATAGAAACTCCAATTTACATGCAACATAGCTATATCCCCAAAATGAGATATAGTAATTGTAGTATTAGTACAACTACACGTATGGTAGGTCTCATCGACCTTCCATGGTTAGAAACATTTAACAACATATAGCAAATAAGAAGATGTCATGACAAGCAAATAAGCTTAATAACTGAACATATTTAACTTACTGCAACTTCCAAGCTTATCGTCTTTTCTTTAATATAGCATTGTTAATTTAATCTCAGAGTGTGACTAACTGACACAATTCCATGAATCAACCTAACCCACATCTCTTACATACTCACCTTGTTACAACAACTCTACACCGCTCTCTCTTTCTTTCTCATTAATCCTCTTTTGTGATAACCTTCGCTCTTTATTCTACTACCATTAACCATCGAGATTGAAACAACCAAGATAATTAATAAAACATCAACAACTTGGCAAGAAGGGACACTACAATACATGTCACGTATATAACTATACACACAGGAGAATAATATTTATACATAATCCAGGACATACCTTATATTCACATTTTATTGCAATGAACAATCACAACCATCAACATAATTGCTCCACACAAGAAATCATAATATGTCATCAACATAACTTGGTCCACTCAAGGAACCGTCAAACTCTCCAGATTATAATATACACACATACTAGGGGCAGTAGGGACCCACAGTTATGACTTACAAGGGATGAGCTCAGTCCATGCACCAATATCGATGTATACTAGTACCGACGTGGTACTCGATCCAAATATTAGTGTTGGCGTGACACACGATCTAAGACAATTTGTGCCTACCACCCTTATCCTAAACCAAGTGTTATACCACCCTTATTCCAATGTACCCATCCTTATCCTCCCTGAAACCATCAATTCTGTGAGGATCAATCTTTATCGGTTCATCTCATAACAACCAACAGCACCATAAATATGTACAATCACATAATGAGATAAATCAACCACACTTGTATATCAAACAAGGTCTTGTTTACCAATCTCATTATAGGTTATCAATTTTCCAACTTGCATTCAATAATTAACAAGTTCATTATTCCAGGTAAACAATAATTATTCACTAATACATGAAATCACAAGTATGTTTGAATGCCAATTCACCACTTATTTAAATGAGCATTATCAAACTCAATCATCAATCACAAACATGTTCGAAGACCAATTAATCAAGTATCCATTTTAAGAGTGCACATTCCACAAAAATTGATATCTGTACTCTAATTCAACTTTCTATTTATTTCACCAATCTAACCCTCTTTTATTCGTATCAAAACTAGTAGATTCAATTACTAACTAGTAACCCTTACACTCAAGTCATCACTAAGTTTAAGACACTATTCCATTAGCCGATTATTCAACCATTCGGCTCTATTCAACTTACAATTCAATCTTGTGTGACACACCTTTACACCTCTTACTTCTTAGTACTTAGCCAAACTTGACTTTAGGTTCTTAAGTTATGACATCATATTTTCTTAACACGAACAATTCTCCTAACTATCCTTCGGTAAAAATATCTCATATTCCAAGAACCCACAACATTAGATTCACCCTTTTTAAGGTATTGAAGACTAGTTGTATAGATTACAAGTTCACCTAATTCCTCTATTGGTACCCACATTCACATATTAAACTTTTAAATGATCAAGTAAGTCATATCTTTATATCTTTAAGGAATCCACACAAAACACAATAATACTCAATTATATCTTTATTACATTAATTCCATGTTTTATCTATCCCAACTCTGTGTCTGTAGGCCTAGATATGAAGTCTCCCATCAAAATATAATAATTACACATATCTAACCCAAGTCTACAATACATTAAACCATAACCTACCTAGACCAAAGATCTTAGAACAAGCAAGCCACACCAAGGTTGCTCTTTCCTTTCCTTCATGCCTCCATTAGTCTAAGCATCTAGAAATTAAATAATTATAAGAGTAATTAATCAATTACTCTTCAAATAACTACTTTAGGAATTCAACCCAATAACTCTATCCTTATTCATGGTCTAAAACGTTATCCAAGGATAAATTAATGATACATAATACTATCATATTCGATGCATCTCCATTAATGGAGTTTCAAAGCTAAAGATTCCATTTTTAAAGAATTCAAGATCCCCAACCATCAATTTCATGTTTTAGAATAACTAATTCATGCTAGAAATCACTAGTTAACACTCTAGAAGTAATTCTACGTGATATTACCACAACCCATGGATTTTCCCCAAAATCTCATGAACTTAGGATTCTAATCCCTAAGAATTTCACCATTAAAGATCATTCCAATGATTCTAAGATGTTATTGGATTGAAAGACGAAGAAGATGATGAAAAAACTTACCTCTACGAAGAATTTCCACTCTAGAACTTAGAAAATTGTCCCTTAGGGCTTTGGGATGAAGTTTTTGAGTTAAAAACCCAAAACTTGTCAAAAATAAGGCTATGTACTATTTGTTTGTCACTGCAGTAACAGATCTATTTCTGCATCAATGTCACTGCAGCGACCAACTTTTCATCATGGACAGTCTTTATTAAATGACCATAAGTAGTAACTCCTAAAGCAGATTAATGAACTGTCAAAGGCATTGGAAAGAAGAATCAAAGATATTTCATTTGGTGGATATTGGGCTCCATAACTCTTTATATTCTAATAGGAGTGCTTATTTGAAGTTAACCCTAGTTTAAACTTTGGTCAAAACTCAATCGATAAGAACAATTCCAACTTAACTTTATGTTAGGGGTACTGTATGACCTTAGTTCATCTCTAATGCACTCCCATACTAAAGGACTAATTTTGACCTATAACAAATGAGGTTCTTATGCATTTACCGCAGATATTTTCAGTAACAATGGAATGGGTCATTGTGGTAAAGAATCATATGGGCATTCTTTATGATGTTCTAGTGAAGATTGAGTCATTCATCTTTTCAGTTGATTTTTTTATTCTAGACTGTGAAGTAGATTTTGAGGTCCCCATCATCTTGGGGTGACCGTTTCTTGCCACCGGACTAGCATTAGTTGATATAGAGATTGGACAGTTGAAATACGATTGCATAATAAAGAAGTGATGTTCAATATTGGTCAATCAATGAAGTAGCCAAATGACATGAATGTGGTCTTGGTTATTGATGTTATTGATAGGGAGTTTTCATTATTACCTATTAAGGAGAGATTCAATGTTGAGGAACTGACAGATGTGATCATAAATTTTAATGGAGATGATATAGACGAGTATAATAAGATGTTTAATGCACTTGCTGATATGGGGTAGACATATATGCTCCTTAAAAGTTAAATTTAGACTTGAAGAATCATGCAACTCCACCGTCCAAGCCTTCTATTTATGAGCCTCTATTCTTGGATCTCAAGGCTCTCCCATACCATCTTCGATATGTTTTCTTGGGAGCTAAAAACACCTTTGTCGATTATTATATTAGCAGATTTGGTTGAATGACAAGTGGAAGCTCTAATATCTGTATTGAAGAATTTAAAAAGGGTCATTGGGTGGTCCTAAATCAAGTGACTAAAATCGATATCGAAAATGCAGAATTAAACAATAAAATTAAAAGATAGTTGAGAAATAAGAGATGAGAAGTGAAAAAAGAAAGGTTCAATTGAAGAACAATTAAACCAAGGGAGAAAGAGAATTCAATCAAATGCATGAGAAACCAAATTGAATCCACAATATAATAACTCGATGATCAATAAAGAAAAAAATATAACACAAGCAATTTGGGAATCCACCCTAATCACTCGATCTAAGATAACAATTGGAATTGAACCTAATTACTACCCTAACCTAGAGTAACCAATCATCAAGTCTATTCAAGACAATTAAATCATTAAAAATATGCGTAAAGAAAATGGCTAAGGCAACTAGTTATAGTCCTTGCCTTTTCACAAATAGCCTATTACAAAAATAGCCCAAAAGTGACTATTTTAGTAATAACCCACAAGGGCCCTTCTTGATTGTTCAAATGACATCTTTATAGCCCATGACCTTGTATGTTTATTGCTCCATGGATTCATTTGGGCTCCAAGCTATCATCCATAGGTGGAAGCCCAGCCTAATGTACTCCACGCTATCCATGCTCGTATCAATTGCGGACATTATTGGTATTTCGCCCGGTATATGCACTCACAAGATCCAGCTTGAATCTGATTGTATTCTTATTATAGAGCATCAATATAGGTCAAATCCACCTATACAAGAGGTCATCAAAAAGGAGATCATAAATTTATTGGATGTAGGTGTGGTTTATCCTATTGCATACATTAAATGGGTGAGCTTGGTTCAATGCGTACCAAAGAAGGGAGGCATCACTGTTGTGCCTAATGACAACAATGAGCTTATTCCATTGAGACCAGTTACAGGTTGGCATGTATGCATGGACTATAGAAAGTTAAATAAGTAGACATAAAAATACCACTTCCCTATGTCATTCATGGATAAAATTTTAGATCGTCTCACATACAGAGGTTGGTACTATTTGCTTAACGATTATTCAGGGCATAATCAAATTTTCATAGCCCCAGAAGACCAAGAGAAGACCACCTTCACTTACCCCTATGGCACGATTGCTTTTAAAAGGATGCCATTTGGGTTATACAAAACTCCTACAGCATTTTAGCGATGCAAGATATATATCTTTTTAGACATGGTATAGAACACTATTGAGGTATTCATGGATGATTATTCGATGGTAGGCGACTCCTTTCATAATTGTTTATCCCATTTGATTAGTGTATTGAAGAGGTGTGAGGACTCTAATTTGGTGATTAATTGGGAAAAGTATCATTTTATGGTGAAGAAAGGTATAATGCTTGGCCACAAGATCTATAAAATGGTGATCGAGATTTATAGGGCGAAGATTAAGGTAATTGAAAAATTGGCACCATCGGTTTTCATAAAATGTATTTGAAGCTTTGGGGTATGCTAGATTTTATCATAGATTCATCAAAAATTTCTCTAAAATTGCACACCTTTTTGCAAGTTGTTGGAGAAATAGGTGAAGTTCGTGTTTGATGATGCGTGTCTAAAGGCATTTGAGCACCTTAAACAGAAGTTGATATCGACTTCTATCGTTGTTGCACCTGACTGTTCCATGCCTTTTGAGATTTTATGTGATGTTAGTGGAGTGGCGCTAGGAGCAGTCCTAGGCCAAAGACGTGAAAATATTCTCCATCCTATCTAGTACTCTAGAAAAGCACTTAATGTTGCTCAGAAAAATTATACAGTGACAAAACAAGAGTTGCTTACTGTGGTTTTTTCTTTTGAGAAGTTTAGATCCTATTTACTTGGCACTAAAGTGATTGTGCACACTAACCATATAGCTCTTAGGTACCTAATGGTGAAGAAAGGTGAAATCCTAGATTGATTTGATGGGTACTTCTATTGCAAGAATTTGACTTTGAGGTCAAGTATCGAGAATCGAGTGGCTGACCACTTGTCCAGACTTGAGGAAAAGGAAATGCTGAAATTGAAAAATAAGATTGAGATTGATGATATTTTTCCAGATGAGAAAGTATTGGTTGCGTCACAGGATTTGATTCCATGTTTCACGGATTTTTCTAATTATTTAGTGAGTGATGTGATGCCTTCCACCAGCAAAAGAAGTTTTTCTCTGATGTGCGAAAGTTTTTCAAGGATGAGCCATACTTGTTCCGTATTTGTGTTAATGGGATGATTCGTAGATGTGTGCCCGAGGTCGAGATGATGAGCATACTAGAAGCATGTCACTCATCCCATGTTGGGGGTCATTGTTTTGTGGCAAAATGGTTTTAACTTCAAAAATTATTCTAAAAACTTGTTCAAATTCCAAAAACAATTTAAGAAAAGCAAGAGTTGCCACTCAATTAATTAAAGACAAATTAAGAAAACTTACAAAAATTTCTAAAGACTTAAACAAGAAAAAATCTTTAAAAATTAAAATATTCGGGTAAGGGTTCAAATTAATACTCTTGTACAAGTTTTAAAACACCAAGAGTACCCGCAAACGGTTGTACATCTATTTTAAAACTAACTCAAACAAACTTTAAAAATGGGTCGTTCATTTTAAAAATTTTTTAGGAAAATTCCAATTTTTAATCAAAAAATCTATTAAAAGATAGGCAAACCTTTAAGCAACAATGAGTGAAATCTTATTTTGAAAAAAAACTAATCTTGAAAGAAATATCTTGAAAAAATAGACAAACCAACTAAATTTTCCTAATTAATAAGTTGTGTCATGTTGATCCACGAACTAGAAAATAACAACTCCTGGAGGATCCTACTAGGTTAAATTAAAAGAAATTAACGTTAGTAACAAATAGAGTCACCAATAATGGAACTAAGGTAAAATAACTCAACAAGATTCAGGCTTTAGGCCCAAATTGCTCAAATTGGCCCTGTCCTAATCTAATCGGGTTTTGGCCCACCTATCCTAAACTAATCTTGAACTTTACATTCCATAATAGCTGTTGTATTGCCTGATTACTCGAGCACTTCTCAAAATGATATTTTTCAGCCTTTTAGCACTAATATCGAATCTGTTCCGGAGCTTTGTCCAACTTGTAGCAGCTTCAATTGACTTTCGATGATGAGGCTTGACTTGATGATGAAAGGGGATTGGGCTTTGGCCCAACACACATGCAACGGAGATTGAAGGGAGTCCAGATTTGGACACGGACAAATGTTAAATATGACAAACAAAATAAAAAAATCAGAATCAACTAGAAATCATCAATTAATGCAATGGAATCAAATATTATCCAAAAATAGTAATCTGCATCACCATCAAGAGTAACCAGAAATGGACATCATGGATTATTCTTAAAACATGCATTAATATTCGACATTTAGATATTCCTTGTTGAATACGAATTTAGGTATAGGAGGATGTAATAGGACTTCATGCAAACAAATTATTCCCCCACAAAATGTAACAAGAATGCAAAAAACTAACAAGGACCAAACCAAGTTGACATTATTCTATTTTTTTATAAAAATGGACCTTTCAAAGACATGATCCAGTAAGTAAAAGTTTCAGTATACATGAATATTATTTGAACCAATTGCATAGTAATAAGTTCAAATATGGCAAAAATATGTAACATATCAAAGGAAAAAGAAACAAAGTAAAACCTTATACCCTCTTTTGAAAAAATTAATCGAACAAGGGCAGACTAGGACGACCACATCACATGATCAAATTCGACCAAACAACTAAACCAAGCTAACTATCAAATCATGACATTTGATACTACAATAATGGTATTGACGAGGGAGTCGACAGATTTCTACATAGCACACATGAAATTTGAGAGAAAAAGCTACGGCCTAGAAAAACTGTCCCATATTCCAACAAGAGAAAATAAAATTTAAAATCTAATGAGATGAGAAAGAAAAATTATCCTTTGGTTGATAGAGGACATAAAACAGGAAGCAAATCAGCCAAGTTTTTCCAGAACAACCCTCGAATAAAAATGGGAGAAACCAAGATAACAATCTCTAACCAAAGATATTCATGCCTCCCAAGCTTTTTAAATCAATAGCGATCTTTGCTGGACAACTCAAGCAAACTTTGCTCTGGCTTGGCCTTTATAGCAAGTTACGTAAAGCATTTTGAGAATGGTTTAGAGCTATAGAAATGAACCCATTTATTCTCAAATTATTTTACTTGTTAATTTGAAGAAATAAACTTTCGGGGTGATTATAAGCTATGGTGAAAGCTTACTTCATCCCAAAGTTCTAATCTTTTGGGAAAAAAACAAAGGGTACCCCAAAGGTTTGTAATCATACCTCCTCAATGGATCTCATTAGGTATGGCGAACCAAGAAGTTCAATCAGGATTCTACCATAAAAAACGTGATAACTCAACCAAACTTCAAAAATAATTTAACAACCACATGACCAACCTCTGGCCCCTGTTGCACAACAGGAAAGACTAAACTTGAGTAATCACATGATCGAACACAACATAACTTCAACAAGTAGATTTAACACTCAAATCCGAATCTTCACCATAATTACAACCTCATACACAATCAAAATAAACACTTGACTATGAATAAAACATCTAAATATGAAATTTAAATGAAGAGGGCATAACAAATCACATAATACTAAAATTTAAAATAAGAGAGATATTACCTTTTTGTGGGCAGTGATCTGAGATGATGATTTGAAGATGACTCTTCCACCACCATGAGCAATGCTTTGCTGGAACGAGAAATAAAAGAGTTGAGACTTTAAGGCCAGACCTTCAATGGTTCAATTTTGTTAAAGCACTGCTTGACACCTCAAAATTTTACTCGAATCCATAATGACATTTCGTTGGAATGAACAACTTTTACTAAAAATCTTTGATTATTTAGAGTTAGAGAAATGAATCTCCAGAACTCCACAAAGAATAACGGGTCTGTAACACCCCGTACATTTTTGAACTTATTTAACTACCATAACATTTATGGAATTATTTAAACTTGAGATAGTTGGTGAATTACCCGCTAATTTTATTGGGTTTAATTCATACTATGCTAATGGGCTCAATTGAGGCCCAAAATGAAGTTAAAAAGGCATGGCCCAAAATGGAAATTGATCCATTCAAAGGTTGACCAAGTAAACACATTAATTATGACCAAATGTTTGGCTAAGGATGACCATGAGGGACTATATAAGGCTAAAAATCAGATTTTATTCACCATAAGACACTTGCATAATTCTAGATTTTTCCAAAAATATCCACTCCTCTCTCAAACCCTAAGCAACCATCCCTTTTGGACAAGATCATCCCCTTACAATCTTGGGTAAGTGTTTACTCTTATGGTTTAATATATTATATTCATAAGAGGGTGTATAAATCATGTTGGTTATGTTGATAAAGTCTTGAGCAGTCTAATATGTGTAAAACAGTCCACTTTTGCTTAATCAGTAAGGACTTGCCTTTTATGTGGTTCAAACTTGAAAGGGGACTTGAGGCCTTAAAGGAAGTGAATTCAATGAATTAAATATCAACTTGTTAGGATATGGTTATGTCCCTAACTTGTTTACTCCTTGTGTATGACATGTGGAAATGTTATTATGAAATTATGTATGGAACTTGTGGTGTAATGAAAGGAGAATATAGTTTTGGTGATGTTAAGTGCATGTTGAAACCATAATTGTTCCTTGGAATCAAAGTTAACCTAAAATATCAGCCATGGACCATTTATTATAAATATAGACCCAAAAATGACCCATTTTAGAAAAATTGGGCATCCGCCTTCACGGACGAGCCACCTGCCAGTGCAGGTGGCTCTGGACAGTGCCAGGAGGGCACCTGCTGCCGCACCTTACCACCTGCGGGCACAAGTTGCTCTGTAGGTCTGTCCAGAACCACTTTCAGCTTGTTTTTGCTTCTCTTTGACCCCTCAAGGCCCCTCTACCCTTCTTGGATGCAATCATCAACTTATGGTACCCTTTGGATGGCTCTAAGGGGGGTAGTCCGAAGGAATTTTGAATTACATCAATGGTGGATTGTTTTTAATGTGTTGTGGTGAAAGGTATTTAGATGACTTGATGGCGTAAATGTGATGATATGTTAAGAAGGAAGTGTAAAGTATAAACTTGGTATGAAATTCCATCGGTTTGTGATATCTAGGTTGATGTATGGAATGTTTTGGTGTTATTGGTATGGTGATGCAGTAAATTGTATTGTAGGAGGGTGAAATGACGTTATATGGCAGTCACGTAATTCATTATCGTCTTGTGCACTTGTAATGTAGTTAGTTGTTAATGTGAGCTCTGTTATGTACTTGTGTTGTAGAGTAACACGTAAGGAAGGAGATGAATTGTTGTATTCACATATTGGGAAGATAAGGTATGTAAGGTTACTCTTTTTCGTATCCTTTGGCAGCACCTATTGTTCACATCGTTACCGCACTTGTTTCCATTGCGAAATGTTTCAAAGTATCTCATTTCAGGTTTGTTAGCAATTGTTATTCACGTGTCTCTTATTCATTGACTGATGTTCCAAAGCTCCAATAATGTTATAACCACCAATATATCAATCTTATAAAAGTAAAGAAATGAAGTAATGCATAGTTGTTTGAGTAGGGGTGGTAGCTTTGGGGGCGAAAGCCTAGCTCAAGCCGATCCCAAGATTATTGGATCAGGGGGCAGCTCTGGGGGCAAAATCCTAGCTCGAGCCGAACCTTACAGGGGGTAGCTCTGGGGGTGAAAACCTATCTCGAGTCGAGCCTGATATATTTATTTATGAATGGTAGCTCTGGGGGCATAAGCCTAGCTCGAGCCTATCCCAATGTTATTTCCCACTGATCAGTTGGGCCCGGGTATTATATGATTGATGTTGATATTGATATGAATGCAAAAAGAAAGTAATGAGGGCAATGTACATGGTTCCACACATATATAACGGTGGTTTATAAATATTGTTCATTTACTTGTATTTGATTCTATTTGAGTTTCTCTATCTCATACAGTTACTTATGGTCTTACATACTCAGTACATTCTTTCATACCTATTTGAATGTCTTTCCATGATTTCCGTCATTGATATCTTGTATCTATATGGAACAGAATGTTGTTCATTTAGTGATATGCAAATGAATGTACTCGATCATAGTTTGGTTCTCTCGGGCCTTAACGGCTTCGGCTGTCAATCCAGCCCAATGGGATTTGAGGCGTGACAGGGTCATTCCCCTTTTTGGGTGTAAAAAACTGTCTCAACGTGAGGGAAGATGGATTTATATAGAACCCAAAAATCCCAAAACCCTCAAGGATTTTTGATGTGGGATAATTGATTTTTAGAAATTCCCAAAGACTAAGGGTGAGTTGTAATCTTACAATTTCAGTATGAATTTTTAGATTTTTTTGGATGAAAAATTGATAAATTGGGGATAATTTTTTGGATAGAATCTAGAAGCTTTTCGAAATCTTCTACGTGGCCTCAAGCTCATTCTTGGCACACTGAAGTGTATGAAATAAGGAAAATGCAAAAAGGATCGGGGTTTGTTGGGGTTTGTGGTTCATTTGTAAATGAGGGGTCGTTTTGGTTATGTTGTTGTATGTCATTGTTGTTGGAATGAAGGTGGAGAAGAAGAGATAAGGGTGGTTTTGGGCCAGATATTAGGTTAGATTTGGTTGCTAGAGAGGAGAATTGAAAGGGTCCAATTTGCAAATCTGAATTGATATTTGCAAAAGTGACCTCAAATGACTTTAAGAGTTGGCCACTTTGCTTTAATTATGGCTAGATTCGCATTGAAACTAGACCAAAAATGAGACAAATAAATATCCAATTTATTCACGTGAGCTTCTTAACTCAACAAGAATAAAATAATTATTTTGACATCAATTTTGATTTTTCTTGAAATAAACAACTCAATTTCCATTTAGCTGATTTAAAGAAAGAATCAAATTAAATGTCATTTTCAACTGTAATCATTTCAAAATATTTTCTCAAATAAAATTCATATAACTTCTACATATTTAAAAATGAAACTATATGTTTTACTTGAAAATGACTAAAATTAGCCTGAAATTGATTTTAAAAATTCCTTAATTTTATCTAGACAGTTATTTTAAAATTATATGAAATTGAAGAAGCTCAAAATTAATTCGGATAGGGGAGGATAAAAGTTAGGTATCAAAAACTGTCCCTCTCTTAGGGTAGGGTGTATGCAAGAAACCCTGAGCAAAGGGAATTGATGTTCCCAATTTTGTCCAACCATAAATTCATCTCTTGAAAGTAGTTGGTTTTTGCACGAATTTTAAGGAATTATGACTGGACCATGGTATCAGGTTTCCTACATATCTCAAGTTTCAAGAGAATTCAATCCACTTGTAGTTCACAATACTTTATTTTAAGCATGACTTTCAAGGAATTCAATAGCTACCTCGATTTTAGAAAAAAGGGAGATTGTTTCCTATGTGAGTTCAGAAGTACATTGGATGCAAAATTAAAACTGAAAGTGACTAAAATACCCACATTCCTTTTTATATGGGTGTGTATATATGTTGATGGAAGTCATCCTTCAGCTCGTGTCCAAAGAGTTTGATATTTCTCTTCGGCCTATGTCTTAATTCCCTACTAAGAGAAAGTTCCATGTTGTGTTGCGTCCTTTTGGGAGTCATTCGTACTTGTGATTTTGGTTTGGGATTTTCATCCTTCTTGAATGCTCTCAACAACATCTTGAAACAATATTGTTATTAGTAAAATAATTCAATCTGGAGAGATGGTTTCTTTACCTCAGCTCCGCGTTGTACTGCATCTCTTGTGGCGCAACTTGCATCAACTTGCATTATACTCTGTGTATGCCATTTCCTTTGATAATTTTGTTTTGCCTCATCTTATCAATGATCTCTTTTTGCATTAACCTATGATTTGAGTATTTCATCCTCTTTTTGCATTAACCTATGGTTTGAGTATTTCATCCTCTTGGATGCTCTCGACAAAATTTAAAACAAGAACGTTAGTAGAAAATGTTATTCACCGAAGAGAGATAGTTCTTTCAATATACCTCCGCATGGGTTGATTTCTAAAACTAATGCCATTTTTTCTACAGCATGCATGATATCATCGATTCCAAACCCCTCTTCCTCTGTGCTATATTGGATATACGTCTACAAATATTTGCGATGCTAGACTCCTCCGCCTCTGTGCTATATTGGATATGATGCCCAAATACCCTCGATGCCAGACTCTTTCGCCTTTGTGCTATATTGGATATGATGGTATTTCTCGACAAAATAAATATCCTTGATGTCAGACTCCTTTTTTTCTGTGCT
This sequence comes from Capsicum rhomboideum, assembly GCA_031232105.1. Taxonomy (NCBI): domain Eukaryota; kingdom Viridiplantae; phylum Streptophyta; class Magnoliopsida; order Solanales; family Solanaceae; genus Capsicum; species Capsicum rhomboideum. The sequence goes on along the minus strand of CP124713.1, from coordinate 83,521,856 downwards.
ATATTGGATATACAGTGCAAATATCCTTGATGCTAGACTCCTTTGCCTCTGTCTTATATTGAATATGATGCCCAAATACCCTCAATACCAGACTCCTCCTCCTTTGTGCTATATTGGATATGATGGGAATTCTTAGTAAAATGAATATTCTCAATGCCATACTCCTTTGCCTCTGTGCTTATTAGATATAAATCCACAAATATCTTTGAAGCCAAACTCTTCCACCTCTGTGCTATGTTGGATATGATGCCCAAATACCCTCAACACCAGACTCCTTCGCCTTTGCGCTATATTGGATATGATAGGACTTCTCAGAAAAATAAATATCTTTGATGCCATACTCCTCTTCCTATATGTTATATTGGATATACATTCGCAAATATCCTGGCTGCTAGACTCCTCCGCCTCTACGCTAAATTAGATATGATGGGACTTCTCAGCAAAATGAATATCCTTGATGCCAGACTCCTCCACCTCTGCACTATATTGGATATACATCTATAAATATCTGTAATGCTAGATTCCTCCGCCTTTATGCTATATTGAATATAATGCCCAAATGCTCTCAATGTCAGACTTCTCTGCCTCTATGCTATATAGGATATGATGGGACTTCTTGGAAAAATGAATATCCTCGACACCAAACTCCTTCGCCTCTTTGCTATATTGGATATGATACCCTATTGGCAAAAGGAATAAATAATAACCTATTTGTACTAAACTTGGAGCACACAGTTAGTAGACACATTGTCACTTTAGCTAGCGACTTTAGTCAAAATTAAAGAAAGAACATTAGAAAGATTAGTCAAGCAATAAATACTATCCTTTTAGGGGATTGTTGTTGCTATCTTGGAGCTTCCATGCCATTCTCGCTATGGGAGTGATGAAAGTTATCCATTTGATATCTTATTGGTTGGCAAAATAAATACTAGTCCATTGGTAGGACAAATAAAGATTCATCAATAGGATGTGTTGGTCCGTCGGAGGGATAATGTTGATCCATCATTAGGATATATTGGTCCATTAAAGGGATAATATTGATCCATCGATGGGATATGTTGGTCCTTCAGAGGGATAATGTTGATCCATCTATAGGATATATTGGTCCATCAGAGGGACAATATTGATCCATCTATAGGATATATTGGTCCGTCAGAGGGACAATGTTGATCCATCGATAGGATATGTTGGTCCATCGGAGGGATAATATTGATCCATCGATAGGATATGTTGGTTCGTCAAAGGGACAATATTGATCCATCGATAAGATATGTTGGTTTGTCGGAGGGATAATGTTGATCTATCAATAGGATATGTTGGTCCATCGCAGGGATAATGTTGATCCATCAGTGGGATGTGTTGGTCCGTTGGAGGGATAATATTGATCCATCAATAGGATGTGTTGGTCCGTCAGAGGGATAATGTTGATCCATTGATAGGATGTGTTGGTCCATCGAAGGTACAATATTGATCTATCGGTAGGATATGTTGGTCCATCGTAGGGACAATATTGATTTTTGAATGGCATTTTGATGATGTTTTAATGAAATTTTGAGGTTTTCCTCAAAAATTTTTGATGATGTTTTAATGGAATTTTGAGGTTTCCCTCAAAAATTGTGCCCAGTTACATGCTTTAAGGTAAATCCCATGTTGTTGATGGGGAAAAATTGACATCTTATGCAATTTTGATGCTTTCTCAAAACTTGGCCCCTGGTTGAATATTTTGACATGATCTCCAACCTTAGATTGCTGGAGAAAATCACCTTCTTGCAAATTTTTGAGTTCTCAAAAATTCTACCCCAGATCCTATTATAAAGGGAAACAAAAATCTTATGGGGAACATGAGCAATCCACTATGGTGCCTACATATTCTACTGAACTAGGAATCAGGTCAGACGCAGTTTCGATTCCTGGTGTAAAAGCCTAAAATGAAACTATTAGTAGCAGATGTGATATAAATATAAACCCAAAAATAAGAGTTATAAGATTATTCTATTAGTCACATTTTTAGGAAGGAGGACCTAATTCAGTAAGATAGGCATCTTATCCTTACAAAATTAGCCTATTGGTCATATTTTTAGGGCGGACAACCACCAATTGAGAAGGATAGGTATATTACTCTCAAAGATGAGCCTATTAGTCATATTTTTGGGGTGGATGACCTAAATAAAATAAAGGTAACTTAGTTGGGTAATAACAAGTTAACTCGACAAGTATCAGAGGTGGGCGTCTGGCCATTTTCAAAATGAGTGAAGAAAATCAAATATCGACTACAATTGGTACCAACTGTTAATATTTGTATTGAATTTTTTCTCATTTACTTCTCTTTTAATTGAGACTGCTTTGGATGATTCCAATAGCTCTGAGTGGTACCTCAAACACACCTAAGTATTGATAAGATTTGTTTGTCTTGCTTCAAACAACGGTTTTGAACTATACTTACCCCTATGTTTCAAGTGCCCTCACCACAAACAATGTCATATTCCAAACTCACTTAAAGTATTTTGACTTTAGGACTTTTGCAAAGTGCTCTCACACTCAGAAAGATGTTCAAAGCATCCAATTGTGATGTCATATGCTTGGCCTTCATATAAGTCTCCACTAATGTGAGAATGTTTGGAATGAGATCATGTAGGTCTTGTTATTGGCTTGTAATGTCGTCTTAGGGATGGGTAGGATATTCATTTAGGATAATAGTGAATTAATCCCTCCTTGAATGTTGCACCAACTTTGTGCTTTTGACGTTTACTACGTCTGTGACGCTCGATATTCTTTGTTGTTCCTTTTTTTTTGTATCTTGTTCCGACTTATTTTGAATTTTTTGGTTACTTGATCCTTTTCTCATTTATCTTTAGGGAGTTTTCCTTTTTCTTTTGAAGTTTCTCCTCTTTTGTTGGAGTAATTTTTTAATTGTTTTTCATTGAGATTTCTTCGTGCTTTGTTGGATCTTTTGACTCTTCTTTCTTTTTCTTTGAAGTCGTTTTGCATTCTTGACTTCAAGGACTTTGCATCTTTTGCCTTTGTCAACTTCAAACTTAAACTTTGCCTCCAGTTTGCATATTTCCAGCATGCTCAAGGAGGTCGGGTAAAGAGAGGGGTAGTGCATGTAAGCATTCAGAAGGATATAGGCTAAGATGTGATTGTCCAAAGAAATAGGCTTTGTCTCAAAGCGGGACATGCTAAGGATTAATGTCATTTGGTAGGCATTGAAAGGCACAATTGGTTCAAATAAATAATACAATACTTTCCAAAACCAAGCATTACCCTGGATTTTGCCTCGACACATATTCAGGCTAAGTTCTAGATCAACAATGCAATGCAATTCAATTACCACACAATGCACATGAAACAATGAGGTCGGTTTCATTCTTACCTCAAATGCACGCAAGGAACATTTTTGAGTGTCTCAAAAATATGATCAGAGGTACCAAAAGAATATATGGTTCACCAAAAAGTCAGTCCTCTCTTATCAAATTAATTAATTTACTTTTCACATGCATGTTCCTAACTGCGTTGACACCAACCAAATCAAGGACATGATCCTAAAAAGTTTTTTTTTTAATAAAAGGTACCAAACCCGAGGAGGGGCTTATCTCACTCCATAGGATGAGAATCAAGTGTGCGTGATTCGTGTATATATGATAAAATATATGCACAAAAATAATTTAAAAGTATAGACAAACTCATAATGGTGCCTCCTAAGCTTGATGTTTTCAGCTGGGAGGTATCTACTGGTCATTTGCAAAGATTGTTGCAGTCTCCCAGTTGTCTTGTGGGGACCATTTTTTCTTGTGATTGTCACCCATTTTTTTTTAGGAATGATATTGTGGTAGCCTCTCTATTATCCATTAAGACACTTTTTGTTGCTTGGTGTAAGTGTGATTTTATGATTGCTTAAAAAAACCACTTGTTTGTGTCTTCTCTCAGAATGTTTTAGGAGATTATAGGGTTTCTTGAAAACCTGTGGGAACTGTATATTATGGTGACCATCCTCGATCATTGGCGAGGACGACCCTTCTGTAAAGAGACAAAAAATAGGTAAGAGTAGGAAAATTAGAAAAATAACAGAATGGAAGGGTGTAGTCAAAGACTGCCTTAATTTGTCTTCCCAACTGGATATTGATGTCTTATAGAGTCCAAGGGGAAAGGTTGTCTCCTAATGAATTCCAGGGATTACATCCTGCAAAATCAAAAGGAAAAATATCAGAATCCCTCTTAGATTCATAATATTAAAAAGGATTAGAGTTGGCCTTTGGCCAAGAAATTCGTCAAATAGGAGATCCTTATGATACTCTGTGAGTTATGAGGATGATGTTGTTTCTCCTACATCAAAATAAAAATTCTTAGTCAAGGGTAGTGTGTTTTGACTTTGACTAATTCTTGAGATTTCAACTTTCTTCGTCTGTGGAATGCTCCTGTAAAGAGAAACATCGGCCTTTATTTTACCCTACATTCAAAGAAAAATTCTTAGTTTGAGAGGCTGATTGTGTTGGCTTTGCCTTGCTATTCTATTGCTCCTTCTGGCACTTGACTTGCAAACTCAGTGTAATCTTGGTGGAATTTTTGAGGACCTTCCTCAAAATTTCTACCCCAGTTTTGAACACTAAGGAACCCTTGAACATTCTTGTATTTTGCGATGCTACTTTATATGAAACTTTTGAGATCTTCTCAAAAATTCTTCCTCTGTTGAATATTCAACAGGCTCTTGTATTCAACATTGTACAAAATTTCATTTGCTGTGGAATTTTTGAGATCTTCTCAAAAATTCTATCTTAGATTTCATTTGTGGGAGGGAAATGGAAATTTTGCAGGATTATGACCAAAGCTGACATAGGCCACCTACGTATATTCTTGAGAATTCAGGTCAAACGTAGTTCAGGTAAGTAAAGTGTGATTATAAGGAAATTAAACCCTAATATACGATTACAAAAAAGGAAAACGATGAAGTACGATTAAAGGGAAAGAAAGCAATAAAGTGCAATTACAAGGAAAGAAAGCAATAATATTTAAACTCAAAATTGAAAGACGCCAAAAGTGTGACTTCTAAAAAGCTTCATTCTTCTTTGCAATGAGTTATGCCAAAGGCCTACTTCTGTGGTCTGGTCGTGGGTTGTTTGTTCAAACTTGGTGTAGCTGTCACAAGAGGTATCACCTTATTCTCAATTAGGTCTTGAACTTTGTTCCTAAGTGTGACACACTTCTTGGTATCATGCTTAACTACTCATGTGTGGTAGGCACATCATTTCTTCAGATCATACCACTTGGTTGAAGTATTCACAGACTTTGCTTATACCAGATGTAGGATCCTTGCTACTTTTAGATTTTCATAAAATTGAGCCAATGGTTCTGCTAGTGGCATGAAGGTTTTGGGAGGATTTCTTTCAAAGATGAGAGGAGGTTCATTATTTCCAGGATATTATGGTTATCCCAGAGAATGATACGTTGGACATGTGATGTAGACAAGGCACGTCATTTGGGAAGATTGAGGCTAACATAGTAGCAAAGCAGGGTAATAAGGGCATAAAAAATATTGACCATACTAAACATTAGGTTGGTACTGTGATGGCTATCGGTGATATGATGTACCTCCTCATGTCATCGATCCCATAACCTCTTTCTCCTTTCCCTTATTATTCACGAGTAAGCCAATTTGAAAGGCCTTTTTATGGATTGTAATGCTACAAGACTTGTTATTTTTCTGGTCCTGAGGCCATCTTCGATTATTTCCCCCTCCTTAATAACTTCATTGAATGTTTCTGCACCTATCACCACTATTTTTTGTAGTAATATGAGTCTTGTGCTTGAATGAAGTGAGTGATCATCTCTTGTTCATCCATGGACAGGTGTACCTTAGATGTTTCTTTCCTCCATCATATATCATATTCTTGGAAGAGTTCAGTGGTGTTTTTCTTGATCTTTCTAATCGAGATTATGTCATGTGTGATCTTGCATGAAATATGTATAAATTCATAAAGGCTTTTTGCAAAATCATCCATGGCATGCCATTTTGTCACATCTTTCTTATAGTACCACTCTAAAGCTTATCCACTCAAACTTTGATTGAATTGTTTGATTCTTGTAATTTCATTCTTTCATGCAATAATTAGTTTTTCACAATAAGCCTCCAAGTGAAAGTAAGGTTTTCGCGATCCATCAAACTTTTTGAACTTTGGAATCTAGTAACCTGATGGAAACTCTGATTTGGGAAATGCACATAACTCTTCATACCTCACACTTTGGTTGTTATCAAAACCACAATTATCTTTCACCACATCTTCTAATTCTTTGAGCTTCTTATCCACCACCGTATTATCAATTGTCTTAGCATCTCTTTTAGTCTTACCTTAAGAATCAGTATCTAGGCAACCCAGTTGTTGAATTCATATAGCAACATAAGTATACATTAGTGGAACATGGTGTGTCATTGGTACAATTTGAGCCTTTGGGGAAGCAAAAGCTTTCACAAGGAAATTATGAAAGAGTGGAGTATCTTGAATTTGTTAAGAAGTGGTGAAATGATTTCCCTTATCAACTTCATTCAAAAATGGCATGGGGCCTTCTTGACGAACATTAGGAACTAAATTCATGCTTGGTGAGGCCTGAGAAGATGCTTTGGCTTACATTATCATAGACCTTAGTATAACCACTTGCTTTTGAAGATGGGCTTCTAAATATGTTTCTAATTCTATTGAGGTGGCAGAATCGATTGTGACAGGGAGTGTTGGAGACTGAATTAGATAAAGTTTCTGTGTTGACCAAACTGACATCCATATTGAAATGAGTCTTTAAAACTACTTCGCTTCGATATTTGGGAAGTACACAAATCAGCCTCTCTAAGAAAGAAGTATAACTCAAAAGGCAAAATGTTATTTTGTTGATCATAACAAATAACCCAAAGTAATGCATAAAGTAGACAACATGTGTTTAAAGCAAAACATGTGTATTAAACACAAAATTAGATGAGCATGGACAAAGCAACTCATGTAACCCATAAACAGTATATAACGCGTCATAACTTACATGTGATCTTTTGAGCCAAAGGTAAGCCTAACAATTGAAGGATACATATGCCATTTTCAAATGTCCATAACCCCAAAATATATTTACACAAATTTATGAATAAATTGAATAAGGATACAAAAATGCGGGAAGGGAGTGAATAAATAAATATTAGTTCCACGCAGGGGTACAATCCTAGACTAAATTATAGTAGAAATTCCTTCATTCTCAAACTTCATGGAACTTTGAATGACTTTTGGATGATGACCTTCAAATTAAATGACTATCTAAATAATTCTCAATCCTGAGGGACAATGGTCTGTATAAATTGGCATCAAATCCTTCAATTAAATACAAGGGATAATTTGTCTTTTTGGGTCAGGGACCCTTTCGACACAAGGTGGTCTTACTAATGGGTTTGATACCCCTTAGGTACCGAGTCGCCTAGGTTAGCATGCCAAGTTCATGGGATTTGGTTTCGCTCTACCCTAGTTTGACTAGAGAGGTTTTCTTTGAAAAGAGACCGAGAACCAAGGTGAACAACCGCGGGCTGAAATGATAACAAGTATTGGATGACTCAGAACCTACTAATTATTTATCATTTTGGGAAATTTGACATTTTGAGTAAGGGAACAACCGCAAAAGATTCGTAATTATTTGTCCTAATGTAATCTAAAAGTGTCATTTGGAAAAATTAGTATGCCATGAATGTAACAATTATAATAGAAATAAAGCAAATAAGAAATTATTATAAACCCCAATTAGTTAGTCAAATAAGAGTTAGTTTCAAAACATGTGGTTAGAACCTAGTTGAATCCCCAGCAGAGTCGTCATTTTTGTTTTGAGGGAAAATGGTTTGAACTTCAAAAATTGTTCTGAAAACTTCTTCAAATTCCCAAAATAATTTAAGAAAAACAAGAATCGCCACTTAAGTAATTAAAGGAAAATTAAGTAATCCTTTAAAAATTTCTAAAGACCTAAACAGAAAAAATCTTTAAAAATTAAGAAATATGGGTAAGGGTTCAAATTAATACTCTTTGAAGATATTCAAAGCACCAAGAGTATCCGCTAACATACGGTTGTCTGATCTGTTTTAAAACTAACTCTTGCAACTAACTTTAAAAATGGGTTTATTCATTTTAAATAAAGTTTTAGGAAAATTCCAATTTTTAATCTAAAAATCTCTTAAAAGATAGACAAACCTTTAAGCAACAATGAGTGAAATCTTATTTTGAAGAAAAGATAACCTTTGAAAGAAATATCTTGCAAAAATAGACAAACCAATTAAATTTTTCTAATGAATAAGTTCTGTCATATTGGTCGACGAATTAGAAAATAACAACTCCTGGAAGATCCTACTAGGTTAAATTAAAAGAAATTAATATTAGTAACAAATACTGGCAACAATAATGGAACTAAGGTAAAATAACTCAACAAGATTCAGGGTTTAGGCCCAAATTTGCTCCAAATTGCCCCTGTCCTGATCTAATCGGGCTTTGGCCCACCTGTCCTAAACTAATCTTGAACTCTAAAGTCCATAACAGCTATTGTATTGCCTGATTACTTGAGCTCTACTCAAAATGATATTTTTCAACCTTTTAGGGCTAATATTGCATCTGTTTCGAAGCTTTGCTCAACTTGTAGCTACTTCAATTAATTTTCGATGATGAGGCATGACTCGATGATAAAGGGGGATTGGGCTTTGGCCCAACACACATGCAACGGAGATCGGAGGGAGTCCATATTTGGACACGGGCAAGTGTTACATATGACAAACAAAAGAGAAAGATTAGAATCAACTCGACATCACCAATTAATGCAATGGAATCAAATATTATCCAAAATAGTAATCTCCAACACCATCGAGAGTAACCAAAAATGGACATTATGGATTATTCTTATAACATGCATTTACATTCGGCATTTATACATTACTTGTCCAATATGAATTTAGGTATAGGAGGATGTCATGGGACTTTATAAAAACCAATTATACCCCCTCAAAATGCAGCAAGTACACAGAAAACTAACAAGGACCAAACCAAGTTGAGATTACTCTATTTTTGATAAAAATGGACCTTTTAAAGACATGATCCAGTGAGTAAAAGTTTAAGCATACATGAATATAATTTGAACCAATTTCACACTAATAAGTTCAAATATGCAAAAAGATGCAACATATCAAAGGATAAAGAAACAAAGTAAAACCTTATACCCTCTTTTGAAAAAATGAATCGAACAAGGGCAGACTGGGATGACCACATCACGCGATCAAATTTGACCCAACAACTAAACCAAGTTAACTAATCAAATCATGACATTTGAATACTACAAGAATGGTATTGAGGAGGGAATCAACAGATTTCTACATAGCACACATGAAATTTGAGAGAAAACGTTACGGCCTGCCTAGAAAAACTGTCCCATATTCCCATAAGGAGAAAATAAAGTTGAAAGCTAATGAGATAGGAAAGAATAATTATCCTTTGGTTGATAGAGTACACAAAACAGGAGTCTAATCATCCAAGTTTGGCCAGAACCCTTGAATAAAAATGGAAGAAACCAAGATAACAATCTCTAACCAAAGATATTCATGCCTCCCAAGCTTTTTAAATTAATGGCGGTCTTTGTTGGATAACTCAAGAAAACTTTGATTTGGATTGGCGGCCTTAATAGCAAGTTAAGTGAAGTATTTTGAGAATGGTTTAGGGCTATGAAAATGAACCCATCTATTCTTAAATTATTTTACTTTTTAATCTGAAGAAATAAACTTTTGGGGTGATGATAAGCTTTGGTGAAAGCTTACTTCATCCCAAAGTTCTAATCTTTTGGGAAAAAAACAAAGGGTACCCCCCAAAGGTGTGTAATCATGCCTCCTAGATGGATCTCATTAGGCATGGCAAACCAAGGTCCATTGGGATTCTACCATCAAAAACGTGATAATTCAACCAAACTTCAAAAATAATCTAACAACTACATTACCAGCCTTTGGCCACTATAGCACAACAGGAAAGACTAAACTTGAGTAATCACATGATCGAACACAACATAGCTTCAACAAGTAGATTTAACACTCAAATCCAAATCCTCACCACAATTGCAACCTCACACACAATCAAAATAGATATTTGACTATGAATAAAACATCTACATATGAAATTTAAATGAAGAGGGCATAACAAATCACATAATACTGAAATTTAAAAGAAGAGGGATATTACCTTTTTGTGAGAAAAAATCTGAGACGATGATGTGAAGGTGACTCTTCCACCACTATGAGCAACACTTCACTGGAACAAAAAAGAAAAGAGTTCAGATTTTAAGGCCAGACCTTCAAGGGTCCAGTTTTGCTAAAGCACTACTAAGCACCTCAAAATCCCACTCGAATCCATAATGACTTTTCATTGGAACAAATAACTTTTACTAAAAGTTTTAGATTATTTGTAGTTTGAGAAATGAAATTCCAGAACCCCACAGAGAATAAAGGGTCCTTCCCCTTTTGGTGTAAAAACTGTATCTCAACAAGTGAGGGATGAGGGATTTATATAGAATCCAAAAATTCCAAATCCCTCAAGGATTTGTGGGATAATTGTTTTTCAGAAATTTCCACAGGATAAGGGAGAGCTGAAATCGTACAATTTTAGTACAAATTTTCAGATTTGTTGGATGAAAAATTGATAAATTTGGACATAATATTTTGGATAGAATCTAGAAACTTTTGGGAATATTCTAATATTTTGGATAGAATCTAGAAACTTTTGGGAATATTCTACGTGTCCTCTAGCTCATGCTCGGCATACCAAAATGTATGAAATAAGGAGAATGCATAGGGGATTAGGGTTTGTTCGGGTTTGTCGTTCATTTGTAGATGAGGGGTCGTTTTGATCGTGTTGTTGTATGTCATTGTTGTTGGAATGATGGAGGAGAAGAATCGATAAGACTGATTTTAGGCCAGGTCAGTTATTAGGTTTGATTTGGTTGCTGGAGAGGAGAATTAATAGGGGCCAATTTGCAAATGTGAATTGATATTTGCAAAAGTGACCTCAAATGATTTTAAGAGTTGGCCACTTTGCTTTAATTATGGCTAGATTCGAATTGAAACTAGACCAAGAACGAGACAAATTAATATGCAATTTAATCCCTTAAGCTTCTTAACTCAACAAGAATGAAATAATTATTTTGACACTAATTTTGATTTTTCTTGACATAAAAATTAACACAATTTCCATTTAGCCAATATAAAGAAAGACTAAAATTAAATATCATTTTCAACCGTAATCATTTCAAAATATTTTCTCAAATAAAATTCGTTTAACTTCCATACATTTAAATATGAGATTATATGTCTTACTTGAGAATGACTTAAATTAGCTTGAAATTAATTTTGAAAATTCCTTAATTTTATCAAGACAATTATTTTAAAATTGAAGAAGCTCAAAATTAATTTAGATTGGGGAAGGCAAAAGTTGGGTGTCAACAGTCATTATAGTGGCATCCAAACAGCCTACAAAATTCATCAAAATACTCATGATTATGCGAAGGCATGTGACCCGTGCCAAATACAAGGGGGAATATCAAGAAAGCATGAACTTCCTCTCTCCCACATTCTTGTGATTGAGTTGTTTGATGTTTGGGGTACTAACTTTATGGGTCCATTTGTGTGCTCAAATAGGATGAAATACATACATGTATCTATTGACTATGTTTCCAAGTGGGCGGAGGTAGTTGCGCTTCCAAATAATGAAGGCAAGAGTGTCACAATGTTCTTAAAGTGAAACATCTTTTCCAGGTTTGGCACCCCAAGGGCAATCACTAGCGATAGAGGCTCTCATTTTTTGTAATAAGTTGTTTTGAGCCCTGCTTGAGAAGTATGGTGTGAAGCATAGAGTGGCAATACCTTATCATCTGCAATATATTGGACAGGTTGAGGTCTCCAATTGGGAGACAAAGAAAATCCTTATGAAGACTATGAATACAAATAGAACAGATTGGTCTAGAAAGTTGGATGTTGCTTTATGAGAGTATCAAACTATATCCAAGACCCCTATAGGTATGTCTCCCTATCAGCTCATGTATGGAAAAGTGTGTCATTTATTGGTTGAGCTTGAGCACAAAGCCATGTGGGTGATCAAGAAGCTGAATTTAAACTGGAGTGATGCCTCTAACTTGAGGCTTGATCAATTGAATGAGCTGCATGAGTTTTGACTTAGAGCTTATTAGAGTTCAGCTCTTTAGAAAGAAAAGATGAATGTGTACCATGACTGGAAAATTAAGAAGTGAGAGTTTAATCCATTTGTCTTGGACTTGTTGTTTAATCCAAGGTTTCACTTGTTTCCAGGCAATTTGAAGTCTAAGTAGATAGGGCCATTTCATGTGGTACATGTGTTCTCATATGGTACCATTGAACTGGAAAATCATAAAGGTAAATGGTCAGCATGTGAAGTCATACATGGGGACTGGTGAGGAAATAAAGGTAGTTTATATTTGGGCCTGTGATGAAGTATGAGTAAGCAAGGGACCCAGTCGTGCTGTAATGTTAAACTAGGAACTTTTTTGGAGGAAACCCATGGGGTATCTTAGTAAAGTCTAAGTATTCACAATACCAACATTGTGCCGTGACGTTAAATCAAGCATTTCTTGGGAGGCAACCCAAGCTTTGGTATTTTGTTTCCCTTTATTTTGATTTTAGTATAGGGGTAATGTTTTCTGAAGTGTGCAGGTGTGCTTTGAACGGGGCAAAGGAGTTAGGAAATTTGGAAAACTTAGGAACATGAGTCAATCAATGAGTTGTATCATTGATCTAAGGTGTATTTATATGCCTTATGGCCATTTTCGACCCATGTTTACCTTAGTTTTGAGAGCAATACATATGAATTTTGTATGGTTTTGATGGATTATGTGATATTGGGCTAACAAATGTGATTAGACCCTTATAGGTGGAATTTGCGACTATTTGGAGCATTTTTTGCGTGGAAAGAAAGGCTTGGAGGAGCTAGGAGTGAAGGATATTGAAGATAAGAGGCAAGCCAAAGAGTTGAACTTGAAGAATCCAACCAAATCCGCAAAGAGAAGTCTACTAAAGAAAAAAAATCAGAAATTAAGGGCCTGGCGCACCAAGGGGCGTGCCAGGCCGCTTTTGGCAAAAATTCCACCCATGGAGGAAGCAGGGGGTGCGCCTAGGGGTGTGCCAGGCCGCCTGGGAGCACCTTTTCAGAGGAAAAATTTGCCTAAGTGCCAGGCGCGCCCAAGGGCATACCGGGCCACTTTTTGGTAAATTTTTACCTCGAAATTTTGTCTATAAATAGAGCTTTTGGGTTATTGTATCATAATTCCATCTTCACTAGACTACTTTGGGCCATTTTGGGAATTTAAATTAGGTTTCATTCTTCATCTTTTCAGTTTTTATTTCTTTTTATGGTATTTTATCAACTTAGGTTGTTAATTGACGTTATGAGTGGCTAGAATCCCTCTTTCTTGGGGTTGAGGCTATGAACATGATTCTCTTGAGTTGATTTTATTGGTTTTTGCTGAAGTTTATCATAAATTGGTTATTCTTATATTCTTAATTTTACTATTTTAATGCTTGATCACCATTGAAATAAATCCCTTGTCTTGAGGTTAGCTCGAGAGAGAAACTAAGAGATGGAACGTGGGATATAAGGAGCGTGATCTCTACTCGCCGAAGGGATTCCAAGAGATTGATATGTGGTTAGGACCGAGAGGTACCTAATCCACCGCGCTTGTTCAATTACGAGAAGATAGCTTAAATGTATTAGAATTTGTTAAACTTATCACCGCTCAATGACGTAGTTAGGTTTCCAATTTCTAGTAGAAGGTTATAGTTTGGAGACGAATATAATTATAACATTAACCTCGTGATCAATAACCAAGATAAACGACTCAATTTGCTTAAACCAGTAACAATTATGCTCAAGAGATGACGTTCGGAGTGCCTTGACCTTGGGAATTTACTTTTTATTGACTTTTCAAGCATATTTCCGAAAAATAAGGTTACGTAGCAAAGATAGGAGTTCATAGTCGCAATCATTTAATTTTTAGTAACAAATCCCTTTTCCTTTTCGCAACACTAGTTTTTAATTATTGTTTGACGTCTAGAATTGATTTCTATTGAAGAAAGTTCCTTGGGTTCGATATCCGGCTCTTTTAAAGGAGCCACTTTATTACTTGAATGATCACGTACACTTGCGGGTATAGCTGGGTCGCAATAAGTTTTTGGCGTCGTTATCGGGGACTTTCAAATAGATAGATTTCAATTATTGATGTTTTTACTTTAATTTTCCACTAAGTGTTGACAACTTGATCTTAGTTGTTCTATTTTGCAGGCTTACTTCATATGAACGCTGGAAAGGAATAAAGATTTGGTAACCCCGCAGTCTGAACCTGAAAGATACTTCCATAGATTGAGGAGACAGGTTGCAGATTACCCAATCCCGCAAGTCTAATTGGATGACGAAGGCATACGGGGTGATCCCGTAAGAATTGAAGAACCAGTTACGGATAGACGTGAGCTGGTAGTGATGTCAGCTAGGATAGTTCGCGATGTGGCAATCCCACTCGCTACTAATGTGACCTCCAGTATTCAAAAATCGATAGCTAGAGGTAGATTAGAGATGAAACAGACCATGGTGCAACTCTTGCACTCAAGTGGACAGTTTACAGGTCTTGTTCATGAGGACCCGCAGAGGCATATCCATAATTTTGTGGAGATCAGTGACACATATATTCCTGCAGGTGTGTCTTCTGATTATGTGAGACTTACTTTGTTCCCCTTTTCTCTATTGGGGAAAGCAAGGAGGTGGTTAGATGCAGAGCTGGCTAATTCTATCACTACTTGGGATGATCCTGCTCAGAAATTTTTGATAAGGTTCTTTCCGTCTGGAAAGACAGCAAAGCTGAGGAGTGAGATATTGAGTTTCAGATAGAGAGATGATGAGAATCTGTACCAATCTTGGAACCGATTCAAATCTATGTTGAGGGATTGTCCCCATCACCACCAAGATAATGAAGTGTTGATGCATACTTTCATTGAGGCTCTCGACCCCAACACTAAAATTCTACTTGATTCAGCTGCAGGTGGACAAGCTTTAGAGAAGACTTATGATGAATTATATGCTTTGTTGAATCATATTTCGCAGGGAAATCCAGACTAGCATGGTGATAATTCTAGGAATTCTACAAAGAAGGTTGTTGGGAAACTAGATGTGGATGTAGTTACGGCATTATCTGCCCAAATTTCAGCTATGCAAAACATGATGAACAATCACTTCAACAGTTTGAATTTGGGGCAGCAACAAGCTCCCGTAAATGCAGTACAGTAATAGGTTTCTGTGATGTGTAGTGTATATGGAAACGAGGACCATACCAGTGAGTTGTGCAGTGCAAATCCTATTTTCGTAAACTTTGTAGGTAATTCCCAAAGAGGAGTTGGAGCACAGAATTATGGAAATACTTATAATACTGGGTGGAAAAATCACCCAAACTTATCTTGGGGAGGTAATCAGAATCAATATAGACCTCAAGGATATGCACCACAATACAACCAACAGCAGGGTCAAGGAAAGCAAGTGGGTGCTAAGCCTGGAGATATGAGAGTGGAAGATATGTTGAAGCAGATTATGGCAGAGCAAGCTAAGCTGGCAGCAGATGTGAGAAACAATCAGTTGGCTACTCAAAATTTAGAGAAGCAAATTGGTCAGTTAGCAAATGCACAGAATACAAGGCCTCAAGGAGGTCTTCCAGGTGATACCGAGCCAAACCCAAAGCAGGTGAATGCTATTGTTACTCGTAGTGGTAAGCAGCTAGAGGATATAGTTCCACCAGCAAAAGAATTGGAGCCGAAAGTAGTTATGGTTGAAGACAAACAAGTTGAGTCTGCCAAAAGCTCCAAAGATGATAAAGTAATCCATAGTGTAAAGTTGCCTCCTCCTTTTCCTTAGAAGTTTAAGAAGAAGAAGGAAGATGAATGCTTTGGTAAGTTCATTGAACTACTGAAACAAGTGCACATTAATTTGCCTCTTGTGGATATCTTGCAGGGTATTCCAAAGTATGCTAAGTTTGTGAAAGATATTGTGGGAAACAAGAGTAGATTGACAGAGTATTCCACAGTTGCACTAACTGAGGAGTATAGCTCTCGCATTCAAAACCGGTTACCCACCAAGCTAAAGGATCCTGGAAGTTTCACTGTAAAAATTACTCTGGGAGATCATGGCTGTGCTTGTGGATTGTGTGATTTGGGGGCTAGTATAAATCTGATGCCCACTTCAGTTTTCAAGGAGTTGGGTTTGGGTCGTCCTAAGCCTACTGCTATTATTTTACAGCTTGCAGACCTGTCCGTGACTAGATCTGATGGTATTGTTGAGGATGTTCTGGTTCAAGTGGGTTCGTTGATCTTTCCAGTTGATTTTATGGTTCTGAATTTTGAGCCTGACTCGGAAGTCCCATTTATTTTGGGGCATCCGTTTCTGGCCACAGGAGGTGCGATCATTGACGTAGTAGTCGGGAAACTGACTATGCGAGCTCATGATAAAGTTGAGGTTTTTGATGTTTATAGGGCTTTGAAGCTACCAGAAATTTATGAGAACTTGTCAGCTATTACAGCTATAGATTTGGCAGCTGAAGACATCCACACTTTGTCTATAGATTCGTTGGAAAAAGTTTTGATGGGGCAAGATATTTTTAGTGATGCGGAAGCTATTGATATGGTGCAGGTTCTTGATATTATGGGCATCCATGCCAAAGAGGGTGGATGTGAACCTTTAAATCATCCACTTGGTCCTCCACCCAAGCCATCAATTGAGGAGGCACCATATCTTGAATTGAAAGAACTTTCGTCTCATCTTCAATATGCTTTCCTAGGTGATAATGAGACCCTTCCTATTATTCTTGCAGCAAATTTGTCAAGGGAACAAGTTGAGGCAGTATTAGTGATACTCAGATCAAGAAAGAAGGGTATCGGTTGGCAGATGTCTGACATCCATGGTATTAATCTAGGTTTGTGTATGCATAAAATTTACATGGAGGAAGGGCATAAGCTGAGTGTGCAACACCAACGATGCTTAAATCCAGTGATGAAAGAAGTGGTAAGGAAAGAGATAATTAAGTGGTTAGATTCGGGCATTGTTTACCCTATTTCTGATAGTACGTGGGTTAGTCCAGTACAGTGTGTTCCAAAAAAATGTGGTATGACTGTGATCACGAATGATAATAATGAGTTGATTCCCACAAGAACTATGACTGGGTGGCTTATTTGCATGGATTACCGAAAACTAAATGATGCTACGAGGAAAGACCATTATCCAATCCCTTTTATTGATCAGATGTTGAATCATTTAGCTGGGCAGGAATATTATTGCTTTCTTGATGGGTATTCCGGATATAATCAAATTGCTATAGATCCTCAAGATTAAGAGAAGACTACATTCACATGTCCTTACGGCACTTACGCTTTCAAGTGTATGCCCTTTGGATTGTGTAACTGTAACACCCTATACCTTCCTAACCTTACTTGACGATGTTGAACAATGTTTACTTAGGTGTCGAGAGCCATAAGTTTGTATTTTGTAATGTTATTGATGAGATAATTGATATTGGGCCTCGTACATGTGATTAGACCTTCGTAGGAGGTGTTTTATGACTTCGTGGAGCATTTGTGGGTTTAAAAAATGAGGCTTGGAGGACCTCCAAACAAAGGATATTAAAGGTAAGAAGTAAGCTAAAGAATAGAACTTGAAGTATCTAACCGAACCCCAAAAGAAAAGTCGAAAACGAAAATTTAAAAAAAAAAATAAGAGGTAGGGCGCGCCCAGGGGCATGCCAGGCCGCTCTGGGCTAAAATTTTTAGCCCACAGGCAGAAAGTTGGCGTGCCCAAGGGCATGCCAGGCTGCTTGTGCGCGCCTTTCAAAAGTTGGAAATTTTTCTAAGTCCCAAGGGTGCCCGGGGACGTACCGAACCGCTTTTTGCCACATTTCTTCTACAAACAAGAGCATATACATGGAATGATTTAAGTATTATATTGGTATTCTAATTTGGTAAAAATTACTCGTGGACGAATTTGACATCCAAATGACGGTTTTACCCTTTTGGTCAAAATAAGCCGTACGTGGCTAGAATCACTTGTTTTGGGGATTGAGGCTACGAATATAAATCATGTGAGTGGGAATATTGTCTTACCACATATGAAATGATTTAAACATGAGAAATTATTGATTTTATTGGGTTAAGTGATTTGGGCTCAATAAAAGCCCAAAATAAGGAAGAAAACATGGGCCAAGAATAGGTCAAATGACCCATTCTTCCATTGACCAAGCCAAACATAGCATTAAATGCCAAGAGTGGATAAGTATGACCCCAAGGCTTATATAAAGGTGCCAAAATCAGATTTTTATCACATAAAACTCTCATGCCAAATCTAGAATTTTCTACAAGCCTCTTCTCTCAACTCCAAACCCTAAGGCACTTCTTGGAGCAAGATCATTATTTTTCAAGCTTGGGTAAGTGATTTTTCTTATGGATTAATATATTATATGCATGGGAGAGTATGTATATCATGTTGGTTATGCTTGGAAGTGTTGAACATGGCACTTTATATTTTTGTAAAAGATGTGTCATCTATGGAATTTAAACTTGAAAGATAACTTGTGGTCTTGATGAAAGTGCATGGTATGGATGAAATATCAACATGTATGGTGTGATTATGGTCCTAAACTTATTATTTTTCTATAAGTGTAAATTATGAGATTTTGGCCGATTTGTTGTTGTGAGGTGTATTGAAGTGATTTGATGGAATAATTGTGATGTTGTGGTGATGAAGAATGGAAAGTATGAACTTGGTGTGACATGCTAGTGGTTTAGGATATTTTGGTCAATGTTGGGAATATTGTGGAATTATTGGTATGATAATTTCATACATGGTATTGTCAAGGGGGAAATGACATTTTTAAAGGCAAACATGAAACTCATTATTATTATATGCATTTGTAAGATAGTTGGTGGTTAATCTAAATCCCATAATGTATTTGTGTTGTAGATCAAGACGTAAAGAAGGATACGGACTATTGTTTTCACATATAGGATTGAGTTTTCATATTGAGACGATAAGGTATGTAAGGTTACTCTTTCCGTATACTTCTGCAACATATTGTTCACATTGACGTTGGGCTTGTTCTATTCCGAGAGGTTTTGAAGTATATCAATTCAGGTTGACATATGTTGTTATTCATATGTGTCCTATTCTTAGATGACTTATGATTCACTTATCTCTTATTCATTGATTGAAGTTCCAAAGTTGTCATAACGTTGTCAATTCTAAAAGAACTATCTCAACGAGAGTAAGATGTAAGAAGAATCTATTTATTCTTGAAAAGCATTTTTTCCAATCATGTCATGTTCCAAAGTCTAATATTATTATGATTATCTTTGTACCAATCTTTCACAAGTCAAAAGTTCCAGTAATGTTGTAACTACTATAAGAATATGTTTCAAGGAAAGTGACGACGTAAGGAGAATCTATTCATTCTTAAGTCACATATTCCTCATTCATTAGTCGTTGTTGTTCATGAGTTACATAATTATGGACATGTTCCAAAAGTCCCAATAATGTTATGTTCTTAAGCTTCCAATAATGTTGTGACTATAGATATATACATTAATCTCTCATAACTGATTGTATCAATCTCTCATAAATGGATGAATCAATCTCTCGCCAGTAAAGGTATGAATCTCTTAAAAGTTAGAAACAAAGTAATGCATATTGGTTGGTTGCGAGAGTACGGGTGGTAGCTCTAGAGGCATAAGCCTAGCTCGAGCCGATTCTGAATTTGTTGGATCAGGGGGCAGTCCTAGAGGCATAAGCCTAGCTCGAGCCGATCCTGACAGGTGGTAGCTCTAGAGGTAATAACCTAGCTCGAGCCGAACCTAATATGTTGGTTTATGGGTGGCAGCTCTAGAGGTAATAACCTAGCTCGAGCCGAGCCCGATATATTAATTTATGGGTGGTAGCTCTAGAGGCAA
Source organism: Capsicum rhomboideum (assembly GCA_031232105.1). NCBI lineage: Eukaryota > Viridiplantae > Streptophyta > Magnoliopsida > Solanales > Solanaceae > Capsicum > Capsicum rhomboideum. The sequence goes on along the minus strand of CP124713.1, from coordinate 83,501,827 downwards.
AGTCCTAGCTTGAGCCGATCCCAACATAACGTTATGTTATGTTAAGACCCACTGATCAGTTGGGGCCCGGGTATGATATGATATAAGCGATGAGGAATAAACAATAAAGCGAATAAAATATTTTATGTAAGGTATATGGTACCACATATGCAGATCGATGGGTTATTCATATTGACTATCCTATTACATTTTGATTCTATTGACGTATTTGCGATAGTTTCATATGGCCTTACATACTCAGTACATTTTATGTACTGACCCCTCTTGGGGGATTTACCTTACTTGCTTCAGGCGCAGATACTAGTTGAGCTCCATAGTAGGTTGCGGATCTTTTGCGGACTTTTGGTGAGCTCTAGTTGGTTTGGGGCTTTCTGAGTTGCTATGTACATTTATTTTGGTATTGTATATGTATAGAGCGGGGTCTTGTCCCGACTCTAGGTTGGTTATGGTTATGTATCTGTAGAGGCTTTTTAGATATTATGGGACAGATGAAGAAATGTAAGAAATGTATGTTTTGTCTTGAAGGCCCCAACGGCCAAGTTTCATAGTTATCATGTATGTTTCATTGTTTCCGCTATTGGCATTTTGTATCTATTTATGGTGATGATGTTTATTGAGTAGCATGCGCATGAGTGTGTGAGGATGGAGATTGGTTCTCTCGGGCCTTATCGACTCCGAGTGTCAGTTCGGCCCGAATGGGATTTCGGGTCGTGACAGTAACGCACTGGCTACTTTTCAGCGTTGTATGATGGCTATTTTCTATGACATGGTGGAGGAGTTCGTAGAGATTTTTATGGATGACTTTTAAGTCTTTGGTAACTCTTTTGAGTCATATTTGAAAAACCTTCATAGAGTCCTTGCTCGGTGTGAAGAAACTAATCTTGTTCTCAATTGGGAAAAGTGCCATTTCCTTGTGACGGAAGGTATAGTTCTTGGACATAAAGTGTCAAAGCAGGGGCTCGAAGTTGATAGAGCAAAGATTGAAGTTATCGAGAAATTACCTCCACTTGTGTCAGTGAAAGGGGTGCGTAGTTTCTTGGGGCATGCTGGGTTTTACAAACGACTCATTAAAGATTTTTCCAAGATTGCACGCCCCATGTGCACACTCTTAGAAAAAGATGTTAAGTTTGTATTTTGTGAGTCATGTGTGAAGGCTTTTGAAGTATTGAAGAAGAAGCTGGTGGAGGCACCTATCCTTATTGCTCCTGATTGGGTTTTACCATTTGAGCTCATGTGTGACGCAAGTGATGTTGCAGTGGGTGCAGTTCTTGGGCAGCGGAAGAATAAGATATTTCACTCTATTTATTATGCGAGCAAGACCCTTTATGCAGCCCAAGTGAATTATACGGTGACTGAAAAGGAGATGCTAGCTTTGATGTACGCATTAGATAAATTTAGATCATATTTGGTGGGTACTAGCGTCATTATATACACGAATCATGCTGCTATACGTTATTTTTTCAACTAAAAAAATGCAAAGCCGAGGTTGATTAGATGGGTCTTATTGTTACAAGAGTTTGATTTGGAGATTAAAGATAGGAAGGGGTCAGAAAATCAGATTGCTGACCATCTTTCTAGACTTGAGAGCTCGACATATGTAGTTGATGATGGGCGTATTTGTAAGGAATTTCCAGATGAGCAATTGTTCATTTTAGGGGATGATGAGTTGCCATGATATGCCTACATTGTGAATCTATTGGTAAGTGGGCTATTTCCTCCTGATTCTAGTCCTCAGCAAAAGAAGAAGTTGTCATATGAGGCACGTTCCTATATTTGGGATGAGCCTTATTTATTCAAGCAAGGGCCTGATTAAGTGGTAAGAAGATGTATTCCGGATGCTGAGGTGAAGCAGGATTTGGAGAGATGCCACGCATCACCTTATGGTGGTCATCATGGTGGTGAACGCACAGCCCAAAAAATTTTGCAATCAGGTTTCTAATGGCCTTCTATATTTAAAGATGCTTATGCATTTGTGAAGAGTTGTAACCAATTCCAACGTATGGGGAAGATTGCAAAGCGACATGAGATGCGCTTAACTAATATCTTAGAAGTTGAAATCTTTGATGTATGAGGGAAGATTTTATGGGCCCTTTCCTAAAGTCGAATGGAAATCAATACATACTTGTAGCAGTGGATTATGTGTCTAAGTGGGTAGAGGCTGCTTCTCTTCCTACGAATGATTCCAAGGTTGTGTAAAGTTCCTTCAAAAACATATCTTCACGAGATTTGGAACTCCAAGAGCTATTATTAGCGATGGAGGTTCACACTTTATAAATTATTGGGTGAAGAGTGTGTTGGCAAAATATGGTGTTAGACACAAGGTCTCAACAGCGTATCATTCTCAAACAAGTGACCAAGTGGAAGTGTCTAATCGCGAGATAAAACAAATCTTGTAAAAGACGGTGAATACTTAGAGGAAAGATTGGTCACTCAAGCTAGATGATGCTCTTTGGGCCTATCGAACTGCGTATAAGACTCCTATAGGGACTTCTCCCTATCATCGTGTCTTTGGGAAAGCATGCCACCTCCCGATTGAGCTTGAGCACTGAGCATATTGGGCGGTGAAGAAGTTGACTCTAGATCCGGAGTTGGATGGTAACAGGAGGTTGTTGCAACTCCATGAGTTGGAAGAGTTTCATTTCCATGCTTATGAAAATGCGAAGATCTAAAAGAAGAAAACAAAGCGATGGCACGACAAGGACATCCTCCACCGCACTTTCGAGCCAGGCCAGTTGGTACTATTATTTAACTCGAGACTTAGGTTGTTTTCGGGCAAGCTAAGATCTAAGTGGAGTGGACCTTTTTAGGTTAGTCGCACGACTCCTCATGGTGTTGTGGAAATCTTGAATAAAGAGGATGGTACGATATTTATGGTGAATGGCCAGAGATTGTAGCATTATTTTGGTGAAGAAGAGAAGCAGAAGGAGGACGTGCTTCACCTTGATAATAATTAAGCTGAGTGTGGTCGAGCCGCGATATTAAACCAGGCGCTACATGGGAGGCAACCCATGCATGTATTGTAATAGTTAGGAATTATAAAGTAAAGATACAAAAAGAAGAGTCATGCCACAACCAAAACTAAGGCGGTTGATGGGAGGCAACCCATCTCTTTTAAAAAATTTCTTTTCTAACTTAGTTCTAGGATTTTGTGTTTATGCAGAGACACACGGAGCATTTTTCCATGAAAATCCATGAGAAAAAGGTAAAATTGGTGGATAGATGATCATTTGAAGGTGCCGGGCAGGTAGGACATGCTTTGGAGCAAAGTTTTACGTCTTGGGACTTGTAAAAGCCCCAAAATTATGTAAGAAATGTGGAAAATCGCTCAGGTATGATGTTAAGTATGGGGCGCGGTACCTGGCGTGCCAGGCTGCACTTTCCCAAAAACAATTTCTACCTAGGCAGTGGTCAAGCGCGCCAAGGGGCGTGCCAGGCAGCCTGCGCCCAATTTTTTTTGCGACTGGCAGTAGGCAGGCGCGACACAAGGCGTGCCAGGCCGCTACCCCTTAAGTTTTTTTGGGTAAAAATTTTATGAATCGTGCCTAGTCTAACCGACCCACCCCATCCCATCTCTTTTAAATCCCCAATTCTTTTTATTTCTCACAAACCTTCTCCAATTCAACACCTAAGGCATGATTTTTCTCTCCCTAAAATCAAAAATTCTCTCCTCCTTTTCTCTACTCTTGCCCACACATAGCTCAAATTCTCACCTTCTCATCTTTGGGTTGTGTTTACAAGACTCCATAAAGCTATCAAGGTATGTTTCTTTAAGCTTTCTCTCTCTAGAATGCTATGAGCATGTTGAAATTGTGGGGATTCTTGGAATTTGAATTTGTGATGCCTCGTAAGTCTTTGTAGTTTGACTCGCTTCTTATACTATTGTTTAAATTTATGGGGTGTCCTGAAGATGAACTTGAAGTACATGTGCAATTGTTCTTATTAATCTTATTTTTAGATGAAATAATTGAAAGTGGGTTTAGCTTTATTGGTGATAATTAAGAGAATTGGTGGTTGAAATCACTTGATACAACTCATATGTTGTTGAATATGTGTGAATCTTGTTTGAATTCTTGAGTAAAACAAGTAAGTCATTCAAATGATAATTATGGGATTGTTGAACTTGTGTTGGGAATGTTTAATTTGTCTATAGTTTGGACTTGGTAATTGGTCATTACGTGATGAGCAGAAGTCTGAGTACCCTACACCCATATATTTTGACTTGGTGCTAAGCAACTCAGTGTGGGGTGGCCCTTAAAGCCAACGCCCATTGAGTTGGTTAGCTATTTTTACATAGGGAATTGCCTTGCTTGTGGAACTTTGTCACAGTTACAATGTCAGAATCTAATGTGGTTTCTTCCATTTCTCACAAGCGTCGACAGTCAGGAAATAAGGTCCCTACGGCTCCCCCAGTCCCGAAAGGTCAGAAATGAAAATATGGGATAAATACGGTCTCTAGTGCAGGAAAGAGTTGGTATAAGAGCCACCCCAAAGCCAAATACTTTGCGGATGAATGTATTGATAGGGCCAGTCTAGCTCGAACTTACCCTAAGATATTGGCTTGTATTGTGCAAGTAGGTATGGGGTTCATCTTCGACAGACCTACGGATTGTAACCTTCATCTAGTGAGGGAATTATATGCTAATTGGAACCCGAATGCACCTACCAGATCGGTGGTTGTATGAGGGTCGGTTGTTATACTTGATTCCTTGGGCCTTAATGGATGATTGGGAGTAAACACTCAGGCTAGTCCCCTCGACCTACTCAGGCTGAATGTTAGGCCTCCCTATGCAGAAATTCGACACACTCTTTACGCCAACGTTCGACAGTGAGATGGTTGGGCCATCACAAAAGAGGGTACCACATGAGTCTACCCTATACTCATTTCAATAAAGAGGCGCGAATTTGGTTGAAGATTGTGTGTTGTTGCTTGATTCCGGGTAGCCACATGATGGAGGTCACTAGGGACCGTGTCTGTCTGGTGTATGCTCTCATGACTGATGTGGAAATTGATGTAGGTTTTGTGTTGCTGTCGGCTATGCGCCATATTGTCTCCAATGAGGTCTTCGCTATGCTTTTGGCGGAATATTGACTAAATTAATGAGAGCATTCGAAGTGCCCGAAGAGGCATTTGATTATCATCCTCCTATGGTGCAAACACCTGTGGATGTCACCCATACCAGGGCACCTGATGCACTTGGACCCACTCTCACCTTAGCAGAGTGTCATGCTCGAGATGATGGGATTTTAGCCCGTATGTATGGGTTGGAGATGCTACGGCACAGGACTGGGGGTCGGCCCTCTACGGCGGAAGAGCTGAGCCAAGTTGAGAGGGATTATCCTCTTAATGAGAATGCCATGGTATTGTTGAGAATTGGGCCTGATTTTGTTGAGCCTGTGGATGATGATATCCCTACAAATGAGAATGACCGCCAGACCGATTCTGATGATGACGAGGTAGAGGCGGATGATACACCGCTAGAAGTCCACGGGCGGAGGACGACGATTTCCTTGATTGAACAGGGAGCTCCTTACACCCTACTCTTACAATGTTTATTTTTTGTAGCATTGGGGACAGTGCTAATCTTTTAAGTGTGGGGTGGGGTATTATGGGATTCCTTTGTATGTATGTATATGTGTGTGTCTGTATGTTTCTAGTTGTTTTATTTTGGGTTCCTTAGCCATTGTTTTTGGTTCTTTTACTAAGGATAGTCCCTTTGAACCGTAGAAAACCACAAAAAGATTTCAAATTTATTATTTATTTTGGTTTTGGCTTTTATTACTTTTGAGTCTATTTTAGTCATAGGATTAAGGGCTTTGCTCTATGATGGATGGATGACGACCGTCTTAAGAGCAAATAAGTCATGTCTTGTTGGGTGTTCTTGCTTGCTATACAATTTTCATACACATGTTAAACATGCTAAGATATACAATAGCAAGTGTTGAGACACCTAATGCTCACTTAGTTGACTTGATAAGTTGCTTAATATTGAACTTGTGCATGACTTCGTATAAATTGTATGGTGATCCTGCTTCAGTTAAACATGTGCCATATGTGAGTGAGGTTTTTGTGATATTCCATGTGCATAATGATGTCTAGAACTTGCCCGTTATGTTTGCAAAGCAAAATAAAAGGTGTTGAGTTTAGGAGATGATATAGGCATTTCTTTGATAGCCATCTTTTATACCGACTTTATCTACCCTTTTTGCATGATCTTAGTTAGCCCCGTTGAGCCTTTAGCCTATTCTTTGGTAGCCTTACATGTAGCTTGATCCTTTTCTTTCAATGAACCATAATTTGATCCAAAACTCCTCAACGCTTTAATTGAGAAATTAAGATGGTAAGGAGTGTAAAGAAAAAAAATTGAAGAAGGAACAAGTGAAATTGAAACCCCAAGTAAATAGCCTTTGGATGTGTAAAAAAGTTTATGTGTTGTTAGTAGGGAGTATGGTAATGAGAAAAAAGAAAAAAAAGAAGTGAATCATTTGTTGATAGGGAGTATGGTAATGAGAAAAAAGAAAAAAAAAAGTGAATCATTTGTTTATAGCAGTTACTCCTTGCCTAATATGCTTAAGCTAGCTTAAAGATATGGGGCAACACAAAAGAGAGTTAGGAAGATAAAAGTGGTGGAAAATAGGTTGGTTGAAGGTGATCTTAATGTAATTTGTAGTGTATTAAAGCGTTTAGGAAAGATAGTCACTATTCTTGACCAAATAGTTCCTACCCGTACCTTATACTACATTACAACCCTTAAAGTCCTAATTGATCTTGAGCTTTAACATTTTGAAATTAGTGGAGTACTACACTAAGGGCAAGCTTATGGTTCATCTTGTGTTGCATGTGAATTCTTTTATAGAGTGAGTGAACTTTTACTCATGCACCCATTTAATAATTACTTTGTGTGAAATATTGGGTGATTCTCTTGTGGTGAGGGCGCATGTTTAGCAAAGTGTGGTGATCTTTTGGTAACGTGTCATGCATAGATTAGCAACTAGAAAGTTGTTTTGTGAGAATAGGTTGTTTCAATTTGTTATTTACTTGTTAGTGATACTAGCATGTTAGTGCATAATTTGATGAATGTGGTTGTGTAGCTATGCAGGAATACCTATTATGTGTCGGTTGTCTTGAGTCGCCCGGGTTTGAGTGTAGTTATTGTTCGAGGACAAACAAAGGTTCAAGTGTGGGGTGGTGATCTAAGGCATATTTATATGCCTTATGGCCGTTTTTGACCCATGTTTACCTTAGTTTTGAGAGCAATACGTATGTATTTTGTATGGTTTTGATGGACTATGTGATATTGGGCTAACAAATGTGATTAGACCCTTGCAGGTGGAATTTGCAACTATTTGGAGCATTTTTGGCGTGGAAAGCGAGGCTTGGAGGAGCTAGGAGCGAAGGATATTGAAGATAAGAGTCAACCCAAAGAGTTGAACTTGAAGAATCCAACCAAATCCGCAAAGAGAAGTCGACGAAAGAAAAAAAATCAGAAATTAAGGGCCTGGCGCACCAAGGGGCATGCCAGGCCGCTTTTGGCAAAAATTCCACCCATGGAGGAAGCAGGGGGGAGCGCCCAGGGGCGTGCCAGGCCGCCTGGGAGCACCTTTTCAGAGGAAAAATTTGCCTAAGTGCCAGGCGCGCCCAAGGGCATGCCGGGCCACTTTTTGGTAAATTTTTACCTAGCAATTTTGTCTATAAATAGAGCTTTTGGGTTATTATATCATAATTCCATCTTCGCTAGACTACTTTGGGCCATTTTGGGCATTGAAATTAGGTTTCATTCTTCATCTTTTCAGTTTTAATTTCTTTTTATGGTATTTTATCAACTTAGGTTGTTAATTGACGTTATGAGTAGCTAGAATCCCTCTTTCTTGGTGTTGAGGCTATGAATATGATTCTCTTGAGTTGATTTTAATGGTTTTTGCTGAAGTTTATCATAAATTGGTTATTCTTATATTCTTAATTTTATTATTTTAATGCTTGATCACCATTGAAATAAATCCCTTGTCTTGAGGTTAGCTCGAGAGAGAAACTAAGAGATGGAACGTGGGGTATAAGGAGCGTGATCTGTACTCGCGGAAGGGATTCCAAGAGTTTGATATGTGGTTAGGACCGAGAGGTACCTAATCCACTGCTCTTGTTCAATTATGAGAAGATAGCTTAAATGTATTAGAATTGGTTAAACTTATCACCGCTCAATGACGTAGTTAGGTTTCCAATTTCTAGTAGAAGGTTATAGTTTGGAGACGAATATAATTATAACATTAACCTCTTGATCAATAACCAAGATAAACGACTCAATTTTCTTAAACCAGTAACAATTATGCTCAAGAGATGACATTCGGAGTGCCTTGACCCTGGGAATTTACTTTTTATTGACTTTTCAAGCATATTTGCAAAAACTAAAGTTACGGTAGCGAAGATAGGAGTTCATAGTCCGCAATCATTTAATTTTTAGTAACAAATCCCTTTTCCTTTTCGCAACACTAGTTTTTAATTATTGTTTGACGTCTAGAATTGATTTCTGTTGACGAAAGTCCCTTGGGTTTGATATCCGGCTCTTTTAAAGGAGCCACTTTATTACTTGAACGATCACGTACACTTGCGTGTATAGATGGGTCGCAACAATCATAATGGCACGCTCATGGTTCCCCAGCATGGCCACTACAAGTAAGGAAGTTTAAGGTAGAGTCGACATACGGTTGGTCTTCACGAACCGTACCTTCATTATAGGAATCGTGAGGTCAACCGTACTAATTGACCCAATTTTTCATCCTACGAGAACCCCTTCTCACGAATATTTGTACAATTCACATGCTTATATAATAATTCATACAGCTACTCATGGGGAACTACACTGGGTATGTTGTTGTTGTACTCATGGGGAACTAGAAGAAATATGAGATTGGCCACGACTTATGATTCAAGGCACGAATCATGGCGTCATGTCACGGGTCATACCATTAAGTCGTAAGTCCCAGGTGAGTTTTCTAATCTATTCATTATTTTGCTATACAAGTTGTGGATTCATCAGTAGTGGTTGTGATTAAATAGTCATTTTCTTTAAAAACAAGTGGTCCGACCCGACCCAACCAATCCTTTCCTCTTTCCCTAAATCCCTAAATCCGCACCCGATTACCCTACTTTCCTATTCAAATCTGTGCGCAAGAACTCCCTCCAACATAGTCCATTCACATTATCACCCTAATCACTCAATTCACTCTTTCATCCTCTTTATTACCTAATTAAATCCTTATTCAAAAGCATTACACAGTAAACTCGAACATACACCATCTCAAGCTTTAAATCTCTAATTGAAGTAAGTAAACTCCCTTAATTTTAACTTGATTGAAGAATTTTACTGACACCCATGGGTTCTCCACCTTCTTTGATTATTTGCAAGAACCCTAGGTTAATTATAAGATGGAATTTTGTGTGTTGGACCAGCAAAGCGAACCATAAGTTTCTTGCTCTAATTGCGTGATGTATGTGCAAATTAGAACCTATAAAATATGGAAACTAATGTTTTTGATGCTTGGCTTGTAAACGTTGGTTTTGGGTATTCATACCCATTGAGTCGATAGGCATTATGATCCATAATCGCCTCAGAAATAAAGCACATATTATTTTACCCACCCAACTCCCAACAATCCTAATTGATTGTTCAAAATGGATGAAGTCTGAGTAGCTCAACATGCTTTAATATGTAAACAAGAGGAATTTGTGATATTTGTGATTCCCATGATCATAAATTCATGTTTAAAATTGAGTGGTATGATGGAAACTTGATAACTTCAATCCATGCAGATATTTACAACCTAAGAAAGTAATTTCACTGTTGTAACCTTAATGTGGAATGAAATTATCAAGTTTAGGAATTGAAATTGTTATAAAGAAGTCAAGAGCATGATTTATGACTGACTTCACAACTTGTGGCTTCAACTAACGAGTAGCGATATCAGTCGCGACCCCTACTTCTGAGAAAGTGAATTGAAATATTTCAGGAACTCTTAGGTGCAAGCCAACTAACAAGTCATATGATCATCTCACAACTCGTTGATTGACTCGTACTGAGTGAGATTTGTTTGAAAGTTTTCTGGATTTTTAACTCACGAGTCAAGGTATGAGTTGTACTTACAAGTAAAGACTCATTAACTGACCCATACTAATGATCAACAACATACTTCATGTGTTTTATTCGTTAATATTTGAGACTAATATTTACAACTACAAGTACCATATTTCCAAAGAATAATGCAAAGAAGGGTAGAGATAAGGAACTCTCTAAGAAATAGCAAGCGGAAGCTTTGAAACATAAAATGAGGGATGAGTTGAGTAGCTATGAAGAATCAAATGGATCTGAAAAGGTATAAAAAAAAATAGAAGAGATCCAATTTGAGCATTGCGACACCAAGCTAAGGACAGAGAAACTGAATATAACTCAAGACTTAGCAGTTTTCTCGACTCCGTTATAGCTCTCCAGTCTGACTAGGAAGGGGAATCATCCAGTGAGGAAGGTGGAAGTGAATCCTACAAAGAATATGAAATCGAGTCCGACACTAAGGACTCCAATGTAAAAAATATTGGGACTGAGAATTCAGCTGCTACTCTTCCACCTCCAGTCTTCATAAGATAAGAGTAGGGTGAGCAATACACTCAGTGATGGATGGTCCCGAGTATGCAGGCCATTTATGACAGGGACTTAGCTGCAAATGACAAAGAAAACCCCAAGTGGAATATTTATGAGGAACCTAGATTAGTGACTGCTGGGATTAGAGGTATGCCCGAGATCAAAGAATTGCTCAATAGGTATAAATTCAGTTAGATGGTGAGCCTTCAGGTAGATACAGTCCTGAGTTGGTTTAAGAACTTTATGCTACCTATACAGCTACGATGAAAAATCAGACTCCTCAAAGGAAAATTTGGAGGAATGAACCCGCATTACCTATTGTTCTGGTTTGAAGCACACCGGTATATATATTTGAGCACACTATCTCATACTTCTTATATGGTCCTAAATATGAGGCTCCGATAAACACTATGGAGTATGATTGTAGGGTCAAGGCACTAAAGAAGGTAAAAATGTTACGTGTGGATGATAAGAGATTGCATTATACCTAGTTGGCTAAGACTATTTCCACCAAGAAAATTGACGTAGAATGGCTAGCGGGTAAGAGTCACAAATCAAAAAGGCAACTCTGAACTTCAAAGAAAAATTCTGGTGGTCATTAGTGAGACATTTTTTAGGTCCATCCATCAATGGAAACTTCGTGACTTTGGATTGACGAGCAGTTATAGCTAGAATTATGTATAGGTATGCATTGAACATACCTAAATATATTGTGGAGGAGATACTAGATAAAGAATTCTTTCCCGCACTTGGTTTCCCATCTGTGTAGAGAGTCTGGAGTGCCTATATTGCCGATTGTGGATCATTTTATTGAGGTAAATAAGACTACCAACATCGGGCTGATCAGAGATGACACAAACCCCATGTCCAAGGATAAAACTCAACTTTCTAGTTCATCAGGTGTGGCCTTATTTATGGAGTTTTTCTAGAGGGGTGAATAGATTGAGACCTCAGGTTACAGTAATTTTGACATAGCTTCCATAGGTTCACAGGTTGAAACTACAACCCTGGAGGCTAGCACTTCTACAGCTACTACTACTACCCCCACTACAACACCGACTTCTGTATCCACTCTGCCTACCACAATAACACCAACTTCTACATCCATTCCATGCCCTTTGCATACTGACCTAGTCACAGTCTCATAGGAGTTTCTAAATGACATGTCTAGGCGATTGGTTCATACCGAGAGACAATAGACTCACACTAATATGCAAGTTAAGATCTTAATGGACCAAGTGAAACTATGGGTGAAAAAAAGTTGCGGACACTTCGAGGGTCCTAAATAGTCATTTGGATAGTATGAGCAGAGTATGGATGAGTGATTGACAGCTTTACAAGTGCTCGAGTTGGCAAAATAGTTTAAGGATCTTGCATCACTTCGAGCGGAGGTGAGAGAGTTGGCATTATGATATGATCCTATGGAACCATTGTCGATAGTTATTCCAGTTGTTGAGGAGGAGCCTGAGTTAGACCTCCCAGTAATTAATTTCTTCACTCATGAGCCATCTACAAGGGTGAGTGGAAAGAGAATAAGGGAAGATGATGATTTGATGTGGTCGATGAGGATAGGGATGTCTAAAAGGCCACAAAGGCCTCCAGAATTTATTATCACTTGCAGATGATCAAGCAAGAGAAGCGGGAGTGAGAAGTATCTACGAGTTTGACAGTTATGGGTGTCCCTGGTTCTAGAGAAGAGAGATATGTTGATGATCCTTTATTATTGAGTGCGCCGACCATCGCTAGGACCACTGTTATTGCTATTGATACTTTGAGTACGTCTGCCCCGATCGATACCACTATTGTTGATACTGAGGCTACCTCTGTAGACTGTATTGATACACCAGACTCATGCACCTAGGAAAACTGAGTGCAGTCTTGGTAGAAAAATGAATGGAATGAGTTTTGAATAGAAAATGGAGACCCCTCCAAAGTTTTTGTGTTGTGTGTTTGTACTTTGATAAAAATACCTCTATGGATCTTTGCATGACATTATATATGTTGATGTGTTAATCTGTTCTTGACCTAGGACATGGATCCAATAGTTAGTAATTGATAGTGAAACCCTATGCCATGTATGTGAGATATACTTGTATAGTTCTTGCGTTGCGTATGTAATCTAGAACTTGAATGGTTAGCCATTCTAATATTATAGTAAATTTGGTTAGGAAAGGATCATAATCTATTTTTGATTAGCAGTCCGCTCTAGCCTAAATAACCGTACATGAATGTAAAATCCTTGATTCCTGATTTGAGCCTGAATTGACCCTTTTTGTTGATTAACCGAATCACCTTCCCAAGTTATCTTTGAACCTTTATTTTGGCCCTGGTCCCTCGTAGGACATTGTGACCTCAACTCGGCAAATTGCCTAAGTTGAGGTTGGCTACTGTAGAGGAAATGCGAAAAAAAGATTGGGTATGAAAAGAATAGATAAGTCTTCAAAGAAAGTAGGTGTGGTATGCTAAAAAAGAAAAGGAAAATAAAAGCAAAATGTTAAAAAAAAAAAAAAAAAAAAAAAAAAAAAAAATGAAAAAGAAAAGAAAAGTGAGCAGAAGAATTAGAAAACCACACCTGTGATTGAAAATGAATGAAAGAAGAAAAGGGAAGAAAAGAAAAGGTCAAGAGTGGAAGAAGAAGAAAAAAGAGTGTAGCACCAAGAAGGTTTGAGTCACTATTCCCAAAATATACCATACCCAAACCCAAGCCTACATTACAACTCGAGTAAAGTCCTATACTGATACTAGTCTGACTATCCAAAAATAGAAGTATAGAAAATAAGAACAAGCCTATGATATTGTACATGCATCGTTTGAACTTCTTGGTGAGTGTGAGTGCATTATTTGAGTCCCCATCTCTAAATGAGTGTATGTGTGTACAGGACTTTTTTGTATTGAGGGAATGAGGGTCATACTGTCAATTATTGATTGTTGGATGATTGTTGTTTGTGTATGCATAATTATTTATCAATATCATGATGTCATCCATTGATCTTTTGTGTTACTTTGATAAGTGAGGAATGATCGCAACTGATTCATAAAGATTTAAAAAAGAAGGGGATTGAATTAGTGAATGTGATGCCAAATGACATGTGACTTTCGTAGTTTTCCAAGGTTTCTTTTGCTTAAGTGTCGTGTTCTATAGTTTTTGTTTGTTGTTTGAGGACAAGCAAAATTTCTAAGTTAAGGGTATTGATGTGTCGTGGTTTCGCGACACTTTCGATGCCTAAAACATGGGATTGTTGTATGGTCGTAAGCACTTTTTGGTAGATTTGATGTGTGTTTGTGAGTTTGTGCAGGAAAACAAGTTTCAAAAGTAAAAAATTGAAAAAAGAGATGAAAAAGTACTAAGGACTGACTTATAGAGCTTAGGTACGACTCGTAGGGTTAGGGCACGAGTCGTACCGAGGCCCATTCTAATGATCAGCGTTGAGATCCAGAATAGTTGAAATTCAATTCAAATATACAACTTCAACTTATGAGTCATTAATTCAAGCCACGAGTCCATATGACTCATACTGATGGATTGTGAGAAGAAAGAATAGAAGGTTGAAAAGTTACGTCAGTCACCACGGATGGAAGCCACGTCCCTTATAATGAAGGTTTGAGTCATGATGACTCTTACTGAGAAGGCGTAAGAAGCAAATATTGAAAAGATGTAAAAAGGAATCATAAACACGAGTCATGATACAACTCGTATGATCTTTCAATGGGTCATAAGTTGAAACTACAGTCAAGATAAAAAACATCAAGGAGGAGTCGTGACCTAGACCTACGAGTCGTGAGAACATCATACGACTCGTAGGCACTGTCAAACCTGCAATCCCATTATGTTTAGGATAGGTTTTGTTTTTATCTATAAATACCTTCCCTAAGTTTTCATTTACAGTTTACGAACTCTTAAACCTTAGAAACGTATAACATTGTTTCGTTCTTGGGTTTTGGAGAATATTTCATACTTTGAATCTTGATAATTAAGCTTTCATTGATTATTCAATATTCTGGATTTCTTATTCTTGACTCGTAAGTTTATGATTATGAATTCTTCTACAAATTCTTATTGTGATCTTATGAACATGAGTACCAAAATCCTATAACAAGGTTTGTGGGAACCATGATTAATTAATGAAGTAGGTTAAAGTACTTAGTGATTCTTGATCGGTGTTTAGGCATGTATTGTTCTTCCCTTCTTATTGATTGCTTTTTAACAGTTGCAAATGTTAGAACTCGCCTTAATTATTTACTTGTTGGACCAAAGAGGTAGAGATAGGAAAATGGATTAATAATAAAGATTTGAGGCTATCAACCCTCATCTAATAGCTTAAGCCCTGTCTGGGAATAGCTAATTTGGGATCAAGGGTACGGGTTTGTAAAGCAAACACTCGTAGATGGACCAAGTTGCATGGTGATATTCACCTAGACAGGGGACCAACCATTTAGGTGAACATAACTTACAGAGTTTGCATTTTAAGCACTAGGATAGATCACTAGTGTGATACACTTACTAAGTTATGAAATCATGTGGAACACAATCCTATTCCATTCTTACTGATTATTACACACAACATAAAGTTGCTACCTATTAATTGTCACTAAATTTTGCAAATTGTTACTTGTTTATTTAAAAACCCCTTCCAAAATAATTGACTATTATCTTAAATAACCACATTGAAATGGTACCTAGCCATATTACCTGTGGAATCAACCCCAAACTAGTTGGTATCTATGTTTGATTCAGTGACCATTTTATACTTCACTTGTGAGGTGTGATTTGGGCAACATCATGGTTCAGGATGAAGACAGATATAAAGTTTGAGCACTTAAGGCCTGGTGGTTTGACTTAGAGGCTACCCATTTTCGAGTGGAAGTGGGAACAGATGGCTATGGACTTCGTGATTGAATTATCGCGTACATTCAATGGATTTGATTCTCTTTGGGTCATCGTTTAACGATTGACCAAGTCTGCTCACTTTCTACCAATTCAGTCTTCCTACAGTTTAGAGAGGTTTCCTAGATAATAGAAGATTAGCTACTCATAACTTTATTACAATCCAGCCAAATCATGAATAACAAAAGTTTAATTATTAAAGAAAGGAAAATTAACAAAAAAACCTACAAAGATATCGTTCTTCCACCTCTCTTTGTGTTCTAGGCTTGAATATCCTCTATAAATTGGATTTAGGATGTATTCATACAGTTCCTAAAAGTCTCGGGATGAAAGTACCCTAAAATAAAATTGGACCAACAAAAATTGGCCCAAAATTGCACTGAGGCAATGTCCCATGTGCTTCCACAAGCATTTCTGGTAGTAGGCTCGTCAAGTTTTGGAGGCTCCTCAAAATGTGTTTTTGTGTTGCCCAAGGCGACACCTTGGGTGGCACAGTGGTGCATTTTGTGTGTCTGCCAATTTTTCTTTACATTAAGCCTTCGTTCTTGGTCTTGCACCTTCATGCTTGTTCCTAGGTGATGTTTTTGAATCCTACTCAGATATCAAAGCCCATATGTATCCAATTTATGCCCGAACTCCTTCATTTTTGTCCTATACATCAAAGTAGCCCAACATAAGTATAATTCATACGATTGAAGCTCAAATAGACACAATAAGCACCAAATATGAGGCAAATGATAGAAAAATATATCTTTTTAGCCTCACATCAACACCCCACACATTTGCTCTTGGTCCTCCTCAAACGAACTATACACTTATGGACTAGTTCCTAACATACAACATATGCAGAACTTTCCAATTGAATAGGCCTACTATTATTAAGCACGCCACAATTAACAAACCATGAGCCTCTTTCATAATGTGTACACTTAATCAAATTCAAGTTCACAACAACCTTATCAAAACAACCTAACCTCAAGAACCGACTCAATTTAAGCAAGCATGAGCAAAAAAATTTTGACCCTTTACTGATAAGACCAAACAATCTATGCATCTCATGTCGATCATATGCCCTCACCATAAGAAAAATGCCCAGTGCTTTGCTTCGCAAGTTGAATAATCAACTCACTCATGGGCATAAAAATCATCAAAATACTCATGCTCATAAGGAAATTTACATCTGGCATAGATGAACCACAGGCTTGTCTTGGTGTACTTGTGCCACTAATTCCAGAAAGTTAATATTTAGGATCAAGCATGTCTTATAAGGTTGTAATGTAGGCTAAGGAAGGGTAGGAATATTTTGGTTAAAGTAGTGACTAACCTCCCTAAGCAGTTTTTAATACATCACATTTGTTTCAATTTAGCACTTCCACTTTAACAAACCAACTTTTATTTTCTTTCTACCCATTTTCATCCTCTTTCACATGTTAATAAAGCACATATTCACTTTTACGCTAGCAAGGAATATTGTCAAGGCATTATTGTTTTCACATGACACAACAATCCTTATTATTATGTTTTTCAAATTTCACACTAGTGTTACTATGACTTCTTTGTTCATGCACCATCAACCTTATTCTTTTATTTTACATCTTTCCACCTTCTCCCTTTCTTGTCATTTTGAAACTTCTTTCAAGTTTTTAATGCAAAACCAAGTGCTTTTAGAAGCTATGAGATCAAAATTCATGGTTAATGAAGGACAAAGGGGATTTGGCTAAAAAATACGGCTACCAAAGAAATTAGGCTAAAGGTTTGATGAGGCTAATTAGGGATATACATACGAGTATTCATGGAGGGGGGTATTGAAATGATTAGCCAAAGAAATGCCCCTATCACATTCTAAACAAAAAAATCTTTACTTCGCTTTACAAAACATATCATTCAAGTTCTAGACATCATATGAAAACATGGAACACAACTAAGCATCTCACAAAACACATGTTCTACAACAAGACAATCTCATGCCAGATTTCAATTTAAACAACCAACAAAAGAATTCAACATTAAGCTAATGCAAACATGAGTCGTGAAATTAAGCTTGGGAGTTTCAAACAAGGTTGTTCATTCAATAGTACATCTCTTTCTTAAATAAGGTCTGCGTTCATAAAAGTAGCATCTCAACTGAGCACCTAGCATTTAATTTGGGCAAAAGATGGAACTACTACTAATGACTAATTTTCCCTCAAGACAATCGTCATCCATCCATTGTCGGGAAAAATTTTTCCTAAGAAGATGTAAAAACTACTCCTAAAAATAAAAAGTTACCTGGTTCAAAGGGTCCCCTTGGAAAAGTTCCAAGGTCATAAGAAAACCAAGGGGGGATGAGATATGTTGCTTAACAAAACTAACTTAAAACATAAATGAATAAAATATTTTTGTTTTTAAGTTTGTTTAATTATTTTTAATTTTTTTTTACTCAATCCTATGGCATACTCATCCTTAACCTATTTCGAAAGATATCCCACCCAACACATAAAGTCATGTGTTGTCCTTAAAGTAATTTATAGCAAAAGTTAAGAGAAAAGGTTAGAGATACTCCATGAGGCCCTCTACAGACTAGCTAATAACATGTTTTCTCATATTTCCATCAAGGGTCGCACGACCCCATACTTAAGTTCAAACATTCTCCTTAGCTTCAAATTTGGGTACTTAAACTTTCCCTAATTTGCAACAACAAAAAACTAAAAAAAAATATGATACTATAAAAATAAAAATAAAAGGCTACACTATTACAAATTTAGTCACCTCTCAATAGGCGTTTGATTTAACATCGTAGAATGATGCATGTCTCAGATCAAGACTCTCTCATATGCTTCTTCCTCTTATGACTTAACTTCAACTTCTTTTTCACTCTTGAAGGTTCATCATTTTCAGCTCTCACCTGCTTTATTTACACTTCACCACTTTCAACTCCATGCTTAGGTTACTTTATCACTTACTCATCCTTCTGCAGCACCTTAAGTAATTTTTCTTTCTCCTCCTTAGATAAATCAGTGGCAATGTTCATGGATTTTTTAGTTGCCCTGTTGCTATTGGATCCAACAGGCGCACTCTTTTTGACCCTGTACTTATTTTCTATCATCTCTGTGATCATGCATAAATATTTGTAGTGCGAGGGAGTTGAGAGCACTTTGTACACATTAAATATCATTCCTCATTATGGATAAGAATGGGTGCCCCAATATAACCGACACCATGTCATCTACTTCAAAATCAAGAATAATGAAATTAGCAGGAATTACAAACTTACCAACTTTGATGAAAAAATCTTCGATCACCCCATTTGGAGTAACATATAATTCTGTCAGTTGCAAAGTGATAGTGGTAGGTCGCAACTCTTCCAAACCGAGTGTCTTAAACACAAATTAGGGCATCAGATCGATACTCTCCCCTAAATCACACAAATCTTGACCAATATCAGTTTTATTAATCTGTTAAGGATGGTGAAACTCCAAGGTCCTTAAGATTTTAGGGGAGCATGCTCAGTACCCGTGAACTACACTCTTCAGTAAGTGAAACTGTCTCAAACTCTACCAAGCACCTCTTACATGCCACCACATCTCTCAAATATTTTACATTTTTTGGCATATCTCTCAAGACATCAATCAATGGAATATTTATGTGAAGCTGCATAAAGATATCAAGTAACTTCTTGAAACTAGCATCATCCTTGCTCTTCTGAGACCTCGGTGGAAATAGTAGCGGGGGTCTTTTGACCACAAGCTTTGGCTGCTCAACAACCTCTCTCTCTCTATTTCCTCTTCTTGAATAAGTTTTGACACATGCATTGTTGCTGGAACTGGCACTGGAATGAGTCTTTATTAGAAGGGAGGTAGAGATCTATGATATTTCTAGACAACTGTCTTTCTTCTCTTAGGCTCTTCTTCTTTTTCTTATCTTACTCTATATTTTCCTCCTGTAATTTATTGTGAAGAGGAATTTCCAGAAATTTTCTTCCATTCCTTAATATGCAGTGGAAAATTGCCCTATCTGATGTTGCAAGTTAGTGATAGCTTTCTTGGTTTCATTTTTGATCTATAACTAAACATGTCGTTGTGGATGCTATTGGTCTATGAACTACTTTAACGTCTCCTCTAAAGAACTGCTTACTTGTGATGGCTATTGATTGTATTGCGGTCTCGGAGCATTTTGGTTTCCACCTTAAGAGGAATTTCGGTGGTTTGTGCAGTTCAAACTAAAGTTGTTCGCTTAATATCCTTGACCATGATTCTACTGTCCCACAGAGTAAATAGATTCAGGATTTAGAGGACATCCAGAATACACATGATTTTCTTTGAACATATCATATGATAGGAGGTCCGTTGGACCTATTGTAATTGTTGAACCTGGCTCTTACTTGGAAGTGTCAAACACTATTTCACAAAGGAATAAAGCTAACCAATGTAGGATCTTATGGCTGACACATCATCTAACTCCAACATTCCTGGCGCTTTCTGTAAAGAGGAGGAAAACACCTTGCTTGGCTCTTGATAATCTCTATTTCCTACGAATATTAGGTTGAACAAAGCTTCAATCTCATTGTAACTCTTGTACATTTTCCCTTGAGTTATAGCATTAGAGAGTGACTTTGAATCAAGCTTTGTCCTCGATGAAATTGTGCCCAATAATCTCCTTAGGCTACTAGTGATGTGGACAATCCCATAGATATCTGTTATACCTTTCTCAAGCCTATGGTAGTGATTCATTATCTTTTTGCACGCTATCCGAAATCCTAGTTGTTAACTCTTTTATCCTCTTTGATGAAAAGAATATGTTGTGGAACTTTTCTAACAAGGCCTCCCAAGTTGTGATTAATCTTGAGGGCTCGTTCTATATATCACGCCCTAAGCCCGGGGAGGCGCAACTAGCACTTGGTGCCTCACTTGAATGAGTGAATCAACTGAAACCAAACCAAACCAAACATCACATATGGTCTATCAAGGCCAAGCCAAACCAAAAGAAATGCAACAGAAAAAAACTAACTACCAGACCCACAAAACATGTCTACAAGCCACTAAGATGAAAGACCACTAACCACGATTCAGAACAGTGCCCAAACGTACCCATTACCTATACAAAACTAAAGGAGACTCTAGACCCAACAACTCTAAAAAAAATGGAGCATACCAACCATTAACTGAACTCATCTATACGCAACGAGGACCATTGTCAACCTAATAACTTACAGGCATGAATGTAGCATCCCCAGGCAATGGGAATGTCAATACAAAAAAATACACAGAGTGTGTAAGGCGGAAGAACAATAAAGACTGCATGAGTGAAACTGAAATCATAATACAACCAAAGTTGAAATAGAATAAACCTGCAAAAAATAACATCAGCCCAACGCTATCTTACCTGCCCCTACTCAGGCTCTATAACAACCACAACATTGGCCATTCATCACCTCAGAAACTCAATATACAACAAACCAGAAAATGTACTTGAAATGAATACACAATATGCAAACCAATACACAAGTCCCACGCTTCCAGACTATACTCATATCAAGCTGAGTACCCAACTAACTTTGCATAGAACTCCAAAAATTTGAGGTAAATTGAGTACCTCTATTAGAAATAGAGGAGATAGGTACACTATGCAACGGAACAATCTCTCAGATGTAGATCTTAGCCAATTTCTCTGCATTACAGCTTACCCTCACAGATATAAAATATGCGAACTTAGTCAACCTATCCACAATCACCCAAACAAAATCAAATTTCCCTAAAGTCGGGGGTAGACCAACCATAAAATCCATAATGATCCGTTCCCACTTCCACTTAGGAAAAGGCATCTTCTGCATAGTACCACCTGGTCGCTGATGCTCATACTTCACTTGCTGATAATTCAAAAACGTGGCCACAAACTCAACAATGTCTCTTTTTATACCACACCACCAATAGTGTTGCTTCAAGTCATGATACATTTTGGCCTCTCCTGTATGAATAGAATACTTCAAACAATGAGCATCCTCCAAGATCAGCCTGACCCATCCACTAACTCTCAGTACACAAACACGACCACCAATCCTCAAAACACCATTGGGATCGAGAAATACAGTATTTGCCTCACCACTCAACACTTTATCATAATGACCCTCAACTTCTCATCATCAAACTGGAGAGATCGAATCTGCTCCATCAGTGAAGATCTAGCCTCAACAAAGACCAAAACATGCTCGAATGTCAAAATGTCCAGCCTTACCAACTGGTTAGTTAAGGACTAAACCTCTAAGGCCAAAGGTCACTCCTGAGTCAAAAGATGAGCAAAACTCCCCATACTCATTGCCTTCCAGTTCAAGGCATCTACTACCATATTAGCCTTGTCGGATGATATAGAATAGTGAGATCATAGTCCTTAAGCAACTCAAGCCATCAACACTGTCTCATATTAAGATCTCGCTGGGTGAAGAAGTACTAAAGGTTATGATTGAAACACCCTGTATACTCCCAACCCTATGTGACAACGTTGAACAATGGTTACTTAGGTGTCGAGATGCCATGAGTATGTATTTTGTAATGTTAGTGATGAGAAAATTGAAATTTGGCCTTGTACATGTGATTAAACTTACATATGAGGTGTTTTATGATTTTTGTGGAGCATTTGTGGGGTTAAAAATGAGGCTAAGAGGACCCCTAAACAAAGTATATTAAGGGTAAGAAGTAAGTTAAAGAATAGGACTTGAAGTATCTAACCAAACCCGCGAAGAAAAGTCGAAAAATAAAATTTTCGGAAAAACTAAGGCCCAGGCGCGCCAGAGGGCGTTCCAGGCCGTTCTGGGCCAAATTTTTGTGCCTAGAGGCAGCAAGCTAGCGAGCCCAAGGGCGTTCCAGGATGGATTTTCCAATTTTTTGAAAGTTGGAAATTTTCTAAGTCCTAAGGGTGCCCGGTGACGTACCGAGCCGATTTTTGCCACGTTTCTTCTACAACCATGAGTATATACATGAAATGAGTAAAGTATTATGTTGGTATGATAAAATTACTTGAGAACAAATTTGGCATCAAAATGACGGTTTTACCCTTATGGTCAAAATAGGCCATACGTGGCTAGAATCACTTGTTTTTGGGATTGAGGTTATGGATATGAATATAATGAGTGGGAATATTGTTGTAACACGTACGAGATGATTTAAACATGAGAAATTATCAATTTTATTGGATTAAGTGAATTGGGCTCAAAAAGGGCCTAAAATGTGAAAGAAGACATGGGCCAAAAATGGGTCAAATGACTCATTCTTCCATTGACCTTCTAGACATGAGTGAATATTGTCGTGATAATTATGGAATTTATTAAACATGAGTTATATGATGTATTACACATTGATTTTTGTGGGCTAAGATAATATGTGTTAATGGGCCAATTTGAGGCCCAAAATGAAGCCAAAATGCATGGGCCCAAGAGGAAAATGATCCATTCTTCCATTTGACCAAGAGTATATGGCATTTAATGCCCAAGTATTGGATAAGTATGACTTGAGTACTATATAAAGGCCAAAAGATCAGATTTTTATTCCATTCTAAGTCTCATGCTTTTCTAGACATTTCTTGAAGATATTTTCTCTCCTTTTCAAACCCTAAGACATTTCTTGGAGCAAGATCATCATTTTTCAAGCTTGGTTAAGTAACTATTATTATGGATTAATATATTATATGCATAAGAGAGTATGTAAATCATGTTGGTTATGCTTGGAGGTGTTGAACATGGTACTTTGTGTTTTTATATAAGATTTGTGATCCATGAGATCCAAGCTTGAATTATGACTTGTGACTTTGATGAAAGAGTATGGTATGGATAAAATATGGACATGTATGGTGTGATTTTGTTATTAAACTTGTTATTTTTTCTATAAGTGTAAATTGTGGGATTTTGGCCGATATGTGCTATGAAGTGTATTAAGGTGAATTGATGGACTATTTGTGATGTGGTGTGGATAGGAAAGTGTAAGGGAGAAGTGTTGTGGTGAAATGTATTGATTATCATGTATTGGTCAATGTTGGGAATATTGGGGGATTTTTGGAATAATAATTTTATCAATGGTGTTGTCAAGGGGAAATGGCATGTTTAAAGGCAAACATGTAACTCATTGACGTTATATGCATTTGTAAGGTAGGTGGTGGTTAATGTGAATTTCGTTATGTATTTGTGTTGTAGAGTGACACATAAAGAAGGAGCGGGACTATTGTATACGCATCTAATATTGTATATTCATATTGAGAATACAAGGTATGTAAGGTTACTCTGTCCGTATCTTTCTGCGGCAAATAGTATTCACATTGACATTACGCTTGTTCCATCCCGAAATGTGCTAAGGTATCCCATATCCGGTTATCCATGGTCATTGTCATATACTTCCTACTCATTGATCATTGGTGAATCTCATGTCTCATATTCATGGTTAATGTTCCAAAAGCTCAGATAAGGTTATGTTCCAATGTTCAAATAGTGATTATACTCATGTCTCTTGTTCATGGATTATTGTCCAAGGGTTCCAATAGTGTTATGTTTCCACGAAGGCTATGTTTCCAATAATGTTTATTGCATGTTTATCACTCATTGATTATTGATCCAAAACTTCAAATAAAGTTGTGACTATCATTGTATCGATCTCTCATAAGCAAAAGTATCAATCTCTCACAAGTAACGGTATCAATCTCAAAAGTAAAGAAATGAAGTAAGAGTAAGGTAATGCATATTGATTATGTTCATGGGTGTTATCCATGGGGTACAAATACCCACATGATGATGTTAGTTTATCCATGGGGTGCAAACACCCGCATGATGATGTTCATTTATCCATGGGGTGCAAGAACACCCGCATGATGATATGATCCTATCCATGAGGTGAAAAGAATGTCTGTATGATGATGATATTTTATCCATGGGGTGAAAATAAAACCTGCATGATGAGGGCCCAGACAATATATGAGTGATGTAAAAGTAAAGTAAAGTAAAGGCAAGAGAAAGAAAGAATGTAATGTACATGGTTCCCTATATATACAGAATGGTGACCTATTCACATTGATTATTCGCTTACATTTGTTTCCATCGCAATATTTTTATCTCATGTAGTTTTATATGAGCCTTACATACTCAGTACTTTCGTCGTACTGACCCCTCTTGGGGAATTTATCTTACTTGCTGCAGGCGTAGGTACTAGTAGGCCGCCACAGTAAATTGCCAGTTGTTCGTTGTTCATTGGTGAGCTCCAGCTAGTTCGGGGCTTCTCCGAGTCACTGTTGTACATGTGTTTTGATTTTGTATATGTTGTATAAAGCGGGAACTTGTCCCGTCTTTCAGTTGGTGTTGGTAGTTACATCTGCTAGAGGCTTTTGTAGACATACGTGGGTAAATGAATATAAGAGGTGTATAATACGTAATGGCCCTAACGGCCATAGTTGTATATAATGTCCATGTTTTCCATGACTTCTGCCAATGGCATTTTATATTTCATCAGTTACATGAGATAGTATGTTATTCATAAAGAGACATGCAGGTGAACGAACGTGAGCAAAGATTGGTTCTCTCGGGCCATATCGGCTTCGGGTGCCAGTCTGGCCTGAATGGGATGTCGGGTCGTGACAATGATGATCGGAGAAAATCTCACAATAGACTCCATACAAGTAGTGTCGTCACAACTTCAACACAAACACAACTGCGGCCAACTTCAAGTCATGGGTAGGGTAGTTCTTCTCATAAGGCTTTAACTGTCGAGAAGCATAAGCAATCACCTTTCCCTTCTATATCAAAACACTACCCAAGACAACTCTGAAAGCATTGCAAATCATGATATAACCCACGCCCTCCTCAGTCAAAGTCAAAATAGGAGCCAAAGTCAATAACTCCTTAAGCTTTTGAAAGATCTCCTCACACGCATCCAACCACTGAAAAAAAATATTCTTCTAAGTCAACTTAGTCAAAGGAGTCGCAATAAAACAGAAAAACTGCACAAAGCATCGGTATTAGCCTGCTAACCTAACAAAACTTTGAATCTCGGTAGGAAAAGCAGGTGTAGCTCAATCACGAACCATCGCTACCTTGGTTGGATCAACCATAATACCATCCTTGGGCACAACATGATCCAAGAAAGAAATAGAATCCAACCAAAACTCTTACTTGGATAACCTAGCATACAACTTCTCATCTCTCAACCTCTGAAAGTATGGTTCTCAAATGCCTCACATAGTCAATCTTGTTCTTGGAAAAAATGAAGATATCATCAATGAACACAATCACAAAGGAATCAAGATACGGCTGAAATACCCTATTCATCAACTCCATAAATGATGCAGGGGCATTACTCAGCCCAAAATACATAACCAAGAGCTCATAATGTCCATACCACATCTGAAAAGCCATCTTCAAAACATTCGAAGCTCTAATCCACAACTGATTATAACCAGATCTCAAATCGATCTTAGAAAGCACTGAACCATCCTGAAGGTGATCAAACAAGTCATTAATACGAGGAAAAGGATACATGTTCTTGACAGTCACCTTGTTCAATTGCCAATAATTAATACACATGCACATGGATCCATCTTTCTTCTTCACAAATAAGATAGGAGCACTCCAAGGAGAAACACTTGGTCTAATGAAACTCTCACCCATCAAATCCCATAATTTCTCCTTCAATTCCTTTAACTCTGTTGGGGCCATCCTATAAGAAGGAATAGAAATTGGCTTAGTGCTCGAATCAATATCAATGGCAAAATCAATATACCAGTCTAGGGGCATACCAGGCAAGTCCGTAGGAAACACATCCCTAAACTCGCTGATAACCCACACAGAATCCAAATGGTGCGGTGAAGCAATACCAATATCGCGAATATGGGCCAAATAGGAAAGACAACCCTTTTCTACAATATGATGAGCATGTAGAAAAGATATAACACCCTCAAACATGAGTTAGAAGCACCCTTCCATTCTAACCTCGGAATACTAGGAGTAGATAAAGTCACAGTCTTGGCAAAATAATCTAAAATCTCATAATAAGGAGCCAACCAATCCATACCAAAGATAACATCAAAATCAACCATATCACGGATAATTAAGTATACCCAAATCTCACACCTAGAAATGATAACAACACAAGATCAGTACACCCGATCCACCACTAAAGAATCGCCTATAGTGGTAGATACACGAATAGGCATAGAAAGGGACTCAGACATAACATCAATACAAGTAGCAAAATGTACAGACACATAAAATAATGTAGACCCAAGATCAAACAGTATTGTAGTGGGACGATGGGAAACTGGGATGTTACCTGCAATCACTGCATAAGAGGCCTCTGCCTCGAGTCTCCCATGAAAATCATAACACAGTCTATATCTGCCACCAGACTGAGTGACTCCTTGTCCACTGCCATGAGCTCCCTGAGTCCTACCTCTAGTACCTCTAAAACTACCTCTACTGCTCTGTGTACCACCCCTAACTGTTGGCACTAGAGTCAGACAAAGCTGAAGTTGAGAACCTTACTGGGGAGCACCACTCATATGTAGGGGATAATCCCTCGCTAAGTGTCTATTCTCATCCCATGTAAAACATCCCCTACTAGATGTATCATGCTAAAAGGGCCCAGAAGAACTAGAACACCCTTCATAACCTAATGAACCAGAATAAGACCCTCGGCCTGCATTGCCTAATCTCTGACCACTCAAAGTCTCAAAATCTGCAAACCTTCTATCGAAACTCTACAAAGCTGCCTAAATCGGTCTACTATGTAACCATGAGAACCTCTACCTGAGAAATCACTACCTTGGGATAAATAACCACTGATATTGCATGTCATCCACTCTCTTGGCACCGCCACCTTGTATATCCAGGTAAATAGTCTCAATCATCTTGGAATAATTCAATATGCTCTAAAAAAAACCACCGAAAACCACTAACTGAGCCATCACCAACTGGTAATAACTAGACAAACCAACTTTCTGATCCTCTCAGACTCAACGGAGATACTAGCAATGGCATAACTAGACAAGGCATGAAAATAAACCTCATACTCAGCAATAGTCATGGAGCCCTGCTCCAAATGATCAAACGTATCTCTCCGGTGGTCCCTCAAGATAAAGGGCACAAACCATTTTAAAAAGTCTCAAAAAATTAGGTCTATATCAAAGGAGGGGAACCGACTAGTCTACAACTGACAAGATATCTCCACAAATGCCTAGCCATATCAGTTAACTAGTAGGTAGTGTAAGCAACACCATAGGACTCAAGAAAATTGAGGTTATGTAAACTCGCCTAACAATCAATCAAAAACTCATAAGCATCCTCACCAATGGCACAGCTGAACTTGGGAGGGGACAATCTGATGAATCTCCCAAATCTCTTCTGCTCATCAGAAGACATAATAGTTTTTGGAGCTATATGTGGAACACCAAATCTAGTAGGTAATGTCTCAACACGTAGGGCTACCACAGCAACTAGTTGTGCCCTGAGAGTCTGAAATCCATGAGTAGTAGCTTATCCTAGCGGTTGTACACCTCCTGTAGTCTGAGAACCATCTGGTGTACTCGATAAAATACCAGTCTAGGGAATGCCATCCAAATAGCCTAAAATATGAACCAACAGATCCTGTAATACTAGGGTTACCACAAAACTCTGAGGGGATTGCGCTGGTCCCACATCCTCTAGATGATATGTCTCCTTATCATGCTCAATCTCAGGCTCGGAAGAGGCCGCTCTAGCCCATCCACTAGCTGGAGCAGCTCTTCATGCCTAACCTCTGCCTCTACCTCGATCGCGACCCCTACCTCGCCCCTTGACTAGGGCTCCAATAGAGAGTGTTGGCTCAGCTTCCTTAATAACTCTGGATCTAGTCCTCACCATCTATGCAGAAAGAATGAAATACAAGTTTAGAATATTGGACATGAACAATACGCACAATAAGTAATCAAATTAGAGAAGTTTTCTTAAGAATATCATATAGCCTCCCAAATATAGATACGGACATCAATGTATCAATCCGAGGAACTCAATTAGACATCCTACTCTTTTACTCATGAGACTGGTGAACCTAGTGCTCTGATACCAATTTATCATGACCCAGAAACTAAGGTCATGATGAAACATACCCCAACCCAACCTTAGTAGGTAAGCCAAAAATCCATAACAGATATGAAGTATGAAAAAGAGAAAAAATAAAGCAATATGAGACTACTAGAATGAAGTCAGGCCATAATAATCATAAAATTCAAATATATAAATAAAGATACAACCGAATCCAAAAACCTGGTATCACATGTATAAAGAGTGTCTATGACAATACTGAATTCTGATAATACATCACTGTCTCTAAATACAAGTAAAGACATAAAGGATAGATAGAGATTGGAACAAAACTCTAGATGGGGAGCTCAACAGTACTCCGAATCAGTTCTAACAGCATAAATCAGCTATTGTAAGTCACACTCGTACTGGGTTCTACATCGAAAGGGTACAAAAGTAAGAGCGAGTAGGGTCCACTTGTACTCAGTAGGTATCATAGGCCGACTGAGCAAAGCAGAAAACTAAACGAGTAAAGAATACTATGAGCACGCTTCCACCTGCATACAGAAAAGTTCCCAATGGCTCAAAAAGTATCTCCTAACAATTCTACTAGTATAAGGACAATACAATAACAACTACAGACGAATATATAAATAAAGGCTAAATACATGATATCAAACACATAAAAGAAATGCAAGTGATACAATGCAATACAATGGGATGATAATGATATAATCCATCGCATGGCACCTTCCGAGCATAATCTTTTAGGATAGGACCCATGAGGGGTTTGTAATCTATATAATTTCACAATATCAATCTCATATCTCAATCAACCTTGTCGGTAAAATCTTTGGTCAATGGTTTTATAAAGTGTTTCATTTTCTTCAAAATAAGTGTTTCTCTATAGTACCAATTCCATTTATATGGATGAATAAAATGAGGACACATGCTCATAACCAAAATAATTCATATAATGAATCAAGTCAGTGATGGTATCAAATGAGCTCAAATCTCCCCAAATATCAATAAATCATTATATAAGCCATTGCATGGCACCACAGTAATGAATAGTCATGTAAGATATTAATAATATTAATTTAATCGCCCACTCGGGTATCACAATAAAGATAGATGGTAATTAATGCTCGAAGAAGACCAATATCAACCCCCACTCGGGTATGACCAAAATAATCATCTTAATTCAAATATAATATTCACATAAGACCTACTCGGGCATCACAACAATTATAATTTCTCAAATCAATAATAATACTCAAATAGGCCCCCACTCAGGAAGCACGATAAAATAACTATCTCAGAGTATGAATCTTACGATGCAATCCCTAACCCATAGCATACTTTACATGAATGGTTAACTACCCAGCATAGTCTGAAGAAAGTTAAGTCATAACCTACCTAAAAAGGCAAAAACATAAGCCTGACCCTTCAATACGGAGCCATTCCTTTATGATCAGCTTTGGAACGAACCAAATCTATCAAAAATGTAATCTACACGTCAAAAAGAATCAAACAATACCCATATTAGCTACTTTCTTTTCAAGTCCAAAAATAGTTCAAAAACCAATCCTGAAGGAAAAAGGGTAAAACTGGAATTTTATTTGAGAATCAAGTTTTCAATACTTCAAGGACTCTAACTATGAAAACCCATCAAAAATGAGTTTAAATCAAGCTTGAAATCGAAGAAAAGCTATTTTTCCCAATATTGGGTATAAATCCCAAAGATACTAGTTTGAAATCAATTATTTGAAGTTGTTTTGAAGATAAAATCAATAGGAAATGATGAAAATAGGAGTTTAGAGTTTACCCACATGATTCATGAAATTTCTCTTTGAAATCGCCAATAATCAAGCTCCCAAAGTCTAAAAAGGATTAAAAATGGAGAAAATTGTGAAAATAGGGTTTAAATACTATTCTGATAAACAGTACCTTCTATACGTGCGCACTTAACCCACCGCATGTGCATAGAAGGAAATCTGACCCAACCGAGCTAACACACTACGTGTGCACGATCGCTAGGCCACGTGTGTGGTGACCAGGTTAATGCTTCACCATGTGCTCGAGCCAAAGTTGCGTGCACATAAAAGGACCACCTGGTACACTAACAGTTGTGCACCAGCTGAAACCCAAGTCTAGAATTCTTCCGAATGGATCCTCAAAATTTATTTGGGACCCTACAAAAATAATCCAATAATGCTATTAGCCTAATTTTGATGTTCCAAACTTAGTAGAATCATCGAATTTATCAAAAAAGGTTGTTATCAACAAATTAACCCCCGAGATCCCTTTTAAGCTATTTTCACTAGTTATTTTGTCTAAGAGGTCAAAACTAAATATAAAGGCTCAAAATATGAACCAACCATCTTAATAGCCCAAAATCAACATTCCGTATCTAATGGAACAAACAGAATCACCATCCAATGATCTGATCACAAAAGGTTGACCAAAGTCAAACTAAACACTTTTAAGACTTCTCTAAAGCTCAAACTCACTCAAATTACTCCCAATCGCTTTAGGGACCATGCCAACCAACCACACGAATCATAAATAGCATATAGCAACTATGGAAATAGTGAAAATGGTCAAAACACAACAAAATCTAAAAATCACAATAAGGATTATTACACAACTTCAACTGAATAACATTTGGGCTGGCTCCAGGTAGCTCATAAGATTTGCATATCCCAAAAAAGTTTATCAAATATAGGTTTGGATCATCTCCAACTACACCTCTAAATAACCCTTTTAGGTTCAATAACTAGATCATGATACTTGTGATATTGAACTTAACTCCAAGAGCTAATAGTGGAGGGACGATGGCCCCAGTGGAACCAATACCATCCAAGTCTGTATCATCTTCCTCATTGATATCAAAAGGGATAGCATGTCTCAACTACTGTCTCCTAGATCTTTGGTGTTGGCGTGGATTTGCAGGGGAAACATTGTCAATATTCTGCTCATTTATATCATCACCAATAATTTTGTTGTTTTCATTATTGGTTGTGTTCTGACTGTCGGCCCTAGCCTGAGCATCATCAAGCTCTTATATCCATTTTTATTAACACTTTTATGTATTCATTAGAGTATTATTAAGTTTGGGGTCATAAGGAATCAACGGTTCATCTCGACTTCAGGTATTGGGCATGCACTGACTTGTACCCTGTAGAAAATAGAAACAACAAATAAAAGGAAAATTAGGAAATAAGACTAAGAGTAAAGTAAACATACTTGACTTAATCTACAATCATATTCCCCAGCAACGGCGCCAAAATTTAATACGCCCAAATTACACCTTGAATTAGAAGTATAAAATGGCCGCTGTCAAATATAAAATTCAACTAGGTTGGGATCGAATCCCATGGGGAATGATAGCATCCATGGTAGCTCAACACCATTAAAGTCAAGAGCATATCAATACATTCTAATGGGCCTCTATTAGCAATGAAAACATATTTTATGATGGAAGAATAGATCCAGCACAATGTGGATCTTTGGAGGGCCAAATTGAAGATCCAAAGGAGTTAGAATTATGGCCCAAAATCTGTCCAAAGAAGGAGAAGTTTAGCAGCCCAAACAAGTGTTTCTAGAAGCTAACTTAATTTTATATTGACTGCATTTATAGTTTTATTAAATGAAGTGTTGGTAGTCTTCTAGGTACCTAGGAAATTCAGCTTATTTAATTTAGTTTGACCACCTTTAGGACTTCTTTTAGGGTGGCAGCATATTTACTCCTATATAAAGGAGTTATTTCTTCTTTATTGAAGAAAGTTTGATTTAAAATTAATATAGCAGCCTTGTGGCTTTTGGAGACCTTTTAGGTTCTCTTTTGGGTTATGCCCACTTTGTTCTACTTTGAACCGTAGTTTGGATTTTTTCAATGTAAGATTCCTCATTTGAGTTTCCTCCCTCCTTTTCTTATTCTTCTTCTTCTTCTTTATTGATTCACTACTTTTGTTAAACAAGGCTTCTAGTATCTAATATTTGAGCTTGTTTCTTCTCTTTTTTAAGAATCAATTCCTCCCTCTTTCTAAACTTCATATTTTCAAGTCTTCCATTATCCGTGTTGTGATCAAGTGGTATCAGAGCTTTGGATGGTTGGGTATTCTTATACTCACTCGGTCTATTGATTTGATCAATAGAAAACAACAAAACAAAAATCAAAAAAAAAAAGTTACTATAGCATGAACAGTAACCAGAAAAAAAAGAAGAAACAAATTCAAGTGAATAGTAACATGAACAGTAACTTCTACTATTCTTATTCATGGTTTGTTTTAGATTCTATCTTGTGATTTTGTCACTTCGGATGTTGGAAAATATGATCTAATTGTTATCTCTTGAAAATCTCATTTGAATTAAAGCTTCTTTGACTTTTGGTCATAAAAAACTCGAAAGTCACTTGGAGAATTTCAAAGATCATTTCAGTTCCTTTGGATTCAAAAGCTCATTTAATATGTTCTAGATTTTCTTAAAAAGTATTCACTATATTTGGTTTCCTTTTTGTTTTCGTGCTAGAGACTTTAAGTATTTGTTCATACTTACTGTGATCTAGTGATTGTGTGTGTATTTCTTTATTTTGTACCAAATTATTTCATGATTTTATCTTTCTTTTCATTGTTTGTTTCTTTGTTTCCAGTTCGTTATAGTTTTTGTAGTCCTTTGTTTGCTTGATATCAACTCTATTCTTGAACCAAACGTTGGAACTTGCTTTGAAGTGTTTGAGTTGTTGGTTCATGGAAGAACTTTGAGGAGCATCCCGTGAGTGGTAAAAGGTAAGTGTGTTGAGATTATTTGAGGGTAAAAGCCTAATTGAGAGATATACGAGTGTTGAGAGCCACTACTTGAGTGATACATGTAAGGGAGTGCATGTGAGGCAACTTTACTACTAACAATTTCTTTTTTAAAGCATGTCTTCTACAGATTGTGAAAGCTATTGCAGTGAAGGAATTGATTATTATAGTGGAGATGACTGGGAATCAGATGCAAAGGATGATAGAACGGATGTGTACTATAATTTTTGTGATGAGTGTGGTGGGTATGATGACTCAAATGCTAGTCAAGCCTATGATCAGTCACATCAAATTTGTGATTTGAGTAAAACCAAAAACATTTGTGATGATTATTCTAGTGATGAATCTTTTTATTATGATGAAATTGGTTATAGTAATGAATTTTTTGATCATGTTAGAGTTGGAAGTGTGAGTGTTGAATGTGCTAGGGTAAGATCTAGTTTGGGGAAGAGTCCTAGAAAAGGTCATGAGCTTACTAGAGTTAGCAAGAGTTTTCAAACTAGAATGAAAGTATTGGCTGATGTGTATGCTACTAAGATTGACATGAATATTTGTCATAACTTAGTCAGTGCTTACTTTGTTGAAAAGGTTGGTTTGTCTTGTGTGAAGCATGATTCACCCTACACCTTAAAAGGAGTGAAGGTGGACAAAAGAGTGTTAGTGCCATTAACTCTTGGGAGATACAAAGATCATGTTTTGTGTGATGTGGTTCCCTTATTCACATGTCATGTCTTATTGGAAAGGCCATGGTATCTCTATAGAAAAGCTTCATATGATCAAGAAAATCATAGGTATTCCTTGGTGAAAGATGATGGAAAAATGCCCTTGTTTCTTTGACTTTTATGGAGATTAAAGAAGATCAAATAAGGGTGAGGAGATCAATAGAGGTGTTTAAAAAGGAAAAAGAATTCAAAAAGGGAAACAAAAGTAGGTTTGAGAAGCCTAAAATTAGAGATGATCTTAGAAGTCCTCCAAGGGATCAAAGAGGGATTCTTGTCAAGTACATGGGAGTTAGTGCATTGACAAACTTCTTTGTACCAAATAAATATGAGGATGAGAGACAAAAGAAAGAGAGAAGTAAGAGTGAGCAACTTGACAACTCAAGAAAGGAAAAAAGAGAGAAAATGATGAGTGAAGAGAGTGAGTTGTCAAAAGGTAAGAATGAGTGGACAGAATTGAGTGAAGTGAGTTTGAGAGGTAAAATAGAGAGTGAACCAGTGCATTTGAGAGAGGAGGAAAAAGAAGAGAATAAAAGAATAGAGTGTTTAAGTGTGAAAGATTCTTGTTCAAGCTCTAACCAATTAACTCATTCTTTTTCTAGTGTTTGTGTTCCAAATGTTCAGGTTGTTGAAAAGGAAATAAATAAAGAGCTAGAACAACAATTGTATAAAGTAAGGAAATCTAGTTCCAAAGAAGATTTGGAAAGTGTACAAGAAAATGACTTATGGAAACAATTGCAAGTTGAAGATATGTTTGAGCTTGAAGATCTCATATGGTATGACCTTGTCAATGATCTATTTGTTGAAAATAAAATTGAGCATGTACCACAATCTGATGGGGCCAAAGTTATAAGTGAATGCATAACTCAAATTCTTATGTGAGAAATCTGTCACGATATGATGAAAGAGAAGTGCATGATAACTTAAGTGAACACATCCAATGGGACTTGGGAGAGTATGAATCTTATTCACATTCCAATATGCTAAATCTTTCTAGCTTTAATATCACCTCTCAGTCCATGTAGAAATTTGAGAAAGAACCTTGTGAAGACGAAGATGGTACCTCATTTGAAGAAGAAACTAACATTGGCCAAGATTTTAAAGTGTACAATAACCCATTAAAGGAATAAATTAGAGAAGACTTTAAAGAGTTCTCTACTCCCTTATGGTTTGAGAACACCAATAGAGAAGCTTCCAATGAAGACAATGAGACACAAAGCTTTTGGTGCCACAAATGAGAATATTGAGCTAAATGAAGAATGTAACAGCTCAAGTGTTGAAAAGGATAAGTGGTCACTGGTTGCTAACTTTATAGAATCTTTTTCTTGTTCTGAAGATCCTTTTTGGCTGGTTTAATCTAAGCCACTTCACAAGGAAATTGCTTTGGATCCATATCTTGATTTCGGTATATCCAATAGTGAGGTTGAGTTGTTTAGTAAGAGCAAATATGGTATGTTTGTTTGGTATTCATATTCTTTTGATCTAGGTAATGATCCTCTCTTGTTTAAGGAGCTAATGAATTATGTTTTTAGTTCTTATATTGGTGATTACATTATTCTATTGGATGAGGCAATGCATGGATATTTAAAATGGTTGTTTGTGCATAAAAGAACTAAATGGGTTAAGTGGTTGCATGATTAGTACCTTGTGTTATTTTTACCAAACGCTAGTTCTACTTCCTTTGTTTACCTCCCATTTATGGTGATAATCTAGTTAGTTGTAGGCATTGGTGATTTGAGGACAAATCTTCTTCAAGTGTAGGGAAATGATAGCAACCATGGAGGCTAAAAATCCATTGAAGGAGCAGCTATAATCAATGTCAAGATTTAAGGATGAATCTTCTTTAAGAAGGGGAGAATGATAGCATTCATGGTAGCTCAACACCATTAACATCAAGAAAATATCAAGATATTTTAATAGGCCTCAATTAGCAATGAAAACAAGTCTTATGATGGAAGAATAGGTCCAGCACAATGTGGATCATTGGAGGCCTAAATTGAATATCAAAAGGAGTTGGAATTATGACCCGAAATTTGTCCAAAGAAGGAGAAGTTCAGCAGCCTAAGCAAGTGTTTCTAGATGCTAACTTAATGTTATGCTGACTGCATTTATAGTTTTATTAAATGAAGTGTTGGTAGTCTTCTAGGTACCTAGGAAATTCAGCTTATTTAATTTAGTTTGACCCACTGTAGGACTTCTTTTAGGGTGGCAGCATATTTACTCCTATGTAAAGGAGTTCTTTCTTCTTTATTGAAGGAAGTTTGATTTAAAATTAACATAGTAGCTTTGTGGCTTTTGGAGACCTTTTAGGTTCTCTTTTGGGTTATGCCCTCTTTGTTCTACTTTGAACCGTGACTTGGATTTCTTCAATGGTAAGATTCCTCGTTTGTATTCCCTCCCTCTTTTTCTTATTCATTTTTATTGATTCGCTACTTCTGTTAAACAAGGTTTTAAGTATCTAATATTTGAGATTTTTTCTTCTCTTTTTTAAGAATCAATTCCTCCCTCTTTCTAAACTTCTTATTTTCAAGTCTTCCGCTATCCATGTTGTTATCAGGGAATAAGGTGAAAACTAAGCTTTATGCAGTTATTTAACTGTTACCCAATTATTTCCATAAAAGGGGGGTTGTAAAATGAGGAGTTGTTTCAAAGTCAATTGTGAATAAGTAACAATAATAGTGTTTCAGAGAATGTGAATTCAATTGAGAGATAGAACTAGGCATGTGTTCACCATGGCTTTATGACAAAAATGGGTCGCTAACAATAGTAGATTCTATTAGTACTATGCTTGTAAGGCTATCGATACTTTAATTCATCTAAGTGTTTCTCAACCTACTCAGATGATTAACACTCAAATACTCTCAGACTAAGAGTGATTACAATAAAAACTTGATAATTGCCTCAACTTGGCCAATATTATTATAGCATTAACCATTAGAAGAGGGTTAGAAACCTCGAATCCTTGTTATTGACTCTTTTTCCTAGCCTTAAATTTTTCTCAAGCGAGTTAAACCTAAAGTGGGTTCTAATGTTTGCAATCATTAGAAATCAAACAAGACGAAAGAATTAAAGGTACAAACAATAGCCTTAAACTAATCTACACCATTATTGATCCTAAAGGTCTCAATTCACCATGGATGCCACAACCTTAGTTGTGGAGTTTAGCCACTCATAGCTTTTGAAGAAAACGAAATCATAGAATTCATAAGATAAGAATTTAACTTACACAAACGAAATCAAGAATCCAATTGTATTCAAACACCAATTTGAATCGCTCAAAATCCACAAAAGTAATGTAAGAACACTGTGTTTTTTTCTCTAAAATGAAATATGTCTAAAATAAAACCCTACAATGGCTATTTATAGTACAGGGAATTTAAATTCTAATTAAAATCAGAGAAAAGATTACCTCACATCTCACAGTTAAGTTGACAGTCTGTCGCATAGGTGACGGTCCATCGCCTTAATCGTTGCCTCTATCCAATATTATTGACCCAAGTCTACTTAAGATCCACGGTCTGAGTGACGGTCCATCGAGGTTATGATGGTCCATCGACTTGCCCGTCAGTGCTTCCTTACTTAGCATCCTATTTTGCTTAAACCTGACACTCGGAGTGATGACTCGTTTGAAGGTTGACGGTCCATCAAATTGGTCGTCGACTTGCCGACACTTAGCATTTCATTTTGTTTAAGCTTGAATCTTGAGGCAATGGTCCGTCACAGGGTTGATGGTCCATCAATTTTGCCTTCAAGACACCCTTTTCAGCACAATTCACACTCTATCTTGCCTTGGCATATTTTCTTGCACATGAGACACAAAAATGATCAAATCTAACAAAGTTGCTCAAGAACTTGCACTTATGCATGGTTAAAAGCATCAAATGTCGGCACATCATAAATATTGAGTCGGAGAAACCTTTATCCATGAGGTCTTTTAACTGTAATTTCAATTCCTTAAGCTCAGCTAGAGCCATTTCGTAAGGAGGTATATATATGGGTTGTGTATCTGGAAGAAGGTCTATTCCAAAGTCAACCTCATGTTCAAGAGGGAATCCAGGCAGGTCCTCAAGAAACACTCTGGAAACTCACTTACTACTGGAACTAACTAAAGAGTTGGGGTCTTAAACTTAAGAGTCTTTAACCCCAAATAGATAATAGATACACCCCTTAGAAATCATCTTCTTCGTCTTAAGATAAGAGATGAAGTGACCTATAGGCATTGTAGGACTACCCTTCCACTTTAAGACTGGCTCATCTGGGAATTAAAATCTAATGATTCTGGTTCTACAGTCGACTGAGGCATAACAAAAATGTAGCCAATCCATGCCAAGAATGATGTTGAAGTCAGTCATATCTAGTTCTACTAAGTCAATTGTGGTGTCTTTATGGAGGACTATGATTGGACAATTTCTATACACCTTTCTAGCTACGACTGACTCCCCAACTGGAGTAGATATTGAAAAAGTCTCTAGGGGTGGTTCTGGACCGACTCCAAAATTAATAGCAACATAAAGGGTCATGAAAGATAATGTATCCCCAGGGTCTAATAATGCATAAACATCAAGGTGGAAGACTCGTAACATACTAGTAACCATATCTGGAGAACTCTCCTAATCCTAGTGAGATAAAAGTGCATAAAAGAGGTTCTACTACTGACAACCACCTACATTAAAAGTGGCACCCTATTGAACTGGGCGGCCTGCTAGAGCTGTTGAAGAGGTAGATTGGGCTCGATTACCTCCATTTCCTGCCTAGTAGATGGGCAATACTTTATCCTGTGACATATCTAGCATCAACCAAAACAATCATCCTTACTAATCAAGCACTCCCCCGGATGGTTTCTGCCACAATTGCTACAAGTAGGGTAGGTACACCCCTCTGTAACACTTCCCTAAGATCTAGAGCCTGATACTTGTTGCGTCCAAATGCACATGCAAGTGTACGCGGTCGTACAAGTAATATATTGGCTCTTGCGAGCTGGATGTCAACCCACAGGGACTTGTGATTTAGCTGTTTACTTAATTAGACTAATGCTTATTATTTATTCAAGTGGTAGATTCCAAAGATATATTTATAAATTAATTAAACTAAAAAGAAAAGAAAAATTACTACTGAACAATTAACCATGAGGAAAGCAGATTTCACGCAATCAATAAATGATTCGATCTAGGATTATGGATATACTCACAATCATGTTGAGTAATTAATTTAATCAACTTGTTTATTTATCTAGTTGTTGATTTACGGGGCTAGTTATATGATTTGGGAATGGTCATCCTCTAATCATCTAATGAAACTAGCCCCAAAACTACATTGTTGAGCGGGAATGTGAGAATCTAATTCAAATGCATTTATATATCTTTCCATTTTATAACCAAGTAAGCGATCTAGGTATATTCTTATCCTAGCCACAAATCAATTTTTTATTTTACTAAAGAAAATATCTTACTCCCTGTATTCTTCGTTCTATCCCTCAGTTTCCTTAGTCAGTTCACTTTGAGATTATAGATGTATTTTAATGGTCGCATTTTGATATAAGCACAAGAATATAGGAACGACTATTTTGATAATCAAACAAATAAAATCAAGAGTTACTAAACAATCATTTAATTAGCTACCATAATCCTAGAAAGAGAAGTTTAACTCCACGTAAACATGGGGAAATTACAACAAATCATCCAAAGAATTAACGTAAAAATAAATAATAAAGGAGAAAAAAAGATGAAACCAATTTTCTTTGGCCTTCGTGGCGACTCCTTTCTCTCTCTAGGTCAAAAGTTGTGTAGAAACTAATTTTATGGAATATTTATATGTGTAGGAAAAAGCCCCAAATAAAATAACTGAGTCCAAAATGAATTGGAAAAATAAAATCTTAGAATTCTCTTGTCACGATTTGAAATCTCAGGTCATGATGGCACCTACTTAACCCACCAGCAGGTAAGCCGAACCCCATAACCCGAAACAACAAGTAACAGAGCAATAGAATAAGAGAACAAATCATGAAACCGAAGGGCCAATTATAAATATAAACTCCAAATATAGGACCCATAAACTAGATAGATTAAGAAAGTGAAGAAGCAAACTACACAAAATACACCCTAAGACCTGGTGTAAGTCGATATAGGAGCTAATAAACATAACAAGAGTACTAAGAAAATACCATATACACAGAACCATCTTTGAAATACAAGGTAAATATAAGTCCAGTAAAATAGAAGGAGAAGGAAAAACTTCGAGCGTCAGGAGTTCGCCCCAAATCTTTGATCCAAGATAGCTCTACACGAAGACCACATCAGCGGCAAGAACTCGTACTAGGATCTGCATCAGGGAAAAATATGCAGAAGTGTAATATGAGTGGTGTAATATGAGTGTAGGCTTAGACTGATTGAGCTCTAAAGATAATGCAATCATAAATAACATGAAAGGAGATAATGAACAATGTACATAACATAAAAGGAAATGATATACAAATTAGGTAACTAGAAGAGAAGAACATACTTATAGAAACTAGCCTAACAGGAATATCAATAGTAGTATACTCAAAATGTCTACCCAAAGTTAGTGAAATAGAAAGATAATATAACACCAGAGCTGGAAAGAATAAAAAGAGGCTCCACAAGACATACCTAGGAGGCGAGTACATGCTAGAAATAACCTATCACAAACTAAGCAGTAATAAGAAAACAATAACCTAACCAGGCCCCTATAAGCCTAGAAGATACACAAAAATAGACAAAACTCAATCGGCTATCATAAGCACGGCAGGTACAAACAACAAACATAACCTAATCGGCCCTCATAAGCACGACAGGTACCAAACAACAATCATACTGGTAATGACAATGCATATGAATAGATGAGTGCGATGAAAAATCAAGTGATATAATATGATATGAGTGCCACGTCTAACTATAGTGTATATATCTTTTTCAGCCCTGTGGCTTGCAAAGGAATGACCTATGGGAAACATCCGTCCTCCATCTCTGTGGCTCACAAACAGAGGGACCCATAGGGGACTCGGGATATCCATATACACCGCCCGATCTTAAACTGGG
Source organism: Capsicum rhomboideum (assembly GCA_031232105.1). Taxonomy (NCBI): domain Eukaryota; kingdom Viridiplantae; phylum Streptophyta; class Magnoliopsida; order Solanales; family Solanaceae; genus Capsicum; species Capsicum rhomboideum. Next base: position 83,460,732 of record CP124713.1, on the reverse strand, counting down.
ACTTCCAAGTAATAATCCAAATAATCATGAATATAACAGGTGCTCGGACTCAAACCGAGTCTAAAATGAACCACTTTTCCCTTTTGAAAACCTATGCATCTATAAAATCTTTCCAAAATCCATGTCAAAGTCAGAAATAGTGGTAGAAATCAGGCCAAATCGCCCTAAAAATGATAGAGAAAATCCGTAATAAGGTTTAAATATAGCTAGTACCTGGGCTCGAACCAGAGCATAGATAGTGCATATTAGTCTTAAAAGTCGCCATCCAATAGTAAGGGGTGGTATGATTTCCATTTTAAAAATAGTTTATGAGTGAAAAATGTGAGATAATCCCTTTTTGAAAATAGCAGTGAAAATTAATTTTTTTTCCTTAGAATTATACCATAATGCATGCAAGTTCGCATGTGAGGGTATGCATGCCACAACTAGTATACACACAATAAGAGCATAATCACCCAATTACCTATAAACAGAAATTACTACCTCTTAAGAGCAAAGAACACTAACCTGATGTCCGATGGGTTTGTATATAAGGCCTTGATCCCACCAATGTACAGAACAAGATATGTATATTTCAACAGGAAAAGAGAGTAATAGGGGGTATCCATGATAGTAAATAACAACCAACCAAGGTATACTAGTCCCATTCCAAAGTACTATTCCTAATCTACACTAAAGGTCGCTAGTCTAATTTCAATATCATAAAAACATACAAATATCCCTAGCATAATCTTATATCTACAGCAGGCATATAGAACTAAGGTACAAGCTAATGGTTTACTCTAAGATTTCCCCAAAGAAGGTCAGAAACATTGAAAAGGCTAAGATAATCTTAAGTCTATCCTAAAACCCCATCCCTGCATGCAATTTATACTATACACAATCTCGTAGAACAAAGTTTATAAGAAGGTAGACCGTAGCCTACCTCAAAGTTGAACATCAGCCTTGGATCGACAACAAGCTGCTTGCCCCATCCACTTGACCTCAGAAATTCGTTGCGTCAAGAACCTCTGAGAATCTAGAAAAATTCACTTATATTCGAGCTTTACACTAAAATCCAAGCTTGAATATAATGCCAAAATGTTTCTACTAAATCTTTCCTTTTATACAATGTGCATAGGTATGTATCTATATGCCTATATGACTATATGTCCTATGCATGTATGGAGAAAAAGGAAACAAATGTTTGCTGAAAACTTTTCTCCAAGTTCAATTCAACTGAAAAGAACAAGTTTTAAAATGTGATGTTATATATTATACAGAATGAGAGGTGGTGAGTAATTGTGGAAAGAAAGGAGCATTAGTTAATTAGCTACTAAGTTATTGAAAAGCTCATAATATTATAATAAAGCAAAATGTGGTTAAATAGTAGTCATCATTATGTACATGTTGTTGTACTTCTCTTCAAGGTGCCACATGGGGATGGTGTGTCAATATCACACCTCCCCTTATTCATTTACTAATTGATTGAGTGCATAATACCTGTGTACTTGGGTATCGCACAGGTACGTAGTAAAATAAATGTTATATATTAAATATACCATAATTAATAGAAAATTATTTCTAGTAAAGCCTACCTTATATAATAAATTTTCAAAATATCTCCATTAACATAGTAATAAATTATAAAACTCTTTTAAAGTACGTACATACGCAACTGTACCCCAGCAAAACAATTTTTTTTATAAATATTTAAAACATTTTACGAAGGCAGTAAAAATATAACTTTACTAAATTCTAATTTAAATCAAATATTTCAAAACAACCTCGGTATTAATAAAATTCTCTAACGAACTGCTGAAAAACCGAACCACCTATCGCGACAGGTCATAAATGACGGGTAGAAACTATCAGGAAACTCGAAACTTAGGAAATGCACAAACAGTCAGAAAATGACTTGGAGGGTCATTACAACATCCACTACTAAAAGAACGTTCGTCCTCAAAAGTTAAAGGACAAAAAGTACCCGAACGCTCAAAAAGATGAGGGTACTGGGTACGCATGCCCCGCTAGGCTCCCCAGACACCCTCCTTGACTGGACAATGCCTTTACAGAACCTTAACTAAAGGAATTCATTAGATTTCATCTTTCTCTACCTATATGCTTAGAGCAACAACCAACTTCTCCTCAAAAGTACTCCCATCTAACTGCACCATACCCCACTGAAGTGCGCAAGACTCAAAAAAAATATACCAACGCTGCATAGATACAAGCAACACAGAGTGAATGTCCGATATGGCTATATGTAAGCTAACTCATAAACCAGGTCACTTACCTTAAGCTTCGAGTCCAACAATCTCTGATCATCATAAATCTCCTTCCCATTCTAGACTACATAGAATCCCTCTAGAAATATCTCAAACTTGTCTATAAAACCACAAAACTGCTAAGTAGCCATGGCCCAACCTTGAAAGGATAAAATTAACCCATCGAAAATCTGTACAACCTAGCATAAGTGTAATGCCTCAAAATGGCCCACCTGAATACTCAAATAGAAGTGGCTAATATACGCGATCTTTGTAGAGACTAAGAACTGGTCCCAATAACCCTCAAAATCAACAACACCGGCTCAAAGCATATCCTCCAAATCCTGAATAGTGTTCTCTAAATACCCCAGTGGTCTTTGGGTGAAAAGTTGCACTAAGATCAACTCAAAAACCCATCTCCTGCTGAATAGATTTCCAGAAACCACATGTGAATTGAGAACCCAAGTCAAAAGTGGTAGAAATCGATAGGCGGTGCTCAAATATAAACCTAAGCCTACCTCTCTGGTCTGAAGGAAAACTGAACCGGTAGGTAGTAAGTAAGCCTAGTCAACCAATCACAATCCAAATGGAATCTAACCACAAAATGCATATTGTAAGCGAGTCACAAAATCCATAGCTATCCACTTAGCATCTGCACTAAACCACCAGGGCCCATGAGTCTAAACTATGCTTGCTGACAAACCAGCATCTGAATAAAATGTCCAATACACACTTGAGGCTCTCATCCGGATAAAGCAAAACTGAAATTGGAGCCAATAAGTCATTGAGCCCCAGAAGGCTCATCTCATACTCGTCGGACTGCTGGAGATAAATGTCTCTGAATCAAAATAGTCAACTACACTATCAAAAAAGTAATCCCTCAACTAAGTCATCTGATGTAACCAACTAACCTAGCATATTACCAGCCTCAATAGGAAAAAATAGGCCTAGCCCCAAACACAAACTACTTCAATCCTCTCCAAGACTACAAGATTCGATTCTCGAATAGCACATACCCTATAAAGGTTATAGACCCAAGCCAATCTCAGACTCAGAAACTTAGCACATAACCGCTGATCTCGCAAAGGTTGGAGCTAAGGCATCGTCGATGATCACCATTAGAAATGAGTCCAATCAAGGCCTGATCCTACGATCCAATAAATCCATACCTGTTGTTGGACATTGGCAAAACCAAGAGCATAGTCAAGAACTCACGGTGGTTGTAAGGAGTCCGATCTGTAGTCTTAGGTATGTCCGCTGCCCTGATCCTTGTTAATGGTAGCCAGACCTCAAGCAAACTCAGAAAATAAGGTTGCAAGTTGAAGCTGGTCGAATGTATCAAATACTCACTCCCAATAGTCGATAGGCAGAATATAAGTACATGAAACCAACTCTCCTTTGAACCCAATGGAAACATCCCACGGAGACACACCCTGTAACACCTCGTATAATTTCAAAACTTATACGATCAACCTAGCATGGATAAAAGTATTTAAACTTGATATAATAAGGACATACTTGAGTGTAAAGTTAAAGTTAAGTGGTGGATTAAGGTAGAAGGATTAAGACATTGGAAAAAGGGGAGAACATAAACGAGGTGCTTCCGTGACTTAATTAAGATAGTAGGTGTATCACCTATTTAACCTATTGGGCTGCATTTGGACTTATGTTAATGGACTGAATTGAGGTCCAAACTAAGTACATAAAATAGGGAAGATGACCATCCCAACACCTAAATATCACTAAGGCCCAACATGCTATGATCCAACTAGAATTAGCCCAAGTAAGTGGACTGTTTTGGACAGCTTATATAGCCAAGTAGGTGCATCACCTACTTGGACTATTTTTGACCAAAAATTGGATAAGAATGAGATAAAGGAGGTGGCTAAAAGGGAGTATAAAGAGCTGAAATTCAGCTCATTTATCCATTCATTTACTTGCAAATTTCAGCTTTAACAAAAAACACTCCCAAACCCCAAAAACAAAAGCAGCCGCCCCTAATTTCTCTTAAGGGTTCTTGGGTGAATCCTCCACTTTGGATCCTTGGTAAGTGTTTAACCTTATAGCTTAATGTAATATATGTATAATAGGTTGTGGAAAACATGTTGGTGGTATTTAAAATATATAGGGCAGTCCCTTAATTAAGTTGGCAGTCCACATGTGTTGATTTTGATGAATTTGTCTTCCTTGTGGATTGGACTTGTATAGGGGCTTAAGGTGTTGAAGAAATTAAGTTATGATGATGAAATTCCAGTATATTAAAGTGTGGTTCTGCCCCTGAATCATTCCTTTTATGTATGGCTTTATGGAAATATTTATATGTGTTGGTAAATGGAACGTTTGTTGTAGTGAAAAGAGAATACTCTTTTGTTATGTTAAACTGAATCTTGGAACTGTTGTGGAATGATTTTGGTATGCTACTGTGAAAGGCAGTATGGTGACCTTATGGGGTGAATATATGGAGTTTCGTTGGAGTGGAAATGTAAAGGATAAACTAGGTAGGTAATCCTACCGGTTTGTAACGGTTATGTTGGTTTGTGGACTGTTTTGGTGGTGTGTGGACTGATTTGGTGTTGTTGTTTTGCAAAATCAGTTAGTTATAGTATAATGTGGTGTAATAATGTTATTTGGTAGTATAATGAAGGGGGGAGTGATGCACAATATGTTTTGGAGGTTGGACGGTTTCTACTTTCCGTTAAGCACCTACTTACCGTCTTGTGAACTTATAATGTAGCTAGCCGTTAATGTTTGCTCCATTATGTACTTGTGTTGTAGATTAACACATAAGGAAGGAGCTGAATCATTGTAGTTACGTATTGGGAAGATAAGGTATGTAAGGTTATTCTTTTCCGCATTCTTCTGCAGCATCTATTATTCATATTATCATAACACTTGTCCTATCCCCAAAGGGTTGTACAATATCTCATTTCAGAATTAGTAGCACTGTTATAAATATATCACTCTTATAACTAAAGAATGAAGTAATGTGAGTAATTGTGTAATGGTTAATGTTGTAAATGGGTGGTATCTCATGGAGTGAAAGAAACACTCGCATGAATGTCGATCCCATTATTACAGGTGGTATCCCATGGGATAAAAGGAACATCCGCATGGATGGCGACCCCGATTATTATGTTATTTACCACTGATCAGTTGGGCCCGGGCATGATATGATTGATGATTGATGATGTACAGTAAAGTAAAGTAAAGTAAAGTACGATAAAGTACAGAAAGCAATGGACATGATTCCACACATATACCATATGATAGCTATTTATATCGTTCATTCACTTGTACGTAATTCCATTAAAGTTATTATATCTCATACAGTTACTTATAGCCTTACATACTCAGTACATTCTTTCATACTGACGTCCCTTGGGGGACTTACCTTACGTGCTATAGGTACAGGTACTAGTAGACCTCCTCAGTAGACTACGGGTTATCTACAGAACATCGGTGAGCTCCAGTTTGGTTTGGGGCTTTCCGAGTCAGATGTATATGTGGTTTTGGTGCTGCATAAGCATTGTATATAAAGTGGGAAATTGTCTCGACTATATTTTGGGTTTTGTATCTGTTAAAGGCTTTGTAGACGTTATACAGTTAAAGGAGGGAATGTTGTGGGTTTTTTTTACCATATGGCTCCAACGTCCATGTCTCATGTTTATATAAATGTTCGTATTAGATTTCTATTATTGATATGTTGTGTCCATAAGTGATTGAATGCTAGCCCATTGACGACAAGTATGTGAACGTATAGAATGGTTCTCTTGGGCCTTAGCGGCTTCGGGTGCCATGTCCGCCCCAATGGGATTTGAGGCATGACAAAAGTGGTATCAGAGCGGGTCTTCCTAGGGTGTCTACAAAGCGGTGTCTGAGTAGATTCTTACTTATCGATGTGTTGTACACCATATCTATACGTAGGAGACTACGGGACATTTAGGAGTTGTTTCTTTTCTTCATTTCCTAGATCGTGCAATAGAGCTAAAGTTGTAGGTTGAATCATATTTGACCATTGAAATGGTTTTCTTGTGTTATAGTAAAAATGCCGGTTACAAAAAGAGAAAGCGGTAGAGGTAAGAAGATAGACATGGTTGTCGGAGAAGGAACCAGTAAATCACCACCTAAACAAGCTAATGAAGGTGAAGCTGAAAATGAGTTTGCATCACAGGCTTCTTCCACTCTTCCATTGTCAGAAGAGTCAAGAGAAAGAGAAGTACCTGCAGGACCACCAATAAATACTACTGACTAGGATCTAAAGAATTCAGTGCAAATGTTGACCCGAATAGTTGCTGCACAAGTTCAGGGACAAGGTGGTCCAACGACAACTGATGATAATGCAGCTAGAGCAGCTAGTCGACGGACACAGGATTTTCTAAAGTTAGATCCTCCCACATTCACTGGATCAGATCCAAATGAGGACCCTCAAGATTTTATAGATCAAATTCAAAGGGCTTTGGAGGTTATGCATGTGTCCGGTGTGGAAACGGTTGAGCTTACGGCCTATAGATTGAAGGGCTAGGCTATTTTATGGTATGAAAATTGGAAACGGTCGAGGGGTATTGATGCACTCCCAGCTGGTTGGGAAGAATTTAAATGGCATTCATTGATCACTATCTCCCATATGAGGTCCGAGAGACTCGTGCAGACCAGTTCTTGAATCTGCGGCAGGGTAACATGAGCGTCCGAGAGTATAGCCTTCGATTTAACTCTTTGGCCCGTTATGCTCCGAATGTGGTAGCTATGATGACCGATAGAGTTCATCGGTATACGGACAGACTGGAGCCATATTTGGTTCGAGATTGTACTATTGCTGCGTTAAACAGGGATATGGACATAGCTAGAATACAGGCATTTGCACAGAAAATGGAAGATCAGAGGCAACGGAGAAGAACACAAGGGTTTGAAGAAAGGCCGTCGAAGAGAGCTAGATCTACGGGACAGTCTATGATGTCCCAAGGAGAGTTCAGGTCTCAGAGTTTTAATAGACTGCCTAGGCCACCATTTTCTCATTCAACGGCAGGCACTTCATTTCAATTCTGGGGGTTTAGAGGTAATCAAGTCGGGCAAGGTAGTGGGAGTCATGGTTCACAGACAACGGGATCTTTTCTCCCACCATGTCAGCATTGCAGACGATATCATCCAGGTGAATGCCGACTGGGGATGAATGTTTGTTATTGGTGTGGCATGACAGGGCACATGATGAGGGAATGCCCACGAAGAGGCTCAAGAAGCATGGTACGACCTGCCAGATCCACTGTGGCATCATCATCATCGGTGCCTTCCTTAGGTAGAGGAGTACAGCCTATTGGACGCGGTAGAGGTGCTAGAGGAACAGCTAGTTCCAGTGGAACTCCAAATCGTATTTATGCTCTAGCCGACCGTCAGAATTCGGAAGCATCTCCTGATGTAGTTACAGGTATCTTGTCCATATTCTCACATAATGTATATGCGTTGATTGATCCGGGTTCTACATTATCATATGTTACTCCTTTGATTGCTGAAAAATTTGAAAGAACGTCGGAATTACTAGTTAAGTCAATTGAAGTAACTACACCGGTTGGTGAATCTATTATAGCAAAGAGAGTTTATCGTGATTGCATAGTTACTGTTGGTGGTCGGGATACATTGGTTGATTTTGTTGAGCTAGACATGATAGATTTTGATGTTATAATGGGAATGGATTGGCTAGCTTCTTGTTATGCCACGGTAGATTGTCGAGCCAAGAGGGTACAATTCCATTTTCCACAAAAGGATGTTCTGGAATGGAAGGGTAATGTTGGAGCACCGAGAGGCAAATTTATTTCCTATCTTAAGGCTAGGAAAATGATATCCAAGGGATATATATTCCACTTAGTGAGAGTGCATGATATTGATGCAAAACCACTAACTCCTCAATCGGTTCCAGTGGTCAATGAATTTCTTGACGTATTTCCAGAGGATCTTCCAGGTTTGCCCCCAGAACGGGAAGTAGAGTTTGGTATCGATGTAGATCCAGGCACTCAGCCTATCTCTATTCCCCCTTATAAAATGGCTCCAGCAGAATTGCATGAATTGAAGGAGCAATTGAAAGATTTGCTGGACAAGGGCTTCATCAGGCCTAGTATGTCCCCGTGGGGTGCACCGGTATTATTTTTACGGAATAAAGATGGCACATTGAGAATGTGCATTGACTATCAGCAATTGAATAAGGTGACAATTAAGAACAAAATATCCCCTTCCTAGAATTGATGATTTGTTTGATCAATTACAAGGTGCTAAATGTTTCTCACAGATTGACTTGAGGTCGGGTTACCATCAAGTAAAGGTCAGAGAAAGAGATATACCCAAGACAGCTTTCCGAACACGGTACGGTCATTATGAGTTTTTGGTTATGTCCTTCGGGCTAACAAATGCACCAGTAGATTTTATGGATCTGATGAATAGGGTGTTCAAGCCATTTTTAGACGTGTTCGTGATAGTATTTATAGATGATATTCTTGTCTATTCACGATCAAAAGAGGACTATGCTAGCCACTTACGACAGGTGTTACAGATTCTTCGTGATCGTAAGTTCTATGCAAAGTTCTCTAAATGTGAATTTTGGCTGAAATCTGTAGCATTCTTGGGTCACATTGTATCAGATGAAGGGATAAGGGTTGATAAGCAAAAGATTGAAGCGGTGAAAAATTGGCCAAGGCCTACGACACCTACGAAAATTCGTAGCTTCCTTGGGTTAGCAGGTTATTATCGAAGGTTTGTTGAAGGGTTTTCTTCCATTGCTGCACCTTTAACAAAGCTTACACACAAGGCAATCAAATTTCAGTAGCATGATGCATGTGAGAGAAGTTTCCAAGAGCTGAAAGATAAATTGACTTCTACACCAGTATTGGTACTTTCGGAGGGCATAGAGGGGTATGTAGTATATTGTAATGCTTCCAGAATTGGCCTAGGGTGTGTATTGATGCAGCACGGTAATGTAATAGTATATGTTTCACGACAGCTGCGACTACACGAGAGAAACTATCCCACGCATGATCTTGAATTAGCAGCGGTGGTATTTGCTTTAAAGATATGGCGTCATTATTTGTATGGAGTTCATGTTGACATCTATACTGATCACAAAAGTTTACAGTATATCTTTAAGCAGAAGGAACTCAATTTGAGGCTACGAAGGTGGCTTGAGCTATTGAAAGATTATGATATTGTTATTCTTTATCATCCAGGAAAAGCAAATGTGGTAGCTGATGCATTGAGCCGCAAGGCAATAGGAGGCACTAGTGGCCACTTGACAGAAAAGCAAGATTTAGTCAAAGATCTACATCAATTAGCTAGTTTGGGGGTTTGTCTTCTCGAATCCTCAAATGAAGGGGTTATTGTACAAAATACAGCTGAATCTTTATTGATAACTGAGGTGAAAATGAAGCAGTTTGCGGATCCTATGTTATTGTAGCAAAAGGAAAATGTACAACAGGGTCTGACTAAGGTCTTTGATCTTACACAAGAAGGGGTGCTTCAATGCCAAGATAGATTATGTGTACCGGATGTAGATGAGCTGAGGAGACAAATTATGACAGAAGCGCATCATTCACGATATTCTATTCATCTGGGAGCTACAAAAATGTACCATGATTTGAAAGAAGTGTATTGGTGGGGAAATATGAAGAAGGACATTGCTGAATTTGTAACTCAATGTCTAAATTGTCAATAAGTTAAAGTGGAGCATCAGAAACCTGGAGGTTATATGCAATGTATCAATCTTCCAGTTTGTAAATGGGATATGATTAATATGGACTTCATCACAGGTTTGCCTCGTACACTGCGAAAATTTGATTCTATATGGGTCATAGTTGACAGGCTTACCAAGTCAGCACATTTCCTACCTGTCAAAACCACTTATACAGCGGAAGATTATGCAAGATTGTATGTTAAAGAGATAGTGAGATTACATGGAATTCCGGTCTCCATTATATCAGACAGGGGAGCACAATTTACTGTACATTTTTGGAAATCATTTCAGAAGAGCTTCGGTACACAAGTAAAGTTGAGTACGGCTTTCCATCCTCAGACGGATGGACAAGCAGAACGTACTATCCAGACACTTGAAGATATGCTACGAGCGCGCGCATTAGACTTTAAAGGCAATTAGGATGATCATTTATATCTTGTTGAATTTGCCTACAATAATAGCTATCATTCAAGTATCAAGATGGCTCCTTACGAAGCGTTATATGGGAGGAAGTGTAGATCACCTATCGGATGGTTTGAAGTAGGTGAAACTGCCCTGTTGAGACCGAATCTCGTCCATCAAGCTATGGAGAAAGTTAAGGTGATACAGCAACGACTACAGACAACCCAAAGCCGCCATAAATCATATGCTGATGTTAGAAGAAGAGGGCTCGAATTCGCCATAGGTGATTGGGTATTTTTAAAACTGTCACCGATGAAAGGGGTAATGCAATTCGGAAAGAAAGGAAAATTGAGTCCACGTTATATAGGCCCATATGAAATTATTAGAAGATTTGGGCAAGTTGCGTATGAGTTAGCACTACCCCAAGAAATCTCCACTGTTCATCCGGTATTTCATGTTTCGATGCTTCGAAAATGCATAGGAGATCCATCTAATGTTACTCCCATTGAAGATGTACAAGTTACGGAGGATCTTACCTATGAAGAGATACCTATAGCTATTCTGGATCGAAAAGTTAAGAAGTTAAGAAATAAAGAGGTAGCTTCCGTAAAAGTGCTTTGAAGGAATCAACAGGTAGAAGAGATCACATGGGAAGCTGAGGAAATGATGAAATCTAAGTATCCTCAATTATTTGAAACCGAAGTGGAAGCCTTAGATTCTGAATTGGAGTAATAACAAGTAAGTATATAAATATATAAGTTTTAAATGGTAGTATAAAGATTAAACTTAAGCTTGAACACGTTTAAGCTGAATAGAGATGATACTACCATTCGAGGACGAATGTTCCTAAGGGGAGGAGGATGTAACACCCCGTATATTTTCAAAACTTATACGATCAACCTAGCATGGATAAAAGTATTTAAACTTGATATAATAAGGACATACTTGAGTGTAAAGTTAAAGTTAAGTGGTGGATTAAGGTACAAGGATTAAGACGTTGGAAAAAGGGGAGAACATAAATGAGGTGCTTCCGTGACTTAATTAAGATAGTAGGTGTATCACCTATTTAACCTATTGGGCTGCATTAGAACTTATGTTAATGGACTGAATTGAGGTCCAAACTAAGTACATAAAATAGGGAATATGACCATCCCAACACCTAAATATCACTAAGGCCCAACATGCTATGATCCAACTAGAATTAGCCCAAGTAAGTGGACTGTTTTGGACAGCTTATATAGCCAAGTAGGTGCATCACCTACTTGGACTATTTTTGACCAAAAATTGGATAAGAATGAGATAAAGGAAGTGGCTAAAAGGGAGTATAAAGAGCTGAAATTCAGCTCATTTATCCATTCATTTACTTGCAAATTTCAGCTTTAAAAAAAAAACACTCCCAAACCCCAAAAACAAAAGCAGCCGCCTCTAAGTTCTCTTAAGGGTTCTTGGGTGAATCCTCCACTTTGGATCCTTGGTAAGTGTTTAACCTTATAGCTTAATGTAATATATGTATAATAGGTTGTGGAAAACATGTTGGTGGTGTTTAAAATATATAGGGCAGTCCCTTAATTAAGTTGGCAGTCCACTTATGTTGGTTTTGATGAATTTGTTTTCCTTGTGGCTTGGACTTGTATAGGGGCTTAAAGTGTTGAAGAAATTAAGTTATGATGATGAAATTCCAGTATATTAAAGTGTGGTTCTGCCCCTGAATCGTTCCTTTTATGTATGGCTTTATGGAAATGTTTATATGTGTTGGTAAATGGAACGTTTGTTGTAGTGAAAAGAGAATACTCTTTTGTTATGTTAAACTGAATCTTGGAACTGTTGTGGAATGATTTTGGTATGCTACTGTGGAAGGCAGTATGGTGACCTTATGGGGTGAATATATGGAGTTTCGTTGGAGTGGAAATGTAAAGGATAAACTAGGTAGGTAATCCTACCGGTTTGTAATGGTTATGTTGGTTTGTGGACTGTTTTGGTGGTGTGTGGACTGATTTGGTGTTGTTGTTTTGCAAAATCAGTTAGTTATAGTATAATGTGGTGTAATAATGTTATTTGGTAGTATAATGAAGGGGGGATTGATGCACAATATGTTTTGGAGGTTGGACGGTTTCTACTTTCCGTTAAGCACCTACTTACCGTCTTGTGAACTTATAATGTAGTTAGCCGTTAATGTTTGCTCCATTATGTACCTGTGTTGTAGATTAACACATAAGGAAGGAGCTGAATCATTGTAGTTACGTATTGGGAAGATAAGGTATGTAAGGTTATTCTTTTCCGCATTCTTCTGCAGCATCTATTATTCATATTATCATAACACTTGTCCTATCCCCAAAGGGTTGTACAATATCTCATTTTAGAATTAGTAGCACTGTTATAAATGTATCACTCTTATAACTAAAGAATGAAGTAATGTGAGTAATTGTGTAATGGTTAATGTTGTAAATGGGTGGTATCTCATGGAGTGAAAGAAACACTCGCATGAATGTCGATCCCATTATTACTGGTGGTATCCCATGGGATAAAAGGAACATCCGCATGGATGGCGATCCCGATTATTATGTTATTTCCCACTGATCAGTTGGGCCCGGGCATGATATGATTGATGATTGATGATGTGCAGTAAAGTAAAGTAAAGTAAAGTACAATAAAGTACAGAAAACAATGGACATGATTCCACACATATACCATATGGTAGCTATTTATATCGTTTGTTCACTTGTACTTAATTCCATTAAAGTTATTATATCTCATACAGTTACTTATAGCCTTACATACTCAGTACATTCTTTCGTACTGACGTCCCTTGGGGGACTTACCTTACGTGCTGCAGGTACAGGTACTAGTATACCTCCTCAGTAGACTACGGGTCATCTGCAGAACATTAGTGAGCTCCAGTTCGGTTCGGGGCTTTCCGAGTCAGATGTATATGTGGTTTTGGTGCTGCATAAGCATTGTATATAAAGTGGGAAATTGTCCCGACTATATTTTGGGTTTTGTATCTGTTAGAGGCTTTGTAGACGTTATACAGTTAAAGGAGGGAATGTTGTGGTTTTTTTTACCATATGGCTCCAACGGCCATGTCTCATGTTTATATAAATATTCGTATTAGATTTCTATTATTGATATGTTGTGTCCATAAGTGATTGAATGCTAGCCCATTGACGACAAGTATGTGAACGTATAGAATGGTTCTCTCGGGCCTTAACGGCTTCGGGTGCCATGTCCGCCCCAATGGGATTTGAGGCGTGACACACCCGACCAAGTAAAACCATACTCAGAAGATCCTGAAACTACCTTTTTAACCTCCCCCACTCAACTGAAACCATCTGGTATGATATAGCAGAATAAACTGAGTACCCAACTCAATATCACCACCAAAATCATAATCATGACCGGGCGACAAACCAGGCAAATCGGGAAAACAAACATCAATAAATTACCAACCTTAGGGACCGAAAGGAGTAAAGAAACATTAAAGCTAGCATCAGGAACGTAATCAAGAAAGACTAAACACTTCTAGCTAACAACCCCTCTTTTCCCCAAATGAATGACATAACTCCTCTTGACAACCGACCATCTAGTTATCACCTCACAATTGAGAAAGATCCGTCATAATCAAAGTAACAATCAAAGCAAGGCAACCAAGGACCACATGGTATAAAAAAACAAAATAGTCTAAATCTAGAATCACATCAAAACCCACCATGTCAAAGAAAATGAGATCTACCCAAGTGATATACCCCAAGGCAATTGTAACACAGGATCGACCCACTCAACTCACTATTAAAAGGAAAAAACGAAACACAAGATTGGCCCACTTGATCCACTACTAAAAGGAAATAACTACGAGGGCATCTACAATCACGGGCATAGATAAAAGTTCATAACAATAACATAAATAAATAGTAAAGTAAGTAGACACATATGGGTATGAAAATAGCAGAAAATAAAGGATAAAAAATAAAAATCACACCTATAATAGCTGCATCTGAAGCCTCGGCCCCTGGTCTACCTGAAGAAGCACGTAACTGACCACATCCATCCTCGAACTGAGTATCAACACCACCACCAGTATCACCTAGCAGTGAATTGCATCTAACACTCAAGGGACCACCTCTACTACCCTGGTAACCACCTCTGACCGATAGCATAACAACCCTAAGAGGTTAACCTGGTTGTGCTAACTACCCAATAATCCTACGTTGGCGATATTCTCTAGAAAATGACTTATATCTCTACAATCATAACAAGTTCTGAAATCCCCAAATAGGCAAAGAGCAGTAGCTGACCCAAACTGAGCCCGGTGACCTAAAAATCTAGAATGAGAACCCCATAATGTCTGACCAGAACTCTGACCGCCATAACCACTATGACCTATCTGGGCCTCATATATGATCCGAGGCAGTGTCCTTACGGGACTGCTAAGCTGAGGGTAACAGTGACCTCTACTGAAGAAATCCCTACCTCTGGACGCAGTACCACTAAAATTATGATGATGGTGGGGCCTTTTATCTCCACCTCTATAAATCTTGAGAAATGCCTACTCTATAGTATTTGCATGATCAACAACTTGAAGAAAAGGAGATCCAACTGCTACTAAAGGCTCCGACGCCTAATAAAGTGGTAGAATCAATACTCTAAGAAACCTCTACACTCTCTCTCTCTCAATAGGAAGAATCATAAAACCATGTCTTGCCCACTCAAAGAACCTAATCTCATACTTCAAAACCGACATAAAACACTACTGAATGTTTGTGACCTCATCTTGGGGCTGAAAAATCACTTGATGTACTGGGAACTACCCATGCCTGTGACGTACCCTCAAGAAGGCTCAGAATCCCAGCCATGACATACTAAAGAACTGCATGGTCACCAATTTGGCCGGAGCCTGGGCCAACCCCGTTCCCTCTGGCTGATGTTCTAGATCCTTAATCCTAAGCTCTATCTCTAGTGATGACTCCCCAGCCTGACCCTGGGCTAAGTCCTTAGAAACAGGTATAGGAGTCTCGTCCTCGCCATCTAATAATCTTGTGTGATCCATCTAAGAAAGAGCAGAACCAAAAGAAGAATTTTAGTGAATGACAGAGATAAGGACGCACGATGGAGAATCAAGAAATGGGATTTTCCAAAGAATTCTCTATAGCCTCCTAAAGATAGGATACGGACGTCATCGTACTAATTCGCATGACTCTACTAGGCACTTACTATTGTACCAATGATACAGGTGATCCTGGGCTCTAATACCAAACTGTCATGACCTAAAATCTCAAATGATGATGGCACCTACTAAACCCACCAGTAGGTAAGTCGAACCCCATAACCCGAAATAATAAGTAACGGGCTAATAGAATAAGAGAACAAATCATGAAATCGAAGGGCCAATTATAAATATAAACTCCAAAAATAGGGCCCATAAACTACATAGATAAAGAAAGTGAAGAAGCAAACTAGACAAAATACACCCCAAGATCTGGTATTAGTTGGTATAGGAGCTACTAAACATAACAAAAGTACTAAGCAAATATCATATATACAGAACTGTCTCCGAAATATAAGGTAAAGACCAGTCCAATAAAATAGAGGGAAAAGGGATAACTCTGAGAGTTAGGATCTCACCCCAAATCTCCAATTCAAGATAGCTCTGCACGAAGAACACATCAGTGGCGAGAACTCATACTAGGATCTATATCAGGGAAAAGATACAGAAGTGTAGTATGAGTACCAAAACGCGCGATACCCAATAGGCTTAGGTTGACTAAGCTCTAAAGATAATAAAATTATAAATAACATGAAAGGAGATAATGACTAATGTACGTAACATAAAAGGAAATAATATACAAACTAGGTAACCAGAAGGGAAGTACTTACCTATGGAAACTAGCATAACAATTAACACAACAAGAAACATCTAAGGAAGAATATCAATAGTAGCATACTCAAAACATCTACCCAAAGAAGAGAAACAGAAAGATAATATAGAACTAGAGCTAGAAATGCTAAAAAGAGGGTGCACAAGACATACCTATACTGCGAGTACACACCAGAAATAACCTGTCACAAACTAAGCAGTAGTAATCAAATAATAACCTAGCCAGGCCATCATAAGCCCTAAAGGTACATAACAACATACAAACCCAATTGGCCCCAATAAGAATGACAGGTACAAACAACAAACATAACTTAACCAGTCCTCATAAGCACGGCAGATACAAAATAGCAATCATACTAGTGACAACAGTACATATGAATAGATGAGTTGGAAAACCAAGTGATGTAATATAAGATGAGTGCCACATCTAACCATAGTATATACTCCTCCTCTAGCCATGTGGCTTGAAAGGAAGGACACATGGGAAACACCTATCCTCCGACACTGTGGCTCATACACGGAGGGACCATAGGGGGGACACGAGATATCTGTATACACTGTCAGGTCCCGAACTGGGACTTCCAAGTAATAATCTGGATAATCATGAATATTAAAGGTGCCCAGACTCGAAACAAGCCTAAAATGATCCACTTTTCCCTTTTGAAAACCTACGCATCGATAAAATCTTTCAAAAATCCATGTCAAAGTCAAAATAGTGGTAGAAATCAGCCCAAATCACCCTCTAAATGATAGAAAAAATCGGTAATAAGGTGAAAATATAGTCAGTACCCAGACTCAAATCAGAGCGTAGATAGTACATCTTAGTCATAAAAGTCTCCATCTAATAGTAAGGGAGGTACGATTTCTATTTTTAAAACAGTTTATGAGTGGAAAATGAGAGATAATCCCTTTTTGAAAATAGTAGTGAAAATTAATTTTTTTTCTTTGGAATCATGCCACAATGCATGTAATTACACATGTGAGGTGTGAATGTCATCACCAGTGTACACACAATAAGAGCATAATCACCCAAGTACCAGAAATCACTGCTCCTTAAGAGCGAAGAACACTAACCTGATAAACAACAGGCTTGTATCTAAGGACTCGGGACCACCAATATACAGAACAACATATGCATATATGAACAGAAAAAGAGAGTAATCGAGGGTATCCATGATAGTAAATAACAACTAACCGAGGCATACTAGTCCCATTCTGAAGTACTATTCCTAATCTACACTAGAGGTTGCTAGTCTAATCCCAACATCACAAAAACATACAAATATCCCTAACATATTCCTATCGCTACAGCAGGCATATAGAACTAAGGTACAAGCTAATGTTCTACTCTAAGATTTCCCCAAAGAAGGTCTGAAATAGTGAAAAGGCTAAGATAATCTTAAGTTTATCCTAAAACCCTATCCCCACATGCAATTTATACTATACACAATCTCATAGAACAAAGTCTATAAGAAGGTAGACTATAGCCTACCTCAAAGATAAACAACAATCTCAGACCGATAACAAGTTGCTTGCCCCATCCACTTGACCTCAGAAAGCCGTTGTGTTAAGAACCTCTGAGAATCTAGAAAATTCCTCCTAGATCCGAGCTTGAATATAACGCAAAAATATTTCTACTAAATCTTCCCTTTTTATACAACGTGTATAGGTATGTATCTATATGCCTAGATGACTATATTTCCTTTGCATGTATGGAGAAAAAGGAAACAAATGTTTGCTACAAACTTTTCTCAAAGTTCAATTCAATTGTAAAGAAAGTGCCAATTTTTTAAATGTGGTGCTATATATTATATAGAATAAGAGGCGATAAGTAATTATGGAAAGAAAGGAGTAATAGTTAATTAGCTACTAAGTTATTGAAAAGCTCATAATATTATTAATAAAGCAAAAATGAAGTTTAGTAGATCATTATGTACATGTTGTTGTACTTCTCTTCATGGTGACACGTGGGGATGGTGTGTCAATATCACACCTCCCATTATCCATTTACTAATTGATTGAGTCTGTAATACGTATGTACTCGGGTATTACACAGGTATGTGGTAAGATAAATGTAATATATTGAATATATCATAATTAATAAAAAATCATTTCGAGTAAAGCCTACCTTATATAATAAATTTTCAAAATAACTAGACTTACTATCTCTATTGAAATAGTAATATATTATAAAACTCTTTTAAAATAAGTACATACAAAACTGTAATCTAGCTAAATAATTCTTTAATAAATATTTAAAATATTTTACGAAGGTAGTAAAATTATAAATTTACCAAAATTTAATTTAAATCAAATAATTCAGAACATGCTCGGTATTAACAAAATTCTCAAATGAACTATCCGAAAACCAAACCACCTGTCCCAATAGGTCATAAATGATAGGAAGAAACTATCGAGAAGCTTGAAACACAGGAAACGCACGAAAAGAATGCACGAAAAGTTGAAAAATGACCTGGAGGATCATTACAACTCCACTGCACCACACCACTGACGCGGAGGTCCACTAGATTGGTTGGCTGCTTCACGTCGTGCGACTAAACATAAAAGGGTCATTTTTGAATATTTTATTAAATTTATTCTATTAAACTGTTTGCTTGATTTCCTTCTATAATCTTTCGTCTTTAATTCATTTTGGCTCCAAATCTCTTCATCTTCACACCATTTTAATCCTACACATTTAAACAAAATATTAAATATAATTCATAAAATTAATACTCAAAAAGGACAAACAAAAATACTAAATGTGAGGCAAATAATGACTAAATATATGTATTTTTGGCCTCACATCAATGCTCTAGTCTTCTGATCATGTTGGGGTTTGGGTGCTAGGAACGAATCACTAGTTGATGAATGTGTCGGTACTGATGATTTCTTCTAATAGGGAGATTGGTTCCCACCATCGGACCTCTGCTGACTGTACTCAAAGTTACATGCATTGGCCCTCTTATTCTCTCTTTCCCTCTCCTTCGGTTTCTCTTTCTCAATTTGTTAGAAATGGGTCATCAATCTGGAGAAATCCATATCCCCAATCAACATAGCAGTCCTGCACTCCTTCTTAACCAAATCTAAAACCCTGAAAACAAACTTACTCATTTTGGTTCTTGACTCGGCCACCATCTACGGAGCATACCTATATAGCTGAGTGAACTTCAGGCCATATTTTTTGACTGACATGGATCCCTGTCTTAAGTTGATAAATTTCTCAGCCCTTACCTCCCTCAACTCTCTAATGATGAATAGATCAAGAAAAATATCAACAAAGTTCTCTACATTACTGGAGCCGCATTTTTGCCACGGTTGTCTTTCCAATGAACATACAAGAGATGAGATACATCCTTGAGCTGATAGGAAGCAAGCTCAACACTCTCAACCCCATTTACCTGCATAACCTAGAGAATCTTTGCCTCATTAATGAAATTTTGTGGATCTTCCTTAACCTTTGACCCAAAGAACTCAAGCGGGTTATACGAACAAAGTCCCTGACTTAGGCAGCAACTGACCCACCATTTGGTTAGTAGGAACTGCTACCTGCTGATTCACCTGTGAAGTCATAGCATGTGCCAACATCTGAATGGCATTTTGAAACTCAATATTTGTGACTTTATTATTTGCTGGTGTGGGTGGATTAGCATTCTGACTGTTTCCCCATCAGTTATTTTTATGTGAAGGCATTATCTAAAAATGCATAAAACATAAATAAGAGGAGTAAATAGAGTTGAACTTTATTGCATAATAAAGAACATGAAAGAAGGGAAGATTTTCTAAAATATCTCATAGCCTATCTCTCATAAGCGTGGCATACTTCACACCCATGAAAGATACTTTACTAAACAACATCCTTGGACTCTTGAACCTAGTGCTCTGATATCAGGTTTTTCATGACCTATACTCGGGGAAAGACACAGTACTTAGAACCACAAGTGATCCCAAGTGAATCCTTGGTACTGGAAAATTACTAAGATCATGTAATAAAAATCTACACGGAAGCATAATCATAAATAAGTGGAAAATTCAATAAAAGAAATAATGTTTGTTTAATGAAATAATATCTGGAATCAAGTCAATAAACTGAATTATTTAGCTATGTCTGAAAGCCTCTACTAAAACTGATAACCTACTGGATAGGACCCGAGCTCACTCTAAAATTATGAGACTGAAATAAGGTCTAGCATAAGCACAACTAAAATTAAAATATGTCCTTAAATAATGAGGACTCACCAAAGCAGTTGCTTAACCTGGCACAAGAAACATATCTAACTATGTGGCTGGGAATGAGCACCTGAACCTATATCATGATAAGATATAGCATAAAAAAAGTATGTGATCAATACATTTGAATGTAATGAGCATGTGAGATATGAAATATCATAGATTAATATTTAAGTCATGTTGTAAACTAATTTAGGATGCAACAAGTAAATTTGGATAAAGTATCAAAACTGTAGTACAATGACTCGAGTTGAAATCATAAATTATGAGCATAGAGTATATGTAATGATCCTCCAGGTTAT
This sequence comes from Capsicum rhomboideum, assembly GCA_031232105.1. Classification (NCBI taxonomy): domain Eukaryota; kingdom Viridiplantae; phylum Streptophyta; class Magnoliopsida; order Solanales; family Solanaceae; genus Capsicum; species Capsicum rhomboideum. The sequence continues at coordinate 83,439,972 of CP124713.1, read as the reverse complement.
TTTCTTAATTTTTGCATGTTTCCAGTGTTTTGAGTCTTTCCATAGTGGCTACAAGTTATTTATGACTTGCCAAAACTATTGGTTTGGTTATCGGATAGTTTGTTTAGGTGTTAGGCTCATTTTCCTGTATTGGAGCTTTCACTATTAAGAAATTGGTCTCGGACCAAAAATCCTAAATAACGACCTTGTATAAGAATTCTAACAGTGTCATCAGGTCCAAAATATTGATTTTAGGCTAGGGGGACTCTTCGTCCGGGTTTCGAGGCTTTCAGACTCATTTTGGGCTATTGGGTGGGTTTGATAAAAAATGAAACTATGGGTGTGGGACCACATTGTATCAAAACTACCTCCATTGGAAATTTTGATGGTACCATTGAGTTTGAAATGTCGAATTTGGTATGATAGCATAGTTCATTTGCCCGCACGGGGTTGCGAACACCCGATCGAAGTCTATTTGGACTTACCAAAAACTGATACCTCAGCTGCTGGTGTAGTCGCTTTAACGACCTTGCGTCGCTTTAGAGATACTTGTCTACCCAGCTGAGGGTCACTTTAGCCATCCCTGTTCTCTTAATCTTATGTCGCTTTAGTGATTAGGGTGTCGTTGAAGCGGACCCCACCTCTCCTGACCCATCGCTTTAGCGGTCAACTGTCTCTTAAGTAGTAGTTGCTTAAGTGACCTAGTGGCCACTTTAGCGGAGACTGCTGGTGATAAATCTCTCTCCTTCACCCAATTTTTCCTCATTTTTGTAGGGCTTTTTCCTCCATTTTTGAGAGCTTGGGATGTGAGAAAGTGTGGGAAATCATTCATTGAAGCTAAGGTAGGGTAGTTCAATGCTTCTTGGTAATTTTTTATTATTTTCCCCATCAAATTCCATCCTTTTTCAAAATTCTCAAACTTTAGGGGTTGATTTGAGCCCCAATTTGCACTCCATTTGTTCTCAACTTTTGAGCACCATTCCTTGTCCTTCAAGGGACCTCATGACAGATTCAATTTTTGAATTTCATTTGCGAGCCCCATGGGCCCATTCTTGACCTGAGCTTTTATATAGCAATATGGGTATTGGTTTACTCCTATTAACATGTAGATTATTATTTTGATAGCGTGGCGACATTTCGAGATCATGGAGCAAAGACGAGCGATTCATGGGCAATTTAAGATTGCGGTTTGGAATCGAGGTAGGCTTCGGTCTAATTTTCTCTATGAGACAGTGTTATGTATAGATTGTATGCTAGGTACGAATAATAGGATATGTTTATGACTAGTATATCATGACTTGACCTATTTATGGAATTTGGGATAAAAATGTGACCCTAACATTAGTATAGAATACCTGTTATGGTCATAGAATCCTTTTATCCTTGATTATAGTCTTGTATAACCATAGTTTGACAATAAGGATCCTTAGTATAAGACTCACCATATTACTTAGTGGATTGGATGGTGTTTTCCCCGATTAGGCTCTCCTTGTAGTTTTATGCCCTAGATTATCGTAGTTTCTTGAGTTATGAGGCTTTATGATGTTAGTTATGTATTGTTGGACCCGAGGCAGTGGTTACAATACCAGTTGGACCCCAGGTGAGTATCCTATCCTTAAAAAGGACGTGATTCTAGCTTATAGACGCTTGTGGTTGATTTGTTTGGATACTGGTGATGTCATGCATACTTTTAGGCGCATTTATGTTCACTTAGTGGTACGATTCCAACAAAATACTTGATTTTATTATTGTTTTCTAAAAAGGGATTTATTCCCACTTTTCACTTTTAAAATGGATTCTTTTATAATGGGAATCGTACCACCTTATTTAATAATTATGAGCTTTTAAAGCTAAATACGATATTTTGGAAATTAGACCAAGGTTGATTCCGATCCATTATTAATCCACTCTTTTACCACTACTACTTATCTACTTCAGTCGAGAGAAATTCCGACCTTTTCTATATGACAAGACTATTTTAGTCCCAAAGTCCATCTCGGGCAATGAATTTACAGACTTACACTCTTTTAGTCTCGGTTTGGAGGCACTTATTATACTTACATATCTCTCTGGTACTGGATGGACTAGATTGTTTATGATGGTTACTGGAAGTCCTGGTTTGGGACCAGGCAGTGTATTCGAATATCCCGAGTTCCCTATGGGCCCCTTCATTCGTGAGCCACCGTGTCAGAGAAGGATGGTCTCCATAGGTCCTGCCTTTGCGAGCTACTGAGCTAGAGGAGGTGTATACACTTGGTGCGTTATGGTACTCTGTTGATATGGTTCTATTGGTTTACATTGCATTCATTCATATGCATTGCCTATCACCAGTATAATTGTTTGGAGCAAGCATCTATCAGTTTTATAGGGGGTCGTATAAGTACAGGTTATGATTGTTGTTTGTTGATTTCCTTCTTGTGCCTCTCCGAGCTTATGGGGGCCTGGTTGAGGTTATTGGTTGTCCGGGCTATTCGATTACTTTTATTTGGTTATTATTGCATAACTCGTGGTAGGTTGGTTATGGACTGGTACCCGTGGTTGTCGCTACATTTCTGATCCCTTTTCTCTATTATGGTAAGATGCATGACTGTTAGATTATCTCATGTTTAGTCATCCTTTGGTTAGAGGCCCTGATCATTCTAGTATTACTTTCTTACTTGATTAGGATCCCTCGAGATGTTAGGTTGGCTCCCTTAAGTTATTACCTTGGATTTTAGTCCTACATATGTTTATATATATATATATATATATATATATATGGTATTACTATATATCCCTCTTTTTCCTTATCTATTCATATAGTATATGTATCATTTGGCCTTGTATTACTACTATATATCCTTCTTTCACTCTTCATTTGTATATTGGTTATTGATATATGGTATTGCACGTTAGAACCTTATTACTGCTAGAATAGGATAGTTTATCCTTGTTGCTCCATTAGCATTATTATGTTTAGATTCTTGGATAGCTGCCTGTAGTTATATTCCTGCTTTAATGTTATTTATGCCTGCATTATCTTTGGAGCTCAGTTGGCTAATGCCTACTGAGTACCACGTGTTTGGTACTCATACTACACTTTTGCAGCCTGCAGATCATCATATGAGTTCTCGCCGTTGATGTGTGTATCGTGCGGAGCAACTATGGACCAAATATTTAGGGTGAGCTCCTGACGTTCAGAGTATTCCTGCTCTCCCTCTTATTGTTAGTTGATCTCTATTTTGTATTCAGAGACATCTTTGTATATATATATTTATCCTATATATCACTTGTACTCCTGTTGTATTAGAAGCTCTTGTACTGACTTCACCCAGTTTTGGGATATGTTTACTTCTTTCCTGATTTCTTCTTACTTTCATTAAGTATTAATTTTGCTTTTCTTATTAGTTCGTTACTAGCCGTTCCGGACTATGGTTTGGCTAACCTATTGGTGGGTTATGGTAGGTGCCATCATGACTTGAGAAATCGGGTCATGACAGTATATCTGTAATCAGAAAATAGCATGATAAGTTGAAAACTACGAGTCATGTAAAACCATGAAGTCCAATGTTTAGCCCATATTGAGGAGGGTTGCTCCGTACCTGCCATCAGTATAGAACCATGAACTGAGGTGGATCCACTAAATTGAGAATCAAAGAACTAAACATGACCTACATTGGCATGCAGTTCAGGAATTTGGGTTATCTGGAACCCATATCCACACGGTGCTAAATATTACTCCCAAAATTTATTTACTATTTGTTCATAATATAAACTGGTCTGAAATTAAGCATAAATAAGTTCAAATAATCCTGTTAAATGAGGTTCTAAAATGTTGGAACTAAATATGCTTAAATTATCTAAAAGCCTGTGACCATAGGATCAATTTACACTGAATTTGTCCAAATTATGATTAAATCTATATAAATCAAGTCAAATCATGTATCAAATTTTTTAACCTATAAACCAGGACATAAAATCATGCATAAATATATTTAATAAGATATGAAACTATGGGAACCATGCTAGAAGTAAAATCAGTAAAATTTACAAGTTTGGGTATAAACCCTAAGCAAGAAATCATGAAAACCCAAATTTTAAAACTGAGGTTTTTAGCATTAGGGTGAAAGGAAGACCTCATTGAACTCTCATATACCTAATTTTTGGGAAAATTGATTGAGACTTGACAACTTGTACTTAAAAGAGGAACCCTAGGCTTAGAACTTGAGAGCATATTCTTTCTTTCTGAGATTAGGAGTTAAACGTGTGAATGAGGAAGGGGTCAATTAATTACTTCTTAATCCCCTCTCATAGAAGATAAAACAACGTAGTATTGTGCTTAAAAGAATAGGAAAAGACTAAACTACCCAGAGTCATGCTAGAAAGTAGAAAGGAAGCCTTAACATACGTATACATTCTCTACTTTTAACTACACATAAACTTACTTTAGCTTATCCCAAAGAATAATCGGTGCTTCTATAGGTTATATACTTACTCTTCCAACCTCCAAGGAGTGGTACCCTTGTGAAAAATCTCACTTTATGCATATACTCAATTAAGTTTACACAAGTGACATTCTGCCATATTTTTAAATGTAGGAAATACCTTATCAGAGGTACTTGATTAATTCATTATATTTTACTAATCTGAGCACTCTCACAAATCTTTTACATATGTCTAATTCCTCAATATCTCTTGTCTCCAACCTTTTATTGCATAGCAACCTCTTTCTGATTAGTTCAAGCACAATAATCTAAACTTCCTCACTTACTTGCTTTGGATTGCACAACTAACTCTTCCCATACTTGCTACATCCTAAATATAATTACTAACTCAATAGCCTCTACTATTTTTAACATGTACATATACCTTATCTTATATCTAAACCCCCGATGTTTCCTCAATTATAAGCATAGGAACTACTCTTATGACTAGACTTTATCTATTTTATAATTTTCAATTAGGCATGACACCAATACAAGATGAGTATGAGTTTTCGGCGAGGGATAACTATTTCAAAATAGGTTAGGACAACATAAGCTAGAAGCTCTACAAGACATACTTCGATAGTACACAAGATTTATAACTTACTGAAATATGGAATCTTGCTGAAAAGAACAAGAATAGCTTTGATATACCTTCATTCTTCAACTTCGTAATATTTAATGACTTTCATCCTTCCCCTTGAATCACTACCACTATACGGGAACTCAATAAACAATAGATGAAAAAGGGCACTATGGCTAGTCGACCATAATTACAGATTTTCACAGTGAGATGTATTCAGAATTTACACGAACGACTCTATGGTGGCACACTAGACTTGAAGTCTACAACTATTATAACCAATCTCAATCCCTATGTTCTGAGCATCATCTACGTCTCCAACAACTATCTCAAATAAACCCAAGAACTATATGATAAGGATTCCAACTTAGACAAAGCCCTTCCCCAAGGGTCACACATACTAAACCTTAGATTTTTTGGACAAAGTAATCTCGTCAATACACATAACCCTGAAGGTAAAATAATAAGTATGCAGCACTAATATTGATTAAAAGTGAAACTTGTAGATAAAATTAGGAGGGATATTTACATGAATATATTTTTGTTAAGCCCAATTCTATCAATGGCACTTGTAAAGATAATCAAAAGAAAATCAATGAATTACTTTATGTCATTTATAGAAATTCTCCTGAGCTTTGGTATTACTACTTCATATACGTAGTATTAGTTTATCCAAAATATCCTTTGATTGAGTTCATACATGTAGTGTAGGGCACCTCCAATGCATAGTTAAGTATCCATTTTATACCCAATAGCATCAAAGTACAGTTTACAAGTTTATATAGTTGAAACATAATTCTTCCAAATGATTATACGAGCTATATATATACCAGCTACCTAATCCTAAAAATCAAAAGCTAAGATATTACGAGATCAACATTTTATGGGAACATGGTTGCATACAGTAACAACGCACAAAATTGATACTACCAAATAAGAGTTATTGATGAAGAGTATTACCAAAATCAAGTGAGACATTTATGACTAACTTTTCGATAGTGCACGAAACTTAGAATCTCCAGAAATATGTAATCATACCAAAAGTGAAAAGACTAGCCTTTACATACCTTTCAACAAAAGCCCTAAAGGTGTCGCTATGAAGCCCGATCAACCAATTATAACGCAACCATTTCAAAAATTAACAAGGCTGCAAGAATAAGCCATATCCAATTGATAAGGCGTTCAGGTTGTCACTATGACCATCCCACTTTAACTCAATAAATAACATCACAATCTCTACCAAACCAACAACAAATAACCATAACAAGAAGCTATCAACATCTCACAAGAGCGGTGAGCTCCTGAGGCAATATAAGAAGGCCTACTTCACGCTATTTAATCCGACAACCATCATATTTGAATCCAATAATAAGAAAACAACCCCAGTTCCTGCAACACCTTGATAACATAATTATAGAATAATAATAGAGCCACGATATCCCAAAATATCGCTTTGTGCTTGAAAATCTATATAAAAAAAAAAATACTAAAACTTAGAATTACAAAGGAGGATCCTAGGAGGAAGATTACCTTGAAAAAATATGTAAAATCCTAAGATAAATAAGCTATTAGAAGGATCCACTAGCACTACTACATCAGAATTTTGCCAAAATGCAATTACAACAAGTTCTCGATGTTACCAACCATAGCTGAACTTGGAATTAGCTAAATATAACTAAAAATAAGATGAAATCATACCTTAGAAGGTTGAAACCCTAGCTGTCGCCGTTCTATTCTCTCAAAAAGTCCAGATTTCTATTTTGGAATAAAAATTTGAGTCAAAACACACTGTAACACCCCGTACATTTTCGAAACTTATACGATCAACCTAGCATGGATAAAAGTATTAAAACTTGAGATGATAAGGACATATTTAAGCGTAGAGTTAAAGTTAAGTGATTGATTAAGGTAGAAAGATTAAGACGTTGGAAAGAGGGGAGAACATAAGTGAGGTGCTTCCGCGACTTAATTAAGATAGTAGGTGTATCACCTACTTAAACTATTGGGCTGCATTTGGATATAAGTTAATAGACTCAATTGAGGCCCAAACTAAGTACATAAAAATGGAAAGATGACCAGCCCAACACCTAAGATTAATTTAGGCCCAACAAGATATGATCCAAGTAGAAATAAAGTAAGTAAATGGACTGTTTTGGACAGCTTCAACAGCCAAGTAGGTGCATCACCTACTTGGACTATTTTTGACCAAAAATTGGCTAAGAATGAGCTAAAAGTGGCGGTTCAAGAGGGAGTATATAAAGCTCATTTCAGCTTATTTTCCATTCATTTCTTTGCTGAAAAACAGTCTTTAAAATTAACACTCTCCTCTCTCTCTCTCTCTCTCTCTCAACCCTATCCAGCCGCCCCATTTTTCCTTAGGGTTCTTGGACAAATTCTCCACTTTGCAAGCCTTGGTAAGTATTTACCTTTATAGCTTAATGTAATATATGTATAAGAGGTTGTGGAAATCATTTTGGTTATGTTTAAAAGGTATAGGGCAGTCCTTTATGTTGGTGGCAGTCCACTTGTGTTTAGTTTTAAAGGATTTGTCTTCCTTGTGGTTTAAACTTGTAAAGGAGCTTAAGGTCTTGAAGAAATTAAGTTGGAGGGATGAAATTTCAGTATGTTAAAGAGTGGTTCTGCCCCTAATTCATTTCTTTTGATGTATGGCTTGGCGAAAATGTTTATATGTGTTTGTATATGGAACATTTGGCGTAGTGAAAAGAGAATACTTTCTTGTTATGTTAAAGTGAATTCTGAAACTGTGTGGACTATTTTTGGTATATTTTTGTGGAAGGTATTTATGTGAACTGATGGAATAAATATGTGAAGTTGCATTGAGGTAAAAATGTGAAGTATAAACTTGGTGGGAAATCTTATCGGTTTGTAATGTTTATATTGGTTTGTGGACTGTTTTGGTGGTGTTGTCTTGGTAAGGCAGTAAGTTATAGTGTAAGAGGGTGTAATAAGGTTATATGGCAGTATAAAGAAGTGGGGAGTGATACACCATGTGTTTAGGAGGTTGGACGGTTTTTACTTCCCGTTAAGTAACTAATTACCGTCTTGCAAACTTGTAATGTAATTAGCCTTTAATATTAGCTCCGTTACGTACTTGTGTTGTAGAGTAACACATAAGGAAGGAGCTGAATTATTGTAGTCACATGGTGGGAAGATAAGGTATGTAAGATTACTCTTTTTCATATCCTTTGGTAGCATATAATATCCACGTAGTTAACGACCTTGTTTCCACTCCGTAATGTCTTAACGTACCTCAATATATGTTTATTGTCAAGTTGGCATGTCTACCTTCACTAGCCAATTTTTGGTATTCCCATCTTAGTTAACTAAGATCTATCTATTAGTTTGGCTCCTAAGCATTTCATGTAACACTCCGTACATTTCCGACCCTACTTGATTGGTGATCTAGGGTGTATTTATATGTCTTATTACCTAGTTTTGAGAGCAATAAGTGCGTATTTTATATTGTGTTTGATGGACTATTGATATTGTGCTAATGCCCGCAAAGAAAAGTCGAAGAAAGGAAGAAAATCGGATTTTTTGGTGTCAGGCGCGCCCAGGGGCGTGCCAGGCCGCTTTTGACAGAATTTTTTCTGGTACAGGCAGCATAGGGGCATGCCAGGCAGCGTGCCAGACCGCTTTTTGCCAAATTTCTTCTCCGAACACTAGTCTCTAAATAGGGCTCTTGGGTTATGGTATCATTAATCCATCTTGGTAGGACTACTCTTGGGCACTTTTGGCATCCAAATGAGGGTGAATTCTTATTCCTTTTTATTTTTATCAATTTACGATAAATTAAGCCATGAGTGGCTAAAATCGCTTATTTTTGGGGATGGGGCTACGAACATGAATCTCGTGAGTTGAATATTGTCTTCACAATTATGGAATTCTTTAAGCATGAGATAGTGGTGGATCATGTATTAAATTTGTAGGGCTAAATTAATCTTATGCTATTGGGCTCAATTAAGGCCCAATAATTAGGCAAAAGACATGGCCCAAAATGGGTAAATGATCCATTCTTGCTTTGACCAAAGTAAACCATTATCTATTGACCCAAGTATGGATAAAGATGGCCATGCAGGGCTATATAATGTGGGAAAATCAGATTTTTATTCATTTAGACTCACATTCCATTTTTAGAATTTCCAAAGATATTTCTCATCTCTCTCAAACCCTAAGGCAACCATCTCTTGTGGAGAAGATCATCACTTTGCAAGCTTGGGTAAATGTTTACTCTTGTGATTTAATAGATTATATGCATGAGGGATTGTATAGATTATGATTGTTATGTCTAAAGGTGTTGAGTGGTGCACTTTTGCTTTTTGCTAAAAGATGTGCTATCTATGTGACTTGAACTTGAAAGGAGACTTAAAGTTTTGATGGAAGTGAATGGTGTGGATGCAATATCAACATGTATGGTGTGTTTATGTCCTTAACTTGCTTTTTCTATGTGTATAACTTGTGGGATCGTTGTTACGAAATGTATTGAGGTGACTTGATGGAGTAATTGTGACGTAGTGTTAATGAGAAAGCGTAAAGGATAAACTTGGTGTGAAATGCTATTGGGTTATGATGTCTTGGTCAATGTGTGGAATGTTTTGGTATTGTTGGTATGACAATGCCGTGAATGGTATTGTAAAAGGTAAAATGACGTTATAGGGCAATCATGTAACTCATTGTTATCTTATGCACTTGTAAGGTAGTTAGTTGTTAACTTGAGCTTCGTTATGTACTTGTGTTGTAGAGTAAAACGTAAGGAAGGAGCTAGATTATTGTATTCACATATAGGACTGTGTATTCATATTGGGAAGATAAGGTATGTAAGGTTACTCTTTCCGTATCCTTCTGCAGCATATTGTTCACATTGCCATTGTACTTGTTCCATTCCGAAATGTTCTAAGGTATCTCATTTCAGGTTGTCATCTATTGTTATTCACATGTTCCCCTATTCATTGATCAATTGTTATTCATGTGTCACATAACTGTGGACATGGTTCTAAAGTTCCAATAATGTTATGACTACCAACGTATCAATCTCACAGAAGTAAAAAAATGAAGTAATGTATCACTCTTATAATGAAAGAACAGAGGTAATGTATAATTGTCTGTATATTCTTGAATAACATCCCAGGGGAGACATAAAAGCCTAGCATGGGTTAATTTAACATCCCAGGGGCGACAGAAAATCCTAGCATGGGTTAATCACATCCCAGGGGTTAAAATACCTAGCATGGGTTAACACAGTAACATCCCAGGGGTGATGGAAAAGCCTAGCATGGGTTAATCACATCCCAGGGGTTAAAATACCTAGCATGGGTTAATCTTATCCCAGGGGCGACAGAAAAGCCTATCATGGGTAGAACGATAAATCTCATCCCAGGGGCGACAGAAAAGCCTAGCATGGGTAGAATGATAAAGATGAATGCATGTAAAGGCAAAGAAAGTAACGAATGTTATGTACATGTTTCCACACATACAGAATGGTGGTTTATCCATATTAACTATTCTCTTATATTTGATTCCATTGAAGTATTTATATATCATGCAGTTCCATATAGCCTTACATACTCAGTACATTCTTCGTACTGACGTCCCTTAGGGGACTTACCTTACTTGTTGCAGGCACAGGTGCTAGTAGACCTCCACAGTAGGTTGCGGGTCATTTGCAGATCATTGGTGAGCTCTAGTTGGTTCGGGGCTTTCCGAGTTACATGTGTACATTTGTTTTGGTATGGTAAATGTTGTCTAAAGCGGAGACTTGTCCCGACTTTAGGTTGGTTATGTACATGTATCTGTTAGAGGCTTTGTAGACGTATGTGGGAAGATGAATGAGAGAATGTATGCTTTTGACATGGTGGCCCTAACGGCCAAGTTTCATATATATCATATGTTTTCCATGACTTACGCCATTGGTAATTTGTATCTAAATGAGGTAGAGTGTGGTTCTTTTAGGGACATGCATATGAGTGTACACGATTGAAGATTGGTTCTCTCGGGCCTTAACGGCTTCGGGTGCCAGTCCACCCCGTTGGAATTCGAGGCATGACATTTCAATGGTGTACAAGTATTCTTTACTTTATGGAAATTACATCAAATGTTTATTCCCGTGTTTTCTTTTACTCGAGCACTATTATTCCAAAAATTCCATAATGTTATAACCACCAATATAACAATCTCAAAGGCTAAATAAAGTAAGCAACTTAAGGCTGGTTATGTGCGGGTGGCAACTCAGGGGCGTAAGCCTAGCATGGGCCGATCCCCGATTGATTTGTGTGGGTGGCAGCTCAGGGGCATAAGCCTAGCATGGGCCGATCCCGATTTGTATACCACTGATCAGTTGGTCATTTGTACTACATGGCTTATTAAAGATTATAAAGAAAAGAAGGAAAAAGGAAAGTAAAGAATGTAATGTACGTGGTTCCCCAGATACCAGCTAAGGTGGGGTATTAACATTATCTATACACTTGCGCTTGATTTCACTTAAACTTTTGGGTTATGTACAGTTGCTTTGAGCCTTATATACTCAGTACATTCTTTCGTACTGACGTCCCTCTTGGGGGACCTACCTTTCATGCTGCAGGCACAAGGGCTATTAGATCTCTCCAGTAGGAGTACAGGACATCTAAAGGCTATTGGTGAGCTCCAGGTTGATTCAGGGCTTTTCGAGTCAGTTGTATATATTTTTGGTATTGTGTGGTTATGTATAAGACAGGGACCTGTCCCGACCTTAACTAAGTCTTTGTATCTTTTAGAGCCTTTGTAGACTTTGTAAAGTTAAGCATGGTAGCGTCTTATCTTTTAGAAGTTGTGGCCCCAACGGTCAAGTCCTGTATACTATTTTGTATTTACGTACTTGGTTTACTTTATCGATACATCATGTCCATACACTGCAGCATATTTGTTAGCTTAATTACATGCATAAGAAGTATATGATCATAGGTTGGTTCTCTCGGGCCCTTATGGCTATGGATGTCTGTCCGTCCCCATGGAATTGAGGCGTGACAAACACTTACATAGCTATTTTGACCCGTCAGTTCTGCCCAGACAGTTTGCGATAAAATGGTTATAACTTTTTATTTCAATGGCGAATTGACAAACGGTTTTATTTGTTGGAAACTAGACTCGCATACCTTTGATTTGGTAGTTCGAGGGCCTCTAATTCTCTATATATTAGGATAAATGCTCATTCCAATCTAGCCCATTAATAAAATTACTGTCAACTAGGATTTTTGTTTAAAGGATCCCCCTGTCATCTAACATTAGTCTAAACATTTCAAGTGACTTAATAGATATATTATTTATATAACCATTCATTTAAAATTATCTTCCCGATATCTCGTCAACGGTTGACATGAGATGTGATAAATTGGCTCGTCAATTATAAACACGTTACAAAATTATGAGGTGTTACACTTCTCTTAAAAATACATAGAGAAAAAACTAATTCTCTATATCTCCCAAAATCATGCATTAATAAAGTACATCTAGTTTGTGGATTATAACTTTGTTACATAGAGATTCAAAGTTTGTCTTAATATAATTCTTCAACAAAGAGTCTGTGAAGTTTTCGTTGATGCTAACAGGTACACAATTCTTATTCCTATTATGAATATCTTACATTAACCTATAAAATCATTAAATATATGTGTTCAATATTCTTAGTAAAAAATACATCTCTCATAATCACTAAAAAGTAGAAAAAAGGTAGCGATTGATTCTTTATTTATATATTTTATGTTACATTTCAAGCAAATTCCAAAATAAATAAGCAATTTAACGGATACATGGAGATGGTCAGAAACTAGAAAGGAAGAGAAAGAAGATAAAGAAAGACATAACAGACATGAAAGCTTACCTTGGAGTTGTTAGTTTTTCATTAGCTCAATCTTCACCCACAATCCACAAGGCTCAAGCATAAAGATGACCTAAAAAAGGAGCAAAAGCAAAGTTCGATTTTGATGATAAGCCTTCGATAGCATTCTCATGTCTTTAGAGAGAGAGAAGATGAGCATCAATTTAGTTTCCTAATTGAAACTCTTCATATAGAGTAGAGGGTTTGGGCCGAGTCTTTTGGGCCTAGACATTTTATTTTATTTTTACAATATTTTTTAGCTTTGGGATACTTTATTTTTTTGAATTTTTTATTAATAAAATGGTGTCCAAATAATAATTCAATCAAAAAATAATTGTGTTATTCATTCAAGAAACTAAAAAGAGAGAAACCTTGAAACTTGTCCAACTATGTGTGAAAAAGTAAAACTACAACTAAAATTTGTTGACTCATGAAAAAAGACACCTAGTATGTTTATTTCTAAAGGTCCACAAAATTGGAATTCTAAAAATAACAAATTATTTTGTCAATGTTATTTGATCTAATTCATGACCATACTTTGACTTGTGGCACGTGGATTGCCTTTAAATTGGTTGTCAATTGTCTTTTAGAGTTTTCTGGACTAGAATCATGAATTGACTCGATGGACCATATTTTCATCTGTGTTTCCAAGTTCTATTGTATGTCCACCTGATTTCTTGGCTTCTTCTTCATTTACGGTCAGTATATCAAACATGTCGTGGTATTATTCTTCCTACATTGACCAGCTCTGCAAAGTCTCTACTTGCATCTCTCTGAATATTTTCATGATCTGCTCTGTGATATGAATATTTTCATGATATGCTCTCCGATCACAATCTTCTTACTATTTCTTGCTTTAGTTCTTACTTACTATATTTCAATTCTTATTATTGTTCTAAACATAATCTTTATACTTTTATTTATTCATGTGTACTCGTCTTAGTCAAAAGAAAGGATTTTGATTGATCTTAATTCACTTATCTTTAACGTTATTTCACAAATTTAACTGCCATCACAAATTCACAATTTTTTCGATACATAATACTCTATTGTGTATTTATATTTTCTTAATAAGAGAATTACAAATCACATTACAACAACAGCAGTAAAATCACAAAACGTTATACCAAAATAAAATTATGGCAAGGCCTAAGCTTATGTAGTTAATTATTACTTTCTCCGTCCCATTTTATGTGGGCACCGTTTGACTTGGCACGATATTTAAGAGAAAGAAAAGACTTTTAAAACTTGTAGTCTAAAATAATTCTTAGATATTTGTGTGGCTGTAAATCATTTCATTAAGGGTAAAAAAAAAGAATTTTAAAGTTAAATTATTTCTAATTATAGTAAGATGATTCATTTTAAGACGAACTAAAAAAGAAAAGGGTGTCATATAAAATGGGATGAAGGGGGTAAGGGTTTGCTTTTAAATATAAATATTCGATACGAAAGATCAATTCTTCTTTCTCTATGTATTGTATAATATTCTTTTCTGAGGATAAAAAGCTTGATTCATTTAAAAGAAATTCTTGGTGTGATGAAATGTTTGAAGTAATGGATGGAGACTTTTGACCAAAGTTGAAAAGATGCAAGATTTGCATAAGGAACATACTCTACCTTTAGGTCACACTTTCAAAAGGAATATCAATTGACATTAAAAGAGTAATAGGTGATATTAAGACTTTATTTTTATAATATTGATATTTTTTAACCAAACCATGCCCTACACATTTCAATACATGTGTCAAGAAACTAATACATGTAAAAGTTCTAGTAAGACAGAAATAAAAAAAAATAGGGACCTAACATATAGACAAACATATACAAATAAATAAAATATAATAAACAAACAAAAATTGTACAAAATGTGAAATCAAAGCACTCACACCATATACAAATAGAAAAAATATACAGATTCTAAAAGGGTGAAGGCCTAAAAAAGAAACATATTGGTATGCCTAGAAATTAGCACTTATTATATATCCTTTTCTTATAGTTTGAATTTTCTTAGACTTGTTTCACTATGTTTTTTTAAATTTTATATTAGTTTCTTATTTTGTAAGTTTTAGATGTCTTGGAGTCTTAAAATAAAAAAAATGCAAAAATTATCAGAAAAGGGTGATTTACGATCGCATATTGAACCGCAGATCAAAAGATAGAGTGCATCTTAGATTGTGGATATATGCAGAGAGATAATTGTTAGGAACCTGTAGACACAGGGTCAGAAAAAGAGATGGAAGATAGTCACAAACTCAATTGACCACCTGACTTGACGAAAAAAGACCTTAGTTGTCTAAAAATTCTGCTAGGCAGCAGTGTTCTTTTGAAGGAAAAATATAACCACAGAAAAGAAACCACAATGCGACTCCAAAAAAACTAATGGGCAAACAACAGCGGCACAAGAAGAAATTTGAACTGTGAATCAGTTTATGATCGCAATGCTGGTCGTAAACCTTGAAGTGGCGCCGAAAGTTAATTTCATTAGGATTCCTACATTTTTTTCTCTATAAATAGACATGTTAGGTCTTTATTGAAAGAGAGCCAACATTAGTTTCGTAGCATAATTTTAGTTGCAGTTTGTCGTCTCAATAGCTTAGTAATAATTCTTAGATTTCTGAACGAAGTTTTTAATATTGTTTAAAGCCTTCAATATTCATAGAAAGTTAAGACTTTTTTTAATACATATTTTTGTTATTTCTTTATTAGTATGAGTAGCGAAAATCATCTACCGAGATTGTGAAACCCAATGAGATTGTGAAGTTCATAAAAGTTTTTGTGTAATTTGCATGTTGCTAGGATTGTTAGATATCAAACTTCTTTTTGTTTTTAATTAAATGCATTAGTGGTTGCAAACATTGACCTACATCATCATATCTTAATCTACAGATTTGAAAGAGTGAACTAGGATTTGGTAAAAGAAAATTTGCATGAACTCTAAGCATTAATCCTTGTTTGATAGATTTATATTAGACATAGTTGAACCTACTTGGCATATTCGATCGTTTTTATTGTCAATAACTCATATAGTTGTGAAAGCATCATATGTAGATGAATCGTTCATGAACTTGGAAGAGATTGAATGGTAGTGCAGGAGACTAAATGCATATTTATAACCTTAAGTGCATGTAGTTGCATGATTACCAAAGAATAAAGCAATTAATTATGTGGACACACTCTTAATGTTTTAATAATATAAGATTACAAGCATCTTTAATTACAACATCTTTACTTTCTATTTTAGTAGTATAATTTTTACAAATCAATCTTTTCAACTGTTACGGATAGGAATAGCAATGGAGTGGGTTTAGGCTTATGCGAGACGGGGCGGATTTAGACTTATGTGAGGCGGGGGAGCTCTCATGCGGAGTAGATTTAAGTAATTTTAAAAAAATGAAAGCGGAGCAAGACGGATTGATTATTTCACATAAAGGTAACAATGAAAACTGTGCGCTGCATATTTGCTAATATGAATTATGCTGCATATTTTCTAATATGATACTACGTGATAAAATAAAGAGGTTTTATTTACCAAATAATTTCGTAAATTTTCTAATTTCTTTTTCATTGCGGGGAGGGGTAGGACAGGTTGAAAGTTTTGTTGGTTAAGGTTCAATCCGCCCTGCCCCATTGCCATCCATAGTTATGAATTAAAAATTGACTACATATTGAGTAGTTACTAATGATACAACTTGCGATAAAGTGATTCCATATTTCCTACAGATTCGACCCCAACCTAGTTGGGTTACTATTACTGTATATGACTGTGATATATCCAAAGTAGGGTATATCTTCAGCTTATCATATTTGCACCTAAACTGTATTAACAAGGGCACCAAACACATGTAAATCAACATTGTCATTCCATTAGAAAAATCAACAAATTCTCTCCCTCTAAAGAGAAAATCATGAGAATTGAGGAGCATAGAGGATTATCAAACATCTCTCTCTAGAAAAATACATGCACACATAAAAAGTAATTAAATAGCTTTTATTTAACTAATACCGTTAAAGAATATGCCACAAACCATCACGAAGACCCAACAACTTTAATTTTCACACATTGAAAAATTGAAGAACAGCGAAAAGATTGAAAAGTAGAGAAGCTCACCAGATATGTCACTTCATAGCAGAAAAAAAATAGAGAAGCCTAGAAAGTTTTTGAACACTGAAGTTGATCTACTAAAGTAGTAACCGTATGTAGATAGTAAGCGACACACATGATTTGATAAATCATTTATAATATATACGTGTCCATTTGAAAAAAGCATGTACAATCACTGAGTTATCATTAAAACTTTTTGATTTCCCCATTATACCTCTGTTCGTACTCCCTAAAACTCATTTTTAAATATTACTAGTAATTTGTCTACGAAATCAAAAGTCGTTTCACTATATTCTCGTTGATTCATAGATTGTAAGAAACACTAATATTACTGTATGTCTCGTGCAATATATAAATCAAATATTAATATCATAACATGTGTTTTAGGTCTTTAAACACAATCACACATGTCATTGATATCCTATTCATATCTTATAATCACTTATCATATAACTTGAACTTAATTCTCGAACAATTAGGTTTTGCAAAGAAAATGTGAGTGACATGTCTTTAAGCCACATAACGTTCTTTGAGGGTTTGCTTATAACTCATCCATAATCAACGTACTTGTTTGTGGTTAGCTTTTAAAATTTAGCACAATGAACTCAAACATAGAAATATTACATCTTCTTGAAGGCAATGGATTGACAAGTGTCATCTTAATGTTTTTGGATGTATTAGTAATTGATGTTGCTTAGTAAAATTATTTTGGAGAAGGAGCCATGCATTCAACATATGTGTAATATTCTTAAAGTTATTCATACTTGCTTCTTGAATTAGCGAGAGCAAGGTGACAATTTCTCTTTCACTTTAATCTTATTTTTGACTTATACTTTAACCATTTCTTCAAACTTGCTTTTCAAGTTGTTATTGAATTGCATGAGCTCATCTATCAACGATGCTTAAGCTCTTAATAACCATATACAAAAATTTAGGGTGTGTTCGTTATGTGGGAAATATTTTTCGAAAAATGCTTTCCAATTTTTCGTTGTTTGTTTGGCTTTCCTTAATAAAAATAGGAAAAGTATTTTCCTAAATTATTATTCAACCTCACCACACCTACCCCACCCCCACCACTTAATCCACCCAAATGCACCTAACCCCTAGCACCTCAACCAACCACCTCGTAATGCGACCCACATTGCCCCCGATCGACTCGAGATTGTTCAATTTAAGACCTCCCTGGCGTGGAACCCACTTGCAACTCAACTTAGACCGACCCTAACTCGGGATTTGACATCTGGCCTCATACTCCTCCCAACCCAGAAACCAACCCTAAATCGTAACCCAATCTTTGATCCCGATCTGAGACCCAATTTTGAATCAACAAGGGACCGAACCCCAGATCTACATATGATCAAATTCCTGACCCGAGACTCGACCAAGTTATGACTTGGTGTTGGGGCCGGGTCTCAAGTCGCGAGGTCAGGGTCCGGTCTCAAGTCTCAGGGTCAGGATTAGGTCTTAAGGTCAAGGTCAACTCTCAAGGCCAGGGTCGATCTAGGGGTCAGGATCAATCTCAGGTCAAATTAAGGTCTTGAGGTCAGGGTTGGGGTGGGTTTGGTTCTTAGAGTCGGGGTTAGGGTCTGGTCTTGAGGTCAAATATCAGGGTCGGGTCTCGGGGTCATTTTCAAGTCGGGAATCGGGTCTTGCGTTGGGTCAAGACATGGGTCCGGGGTCATAATATTTACCTAGATTATATCTAAATGTTCTTGGGACAATATATTCTCCCTACTGACAGAACATCAGAAAATAAGTAAGAAAACCATTTATTTTTCAGAATTTATTTTCTAGGAAAGCATTTTCTTTCATACCAACACACCACTAGGATTAGTTTATTAATATTGTCTTAGAAATATTGACGTAATGTTTACATAGTAGGATTGATATCACGGAGATCTGAATCATAATTTTGCAAAGTAAAGGGTTCACATTATAAAGTGTGTTTTAAAAAATATCCAAATTGAGAGTTGAATCCTCAAATGATCACTCAGTTAATAGTTATAATTTCATGAAGTTACTCTTCTTCTTGATTTTAATTTTACTTCAAAGAAAAAAGTTCTCTTCAAAGTTCAAATTATGTTTCCAGATTTTTTTTTTATAAGAGTATCAAATGCTATCTAAAGATTGTTTATTTGTTTTTTTCATTTGTTCGGAATTTTAAGTATCAAATGCCATCCAAAGATTGTTTATTTGTTTTTTTCATTTGTTCGGAATTTTACATTTTTATTTTTTCAGAATGCTATCTAAAGATTGTTTATTTGTTTTTTTCATCTGTTTGGAGTTTCATATTTTTATTTTTTTGTTCAGATCTCAGACAACTACCTGTTTACAACTCAAAAGACTTTGCCCAATTAGTTTTCTCTAATCCAAAAATTTCCGTCGCATTTTTTGCAACTTTATTATACTTTCCTCCTCGCCCACTGCTTACAATATATTCATTTCAAGCATCAGTCCTGATCTTCTCTCTTCCCCCTTCTCTGTCTAGATTAGACTAGAGTAGATCTCTTTCTCCCACTTCGTTTCCTCTCTGTACGTGAATATTCGTATTTGGAGGGTTTCTTCTTCATTTGAGATCTCTGGCGTTTGGACTTCACACCAAATCGCCCATTTGATCGTCTTTTGACCTCACTGTTGGCAATTCAATTTCTCATTAGATCCGGAGCTCTGATCCATTATCTTTGATCTCGCTCGCCATCATGGCGGCTGCTAACGCTCCGATCACCATGAAAGAGACCCTCACGGTAAATTAATTGACATATGTACTTGTGATTTTTCTACTGGTATTAGTAAACTGGTAACTTAGCATGTGTGGACTATTAGTTAAATCTGTGATACGTAGTTCTATTGCCAGATCTATGATTAAGAGTATGATACATATTGTTTTTGCTTTTGCTCTGAATACTGGATTGAATTTCAAAATTATGTTGATGGCTGTTGCAGTTGCAAAGTATAGGGGTGAACCCGCAGTTCATCACATTCACAAATGTTACCATGGAATCGGATAAGTATATATGTGTAAGAGAGACGGCCCCTCAGAATAGTGTGGTGATTATTGATATGAACATGCCAATGCAACCTTTGAGGCGTCCAATTACTGCTGACTCTGCTCTTATGAATCCTAATTCTAGAATTTTGGCTCTAAAAGGTATGAAGTATTTGCTACAAGTGTTATGGATGGTTTTTGTATTGGTTCAAGTTACTGACATGTGAACGTGTGTGTGATAAAAAGAGAGAGCAAAACAACTTTGAAACTAGAAATCAAAAAGGGACAGCAATGATAGTTCAAACTGCACATATGAAGCTTTTAGCAAGCTAAGTACTGATAATTATGGCATGGATTAAGGAGTTTGATTAGGTTTGACTTTGCTATGTGTCGTGATCTCCTCCTTGTGGGGATCCTGGTGGATGACACACTATTTGATTGGAGTGAGGGAAACATTAGGAGCTAAATGGTGGCCATTCTTAATTTTACAGAGTAAGTTGGCTATTGAAGAAGTTATCAGATGTTACATTTTAGTCCCTTTTTCTCATAACACCTTTTTATTCACTCGAGTGTTGTTAACCTGATGCTAATGGTTGATGCATGTCTTAGCTTATCTAGGACGTGTAGTTTCTATGATCTTCATTATATTTTCCACAATAGTGGAACTTATCAGTGTCGCTGCTACATGTCAGCTATTATATTGCTTGCTGAATTCTCCCTTCCACTGACATCCTGGTCTATGTTTTTGGAATTCTGATTTGAACCAGCACTTTATAGTTTGGCTTAGTCAAGGAAATGGGGAGATTGACGAGGATGTCATGCACCGTATTGGTGCAGGGTGGTTGAAATGGAGGCTCGCTTCAGGAGTCTTATGTGATAAGAAGGTGCCGCCAAAGCTTAAAGGTAAGTTTTACAGAGCGGTAGTCCGACCGGCTATGTTGTATGGAGCCGAGTGTTGGCCAGTTAAGAACTCGCACATACAGAAGTTGAAAGTGGCGGAAATGAGAATGTTGAGATGGATGTGCGGACTTACTAGGAGGGATAGGGTGAGAAATGATGCTATTCCAGAGAAGGTGGGAGTAGCTTCGGTAGAAGATAAGTTGCGGGAAGTGAGGTTGAGATGGTTTGGGCATGTGATGCGACGGGGCACGAATGCCCCAGTACGGAGGTGCGAGAGGCTCGCTATGGATGATTGCAGACGGGGTAGAGGTAGGTCGAAGAAATACTAGAGGGAAGTGATTAGGCATGACATGGGGTAGCTGCAGCTTAGAGAAGACATGACCCTTGATAGGAAGGTGTGGAGGACGCGAATTAGGGTAGAGGAGTAGTAAGCAGGAGTGTGTCCTTACTAGTAGGGAGGAGTGCCTTGTTTGTCGATGTAACTGTAGGCATAGTGCTATGCCTATGCCTGGTAGTTTCTTGTTTGTGTTGTTTTTGTGCGATTTGCTCGATTTTGGAATAGTAGTTCCTAGCATTACTTCATGGGCGTTTTGTTTCTTTTCCTTGCGGTGTGTTACCTCGTGTTTGTTGTTTGTTTTTATGTTTCTTGCTTGTTATACTGCTATCTATACTGCTATCTATTCTGAGTCGGGGGTCTAACGGAAACAGCCTTGCTACTTCGTATGAGGTAGTGGTATGGACTGCGTACACTTTACCCCCCCAGACCCCACTTTGTGGGAATACACTGAGTATGTTGTTGTTGTATTCATTTTCTAGCACGAATTGATGGATTATTATTTTCATCAAACACTTTGTTAATTTAAGAGTTGCAGTGGATATAGGGGAAATTTGTTTTAAGTGGGTTAGAAAAATTTAATCTTGAAAAACTTCCCTTCCTCACCTTATTTTTTTTCAAAAAAAATGGAAAGACCACTCTTCCTCTGCTTCTTGATGATGCCACGATGCAATAATTTCTTATCTCTTGAAGCTCAAGTTCCTGGAACCAGTCAAGATCACTTGCAGATTTTCAATATTGAGGCAAAGCAGAAAATGAAATCATATCAGATGCCTGAGCAGGTTCTTGCTTTATGTATTTATTTGATTTGGTTTTTGCATTATTTAGTGCCACTGCCCATGGACATCAATCATGTGATGTGTTGCTCTGCCATATAACGACCAAATGTGTACTACAGGTTGTTTTCTGGAAATGGATTACACTGAAGATGTTAGGTCTTGTTACTCAAACGTCAGTCTATCATTGGCCAACTGAAGGTACGACAGATTTTCTTTTCACATTACAACTTTTTTTTCCTTCTGTTTGCCTGGTGAAGCTCTTTTTTCTGTTGTTAATGATTTGTTTTACACTTGTTGTTTGTCCTTAATAATTCCCACTTGTCTTTGTGCAGGGGATTCTGAGCCTATAAAGATGTTCGATAGAACAGCCAATTTAGCCAACAACCAAGTAATCAACTACCGATGTGATCCTTCTGAGAAATGGTTGGTTTTGATTGGTATTGCCCCAGGTTCACCAGAGGTGTGTAGTGCTTATATTCTTATGGAAAACTTAATCTTGATGTCCTATTTCTGAAAGCAGACCTGCTTAACTTCCCCAGCAGCCTTTTCAATGTCATTGGGGATGCAGACACTAAGAAGTTTGTGTAGGGCTTGTCAGCTTTTCTCAATCATCTGATTTTCTTGTCTCTGTGATTGCTCTGTCTACGCCCCATCGTTGTAACATACTTTTGCATGTACTCCCTCCGTTACAATTCGTTTGACCTATTTTCCTTTGTAGTCTGTTTCAAAAAGAATGACCCCTTCCCTTTTTATCAACTCTTTAGTTCCAACTTTCCACATGGCATGTTTAAGACCACAAGATTAAAGGACATTTTGGTACATTGACACATCTTTAATTTAAGACCACAAGATTCAAAAGTCTTCTTTATTTTCTTAAACTCCGTGCCAAGTCAAAACAGTTCAATCAATTTGAAATGGAGGGAGTAGTTTTCTGTATTTGGATTCTGTAACTTGCTATGACAGTGGTTAATTGCATCAAAATGACAGTATACTCCAATTACTTTTGCCACTTGGATGTTTGATGCTATCAGATGATAACTTTAAGCTCAACGGACTGGTAGAAACATGTTTGGTGCTGTTAAGATTCTCATATATATCGAATATAGAAGGAACATGCTCTTCCTTATTTGAATATTCTGCTGTGACTTCTGTCAATAGAGACCTCAACTTGTCAAAGGAAACATGCAATTATATTCAGTGGATCAGCAACGCAGTCAAGCTCTCGAGGCACATGCTGCAGCATTTGCCTCATTCAGGGTGAGAAAGGCTCCTTCATAATTCTTTTAATGTATTCAACCGTTCTTGATGACTGTTGCTTTATTCAGGTTCCTGGAAATGAAAGGGATTCCATACTCATTTCTTTTGCCACGAAATCCTCAAATGCTGGACAAGTCACCTCAAAGTTGCATGTCATTGAGCTTGGAGCCCAGCCAGGTCAAAACACTGCTATCTTCTTCCACCACCTGTAGTTTAATAAGTTATTTAGTAAAATTGTTGTGGAAAAACTCCCTGATATGATTGCCATCAGTTTTCTTAATACGTTAAATAAATGTTTGCAGGGAAACCGTCTTTTACTAAGAAACAGGCTGATCTCTTCTTTCCTCCAGATTTTGCTGATGATTTCCCAGTTGCAATGCAGGTATCTCTTGCCTTCCATATGTGGAGCTGTTGTCGCTTTATTTGTCTTTCTTCAATTTTAAGGAATTCAGTGTCCTCTAACATGGTTCTCTGTTATTCTGGCAGATATCTCATAAATACAGTTTAATTTATGTCATCACAAAGCTTGGGCTTCTCTTTGTCTATGACCTCGAAACAGCTACTGCAGTGTACAGAAATAGGATCAGTCCAGATCCTATTTTTCTGACAGCAGAAGCTTCTTCTATTGGTGGTTTCTATGCCATCAACAGGCGAGGCCAAGTGTTACTTGCCACAGTTAATGAAGCGACACTAGTACCTTTCGTCAGTGGCCAAGTATGTCAATTTTCATTTTATTCTATTATTTACTAGCATTTTATTTAGCCTAGATATGAATTTTGTACACATCATATTGCAGTTGAATAATCTGGAGCTTGCTGTCAATCTTGCCAAAAGAGGAAACCTTCCTGGGGCTGAGAATTTGGTAAGTGGATATAATATTGTCAACTTTTATTGGAAAACTGAGGGATCTTTACTCGTTATATGGTGCACCTTTTTTTTTTTTTTTTTGGGCTATCCTATCAGCATTTCCTTCTCTGAGAACAATATAGTAAAATGAATCATTGATTGTCGTGGTTATCATCAGCAGTTGGCAGTCTTATTGAAAGCTTTTGATCTTAGTGATTCAACATGTTGATAATCTGAGGATGTCTTTCTCTACAATGATCTTAGTGTATTATTGTTATATGTCGTCAGGTTGTCCAGCGGTTCCAAGAGTTGTTTGCCCAGACAAAGTACAAAGAAGCTGCGGAGCTTGCAGCGGAATCACCACAAGGCATACTCCGTACGCCTGACACTGTTGCAAAATTTCAGGTATTGGTTATGACTTTTGTTTGTTATTGTTATCTGTTCTAAGCCGGGGGTCTATCGGAAACAGCCTCTCTACTTCATCTGAGGTAGAAGTATGGACTGCGTACACTTTACCCTCCCCAGACCCCACTTGGTGGGAATACACTGGGTATGTTGTTGTTGTTGTTGGTTATGATATGGAAATATCTTTTTCTCTCAGGAATTTATTGCCTTACTGGTCTTGAAACATATATTTATTTATTTGGTTTTGTAATTGGTCTTCTTTGCAGAGTGTTCCTGTTCAAGCAGGGCAAACACCTCCCTTATTGCAGTACTTTGGGACACTTTTAACGAAAGGAAAGCTAAATGCTTTTGAATCATTGGAACTGTCGCGCCTTGTTGTCAACCAGAACAAGAAAAACCTGTTGGAGAACTGGTTGGCTGAGGATAAGCTGGAGTGCAGTGAGGAACTCGGGGATCTTGTGAAGGTCAAATTTTGAAGTTGAAGTTCATTATTTCCATTGCGCACCACTTAATTTGAATTTGTTTTTGCAAGTAGTCTATTGTTCTAGTTACTGATTGTAGTCAATTCTTTTGTAGACTGTTGATAATGACCTTGCCCTAAAGATATATATCAAAGCTAGAGCGACTCCGAAAGTTGTTGCTGCTTTTGCTGAGCGCCGGGAGTTTGACAAGATTCTGATATATTCCAAGCAGGTGAGTGATTCCTATTTGTGGTTATCTGGCTGACTGCTTTTGGTTGTCTTTTTCCCCCTCTTTCTGTTTTTTGATTAGTTTGGTTTCTTCTTTTTTGGTGCTTGTCTGAGCTGCTATATCTAGGTGGTTCAACCCTCTCTGGTATAAACTAATTTGGGGTTGGATATTTAAAATGATTTTTTGGCTGGTACAGGTTGGATATACACCTGACTATTTGTTCCTTCTACAAACAATTCTTCGATCTGATCCTCAGGTATACTGAGAATAGTTACGTAAGCCATAATGTTATCTGTTTACCATCCTTATCTACTAGCTTCATTTAGTAGATTTTACCAGATTTACTCCGTGATATTTGGATGTT
Source organism: Capsicum rhomboideum (assembly GCA_031232105.1). Taxonomy (NCBI): domain Eukaryota; kingdom Viridiplantae; phylum Streptophyta; class Magnoliopsida; order Solanales; family Solanaceae; genus Capsicum; species Capsicum rhomboideum. Next base: position 83,414,414 of record CP124713.1, on the reverse strand, counting down.
AATATTTTCATTTAGTAGATTTTACCAGATTTACTCCGTGATATTTGGATGTTAGCATTTTTGACCACATGGTACTGCTCAACTTTTGTTTTCTTTTTTTGAGGAGACAATTGCAACAAGAATTGTGTATTTAATGATGTCACTTTAAGATATTGTTAATTGTACTGTTTGGAAAGTTGCCCGCCCTTTTCTGTGATAAAGAGAAATTGAGCACTTGTAAATTTGTCACAATACTAGTTTGGATGAAGTTGAAGAATTTCTCTGTTTATGCAGGGAGCTGTTAACTTTGCGCTCATGATGTCTCAAATGGAGGGCGGTTGTCCTGTTGATTACAACACCATCACCGATCTGTTTCTACAGGTTAATGATCTCACAATGATGTCAAATACCCTGTAGACTGTCAAACAGACACAATTATTACAATTTGATCCTTTTCTTAAGTGCATTACAATGTTTGTCTTTTTCTATGGGATTCAGTGCACAGCTGACAAAGTATTCTCTTTCTTTATGCTTTTGTTAATAGAGGAATATGATCCGTGAGGCAACAGCATTTTTGTTGGATGTTCTGAAACCTAACCTTCCAGAGCATGGCTTTCTGCAGACCAAGGTTTCTTTACTCTTTTCATTAGAAAACATTGTCTGTTAATACATTCTGCTTTTGAATCGTAACTTGTCTCTTCTATACAGGTCTTGGAAATCAACCTCGTGACTTTCCCGAATGTTGCTGATGCCGTATTAGCAAATGGAATGTTCAGTCATTATGATCGACCTCGGATTGCTCAACTTTGTGAGAAAGCTGGTCTTTACGTGCGGGCTCTGCAGGTTGAATCATTATCAACATTTCTGCCTTAACTTTCCTTAAGAAACCACTGCTAAGTCAGAATAATCATGTTTTGTTTCTGCAGCACTATTCTGAACTGCCTGATATCAAGCGTGTCATTGTTAATACACATGCAATTGAGCCTCAGGTTGGAATAATGCATAGTTCGTATATACCTTTTCTATAGGAGTTTGTCCGAATCATACTGATTGGTGCTGTTCCTCTTAGGCCTTGGTTGAGTTTTTTGGGACCCTTTCACGTGAATGGGCACTTGAGTGCATGAAGGACCTCCTTGTTATCAATATCAAAGGAAACCTTCAAATAATTGTTCAGGTACTGGTTATGTTGTCATATTGCAGAAGAAACCATTTGCTGGAATTTATCATGTACCTGCACCTATTATATATGCATAAACTCAAGCAGCAGCATTTCTTGGCAGTACTTTATAATAATGGCATCTTGGCTGACTCTGAGTTTTGCAGGTTGCTAAAGAGTACTGTGAGCAGTTGGGTGTTGATTCTTGCATAAAGCTTTTTGAGCAATTTAAGTCCTATGAGGGGTTATATTTCTTCCTGGGATCATATTTGAGTTCCAGGTGCATACTAGAGGAGATACTTTATTGCCATTTTGGCAGGGTAATTTTAATTGTTAATTAATCTTTGTTTTTGGGGTCTCATGTAGTGAGGATCCTGATATCCACTTCAAATATATCGAGTCAGCTGCCAGAACTGGTCAAATCAAGGAGGTTGAGCGTGTCACAAGGGAATCAAACTTCTATGATGCAGAAAAGACGAAGAACTTCTTGATGGAAGCCAAACTTCCTGATGCTCGGCCTCTGATTAATGTTTGTGACCGCTTTGGTTTTGTTCCTGACCTCACACACTACCTCTATACCAACAATATGCTACGTTATATTGAAGGTTATGTCCAAAAGGTTTGCACGGTTTCTGTGTAATACTTGTTTTATTGAAGTATTTGCAAGTGGGACGTGACAGGCCTTTTATCTTTTATGGAGCAGGTCAATCCAGGAAATGCACCTTTAGTTGTAGGGCAGCTTTTGGATGATGAGTGTCCTGAGGATTTTATAAAGGGATTGATCCTGTCTGTGCGTTCTCTGCTTCCGGTTGAGCCCCTGGTGGAAGAATGTGAAAAAAGGTCTTTGTTTATCCCTGTAGAGTTGCTTGTGTTTGTTATCAACTTTTAGTGTGTTAAACCTTTTACCCTATTGGTTCCCAGGAATCGACTCCGCTTGCTGACACAGTTTTTGGAGCATCTTGTAAGTGAAGGAAGTCAAGATGTACATGTACACAATGCTCTGGGAAAGATCATCATAGATAGCAATAACAACCCAGAGCACTTCCTCACGACCAATCCATACTATGACTCGCGCGTTGTTGGTAAATATTGTGAAAAGCGCGATCCTACCCTTGCTGTTGTTGCATATAGGAGAGGGCAATGTGATGATGAGCTTATTAATGTGACAAACAAGAACTCTTTGTTCAAACTTCAGGCAAGGTTAGTTATTCATGAGGTTTGCGATAATAGCTGGTTTATCAAATGTCTATCAGTGGAGTAAACTATGATGTTAAAATTGTTTTCAGGTACGTGGTTGAGAGGATGGATGGTGATCTTTGGGAGAAAGTTCTTAATCCTGAAAATGAGTTTAGAAGGCAGCTTATTGATCAAGTTGTTTCCACTGCTCTGCCTGAAAGCAAGAGCCCTGAGCAAGTTTCTGCTGCTGTTAAAGCTTTCATGACTGCTGATCTTCCCCATGAACTGATTGAACTTCTTGAAAAGATTGTGCTCCAGAATTCTGCATTCAGTGGGAACTTTAATCTGCAGAATTTGCTTATCCTGACAGCCATCAAAGCCGATCCATCCAGAGTAATGGACTATATCAATAGACTTGATAATTTTGATGGACCTGCAGTAGGGGAGGTTGCTGTCGAAGCTCAACTTTATGAAGAAGCTTTTGCAATCTTCAAGAAGTTCAACTTGAATGTCCAGGCTGTCAACGTTCTGCTTGACAACATTCGCGATGTTAACCGGGCTGTGGAGTTTGCATTCCGAGTTGAAGAAGATGCTGTTTGGAGTCAGGTGGCTAAAGCTCAACTGAGAGAAGGATTAGTGAGTGATGCTATTGAGTCGTTTATTCGTGCAGATGACTCCACCCACTTTTTGGATGTAATTCGTGCTGCAGAGGATGCGGATGTTTACCATGACTTGGTTAAGTATCTGCTGATGGTAAGGCAGAAGACTAAGGAGCCCAAAGTTGACAGTGAACTCATTTATGCATATGCTAAAATTGATCGATTGGGTGACATTGAAGAGTTTATTCTCATGCCAAATGTTGCTAATCTGCCGAATGTTGGTGATAAGTTGTTTGATGAAGGCTTATATGAGGCTGCCAAGATTATATTTGCTTTCATTTCTAACTGGGCCAAGTTGGCCAGCACTCTAGTGAAGTTAAATCAATTTCAAGGAGCTGTCGATGCAGCACGCAAGGCAAATAGTGCTAAGACATGGAAAGAAGTCTGCTTTGCTTGCGTCGATGCTGAAGAGTTCCGTTTGGCTCAAATTTGTGGGCTTAACATTATAGTGCAGGTATCTAGCTTTGTGTTTTTCGAGTTATTATTGAGCAGATATTGTTGGTACTTCTGTCGTCTTCATTAGCATCTAAGTCTATTGTCTGGGCCACTCTTGATTTGTATCACATCTCTCTTTACTTTTGCAGGTGGATGACTTGGAGGAAGTTAGTGAATTTTACCAAAATAGAGGATGCTTTAATGAATTAATCTCTCTTATGGAGAGTGGGCTGGGTTTGGAGCGTGCCCATATGGGTATCTTCACAGAACTTGGTGTTTTATATGCCAGATACCGTCACGAGAAGCTCATGGAACACATTAAATTGTTCTCTACCAGACTCAACATTCCCAAGCTTATTCGTGCCTGCGATGAGCAGCAACACTGGAAGGAACTCACGTATTTGTACATCCAATATGATGAATTTGATAATGCTGCCACCACTGTCATGAATCATTCTCCAGATGCCTGGGATCATATGCAGTTCAAAGACATTGTTGTTAAAGTAGCTAATGTGGAGCTTTATTACAAGGCCGTCCACTTTTATTTGCAAGAGCATCCTGATCTCATTAATGACCTTCTAAATGTTCTTGCACTTAAAGTGGATCACACACGTGTTGTGGACATAATGAGAAAGGTCTTCACTTATAATCAAAACCTCTTGGCATGCAAGAATTGTTTGGATTATATTTTGTGATATATATTCTTCTTTCTAAACCATGTGGTTTCTTTTGTTGGACTGACATCAGGCTGGTCACCTTTGCCTAGTCAAGCCTTACATGATTGCTGTTCAGAGCAACAATATTTCTGCAGTGAATGAGGCGCTTCACGAAATTTATGTTGAGGAAGAAGACTATGATAGACTACGTGAATCAATTGATTTGCATGATAACTTCGATCAGATTGGCCTTGCCCAGAAGGTGGAGGCTAGTTCTTCTAAAGTTCTCTCTCCGTGTTTACAATGTCTCACAAATATTTCCGCTTTTCTTGTTTCCTGAGCAGATAGAGAAACATGAGCTTCTTGAGATGAGGCGTGTTGCTGCTTCTATCTATAAGAAAGGTGGTAGGTGGAAGCAATCTATTGCTCTGTCGAAGAAAGATAATCTCTACAAAGACGCCATGGAGACAGCCTCACAATCTGGAGATCGCGAACTTGCAGAGGAGCTGCTTGTTTACTTCATTGAACAGGTATATGACTTTATTTTTAAGAATCATCTGTGTTCTTCCTTTCTCCCAAAGCCCCTAAAAGAGGTAAAACTCAGTGATTGCTGAAAATAGGTTAAATACTTGCTCTGTCCTATATCGGCCTCATAATTAAGTTATTGCGACATGCGAGTAGAACGGGCTGTCTTGGTTTTCTGAGTATCTGTGGTTGTCAGAGAACCCCCACTCCCTCAGATTAAATGCAACGATACCCAAGAAAGATGGAAAAGAGTATGTACACTTTAAAGCATTAGCATATATGGCAGTTTTTGTTGCTATATGCATAATTGTTTTTTTTAAAATCTATATGCATATTGCATATATGAATGTCATGCTTTCTTATTGAAAGAAACAACTACAACATACCCAGTGTAATCCCGCAAAACCTATTAAAATAAAACAGAAGGAAATTTATGGATGGGGAGTCGTTAAGGAGGCTACAAAATAATTTGGCTGGAAATGATATTTGTTGGTCTGAAAGTGTCCAAGGCTCTATATTGGTAAATGCTAGTGCATTTCTAATGTAATGACATCTAGAATTTTCTGAAGTCTTCACTTTTTAACTTTTTATTTGTTTTTTTACTTTTTATCCTTGTATAGAAAAGCTTTGGGTAGAAATTGAATTGAGCTCCTAACTGTTGATTGTTTTTGCAGGGGAAGAAAGAATGTTTCGCATCATGCTTGTTTGTTTGTTATGATTTGATTCGGCCAGATGTTGCCCTTGAACTTGCCTGGATGAATAATATGATTGATTTTGCATTCCCTTATCTGTTACAGGTAACTCTCTGACCCTCCACCCTTAGTATGTGTGCGCTTATGCATATCTGCTATAAAAAAGACATCCTTCTCAGTTGGATTTGTTGCGTCTTTTCCTCTGGTGGTGTCGGCCTTTAATTTTTTACAGACCAGCTTCTCACAAAGTTTATTTTTGTTTTGTTTGGGCAGTGTGGTTAAAGAAGTCATATTGTGTCTTCCATCTGCAATTAATACTGCCTTGTCTTATTCACTATGCTCTTTAAAGAAAAAAATTCTCCGCAAGGTTCTGATGAGGCAAAACATTTTGGTCTAGCTCTCTGTTTGTTTGGCTAGAAAGTTTTTCCTAAAATAACTGTTAGACCAACGCAGAAAAATCTTAAACAGAAAAATCTTGAACACCAGTACATCCCCAATGTTGAGGGTCTGCTGCTGTTTTGAAGATTTGCCTGTTGGTGACAAGATACTCTTATTTCTTTTTTCCATTGTTCTGTTGCTCTTAAGAAATTTCATAAAATTAAAATGACTCTGCATTAACCTTTTTTGTTTGTGTATCCGGCTTCGAGCTCTTGGCTCATGCTTTTCATCATATTCTTCTCTGTTCTACTTTCTTCTCTTTTAAGCCCATCATTTTTGGTTTTGTCCATCGGGATGCTTCTCAATAATCTTTCCATACTGCCATCAGCAGTCACTATTTAACTTCTCTCTCTCTCTCTCTCAGTTTATCCGTGAATACACTGGCAAGGTTGATGAGCTAATAAAAGATAAGATTGAAGCTCAAAGTGAAGCAAAAGCCAAAGAGAATGAAGAGAAGGATGTTATCAAGCAGCAGGTACATAACGAACCTAACTATGGTTACAACTAGATGCATTTATTTCCTTTTTATGACCTGGAATTTATAATTGAATTTGCATGGATCTTTGTAATATTTTGACAATTAGCACACACATTCACTCTTCTTGTGTTACTGTCCATTGAGGCTTTGCTAATCATATTCACTGGTTGATTGCAGAATATGTATGCACAACTGCTGCCATTGGCTTTGCCTGCTCCACCAATGCCAGGCATGGGAGGAGGTTTTGCTGCACCCCCACCTCCAATGGGTGGGATGGGAATGCCTCCCATGCCTCCATTTGGCATGCCACCCATGGGTTCCTACTAATATGATGGTGTTAAAACATACTGGTGTAAACAGACACTACAATTGGGCAGGCAGATGATCTGGGGTTCTTTTACTTTGTGTTTAGGGTTGTTTCCCTTGTATGTTTCACTTACCTTGCAGTTGTTGACCTCTCATGGACGCAAGTGGAGGCTAGATAAAATAATTGTTCTCTGTTGTGTCATAGGGTGTTGATATTTCCTTTGTAATATTCTTTTAGAAGAGGCATTTTTTTTTGTAGTTAGGCAGAAAGGGGGACGTTTCTATTTTTCAGGACCAAGATGCATTAATTTTGCATCTTGCATTGATTTAATGGGGTCGGTTGTTTCTTCTCCAGTTCTATAATTGTTTCTAGGTTCATTTTCCCGAGGGTATAATTATATGTTAAATACTTTTGGTCTTTTCTTTTGTGGTTCCTGTGTGGATGTGTCTTAATGGTATGATATCTGCAGTTGCTGTTATCCAGCAGATTCTTGTTTGTATCCTTTTATAATTCTTTTTTGCGGCATAGCTAATCTGGTTTGTTCCTTGATATCTCGAGCTTTATGATAGTTTGGGCGGTAGAACTAGTCAGGTTTCATGTTTTTTTTTTTTGTTTGGGAATTGTAGTGTTCTCTCTTCGCTTGCCAAGTAGTAAACTGGCAGCATAAAGCGTGATTGTTGGTTGTTGGACTTGGGCAACGAATGTATTCTGGTAAAGTGATACAAAGATTAAACTACAGCTCACAGAAGTTAAGGAAGCAGAAGAATTCTAGGGCAAAATTAAGATAATATTCAATTCATGCCTGCTAAAGAGAAGAACAATACAATATATTTGGGGCCAAGCCTGAACACGTGTTCTTTGCTTCCAACTACTGACATCTCTAACTAACTCTAGACTAGGACTAATCCATCCCAATCTGGACAACTATAAGGGTAAATGTGTAAATACCAAGACTTATGTTAAATGGCTGTGGACTTAAATAGAATTAACTCAAATCAGTGGACCCTCCTCTCTATAAGCTGATTAACTACCTGAACATTTCCCCTTTTCTGCTTCTATTCGCTTCTCTACCATAAAGTGAATATTTTCGTAATAGTTGGGACATTTATTGTCTTATTTTGGTTGGAAAGGGTTGTTGATATATGCGGTTGAGAAGTTATAACCTGTTTGGCCAAACTCATTTTTTTCCAAAAATGCTTATATATATATATATCTATATCTATATCTAATCACGACTTCAATAGAATACAGTTGTAAAGTGGAAATCCGGGTAGTGGGAGATATGCACGGATTCGATCCCCATCAAAATATGTAATTGTGGAAAAATACGAAGAAGTTTGCAAAAAGGTCAGTGTTCTAATTAAGAGGACTGATTTTTGTGGCTAATAGAAATTGCAAAACAATTGGTCAATGTAGTTAGCTTTAAGGACGAGAATCACTCATTTAATTTAACGGAGATAGATTATTTGAGGACTAAATTCAAAACGTTAATTATGATTATTATATATTGGTAAGGGCCTTAAATCCCCTTGAACTATTGGAATTTGTACTAAAATATCCTTCGTTAACCCATAATGTTTTATTAGGAAAAGCAGCTCCAGATGACTCTTACTTGAACGGCGTTAAAGGAGGTCAAAGAAAAAATGGAACAGATGTTGCACTGTGATTTTTCATTTGATGAAAACGACCAAGTACTTAAGGTACAAGCATGCACTGGGGTAAAAATGCACTTTATTAATGACATTCTATTAAGAAATTCTTGTCGTACCGTGAACCTTGGCTTGGATGGATCGACACTCGGTGCCTTAACTTAGAATCAGCTATACATGACATAAGACTTGAGAGGTACATAAAGAGATGAAACAGATTCATAATATAAAGTCGTTAAAGGAATTTCATTCATAAATACTTGCTTTAAATTCAAAACCTTCAAGTCATAAGAATTCAAAATCAGAAAACTGACAAAGTATGCATAACTGAACATCAAGACTCGTCTAATATTGAAACCAATGTGAGTAATAATATTTATTGGAACAAGACCCCGACATACCTATAAGCTAGTATTGCTGAATAAATAAAGACTATGCCTCAAGATCATGTGGGCTCACCAATAACTGAGTGTGCGGAGACCAAGTATCGCGAAATGCAACGCCCCGAACAAAAGTAACGTTAGTACATGTAGAATAGTACTCATATTTAAAACATAATTGATGAAACATAAATGATACTATAACACCTCAAAATTTCACACTAAGATCAGAACCATTCTTCATATGGATATAGAACCAAACCCAATGATTTGGTAGTATGAGAAGTGCTTTAGATATGAATTAAGGACATAAGTAATTCCTAGCTCATAGTTAAGTTGAAAGCTTCCTTACCGATCAAATTCTCGTATAGGATCTTGCTAGGGTCAACTTCAAATGAGCATATTCTAGATTAAGAAGAGTTTTGAAGTTCAAGACCTACCAAATTGAAGGTCTTTGAGTCTTCTTCCCAACGTATCTAATCACTTGTTAATCCAATTCTGGAGCAAGAAGTTATGGCCATTTTAGTAAAGCACTGTCAAGCTGTTAGATACAACGACCCTTCCAACGAACCGTTGGTTCTTAGGATGACCTGTTCCTTGTGCTCGTCTGTAGAATAGTCCCAAAATTCCTGAAGGTTGACAAAGTGCCTCCTTGGCAACGAGAGGGACCAACGACCATTAGAAGAACCAACGAGCTGTTGGTTGTGACCGTGGTCACTAGTTGGCTCGGCTTGTGGATCCAACCACCAACCAAGGGGAAATTGGTTGGAGGATCCAACGAGCTATCCCTTGGATCTTCTGAAGGAGTCCTGAGAGCTATCATGACCCTCAGAACCAACAAGCACAACCAACAAGCCATTGGTTGGTTCGTCTGTCACGACGGTCAGATTTTTAGTTGTGATTTTAAAGGGGTATTTAAATCTTTTCCCATCATTTAACCTCCTATACTACATCGTTTTGGCTATTTTAAAGGTGAATATTAAGCCTAAACTACTCCAAATCCCTCATTCCCTTAGAAAAAATTCAACACTTAGCAAAATCAGAGAAATAAGTGACTCTTTCCTCTCCAAAGCAAGAAACTAGGGTTCATCATCATCAAGCTTCAAGTTCAAAGATTGTGGCAAGGTTTTCACTTCTAGGTATGTAGGATTTCATCAATGGATATCCTTTCACCCATTAAGTACTTAAGTGAACCAATTCTTCAGTTAATTCATTCTTAAGAGCTTAGGCTTTTCATGAAAAGTATGAGTTTCTTTATATTTTAGTTCCTTATCATGAATAGTGCATGGATACATGTTCTCCCATGAAATTCAGTACCTTTATAGATGTATAGTTATGAACCCTCAGTATATTGATATTTTATGTTATGGACTCATTCATATTCGATTCAGAACATAGAATCTATCACGAGTAACTACATTCTTCAGAGATGGCGGGTTATGAATACCCGATGACTTAGTATTTCATGAATTTGATAGTTGAAATATCAGTCCTTCTGTCCATATGTTTTAGGATGCTTTCAAATAAAATGTCTATCATTAAGTCTCAAATGTCAGTATTATTGAGCTACTTAGTTTATCAGTATAAATCAGTTGGGAGTAATCCTTAACACCGAGCAAATGTAGGGATGGAGGTTCACACATTAGTTATGTAGAGACCTTTAGTAGAAGTCCCTAAGTCCTAGAACTACGTTGCCACTGTAGGTTCTACAGGGTCACCTATTAGATCAGGTTGACACCTTAGTCCTTTTGGACATCAGTTTAGTGTATCCACGTCGATCAGTGTTCGTACCCTTGGCAAGATACAGAGCGCCCTCCCAACTAGGGTATAGGTTGGACTCCATTTATCTCAGACTGAGTATGTCGGTTAATAGTAGCTCCCATAGTTTAGATTCAGATATTTCATAACCTCGTATTCAGTTTATTCCGTATAGAATTGATCAGTTGCATGCTTATTTACTTGGTCATTGCAGCAATTTACATTCCTCAGTTTCATGTTCAGTTTAGCCTCTTATGTTCAGTATATTCAGTTTTGTATAGTGTAGTGCATATCTCATATGCTTAGTAAATTCAAAGTACTAACCGTATATGTTTTTTTGAGCTATATTGTGTTATAATATAGGTTCAAATACTCAGCATCAAGCTCGTGGTTAGCACGATCCCATACTTATCTCAGCACCAGAATGTGGTGAGTCCTCATCTTTCAAGGACAATACTTATGATTATTTATTTATTTCAGTCATTTGAGTTTATAGATAGTTAGAGTGTAACGCCCCCGAAACTATCCCCTGGACGTAACACGGTGCTTAGGACTATAAGTAGCCCTACGCTAACCCGTGGTATCTAGCTTAGCACTGAACCATATAGAATCTGCTTAAAGTCGTGAGTGGAAGCAAACATTTATTTAAAAGAAACATGGATACGATGTATCAAGTTTGAAATCTATCAATAAACTGAGAACAATCCCAACACTGAATGATAAATGAAATACTACTACGTCTAGACAAGCCTCTAACATACTGATGAGCCGCCAGGATAGACCCCAGCTGACCCAAAAGTATAGATTTCTGAACTGAACATAAAGCTGAACTATTGGAATAAAATAGGAAACATAGCCAAGTCCTCGGAACATGAGGACTCACCAACTAGATGAGAGTAGGACCTGGTGATCACAGCTAATCGTGAGTCTGAGGGAGAACACCAGAACCTATATCATGATAGGATGCAAAGCATAAAAAATATGTGGTCAGTACTATGGAATGTACTGAGTATATGGGTGATGTATGCAATACATATATACAACTGAAGTAGATCATGTGAGGAGGAAAACATGTACATGAAAAGTATATAATGACTTACTTCATTTCATGTAAATAGGTTGAAGTAGTAAAACATAGATATAAAGGATGAAGAATAGTAACTAAACAAACTAGTGAGCCATATACACTTAAATTACAAAATTGGTTTTCTATGGGAGATTCTCTTAACCGACATGCCCCATTTGAGCAGTATGGAGAGGCTGTTCAATACCTAACAAGGGGTAGAGAATCATGGTTTGACATGAATTCACTCATGGACCCATTGTGGGGCAAAGGGAGACAGTCTCAACCAGCGAGGACCCCCTTGAAAGGGAGGCCGTCTCAACTGACGAAGAAGCTCTTGATAACCTATGGTGGCACATGTAGTTTGGGAATTTGGATTGTCATCTGAATCCGCATTCCCTCGATGCTAAATACTACTCCCAAAACATGTCTTATTGCTCATACTCTAGTAATGTATCATGAAGTAAGCATAAATTAGTTTATAAGTCTAAAAATCAATTATGCTTATGTTTCTCTCTCATGTCAACATGTAACGTTTACTTGATTTTCATGCTAAGTTTGTGACCATAAGGTCGAATCATGTCAAATAACTCATATTATACTAAAATCATGTAGAATATGTAAATTCATGGAGGTTTAGGTAAATTCATGTGAAAATAGCTAAAGTTCATGCTTGAAACTCATAAACTAAGAATTCATACAATTTGAAAACAATAATAACCATAGGGAACATGAAAATCGTAGAATGAAACTAAAATCATAAAGTGGGCATAAATTCTAGGATTTGGATTCGAGAAATCCATGTTCAGAAACTGAATTTAGGGGAACAGGGATGGAAGGAAGTCCTTGTTGAATCCCCACATACCTGAAAGAAGAAGATTCTTGGAGAAATTCTTCAACTTGGAAGCTTTGGAGTTATGGGATTTGAGAAACCCCTCTCTTACGTGTTTCTTTCATCTTGGGAGAAGGAAGAAAAGAATTTAGGAGATTCTATCAATATTTTTCTGAGAAATAATATTTATTGGGTGATTAAAGTCGTGGGGGGAGAGATTTAGGGGTAAGTAAAGGACCAAACTACCCCTCAGAACACTATTCAAAAGTGCAGAAAAATCCCGTCCGATGGTTCAGGTGACCAATCATCAAACCCTTGACCACATTTAATGCCAAGGAATGGCTAAGTCTGAATTGGGGTCTATATAAAGGCCCCAAAATCAGATTTTATTCATAGAACACTCTCATGCCTTTGAATGATATTTCTCAAACATTTCTCTAGTTCCAAACCCTAAAGCAAATATTTCCTTTGGACTCTTTGGTAAAGATCATCCTATTCCAAGCCTTGGTAAGTATTTATTCTCATGGATTAACATATTATATGCATGGGAGATTATGTATATCATGATAGTTATGTTGGCAAGGTGGTGAATAGTATATTTTTACTTTTGGTGAAAGATGTGCCATCTTTGTGATTTGAACTTGAAAAGAGAATTGATGTCTTGATGAAAGAGCATGGTATGGATAAAATATGAACATGTATGGTGTTATTTTGTTATTAAACTTGTTATTTTTCTATAAGAGTAAATTATGGAATTTTGGCCGATATGTGCTATGAAGTGTATTAAGGTGAATTGATGGATTATTTGTGATATGGTGTGGATAAGAAAGTGTAAAGGAGAAGTGTTGTGGTGAAATTTATTGATTATCATGTATTGGTCAATGTTGGGAATATTGTGGGATTTTTGGGATAATAATTTCATCAATAGTTTTGTCAAGGGGAAATGGCATGTTTAAAGGCAAACATGTAACTCATTGACGTTATATGCGTTTGTAAAGTAGTTGGTGGTTAATGTAAATGTAACACCCCATACATTCCTAACCCCACTTGACGACATTAAATAATATGTACTTAGGTCTCGAGAGCTATAAGTATGCATTTGGTAATGTGATTGGCGAGATAATTGAATTTGGCTCTTGTTATGTGATTAAACATGCATAGAAGGTGTTTTGAAATTTTCATTGCGCATTTGTGGGGTTCAAAATGAGGCAAATAGGACCTCAAAACAAAGTGTATTAAGGTTAAGAAGTACGTTAAAGGATAGGACTTGAAGTATCTAACCGAACCCGCGAAGAAAAGTCGAAAAATGAAATTTTTGAAAAATTTTAAGGAGGGGCGCATTTGGGACCGTGCCACGCCGCTCTGGGCTAAAATTTTTAGCCCATAGGCAGTAATTTGACGCACCCAGGGGCGTTCCACCTTGGGTTTTCCACTTTTTTGAAAGTTGGAAATTTCTAAGTCCCAAGGGTATCCGGGGACGTACCGAGCCGATTTTTGCCACGTTTCTTCTACAACCACGAGTATATACATGAAATGAATGAAATATTACATTGGTATGATAAAATTACTCGAGAACGAATTTGGGGTCAAAATGACAGTTTTGCCCTTAAGGTCAAAATAAGCCAAACGTGGCTAGAATCACTTGTTTTTGGGATTGAGGCTACGGATATGAATATAATGAGTGGAAATATTATTGTAATACGTATAAGACAAGAAATTATTGATTTTATTGGGTTAAGTGATTTGGGCTCAATAAAAGCCCCAAATGGGATAAAAGACACATGACCCAATCTTCTATTGACTTGGTCAATTGAAGCATTAAATATCAAGGATGACTAAGGATGGTCCCAAGGACTATAAATAGACCCAAAAATCAGATTTTATTCACTTAAACTCTCATGTTCTTTTAGACATTTTCTCCAACCTTCTACAATATTCTCTTAGACCCTAAAGAACTCAAAGGCAATTTTGGAGCAAGATCCTCACTTTTCAAGCTTGGGTAAGTGAATATTGTTATGGATTAATATATTATATGCATGAAAGAGTATGTAAATCATATTGGTTGTGCTTGGAAATGTTGAACATGGTACTTTGTGCTTTTATAATAGATTTGTGATCCATGGGATTCAAGCTTGAATTAGGACTTGTGCCTTTGATGAAAGATCATGGTATGGATAAAATATGAACGTGTATGGTGTTATTTTGTTATGAGACTTGTTATTTTTCTATAAGTGCAAATTGTGGGATTTTGACCGATTTGTGCTATGAAGTGTATTAAGGTGAATTGATGGAATATTTGTGATGTGGTGTGGATAAGAATGTGTAAAGGGGAAGTGTTGTGGTGAAATATATTGATTATCATGTATTGGTCAATGTTGAGAATATTGGAGGATTTTTGGAATAATGATTCTATCAATGGTTTTGTCAAGGGGAAATGACATGTTTCAAGGCAAACATGTACCCTATTGATGTTATATGCATTTGTAAAGTAGTCGTTGGTTAATGTGAATTCCGTTATGTATTTGTGTTGTAGAGTGACACATAAAGAAGGAGAGGGACTATTGTATGCACATCTAGGATTGTATATCCATATTATCCATATTGAGAGTACAAGGTATGTAAGGTTACTCTGTCCGTATCTTTTTGCGGTAAATAGTATCCACATTGCTATTTCACTAGTCCTATCCCGAAATGTGATAAGGTACCCTATATCCATTTATTAATAGTCATTGTCATATATTTCCTACTCATGGATCATTTGTGAGTCTCATGTCTCATAATCATGGTTAATGTTCCAAAAGCTCAAATAAGGTTATGTTCCAATGTTCTACTAGTGATATTACTTATGCCTCTTGTTCATAGATTATTGTCCCATGGTTCCCATAGTGTTACGTTTCTAATAAGGTTATGTTGCCAAGTTATTCACATGTCTCTCACTCATTGGTTAATGGTTCAAAGTTTCCAATAATGTTATGTTCCAAAGTTCAAAGTGATGTTATGACTAGAAAATATCAATCTCAAAGTAAAGATCAAAGTAATGCAAATGTGGTCAATGATCAAGTATGGGTGGCAAGTCTAGGGGCGTAAGCCTAGCTCGACTCGATCCCGATGTATTGATTTATGGGTGGCAAGTCTAGGGGCACAAGCCTAGCTCGACTCAATCCCGATGCATGGATTTATGGGTGACAGGTCTTAGGGGCATAAGCCTAGCTCGACCAGATCCCAACATGACGATAAGTCATGTAAAGACCCACTGATCAGTAGGGGCCCGGGTACATTGTGACATATGTATTGAAAAGTGAGCATTGAATGTAAAGAAAATAATGAAAGTAATCAAAGCAATTCACATGGCTTCCTAAAATGCAAAATGGTGACTTATCTACATTGATTATTCATATGTTGTGAGTTCATTGAAATATTCATGTATTGTACAGTTTCATTTGAGCCTTACATACTCAGTACTTATTTCGTACTGACCCTTTTTGGGGAATTTACCTTACTTGCTGCAGGCGCAGGTACCAGTAGGCCTCCCCAGTAGATTGTCAGTGTTAGCGGTTCTTTGGTGAGCTCCAGCTAATTCGGGGCTTCGTCGAGTTAGAGTGTATATATGTTTTGGTGATGTACATTTGTGTAAAGCGGGGACTTGTCCCGACTTATGGTTCTTTGGTCAATGCTCTTGTTAGAGGCTTTTGTAGACGGATGTGGGTGTATCAATGTAAAAGGCATGTGTTGTTTTGACTGGATGGCCTCAACGGCCAAGTTTCATATGTATGTCTAAATATGTCCCATGTTTTCCTTTATTCGTTTTTCATGTTCGTACGTAATGGTGGTTATGATTATGATATGCATATGATTGAACATAGGCAAAGGTTGGTTCTCTCGGGCCTTATCGGCTACGGGTGCCAATCATGTCTCGATGGAATTTGGGGCGTGACAAAAGTGGTATCAGAGCAGGTCGTTCTAAGGGTGTCTACAAAGCCGTGTCTGGGTAGAGTCTTACTTATCGATGTGTTGTGCACCACATTTATAAGTAGGAGGCTACGGGACATTTAGGATGTTGTTTCTGTTCTTCACTTCTAGATCGTGCAATAGAGCCAGTGTTGTCAGTTGAAGTGTGTCTGATCATGGTATTTTGTTTTTCTTTGGTATAGTCAAAATGCTAATCACAAGACGTAGAGGTAAAGGGAAGCAGGTAGATGTTCCTGCTGGAGAAGGAATGAGCAGATTACCACCTGACCAAGCTATTCAAGGTGGAGCGAATGCTGAAATATGATCGCGGTCTTCATCTACCTTCCCAGTTTCGGAAGATCCAATTGGTAGAGAAGTACCTGTAGAGCCACCGATGAATGCCACGGATCAAGATCTTAGGAATGCTGTACATATGTTGACACAGTTAGTGGCGGCACAAAGCCAGGGACGAGCTGGTGTAGTGACAAATGATGATGATGCGTCTAGAATGGCGAGTCGCAGGACACAGGAATTCTTGAAACTGGACCCTCCTATATTCACAGGGTCAGACCCAAAAGCAGATCCACAGGACTTTGTAGATCAAATTCAGAGGGCCTTGGAAGTTATGCATGTGATAGGGGTCAAAACAATTGAACCTGCTGCGTATAGGCTGAAAGGAGAGGCGATATTATGGTACGAGGATTGGAAGAAATCCCGTGATATTGGTGCAAATCCACCTACGTGGGAAGAGTTTAAAGTGGCTTTCCTTGATCATTACTTGCCTTATGAGATTCTGGAGGCACGTGCGGATCAGTTCCTAAATCTACGTCAGGGAAATTTGAGTGTCAGAGAATATAGCTTGCAATTTAATTCCTTGGCGAGATATGCGCCAAATGTGGTGGCTACGATGACAGACAGGGTCCATAGATATGTGGACAGACTAGAGCCATATTTGGTACGGGATTGTACTATTGCTGCCTTGAACAAAGACATGGATATAGCGAGAATTCAGGCCTTCGCTCAGAAAATAGAAGACCAACGACAGAGGAGAAGAGTGTATGAGTTTGACAGGGGACAGTCCAAAAGGGCTAGACCTATGGGACCACCTATGATGTCCCAAGGAGGATCTAGGCCTCGTATATTCCCTAGACCACCTAGACCATCGTTCTCTTATTCCACAGGGGGTGCTCATTCTCAGTCTCGAGGGTTTAGAGGTGGTTCAGCTGGGCAGAGTAGCGGGGTTCATGGGTCACAGGCAGCAGGCTTTCCTCGTCAGCAGTGTCAGCACTGCGGGCGTATGCACACAGGTACATGTCGGTCAGGGACAAATGTCTGCTTTTGGTGTGGTATGTCGGGGCATATAGCGAGAGAGTGTCCACAGCAGAGCATGGGTAGTATAGCACGACCAACTGGGTTGGCTGTTGCGTCATCAACATCGGTTCCTTCACAGGGCCGAGGGGTGCAGCCTATTGGCCGTGGTAGAGGTGCCAGAGGAGGAGCCAGTACTAGCGGGGTCCAGAATCGTACTTATGCTTTAGTGGACCGCCATAATTCAGAGGCTTCCCCTGATGTTGTCACAGGCACATTATCCATATTCTCACATAATGTAGATGCACTGATTGACCCAGTTCTACATTTTCCTATGTTACCCCATTGATTGCTGCAAAATTTGCAAAGGCACCAGAATTATTAATTAAATCAATTGAAGTGTCTACACCGATTGGTGAATATATTGTTGCAAAGAGAGTGTATCGTAACTGTGTGGTCACTGTGTGCGGTCATGATACATTGGCCGATCTCATTGAATTAGATATGTTGTATTTTGATGTGATCATGGGCATGGATTGGTTGGCCTCTTGTTATGCTACGGTAGATTGCCGGGCCAAGAAGGTACAATTTTGTTTTCTGCAGGAACATGTTCTGGAATGGCAGGGTAATGTAGGGGCACCACGAGGAAGATTTATTTCCTATTTGAAAGCTAGAAAAATGATTGCCAAGGGATACATATGTCACCTAGTACGGGTGAAAGATAATGATGTGGAACCACTAACTCCACAGTCGGTTCCAGTAGTCAATGAATTTCTTGATGTATTTTCAGAGGATCTTCCAGGCTTACCCCCAGAACGGAAAGTAGAATTTGGCATTGACATGATTCCAGGCACTCAGCCTATTTCTATTTCTCCATATAGAATGGCTCCAGCAGAACTGCGTGAATTAAAGGAGCAGTTGAAAGATTTGCTGGACAAAGGCTTCATCAGGCCTAGCATGTCCCCGTGGGGTGCGCCGGTATTATTTGTGTGAAAGAAAGATGGCACTTTGCGAATGTGCATTGACTATCGACAATTGAATAAGGTAACGATCAAGAACAAATATCCCCTCCCTCGCATTGATGATTTGTTTGATCAGTTACAGGGTGCCAAATGTTTTTTGAAAATTGACTTGAGGTCGGGTTACCATCAAGTCAGAGTTAGAGAATAAGATGTAGCCAAGACAGCTTTTCGAACATGGTATGGCCACTATGAATTTTTAGTTATGTCATTTGGACTAACAAATGCACCGGCTGTGTTTATGGATTTGATGAATAGGGTGTTTAAGCCATTCTTAGACGTGTTCGTGACAGTATTTATAGATGATATCCTTGTTTATTCAAGATCACCAGAAGACCACGCTAATCATTTACGACAAGTGTTGCAAATCATCCGTGAGCGTAAGCTGTATGCAAAATTCTCTAAGTGTGAGTTTTGGTTGAAATCAGTTGCATTTTTGGGCCACATAGTGTCAGATGAAGGTATACAGGTTGATACACAGAAGATTGAAGCAGTGAAAAATTGGCCAAGACCTACGATACCCACAGAAATTCGTAGTTTTCTTAGACTGGCAAGTTATTACAGAAGATTCGTGGAAGGTTTTTTCTCTATTGCAGCACCGTTAACAAAGCTTACACATAAGGCGGTAAAATTTTAGTGGAATGACGCATGTGAGAAAAGCTTCCAAAAGTTGAAAGATAAATTAACCTCCACACCAGTTTTAGTGCTTCCCGAAGGTACCGAAGGCTATGTAGTATATTGTGATGCTTTCGGGTTTGGCCTCGGATGTGTGTTGATGCAACATGGTAATGTCATAGCATATGCCTCACGACAGTTGCGGCCACACGAGAAAAACTATCCGACACATGATCTTGAATTGGCAGCAGTAGTTTTTGCTTTAAAGATATGGCGTCATTATTTATATGGGGTTTATGTTGACATCTATACGGATCACAAAAGCTTGCAATATCTTTTTAAGCAGAAGGAACTCAATTTGAGGCAACGAAGGTGGTTGGAGCTTTTAAAAGATTATGACATTGATATTCTTTATCACCCAGGCAAAGCAAATGTAGTAACTGATACATTGAGACGTAAGGCAATAGAAAGCACTAGTGGTCAGTTGAATGAAAAGCATGTGAT
Source organism: Capsicum rhomboideum (assembly GCA_031232105.1). Lineage (NCBI taxonomy): Eukaryota > Viridiplantae > Streptophyta > Magnoliopsida > Solanales > Solanaceae > Capsicum > Capsicum rhomboideum. The sequence continues at coordinate 83,394,837 of CP124713.1, read as the reverse complement.
AATCAAAGATTTGAATCAATTAGCCAGCTTGGGAGTTCGCCTTATGGAAACCTCAGATGATAGAGTTATGGTGCAGAATGCAGCAGAATCCTTCTTGATAGCTGAAGTGAAAGAGAAGCAATTTGCGGATTCTATTTTATTGCAGCTAAAGGAAAATGTGCAGCAAAATTTGACCAAGGCATTTTATATTACACCAGAAGGGGTGCTTCAATGTCAAGGGAGACTATGCGTACTGGATGTAGATGAGCTGAGGACACGAATTATGATAGAGGCACATCATTTGCGCTATTCTATTCATCTGGGTGCTACTAAAATGTACCATAAATTGAAAAAAGTGTATTGGTGGGGAAATATGAAGAAGAACATTGCAGAGTTTGTTTCTCAATGCCCGAATTGTCAACAAGTGAAAGTAGAGCATCAGAAACTGGGAGGTTACATGCAATTTATCAATCTTCCAGTCTGGAAATGGGATATGATTAACATGGATTTCACTACAGGTTTGCCTCGTATAGTACGGAAGTTTGATTCGATATGGGTTATAGTGGACAGGCTTACCAAGTCAGTGCATTTCCTACCAGTCAAGACGACCTATACAGCTGAGGATTATGCAAAGTTGTATGTGAAAGATATAGTACGGTTGCATGGTATTCCACTTTCCATATATCAGACAGAGGAGCATAGTTCACAGCGCACTTCTGGAGGTCTTTTCAGCAGAGTTTGGGTACACGGGTGAATTTGAGTACGGCTTTCCATCCTCAGACTGATGGACAAGCAGAACGTACTATTTAGACACTTGAAGATATGCTATGAGCTTGTACAGTAGATTTTCAAGACAGTTGGGATGACCATTTGCTTCTTATTGAATTTGCGTATAACAATAGCTATCATTCAAGTATTAAAATGGCACCTTATGAAGCTTTGTACGGAAAGAAATGTAGATCACCAATAGGATGGTTTGAAGCAGGTGAAACTGCTTTACTTGGGCCAGATATCGTTCATCAGGTTATGGAAAAGGTTAAGGTGATCCAACAATGGTTACAAACGGCTCAAATTCGTCATAAGTCATATGCGGATGTTAGAAGAAGAGGTCTTGAATTCGCCATAGGTGATTGGGTGTTTTTAAAGGTGTCACCGATGAGAGGGGTAATGCGGTTCGGAAAGAAAGGGAAATTGAGTCCACATTACATAGGCCCATATAAAGTTATTAGAAGATTTAGGCAAGTTGCGCATGAATTAGCACTACCTCAAGAACTTTCCTCAGTCCATCCGGTATTTCATGTGTCGATGCTTCAAAAATGCATAGGAGATCCATCTCGTATTGTTCCCATTGAAGATGTTCAAGTGACAGAGGATCTTACTTATGACGAGGTACCCATTGCTATCCTAGACCGACAAGTAAAAAGATTGAGGAATAAAGACATAGCTTCCGTGAAAGTCCTTTGGCGAAATCAACAAGTAGAGGAGATCACATGGGAAGCGGAAGAAATGATGAGATACAAGTATCCCTATCTATTTCAAATGAATGAGGAAGTTCAAAGTGTGGAAATGGAACAATGACAAGTAAGTATTCATAAGCCTTAAGTGTTTATGAACATGTGTGCTAATATAGAGATGCAATTGTTGTAATTGAAGAGATATTGTTAACATTCGAGGATGAATGTCCCTAAGGGAGGAAGAATGTAACACCCCGTACATTCCTAACCCCACTTGACAACATTAAATAATATGTACTTAGGTCTCGAGAGCTATAAGTATGCATTTGGTAATGTGATTGGCGAGATAATTGAATTTGGCTCTTGTTATGTGATTAAACTTGCATAGAAGGTGTTTTACAATTTTCATTGAGCATTTGTGGGGTTCAAAATGAGTCTAAGAGGACCTCAAAACAAAGTGTATTAAGGTTAAGAAGTAAGTTAAAGGATAGGACTTGAAGTATCTAACCGAACCCGCGAAGAAATGTCAAAAAATGAAATTTTTGAAAAATTTTAAGGAGGGGAGCATTTGGGACCGTCCCACACCGCTCTGGGCTAAAATTATTAGCCCATAGGCAGTAATTTGGTGCACCCAGGGGCGTGCCACCTTGGGTTTTCCACTTTTTCGAAAGTTGGAAATTTCTAAGTCCCAAGGGTATCCGGGGACATACCGAGCCAATTTTTGTCATGTTTCTTCTACAACCACGAGTATATACATGAAATGAATGACATATTACATTGGTATGATAAAATTACTCGAGAACGAATTTGGGGTCAAAATGACAGTTTTGCCCTTAAGGTCAAGATAAGCCAAACGTGGCTAGAATCACTTGTTTTTGGGATTGAGGCTATGGATATGAATATCATGAGTGGAAATATTATTGTAATACATATAAGACGAGAAATTATTGATTTTATTGGGTGAAGTGATTTGGGCTCAATAAAAGCCCAAAATGGGATAAAAGACATGGGTCACATGACCCAATCTTCTATTGACTTGGTCAATTGAAGCATTAAATATCAAGGATGACTAAGGATGGACCCAAGGACTATAAATAGACCCAAAAATCAGATTTTATTCCCTTAAACTCTCATGTTCTTTTAGACATTTTCTCCAACCTTCTAAAATATTCTCTTAGACCCTAAAGAACTCAAAGGCAATTTTGGAGCAAGATCCTCACTTTTCAAGCTTGGGTAAGTGAATATTGTTATGGATTAATATATTATATGCATGAAAGATTATGTAAATCATATTGTTTGTGCTTGGAAATGTTGAACATGGTACTTTGTGCTTTTATAATAGATTTGTGATCCATGGGATTCAAGCTTGAATTAGGACTTGTGCCTTTGATGAAAGATCATGGTATGGATAAAATATGAACGTGTATGGTGTTATTTTGTTATGAGACTTGTTATTTTTCTATAAGAGCAAATTGTGGGATTTTGACCGATTTGTGCTATGAAGTGTATTAAGGTGAATTGATGGAATATTTTTGACGTGGTGTGGATAAGAATGTGTAAAGGGGAAGTGTTGTGGTGAAATGTATTAATTATCATGTGTTGGTCAATGTTGGGAATATTGGAGGATTTTTGGAATAATGATTCTATCAATGGTTTTGTCAAGGGGAAATGACATGTTTCAAGGCAAACATGTACCCTATTGATGTTATATGCATTTGTAAAGTAGTCGTTGGTTAATGTGAATTCCGTTATGTATTTGTGTTGTAGAGTGACACATAAAGAAGGAGCGGGACTATTGTATGCACATCTAGGATTGTATATCCATATTATCCATATTGAGAAAACAAGGTATGTAAGGTTACTCTGTCCGTATCTTTTTGCGGCAAATAGTATCCACATTGCTATTTCACTAGTCCTATCCCAAAATGTGCTAAGGTACCCTATATCCGTTTATCAATAGTCATTGTCATATATTTCCTACTCATGGATCATTTGTGAGTCTCATGTCTCATAATCATGGTTAATGTTCCAAAAGCTCAAATAAGGTTATGTTCCAATGTTCTACTAGTGATATTACTTATGCCTCTTGTTCATAGATTATTGTCCCATGGTTCCCATAGTGTTACGTTTCTAATAAGGTTATGTTGCCAAGTTATTCACATGTCTCTCACTCATTGGTTAATGGTTCAAAGTTTCCAATAATGTTATGTTCCAAAGTTCAAAGTGATGTTATGACTAGAAAATATCAATCTCAAAGTAAAGATCAAAGTAATGCAAATGTGGTCAATGATCAAGTATGGGTGGCAAGTCTAGGGGCGTAAGCCTAGCTCGACTCGATCCCGATGTATTGATTTATGGGCGGCAAGTCTAGGGGCACAAGCCTAGCTCTACTCGATCCCGATACAAGGATTTATGGGTGGCAGGTCTTAGGGACATAAGACTAGCTCGACCCAATCCCAACATGACGATAAGTCATGTAAAGACCCACTGATCAGTAGGGGCCCGGGTACATTGTGACATATGTATTGACAAGTTAGCATTGAATGTAAAGAAAGTAATGAAAGTAATCAAAGCAATTCAAATGGCTTCCTAAAATGCAAAATGGTGACTTATCTACATTGATTATTCATATGTTGTGAGTTCATTGAAATATTCATGTATTGTACAGTTTCATTTGAGCCTTGCATACTCAGTACTTATTTCGTACTGACCCCTTTTGGGGAATTAACCTTACTTGCTGCAGGCGCAGGTACCAATAGGCCTCCCCAGTAGATTGTCAGTGTTAGCGGTTCTTTGGTGAGCTCCAGCTAATTCGGGGCTTCTCCGAGTCAGAGTGTATATATGTTTTGGTGATTTACATATTGTGTAAAGCGGGGACTTGTCCCGACTTATTGTTCATTTTGGTCAATGCTCTTGTTAGAGGCTTTTGTAGACGGATGTGGGTGTATCAATGTAAAAGGCATGTGTTGTTTTGACTGGATGGCCTCAACGGCCAAGTTTCATATGTATGTCTAAATATGTCCCATGTTTTCCTTTATTCGTTTTTCATGTTCTTACGTAATGGTGGTTATGATTATGATATGCATATGATTGAACATAGGCAAAGGTTGGTTCTCTCGGGCCTTATCGGCTACGGGTGCCAATCATGTCTCGATGGGATTTGGGGAGTGACTGTAAATCCCGTTATGTAGTTGTGTTGTAGAGTGACACATAAAGAAGGAGCGGGACTATTGTATGTACATCTAAGATTGTACATCCGTATTGAGAATACAAGGTATGTTAGGTTACTCTGTCCGTATCTTTCTGCGGCAAATAGTATTCACATTGACATTACGCTTGTTTCATCCCGAAAGGTGCTAAGGTATCCCATATCCGATTATCCATAGTCATTGTCATATATTTCCTACTCATTGATCATTGGTGAATCTCATGTCTCATATTCATGTTTAATGTTCCACAAGCTCAGATAAGGTTATGTTCCAATGTTCCAATAGTGATTATATTCATGTCTCTTGTTCATGGATTATTGTCCAAGAGTTCCAATAGTGTTATGTTTCCACGAAGCCTATGTTTCCGATAATGTTTATTGCATGTTTATCACTCATTGATTATTGATCCAAAACTTCAAATAAAGTTGTGACTATCATTGTATCGATCTCTCATAAGCAAAAGTATCAATCTCTCACAAGTAAAGATATCAATCTCAAAAGTAAAGAAATGAAGTAAGAATAAAGTAATGCATATTGATTGTGTTCATGAGTGTTATCCATGGGTTACAAATGCCCGCATGATGATGTTAGTTTATCCATGGGGTACAAGAACACCTGCATGATGATATGATCTTATCCATGAGGTGAAAAGAATACCTGCATGATGATGATATTTTATCCATGGGGTAAAAAGAACACCTGCATGATGAGGGCCCAGACAGTATATGAGTGATGTAAAAGTAAAGTAAAGTAAAGGCAAGAGAAAAAAAAAACGTAATGTACATGGTTCCCTACATATACAGAATGGTGACCTATTCACATTGATTATTCGCTTACATTTGTTTCCATCGCAGTATTTTTATCTCATGTAGTTTTATATGAGCCTTACATACTCAGTACTTTCATCGTACTGACCCCTCTAGGGGAATCTACCTTACTTGCTGCAGGCGCAGGTACTAGTAGGCCGCCACAGTAAATTGCCAGTTGTTCGCTGTTCATTGGTGAGCTCCAGCTAATTCGGGGCTTCTCCGAGTCACTGTTGTACATGTTTTTTGATTTTGTATATGTTGTATAAAGCGGGAACTTGTCCCGTCTTTCAGTTAGTGTTGGTAGTTACATCTGCTAGAGGCTTTTGTAGGCATACGTGGGTACATGAATGTAAGATGTATAATACGTAATGGCCCTAACAGCCATAGTTGTATATAATGTACATTTTTTCCATGACTTCTGCCAATGGCATTTTTTTATTTCAGTTGTTACATGAGATAGTATGTTATTCATAAAGAGACATGCATGTGAATGAATGTGAGCAAAGATTTGTTCTCTCGGGCCATATCGGCTTCGGGTGCCAATCACGCCTCGTTGGGATTTGGGGCATGACAAAGTGGTATCAGAGCAGGTGGTCTAAGGGTGTCTACAAATCCGTGTCTGAAGAGTCTTACTTATCGATGTGTTGTGCACCACATTTATAAGTAGGAGGCTACGGGACATTTAGGATGTTGTTTTTTTCTTCATTCTAGATCGTGCAATAGAGCAGTGTTGTAAGTTGAATTGGATCTGATCATGGTGATTGTTTTTCTTTGGTATAGTCAAAAGTTCCAATTAAGAGAAGAGGTAGAGGTAAAAGGAAGCAGGTAGATGTGCCTGCTTAAGAAGGAATGAGCAGATTACCACCTGACCAAGCTAGTCAAGGTGGAGCAAATGCTGAAATTTCATCGCGGTCTTCGTCTACCTTCCCAACTCCGGAAGAGCCAATCGGTAGAGAAGTACCCGCAGAACCACCAATGAATGCCACAGATCAAGATCTTAGGAATGCAGTACATATGTTTACACAGTTAGTGGAAGCACAAAGTCAAGGACGAGTTGGTCCGATGACAAATGAGGATGATGCGGCTAGAGTGGTGAGTCGCAGAACACAAGACTTTCTAAAATTGGACCCTCCTATATTCACTGGTTCAGAATTGAAAGCAGATCCACAGGGCTTCGTGGATCAAATACAGAGGGCTATAGAAGTTATGCACGTGACTGGGGTTGAAACGGTGGAATTTGCGGCTTATAGACTGAAAGGCGAAGCAATATTGTGGTATGAGGACTGGAAAAGATCAAGGGGTATTGATGCACTCCCAGCTGGTTGGGACGAATTTAAAACAGCATTCCTTGATCGTTACCTCCCCTATGAAATTCGGGAGGCACGTGCAGATCAGTTTCTGAATTTACGCCAAGGGAACATGAGTGTTCGAGAGTACAGTTTGCAATTTAATTCCTTGGCTCGATATGCTCTGAATGTGGTGGCTACGATGACGGATAGGGTACATTGATACGTGGACAGATTAGAACCATATTTGGTAAGAGACTGCACCATTGTTGCTTTAAATAAATATATAGATATAGCGAGAATTCAGGCCTTCGCCCAAAAAATGGAAGATCAAAGACAAAGAAGAGGGACACTGGAATCTGAGGAAGGGCCATCAAAAAGGGCAAGATCCATGGGGTAGTATATAGTGTCCCCAGGAGGATCTGGATCTCTAATGTTACCGCCTATACCCTTATTCTCTTATTCCATAACAGGCGGTCCATCTCACTCCGGAGGATTCAGGGGCAGTCATATTGGGCAGAGTGATAAGATGCCAGATTCACAGACAGCAAGGTCGTCTCGCCCACTGTGCCAGTTTTGCAGACAATTTCATGTAGGTGAATGTCGGAGGGGGACGAATGCTTATTATTGGTGTGGTATGCCGGGTCACATAATGAGAGACTGCCCACGACGAGGCTTGGGTAGTATGGTACGACCTGCGGGGTCCACTGTGGCATCATCAGCATCGGTTCCTTCTTTAGACCGAGGTGTGCAGTCTGTTGGTCGTGGCAGAGGTTCCGAAGGAGCAGCCAGTACTAGTGGGGTCCATAATCACACTTATGCTTTAGTGGACCGGCAGAATGAGGGAACATCTCATGATGACGATGCAGGTATTCAGGTATATTACCATATTGTTACATGATGTATATGTATTGACTGATTTGAGCTCTATTCTATCATATGTTATTCCATCGGCTACTATAATTCGAATATAATGGGCACTGGAGTTATTAGTTAAATCAATGGAAATGTCTCCACCTGTCGGTGAATATAGTATAGGTAAAAGAACCTATCATAATGATATAGTAGAGGTTGTGATCTTAGATGATTAAGTACTCTTAAAAGCGTCACTCATGAAAGGTATAACAAAATTCAGAAAGAATGGAAAAGTGAGCCTATACAACATGCCATGTGAACTTGTTGAAAGTGTATAATGGAAAAAATGATGAAATCAACGTACCTATATTTGTTTCAAATGGAAGAAAAGGTTTAAAATGTGGAAATGGACCAATAACAAGTAAGTAGCTATGAGCTTCACGTGTCTATATATATATAGGCGAATATAGAGATGCATGTGTTGTAATTTACACGACATCGTTAACATTCGAGGACGAATGTTTCTAAGGGGGGGAGAATGTAACACCCCGTACCTTCCCAACCCTATGTGATGACATTGAACAATGGTTACTTAGGTGTTGAGATGTCATGAGTATGTATTTGGGAGTGTTAATGATGGGAAAATTAAAATTTGGCCTTGTACATGTGATTAAACTTGCATAGCAGGTGTTTTATGATTTTTGTGGCACATTTGTGGGGTTCAAAATGAGGCTAAGAGGACCTATAAACAACGTATGTTAAGGCTAAGAAGTAAGTTAAAGAATAGGATTTGAAGTATCTAACCAAACCCGCGAAGAAAAGTCGAAAAATGAAATTTTCGAAAATGTTAAGTCTGGGGCGCGCTGGAGGGCGTGCGACACCGCTATGGGCTAAAATTTTTAGTCCAGAGGCAGCAAGTTGGCGCGCCCAAGGGCGTGCCACGCTGGTTTTGGCCACTTTTCAAAGTTGGAAATTTTCTTAAGTCCCAAGGGTGCCCGGGGACATACCGAGCTAATTTTTGACACGTTTCTTCTACAACCACGAGTATATACATGAAATGAATGAAATATTATATTGGTATGGTAAAATTACTCAAGAACAAATTTGGCATCAAAAGGACGATTTTACCTTTGTAGCCAAAATAAGCCATACGTGGCTAGAATTGCTTGTTTTTGGAATTAAGGCTACGAGTATGAATTTCATGAGTGGGAATATTTTTGTATCGCATATGAAATGAATTAAACATGAGGAATTATGGATATGTGTTATTGGGCCCAAAGTTAGGCCCAAAATGGGATAAAAATACATGGCCCAAAGGGGCAATTGACCCATTCTTCCACTTTGACCACATTTAATGCCAAGGAATGGCTAAGTCTGACTTGGGGTCTATATAAAGGCCACCAAATCAGATTTTATTCATAGAACACTCTCATGCCTTTGAAAGATATTTCTCAAACATTTCTCTAGTTCCAAACCCTAAAGCAAATATTTCCTTTGGACTCTTTGGTAAAGATCATCCTATTCCAAGCCTTGGTAAGTACTTATTCTCATGGATTAACATATTATATGCATGGGAGATTATGTATATCATGATAGTTATGTTGGCAAGGTGGTGAATAGTATATTTTTACTTTTGGTGAAAGATGTGCCATCTTTGTGATTTGAACTTGAAAAGAGAATTGATGTCTTGATGAAAGAGCATGGTATGGATAAAATATGAACATGTATGGTGTTATTTTGTTATTAAACTTGTTATTTTTCTATAAGAGTAAATTATGGGATTTTGGCCGATATGTGCTATGAAGTGTATTAAGGTGAATTGATGGATTATTTGTGATATGGTGTGGATAAGAAAGTGTAAAGGAAAAGTGTTGTGGTGAAATGTATTGATTATCATGTATTGGTCAATGGTGGGAATATTGTGGGATTTTTGGGATAATAATTTCATCAATAGTTTTGTCAAGGGGAAATGGCATGTTTAAAGGCAAACATGTAACTCATTGACGTTATATGCGTTTGTAAAGTAGTTGGTGGTTAATGTAAATCCCGTTATGTATTTGTGTTGTAGAGTGACACATAAAGAAGGAGCGGGACTATTGTATGTACATCTAATATTGTACATCCGTATTGAGAATACAAGGTATGTAAGGTTACTCTGTCCGTATCTTTCTGCGGCAAATAGTATTCACATTGACATTACGCTTGTTCCATCTCGAAAGGTGCTAAGGTATCCCATATCCGATTATCCTTGGTAATTGTCATATATTTCCTGCTCATTGATCATTGGTGAATCTCATGACTCATATTCATGGTTAATGTTCCACAAGCTCAGATAAGGTTATGTTCCAATGTTCCAATGTTCCAATAGTGATTATATTCATGTCTCTTGTTCATGGATTATTGTCCAAGGGTTCCAATAGTGTTATGTTTCCACGAAGCCTATGTTTCCAATAATGTTTATTGCATGTTTATCACTCATTGATTATTGATCCAAAACTTCAAATAAAGTTGTGACTATCATTGTATCGATCTCTCATAAGCAAAAGTATCAATCTCTCACAAGTAAAGATATCAATCTCAAAAGTAAAGAAATGAAGTAAGAATAAAGTAATGCATATTGATTGTGTTCATGAGTGTTATCCATGGGTTACAAATGCCCGCATGATGATGTTAGTTTATCCATGGGGTACAAGAACACCCGCATGATGATATGATCTTATCTATGAGGTGAAAAGAATACCTGCATGATGATGATGTTTTATCCATGGGGTAAAAAGAACACCTGCATGATGAGGGCCCAGACAGTATATGAGTGATGTAAAAGTAAAGTAAAGTAAAGGCAAGAGAAAAAAAAAACGTAATGTACATGGTTCCCTACATATACAGAATGGTGACCTATTCACATTGATTATTCGCTTACATTTGTTTCCATCGCAGTATTTTTATCTCATGTAGTTTTATATGAGCCTTACATACTCAGTACTTTCATCGTACTGACCCCTCTAGGGGAATTTACCTTACTTGCTGCAGGCGCAGGAACTAGTAGGCCGCCACAGTAAATTGCCAGTTGTTCGCTGTTCATTGGTGAGCTCCAGCTAGTTCGGGGCTTCTCCGAGTCACTGTTGTACATGTGTTTTGATTTTGTATATGTTGTATAAAGCGGGAACTTGTCCCGTCTTTCAGTTGGTGTTGGTAGTTACATCTGCTAGAAGCTTTTGTAGACATACGTGGGTACATGAATGTAAGGTGTATAATACGTAATGGCCCTAACGGCCATAGTTGTATATAATGTACATGTTTTCCATGACTTCCGCCAATGGCATTTTTATAGTTTAGTAGTTACATGAGATAGTATGTTATTCATAAAGAGACATACATGTGAACGAACGTGAGAAAAGATTGGTTCTCTCGGGTCATATCGGCTTCGGGTGCCAATCACGCCTCGTTGGGATTTGGGGCGTGACACCCTAGTAAGAATTCTTTTTGCAAAAACTCAATCGGTAAGGAAGTTTTCAACTCAACTTTAAGCTAAAGGTTCCTTAGCACCTTAATTCATATTCAAAGATCTTCACACCCTAAGAAATTGATCTTAACACCTATTTTCAATTATAAATCATTAGGTTTGGGTCTATACACATTCAATGAATGGATTGGATCTTAGCTCAAAAATTTAGGGTGTTACAATATCTCCCCCTTGGGATCATTCGTCCTCGAATGAAGGTCAAAGCTATAATGATAATGTAAATAGATTAAAACGAGATTCCTTTGGACTATCTATGTCACATATTCTAGCATGAACTAAAATGTGCTAACAATATGAGTCTAGTTATCACTACTAACAAATGTAAAAGCACGAGCTATTAGCACAAGAATTAGCATAGGCATGAAGGGCATAAACAAGGAAGTAAACTTGGACTCCATAAGACTTGGAACAGGAGCTCTTATAACATTTTGAGTTAAGAAATTATAGGAATGATTCATGTGAGACATATGACATAAGTTCATAAAGTAAGAACTATATAGTTTCAAACATAGGCCACACACCATTTGTAGCTACTTGATATGAAACATGGGTACCCTGGGTATGAGGTAAGAATAAGACTACTATGCCTTCATATATACGGCTGATTACTTCTAAGATTAGCAACGCTTCTCAACCACACTTCTCCTCTTGAATACTACACTTCATTAGATGCAACTTATAACCTTCACAAGGGTACGTGCGACTACTTCTACTAAATTCTGAGTCCAACAACATGCTTTCACCATGTTCAAGCCTAATCGGAGTCATAAGGCACTACACATAAAGCGACAATACTAGTCTAAACTACGGGATTCTATATCCTATGTCTTTTCAGAGCTCTCATCCCAAGGATAATACTCCTTACCACTTAAAACCACTAACTCCGAGCTCAAATGAGGAATTCACTAACGCATAATGCATTCATCTACTTGTATACCAACATGACATTCAAGCCTATGATTATAACCACATATGAACTTCTAGGAAACCAAACAACATCAACAGCAATAACATACCTATTATATTCCTATCAAGTGGGGTCTGGGGAGGGTAAGTATACGCAGTCCATACCACTACCTCAGCGGTGAGATAGAGATGATGTTTTTGATAGACCCCAAATTCAAGATAAAATAGTCTAGAAAAGAAATAATAAAGGGATAAGAAACAATTACCACACCCAATAATAACATAAACAAGACTCACAAAGTACTATGACAAATGACAAAACACTCTAAAATAATACTAGTACTATAACTACTATCATGGATAATAAAACAAAGTCCTCCTACCTACTAACAAACCATCTAAGAATTTTCTCATCTACTCTAATACCTCTATCAATAACAATTTCATAAATTATCGCCAAAAAGGCACACCAAAACTTCTCAACTAACTATTACATAAACCAAAACTTTGCCTCAATCTCCCTCCACACTTATAACCTTAGATAGAACAAATACACAATAATTTTCCATAATACGGAGCATCTACTTTCTCCCATCTAAACCATTGTTCAATCACTTTCATCACCACTATCTTAACATAAGAGGGTCATTGAAGGACTAAAGCATAAGGATCTCAAGTAAGAGGGATACTGCTCATCTATGACTTATACTTACTAGGACCTTGGCACTTAGAAATGGAACCTGTGAGGTAAGATATCATAGGCACAAATACTTCATATATTAACCCATGAAGTGTGAGTGGAGAGTTGTTCTAGCTATGGACATGACATAATTATCTATCACTTTCATAGGTAGGCGTATACAGAGCTTAGAGAAAAGATCATAAGCAAGAATTATTCAAGAGATATGACCCGAGAACATACATGACGTAGTGTGTCTTCCACTAGACATTAACGACGTTTCATAAGTTCATAAGACTGAGCATACTATGAAATTAGAGTGCAAATATTGTGAGTTGCATATCATGAAGTTGGAAGTCATAGATTCGTGGAGTAATATAGAGGTCATTATTCTAAAGCTATTACTTCTTATTCTAGAATCTGAGCATGGATATGAATCTGTGTGAAGTGTACGAGTCTGGGTTATGGGCATGATGCTAACATGCAAGACACGAGTAGGGTATCATAATGACTGAAATTTGTGGAATACTCTAGAGTAGAAATGAATTTCTATCTCATCATAACTCTTTCTGAAATGTATCACAAGAATTGATTTTGTTTTTCACATCTCCCCTTTAGATTGAGGCCGACATCCTAAGTCTGTGTGTCTATTCCATATTCTCTAAATTGAGTAAAAATTTCTTTACCCTAATAATTGAGGTGTCACTATACACATGAATTGTTAACTAACCTGGATAAACAATATTTGAAACAATAGAGAATAACACTTTACTAAGAGACTCATCACTGTTTATCTCTAATTTCTTGATTCGTCTCTTAAGAACACCATATAATAGATACTATACTTAGCCTTCTCCATACCTATAAACTCAAGGTTACTAACTAGGAGCACAAAACATTTAATAATCTCAGAATACCTTGCAACCACAAACTACCTTGGGTTCATTTCTATCTTTCTAATGCTTACGAATCTTCTTTATATCATGACTTAGTCACCATTCATTATTTCACCTAGGGATCACATCTTTATCATACCTGCAACATCACACTTATTTAAAATTTATGAACTTAATTTCCTGCATACTCTATTTCAAGACTACTAGATCGACTCTACAAAACTAGCACCATCATCCCTATATAATCATCATCCTTATCTCACTAAGTGATCATAAGTCAAACTTAGAGTCTAACACTTGTCATGGACAATCACACAACCTCTCGTACACAATATGAAACTTTAACTACTGGGTAGGGATCATATAAACACTAATCCATCGAGAACCATAAACCTTAACCACAACTCCTATCTAGCTCCAATTTATAAGAACCTCCCTTTTCCATTATCTTACTACCTTTCCTTACCACCACACTTAGAAAAGGAATCTAGGAACTACATATGCATGCAAAAAGAAATCTAGCAACATACCTGATTTGGCTTCAAGAGAAGTATCCTGACCCAAATGGCTGGATAATGAAAAGAATTGATGCTGGAGTTGAACTCTATCCACACTCAAAAAATATCCTTGCTAATGAGTTGGGAGACCTGGATGAGTTTCTGAGAAGGTAGATTATGCCAGAGTGCGAGCATCTCCGCTGCTCTGCCTGGATGATGGTCAATCCCTTATCTTATGGCCTAACTGAAAACATTTGAAACACCTATCTATTCATTGGCAGCATTCAACTGGATGGAACTTACCACACTTTTTGCAAATCGAATGAGTACGACCTCTAGTACCCTTTTTTTTTTCTTCTTCAGTTTCTCTCCTTCACCAAATGAATTAGCGGGGGTTGCCATATGTTGATTTAACTAGGCATTCATAGCTTAAGACAACATTTGTATGGCATCACAAAACTCTGCATTGGAGATCTGATAATGGTTTTCATTCGTATGACCATTAGCTCTGCATGGAGGCATTTCTATCACGGGTAAATCACGAGTTAGAAAGAGACATAGAGCTAAACTCTATCACATAATAAGGATAATAAAAGAGGGAAGTTTCCTAATAATGTTTCATAGCCTCATAATTACAAGTGTGGAGTGCTTCACACTCATGAACAAGACTCTACATAACGCGGCTTGTCAAACTCTCTAGGACACCTTAAACCTTAGGCTCTGATACCAAGTTCGTAATGCGCCGAGACTACCCCCTGGACGTCTCTCGATGCTTAGGACTACAAGTATCCCAAAGCTAAACCGTGGTATCTAGCTTAACACTGAACCATATAGAATCTGCTTAAAGTCATGAGTGGAAGCAAACATTTATTTAAAAGAAACATGGATACGATGTATCAAATCTGAAATCTATCAATAAACTGAGAACAATACCAGCATTGAATGATAAATGAAATACTACTAAGTCTAGACAAGCCTCTAACATACTGATGAGCCACTGGTATAAACCCCAGATGACCTAAAAATATAGATGTCTGAATTGAGCATAAATCTAAACTATGAGAATAAAACAGAAAACATAACCAAGTCCTAAAAACATGAAGACTCACTAACTAGACGAGAGTAGGACCTGGCGATCACAGCTAATCGTGAGTCTGAGGGTGAACACCAAAACCTATAGCATGATAGGATGCAAAGCATAAAAAATATGTGGTCAGTACTATGGAATATACTGAGTATATGGGCGATGTATGCAATACATATATACAACTGAAGTAGATCATGTGAGGAGGAAAACATGTGCATGAAAAGTATATAATGACTCACTTCATTTCATGTAAATAGGTTGAAGTAGTAAAACATAGATATAAAGGATGAAGATTAGTAACTGAACAAACTAGTGAGTCATATACACTTAAATTACAATATTGGTTTTCTATGGGGGATTCTCTTAACCGATATGCCCCATTTGAGAAATATGGATCCCAACTTATAAACCTTGTTGGGAGGGTGTTCAATACCGTACCAGGGTTAGAGAATCATAGTTTGGCATGAATTCATTCATGGACCCATTTTTGGGCATATGGGGACAGTCTCTACTAGCAAGGACCCCCTTGATAACCTACGGTGGCATGTAGTTTGGAAATTTGGATTATTATTTGAATTTGCATTTTCTTGGTGCTGGTGCTAAATACTACTCCCAGAACATGTCATTTTGCTCATGCTATAATAATTTGTCACGAAGTAAGCATAAGTTAGTTTATAAGTCTGAAAATCAATTATGCTCCTATTTCTTTCTCATGTCAACATTTAAAGTTTTCTTGATTTTCATGCTAAGTCTTTGACCATATGGTCTAATTATGTCAAATAAATCATATCATACTAAAATTATGTAGAATATTCAAGTTCATGGAGGTTTAGGTAAGTTCCTGTGAAAATAGATAAAGTTCATGCTTGAAACTCATAAACTAGGAATTCATAAAATTTGAAAACAATAATAACCATAGGGAACATGAAAACTGTAGAATGAAACCAAAATCATAAATTCTGTATAAACCCTAGGGTTTGAATTTGAGAAATTCATGTTTAGAAATTGAATTTAGGGGCACAAGGATGAAAGAAGGTCTTTGTTGAATCCCCACATACCTGAAAGAAGAAGATTCTTGGAGAAATTCTTGAAATTGAAAACTTTAGAGTTATAGAGTTTGAGAAACCCCGCTCTTATTTGTTTCTTGCATCTTGGGAGAAGGAAGAAAAGAATTTGGGAGATTCTATCAATATTTTTCTGTGAAATAACATTTATTGGGTGATTAAAGTTGTGGGGAGAGGTTAGGGGTAAGAAAAGTACCAGACTACCCCTCAGAAAACTATTCAAAAGTGTAGAAAAATCCCGTCTGACTGTTCAGGTGATCAATTGTCAAACCCTTGACCAATCATTACCCAAACCGTCAAAATTTGGCTAAATTTTGGTCTTACTGGTTAGGCCTGACGATTCACTTTAACGAATCATCATGAGTGTGATGATTCATCACACCTATCTTCACACTTTGGCAGACGGACACCTTTTGGTAAACTGAGCATAACATTTTACTCCAGTATTTGAATGTCAAATGATCCGCGATATTGGAAAGAAGATTAAAGAACTTTAATTTTGTGGGTCTTGAGATGCAAAACTCTTCATATTCAAGGAGTTATGATTGTTTAAAGTTTACCTTGCAAAATCTCATACTAAAACCCAACCGGTATGGAAGCTTTCAACTCAATTTTGAGCTAGAGGTTCCTTAGGACCTTTATTCATTTCCAAAGCTCTTCACATCCTAAGGAATTGATTTTAAATCTTATTTACAATTGTAAATCATTATGTTTGGGTATATATACATTTAATGAACGGGTCAGATCTTAGTTTGGAAATTTATGGTATTACATATAGTTAGCTGAGGGTTTGTCCCAGCAACTCATCTTTTGTATAGGCTTTCAGATAGACTATTGACTTTCATCTTTATGGTTATGTTAAATGATTTTTGTATTGAATTTAGTACTGTGTTTGATTTTACTTATTATTTTATCATTCAAATTTTAGCTTCCGCTCAGTATTTATCAGATATATCCAGATTTCTTAGTGTCATGCCAGGACATGGGTTAGCTTGGGATCACTTGTGGCTCTAAGAACCGTGTTGAGACTAGGGGGTAGTCTTGGATCGTGAAAAACTTATTATCAGTGCATTAGGTTTAAAGTGTCATAGGGTGTCTAAAAGTCGCGTTAAGTATAGTCTTGTTCATGGGTGTGAAGCGCGCCACACTTATGAATGAGAGGCTATGAAATATTTTAGAAAAGTTTCACTTCTTTCATGTTCATATCATACGATAGAGTGTTGACTCTATTTAACCTCCTTTTAACTCGTGCTCTATGCGTTTACAAAAAAATTCCTCCCTAAAAAGCTAACGAAAGGAGAAACAGAAATAGAAATAGAAATGGAAATGGAAACCAACAAGAACCACCAGCTCTAGCAGACCATCTGAATGAACAAGTCTCTTATACTGAGTTCAGGGCTTTTTTTTAGGTGCTATCTCAAGCAATGACTACTCAGGTTAACCAACAAGCTGTTGCCCAAGTCAACCCAGTTAGAAATAAGATAGTGGTAAGAGTCCAAGATTTCACTTAGTTAAATCCTCCAGAGTTTCATGGGTCTAAGGTGGAGGAGGATCCTCATGAGTTTATTGATGACATTTAGAAGGTCACTTAGATTAAGGGCATCCCTCCAGTTGAGAGTGCAGACTTAGATGCTTGGCAGTTGAAAGGAGTGGCTCAAACTTGGTGTAAGCAGTGGAAGGAAGATAGAGGTGTAAATACAGGACCAGTGGATTGGGATGAGTTTGTGGATACATATTTGGAAAGGTTCTTCCCACTTGATTTAATGGAGTCCAAGGTTCAGGAGTTTAAAAAATCTGAAATAGGGTAACAATATTCTCTTAAGTTTACTTAGCTTTCTAAGTATGCTCCAGCAATGGTGGCTGATTCAAGGGCCCATATGAGTAAGTTTGTGTCAAGTGTTTCCAAGATCGTGGTCAAAGAGTGTAGGACTGCCATGTTGTTCAAGGATATGGACATCTCTAGGTTGATGACTCATGCTCAATATATTGAGGAAAAAAATATCAAGGAAAGTGAAAGGGAGAATAAGAGGGCCAGAACAAGCAGTTTTGACTTTTCTCAGCAGAAATCGAGCGGTGGCAATCGCTCTCAGTTTTGTTACAGGTCCTCAGCTCCAGCCCCATCCTCTGCTAGTGCTTCAGTACCCAAGTTTAGACAGGAGCATCAAAATAGGGCACCAGGCTCTAAGTCCTAGGGCAGTGTCACTAGTGAATGCACTCATCTGATTTGCAAGAAGTGTGGTAAGAACTACCAAGGGGAGTGTATGGCCGGTAGTGGTAGTTGTTTTGGATGTGGCAAGCCAAGTCATAGATTGAGGGAGTTGTTTTCCCAAATGCGTTGACATTCCCTTTTTTTTCATTCTAGTTATTGTCATGGGAAGGAATGAAGAAAATTAGAGATCCAATCAACTATTGGTGATGAATCCCTTCTTTTCTCTTTTTTCCCTTTTTAGAAAAAGGGAGGAAAGAGAAAGAATAAAAAAAGTGGATTCAACATTCGGGCTCAAGTTCGAATTAACTGAATATTAATCATAGAGAAATGGGGGTCTAGGGCAAGAGTATTATACAAGATACTTAAATGATTACTTCAATTTGCAATATACTTTAGAAAAATCATTGTATTTTACTATGACTTTGATTTACTATTACTTTATTTTCTTGATTTTAATCTTTTACTTTTAGAATTGGATTTCAAGTTAGTAACTTCTATTTTATCCTTTCTTCTTTTTGAATCGAAAATAGAAGAGTTGAGTAAATCAAAAATCCAAAGGAGGTTCATGGCCAAGGGAAAAGATGTCCGAGTAACGGTGATTTTGGAATGTACTAGTTGTGTCCGAAATAGTGTTGATAAGGTATCAATTGATAAGGTATCAAGAGGTATTTCCAGATATATTACTCAAAGGAACCGTCACAACACGCCTAATTGATTAGAATTGAAAAAATTCTGTCCCTATTGTTACAAACATACGATTCATGGGGAGATAAAGAAATAGATCGAACCAAGTACCTGTGTCTTACCCTTTCAAGGAAGGGGAAAAAATGACATTATAATTATATATAACATATTTAAATAGAAACTAAACAAATCTGATTTTTCTAAAATCCTATTTTATTTTGGGTGGATTTAAAATGAATTAGAATTGAGAAATAGGATTTAGGGATAAGGAATAAATTAAACAAACAAACCATGGATAAATCCAAGCGACCTTTTCTTAAATTCAAGCGATCTTTTCGTAGGCGTTTGCCCCCGATTCAATCAGGGGATTGAATTGATTATAGAAACATGAGTTTAATTAGTCGATTTATTAGTGAACAAGGAAAAATATTATCAAGACGCGTGAATAGTTTGACCTTGAAACAACAACGATTAATTACTCTTGCTATAAAACAAGCTCGTATTTTATCTTTGTTACCTTTTCTCAATAATGAGAAACAATTTGAAAGAGCCGAGTTGACTACTGGTTTTAAAACCCGAAATAAATAGGCTTACTTTTTCTTCACTTGAATCATAATTACTCAAATCTAGATTTGAGTATCGTGTCGTAAGAAAAAAATGAATCGGAAAAAAAGAAATCTGTTTTTATTGAATTGAACGTGTTCATTCATTTTGACTACTTTAGCATATTTTCTCATACTAATTTCTACTCTACCTTCCCAGAGTTCATTCTCCGGGGAACTCCATTTAAATTATTCTGGTGGATTCTTTCTAAGCTACCCCCCTTTATGATTTCGCTCGAAATCATATAAAGACAATTCCTATTATATATAGCTATTTATGAAAGTATTTTATGGTTAAGAAGCAACTGTTTCTTGTACAAATCGTGTATTAATCTACTATAACTATAGGATACTCCCCTTTCGCGAATTACTGCGTTTATCCGAGTGATCGACAAACGACGAAAATCTCTTTTTTTCCTATCCCTATCCCAATGAGCCGAAACTAAAGCTCTTATTTTCTGTTGAGTAATAGTTCTAGTAAGCCTTGAATGAGCCCCTAGAAAGCTTGATGCAAATAAATGAATTTTTTTTCTACGTCTCCGAGCTATATATCCCCGTTTAATTCTGGTCATTGAATAAATGAAACTTTAATGAATAACTAATCGATTGCCTTTCTTTCTGTAACACCCTGTACGTTTTCGAGTCTAGTTGGATAACGTAACATTCATGGAAATATGGGAACATGAGAGATGTGATGAATTAGATATTAATATTGTGGGCATTAATAAGTCTTACACCATTGGGCCTTCAATGAATCCCAAAATCATAAGGGAAGACATGGCCCGACATGGGATTTTGACCCATTCTTCCAATTGTCTCCATTTGACCAATCAACCCTTGCATTTAATGCTAAGGAAGAGATAAGAGTGACTTGAGGGACTATATAAAGAGAGAAAAATCAGATTTTTATTGCACTTGGACTCTCATGTTTTTCTAGACTTTACCAAAAAATTTCTTTTTATCTCTCAAGAACATCATCTTTGTACAAGGCTTGGTAAGTGTTTATTATGATGGTTTAATATATTTTATGCATGAGAGATGGTGTATAATATGTTGGTTATGTTGGTGGAGTATTGAGAAGTGCACAATGTGTGAAATGTTACATGTTTGCTAAATCGGAGGATGGTTTTGTCTTGGAAACTTGAATATGCACTTGTGGTTTTGAAGGAAGTCAACTTGGTGGAGTAAATATTGACATGTAAGATGTGATTATAGTCTTACTTTGTTTTACTCTTGTGCTTAACGTTTGGAATTATTGCTGTGATATTGGTTACGGATTTGGTGACGTATTGACCGTAAAGTGTAGTTTGGGCGTTGTTATGTGTGTTGTGAGACCATGGATGAATTTTGGTATTCAAGATGATCAAAAATATTTCAAAATAAGTTTGGTTATGATCATGGACCATTCATGGCATTAAAAGACCCAAAAGAGGCCATTTCGAACCAAAATGGGCATCCGCCCAGCAGACGAGGGCATCTGCGGGCGCAGATGCCAACACTGATGCCCCTGGAATTTTCCAGAGGCCATTTGCACACGCACCTCAGCCACCTGCGGGCACAGGTGGCAGCGTAGGTCAGCCCAGGTTTTCGTTTTGTGTGTTTTCGTCTCTAGTTGATCCCCAAAGGCCCCTATACCCTTTATGGATGTAATTATCAACTTGTGGTGTCGTTTTAATGACCTTAAAGTATAGTATGGAGGTGTGTTGGACTGTATTAAGTATGGATGGTTGTTCATATGTTGTATGAAGGAGTAATTGTGATGGAATGATAAAGAGAAGAGCGTAAAGGGTAAGTGTGGTGTGAAATGCTATCGATGTATGATTTATTGGTTAATGTGTGTAATGTTATGGTGTTGTGGATATGAAAATGCATTGGATTGTATTGTAAGGGGTGACATAACATTATACGGCAATTGTAGAACTCATTGTCGTTTTGTACGCTTGTATAGTAACTAGTTGCTAATGTAGCTCCGATATGTACTTGTATTATAGAGTAAGACGTAAGGAAGAGGCTGGAATCTTGTGTTCATATATAGGATTGCGTACCCATACTTGGAAGTGAAGGTATGTAAGGTTCCTCTTTCCTACTCATTCCCTAAATGTCCTAAGGCATCTCATTTCATGTTATCATTTAGTGTTGATCATATATATCTTATTCTGGATCTATTGTCATTCATGTATAACATACTTATAGACATGATTCCAAGTTCCAATAATGTTGTGTCCCAAAGTTTTCAATAATGTTACAATTATCAAAAGTATCAATCTCATGAAGTGAAGGATAACGAAATGCATATACGTGTACTTCCAAAAATGTCACAATCCTCAATGTAATAATCTTTCATGAGTGAGTGTATCCATGGGGTGAAATAAACACCTTCATGATGACGATCCTAATATAATGAGATTATCCATGGGGTGGAATACACACATTCATGATGATATCCATGGGGTGAAAGAACACACATTCATGATGACTATCCCAACATTATGGGTGTATCCATGGGGTGACATTAACACCTGCATGACGATATTATTTTCCCACTGATCAGTTGGGCTCGGGTAATATATAACTAATGACTGGCAAGCAAGTAAGAAGAGGTACAAAAATGAAGTAAGTATCGAAAGTAATGCACGCAGTTCTAAATATGTAGACTGATGGCTTATCCATAATGGGCATGTCCCTTGTGATTATTTTTCCATGAAAGTTCTTATATACTGATTCAGTTTTATACAGCCTTACATACTCAGTACATTCTTCGTACTGACCCCTCTTGGGGATTTACCTTACTTGTTGCAGGTACAGGTTCTAGTAGACCTCCCCAGTAAGCTGCAGGACATATACTGATCTTTGGTGAGCTCCAGTTGGTTCGGGGCTTTTCGTGTCCAAGTTGTACATTGATTTTAGTATTGTAAATATTATGTAAAGCGGGGCTTGTCCCGAACTTAGGTTGGTCATGTATGTATTTCTGTTAGAGGTTTTTGTAGACATATGTGGGTGTGCAAATGAATGTGGAAGAAAGAGATGTATTTCCAGTTGACTTGATGGCCCTGAAGGCTAAGTTTCACACATATATATATGTCATCATGTTTCATGATTTCCGATATTGGCCTTTCATGTTCTTACGTGATAGTGATGTTTCTTATGGAATGCATATGAATGAACATAAGTACAGGTTGGTCCTCCCGGGCCTTATCGGCTACGGGTGCCAATCACATCTCGATGGGATTCGGGGCGTGACACTTTCAGTTATTCTTTCCCCCCTTCCTAGTCTATTAATAAAAAAACGGATTTTTCCAATGTATAAAATAAAAATTCCAATGGCTTTGGCTACTCTAACCTTCCCGACCACGATTTGTTATTTTTTTTTTTTTAGGTATTTCAATGCGAAATAAGAAAGAAATAAGAAATTGTATTTTCCTAGGTATCAAAATATAGTAAATAAAAGAAATAAAAAAAGAAATAGTGGGTTCCTTCGTTTCTATGGTTACTTCTTAAACAGTGAGGTCTTCTCTATACATCGGAGCCTTTACTTTATACTTTAATTTAATATGTATTTAATCAACTAATTGATGTTATTGGGAACTTGTATAGTTCACACGCTTTGGCTCTACCGATGAATTATCCAGTAATAGGTCTTTCACAATCAGATCTACCTATACAGTAACAGTATTTAATTATGAAAGTTTGCTGGGTAGCTGACCCTCTTAGTCCGTTCTTGCCAGATTGGGAGCCTAACTAAGCTTTATGTTTTATGCTTTTAAAATAAGATTTCCTCCGCTTAACGGATAACCATTTGTTACCAATGGAGAATTTCTTATCATCTTAAATTCAGGTGATTGGATTTACACCAACGGAAACCATAAACTTCATACACAATAGAGGGATATGATAAAGTTTTTTTTTTCTTTTTAATAATGAATGGAGTTCCTTTTTCCATCCTATCCCATTCACCGGTACTGATCATTGATACTATAAAATTTGTTTTCTTTCTTTTGTGCCAACTCATAATCTAAACAAGTCGCACATACACCCTAATACATGTTCCTCGACGCTGAGGGTATCCCCGAAGAGCGGGGGATTTCATGACATTTCTGATTGGCTGTCTTGTATTTCTAATAAGTTGTTTAATAATTGGCATGTTGAATCGTATACATAATATGATGGGTTGGTTTAGATTGATCCTAACCGAATGATGATGAATTACTTCTATTTAATAGAATATTCAATTCGAAGATAAAATTTCAAATCACAGATTTGCGCGAAATCCATGTTATTTTCATTGAACCGCTACAAGATCAACAATTCCATAATCTTGGGCTTCTGTTGCTGACATAAAAACATCTCTTTCCATATCTTCTGTTTTATTATCTGTTTTATTATTCTAAGTGGGTATTCAATTTTGGGTAATGAAAACTTGTTATTCTTAACTCTTGGGCTCAGGAATTCCTATATAACTTAAGTGACATAGTAAAAGCTTTTTCTATTCTTTTATTAACTGATTTATGTATTGGATTCCATTCACCCCGCCGTTGGGAATTAATTATTGTCTCTATCTATAAAGATTTTGGATTTGTTCATAATGATCAAATTATATATGGTCTTGTTTCCACCTTTCCAGTCATTCTCGATACAATTTTTAAATATTGGATTTTTCGTTATTTAAATCTTCTGTCTTCGTCACTTGTAGTTATTTATCATTCAATGAATGACTGATAAAGGATCCATTGATATTAATCTAATCCAATTAGAATGCTTGGTACTTTGTAGTTGTACATAAGCAAAGTATTGAAAATCATATTTTCTCTTTCTATTTCTAACCATTGCAAAGATTCATCCTATATTATTCCTACATTATCCCAGCAAATAGCAGAATCAGGGCTAGGAAACTATACTTGCGACCTACCCAATTTATTGTAGAAATTTTTGCGATCAATGATAGGACCATGCAAACTAGAAATGCTTTTTCTTGGCTAAAAAAATAGATTACTCGATCTATTTCCTTATCGCTCATGATATATATCTTAACTCAGACATCCATTTCAAGTGCATATCCCATTTTTGCACAGCAGGGTTATGAAAATCCACGAGAAACGATTGGGCGTATTGTATGTGCCAATTGCCATTTAGCTAATAAGCTCGTGGAGATTGAGGTTCCACAAGCGGTACTTCCTGATACTGTATTTGAAGCAGTTGTTCGAATTCCTTATGATATGCAACTGAAACAGGTTCTTGCTAATGGTAAAAAGATGGGGTTGAACGTGGCGGCTGTTCTTATTTTACCGAAGGGGTTTGAATTATCTCCTCCCGATCGCATTTCTCCCGAGATGAAAGAAAAGATTGGCAATTTGTCTTTTCAGAGCTATCGCCCCAATAAAAAAATATTCTTGTGGTAGGCCCTGTCCCTGGTAAAAAATATAGTGAAATAACCTTCCCTATTCTTTCCCCGGACCCTACTACTAAGAAGGATGTTCACTTCTTAAAATATCCTATATATGTAGGCGGGAACAGGGGAAGGGGACAGATTTATCCCGATGGCAGCAAGAGTAACAATACGGTTTATAATGCTACAACAACAGGTATAGCAAGCAAAATCATATGAAAAGAAAAAGGGGGATATGAGATAACCATAACGGATGCATCGGAGGGATGTCAAGTGGTTGATATTATCCCTCCCGGACCAGAACTTCTTGTTTTCGAGGGCGAATCTATCAAATTTGATCAACCATTAACGAGTAATCCTAATGTAGGCGAATTTGGTCAGGGAGATGCATAAATAGTACTTCAAGATTCATTACGTGTCCAAGGACTTTTGTTCTTCTTGGCATCTGCTATTTTGGCACAAATCTTTTTGGTTCTTAAAAAGAAACAGTTCGAGAAGATTCAATTGGCAAAATGAATTTCTAGATTCGCAGATTTATCGATATCAAGTTCGTAAAAAGAACCAAATTCTTGTTGGCGATTATTTATGATCAAAAAAATAAAAAAAATGGAATTCTGAAAACTCCTTTGTCTTATTTATACTCTTCTTCAAAATCTACATACTATATATGGTACAAGGGATTCCCAGCATCTCGTAGAAAAAGAGTATGTAATGTAGAATTTGAAGAAGAGTATTTGACTTTCATTATTTTGATTTAGTTTTTTTTATTGGAGTAGTAGGACTATGTTACTATTGATAGATTTCACTGCCATAAGACATAAGACGTATCAATAGATTTCTATTCTAAATAGAAAGAAAGTCAAATTTGTCTAAATACTAGACATAAGGAAGCGGGGGATAAATGCGGGGAAGAAAAAAATCCTAGGAGGGATTATTTGTCTTCCCAATCTTCGACACAAGAAAGGGGTGTAGAAAAATCCTTTTTTCTTGTGTCGAAATGAAAGAGTAACGATTCTTGATCCTGTTTGTTGAAAATTCCTAGTCTTGGTTTCAATTTTTCCAGATGTATCAGAAACCCTTTACCCTACACCCTTTTTACGTATAATATATGGGGTGGTGGACAAACAAAACAAAAAAAGAGAGGAAATTTTATTAATTAAATAAAACTTCTTCAATCAACTTATCTTATACAAAATTTGATGATGAAATAGGAAAATAATAAAAAATAAATAGAGTAATGTAATATAGAGAGTAAGGTTCTACATTAGATTAGTATAGAAAGGATTTGCACGCTATCTAATATATTATAGCAGCCAAGAAATTGAGGGATTCCGTCTTTCTTCCAACTTTGAAAGTACCTATCATATAAAAAGAAGAGGTGGTCTGAATAAATCAATGAAGTGAATTTTTAAAAAACATGATCAGAAAAATGGAGTTTTTGAAAAGAAAAAGAAATCCATTTTATCATTTAGAAGAAAAAAATAGTATGATTCTTAAGAACTCAATGGGCCTTTCCCCTTCGAATCAAACAAACAAGGAAGGGAATCCCGTTGAGTTCTTACGCTTTCATGTTGATAACTCAATTTATTTGATTACTACAGGGATGAACCCAATCCGAAATATGAACCATAAAAGAAAATACCTATTAAACCGATTACAAGAATACCAGCTACAATACCTATTATCCAAAGAGGAATCCTTCCAGTAGTATCGGCCATTTACCCCACTTCCCTCCAGATTTCATCAAGTGGTCATGCTAGAGACATAAACAGTCATGGATAATTAAATTATGAGATCCTTCCGAATGATCTAAGAGAATCTTATTTATTCTCTTTCTTTTTCTTAATTGAAGAAATAATTGGAAAATAAAACAACAAGTACAAAAATGAGTAATAACCCCCAGTAGAGACTGGTACGATTCAATTCAACATTTTATTCCTTTGGGTTTGATTGTGTTGTAGCTCTATAATTTGAATTAAGTTTATCGTTGGATGAACTGCATTGCTGATATTGATCCCAAAAAAAGGCGGTACGTACAACTAGGTCATGAACAACCAACCATCGTACTGTAAAAATTGAATAGGTTTGATCTATAGTCATAAGGGCCTCCTAAAACGATCTACTAAATTCATCGAGTTTTTCCAAAGGATCAAAACGGCTAGTTATTAATGGAATTCCTTGTCGGCTCTCTGTAAAATACTCGTTTGTCCGAGGGCTTCCAAACACATCGTAAGCTAAACCGGTGCTGACAAATAACCAACCCACAATGAATAGGGAAGGTATAGTAATGCTATGAATGACCTAGTATCAAATACTGGTAATAATATCAGCAAACGGACGTTCTCCTGTTCTTACAGAGGGGCAGGGATGGTTGCCAGCAGAATCAGTTAACCTCTTCAGCAGCTGCAACAGGTTTCCCAACTCAGCGGGGTACCTTATCTAGTGCAAGTGGCAGATAACATCAAAAAAGGTTTTATGCACTACAGACTCAATAGGATAAGGAGGGTTCCCCTGATGTATTCACTAGTATGTTACGAGTCTTTCATATTGCTATGTATACCTTGTTAGATCCCTGAGCCACACTTTCTTTCGTAACTCCCTATATAGCAGTAGACTTTGGTGTTATTCCCAAAATCCTCTCAGAAAATTTCTCAGTCTCTACACCTATTGGTGACTCAGTCATAGCTAAACATGTTTACAGAAATTTACCAATCATAGTTTCTTAGAAAGTCACCTTAATTAATCTTGTAGAGTTAGATATGACTGATTTTGATGTCACTCTTGGCATGGATTGGCTACATTCCTATTATGCCTCAGTCGTTTGTAGAAATAGAGTGGTTTAGTTTCAATTTTCAAATAAACCAATCTTAGAATGGAAGGGTAACACTTTAGCGCCTATAGGTCTTTTTGTCTTTACCTTAAGGCCAGAAAAATGATTTCCAAAGGGTGTATCTATCATTTTGTTCGGGTTAAGGATTCAATGTCTGAGACCCCAACTCTTCAGTCAGTTCCAATGGTTACTCAGTTCCCAGAAGATCTGCCTGAAGTTCCTCTCGAGTGAGAAATTGACTTTGGAATAGATCTTCTTCCAGATACCCAACCTATTTCAATTCCACCTTACAAAATGGCTTTAGATAAGCTTAAGGAATTGAAGAAACAGTTAAAAGATCTCTTAAATAAAGGTTTTATCAGGCCTTACATCTCTGTCATGACCTAAATCATGGATCGTGCGAGCACCTTCCTAACTCTATCCTAGATAGGATAACCCTTACCACCCAACCATTCAATTAATATGGAAGACATTTAATATAACCCCAAACATAAATAATTAAATAAACTTTTTGATTAAAACACACTTACTACATTAATACATTGCGGAAGTAAATTACACAATTCCCTAGAACCTAATCTAAACTTGTACAAGAGCACTAAACAATTAAAAGAATGTCCCGATACACAACATCCATGTATAAGTAGGATGACATGAGCTGTTGAAGAATAATCACCACTATACCTATCGAAACTCCAACTGACCTGCAACATGGCTATATACCCAGATGGAGATATAGTATATGTAGTATCAGTACAACCACATATACTAGTAGGTATCATTGATCGACCAGGGTTAGAAACATATAATAACATATAGCAAACAAGAAAAAATCATGACAGGCATACAGACTTAATATCTGAACACACTTAACTTGCTTCAACTTCAAACTTTACCGCCTTTTATTTATTTAAGCTATATTAATTTACTCTCAGGGCATGACTAAATAGCTATATTTCATGAATTAATCTAACCCACAATTCTTATGAACTTACCTTATTATAACAACTCTATATGCTTCTTTCTCTCTCTCTCTCATTAATCCTCTTTCATGACAATCCTTGCTGCCTATTATACTACCATTAGCCATCAGAATTACAACAACCAAGCTAATTAATAACATCAATAACTTTGCAAGAAGGGACACTACAATATACATCACGTATATAACTATATACCCAGGGAAAAAAGATTTATACATAATCCAGAACATACCTTGTATTCATACTTTGCTGCAATGCACAATCACAACCAGCAACATAACCGGTCCAATCAAGGAACCATAATATCTCATTAACTAACCAATCCATAAAAGGAACCAATTACACTTAGGTTGATTCTTAACAAATATATATATATATATATATAGAATGATGAATCCATGTATGCAAGATGTAAGCTTCATCTCTTTCTCATCTCAACATTATCATCATCTATCATTTCATAATGATTTCAATATCATCTCAGCATCATCATCAATATCATTCTAAACATCATCATCATCATAATCTCAATATCATCATCCATATCATCAACTCATCTCCACACCATCACAATATTCATCATCAATGTAAATATAAATGCAGGATATAGTCAATAATTATAAGTAATGCCCGAAAGTGAATCACAAACACCCAATTCAAATCAGATGCAAGTAACACTGATCAAAATAGAACTTACAATTAATGAAAACCAAGTAAATGCAGTTAAAAGTCAACAAGTTCATCATTCCAAGTAAACAAAGAATATCCACTAACACATGAAATCATAAGTATGTCCGAGGGCCAATTCACCCCTTATTCAAATGAGCATTATCAAACCCAATCATCAATCACAGACATGTCAGAAGACCAATCAATCAAGTATCCATTTTAGAAGTGCATATTCCACCAAAATTGATACCTACACTCTAGTTCATCATCCTATTTCATTCACCTATCTAACCCCCTTTTATCCATATTGAAACTGGTAAATTTAGTTACTAACTAGTAACCCTTACACTCAAGTCATCACTAAGTTCATGACACTATCCCCTTTAGTCAATTATTCAATCACTCGGCTCTATTCAACTTACAATTTTAGTTAGAGTCATACACCTTCATACATCTAACTTTCTAGTACTTAGCCAAACATGACTTTAGGTTCTTAAGTTATAACCTCACCTCCTCTTATCATAATCAATCCTCCTAACTATCTTCTAGCAAGAATATCTCATTCTGCAAACATAAACAATATCGGGTTCACCTCTTTTAAGGTGTTAAAGACTAGTTCTATGGATTACAAGTTCTCCTACTCCTTCTATTGTTACCCATATTCATATATTAAACTTTGTAAATCATCAAGTAAGTAACACAGATACACAAACCAATCAAGGGATCCACACAAAACACAAAAATGCACAATTATATTGTTATTACATTAATTCCATGTTTTATTCATCCAAACTCTATGCCCGTATGCCTAGACATGAAATCTCCTATCAACTATAGTTGTCACATGCAACTAATCCAAGTCTACTACGTATTGAACCATAAACTACCTCGACCAAAGATCTTGGAATAAGCCACACTAATTATAGGAATAATTAAGTAATTACTATTTCAATAACTACTTTGGGAATTCAACTCACTAATTCTATCCTTATTCATGATCTAAAACATTTCCCAAGGGTTAATTACCCATTAACTAGCTCTATCATATTCAACCCATCTATATTAATGGAGTTTCAAGGCTAAATATTCCATTTTTAAGAATTCAAGGTCCCTAACCACCAATTTCATGTTTTAGAATCACTAATTCATGCTAGGAATCATTAATTAACAATCTCTAGGTAATTCTAGGTGACATTACCCCAACCCATATGTTTTCCCCAGAATATCTTGAACTTAGGATTCAAATCCCTAAGAATTTCATCATTAAAGATCGTTCTAATGATTCTAATATGTTATTGGATTGAAAGACAAAGAAGATGATGGAATAACTTACCTCAATGAAGAATTTTCACCCAGGGACTTGGAAAATCACCCCCAATGGCTTTGGGGTAAAGTTTTTGAGTTAAAACCCCCAAAACATCAAAAATCAACTTAAATACTGCCCGGTTACCGTTGCAACAACTCAATTTCTAGTGGTAATACTGCGGTGGCCAACTTTTCAGCCCAAAAAATGTTCAGTAAAATGGCCATAACATTTTACTTCAAAGGTAGATTAACAAACGGTTGGAGGAGTTGGAAAGAAGAATTAAAGATATTTCATTTGGTGAGATTGGACACCATAACTCTTTATATTCTAAGCGTAGTGCTTGTTTCAAGTTGACCCTAGTTTAAACTTAGCTCAAAACTCAATCAGTAAGGATATTTCCTGCTTAACTTTATGCTAGGAATATTGTATGACCTTAATTCATATTTAATGCACTCCCATACTAAAGATTTTGTCCCATTGGTCCCATAACTTATGATGAATGAGGTTCTTATGCATTTACCATAGAGATTTTTAGTAATTATGGAATGAGTCATTACAATCTCTTCATGGGTTGCTCCAGTTCTTTTTGTGCATAAGAAAGACGGTTCCCTTAGAATGTGCATCAATTACCTTCAGTTGAATAAATTCACAGTCAAGAATAAGTATCCCATTTCTCGATTTGGTGACCTATTCAACTAGCTTCAGGGTGCTAGTTGTTTTTCAAATATAAACCTCCGATTCGGCTATCATCAGCTCAGAGTCAGAGAATGTGACATTCTAAAGACAGCCTTCAGAACTCGGTATGGTCACCTCAAATTTATTGTTATGTATTTTAGACTAACAAATGCTTCTACAGATTTTATGAACTTGATGAATAGAGTGTTCAAGCAATACTTAGACATGTTCGCCATTGTCTTTATAGATGACATCCTCATTTATTCTCAGAGTGAGGATGAACATGCAGACCATTTGAAGATTGTCTTGCAGACTCTCAAAGATCTCCAGTTATTCTCTAAGTTCTATAAGTGTGAATTCTTGTTGAAATCAGTAGCATTCCTTGGTCACATTATTTCTGGTGAGGGCATTCAGATTGATCCTTAAAATACCGAAGTAGTTAGAATTGGCCTATACCCATCTCTCCATAAAATATTAGGAGTTTCCTAGGTTTAGATGGTTATTACAGATGGTTTATTGAAGGATTTTTCAATATTACTTCCCTTATGTCCAGATTGACTTAGAAAAAAAGTCAAATTTCAGTGGTCTGATGCTTTTGAGAAGAGTTTGTAGGAGTTGAAGACTCGACTCACCTCTGCTTTAGTTTTGACTCTACCAGAGGGTCCATATTTATTTGTAGTTTATTGTGATGCTTCAGGAGTTGGCCTCAGTTGTGTGTTGATGCAGCATAGTAAGGTCATAGCGTATTCCTCTAGACAACTCAAGCCTCATAAGAAGAATTACCCGACTCATGATCTTCAGTTAGCACCAATCATTTTTGCCTTAAAGATTTGAAGGCATTATATTTATGGGTTCATGTAGATGTAAAATATTCATGAATCACAAAAGCCTTTAGTATGCGTTTAGTTAGAAAGATCTAAATCTTGGTCAAGAAGGTGGCTAAAGTTGTTGAAAGACTATGATATGAGTGTTTTGTACCATTCAAGTAAAGCCAATGTAGTGGCTGATGCTCTTAAAATATTATCTATGTGAAGTGTTTCTCATGTAGAGGATAAGAAAAAAGAGTTGGTTTGCGAGGTTCACAGGCTTGCTAGATTGGAAGTTCGATTGGTTGATTCAACCGAAGGTAGTGTCATGGTTCAGAATACTCCTTAGTAGCTGAGGTGAAATCAAAGCAATATAGTGATCATATTTTTATTAAGTTGAAAGAAGCTTTCCAAAGTCAAAAAGTTGAAGTTTTCTCCCAAGGAGGAGACGGTGGTCTTCGTTGTCAGGAAAGACTTTGTGTTCTAGATGTGGAAGAATTGAGGTAGTGGATGCTGACATAAGCTCACAGTTCTTGGTATTCTATTCACCCAGGATCCACTAATATGTATCATGATCTGTGGGAAGTTTATTGGTGGAATAGCATGAAGAAGGATATCGTGAAAGTTGTGACTAAGTGTCCAAACTACCAGCAGGTTAAGGTTGAACACCAAAAACCTGGTGGTATGCCTTAAGATATTAGTATTACTACTTGGAAGTGGGAAGTGGTGAACATGGATTTCATTATAGGGTTGCCTCGTACTCGCCGACAATATGATTTTATTTGGGTTATTATGGATCGAATGACTAAGTCAATATATTTACTGCCAGTTAACACTTCAGATTCAGATAAGGATTATGCTAGACTGTACCTTAGAGAGTTTGTGAATTTTTATGGAGTCCCTTTGACTATCATCTCCAATAGGGGTACTTAATTTGCTTTTCAGTTTTGAAAAACATTTCAGAAGGGTCTTGGTACCTAAGATTATCTCAACATAACTTTTCATCCGCAGATAGATGGTCAGGCAAACCGGACCATTCAAACTTTGGAGGATATGTTGAGAGCTTGAGTGATTGATTTCAAAGGTATTTGGGATGACCATTTTCTTTTGATTGAGTTTGCCTATAATAATAACTATCGCTCCAGTATTAAGATAGCCCCATTTGAAGTGCTTTATGGTAGGAGGTGTAGATCTCCTATTGGTTGGTTTGAGGTTGGTGAATCTACTCTAATAGGGACTGATTCAATTTGAGAGGTTATGGAAAAAGTTCAATCGATTAGAGGAAGGCTGAAAATAACTCAGAGTCATCAAAAGTCCTATACAAATGTGAGGAGAAGAGAAGTTGAGTTCATAATTGGTGATTTGGTTTACTTAAAAGTTTCTTCCATGAAAGAGGTAAAGAGATTTGGCAATAAAGGGAAACTCAGTACCTGCGATTTTGGTCCTTATAAGATTTCGACGCGCATTAGCAATATGGCCTATGAATTAGACTTGCCTGCAGACTTAACATCAATGCGTCCAGTTTTTCACATGTATTTATTGAAGAGGTTCATTGGTGATCTTACTTCAGTTGTGCCTTTAGAGAGTTTAGGCATGAAAGAGAGCCTCTCCTATGAAGAGGTACCAATTGAGATTCTTGACCGTCAAATCCGTAAGTTGAGAAATAAGGAAGTCACTTCAGTGAAGGTTCTTTGGAGGAATCATCTAGTTGAGGGAGCTACTTGGGAAGGAGAAGTAAATATAATGACCAAGTATCCTCACCTATTCTCTTCAAATTCAGTTCTAGCTTGAGGTAACAGTTTGCTTCTTATTACTTCTCTTAGTCTCATGTCACTCCGTTGCTCACATGTCTTAGTATGTATTCATGAATTTAGTCCAGTTCATATTTCAGTTAGAGATTCAATTATCATGTCAATATTCAACTCTCAGAACTCAGTGTTGGGATTGCAGTTCTTTCCCTATCTCTTCAGCCTAGAAAGTCTTCATTTAAAGATGAATGATCCCAAGGGGGAGATATTGTAACACCTCAAAATTTCAAACTAAGATCAGAATCATTCTTCATATGCATATAGAAAAAAACCCAATGATTTGGTAGTATGAGAAGTGCTTTACATATGAATTAAGTCCATAAGAAACTCTAGCTCATAGTTAAGTTGAAAGCTTCCTTACCTATCAAATTCTTATATAGGATCTTGCTAGGGTAAACTTCAAACAACAATAAATCCTAGAATATAAATATTTTTGAAGCTAAATACCCACCAAATTGAATGTCGTTGACTCTTCTTTCCAACGCATCTAATCTCTTGTTAATATGATTCTGAAGCAAGAAGTTATGACCATTTTAGTGAAACACTATCAAGCTGTTAGATACAACGAACCGTTGGTTCTTAGGACGACCTGTTCCATGTGATCATATGTAGAATAGTACCAAAAGTCCTAAAAGTTTACAAAGTGCCTTCTTGGTAATGAGAGGGACTAACGACCTTTGGAAGAACCAACGAACCGTTGGTTGTGAATGTGGTCACTAGTTGGCCTGGCTTGAGGATCCAACGACAAACCAAGGGAGGATTGGTTGGAGGATCCAACAATCCATACCTTGGATAGTTTGAAGGAGTCCTAAGATCCATCGTGACGCCCAGAACCAACGAGCACAACCTATGAGCCATTGGTTGGTTTATCCGTCACGACGGTTAGATTTTTAGTTACGATTTTAAAGGGGTATTTCAGTCTTTTCCCATCATTTAACCTCATATAATAAATCATTTTTACTATTCCAAAGGTGAATATTAATCTTAAACTACTCTAAATCCCTCATTCCCTCAGAAAACAATCGACACTAAAATCAGAGAAATAAACGACTCTTTCCTCTCTAAAGCAAGAAACTAAGGTTTATCATCTTCAAGCTTCAAGTTCAAAGATTGTAGCAAGTTTTTTACTTCTAGGTATGTAAGATTTCATCAATTGGTATCCTTTCACCCATTGAGTCCCTAAGTGTACCTAATTCTTCAGCTCATTCATTCTTCAGAGCATAGGGTTTTTATGAAAAGTATAAGTTTCTTTATATTTTAGTTTCTTATCATGAATAGTGCATGAATACATGATTTCTTATGAAATTCAGTACCTTAATTGATGTATAGTTTTGAACCCTCAGTATATTGATTTTCCATGTTTTGGACTCGTGTTGTATAAATTCATTTTTGATTCAAAACATAGAATCTGTCATGAGTAACTTCATTCTTCAGAGATGGAGGGTTATGAATACCCGATGACTTAGTATTTCATGAATTTGATAGTTGAAATATTCAGTCCTTTTGTTCAACATGTTTTAGGATGCTTTCAGATAGAATGTCTATCATTAAGTCTCAAATGTCAGTATTATTGAGCTACTCAGTTTATCAGTATAAATAAGTTGGGAGTAATCCTTAGCACCGAACGGATGTAGGGATGGAGGCTCACCCATTAGTTATGTAGAGA
The DNA here is from genome assembly GCA_031232105.1 of Capsicum rhomboideum. NCBI lineage: Eukaryota > Viridiplantae > Streptophyta > Magnoliopsida > Solanales > Solanaceae > Capsicum > Capsicum rhomboideum. The sequence continues at coordinate 83,358,972 of CP124713.1, read as the reverse complement.
CCTTTAGTAGAAGTCCCTAAGTCCTAGAACTACGTTGCCACTGTAGGTTTTACAGGGTCACCCATCAGATCAGGTTGACACCTTAGTCCTTTTGGACATCAGTTTAGTGTATCCACGTTGGTCAGTGTTCGTACCCTTGGCAAGTTACAGAGCGCCCTCCCAACTAGGGTATAGGTTGGACTCCATTTAGCTCAGACGGAGTATGTCGGTTAATAGTATCTCCCATAGTTTAGATTCAGATATTTCATAACCTCGTATTTAGTTTATTCATTATAGAATTGATCAGTTGCATGCTTATTTACTTGGTCATTGTATCAATTTACATTCCTCAGTTTCATGTTCAGTTTAGCCTTTTATGATCAGTATATTCAGTTTTATATAGTGTAGTGCATATCTCATATGCTCAGCACATTTAAAGTGCTGACTGCATATGTTCTTTTGCATTATATTGTGTTATAATATAGGTTCAGATACTCAACATCCAACTCCTGGTTAGCACAACCCCATACTTATTTCAGCACCAGAGTGGGTTGAGTCCTCATTTTTCAACGATAAGAGTTACGATTATTTCTTTATTTCAGTCATTTGAGTTTTTAGATAGTTAGAGTTATCTAGGTGTTTGTCCCAGCAATTCATCTTTAGTAGAGGCTTTCAGACAGACAATAGACTTTCAACTTTTTGGTTATGTTAAATGATTTTCGTATTGACTTCAGTATTGAGTTTTATTTTGATTATTATTATATCATTCAGATTTTAACTTCTGCTAAGTATTTATCAAATATATCAAGATTTCTTAGTGTTATGCCAGGCCATGGGTTAACTTAGGGTCACTTGTGGCTCTAAGCACCGTGTTGTGATTAGGGGATAGTCTTGGGTCTTGACAGATACATAGAGGAAAAAATGACAATCAAAAGTATATTTAATAAAACATGAGTAGAATCAAGGAACTCTGACATTAGAATAAAATGAATGTTTTCATCATTTACATAAATTATTTCTTTTATGGGAGTTTCTTAAATAACTGACCTATCCACCATATCAGCAAATGAAATCTAATCTTACCCCGACCAGGTAAGTCATCCCATTACCTTGTTGAGATAATGAAGCATGTACATCATAAGCTAGCATCTGGGTCCATATAATACCCACATTGGGGGTAATATAGAGGAATCACCGAACTAACAATATGACCTTGATCCTACATTGGCATATGTAGTTTCGTGAGCTTGTCATAAGAACTCATACCTTCTTGGTTAACAATGATTCTCTCAAAATATTTACATGATAAAATTGGCTCAAGGGCCCATAATCATAGTTCATAATAATCATTGTCTGAATCATATCATAAAACATCAAATTTATATTTTAAGGAAAAAACACAAGTTTTTGTGTTAGCATGGTGAAATGAATGGAAATCACTAAATTGGAATGTAATTTGAATCTAAGGATACCATAAGGATTTCATGACATTCATGATGAAAGAACGTGAACAATTGATTATGTCTCATATTTAATCCCTAACTCGTCTTATAGAGGAGAAATACAGGGTATACAAAGAACATGACATGGGGATAAGTAATAACATTCTTGCACGAAGAGAGTTAGCCTTACATACCTTAATCTCTCCAAATAATTGAAGAAAAACTAAACTTTGAAGAAAAACTACAAAAGCTATGCTTGAACCTTTGCAAAGGGTTTTCTAGAAAACTCTAATTAACAATTGTACTAACATTAGAATAGCTTAAATACATAGAAAAAACTTACCATGATGTAGGAGGAAAAGGAGAGGAGAGAAAGGCATGGTCCATTGTGTCGGGAGCTCTATCACATCAAACTTCATAGTTATGGGTGTCACGCCATGTCCAGCACTTGAATGTTTTCTCCTTCACATCCTCTTTGGTCGCGGCGTGAACTCCACTGTGTTGAATTTGGGTGCAATGGTCATCACATCACATAAAAATTGGCTATACACCATGACCATTAACATGTCCAACTTGGCGCAATGGGCGATGCATTATATTCCTTATCACATCAAATACTTAAAATTTCACAAATTTTTATAGCATATGTAACTTTCTATACCTAACTAAGATTGGCAAATGATTTGAAGAACTGAAAACTAGACGTAGATAAGGTGTCAGGTACGACCATACATTCTTATCAACACCCCACATCCTATACAAATTGAACCTTAACTCCCAAGCAAAACTACATTCTTTAGATTTAAATCAAATTACTCATTTTTGGTAGGTCAACTCTTAGTTCAGCAGTATGAAGTGTTACATTATCTCTCCCTTTTGATCATTCATCCTCAAATGAGATTTGTAACTCCTCCAAGACTGTCAACGCATGAAGAAGGAAATTCTCCCATAAACTTACCTTTCTTTTCATTCATAAACATCAACAACAATATCAACATCAATATCAACATTATTACCATAAAATAAATACATAGGTTAGAGAAAAAGGATCATAGGTACGAATCATATGAGACATTAAGATTGAACATAGACATAACATGAGTACATTGAACATGAATGAAATAATGTAGGACATGACTTCAAGGAACATAGATTAAGTATATGATTTTTACCTTAGGCATTTTCTTCTCATTCAAGGAATAGATGCATATACTTTTGTTTCATATTTCATTCAAATTTCCACGTAGATTCTTTAACATTTTGATTCCTCTACAATACTATTATGGATGCTACTTTATTTGTCCTCAATTCACAAACAAGAAAATCAAGGATGGACACAAAGACTTCTTCATAATTTGAGCTCTCTTTATCACCTATGTTATAGATAAAGACAACAAAGGTCGGATCTTCCACAAATTTCCTCAGCATGGAAACATGAAATATTGGATTCACTAAAGTTAACTCTATTAGCAATTCTAGCTTGTAGGATACTTGTCCAATTCTATGCTAGATTTTGTAGGGACAAATGTATTTGGGCATAAGCTTTACCTTTCTTTCAAATTCCATAACGCCCTTCGTAGGCGATACTTTCATAAACATCCAATCCTTAACATTGAATTCCAAATCTATATGTGGCATGTATGTGTAGGAATTTTGGCAACTCTAAGCTTTCTTCAACTACTCCTGCATTAACTTCACTTTCTCCAAAGCCTGATTGACCAAGTCTTCTGCAATTATTTCTACCTCACCAAATTTAAGACATCCAATATGAGATCTATACCTTCACATATAGAGGGTTTCAAATGGTTCCATATTTATACTCGTATGGTAACTAATATTACAAGCAAATTTAATTAGAATAAAATAATCATCCCAATTGCCTTTTAAGTCCAAGGTACAATCCTTCATTATATTCTCTTGCATTTGAATCGTGCTCTAGGCCTAATCATGTGTTTATGGATGAAAAGTGGTATTGAGATTTACTCGAGTATCCAAACCTTTCAAAAATAACTTCCAAAAGTTCATTGTGAACTGGGCACCTCAATTGAATACAATAGAAACATGAGTTCCATGAAGTCTAACAATCTCATGAATATATAACTTAGCATAAACCACCGCTAAATTGGTAGTTTTAAAAAGTGAGAAATGTGCTGACTTAGTGTGTCAGTTTTTGATCATCGAAATTCAATCATGTTTCTGAAATAAGCAAGGTAAGCTTATCACAAAATACATATTTACCATTTCCCATTTCCACATGGGAAGTTAAATATTTTGCATCAACCAACTAGGCTTATGATGCTCAACTTTAACTTTCTCACAAATCAAACACTTATCCACATAGTCTACTACGTCCTTCATAATATCAATTCACCAATAAATATCATTGAGATCATGGTACATCTTCATAGAGCATGGATGGATGGAATATCTCAAATTGTGCACCTATTCTATAATTCTCTCTCGAAGCCCATCTATATTTAGAGCATATTGTTCATCCTCTCAATAGACACACAAGTGTACGTGTTTGTAAGTAATAAGTGATTGCTTTTGTAATCAGGTTTATCGATCCATGAGGGATTTAACTACTGATAAGTGGTTGACTACTCTATTAACTTACATGAATAGTGTTTTCCAGTCTAAGAGTTGTTGCTTTGGTTGTTTATACTAATAAAGATTTCAACTAAGAGCAATTTAATTAAAGTTGATAAGTAATCTAGGAGTTGTTCACGGAGTGTGTTAAGTCCTAGGGCTATGGCACTTTTCGTATTCATATCTTAGCTCATTTTGGTCGTTAAGCATTTTAAGATATCTGCCATATTATTGGATCACAGGGTTGATAATATGATTATGGTCTTTCGAGCAGTATAATTACCTGCCTAGGTTGGCCTCACACCTACATCATTAAGTAGGGATGTCGTAAACCACTTTGAGTGAATTTATATATCTTCTTGTATTTGACCCAAGCAGGGGAAACTAGGTACGTTTTCTTCCTAACCGCTAGTCCATCCATAGACCACATATGAACTCTGCTCCCCTTAACCTACATTCTATTCCTAGGTTTTCTATTTCTAGTTCCCCTAGAAATTATTCATTTATCCTAATTGGTGGCCAATAAATAGAATAGTCAAGCAGAAGGTTAAGAGAATAATACATGAATCATGGAATCCGCTAAACAATCAATTAACAAGATGAAGATGTTCATACATTTGCCCTAATCCCAAATAGAGGACTTTTAGCCACTCATAATTTGATTACATAAGATAAACTTCATAAAATGTAACAAGAATTAAGCTAAGAAAAAGTTAAAGAGATAACCCTAGAGAATACACGCTTGTTCTTGCTCTTTTCTCCAAAGAATACTTTTATCTGTCTAAAAATAACTAAGTGTTCCTATTTATAATATTTTAAAAATACCTAAGAGGTCCCATCAAGTCAAAGTTAAAAAGGACAGAAATTATTGCGGGCATAAAAGGCCTCTCATCGTGCGACAGTCTATCTTACCATGGGCCTCGGATCATGAGGCATGGTGCTTTGCATTAGTTTTGAGTCCACCAGGTATCAGCCTTTAGAAGTGGTGTATTTTCAACCCCCACGTTCCATCTCGCCTTGCGACCTCCGAACCTCACTTTGGACTTTATTTTGCATATTTTTTCACTTTAGACTCTATAATTAGTCAATTTTTGAATCCTTTCACCTACAAAGTATATAACATCATACATAAGCTCAAAATCATGTAATTGAATAAAAACAAGAAGTATCAAGCATGAAAACACTCAAAATAATGCATAAATGCGGGTCAAAAGCATCTAAAAAAAGCGTAAATTTACCCAACATCAACAACCCTCACCTAAACATTTGTTCATCCTCGAACAAATAATCGGACACTTACTCACTTTATCCAACTACATTACACACTTCAAACAATATTGCTTCTATCTAAATCACATAAGAAAATTAAACATGAAGGCTCTTCTCATACAAAGTACGTATGTCTATTAAAAATAAAATAGTTCATTCAAAATAATATTGCCTCCAAAACTGACTCACCAATGCATTACATAGGGAAATTTAAACTAAATTATCAATAAAAGAAATTGAATGGGTAACGAAGTTAAACTATCTATGCTTCCTTGCATTTCAAGAGAGATTCCCATATATACAATCAAATCACAACTTTGCGAGGCATGTGAGTAAAGAAATACGCTCGCTCTCACAAATAAATTAGCATGCATACAAGACACTCCATAAGCTTTCCCTTAGTGTCACACTCTATCAACAAAAGCATTGGAAGATATAGGATCAAAAGGTCTTTAAAGAGTTTAACATCGGTCAGAGGATGGGTAAGAATTATTTGAAAAAATAATGACAACTTTTCTATGCATTTCATTACAATTACTTTCTTCTATAATTAACTCTTTTCCTTATATCTCTGCAAATTCAACTCCTTTTTAGTATTTCCCATCATCATCCCCTATCTTTAAGCACTTGCCCTATCTTTTGGAACGTTGTTAGCAAGGAAACTTTTTTTTTTCTTAGAACTTTCATTCTTTTCATATCTTGCTTTTTCTCCTCCCTACTAATTAACCTATATATATAATTTTTTCACTAGGGCACCTATAAGTTCTATTTTGTTTTTCAACCACACCAATTTCCTTTATTTTTACCTTTTCTCTTTTTTTATTTCCTTAACTTTTAAGTCTTTCAACTATAAAGTGCACCAGGGACTTTTTTTGAATCAAACTAATTCAAGGTGATACAATAAAAAGAGAAAGGCTAATTAAGCGGTTAGTTCATAAAAAATTGGCTAACTGGATCAAATGGTTTAACGAAAGATAACAAAAAAGGATAGGCACAAATAATAGTCCAAATTTGGCTAATGAAGAAATTCCTAGATCATATCCTATAAATCCCACACTTAGTTTTATGTCGTACATACACCGGGTATGTTCTAGATATCAACATATGTAAGGTATGTACTAAATACTCACCACATAATAGGACCTAAATAATTTGACCGATTTCCTATCAGTTCTATACCTAACAATCTAATTGAATTAAAGCCCACATTTCTTTGCTTAGAGTAAATTCAAGAGCCTTACATATCTAAAAAAGAACCTATCTATTTCTTATGCATAATATTTTAGAGATTCACCTAAACATAGTCTTGGCGTGTCTAGATTAAGCATCTAACTTTTTGAAGTGTTTGGTTATTCTTTACTACTCTATAAACTTATTTTTTTCTCAAGATGGTAGTCATCCATCCTTCATTGCAAAAAAGGTCTAAAACTATGACTAAAAAAATAAATAAAAAAACTTGATGGTTCAAAAGATTCCCTTGGAAAATGAACCGACAATACCCAAGGGTTTTACTAACAAACCTCACTATTAGCACGACTCACTACTACCTAAGAAGAGGGAATAAGTAAACATGAAACACAATAATCAAAAAGTTTCCCCCACTCCACACTTAAAACCAGTACTACCCTTAGGGCTAATTAAAGTAATGCAAGAGTAAAAAAACTCCTTAAGTGGCCTAAGATTGATGACTTAGGATACTCAGACTTCTCCATATGAGATCTCTCATGTGGTTATCCCATAATTTATATTTTTATGTAATTTGTTTCTCCTTTATCAGTTGTACTTCATGCTTATTTTCCTGCCAAACAAAAACAATTTCCAAGTAATAAAAATAAAACAAAAATAAAATAAATAAATTAAAAAAAATGGTAACATTGGATTGCCTCATAACAAGAACCTTGTTTAATGTTGTGGCACGATAGTATGCCCTTTTTTCATTCATCCCTTAGATGCTAGGTTGTCATACCTCAATTTGGGTCTCCAACCCAGTAGAGTTTAATTTTGTGGTCGTTTACCATGAAATAAGTGTCATGATTAGAGTCTTTTAGAACCATAGATCCATGATATGTCATTCATAACACTTCAAATAGACCAGACAATTTAGACCTCAACTTTCATGGGAAAAGCTTCAACCTGAAGTTGAACACCGTACCATTTCATTATTATGGAAGGTTTGATGCACAATCCGCGTGTCATGAAACTTCTTTATTTTCTCTTTGTAGAGCTTAGAATTTTCATAGGATTGCAGTATAAATTCCTATAGATCATAGGGCTGATATATCTTTCAGTTTCCAACTAGCTCAGGATTTGAATTTAGCATCTTGATGGCCCAATACACTTTATGCTCTAGTTTTATAAGCAAGTAAAAAGCTTTACCATAAACTAAATGGTAAGGAGAAATACCTATTAGAGTATTGTATGCAGTCTGATATACCTACAACACATCATAAAGTTTCAAAGACCAATCCCTTTTCTATTTGTTGACTACTTTTTCCAGTATCTGCTTGATTTCTCTATTGGACACCTCTATTTTACCACTCATTTATGGGTGGTAAGCGATGGATACTTTGTGGTGCACCCCATACTTGGATAACACGTTCCTCATCAAAGAGTTAATGACAACCCCCATAATTGATTAAATCTTTAGGAGTGCCAGATCTTGGGAAGATATTTTTCCATATAACCCTTATAATGCACTTTGCATCATTAGTGGGAAAGGCCACAATATCCACCCACTTAGACAAATAATCTATAGCCACAAGAATGTATGTGTTCCCTAATGAAGGGGGTATGGTCCCTAAATCGATGCCCCATAGATCAATTATCTCTATTTTCCGAATGTTTTGTAGAGTCATCTCATGTCTTTTTGAAATGCGCTTTTCTTTGACACATGTTACATCACTTAACAAACATATATGCATATTTAAATTGAGTAGGCCAAAAGAAACCAGATCGCAATACCTTTGCATTTGTCTTGTCATCACCATGGTGTACTCCATCAGGAGAAGCATGGTAACTCTCTAATACATGTTTTATTTCATTCTACGGGATGTAAAACCTGATTGCTTAGTCTAGAACCTATATGAATAGGTATGGTTCATCCCATATATAGAATTGATAATTATTGTTTAGATCTTTCTTCTGATGGAAGTTATCACTACCCAAACCTATAGCGAGTGGCACCAACACTAATCCTTCAGTGGGAAAACCATTTAACCCAAACTCCTCAAACCCAACACTTAGCGAAAATCAAGATGAACTAGTTACTTTATTAAATAATCAAATATCTTGAAATACTTAATAATAATGTCAAATGCGTAAATAAACAAATGTCTAAACAAACCCTAGAATCTGAAAGTCATTGTACTAGAACCACAAATGGCAATAAAAGGGTTCAACCCAAAACAACTAAAAATATCCGAGTTCGAACCAAATGGACTAAAACATAAGTAGATGACTCATGGGTGCCCGGAAGATGTAGCTCACCTTTGAGTCAGAATGCAATCTGCTCTAAAGTTGAGGTCTCGATGCAGTTTTCAAAAAATACTCTACACTCAACAAAAGAAGAGCATGTGTAGTATCAGTACACAAGAACAATGGTGTACTAGTAGGGTCATCGGTCAACACAAAATAAGAAATGTGAACAACCAACCATAACTTAGTAAACGAGAATAAATATGAACACCTACCAGCTAACTTTACCTCAAGTATACACTTAACCTTGTTCAACACCACTACAAAATTTAGTCAAGTACAAGACAAAATGGACAACAACTCATGTCAAGAGTATGACTACCAGCATGAATCCAAGTCAACAAACCATGATTCGACAACCATATGCTAACCATGTCTCAAACACATAAGTAGATAGACAAATAAAGAGATATGCCAATCATTTTTAACTTAGCCCAGCCACTAAAGGATCCATTCCAACAACAACAATGATAATAGTCTTAAATCTCGGTTCACTCAAGGAACCAAATATAACAAGTCAACACATAAACCCAGTTCACTCAAGGAACCGTCACTCTTACTAATACCTTGTATACACATGCTAAGGTATTATGGTCACCTACGAGCCATGATCTATAAGGGATTAGCTCTTGTCCATGTACCGAAAATCCCATACATTTAGTGCCTGCCAACCTTATATCACTAATCCCGTGAAGATGTCCAAATACTGGTACATCCCACAATAATCAATATGATATCACAATAATAACAACCACAATGAAAACAACAACTACACTTGTACATTCAACAAGTCATTTAATACAACCTCATTGCATGTGATTAACACTTAAGATATCATTTAACCATTCACTTTCTTTGAACTTGCATTATAACAAGTATACAAAGAAACAATTAACATGCACACATAAATCAAGTTGGATTTCAAATACATTAAACCATCACCTACCTCAATCAAAGCTAACACCACTCTATTGAACTTGAGCCTTGCCTTTTCGGGCAATTTTTGCTTGGTTGTAGTCTAAAAAAAAACGTGATCATAATCCAGACAATGACCTAGTATATTCGAGGATTACAACCTAATCTCATAACCCGAAGGTTAAATTTATGATTATTCCTCCTATTCTAGGGTTTTCTATCATCATTCCACCTTAATTCTACCAAGTTCATGGATTTAATGGTGAATTCTAAGCATGCAATAGTATATTAACTATTTTAACCAAAACCTAAAGATTTTCTACTCAATTTACCCACTTCCACTAGAAAAATCACCTTGATCAAGTTAAATCCTCCCCAAAACTCGTAAACTAGTGATTCTAAGGATTAATAATTAAAAAACTAGTTAATGGAAGGGATTAACTTACCTTTATGAAGGAAAACGGTGGCATTTAGGTGTAAATAACCCAAAATTGCCTCTCCCATCCCTTAGACAAATATGGAATAAAAATAATATTTTTGGGTATTTTCTACATTAATCAACATATATCCAGCTATAGCAACCCTATCTCGCCATAGCGGGATTCGCCTGCAATGTAGAGATTGACCAAAGCTGACTCCTGCTATAGTAGGAAAATTCCAGCAATAGCGTAGTAGTAGAGGCCTACCACCCGCTATAAAGTGGTAGGCGAGGCATAAACTTGGGGTTTCTCCAATTTATGCCATTTTTGCAACACACCATCAGATTTTGACATTCCAAACTAATCCCTTTACATCAAATTCGATATCAGAAGTTCTACTCACCCAAATTCACTTTTGAGAGTTCCTATAAATTCTGTATCATCTTAGCTATCATAAAATTAACTCAAAACATATAACTTTTAGCTAATCCATTACCAGATTACCCTCGACCATACCACGCTCAGATTACGTCCAAAACTAGCCTAACCTAAAATTTTTAACTTCCAATTCAAGGAAAACCTTAACCTAAATTTTGGGAGGCTAGACTTACTCATAACGACAAAAAAAGTTATTACAACAGATACCAATTTATCCATTGTTTGACCCCAAAAAATCATCAAGAAAAATATGGTAAGTAGGAAAAAAGAGAGCGCACCTATATCCTTAAACAAGTGAGGGTAGATGTCCTGCCTGTACCTCTCATTTTCCCAAGTCACCTTTTCAATAGGACGAGGCTTCCACTGAACCTTTACAGACCAAAGTCTTAATTTCTGAACATCCTGGTCTAGAATTTTAATCAATTCCTCTTTAAATAAAATATTCTTATCAAGTAACACTAAGTCCCATTTGATGATATAATAAACATCTAAATGGTATTTCTTGAGCATCGACATCAGGAGCATCAGATGGACCCTGATGTGCCCTCTTATGGTAGAACATTTAGCATCTTTAACTAAGGATAATCGTGAGTTTTCAAGCAACATGTGGTGTTTTTAATGTGTTTTGAGTTTGATTTAAGGTAATAGGCCCAATCCTGTAAAAGAAATAAAATTCAGCTACAAAAAAGGATGTAACGGTGTCACTGATGAAGCGTAATGAGCATGGCATACCATCACTGTATCTATCAGTCTTAACCAGAATGTGGATCTAAAATGAAGATTGGTGATGGCTCCGCTGAAAAGCCGTCAAGTCCTCGACGAACCATTACCAGAACCATCACGGCTAATCCAGAATGAGTTACAAAATGGAGTCCAACGATGGCTTAGGCGAGAAACCATTAGACCTACAGTGGGTCGTCACTTGATCCGCCAAGCCTTAAGCAGATTATGGGATTTTTAGGACTTTCATAATGGTCCTAGCGATGGACCGTCAACCCTTTGACGGGCTGTCAGTCTGGCCGTCAATGGTGACGCAACATTCTAGAATTTAAATTTTAAACCTTGTTTTATTTAGAGCCTATAAATACCCAGTTTAGGGTTGAGAAGTGGCACATTCCATACTTGGTATATTTGGTACGTATCTTTCTCCAGAGAAATGATTTTTAGGGCATCTTTAGCTATTATTCTTGGTTTTGAACATCAAAGATTAAGATTGGTGATTTCTTCATTATAAGGATTCTTCATTGCTTTATAAAAATTAGCTGTTTTATCTTGATTTTTATCATGAGTAGCTAAAACCCCTTAACTAGGGTTGTAAAATCCAAGGTAGAAAATCATCTTTAGGGTTCATGGGTGTTGAAATTGTGTTATTTAAGTGATTATATTATGAATCCCTTCACTTTAATTAATTCTTGATGGTTGAAAACATTGGGAAAATGTATTTTGTTAAATTGCTTGAGCAAAGATTTTAATGATTAAGATAAGGGGTTCATAACAAGAGCTTGGAGTTTCTAACCTCCAAATTAACGATTGATGCTTTAACAAGGCTAACCCATTGAGGCTGAAATCAGATTATATGCTTGACACTTTAAGTTCTAGAGAATTAAGGTGTAAACTCATCTAGTGTGGTTGGAAAACAGTTAGGTGAATTAAAGAATCGATTGCCTTATAATCTCGTATCTCAACATGAATTTATATTCACTCATGACCCGGTGGTGATTGGAAACCTTGGTGAACACAGTCTTTGTTTTCCTTTATTTATTGAATTAAGTGTTACAAATTTACTGTTGCATTAATAAAATCTATGTTGATTCATAACTGTCAAACAAACCCCCCCATTTTACGAAAATTACTGGCTAATCGTTATTGAAACTACATAAAATCTGTTTGACACCTTATTCCCTGTGGGATTCGACCCAAACTTAGTTGGGTTCTATATTTGACAACGACTGCTTACACTTTTCAAAAGGGAGTTCTAGTTTGGGCGTATCAAATTTTGGCATCATTTTTGGGGAATACGGTTGTTAAATAAGTTTTATATGTGTTATTTCACTATTAGTCCTATTTACTAATTTTACTTTTATTTGTTGTTTCTATACTTGTAGGCAAACACTTGTGCATACCAAGAACCCATCGTTCTGGTGAACCATTATTTCCATTCGATCTTGAACTAAATAGGACATTAAGGAGGAACATGGATGCACAAAATTAAAATCAAGGCCTCCCACCAGGTAGAGTACCACCTACAGATGATGAGAACCTATGTGATGAGGAGTTCAATGATGTTGTTGATGGGCAGCATACTGAAAATATTCCCCCAGTAAACCAAAATCTCCATTAACCAAATATTTATCACCTCTTCTACCCTAATCCATACTATTTAAACCTTAACCTTTCTCATAAATCACCACAACACCAAATATCCCAAAACTCACTCTCATTCTAATTTCTGTTCACGTAGCTTTTGCATATTCCCAGTTAGTATCCACAACCGCTATTCAAGTATTTCTATCTCAATTTCAATTTTTAGTGTAGTTTTTGTTTTCAATTTTTGCACGAACACAATAATTGTAAATGCGCATTCTGGTGGTTGTGTTTCATATTGTTGAGTTCTTTCAATGGTATGGTGTGGCAACCCATTGGGTAAAGGCTGAGTAACCCAAAATATCATGAATGACTAAGGTATACAACGTTTGGGATAATCCCATGAAAATTGAAATGTTAAATCTATCAAATCAGGTTGCCCACCAAGTGTTTGGAAAAAGGTCAAAGAGAATTTTTTTGAAATCTGGTATGTGTGACGATCCAATTGAAGGACCGTAGCCCTTGTGGTGGACCATTAGACAAACTGTTGCAACTTTGATTTTGTGGCTGTATTTGGTTTAAGGCCTGATGGCTCCACTAGAGGATCGTCGCCTTTGTGGCAGACCGTCACTCTCGCCGTCACTAGGCTAAATTTTTTGGATGTTTCTATTTAAGATCCGATGGTTAAGATGATGGACCGTCACCAAGGTGACGGACTGTCACTTGTGCCATTGATACTAAACATTTTAAGATGTTACATTCATTCTTGCACTGCTTTTGTGTGTTGATACTAACACTTTAATCCTTAGGTACAATGCCTCCTAAAATTCAATCACGATGAGGAGGAGCTACAACTAAGCAAATAAAGGATTCTATAGTGTCCAAGCTAAGAGATGCGTATGACTTGGAGGGAGAGGAAAATCAGGCCCCATACAAAAACATGAGGCAAAGTGACAGGAGACATAACTTACCCTTCAAGTCTAAAGAGGAGGATAGGTCATCTAGCAGTGATCCCATTGATGTAGAGGAAAGTGATGATAGCTCCGACTCGACCCCAATTGTTGAGAGGGGAAAGAGAGCTCTTCCATCTCGGAGCAAGTACCAGAAAAATAAAAAGAACCAGAGGCAGAGACGGTGATTCGAATCAAAGTCCCGGGAATTCGGGAGAATATTGGGTGGGGGAATTGAAGGTGCTGAGGATATCTATTATCAGGGGCATCAATCAATTCAAACTTAAGGTCAAAAAAGGATAATAATGGAAGAGTACCAAATTGTAACCATAACACTACCTGACTATCCAGAGCTTGAGAGGGGGTTCAACGACTATGAATTGCACTCTCTTAGTACACCCCCAGGTATTTGTTACCCGATGATAGTTCTAGAATTTTTGCTAATTATTTGGCTGTTTTGAAAAGGGATTATCCAAAAGGGAATTTTTTTTCGACATATGGAATCAGACCATAATCCCAGTGTATATTTCTAATGATACAATCAATCAATTTTTGTTCGGTCTGACTTACACTCCTCCAGCTGCAATCCCAGACTTTAAGTATAAGATGAGGACTACAAGCCCGCAGTGTCAATGGTTGGCAAGAGTGCTAACAGATTCTGGAGAGCTCTCATGGGCTAAAAACAAAGAGCGGATCACAAAATCATCATTGAGCTTTCGAGCTAAATACTGGTGGGCTGTGGTAAGATTGAGATTGATAACGACAGGTGGAGGTGAAAATCTTGACCCGATAAAGGCAGTAGTGGTAGCTAGTCTAGTTGAGGGGCAAAAGATAAATTTTAGCATGCTGACAAATGATGAGCTTTTCACCTGAGCACATAAGACGTCCAGTGCCATGCCTTTTCTGTGTCTTATCATGGAGTTGTGCAAACAGGCAAGGGTACCTATCATAAGTGGGATTGATAATGAAGTTTGAGCTACTCATAAGCAAGACATTAAGTGGACGAAAGATGAATCAAAGTTTCAGTTAAAGGTTCAAAAACTGTCATCACAGGTTCCCGCAGGTACTGACTTACCCTTTGCTATTATTGATTTACAGGTTGGCTCGGGCATATCAGGGGCTGCTCCTCTACCCATCTTTGCTGAGGCTGCAGATACGACATCTATGCCGCCATCCTATTCAGAGTACCAATTCACCCTGAAAAACTTTATCAAAATAGTTAATAAGCAGAAGAGGTTTGAAAAGTAGTTAAAGACATAGTCAAGACAGTTCAATCCTTTCATGGATGAAATCATAAAAGAGGCTTTGAAGTCATATGAAAATCTGTATATTCGGATGGACCATATGGAAGAAAGGGTGGACAAAAGGCTAAATGAGCTATCCATTCCTGACTTGGCTAAGTTTTATGCTGAACTAAAATAGGACCAAGAAGATATAGCCAATTTGAAGAATAATCCTACCACCGAATTTGGGAACCTAGAATTGCAGAGGTCGAAGAGAAAGAGGAAGAGATTGTGGATCTCATGGGCTAAAAGATGATTGACAGGGGAAAGGGTGTTAGTACTGCACCTAAAAAAAAATAAATTGAAGAAAAGAAAGAACACAGTTGAGATCGATGAAGATAGGGCAGTGAAAAAAGACCTAAGGGATTTAGTAGTTGATGAGAATGCAAGGAAGAAGAAATTTTATGATGAAGAGGCGAGAGTCTCCACTAGTGGACCTTCTCTTATAAGTGAGTTTGTTGCTGCAGACTTGAGTGCCCTGGACACCACCGAGGCTACTATTACTTCTACCAAGGCCACTCCGGCCTCCAATGATGACCACTCCCAAGCCTAAGGGCTATGCAAGTATACCATCTCCTATACTTATCATTTTTATGCATTTGAGGACAAAACATTAGTGTCATGGTGGAGTGGGGGTACTTGTGAGACTATCACCATAAGGGTTTTTGTTGCTTGTGTTCTTTTCCCTCATACGCTATCTAGTAGAACTAGCATATTTAGGTTGTTTGTTTAAATTTCTATTTTGTTATTGTGTTTGTTTATTTATGTATTGTGACTTCAAAGAAATCAAAATGAATTAAAAGCTGTGTGGTGTTGTGTTGAATGAAATAAAGACCCCACATGGATTTTTGTGACTATGTAATTAAATCCAACTTGATTTTATAGACTGATTGTGGATCTGTACTTGGAATTAGTATTCTATGATGAGTTGAAATTGGCTTAAGCTTGAGTGGGAGTTTGAAAATTGGCAAGGTCACTGTCAGTCTGTGCTATGTACGTGTGAAGTTTTTTTCTCTAGTTTCTTACTTAGTGCATGCATCTAGAACTTGCCCAATCCATTTTGTTAGGTGATAAGTGGGTTGTATGGGATGTGATCACAAACCTTGTTTGAATTAAAGTCCACTTTGCCTAAAATAAGTCATCCAAATAATGTATGAATCCCTTGATCCCTATGTTGAGCCTCCATGATTTTGTTTTATTTCAGCACTTACTAACCTTCCCCTCTCTATCATTGAACTTTTATTTTAGCCCTAGTCCCTCCTTGGACATCGTGCACCTCAACTCAGGAAAATTGCCTAAGTTGAGGGTGGCTACTGTAGAAGGTAATGAGTGAAGACGGGTATAAAAAAAGTGAATGATGATTCAAGAAAGCCCTTAGAGTGTGCAAAATGAAAGAGAAAGCAATGAGTTGAGTAAGTGAAAAAGAAAAGAAAAGAATTGAAAATGAATCTATGAAAGGAGTGCATTCAAAAAGGGAAAAAATGTTGATGATAGTGGAGAATAAGGGTGGAATTACTGATTGTAATTACAAAATAAGTGGTGTTGTTGACTAGTGCACGGCAAAGAGAGTTGAATCACTAATCCTAAATATATCTTACCAGCACTCAAGCCTATATTACTAGCCAAATAAAGCCCTGTAGTGATCCTTGTCAACCAACTAATGAACTTTGTGAAATGGTATGGTTAAGCCTATGGTATTGCATGTGCATTGTTTGAATTTTATTGTGAGAGTGAGAGTTTGTTTGCTAGTCCCTAACTGCTACACTGCTATACATGTGTTCGAGAGACTTTTTTGTTGTGAGAGCATATGGCTGATATGTAAACTTGCTAGTTATTAGCCTTTACATCTTGAGTGCTTATAGATCAACAAGTTGTAGTGTAATGCCAAGTACGGATACCTTATAGTTTATGGTTAAACTGAGTTATTGCATTTGTTACTAATCTTAGGAGGTGGTCCATGTGATGATACACCAGTTGCTTGTTGTTTTGAGATCTAAATTGCCGGTATGATACCATGTTGTTTAAGTTGCTTGAGGACAAGCAATCATTCTAAGTTGAGGGTGTTGATGTGCCGACTTATGATGGAATATTTAGCATCTTTAACTAAGGATAATCATGAGTTTTCAAGCAACATGTGGTGTTTTTAATGTGTTTTGTGTTTGCTTTCAGGCAATAAGCCCGATCCCATGAAAAAAATGAAATTCAGCTGAAAAAGTGGATGTAACGGTGTCACTGACGGACCGTCATGAGCATGGCGTACCATCGCTCTGTCCATCAGTCTTAACCAGAATGCGGATCCAAAATAAAGACTAGTGACTGGTCCCCAGACGGGCCATCAAGTCCTTGGCGAACCCTCACCAGAATCGTTACGGCTAACCCAAAATGGGTTGCAAAATAGAGCAATGATTTTTAGGGTATTTTTTGCTATTATTATTGGTTTTGAACATCAAAGATTGAGATTGGTTATTTATTCATTGTAAGGACTCTTCTTTTCTACATAAAAATTATCTGTTTCATCTTGTTCTTTATCATGAGTAGCTAAAACCCCTTAACTAGAGTTGTGGAATCCAAGGTGGAAAATCACCTTTAGGGTTCATGGGTGTTGAAATTGTGTTGTTTGAGTGATTATATTATGAATCCCTTCGCTTTAATTAATTCTTGATAGTTGCAAACAATGGGAAAATGTCTTTTGTTAAATTGGTTGAGCAGAGATTTTAATGATTAACATAAGGAATTCATACCAAGAGCTTGGAGTTTCTAACCTCCAAATTAACGATTGATACTTTAACAAGGTTAACCCATTGAGGCTGAAATCAAATTATATGCTTGACACTTTAAGTTTGAGAGAATTAGGGTGTAAACTCATCTAGTGTGGTTGGAAAATAGTTAGATGAATTAAAGAATTGATTGCCTTATAATCTCGTATCTCAACACAAATTCATGTTCACTCATGACCCGGTGGTGATTGGAAACCTTGGTGAACACAATCCTAGTTCGCCTTTCTCTATTGAATTAAGTGTTATAAAATTTACCGTTGCATTACTAAAATCTACGTTGATTCATAACTATCAAATGAACCCTCCATTTTATGAAAATTGCTGGCTAATCGTCATTAAAACTACACAACATCTGTTTGACACTTTATTCCCTGTGGGATTCGACCCCAACCTTAGTTGGTTTCTATATTTGACAATGACCGCTTACACTCTTCAAAAGGGAGTTGTAGTTTGGGCGTATCAAATTTTGAATAAAGATTTTGGGTGATGAATGTAAGTTAATGGGGTGTGAACATGGGTGTTTTAACCATTTGGGGAGATGAAAAGAGAAAGACATGGGTTTTAAATGCGAAGTTTAAATAGTTTGAGGGAGTGGATCGATTTAAGAATAGGTATGGTTGGGTCGGGTCAGTTTCATGGTTGCGCTGGGTCTATTAAAGACTTACCTTGGATGATCTAGGTGAAGGTCCATCAACTGTACAATGGTTCGTCAATCTGATCCAGAATGGGTCACCATCTTCTTTCTTGCGATGATAAATGCGACGGTCCTTCACATTAACCACGGTCCATCACTTCACTCATAACATCTTATATAGAATGGCTTGATTTCACCACTTCATTGATGATCACCTTGATCGTCCGCCAGGCTAATGACGGTCCACCACTTGCACTGTCGAGCTCATCCAGTTTCAGTTTCCCATCTTGTTTGTCTCCTAAATTCCTACACACTTAGAATACACATTAACCATGATCAACAAAAAAATATTAAACTATGATATGGTACAACACGTTGTGGGTTGCCTCCCACTAGCGCCTGATTTAACGTCACGACACGACCTGATTATCTTGACTACTCAGACTTCGTCAAGATACATAAAAGTTAACACCTTTACCTCTTCCTGTGGACCCACATACTACTTAACTCATTGTCTATTTACCTTGAACAACTTTCCCTCTTTGTTCTCCAATTTCACCACTCTGGATGGAAAAACTTGAGTTACCTTGAAAGGTCTGGACCACTTCGACTTTAATTTACCCGAAAATAGGTTGAACCTTTAATTGAATAACAGTGCCAAATCCCATACATGTAATTCTCTCTTTTGGATCCTTTGATCATGGTACAACTTTATTTTTTCCTTGTAAAGATCAGCCCTCTTATAGGAACAAAGTCGAAACTCGTTCATCTCATTCAATTGGTCCAACCGCAAATCAGTAGCTTCCTTCCAACTTAAATTTAGCTTTTTGAACTCTCATAAGGCTTTGTACTCAAGCTCTACCAGTAAATGACAAGATTTACCGAAGACTAGTTGGTAAGGAGACATACCTATTGGGGTCTTGAACGCAGTACGGTAGGCCCAAAGAGCATCATCAAGCTTTTGCTACCAATCAGTATGATTTGCATTGACAGACCTAGCTAAGATCATCTTGATTCCTCAATTTTAAGCATCTACCTGCCCACTTATTTGGGGGTGATATGGAGTTGACACATTGTTGTTTCACCCCATATTTTTCCAACACCACATGAAACACTTTGTTACAGAAGTGGGACTCCCCATTGCTTATGATTGTCCGAGGGGTTCCAAACTGAGAAAAGATGTTCTTTTTTAAGAATTCCACCACACTCTTCCCTTTATTATCTGCCAATGCTACAGCTTCCACCCACTTACATACGTAGTCCACAACAACCAAAATGTACTTGTGACCATAGGAACCTACGAAGGGCCCCATAAAGTCAATGCACATCAAACAATTCAACTTCAATATTTTGGTCATTGGCATCTCATGATGTTTTGAGATTGACCCTTGAAGCTGGCATTGATCACATGTTTTGACAATTTCATACGCATCCTTGTATATAGTAGGCAAATAGTACCCACTCTGCAACACTTTTCTTACTGTGCGGTCACCTGTATGATGTCCTCCTACTGGAGATGAGTGATAAGCTTGAAGGATACTTAACATTTCTACTTCCAACACACATCTCCGGATGACGTTATCCGCGCACGTCTTGTCTAGATAAGGTTCATCCCAGAAGTATTTTTTTACATCTTGAAGAAATTTCTTTCTTTGGTGAAAGCTCAAGTCTTCTGGGATATCCTCACTTACCACATAGTTTGCGATGTCACTGACCCAAGGAATAGGGTCAAGGGAAGCTGTAAGTACCTGCTCATATAGAAAGAAATCATCAATATCTATCTCATCCGTCCCCTTGTATTCATTTTCTAGCCGATATAAGTGATTGTCCACCTGATTTTCACACCTTTTCCTATCCTTGACTTTGAATTAAACTCTTGTAGCAATAATACCCATCTAATCAATTGGGGTTTGGCGTCCTTCTTGTCCATTAAGTACCTCAACGCTGAATAATCCATGTGTACCACAACTTTGGTACCAAGCAAGTATTCCCTAAGATTTTTGAAGGCATAAACCACCACAAGAAGTTCTTGCTCGGTCACCGTGTAGTTCTTATGTGCTCCATTCAATGCCTTACTAGCATAGTATATAGGGTGAAATAATTTCTCCCTCTTTTTTCCAAGGATATCTTCAAGTGCAATTCCATTTACATCGCACATTATCTCAAATGGTTTGGTCCAATCTAGAGCAGTGATAATAAGAGCAACCACCAATTTATCTTTAAACAACATAAATGTTTTCAAACATTTTTCACTAAACTCAAACTTCACTTCCTTCTCCAAAAGTTTGCACAAAGGATTGGCAATTTTGGAGAAGTCTTTGATAAACCTTCGATAAATCCTAGCATGGCCGAGAAAACTTTGAACCCCTTCACCGAGATTGGTTGAAGTAATTTCTCAATCACTTCAATTTTAGCTCGATCAACTTTGATTCCTTTCACAGAAATTTTGTGCCCCAATATAATTCCTTCCTTAACCATAAAATGGCATTTCTCCTAGTTGAGCACAATATTAGCTTCTTTGCACCTTTGTAAAGCATTGCTAAGATTTATCAAGCAATCATCAAAGGAATCTCCAATCATGGAGAAATCATCCATGAAAACTTCTAAAGTATCCTCCAACATGTATGAGAATATGGACATCATACATCTTTGGAACGTGGCCGGAGCATTGCACAATCCGAATGGCATCTGCTTGAATGAGAAAGTCCCATAGGGACATGTAAAGGTTGTCTTTTCTTGATATTTAGGAGCACTAGATATTTGGTTATAGATAGAATACCCATCTAAGAAGTAATACCAACCCCTTCCTACCAACAGATCAAGCATTTAGTCCATGAAGGGCATTGGAAAGTGATCCCACAGACTCTAAAAATTCAATTTCCTGTAATCCATACATACTCTCTAGCGCATGATGGGTTTAAGAGGAATCAAATCATTCTTTTCATTTACTAACACAATCATTCCTCCCTTTTTCAGCACACACTATAATGGGCTTACAAGCTTACTGTCAGAATTAGGATACACAACACCTGCATCAAGCTATTTGATAATTTCTTTCTTAACCAGTTCTTGCATTGGTGGGTTGAGTCTGTGCTGGTGCTCAATGGTTGGAATACACTTCTATTCTGAATGTATCTTGTGTATATAGATACCCGATGGAATGCCAATGATATCCGCTATGGTCTAACCAATAGCTCTTTTGTACCTCTGCAAAACTGACACAAGAGACTCTACTTGCCACTTAACTAAATCTGCATCAATGATTACTGGAAAGGTGTCATTTGTACATAGAAATACAATCTCAAGTGCCTAGGCAATTCCTTTAATTCTAACACTGGTGGCCTTCAATAGATGGTTTCGCCAGAGGATTAGGCCTATTTTTCAAGTCCAGGTCTATCTTCTTCAGAGCATATGAATACAAACCCATCCATGTGAGTGCACATGCTGTCTGTTCATATTTTTCAATACCATCATCTTTAAAATTCATCAACACGGCTGCCAGAGTTTCAATCGTAAACCGTTCCTCAATAGGGACTTTTATAGCATACTCATTAATAACATTTATTATCGAGACAACATTCATCTCCCTTGGCTGCTTCATTGATTGACATATGTTTAACTCTACTTCCTCATCATTCAATAGAAATTTCAGTACATTGCATTCCATATCAATTAAAACTCGTCCAGTCGCTAAGAACGGCCTACCTAAGATTATAGGCACTTCAAAGTCTACTTCACAGTCCAAAATAACAAAATTCACGAGAAATATAAGATCCACTACCTTTACCAAAATATCATATAAGATTCCCTCAGGCCTCTTGATTGAACGATCAACCATTAATAGCCGCATGAATATTGGTTTGGGGGCTCCTAAGCCCAACTATCAAAAAATAGCTAAGGTCATCAAATTGATGCTCGAGTCCAAGTCACATAACGCCTTAGTGAAATTGATTTCACCAATTATGCAAGGGATGGTAAATCCCTCTATCTGCTTTCTTCTAAACCAACGACCTTGACGCAATGGCACTGCAATGATGAATATTGTTAGTTGGCTCAAAGCTCACAGTTTTCTTCTTGGTAACCAAGTCTTTCATGAACTTGGCGTAACCCGGTATCTGCTCAAGGGGTTCCACCAATAGAATGTTCACCGATAACTGATTCAACATAGATAAGATCTTAGTGAACTTTCCATCCTCTATTTTTTTTTTTACTCTGTGAGGAAATTGAGGAGGTGGACTAGGAATTTGAGTTAAAGGATTTGCGGCCTTCTTACTTTGTTAGCATCCATACTTTGTTCATCATCTTTTTCCCATTTATCAGACTCAACAGGAATATTATTCTTACTACCATTATTACCATTCAACTCATCATCGAAGACAATATTCTCTATATGTGTTTGAACTACAGGTTGTGGTCCAGGTAATATCTTACCACTGTTCATGGTAATGGACAAAAACTTACTATCATTCCTCAAATTATTCACAGTATCACTTGGTAGGGTGCTGACCTTACGCTGATTAAAGGATGTAGATAGATGACCCATCTAAAACTCTAGCTACTTGATTGAAGTCGAATGGGAGTTAACTAGTTGACTCTTTGAAGACAAATCAGTCTTCACTTCTTTAATACCCGCTTCAGTTGAATCAACACCTTTGCCATCGCAGCTTCCATAGAGATCTTACTTGATTCATTACAAAAACCATCACGGCTACCCGATGATACATACAAACCATTTCTATCACCCTTGTTCTTCCAGTTACCTTGGTCGCAATTTCTATAGCTAGATTTGTCATAATAATTATCCCGTTGATAGTTCCAACGTTGGTTTCCTTGGCCATTGGCATGGAAACATCCCTGGTTGTTCAAATAATTTGCTTCCTCCTCCGAATCAAAATCAACAACTCTACCTTGCAAACCCACATCTTTCACCTTCTCAACCTCACTAGACAACAAATGACAATAAATCCATTTGATTCTTCATATGAGCCATATCTTGATCATGTTCCCCTTTTCTTAAGCGTTGTTCCACCGACATACCAACTGCATAAGTGTTACTTACTACCTCAGAATCCCTGGTATGCCAAGCCATACTACTCTTTGTCAAGCGATCAAGTATGTCAGTTGCCTACGCATAAGTATATTCCATAAAAGCAACTCCGAATGTATTATCTACCATTGACTTTGTGACAGAGTTCAGTGATCTATAGAATGTCCACATCAAATATTCATTAGTGAGATGGTGTTTCGGCCATTGCGTTAACTTTTTCTTGAACCAAAGCCATGTCTCATGTAATGGCTCATGCTGTAGTTGTCTAAAATTACTGATTTCATCCCACAACTGTAACATTATTGAAGGCAAAAAGAGCTTTCTAGGAAAGCTCCTTTCAACTGCCTCCAGTGTGTTATTGAAGCGGGAGGTAGTTCATTCAACCACAACTTTGCCTCCCCAGGCAGAGACTGAGGAAACAATCTCAACCGAATAGCATTCTGTGATACTTTTGGATTATCAAATGACATTCAGATGTTGATAAAATTCATCAAGTACAAGTTAAAATCATTACCAGGCAAACCTCCGAACAATCCCTTCAAATTCAGCAACTGGATCATTGTACTAGTGATATTAGATTTAGTGCCAGAAGCAAGTGGTGGTGGAATAATAGCTCCAGTAGCCCCAACTCCGTCTAATTCAAAGTTCACCGCAGGAGGTTGGCGTCCTCTAGTTCTCTGTCACCGAGTCAGAGCTATCATCACTATCCTCTACATCAACGGGATCACTGCTAGATGAACTATCCTCCTCTTAAGACTGTAAGGGTAAGTTACATATCCTTTTACTTTACCTTGTGTTTTTGTACGGGGATTGATTTTCCTCTCCCTCTGACTCAGACTCTTCTCACAGCTTAGACACCATAGCATCCTTTTTTTACTTAGCTGTAGCTCCATCTTGTCGTGATTGAATTTTAGGAGGCATTGTACCTGATGGTTAAGGTGTTAGTATCACCATAAAAAAACAGTGCTAGAATGAATGTAATATCTTAAACTTTTTAGTTTCGATGGCATAAGTGACGGTCCGTCACCTTGGTGATGGTCCATCATCTTAAACTTCTGACCTTTTACAGAAACATCCAAAAAATTTAACCTAGTAACGGCTAGAGTGATGGTATCTTAGCCTTCTGACCTTTCATAGAAACATCCAAAAAATTTAGCCTAGTGACGAATAGAGTGACGGTCCGCCACAAAGGCGACGGTCCGCCAGTGGAGCCATCACACCTTAAATAGAATGCAGACACAAAATCAGAGTTGCAATGGTTGGTCTGATGGTCCACCATAAGGGCCATGGCCTGTTAGTTAGACTGTCAGGCATACTAGATTTCAAAAATTTTCTCTTTGACCTTTTTTCAAACACTTGGTAGGAACCCAATTTGATAGATTTAACACTTCAATTTCCATGGGATTATCCCAAACGTTGTACACCTTAGTCATTTATGATCATTTGGTGTAACACCCGTATGTTCCCAACCCTACTTGACGACATTAAATAATATGTACGTAGGTATTGAGCGCTATGAGTATGCATTTGGTAAGGCTATTGATGAGAAAATTGAATTTGACACTTGTTATGTGGTTAAACTTGCATAAAAGGTGTTTTGAAATTTTCATTACACATTTGTGGGGTTCAAAATGAGGATAAGAAGACCTCTAAACAAAGTATAATAAGGTTAAGAAGTGAGTTAAAGAATAGGACTTGAAGTATCTAACCAAACCCGCGAAGAGAAGTCGAAAAATGGAATTTTTGGAAAAAAATTAAAGAGGGGAGCATTTGGGACCGTGCCACGCCGCTCTGGGCTAAAGTTTTTAGCCCAGAGGCAGCAGGTTGGCGCGCCCAGGAGCGTGCCACCTTGGGTTTTCCACTTTTTCGAAAGTTGGAAATTTCTAAGTCCCAAGGGTATCCGGGGACGTACCGAGCCGATTTTTGCTACGTTTATTCTAAAACCAAGAGTCTATACATGAAATGAATGACATATTACATTGGTATGATAAAATTACTCGAGAACGAATTTGGGGTCAAAATGACAGTTTTGCCCCTAAGGTCAAAATAAGCCAAACGTGGCTAGAATCACTTGTTTTTGGGATCGAGACTACGGATATGAATATTATGAGTGAGAATATTATTGTAATATGTATAAAGACGATAAATTATTGATTTTATTGGGCTAATTGATTTGGGCTCAATAAAAGCCCAAAATGGGATAAAAGGCATGGGTCACATGACCCAATCTTCTATTGACTTGGTCAATTGAGGCATTAAATATCAAGAAAGGCTAAGGATGACCCAAGGACTATAAATAGACCCACAAAATCAGATTTTTATTCATTTAACCTCTCATGCTTTCTAGACATTTTCTCAAACATTCTACAATATTCTCTCAAGAACCCTAAAAGACTCAAAGGCAATTTTGGAGCAAAATCATCCCTTTGCAAGTTTGGGTAAGTGAATATTATTATGGATTTATATATTATATGCATGAAAGAGTATGTAAATCATGTTGGTTGTGGTTGGAAATGTTGGATATGGTATTTTGTGCTTTTGTATAAGATGTGTGATCCATGGGATTTGAACTTGAATTAGGACTAGTGCCTTTGATGAAAAATCATGGTATGGATAAAATATGAACATCTATGGAGTTATTTTTGTTGTTAAACTTGTTATAAGTGTAAATTGTGGGAATTTGGCCGATATGTGCTATGAAAGGTATTAAGGTGAATTGATGGATTGTTTGTGATGTGGTATGGATAAGAAGGTGTAAAAGAGAATTGTTATGGTGAAATGCAATGATTATTATGTATTGGTCAATGTTGAGAATATTGGAGGATTTTTGGAATAATGATGCTATCAATGATTTTGTCAAGGGGAAATGACATGTTTTAAAGCAAACATGTACCCCATTGATGTTATATGCATTTGTGAAGTAGTTGTGGTTAATGTGAATTCCCTTATGCATTTGTGTTGTAGAGTGACACATAAAGAAGGAGCGGGACTATTGTATGCACATCTAGTATTGTATATCCGTATTGAGAGTACAAGGTATGTAAGGTTACTCTGTCCGTATCTTTTTGCGTCAAAACGTACCCATATTGCGATTTCACTAGTCTTACCTCGAAATATGCTAAGGTATCCTATATCCGTTTATCAATAGTCATTGTCATATATTTCCTACTCATGGATCATTTGTGAGTCTCATGTCTCATAATCATGGTTAGTGTTCCAAAAGCTCAAATAAGGATATGTTCCAATGTTCCACTAGTGATATTACTTATGCCTCTTGTTCATAGATTATTGTCCTATAGTTCCCATGGTGTTATGATTCTAATAATGTTATGCTGCCAAGTTATTCACATGTCTCTCACTCACTGGTTAATGGTTCAAAGTTTCCAATAATGTTATGTTCCAAAGTTCAAGTGATGTTATGACTATCAAATATCAATCTCAAAGTAAAGATCAAAGTAATGCAAATGTGGTCAATGATCAAGTATGGGTGGCAAGTCTAGGGGCATAAGCCTAGCTCGACTCGATCCCGATGTATTAATTTATGGGTGGAAAGTCTAGGGGCGCAAGCCTAGCTCGACTCGATCCCGATGTATTGATTTATGGGTGGCAAGTCTAGGGGCATAAGCCTAGCTCGACTCGATCCCGATGCATTGATTTATGGGTGGCAGGTATTAGGGGCATAAGCCTAGCTCGACCCGATCCCAACATGACAATAAGTCATGGAAAGACCCACTGATCAGTAGGGGCCCGGGTACATTGTGACACATGTATGACAAGCAAGCATTGAATGTAAAGAAAGTAATGGAAGTAATGAAAGCAACTCACATGGTTCCCAAAATGTAACATGGTGACTTATTCACATTGTCTCGTCATTTGTATTGAGTTCATTGGTATGTTCATGTGTTTCAAAGTTTCATCTGAGCCTTACATACTCAGTACTTATTTTGTACTGACCCCTCTCGGGGAATTTACCTTACTTGCTGCAGGCGCAGGCCCCAGTAGGCCTCCTCAGTAGATTGCCAGTGTTAGCGGTTCCTTGGTGAGCTCCAGTTACTTTGGGATTTCTCCGAGTTAGAGTAGATATATGTTTTGATGATGTACATGTTGTATAAAGCGGGGACTTGTCCCGACTTTTGGTTTGTATTGGTCAATGCTCTTGTTAGAGGCTTTTGTAGACGGATGTAGGTGTATCAGTGTAAAAGACATATGTTGTTTTGACTGAATGGCCTCAACGGCCAAGTTTCATATGCATGTATAACTATGTCCCATGTTTTCCTTTATTCGTCTTTCATGTTCTTACACAATGGTGGTTATGATTATGATATGCATTTGATTGAACATAGGCAAAGGTTGGTTCTATCGGGCCTTATCGGCTACGGGTGCCAATCATGTCTCGATGGGATTCGGGGCGTGACAAAAGTGGTATCAGAGCAGGTCGTTCTAAGGGTGTCTACAAAGCCGTGTCTGAGTAGAGTCTTACTTATCGATGTGTTGTGCACCACATTTATAAGTAGGAGGATACGGTACATTTAGGATATTGTTTCTGTTCTTCACTTCTAGATCGTGCAATAGAGCCAGTGTTGTCAGTTGAAGTGTGTCTGATCATGGTATTTTGTTTTTCTTTGGTATAGTCAAAATGCCAATCACGAGAGGTAGAGGTAAAGGGAAGCAGGTAGATATGCCTGCTGGAGAAGGAATGAGCAGATTACCACCTGAACAAGCTAGTCAAGGTGGGGCAAATGCTGAAATATCATCGCGGTCTTCATCTACCCTCCCAGTTTCGGAAGAGCCAATTGGTACAGAAGTACCTGTAGAGCCGCCGATGAATGCCACGGATCAGGATCTTAGGAATGTTGTACATATGTTGACACAGTTAGTGGCGGCACAAAGCCAGGGATGAGCTGGTGTAGTGACACATGATGATGATGCGGCTAGAATGGCGAGTCGCAGGACACAGGATTTCTTGAAACTTGACCCTCCTATTTTCACTGGGTCAGATCCAAAAGCAGATCCACAGGACTTCGTGGATCAAATTTAGAGGGCCTTGGAAGTTATGCATGTGACAGGAGTCGAAACAGTTGAACTTGCTGCGTATAGGCTGAAAGGAGAGGCAATATTATGGTACGAGGATTGGAAGAAATCCCGTGATATTGCACCTACGTGGGAAGAGTTTAAAATTGCTTTCCTTGATCATTACTCTCCTTTAAAATTGCTTTCCTTGATCATTACTTGCCCTATGAGGTCCGTGAAGCACGTGCGGATCAATTCCTAAATCTTCGGCAGGGAAATCTAAGCGTCAGGGAATATAGTTTGCAATTTAATTCCTTGGCTCGATATGCGCCAAATGTTGTGGCTACGATGACATACAGGGTCCATAGATACGTGGACAGACTAGAGCCATATTTGGTAAGAGATTGCACTATTGCGGCCTTGAATAAGGACATGGACATTGCTCGAATACAAGCCTTCACCCAGAAAATGAAAGATCAAAGACAGAGACGCAGGGTACAGGAATTTGATATGGGACAGTCCAAAAGGGCTAGACCTATGGGACCACCTATGATGTCCCATGGAGTATCTAGGCCCCGCATGTTTCCTAGACCACCTAGACCGTCGTTCTCTTATTCCACAGGGGGTGCTCATTCACAGTTTTGAGGGTCTAGGGGTGGTCCATCAGGGCAGAGTAGTGGATCACAGGCAGCAGGTTTTCCCCGTCAGCAGTGTCAGCACTGCGGGCGTATGCACACAGGTACATGTCGGTCAGGGATAAATGTCTGCTTTTGGTGTGGTATGCCGGGGTATATAGCGAGAGAGTGTCCACAGCGGAGCATGGGTGGTATAGCACGACCAGCTGGGTTGGCTGTTGCATCATCAGCATCGGTTCCTTCACAGGGCCGAGTGGTGCAGCCTATTGGCCGTGGTCGAGGTTCCAGAGGAGCAGCCAGTACTAACGGGGTCCAGAATCGTACTTATGCTTTAGTGGACCGCCAGAATTCAGAGGCTTCCCCTGATGTTGTCACAGGTACATTATCCATATTCTCACATAATGTATATGCATTGATTGATCCAGGTTCTACATTTTCCTATGTTACCCCATTGATTGCTGCAAAATTTGCAAAGGCACCAGAATTATTAATTAAATCAATTGAAGTGTCTACACCGGTTGGTGAGTATATTATTGCAAAGAGAGTGTATCGTAACTGTGGGTGGTCATGATATATTGGCCGATCTTATTGAACTGGACATGGTGGATTTTGATGTGATCATGGGAATGGATTGGTTGGCCTCTTGTTATGCTACCGTAGATTGCCGGGACAAGGAAGTACACTTTGGTTTTCCGCAAGAAAATGTTCTAGAATGGCAGGGTAATGTAGGGGCACCACGAGGAAAGTTTATTTCCTATTTGAAGGCCAAAAAAATGATTGCTAAAGGTTATATATGTCATCTAGTATGGGTGAAAGATACCAAAGCGAAACCGTTAACTCCACAGTCGGTCCCAGTGGTCAATGAATTTCTAGATGTATTCCCAGAGGATCTTCCAGGTTTACCCCCAGAACGGGAAGTAGAATTTGGCATTGATGTGATTCCAGGCACTCAGCCTATTTCTATCCCTCCCTACAGAATGGCTCCAGCAGAATTACGTGAATTAAAGGAGCAATTGAAGGACTTGCTAGATAAGGGCTTCATTAGGCCTAGTATGTCCCCGTGGGGTGCACCGGTTTTATTTGTGCGAAAGAAAGATGGCACCTTAAGAATTTGCATTGACTATCGGCAATTAAATAAAGTAATGATCAAGAACAAATATCCCCTCCCTCGCATTGATGATTTGTTTGATCAGTTACAGGGTGCCAGGTGCTTTTCAAAAATTGACTTGAGGTCGGGGTACCATCAAGTCAGAGTTAAAGAAGAAGATGTACCCAAGACAGCTTTCCGAACACGGTATGGCCATTATGAATTTTTAGTTATGTCATTTGGACTAACAAATGCTCCAGCTGTGTTCATGGATTTGATGAATAGGGTGTTTAAGCCATTTTTGGACGTGTTCGTCATGGGACATCCTAGTTTATTCAAGATCACCTGAGGACCATGCTAATCACTTACGACAAGTGTTACAGATTCTTCGTGAACGGAAGTTGTATGCAAAGTTCTCCAAATGTGAGTTTTGGTTGAAATCAGTCGCGTTCTTGGGTCACATTGTATCAGATGAAGGCATACAGGTTGATACCCAAAAGATCGAAGCAGTGAAAAACTGGCCAAGACCTACGACACCCACAGAGATTCGCAGTTTTCTAGGTTTGGCAGGTTATTATCGGAGATTTGTAGAAGGGTTTGCTTCTATTATAGCACCATTAACAAAGCTAACTCACAAGGCAATTAAATTTCAATGGAATGATGCATGTGAATAGGGGTTCCAAAAACTGAAAGATAAGTTGACTTCCACACCAGTGTTAGTACTTCCTGAAGGCACAGAGGGCTATGCAGTGTATTGTGATGCTTTCGGGATTGGTCTCGGATGTGTGTTGATGCAGCATGGTAGGGTGATAGCATATGCCTCACGACAGTTGCGGCCACATGAGAAAAACTATCCTACACATGATCTTGGATTGGTAGCGGTAGTTTTTGCTTTAAAGATATGGCGTCATTATTTATATGGGGTTCATGTTGACATCTACACGGATCACAAAAGCTTGCAATATCTTTTTAAGCAGATGGAACTCAATTTGAGGCAACGAAGGTGGTTGGAGCTTTTAAAAGATTATGACCTTGATATTCTTTATCACCCAGGCAAAGCAAATGTAGTAGCCGATGCATTGAGCCGTAAGGCAGGAGAAAGCACTAGTGGTCAGTTGAATGAAAAGCATGAGATAGTCAAAGATTTGAATCAATTAGCCAGCTTGGGAGTTCGCCTTATTGAAACCTCAGATGATAGAGTTATGGTGCAGAATGCAGCAGAATCCTCCTTAATAGCTGAAGTGAAAGAGAAGCAATTTGCGGATTCTATTTTATTGCAGCTAAAGGAAAATGTGCAGCAGAATTTGACCAAGGCATTTGATATTATACCGGAAGGGGTGCTTCAATGTCAAGGGAGATTACGTGTACCGGACATAGATGAGCTGAGGACACGAATAATGACAGAGGCGTACCATTTAGGCTATTCCATTCACCCGGGTGCTACTAAAATGTACCATGAATTGAAAGAAGTGTATTGGTGGGCCAACATGAAAAAGAACATTGCAGAGTTTGTCGCTCAATGCCCGAATTGTCAACAAGTGAAAATAGAGCATCAGAAACTAGGAGGTTACATGCAATGTATCAATCTTCCAGTCTGGAAATGGGATATGATTAACATGGATTTCATTACGGGTTTGCCTCGTACATTGCGGAAGTTTGATTCTATATGGGTTATAGTGGACAGGCTTACCAAGTCAGCGCATTTTCTACCGGTCAAGACGACCTATACAGCTGAGGATTATGCGAAGTTGTACGTGAAATAGATAGTACGATTGCATGGTATTCCACTTTCCATTATATCAGACAGAGGAGCACAGTTCACAGCACACTTTTGGAGGTCTTTCCAGCAGAGTCTGGGTACACGGGTGAATTTGAGTACAGCTTTCCATCCTCAGACTGATGGACAAGCAAAACGTACTATTCAGACACTTGAAGATATGCTACGAGCTTGTACGTTAGATTTTCAAGGCAGTTGGGATGACCATTTGCCTCTTATTGAATTTGCATATAATAATAGCTATCATTCGAGTATTAAAATGGCACCTTATGAAGCCTTGTACCAAAGGAAATGTAGATCACCAATAGGATGGTTTGAAGCAGGTGAAACTGCTTTACTTGGGCCAGACATTGTTCATCAGGCTATGGAAAAGGTTAAGGTGATCCAACAGCGGTTACAAATGGCTCAAAGTCGTCATAAGTCATATGCGGATGTTAGAAGAAGAGGTCTTAAATTCGCCATAGGTGATTGGGTGTTTTTAAAGGTGTCACCAATGAAATGGGTAATGCGGTTCGGAAAGAAAGGGAAATTGAGTCCACGTTACATAGGCCCATATGAAGTTATTAGAAGATTTGGGCAAGTTGCTTATGAATTAGCACTACCTCAAGAACTTTCTTCAGTCCATACGGTATTTCATGTTTCCATGCTTCAAAAATGCATAGGAGATCCAACTCGTATTGTTCCTATTGAAGATGTTCAAGTTACAGAGGATCTTACTTATGAAGAGGTACCCATTGTTATCCTAGATCGACAAGTAAAAAGATTGAGGAATAAAGACGTAGCTTCCGTGAAAGTCCTTTGGTGGAATCAACAAGTAGAGGAGGTCACATGGGAAGCGGAATAGATGATGAAATCCAAATATCCCCATATATTTCAAATGGATCAAGAAGTTCAAAGTGCGGGAGTAACAAGTAAGTCTCCATGAGCCTTAAGAGTTTATGTATATGTATGCTAATCTAGAGATGCATTTGTTGTAAATGAAACGATATTGTTAATATTTGAAGATGAATGTTTCTAAGGGGGGAAGAATGTAACACCCCGTACGTTCCCAACCCTACTTGACGACATTAAATAATATGTACGTAGGTATCGAGCGCTATGAGTATGCATTTGGTAAGGCTATTAATGAGAAAATTGAATTTGGCTCTTGTTATGTGGTTAAACTTGCATAAAAGGTGTTTTGAAATTTTCATTACGCATTTGTGGGGTTCAAAATGAGGATAAGAAGACCTCTAAACAAAGTATAATAAGGTTAAGAAGTGAGTTAAAGAATAGGACTTGAAGTATCTAACCAAACCCGCGAAGAGAAGTCGAAAAATGGAATTTTTGGAAAAAAATTAAAGAGGGGCGCGTTTGGGACCGTGCCACGCCGCTCTGGGCTAAAATTTTTAGCCCAAAGGCAGCAGTTTGGCGCGCCCAGGAGCGTGCCACCTTGGGTTTTCCACTTTTTCGAAAGTTGGAAATTTCTAAGTCCCAAGGGTATCCGGGGACGTACCGAGCCAATTTTTGCTACGTTTCTTATAAAACCAAGAGTATATACATGAAATGAATGACATATTACATTGGTATGATAAAATTACTCAAGAACGAATTTGGGGTCAAAATAAGCCAAACGTGGCTAGAATCACTTGTTTTTGGGATCGAGGCTACGGATATGAATATTATGAGTGAGAATATTATTGTAATATGTATAAAGACGATAAATTATTGATTTTATTGGGCTAAGTGATTTGGGCTCAATAAAAGCCCAAAATGGGATAAAAGGCATGGGTCACATGACCCAATCTTCTAT
Source organism: Capsicum rhomboideum (assembly GCA_031232105.1). Taxonomy (NCBI): domain Eukaryota; kingdom Viridiplantae; phylum Streptophyta; class Magnoliopsida; order Solanales; family Solanaceae; genus Capsicum; species Capsicum rhomboideum. The sequence goes on along the minus strand of CP124713.1, from coordinate 83,325,151 downwards.
TGACTTGGTCAATTGAGGCATTAAATATCAAGAAAGGCTAAGGATGACCCAAGGACTATAAATAGACCCACAAAATCAGATTTTTATTCATTTAACCTCTCATGCTTTCTAGACATTTTCTCAAATATTCTACAATATTCTCTCAAGAACCCTAAAAGACTCAAAGGCAATTTTGGAGCAAAATCATCCCTTTGCAAGTTTGGGTAAGTGAATATTATTATGGATTTATATATTATATGCATGAAAGAGTATGTAAATCATGTTGGTTGTGGTTGGAAATGTTGGATATGGTATTTTGTGCTTTTGTATAAGATGTGTGATCCATGGGATTTGAACTTGAATTAGGACTAGTGCCTTTGATGAAAAATCATGGTATGGATAAAATATGAACATCTATGGAGTTATTTTTGTTGTTAAACTTGTTATAAGTGTAAATTGTGGGAATTTGGCCGATATGTGCTATGAAAGGTATTAAGGTGAATTGATGGATTGTTTGTGATGTGGTATGAATAAGGAGGTGTAAAAGAGAATTGTTATGGTGAAATGCAATGATTATTATGTATTGGTCAATGTTGAGAATATTGGAGGATTTTTGGAATAATGATGCTATCAATGATTTTGTCAAGGGGAAATGACATGTTTTAAAGCAAACATGTACCCCATTGATGTTATATGCATTTGTGAAGTAGTTGTGGTTAATGTGAATTCCCTTATGCATTTGTGTTGTAGAGTGACACATAAAGAAGGAGCGGGACTATTGTATGCACATCTAGTATTGTATATCCGTATTGAGAGTACAAGGTATGTAAGGTTACTCTGTCCGTATCTTTTTGAGGCAAAACGTACCCACATTGCGATTTCACTAGTCTTACCTCGAAATGTGCTAAGGTATCCTATATCCGTTTATCAATAGTCATTGTCATATATTTCCTACTCATGGATCATTTGTGAGTCTCATGTCTCATAATCATGGTTAGTGTTCCAAAAGCTCAAATAAGGATATGTTCCAATGTTCCACTAGTGATATTACTTATGCCTCTTGTTCATAGATTATTGTCCTATAGTTCCCATGGTGTTATGATTCTAATAATGTTATGTTGCCAAGTTATTCACATGTCTCTCACTCACTGGTTAATGGTTCAAAGTTTCCAATAATGTTATGTTCCAAAGTTCAAGTGATGTTATGACTATCAAATATCAATCTCAAAGTAAAGATCAAAGTAATGCAAATGTGGTCAATGATCAAGTATGGGTGGCAAGTCTAGGGGCATAAGCCTAGCTCGACTCGATCCCGATGTATTAATTTATGGGTGGCAAGTCTAGGGGCGCAAGCCTAGCTCGACTCGATCCCGATGTATTGATTTATGGGTGGCAAGTCTAGGGGCATAAGCCTAGCTCGACTCGATCCCGATGCATTGATTTATGGGTGGCAGGTATTAGGGGCATAAGCCTAGCTCGACCCGATCCCAACATGACAATAAGTCATGGAAAGACCCACTGATCAGTAGGGGCCCGGGTACATTGTGACTCATGTATGACAAGCAAGCATTGAATGTAAAGAAAGTAATGGAAGTAATGAAAGCAACTCACATGGTTCCCAAAATGTAACATGGTGACTTATTCACATTGTCTCGTCATTTGTATTGAGTTCATTGGTATGTTCATGTGTTTCAAAGTTTCATCTGAGCCTTACATACTCAGTACTTATTTTGTACTGACCCCTCTCGGGGAATTTACCTTACTTGCTGCAGGCGCAGGCCCCAGTAGGCCTCCTCAGTAGATTGCCAGTGTTAGCGGTTCCTTGGTGAGCTCCAGTTAATTTGGGATTTCTCCGAGTTAGAGTAGATATATGTTTTGATGATGTACATATTGTATAAAGCGGGGACTTGTCCCGACTTTTGGTTTGTATTGGTCAATGCTCTTGTTAGAGGCTTTTGTAGACGGATGTAGGTGTATCAGTGTAAAAGACATATGTTGTTTTGACTGAATGGCCTCAACGGCCAAGTTTCATATGCATGTATAACTATGTCCCATGTTTTCCTTTATTCGTCTTTCATGTTCTTACACAATGGTGGTTATGATTATGATATGCATTTGATTGAACATAGGCAAAGGTTGGTTCTATCGGGCCTTATCGGCTACGGGTGCCAATCATGTCTCGATGGGATTCGGGGCGTGACAAAAGTGGTATCAGAGCAGGTCGTTCTAAGGGTGTTTATAAAGCCGTGTCTGAGTAGAGTCTTACTTATCGATGTGTTGTGCACCACATTTATAAGTAGGAGGCTACGGTACATTTAGGATATTGTTTCTGTTCTTCACTTCTAGATCGTGCAATAGAGCCAGTGTTGTCAGTTGAAGTGTGTCTGATCATGGTATTTTGTTTTTCTTTGGTATAGTCAAAATGCCAATCACGAGAGGTAGAGGTAAAGGGAAGCAGGTATATGTGCCTGCTGGAGAAGGAATGAGCAGATTACCACCTGAACAAGCTAGTCAAGGTGGGGCAAATGCTGAAATATCATCGCGGTCTTCATCTACCCTCCCAGTTTCGGAAGAGCCAATTGGTACAGAAGTACCTGTAGAGCCGCCGATGAATGCCACGGATCAGGATCTTAGGAATGTTGTACATATGTTGACACAGTTAGTGGCGGCACAAAGCCAGGGACGAGCTGGTGTAGTGACACATGATGATGATGCGGCTAGAATGGCGAGTCGCAGGACACAAGATTTCTTGAAACTTGACCCTCCTATTTTCACTGGGTCAGATCCAAAAGCAGATCCACAGGACTTCGTGGATCAAGTTTAGAGGGCCTTGGAAGTTATGCATGTGACAGGAGTCGAAACAGTTGAACTTGCTGCGTATAGGCTGAAAGGAGAGGCAATATTATGGTACGAGGATTGGAAGAAATCCCGTGATATTGCACCTACGTGGGAAGAGTTTAAAATTGCTTTCCTTGATCATTACTTGCCCTATGAGGTCCGTGAAGCACGTGCGGATCAATTCCTAAATCTTCGGCAGGGAAATCTAAGCGTCAGGGAATATAGTTTGCAATTTAATTCCTTGGCTCGATATGCGCCAAATGTTGTGGCTACGATGACATACAGGGTCCATAGATACGTGGACAGACTAGAGCCATATTTGGTAAGAGATTGCACTATTGCGGCCTTGAATAAGGACATGGACATTGCTCGAATACAAGCCTTCGCCCAGAAAATGAAAGATCAAAGACAGAGATGCAGGGTACAGGAATTTGATATGGGACAGTCCAAAAGGGCTAGACCTATGGGACCACCTATGATGTCCCATGGAGTATCTAGGCCCCGCATGTTTCCTAGACCACCTAGACCGTCGTTCTCTTATTCCACAGGGGGTGCTCATTCACAGTTTCGAGGGTCTAGGGTTGGTCCATCAGGGCAGAGTAGTGGATCACAGGCAGTAGGTTTTCCCCGTCAGCAGTGTCAGCACTGCGGGCGTATGCACACAGGTACATGTCGGTCAGGGATAAATGTCTGCTTTTGGTGTGGTATGCCGGGGTATATAGCGAGAGAGTGTCCACAGCGGAGCATGGGTGGTATAGCACGACCAGCTGGGTTGGCTGTTGCGTCATCAGCATCGGTTCCTTCACAGGGCCGAGTGGTGCAGCCTATTGGCCGTGGTCGAGGTTCCAGAGGAGCAGCCAGTACTAACGGGGTCCAGAATCGTACTTATGCTTTAGTGGACCGCCAGAATTCAGAGGCTTCCCCTGATGTTGTCACAGGTACATTATCCATATTCTCACATAATATATATGTATTGATTGATCCAGGTTCTACATTTTCCTATGTTACCCCATTGATTGCTGCGAAATTTGCAAAGGCACCAGAATTATTAATTAAATCAATTGAAGTGTCTACACCGGTTGGTGAGTATATTATTGCAAAGAGAGTGTATCGTAACTGTGGGTGGTCATGATATATTGGCCGATCTTATTGAACTGGACATGGTGGATTTTGATGTGATCATGGGAATGGATTGGTTGGCCTCTTGTTATGCTACCGTAGATTGCCGGGACAAGGAAGTACACTTTGGTTTTCCGCAAGAAAATGTTCTAGAATGGCAGGGTAATGTAGGGGCACCACGAGGAAGGTTTATTTCCTATTTGAAGGCCAAAAAAATGATTGCTAAAGGTTATATATGTCATCTAGTACGGGTGAAAGATACCGAAGCGAAACCGTTAACTCCACAGTCGGTCCCAGTGGTCAATGAATTTCTAGATGTATTCCCAGAGGATCTTCCAGGTTTACCCCCAGAACGGGAAGTAGAATTTGGCATTGATGTGATTCCAGGCACTCAGCCTATTTCTATCCCTCCCTACAGAATGGCTCCAGCAGAATTACGTGAATTAAAGGAGCAATTGAAGGACTTGCTAGATAAGGGCTTCATTAGGCCTAGTATGTCCCCGTGGGGTGCACCGATTTTATTTGTGCGAAAGAAATATGGCACCTTAAGAATTTGCATTGACTATCGGCAATTAAATAAAGTAATGATCAAGAACAAATATCCCCTCCCTCGCATTGATGATTTGTTTGATCAGTTACAGGGTGCCAGGTGCTTTTCAAAAATTGACTTGAGGTCGGGGTACCATCAAGTCAGAGTTAGAGAAGAAGATGTACCCAAGACAGCTTTCCGAACACGGTATGGCCATTATGAATTTTTAGTTATGTCATTTGGACTAACAAATGCTCTAGCTGTGTTCATGGATTTGATGAATAGGGTGTTTAAGCCATTTTTTGACGTGTTCGTCACGGGACATCCTAGTTTATTCAAGATCACCTGAGGACCATGCTAATCACTTACGACAAGTGTTACAGATTCTTCGTGAACGGAAGTTGTATGCAAAGTTCTCCAAATGTGAGTGTTGGTTGAAATCAGTCGCGTTCTTGGGTCACATTGTATCAGATGAAGGCATACAGGTTGATACCCAAAAGATCGAAGCAGTGAAAAACTGGCCAAGACCTACGACACCCACAGAGATTCGCAGTTTTCTGGGTTTGGCAGGTTATTATCGGAGATTTGTAGAAGGGTTTGCTTCTATTACAGCACCATTAACAAAGCTAACTCACAAGGCAATTAAATTTCAATGGAATGATGCATGTGAACAGGGGTTCCAAAAACTGAAAGATAAGTTGACTTCCACACCAGTGTTAGTACTTCCTGAAGGCACAGAGGGCTATCCAGTGTATTGTGATGCTTTCGGGATTGGTCTCGGATGTGTGTTGATGCAGCATGGTAGGGTGATAGCATATGCCTCACGACAGTTGCGGCCACATGAGAAAAACTATCCTACACATGATCTTGGATTGGTAGCGGTAGTTTTTGCTTTAAAGATATGGCATCATTATTTATATGGGGTTCATGTTGACATCTACACGGATCACAAAAGCTTGCAATATCTTTTTAAGCAGAAGGAACTCAATTTGAGGCAACGAAGGTGGTTGGAGCTTTTAAAAGATTATGACCTTGATATTCTTTATCACCCAGGCAAAGCAAATGTAGTAGCCGATGCATTGAGCCGTAAGGCAGGAGAAAGCACTAGTGGTCAGTTGAATGAAAAGCATGAGATAGTCAAAGATTTGAATCAATTAGCCAGCTTGGGAGTTCGCCTTATTGAAACCTCAGATGATAGAGTTATGGTGCAGAATGCAGCAGAATCCTCCTTAATAGCTGAAGTGAAAGAGAAGCAATTTGCGGATTCTATTTTATTGCAGCTAAAGGAAAATGTGCAGCAGAATTTGACCAAGACATTTGATATTATACCGGAAGGGGTGCTTCAATGTCAAGGGAGATTATGTGTACCGGACATAGATGAGCTGAGGACACGAATAATGACAGAGGCGTACCATTTAGGCTATTCCATTCACCCGGGTGCTACTAAAATGTACCATGAATTGAAAGAAGTGTATTGGTGGGCCAACATGAAAAAGAACATTGCAGAGTTTGTCGCTCAATGCCCGAATTGTCAACAAGTGAAAATAGAGCATCAGAAACTAGGAGGTTACATGCAATGTATCAATCTTCCAGTCTGGAAATGGGATATGATTAACATGGATTTCATTACGGGTTTGCCTCGTACATTGCGGAAGTTTGATTCTATATGGGTTATAGTGGACAGGCTTACCAAGTCAGCGCATTTTCTACCGGTCAAGACGACCTATACAGCTGAGGATTATGCGAAGTTGTACGTGAAATAAATAGTACGATTGCATGGTATTCCACTTTCCATTATATCAGACAGAGGAGCACAGTTCACAGCACACTTTTGGAGGTCTTTCCAGCAGAGTCTGGGTACACGGGTGAATTTGAGTACAGCTTTCCATCCTCAGACTGATGGACAAACAAAACGTACTATTCAGACACTTGAAGATATGCTACGAGCTTGTACGTTAGATTTTCAAGGCAGTTGGGATGACCATTTGCCTCTTATTGAATTTGCATATAATAATAGCTATCATTCGAGTATTAAAATGGCACCTTATGAAGCCTTGTACCAAAGGAAATGTAGATCACCAATAGGATGGTTTGAAGCAGGTGAAACTGCTTTACTTGGGCCAGACATTGTTCATCAGGCTATGGAAAAGGTTAAGGTGATCCAACAGCGGTTACAAATGGCTCAAAGTCGTCATAAGTCATATGCGGATGTTAGAAGAAGAGGTCTTAAATTCGCCATAGGTGATTGGGTGTTTTTAAAGGTGTCACCAATGAAATGGGTAATGCGGTTCGGAAAGAAAGGGAAATTGAGTCCACGTTACATAGGCCCATATGAAGTTATTAGAAGATTTGGGCAAGTTGCTTATGAATTAGCACTACCTCAAGAACTTTCTTCAGTCCATACGGTATTTCATGTTTCCATGCTTCGAAAATGCAGGAGATCCAACTCGTATTGTTCCTATTGAAGATGTTCAAGTTACAGAGGATCTTACTTATGAAGAGGTACCCATTGTTATCCTAGATCGACAAGTAAAAAGATTGAGGAATAAAGACGTAGCTTCCGTGAAAGTCCTTTGGTGGAATCAACAAGTAGAGGAGGTCACATGGGAAGCGGAATAGATGATGAAATCCAAATATCCCCATATATTTCAAATGGATCAAGAAGTTCAAAGTGCGGGAGTAACAAGTAAGTCTCCATGAGCCTTAAGAGTTTATGTATATGTATGCTAATCTAGAGATGCATTTGTTGTAAATGAAATGATATTGTTAACATTTGAGGACGAATGTTTCTAAGGGGGGAAGAATGTAACACCCCGTACGTTCCCAACCCTACTTGACGACATTAAATAATATGTACGTAGGTATCGAGCGCTATGAGTATGCATTTGGTAAGGCTATTGATGAGAAAATTGAATTTGGCTCTTGTTATGTGGTTAAACTTGCATAAAAGGTGTTTTGAAATTTTCATTACGCATTTGTGGGGTTCAAAATGAGGATAAGAAGACCTCTAAACAAAGTATAATAAGGTTAAGAAGTGAGTTAAAGAATAGGACTTGAAGTATCTAACCAAACCCGCGAAGAGAAGTCGAAAAATGGAATTTTTGGAAAAAAATTAAAGAGGGGCGCGTTTGGGACCGTGCCACGCCGCTCTGGGCTAAAATTTTAATCCCAAAGGCAGCAGTTTGGCACGCCCAGGAGCGTGCCACCTTGGGTTTTCCACTTTTTCAAAAGTTGGAAATTTCTAAGTCCCAAGGGTATCCGGGGACGTACCGAGCCGATTTTTGCTACGTTTCTTCTACAACCAAGAGTCTATACATGAAATGAATGACATATTACATTGGTATGATAAAATTACTCAAGAACGAATTTGGGGTCAAAATAAGCCAAACGTGGCTAGAATCACTTGTTTTTGGGATCGAGGCTACGGATATGAATATTATGAGTGAGAATATTATTGTAATATGTATAAAGACGATAAATTATTGATTTTATTGGGCTAAGTGATTTGGGCTCAATAAAAGCCCAAAATGGGATAAAAGGCATGGGTCACATGACCCAATCTTCTATTGACTTGGTCAATTGAGGCATTAAATATCAAGAAAGGCTAAGGATGACCCAAGGACTATAAATAGACCCACAAAATCAGATTTTTATTCATTTAACCTCTCATGCTTTCTAGACATTTTCTCAAATATTCTACAATATTCTCTCAAGAACCCTAAAAGACTCAAAGGCAATTTTGGAGCAAAATCATCCCTTTGCAAGTTTGGGTAAGTGAATATTATTATGGATTTATATATTATATGCATGAAAGAGTATGTAAATCATGTTGGTTGTGGTTGGAAATGTTGGATATGGTATTTTGTGCTTTTGTATAAGATGTGTGATCCATGGGATTTGAACTTGAATTAGGACTAGTGCCTTTGATGAAAAATCATGGTATGGATAAAATATGAACATCTATGGAGTTATTTTTGTTGTTAAACTTGTTATAAGTGTAAATTGTGGGAATTTGGCCGATATGTGCTATGAAAGGTATTAAGGTGAATTGATGGATTGTTTGTGATGTGGTATGGATAAGGAGGTGTAAAAGAGAATTGTTATGGTGAAATGCAATGATTATTATGTATTGGTCAATGTTGAGAATATTGGAGGATTTTTGGAATAATGATGCTATCAATGATTTTGTCAAGGGGAAATGACATGTTTTAAAGCAAACATGTACCCCATTGATGTTATATGCATTTGTGAAGTAGTTGTGGTTATGTGAATTCCGTTATGCATTTGTGTTGTAGAGTGACACATAAAGAAGGAGCGGGACTATTGTATGCGCATCTAGGATTGTATATCCGTATTGAGAGTACAAGGTATGTAAGGTTACTCTGTCCGTATCTTTTTGAGGCAAAACGTACCCACATTGCGATTTCACTAGTCTTACCTCGAAATGTGCTAAGGTATCCTATATCCGTTTATCAATAGTCATTGTCATATATTTCCTACTCATGGATCATTTGTGAGTTTCATGTCTCATAATCATGGTTAGTGTTCCAAAAGCTCAAATAAGGATATGTTCCAATGTTCCACTAGTGATATTACTTATACCTCTTGTTCATAGATTATTGTCCTATAGTTCCCATGGTGTTATGATTCTAATAATGTTATGTTGCCAAGTTATTCTCATGTCTCTCACTCACTGGTTAATGGTTCAAAGTTTCCAATAATGTTATGTTCCAAAGTTCAAGTGATGTTATGACTATCAAATATCAATCTCAAAGTAAAGATCAAAGTAATGCAAATGTGGTCAATGATCAAGTATGGGTGGCAAGTCTAGGGGCATAAGCCTAGCTCGACTCGATCCTATTGATTTATGGATGGCAAGTCTAGGGGCGCAAGCCTAGCTCGACTCGATCCCGATGTATTGATTTATAGGTGGCAAGTCTAGGGGCATAAGCCTAGCTCGACTCGATCCCGATGCATTGATTTATGGGTGGCAGGTCTTAGGGGCATAAGCCTAGCTCGACCCGATCCCAACATGACAATAAGTCATGGAAAGACCCACTGATCAGTAGGGGCCCGGGTACATTGTGACACATGTATGACAAGCAAGCATTGAATGTAAAGAAAGTAATGGAAGTAATGAAAGCAACTCACATGGTTTCCAAAATGTAACATGGTGACTTATTCACATTGTCTCGTCATTTGTATTGAGTTCATTGGTATGTTCATGTGTTTCAAAGTTTCATATGAGCCTTACATACTCAGTACTTATTTTGTACTGACCCCTCTCGGGGAATTTACCTTACTTGCTGCAGGCGCAGGCCCCAGTAGGCCTCCTCAGTAGATTGCCAGTGTTAGCGGTTCCTTGGTGAGCTCCAGTTAATTCCGGGTTTCTCCGAGTCAGAGTAGATATATGTTTTGATGATGTACATGTTGTATAAAGCGGGGACTTGTCCCAACTTTTGGTTTGTATTGGTCAATGCTCTTGTTAGAGGCTTTTGTAGACGGATGTGGGTGTATCAGTGTAAAATACATATGTTGTTTTGACTGAATGGCCTCAACGGCCAAGTTTCATATGCATGTATAACTATGTCCCATGTTTTCCTTTATTCGTCTTTCATGTTCTTACACAATGGTGGTTATGATTATGATATGCATTTGATTGAACATAGGAAAAGGTTGGTTCTATCGGGCCTTATCGGCTACGGGTGCCAATCATGTCTCGATGGGATTCGGGGCGTGACATTTGGGTTACTCAAACTTTACCCAATGGGTTGCCACACCACACCAATGAAAGAACTCAACAATACGAAACACAACCACCCGAATGTGCATTTACATAACGGGTAATTGTGTTTGTGCAAAAAATGAAAACAAAAACTACACTAAAAATTGAAATTGAGCTATAAAAAACCTAAATGGAGGTTATGAATACTAACTGGGAATATACAAAAGCTACATGCACAAAAATTAAAATGAGAGTGAGTTTTGGGATATTTGGTGTTGTGATGATTTGTGAGAAAGTTTGAGGTTTAAATAGTGTGGATTGGGGGAGAAGGGGTGATGAATATTTGGTTAATAGAGATTTTGGTTTGCTGGGGCAACATTATCAGCATCCTGCCCATCAACAACATCATTTAACTCCTTATCACCCAGGTCCTCATCATCTGCAGGTGGTACTCTACCGGGTGGGAGGCCTTGATTCTGATTTTATTCATCCATGTTCCTCCTTAATGTCCTATTCAATTCAGGATCAAATAGAAATAATGGTTCAACCGAACGATGGGTTCTTGGCATGCACAAGTGTTTGCCTACAAGTACAAAAACAATAAATAAAAGTAAAATTAGAAAATAGGACTAATAGTCAAATAACAAACATAAAACATATTTGACAACCATATTCCCCGGCTACGACGCTAAAATTTGATACGCCCAAACTACAACTCCCTTTTGAAGAGTGTAAGCAGTCGTTGTCAAATATAGAACCCAACTAAGGTTGGGGTTAAATCCCACAGGGAATAAGGTGTCAAACAGATGTTACGTAGTTTCAATTATGATTAGCCAACAATTTCTGTAAAATAGGGGGAGGGGTTTGTTTGAAAGTTATGAATTAGTGTAGATTTTAGTAATGCAATGGTGAATTTTATAGCACTTAATTCAATAGAGAAAGACAAACTAGGACTGTGTTCACTAAGGTTTCGAATCACCACCGGGTCATGAGTGAATATGAATTCATGTTGAGATACTAGATTATAAGGCAATCGATTCTTTAATTCATCTAACTGTTTTCCAACCACACTAGATGAGTTTACACCCTAATTCTCTCAAACTTAAAGTTTCAAGCATATAATTCAATTTCAACCTCTATGGGTTAACCTTGTTAAAGCGTCAATCATTAATTTAGAGGGTTAGAAACTCCAAGCTCTTGTTATGAATCCCTTATCTTAACCGTTAAAATCTTTGCTCAGGCAATTTAACAAAGATGTTTTCCCAATGTTTGAAACCATCAAGAATTTATTAAAGTGAAGGGATTCATAATATAATCACTTAAACAACACAATTTCAACACCCATGAACCCTAAAGGTGATTTTCCACCTTGAATTCCACAACCCTAGTTTTAGCTACTCATGATAAAAAACAAGATGAAATAGATAATTTTTATATAGAAAAGAAGAATCCTTACAATGAAGAAATCACCAATCCTTAAAATTAAGAAATCACCAATCTCAATCTTTGATGTTTAAAACCAAGAATAATAGCAAAATATGCCCTTAAAATCAATTCTCTCCAGAGAAAGATGCATACAAAGTATCCCAAGTGTGGAAGATGCCTCTTCTCAACCCTAAACTGGGTATTTATAGGCTCCAAATAAAATAAGGTTTAAAATTCAAATTTTGGAATGCCGCATCACCACTGACAGCCAGACTGATGGCCCGTCAAAGAGTTAATGGTCCACCGCTAGGACCATCGTGAAAATCCTAAAAATCCCATAATATGCTTAAGGCTTGGTTGATCGAGTGACCGCCCGCTGTAGGTCTAACGATTCATCGCCTAGTCCATCGGTGAACTCCATTTTTCAACCTATTCTGGATTAACCGTGATGGTTCTGGTGACGGTTCGCCAAGGACTTGATGGCGCGTTAGGAGAGCCGTCACTAGTCTTTATTTTGGATCTGTATTCTGGTTAAGACTGATGAAAAAAGCGATGGTATGCCATGCTCATGACGTTCCGTCAGTGACACTGTTACATCCTCTTTTTCAGTTGAATTTCATTTCTTTCATAGGATCAGGCTTATTACTTGAAAGCAAACATAAAGCACATTAAAAACACCACATGTTGCTTGAAAAATCACAATTATCCTTAGTTAAAGAAGCTAAATGTTCCATCATAAGCCAGCACATCAGAACCCTAACAGGCTTGATGGCTGATGAATCAGCAATGTGACTCATTCAACCTAAAAACGATAAGAAATAAAGTCTTCAATGCCAATTTGAGTTAATTTTAATGTTAGTTTGGTTTATTTACAAGGTTGAAGCCAAGAAGTGGTTGATAGATCATAAAGAAGCGAAAAGTGGGAGAATTAGAGCTAAAATGCAAAAAAGTATCGCCCTTGGAGTTTGGCGGATCACCAAACTAGACGGAGTATCACCTAAATAGAGGTTCCATAGCCTAAGTCAATAGTTTGAACAAGATCTAATAGAAGTAGTTTGGCAATAAGGAGAGGAGGTTTGGCATATTGCCGAACAGTTTGGTAAAGAAAAATACCATCGCCAAAGTCACCAAGCGCAAATCATTGAAGAGCAAAGTCAAAGTCAGTTTGGTAATCAAAGAGGCACATCGGCATATCGCTGTGGACTTCGGCAATTACAAATTCCCATCACTAAAATGAGCTTGGTGTCAATTTCATGAATTCCTTGCCATTTTTGCTTCAGCTATAAAAGGCATTTTGGCAACTTAAAACCCCATCTTTTGTCAATTTTGAGAGCTAGAAGCTTGTAGTTGAAACCCTAAAGTTGGAATTTAGTTTATTGTTTGTTCTTTTACTTTGAATTTGGATTTCACTTGTGAATATTTAGATTCAATGGAAGACTTCAATAAGAATATGGGTATAATTCCTTTTTCTTTCTCTATGAGTAGCTAAATTCCCCAACTTAAGGTTATGTGTGATTGAGTAGTGATTATTGTACGGGTGTTGTTTATTTGCCATTTTAATTGATTAATTGTTATATGTTTAACCTCTACTCCATGTTATCAACCTATAATTGGAGGTTGCAAACTCTAATTATGCCTAGATCCCTTATCATCCTTGACAAAGGGGTCAAAGGTGAGGAGTAGTGGTCAACAAGGACTTGATTTTCACCATTTAATGGTAAATCTTAGACATAAGGCTACTAAATTGAGGTTTTAGGTTGGTTATGAAGTAACACTTGTGAGGTTTTCGAAAGAAACCACTTGTGATATTTAATGTTTTATTGACAAATTAGCATTAAGATCTAAGGCCTAGCCTACCCATAATGATTAGTTAAAAGTAGGCAAATATTCATTTACCCATGCATGTATTCACACTCATGAAGGCATAACCCCAAGTGACTCTAATCTTTTATTACAAACTACTAGTTATCGTTTTGCAAACCAAGCGTTCAATTGATAAATTGGAAAATGTTCAAAACAAATTCCCCATTTTATTTTTATTGCATTTTACACATTACGAGCAAATATCTCGTGACTTATTAAACTTGAAGGTGAACCAATCTCCTTCATTCCCTATGGCATCAACCCCAACTCACGAGTTGGGTTAATATATTACATAACAACTACGTATATCCTTTCTTTATTGTATTTGAGCATTATAAAATTGACGCCGTTATCGAGGAATGAAAGTTAGCATTCATTTTGTGTAGTGTTTTGAATCACTTATGTTAGCCGTAGTTTGAGTTTACTTTATTTGTTGTTTTTGTTTTTCTTAGGTGAGAATATATGCCAACATTGTACTATGAATCAACATGGTAGCAATACCGCTATCTTTGATGGGAAAATCGATAATGAGGATCACTTGGGAGATGCCAGAAGGGTGATTGCGATTTGTCTATCACCCTTAGTAGGCAATGCGACCTTTCATGTCACGAGTGTTATGCTTCATCTACTTCAAATGAAGGGATTATTCGAGGCCAAGCGTATGAGGATGTAAACATGCACTTAAATAATCTCATCAATGTTTGCACTCATTTTTAGATTGCTAACATTTCCCAAGAATCCATTTGGATGAGATTATTCCCATTCTTTTTGAAGAGAGAAGCGATGACTTGGTTAAGAGAGTTGCCCAAGAGTTCTATTACTTCTTGGGTTGAACTGATGAAGGCTTTCATTGATAGATTTTTCTTGCGATCACGCATGCTTCAACTTAGAGATGAGATAACAAACTTTTGTCAAGTGAGAGGGGAAGCCCAATATGAAACATCGCTTAAATTAAAAAAGAAATTGCTACATTGACCCAATTATGAAATCCTAAATAAGATGATACTTCAAATATTTTATAGATCATTGGATTCATTGAGTAAGACCATGGTGGATAACTTGGCCGGAGGAGCTCTGATGAATCAAACCTTTGGGGTTGCTACGAGATTGTTAGACTAAATGAAAAAGTAAAGTAGAGCATGACACACACGAAATACCAAGTTGGCCATGGAGGCTCCCTCCGTGTCGTATGTGAGCCAAAAGCAAAGGAAAAAGAATGAAGAGAAAGATGAAAACATAGCTAAAATCATGACGAAAATGGACCTCCTAACCAAGCATGTCATGGGGTCAACCCTAAAGTGGTTAACACCGAAATGTCAAGAGGAAATAAAGCATATGAGGATGATGATGCTGAGTTAATTGATAAAGAGATTCATTTCTTGTCAAACCAAATGAGGGGTTCCTGATCTACCTACTTAAGGCAAGGTGGGAATCAAGGTTGGAGGGATAGAGATATAGATTGGACAGATCATGGCAGTGATCGAGATTAGAGGGATAAGGAAGAAAAAGATACCGATATTAGAGGGATAAGTTTAGAGAAAAAGATTGCGATAGATAAATCCCCCTCATGAAAGACAAAAGGGCAAGGAATCCAAAAAATTACAAGAAGAAAGATGTGTTTGCTAGAATTCTTATAGGGGTTGAAGGGAGTAAAAAAGTGCTCAGAGAAATGAAGAGAGATTTTTAATAATTGAAACAAACGGTCACTTACCATGTGACTTTGATTAATCAACTGGATACCCAATTGATCCAAATCTCAGCTCACCTCAACCCTAGAGAAAAAGGAAGGACTCCTTAGTGACACCTTGATAAATCCTAAGAATGATATTCATTGTATGGACATTGTCACTAGGAGTGGAAGAATACTTGGTAGTGAGGTGTTGGATCTTGATAAAGACCCCAATAATAAGGTAGTTGATGAGCAAGCAAGTGGAAAGATAAAAAAGGTTGACAAGCCAAATGAAGAAGTTCCTCCTTCCAAAGAGTCGAATTTTGAAAAACTGGGAAATATTGAGGATGTGATTATGAATGAAGAGAAATAACAAGTAGTTGATGAAAATTCCCAAAATTGGATGAGAGTACGGTTTCTTCATAGCCAACAATCAAGATACCTACCCCATTCCCGCAAAGATTTAAGAAAAAGAAGGATGATATAAAGTTCAAAAAGTTTCTTTCAAAATTTAGCAACTTGTCAGTGAATATTCCTTTGGTTGCAGCCTTAATTGAAATGCATGATTATGCTAAGTTCATGAAGGACTTGATAAACAAGAAGAGAGTCATGGATTTCAAAATGATTGAAGTGTCACATAATTGTAGTGCGATTATGTCAAGCAACATGGTGGTGAAAAAGGAAGATCCGGGAGCATTTACCATCCCTTGTACCATTGGTGTTTACCAATTCGATAAAAACTTGAGTGATCTTGGAGCAAGTATAAATTTGATTCCATTGGCCGTGTTCAAAACGTTAGGCTTGGGAGTTTCCAAAGCCACCATATTAAGATTTTAATGGCAGATCAATCCCTAAAAAGACCAGTGGGAGTTCTTTATGATGTACTTGTTTGAGTTGATCGATTCATATTCCCCGCTAATTTTGTTATTTTGGATTGTGAGGTTGACTTGGAAGTCCCCATTATTCTAGGTAGGCCCTTCTTGGCTACCAAAAGAGCACTTGTTGATGTGGAGTATGGGGACTTGAAATTTTGGGTTAATGGTGATGAAGTCACCTTCAATGTATGCAAGTCTATGAAGCAACCACAAGATTTACAAGTTATATCAGTGATTGATGTGATTGATGATGAGGTTACTGATGTAATGGATGTGAATTTGAAAAGTAAGCCACTAACGACGGTCTTGTGAAACTATGAAAGTGAACATGTTGATAAATATAATGAGGTCATAGCTTTTTTGACCGGTCTTGGCTCATATAATAATAACCTGCATAAACTTGACCTTGACCAAAAGAATCGGGAGAGTCCTCCTACCAAGCCATTATTAGAGGATCCTCCACAACTTGAACTCAAGCCACTCCCTCCTTATATTTTCTATGTATTCTAGGGGCAAGACATCACTTGCCCGTTATTATTGCGGCAAACTTGTTGGTGCGGCAAGTTGAGGCCTTACAATTTCTATTGAAGAGATTCATAAGGGCTTTTGGTTGGACTATAGCTTACATTATCGGGATCCCTCCCTATATCTGTAAAAATCAAAGTGGAGCCTGAATGTGTGCCAAGTGTAGAATATCAAAAGAAGTTGAACCCTCTTATACAAGAGGTGGTTAAGAAGGAAATAATTAAGTAGCTCGATAGGGGCGTAGTGTATCCCATCTCAAATAGCACTTGGGTGAGCCCCATACAATACATGCTTTAGAAGGGAGGAATCACGGTGGTTCCTCATAAAAACAACGTGCTTGCCCCTTTTAGGCCAGTTATGGGTTGGAGTGTGCATGGATTACCAAAAACTTGACTCTTGGACAAAAAAAGACCATTTCCTTATGCCTTTCATGGATCAAATTCTAGATCATTTGATAGGGCAGGGTTGGTATTATTCCCTTGATGGGTACTCCAGATATAACCAAATCTCCATAGCACCCAAATACTAAGAGAAGACCACTTTCACATGTCCGTATGGTACATTTGCTTTAAAACACATGCCTATTGGAATATGTAATGCTCCCTCCACTTTTCAAAGATTCATGCTATCAATATTTTTGGACATGTTGGAAGATTCTGTGAAAGTATTCATGAACAACTTTTTGGTAGTGGGTGACACATTTGAGGCTTGTCTTGAGCACTTGGCTAAAGTTCTTCAATGGTGTATGGAAACTAACCTAGTACTAAATTGGGAGAAATGTCATTTCATGGTTAAAGAAGGCATTATATTAGAGCTTAGTTATTGGGCCAAGGAATTCAAGTTGACCAAGCCAAGATCAAAGTAATTGGCAAGTTGCCTCCTCTAATCTGCATTAATGGTGTTTGAAGTTTCCTAGAACATGCCGAATTCTATAGATGATTCATCAAGGATTTCTCTAAGATAACTCATCCTATGTGTAAGATTCTTGTAAAAGAAGCATAACTTGACTTTGATGGAGATTATGTGAGAGCATTCAATTGCCTCAAGGAGAAACTTATAACCGTTCCTATTATTGTATCCCCAAATTGGTAATTTTCTTTTGAATTGATGTGTGATACAAGTGGATTGTCACTAAGAGCAGTTCTCAGTTAAAGAAAGGACAAGATCTTTCATCTGATCTATTATGCGAGCAAGTCCTTGAGTGATGCATAAAGAAACTACACGGTTATAGAGTAATAATTACCGGCTGTAGTTTATGCTTTGGAAAAATTCTGAGCTTACTTGTTGGGCATGAAAGTCATTGTGCATACCGACCATGACACTCTTTGGTATTTAATGGCTAGGAAGGAGTCTAAGAAACTGTTGATCAGGTGGATGTAATAAATTTAAGAGTTCAACTTTGAAGTGTAAGAGCAAAAAGGATGCAAAAACAGAGTAGTGGATCATATATCCCCCCCTAAGTCTAATAATGAGAAGTTGGAAAAAATTGATATTGATGAAGCATTTCCCAATAAGCTTCTCATGGCTCTTTCGAGGGTTGTAGAACCATCGTATACAGATTATGCAAAGTACGTGGTGTGTTGTCTACTCCCCAAGGATTTGAATCATTACCAAAGGAAACATTTCCTCCATGACGTGAAGAAGTGTTATTGGGATGAACCCTATTAATTTAGGTAATGTGCAGACGGAGTGATTCATAGATGTGTGATGGAATCAGAAATGCAGCCCATTCTTGAATTTTGCCATTCTTCACAATTCAGTGTCCATCATGGTAGGGTGAGAACAACTGCTAAAGTTCTTCAAAGTGGTTTTTATTGGCCTACACTTCATAGGGATGGTCATGATTTGGTTCAATCTTGTGTGTAATGTCAAATGCATGGAGGCATTTCAAGGAGGCATGAGATGCCCTTGAAGCCTAATCTTGAGGTGAATATTTGATGTATGGGGCGTTGACTTTATGGGGCCATTTGTAAGCTCATATGGGAATAAATATATTTTGGTGGCCGTTGATTACATATCAAAGTAGGTTGAGGCAATTGCTTTTACATATAATTAGAGCAAAAAGGTCATATTTTTCTTAAGAAAATACATATTTACAAGGTTCGAGACTCCCTGAACAATCATTAGTGACAGGGGTTCTTATTTTTGCAATAGAGTGTTTGGTGCATTGCTTAAAAAGTATGGGGTGAAGCATAAGGTGGATACCCCATACCATTCTTAAATGAGTGGCTAGGTTAAAGTATCAAACAGGGAGATCAAAACAATCTTGGAGAAAACCGTCAATGTGGGATGAATTAATTGTGTGAGACAATTGGATGACGCTCTTTGGGCATATCATACAACTTTTAAGACGCTTATTGGAATGTCTCCATATCAAATTTTATTTGGGAAGGAATGTCACCTACCAGTTGAACTAGAGCATCATTCTCTTTGGGCTTTAAAGAAGCTTAACATGGATTGGGAAGAGGCTTCTAAGTCTAGAGTGGAGCAATTGCGAGAATTGGAGGAATTTTGCCTTCGGGTGTATGAAAGCTTCGATGTATACAAAGAGTGAATGAAAAGGTGGAATAATTCCTAGATATTGAAGAGAGAGTTTTGATCATGGGATGAAGTGGTTCTTTTCAATTCAAGGTTGAAACTCTTTGCGTAGAAACTCAAGTCTAAATGGTCGGGCCCTTTCACGGAAGTAAATATTTATCCTAGTGGTGCAACGGAATTGGAGGACCACGAGAAGAGAAGGTTCACAGTTAATGGCCAATGGTTGAAGCACACCCTGGAGTTGCTAAAATTGAAGCACTCCATCTCAAAGATGCTTGATTGATGAAAAACAACATTGTGCCACGACAATAACTAAGGCGGTTATTGGGAGGCAATCTAAGTTTTAGTTTTTGTTGTTTTAAATAATGTTTGTTGCATGATATAGGTTTGTGGTGGGGTAGGAATGTGGAATACATATCACAAAATAAGTTAGAGTAGAAAAATATGGAATATAGCACACAAAGCTCTAGGGAAGTGACTTTAGCAATTCGCCAAACACTTCGGCGAATTGCCAAAGTCCTTTGCCTAAATCTATCTCCCAAGGATTTTCAACTATGAAAAAGGGAAATGATATAAATTATTTGGTGGATTGCTTAAGACTTTGGTGATGGATCTGTCTATCGCCAAACTTGCTCACCCAAATGACAATTTAAGAGGTGTAAACTATCAACATTGGCGATGCTATGCATAGTTTGGTGCATCGCTATCACGCCTCAAATCCCATTGGGGCAGACAGGAACCCGTAGCCGTCAAGGACCAAGAGAACCAACCTATGATCGCGTACATTATTATGCATGTCATTAAGTGAACAAAAATTCTGCCACATGTAGATATAATATATCAACGACGGAAGTCATGTAAAGACGTTCAAAATAGACACAAGACTTGGCCGTTGGGGCCACAACGTCTAAAAGATAAGACACTTCTATGATTGACTTTACAATGTATACAAAGCCTCTAAAAGATATGCAACCATGTCTAAGGTCGGGACAAGTCTCCGCCTTATACAACACAACTACTACACAGTACCAAAAATATATACAATTGACTCGGAAAGCCCCAAATCAACCTGGAGCTCACCAATAGCTAGCAGATGATCTGTGCCCTATTGTGAAGGTCTACTAGCTCCTGTGCCTACAACAAGTAAGGCAGGTCCCCCAAGGGACGTCAGTACTAAAGAATGTACTGAGTATGTAAGGCTATAAGTAACTGAATGAAATATAGGAACTCAAATGGAATCAAATACCAGTGAATAAATAATACTGATATACCACCGTAGTGTATATGTGGAACCATGTGCATTACATTCATTTCTTTCCTTTTACCTTCATATCAATATAAATCATACAATGCCCGGGACCAACTGACCAGTGGTAAGTAACATTGGGATCGGCTCAAGCTAGGCTTATGCCCCCAGAGCTGCCACCCATAAATCAATAAATCAGGTTCGATTCAAGATAGGTTTTCACCCCCAGAGCTTCCCCCTGTATCCAATAATCCATCGGGATCAGCTCAAGCTAGGCTTTTGCCCCCAGAGCTACCACCCGTACGCAACCAAATATGCATTACTTCATTTCTTTAATTTTTGTGAGATTGTTACATCGGTGGTCATAACGTTATTGACGCTTTGGAACAATAGCCAACAAATAAGAGACACGTAAATAAGAATTGCTAACAAACTTGAAATGAGATACTTTAAGATGTTTCGGAGTGGAAACAAGGTCATTAACTATGTGGACAGTATACGATGCCAAAGGATACGAAAAAGAGTAACCTTACATACCTTATCTTCCCACCGTGTGACTACAACAATTCAGATCCTTCCTTAAGTGTTACTCTACAACACAAGTACGTAACAGAGCTTACATTAAAGGCTAATTATATTACAAGTTTACAAGACGGTAATTAGTTACTTAACGAGAAGTAAAAACTATCCAACATCCCAAGAACATGGTACATCATTCCACCTTCCTTCCTACTGCCATATAACTTCATTCCACCCTTATACAATGCAATTTACTGCCTCACAACACCAACAATACCAAAACAGTCCACAAACCAACATAGACGTCACAAACCGACAAGATTCCCCACCAAGTGCATACTTCACATTTTTACCTCAATGCAATTCCACATATTTATTACATCAAGTCACATAAATACCTTTCAAAACAATATACCAAAACAGTCCACACAGTTTCAGGTTTCACTTTAACATAACAAGAAAGTATTCTCCTTCCACTACGCCAAACGTGCCATGCACAATTACGTATAAACATTTCCACAAGTCATACACAAGGAGTAACGAGTTAGGTACAGTACCACACTTAAAAATACTGAAATTTCATCCATATAATTCAATTCCTTCAAGACCTTAAGCTCCTTTACAAGTTTAAACCACAAGGAAGACAAATCTTTTAAAACTAAATACAAGTGGACTGCCACCAAAACAAGGGACTGCCCTATACATTTTAAACACAACCAACATGATTCCCACAACCTATTATACATATATTACATCAAGCTATAAGGTTAAACACTTACAAAGGCTTGCAAGTGGAAGATTTGTCCAAAGGGGTGGTTGGTTAGGGTTTGAGAGAGGAGAGAGTATTTTAATTTAAAAGCTGGAATTTGGCAAGTGAATTGTGAAGAAAATAAGCTGAATTTCAGATTTATATGCTCCCTCTTGTAACCGCCTATCAAAGGATATCCTTAGCCAATTCTTGGTCAAAAATAGTCCAAGTAGATGATGCACCTACTTGGCTATACAAGCTGTCCAAAACAGTCCATTTACTTACTCTATTTCTACTTGGATCATGTCTTGTTGGGCCTAAATTAATCTTAGGTGTTGGGCTGGTCATATTTCCATTTTTATGTACTTAATTTGGGCCTCAATTGAGTCCATTAACTTATATCCAAATGCATCCCAATAGTTTAAGTAGCTGATACACCTACTATCTTAATTAAGTCGCGGAAGCACCTCGCTTATGTTCTTCCCTTTTTCCAACGTCTTAATCCTTCTACCTTAATCCATCACTTAACTTTAACTCTACACTTAAATATGTACTTATCATCTCAAGTTTAAATACTTTTATCCATGCTAGGTTGATCGTATAAGTTTCGAAAATGTATGGGGTGTTACATCCTTCCCCCCTTAGGAACATTCATCCTCGAATGTTAGTATCATCACTACTCAGCCTAAACAAGTTCAAGCCTAAGTTTAATCTTTATGCTAGCACATAATACTTATTTATATATATATACTTACTTGTTATTGCTCCAATTCATCTTCTAAGGCTTTCTCTTCAGTTTCAAATAATTGAGGATACTTAGATTTCATCATTTCCTCAGCTTCCCATGTGATCTCTTCTACCTGCTGATTCCTCCAAAGTACTTTTACGGAAGCTACTTCCTTATTTCTCAACTTCTTAACTTGTCAATCCAGAATAGAAATAGGTACTTCTTCATAGGTGAGATCTTTCATAATTTGTACATCTTCAGTAGGAGTAATATGAGATGGATCTCCTATGCACTTTCGAAACATTGAGACATAAAACACTGGATGAACTGTGGAGAGTTCTTAGGGTAGTGCCAACTCATATGCGACTTGGCCAAATCTTCTAATAGTCTTATATGGTCCTATATAACGTGGACTTAGCTTTCCTTTTTTCCCAAAGCGCATCACCCCTTGCTTTGGCGACACTTTCAAAAATACCCAATCACCTATAGCAAACTCTATCCCTCTTCTTATAACATTGGCATATGATTTGTGTCGACTTTGGTCTGTTACTATCCATTGTTATATCACCTTAACCTTTTCCATGGCTTGATGAACAAGATCTGGTCCAAATAAAATAGTCTCACCTAATTCGAACCACCCAATCAGTGAACTACATTTTCTCCCGTATAAGGCTTCATAAGGCGCTATCTTGATACTTGAATGATAACTATTATTGTAGGCAAACTGAATAAGAGGTAAATGATCATCCCAACTACCTTTAAAGTCTAATAGACAAGCTCGCAGCATATCTTCAAGTGTTCGTATGGTACGTTTTGCCTGTCCATCTGTCTGAGGGTGAAAAACTGTAAACTGTACTTAAATTCACTTGTGTACCCAAACTCTTCTGAAATGACTTCTAAAAACTTACAGTAAATTGAGCTCCCCTATTAGATATAATGGATATTGGAACTCCGTGTTGTCACGCCTCAAATTCCCATGGGGCGTACTGGCACCCAAAGTCGATAAGGCCCGAGAGAACCAATCTTCATCCATGTCCATTCTAGAAAAATCACCATCACGTATAGAGATATAAGATGCCAATAGCGGAAGTCATGGAAACATGTGATATATCACATAAGAAACTTGGCCGTTAGGTCCACCAAGTTAAAATGGACATATATCCCTTACATTCATATTCCCACATATGTCTACAAAGCCTCTACAGATACATAGACATAACCATCCTAAAGTCGGGACAAGTCCCCATTTTACACAACATCACAGTACCAAAACAAATATATACACATGTGACTCAGAAAGCCCCGAACCAACTGCAGATCACCAAAGATCGGCAAATGATACGCAACCTACTGTGGAGGTCTACTAGCACCTGTTCCTGCAGCAAGTAAGGTAAGTCCCCTAAGGGACGTCAGTACGAAGAATGTACTGAGTATGTAAGGCTTATAAGAAACTGCATGATATAGATAAGTGCTTCCATGGAATCAAATATAAGAGAATAGTCATTATAGATAAACCATCGGTCTGCATATGTGGAACCATGTACATTACATTCTTTACTTCTTTTGCCTTTACGATTATTCATCTTTATCGTTCTACCCATGCTAGGCTTTTCTGTCTCCCCTGGGATGAGATTAACCCATGCTAGGTATTTTAACCCCTGGGATGTGATTAACCCATGCTAGGCTTTTCAGTCGCCCCTGGGATGTTAGATTAACCCATGCTAGGTATTTTAACCCCTGGGATGATGTTAACCCATGCTAGGCTTTTATTTCACCCCTGGGATGTTAGATTAACCCATGCTAGGTATTTTAACCCCTGGGATGATGTTAACCCATGCTAGGCTTTTATTTCGCCCCTGGGATGTTAGTCAAGAATATACAAACAATTATACATTACTTCATTCTTTCATTATAAGAGTAATACATTCCTTCATTTCTTTACTTCTATGAGATTGATACGTTGGTAGTCATAGCATTATTGGAACTTTAGAACATAACATTATTGGAACTTTAGAACGTAATATTAGTGGAACTTTGGAACCATGTCCACAATTATGTGACATACGAATAATAGTTGGTCAATGAATAAGGTACATGTGAACAACAATATATATGACAACTCAAAATGAGATACCTTGGAACAATTCGGAATGGGATAAGTACAATGACAATGTAACCACTATGTGCTGCAGAAGGATACGAAAAGAGTAACCTTACATACCTTATATTCCCAATATGAATACACAATCCTATATGTGAATACAAAAATCCAGCTCCTTCCTTACGTTTCACTCGACAACACAAGTACATAGCGGAGCTCACGTTAATAATTAACTATCTTACACGCACATAAGAAGACAATGAGTTACATGATTGCCCTATAACATTATTTCACCCTTTACAATACCAAAAATACCACAACATTCCATACATTGACCAAGACATCATAAACCAACATCATGTCACACCAAGTTCATACTTTAAACTTCTTCATCAACACAACATCACAATTACCCCATCAAGTCACCTCAATACACTTCATAACAACATATCGACAACAATCCCACAATTTACACTCATAGAAAAATAACAAGTCAAGGAACATAACCACACCATACATGTTGATATTTCATCCATACCATGCACTTTCATCAAAATCCCAAGTCTCCTTTCAAGTTTAAATCACAAGGATGACACATCTTTTAGCAAAAAGCAAAAAATGCCCTATTCAACCTTGCCAACATATCCATCATGATTTACACAATCTATCATGTATATAATATTTTAAATCACAAGAATAGACACTTACCCAAGCTTGAAAAGTGATGATCTTGTCCAAAGTGTCCAAAGAAAATGGTTGCCTTAGGGTTTGGAAGATAGAGAAATGTTTTGGAAATGTCTAGAATGGCATGTGTGTTAGAATGAATAAAAATCTGATTTTTGGCCTTTGTATAGACCTCAAGCCATTCTTAGCCACTCCTTGGGCATTAAATTCCATATTTACTTGGTCAAATTGAAGAATGGGTCATTTGCCCCTTTTGGGCCATGTCTTTTACTCCATTTTGGGCCTCAAATTGAGCCCATTAACACATATTAACTTAGCCCACCAATTTCAATGTGTAGTACTCCAATTATCTCATGTTTGAATAATTCCATAAGTTTTACAACAATATTCAACTCACGATATTCATGTTCGTAGCCTCAATCTCAAAAATAAAACAATTCTAGCCACTCATGGCTTAATTGAACATAATTTGATAAAATACTTGTGACGAAGAATTAACCCCAACTCGGATGCCAAACTCGCTCAAGATTAGTCCTACTATGATGGAATAATGATACCATAACCTAAGAGTTCTCTTTATAGACTAATAATTGTAGAAGAAATTTGGCAAAAAGCACCCCGGCATGCTCCCAGGCGCCCTAGGGACTTAGAAAAATTTCAGCAGTTGAAAGGTGTGCAGGGGCGTCCTGGTACACTGCCTGGCGTACCCCTTTGCTGCCTGTGCCAAACAAAATTCAGGCCAAAGAGGCCTGGTACGCCACCTGGAGCGCCCCATACTAAATTTTTGATTTCGACTTTTCTTTGCGGATTTGGTTGGATTCTTCAAGTCCCAACCTTTTGCTTGCCTCTTATCATTAAGATCCTTTGCTTGGATGTCCCTTAAACCTCACTTTTCACCCCACAAATGCTCCACAAAGTCACAAACACCTCCTAAGAAGGTCTAATCACATTTGCTAGCCCATATCGAATGTTCCATCAATAACAATACAAAATACGTACTTATTGCTCTCGAACCGAGGGTAAACATGGTTCAAGGTTGGAAAGTAGGGTCGAGAAGGTACGGGGTGTTACATTCTTCCCCCCTTAGAAACTTTCATCCTCGAATGTTAATAACATCGTCTCATGTAGAACAAATGCATCTCTATATTAGCACATATATACATGTACACATAATACTCATAGATACTTACTTGTTATTGCTCCGATCCCGCATCTTGAACTTTCTCTTCCATTTGAAACAGATGAGGGTAATTGTACTTCATTATTTTCTCGGCTTCCTATGTGATCTCCTCTACTTGTTGATTTCCCCAAAGTACCTTGACGGAAGCTATGTATTTATTCCTCAACCTCTTTACTTGTCGATCTAGAATAGCAATAGGTATCTCTTCATAAGTGAGATCTTCCATAACTTGTACATCTTCAACGGGAGCAATACGAGATGGATCTCCTATGCACTTTCGAAGCATCGAAACATAAAATTAGATGCACTATGGAGATTTCTTGGGATAGTGCCAACTCATACGCAACTTGCAAAAATCTTCTGATAATTTCATATGGCCCTATATATCGGGGACTCAACTTCCGTTTCTTTCCAAATTGCATTACCCCTTTCATTGGCAATTCCAAAGCACCATCACTAAAAATGAGCATGGTGTCAATTTCGTGAATTCCTTGCCATTTTTGCTTTAGCTATAAAAGGCATTTTGGCAGCTTAGAACCCTATCTTTTGTCAATTTTGAGAGCTAGAAGCTTGTAGTTGAAACTCTAAAGTTGGAATTTAGTTTATAGTTTGTTCTTTTGCTTTGATTTGGATTTAACTTGTGAATATTTAGATTCAATGGAAGACTTCAATAATAATATAGGTATAATTACTTTTTCTCTCTCTATGAGCAGCTAAATTCCCCAACTTAAGGTTATGTGTGATTGAATAGAGATTATTTCATGGGTGTTGTTTATTTGCCATTTTAATTGATTAATTGTTATGTGTTTAACCTCTACTCCATGTTATCAACCTATAATTAGAGGTTGCAAACTCTAATTATGCCCAGATCCCTTATCATCCTTGACAAAGGTGATAAGGGTGAGGAGTATTGGTCAACAATGACTTGATTTTCATCATTTAATGGTAGATATTAGACATAAGGCTACTAAATTGAGGTTTTAGATTGGCTATGAAGTAACACTTGTGAGGTTTTCAAAAGAACCCACTTGTGACATTTAATGTTTTATTAATAGATTAGCACTAAGATCTAAGGCCTAGCCTACCCATAACGATTAGTTAAAATTAGGCAAATATCCATTTACCCATGCATGTATTCATACTCATGAAGGCATAACCCCAAGTGACTCTAATATTTGAATACAATTTTCTAGTTCTCATTTTGCAAACCAAGTGTTCAATTGAAAAATTAGAAAACGTTTGAAACAAATCCCTCATTTTATTTTTATTGTATTTTGCATATTACGAGTAAACATCTTGTGACTTATTACACTCAAAGGTGAGTCTCTCTCCTTTATTCCCTGTGGGATCAACCCTAATTCATGAGTTGGGTTAATGTATTGTATAACAACCGTGTACATATTTTCTTGAGAGTATTTGAGCATTATCAGTGGCAACGAAAACCTGTAAGATACCAGACCCATATCATCAAGAACCTCAAATGGACCAATATATCGAGGGCTAAGCTTACCCTTCTTGCCAAACCTTATAACTTCCTTCATGGGAGATACTTTCAACAAAACTTGCTTACCAAGATTAAAAGACATGTCCTTTACCTTGCAATCTGTATACTCTTTTTGCCTACTTTGGGATGCCAACAACTTTCCTTGAATGAATCTCACCTTCACCTGAGCTTCCTTTACCAAGTTTGTGCCCAAAGGCTTTTCATCACCCACTTCAAAACATCCTAAGTCTGATCTACACCTTCTCCCATAGAGTGATTTGAATGGAGCCATATTAATGTTAGAATGGTAACTATTGTTGTATGAAAACTCAACAACGGTAAGAACTTATCCTAGTGGCCACCAAAATCAATCACACAGGCCCTTAAAATATCTTCTAGCACCTGAATAGTTCACTCAGACTGCCCGTCAGTCTGAGGATGAAATGCAGTGCTAAAGTCAAGCTTGGTTCCCAAATCCTTATGTAATCGGTCCTAAAACTTAGAGGAGAGTTGCGTACCTTTATCAGAAATGATGGAAACTGGCTCCCCATGCAGCCTCAATATCTCCTTGATATAATATTTGGCTAACTGCTTCGATCTGTAATCCACTCTAACTGGAATGAAATTAGTTGACTTGGTCAGCCTATCCACAATGACCCAAATGTAGTAATGTTATCCCAAGAAGACCTACTACGAAATCCATAGCAATCCTCTCTCACTTCCATTCGAGAATGGGCATCCTCTGAAGTAAAACCGCAGGCCTTTGATGCTCGTATTTCACCTGATGAAAATTGTGGCATTTATGCACTTACTCCACTATATATATCTTTATCTCGGGACACCAATAGAGTTGTATCAAGTCACGGTACATCTTGGTTGCACTCGGATGAATAGAGTAATGAGAACCATGAGCTTTTGCAAGCAAACCTGGAATAATATCACCAACCTGAGGTAGTTACATGTGCCCTTTCACCATCAACACCCGAAATATATCAAGTGTAGCAGCAAAAGCTTCACCACTCACTACCTTATTCCGAAGTTTATTCAAATTCATATCTTCAAATCGTCTGGCCTTGATTTTATCAAGGAATGTTGACCTTACCTCAAAATAATCCAATACTCGACTCCTTTCAGAAACACCAAATTGCATGAACTGCGATGTTAGAGTTTGAATCTCTCTAGCCAGAGGTAGCCTCGATACTCTCAAACAAGCCAGATTACCTGTACTTACTGATTTTCGGCTCAATGCATCTGCCACCACATTAGCCTTGCCTGAATGGTACTGGATGGTCACATCATAATCCTTCAACAATTCTATCCACCTTCTCTACATAAAGTTCAAATCCTTTTGGGTGAAAATATACTGCAAACTATGCTGGTCTGTAAAGACTTTACACTTGACACCATAGATGTAGTGTCTCCATATCTTAAGTGCAAAAATCTATGTTTCCAAATCCAAATCATTGGTTGGATAATTATTTTCATGAGGCTTCAATTGCCTTGAAGCATAGGCAATCACATTTTTGGCCTGCATTAACACAACATCCAAACCAGAGCGTGAAGTATTACAAAACACAATAAAGTCCTTACCTTCAATTGGCAAGGCAAGGATGTGAGTTGTGGTCAAAAGGGACTTGAGCTTTTGAAATATCTCCTCACACTTATCAGACCATACAAATGGCACTTTTTTAAGGGTCAACCTTGTCAAGTGAGTAGCAATAGAGGCAAAGTTCTTCACAAACCTGCAAAAATAACTAGCAAGACCCATAAAACTTCTAATCTCAGTTATAGAGCTAGGCCAAACCTAACTCTTAACAACTTCAATCTTCTGGGGATCTACAATCACTCCCTTTTCTGAAATCACATGCCCCAAAAAGGCAATAGAAGATAACTAAAATTCACATTTAGAGAACTTAGTATACATTTGCTTCTCCTTCAAAATTCGTAAAACAATCCAAAGATGACCTACATGTTCCTCCTTATTCTTGGAGTAAACCAAAATACCATTAATAAAACCAATCACAAATGAATCTAAGAAAGACTTAAAGCTACCATTCATTAAGCTCATGAAAGCTGCCGGTGCATTATCTAACCCGAATGACATCACCAAGAACTCGTAATTCCCATACTGAGTACTGAAAGCTGTCTTGGGTATATCCTTAGGCCGAATCTTTAACTAGAGATAACCCAACCTTATGTCTATCTTGGAGAAAATTAAAGCTCCCTGTAACTAGTCAAAAAGATCATCTATCCGGGGCAAAGGATACTTATTTCTGATGGTAACCTTATTCAACTATGTGTAGTTAATACACATTCTCATGCTACCATCTTTTTTCTTAACGAACAACACTGGAGCACCCCGAGGCAAAGCACTAGGATGAATAAATCCCTTATCAAGTAACTCCTGCAACTAAGTTTTGAGTTCCATCAACTCAGCTGGTGCCATTCGATAGGGAGGGATAGAAATAGGGTGAGTGCCCGACTCTAAATCAATACAAAAGTCAATGTCCCGGTCTAGAGGTATACTAGGAAAGTTTGTAGGAACCACCTCCTGAAATTCTGGCACAATGGAAACTGACTTAATAGATGGGGACTCAGCACTAACATCCCGGAGATGTGCTAGAAAGGCCAAACACCCTCTCCCAACTAACTTCTTAGCCCAAATAAAAGATATAATTTTCACAGGTCTCGACTTATACACTCCTTGCCACTCTAACTTATCCATCCCAGGTATCTCTAGAGTAACATTTTTAGCATTACAATTTAGAACAACATGATGTGGAGATAGCCAAGACATATCCAGGATGATGTCAAAATCAAGCATATCTAAAATTATCAAATCTACCCAAGTCTAGAAACCCATAAACAAGACAGAACAAGTACGATACATATGAGTCACTACCACAGAGTCTCTAACTAGAGTAACCACATATACAAGAGAGTCAAGTATATCACAAATTAAGTCCAATCCCAAGGTAAATATAACAGATACATAAGAATAAGTACAAGCCCGATCAAACAAAATAGTAGCCATCTAGTCACAAAAGAGAATAGTACCTGTAATGACGACATTGGAAGCCTTAACCTCAATCTTGCCCGGGAAGGCATAACAGTGAGCTCTATCATCAATCTGGGCAACCTACTTAGCATGCTGCACACCACCTCTCCCTGCATCACCACCACCTAGGTTTCTACCACGTCCTTCCTCATTATTACCCTACTTACACTGTAGACGACCCTTACCATTACCTCCATTACCTCTACCAGAAGCAACCACAACTCTAGCCTGTTGCTGCCCTTAAAAACTAGCCTGTCTTTGAGGACACTCTCTCTTAAAGTGCCCCATAGCACCACAAGTATAGCAACCTCGATCTAGAGAAGGCTTGTTAGCCAATAAATATGAAGCCCCTTGGTTTCTAGCAACAGAGGGCTGCTGAGTAGCCCCTGACTGACCCACTGTAGAAGCTGGCAGAGCTGACTAAATAGGGCAAGCTGGATAGGCCTGATGGCTATGACCTCTAGAGTAAGAACCACTAAAGTTACCCATATTTTGGTACTTCTTTGCTAAAACTATTCTAGGGTTTTCTATCATTATTCCACCATAGTTCTACCAATTTTATGGATTTAATGGTGAATTCTAAGTATGCAATAGTAAATGAACAATTTCAACTAAAACCCTAAGGTTTTCTACTCAATTTACCACTTGCACCAGAAAAATCACCTAGGTCAAGTTAAATCCTCCCAAAACCCATAAACTAGTGATTCTATGGATTAATAATAAAAAAACTAGTTAATGGAAGGGATTAACTTACCTTTACAAAGGATAATGATGGAATTTATGTTGAAATCGCCCAAAATCACCTCTCCCAGCCCTTAGATGCATGTGAGATAAAAATAACATTTTTGGGGTATGGGAGATAAAAATAACATTTTTGGGGTATTTTGTGTATTAATCAGTGCATATCCCGCTATAGAGGCCCTATCCCGCTACAGCAGGGGGATCTGCCCACTATGATTGACCAACGCTAACTCTCGCTATAGCAGGCAAATTCCGCTATAGCAGTGTAGTGGTAGCGACTTGCCACCTGCTATAAAGGGGAAGACTAGGCAGAAACTCAGGATTTCTTCCAGTTTTGCCATTTTGGTAGCATACCCTCAGATTTTGACATTCCAAAACAACCCCTTTACGTCAAATTCGATATCAGGAGTTCTACTCACCCGAACTCAATTCCAAAAGTTCCTACGAATTCCTTATGGTCATAGCTATCATAAAGTCAACTCAAAATATCTAACTTTTAGCTCCATTCCCGAATTACCCTAGACCATAGCATGCTCAAATTTCATCCAAGACTAGGCTAACCTAAAATTTCTAAATCTCATTTCGGGGAAAATTTTAATCCAAATTTTGACAAGCTATACTTTCCCGTAACGATAGAAAAAGATCGTTACAGAAGTTTATTCCTGGTGGATACACCAGTCATGAAGAGATTCACTATGTCTGTGTACTAAGGCAACTTTTTATACCTCAAGGCAAAAATTTGCTCATTGAGAAACTCCTCTCTAATTGCTCTACCCTCACGATCATGATTCCAATCATCCAAGAGTGACAAGTGATCTTCCACTTGATTCTTACACCCTTTTCGATCTCAAATTTTGAGACCAAACTCTTGAAGGATCAAGATCTAATAGATCAGTCTTTTCTTGGCAATCAAATTCCTAAGTGATACATGATTAGTATTAACCACTACTTTGGTCCCAGCTAAATAGGATCTAAACTTATCAAATCCAAAAATGACCATAAATAACTCCTTTTTATTACCGTATAGTTGGTTTGGCAGGATCTAGTACCTTACTAGCATAGTATACTACATCACACATCAATTTGAATGGTAGTGACTAGTTTGGTGCCATCATGATTGGTGGACACCAGTTTGCATTTTAACTCCTCAAATTCAGTTACAAAACCTACATAAAAGTTAAAATTAACCTATTTTTAAGTAATCTATAGAGTGATCTTGACGCTTTTGAGAAGTTATTGATAAATCTGCAGTAAAACCCAATATGCCCAAGAAGCATCTGAGTCCACTAATAGCTATAGACGGTGACAACTTCTCAATGACTTTAATTTGTCCTCTGTCCACCTCTAACCCTGATTTGGACACCTTATGTCTCAATACAATACCTCTCTTAACCAGAAAGTAGAACTTTTCCTAGGTGAGAACTAAATTTATCTCTTCGTAGCGTGCCAAAACTTTGTCTAAATTTTGCAGGCATACCTCAAATAAATTGTCAAAGATTGAGAAGTCATCCATGAACACCTCTACAAAATCCTCGACCATTTCTGCAAATATCGATATCATGCACCTTTGAAAAGTATCAAGTGCATTACATAATCCAAAGGGCATGTGTCAGAAGGCATATGTCTTAGATGGACAAGTAAAGGTTGTCTTCTCCTAGTAATCTGGAACAATGACAATCCAATTGTAGCCTGAATACTCATCCAGTAAAAAAATAATACTTTTTCCATGCTAATCTATCAAGCATCTAATTAATGAATGTTATTGGATAGTGTTCTTTCCTTATTGCTTTGTTCAGCTTCCTATAGTCCATACAAATTTACCAACCTATGACTGTTTGCAAAGGAAAAATCTTGTTCTTTTAATTTGTAATAATAGTCATCCCTACCTTTTTTGGAACATACTGAATTGGGCTCACCCACTGACAATCTGAGATCGAGTATATAATAAAAACACCTAACCTTTTAATCTCCTCTTTTCTTACCACTACTTTCATAATTTGGTTGAGCGTATGTAAATCCTCTACACTAGGTTTGCGATCCTCCTCTATCAATATCCTATACATGTAAAGTTCTTGACTAATGGCATGGATATCTGACATCTGCCAACCAATTTCTTCTTTATATTTATTAGTACTTCCAATGCTATTTCAACTTCTGTCTCTGATAACTCTGTTGTAAGAATGATGGCTAAAGTGTTGCCTTCCCCAAGAAAGCATATTTGAGATGAGTCAGCAACTGCTTCATTCTAACTTGGGGGGCTAATAACTTCCAAATACGCCTCTCAAAAAAATGTAAACGACCTTATACAATATATTTACCCAACTAAAGAGTCGGGGTCGATCCCATTGGGAACAATGCAAAGGGCAATTGAGAAAATAAGGAGTTAAAGACCACTCACTCAAATCCAAAGAATTGATACAAGTATTTGGTGGTGGTGGTAGTGGTGGGGTTGTATAACAAGAAACTAACAAAGATAGAAATAATTAAAAAGGATAGAAGTGATCAATGACCTTTACAAGCGAGGGAAAACAAGGAAATTGGTAACATAGAATCAATTTATATCAAATGATCCATTATAAGTAATTAACTACTACTTATTAATTACGAGTTAAGCAATTAGCCTTAGAATCTTGACTATCCACTAGCGTTTCTTGACCAAAAGTGAATATTTCTTAACTAGTTCTCTCGAATGTTGCTAAATTGTAACAAAGGCATTTTAATTTTAGGCGACAAAATGATTCTACTATTCCTAGCTCAAATCCATTAGATGAGATTTAATGCCTCAAATTACGCTAATTAATATTTTCCAACTTCAATTTCCTCTCTTAATTCAATTAAAGTAAATGGACAAGTCCTAGTCTTGATCACTCCCTTTTGAAGCAATTAAAGCACAATAATTAATAAGATACACACAAATGCATTTCATCAATAGCAAGTATTTAATTAATACAAAAGCAAAAGATAGAAATCAAAACCCAAATATTTTTATGTCTTCAACACACTATTCAAAACCAAAACTAACAACTACACCCAAATATAATCACTATAAAATGAGGAATTACAAAAAGGATTAAAGAAATTCTCAATTAAGTGCTTCCAATCTTCAATATTAAGGGTGTTTGTTGAAGAACCCTAGCCTTTAAGCTTGATAATATAGCCAAAGATGTGTTTGATGGAGGTTGGAATGATTTTTATGTGGATTGGGAGGGAGTAAATATGAAATGACCAAAAAGGATAGAATTGTAGCCCGTCTGTTGCAGATGCAAAATTTTTATAACAAATGCGGTCACACCTTGGTGGAATTTTCCTCGCTTGTATGATTCTTGCACTTCTGTAGCATCTTTTCCTAATGGGCCTATTGATCGCATGTTCTCTATTACTGAAGCGGTTCTTTCCTTGACTGTGTAGAGCCTATGGAACATTATAACTTTCGCTAAAGTGATCCTCTTTTTGCTTGTGCTGGACCTCTTATGTGGTCCTTTTCTCACTAGAGCGACAACCCTAGCAACTTCACTGCATCCTTCACTCTTTTTGCTCAAGTTTTGGTTCCTTTTGTCCCAATTCAATTCATGCCTCACCACACATGAAATAAGCACATTACATGTAATAAATAGCCTCTTATAGCAAATAAACGACAAAAAGACATAAGAAAAGGGATATTAATAAGTGGAAAAATCACCACTTATCAACACCCCCAACTTAATGACTTTGCTTGTCCTCAAGAAAATTAAAATAAAAAACTCAATGAGGATTACCAAATCAAGCTCAAGTACCAATACTAACATTCACTTCACATTCTCCAATTAAGGACAACAATTATGGCTTTGGTTGGTACTCATATTAGTCAACAAACATGTGAGTCTTGTCCAAACAACTCCCTCAATTCAAAACATAACTTCAAGAATGCAATAAAATTTCAAGAATAAATCAAGTGATAATAATCAAATCTCAAGAAGAGACTCAAAAAACCACTAGTTAACTAAATATGCTCCTTTGACATATTTTTGAAATTTATCAATTTCACCAATCTATCCTAATTCACATGTCCTCACAAGAAAGAAAGTCCCAAAATCACAGTATTTACAACTATAATACAAAGGAAAAATGCACAATATCACTCACACTCAACAAAGAATTTCCAATTCCAATGAGTATCATACCATAGGCTTGCCCTTATTTGCATTCGCCACTAATTCAAAAGTACTCATTTGGAGATCTCAAAAGGACTTTTTCTTAGCTTGTAATGTAGGTTTTGGGAAGGGTAGGATAAAATTTGGGATTAAAGTGAATACATCCTCCTTGATCACTACACAATAGTTTCCATTTCAAACTTTGATCATTTTCTCTTCATTTCCATACAACACAATGCACTTTGCTTTTGATTCTAGCTTTCCACTTATTAACAATCTTCTTATTTTTTTCTTTACTTTCTTTTAATACATTGCTATTCTTTTCAATTTCTTCTTTCTTTTGACTTGTTTTTTTGGTATTTAAGTACAAATCCACAATTCATTGATTGTTTTCTCCCAATTGACTTTCCACCACCCCAACTTATGCTTTTAGCCTTATATTTAAATTATTAGAGTTCAAGGACGGAAGGGTTCAAAAGAGGGATTTTTTCAAAAAGGGTAAAGTCTAGTAATGTGATTGCCAAATAAAAGGTATCAAGCTCAAATGGGGTCAACTAGGGAATAACACTTGTGCAATGGTAGGATTTTATGGCTAAAGAGGCTTCAAAAATCACAAATAAGACCTAAGATTATTTCTCCAATGAAATAAAATTAAGACTAGCATTGAGAGACTAACTGGGTAAGTTCTAGATGACATAAGTAAGCACAAGAATTATTCAACAAAGACACACCACACATGGCATATGAACTATTCAAGATGGATCAATTTCACTTCCTAGACAAGAACAAATAGAACCATATTTCATAATTCAAAGTATCACCACCTAATGAATTAAGAGTCACAAAATGAGTCAAAGAGTTGTCACTAACATTACTCATTTCCATGCAACTTGCTTATACAAAAATTTGGAGGGGTATGCTCAATTCAACATTTCACAATGCAAGACTAACTTTACTAGTATCAAACAAGCCACAATCTCACATTTTAACTCAAAAGGCAATAATTACAATGGTTACTCAAACTTTACCATAACTCATATTAGGCTCGCACACTCAATCCCAAACCACATAAGATACTCAGACTTCCCCAAATAACACCAACACCTAACTAAATGATGATTTCCCTTAAGAATGTCATCACTCAATCCATTATCATGAAAAGTTGCTAAACAACTACAACATCTATTTAACACAAAAATTTAAAAAGCTAAAAATGAAAAATAAAAGTGACTAAACCAACAAAATATCCCATCACAACATTATCAAATAAATTAAGACTAGCAAGGGTACACCATATCCATACATCTATGAAAAAGCTCGACAAGGGCACAATAATCCCAAACAAGCAAACCAAGCCCGACAAGGGCACACAAATGTATCAAAATAAAATAACAAAAATACTGGCCCAATCATAGATAAACCACCTCACTCCCAGTTAAAAATGTTGCATTATCCCCAATGCATACAAAAGAAAATAGAGAAGGAGGTAGGGCCTCCCTAGAGTCTGCGTCAGACTAGTAGCCTATGTGTCATGATCCAATTTCTTGAGTCATGATGACACCTACATTAACCCACCAGTAGGTAAGCCAAACCATAGCCCAAAATGTTAGTAATGGGCTAATTGGTGAAAGGTAAGATAAATACTGAAAAAAGACATATAATAGGTTTGTAAGCAAAATAAATAAAAGGTCAACAAGGTAAATATCAAGGAGAAAGAGAGAGAGAGAGAGAGAGAGTGCATAATAGAATATCCCATTACCAAGTGAGGTTGGTACAAGAGCCACTAAATCTAAAAGAATAAGAGTACTAACTAGTATCCAAAATATTAGAATAGCCTCGATAACTAAAGACTGTTCAAAAGTAATGGAAGGAGAGTGAATTAACTCAGGATCTGAAAGCTCACCCTATCTTTGAATCCTGAGCAAGCTGAATAGTACGTCAGTGGCAGTGACTCATACCCAAATCTGCATAAAAAAATGCAGAAGTGTAGTATGAGTACAAAAATAATGGGTACTCAGTAGACATCATCGGCCAACTGAGCTATCATAATAACATTATGATGAAATGCGAGAAAGTAACTAAGTCATGGATAAGTCTAAATCTGAAATAAATACTCCAAATCAGTGTAATTTAATAATTATATAAGAACTAGTAAATTAAGATATAGATAGTCTAATTATAACCTAACTGGATCCCCATAAGCCCAGAAGGTATAAACAAGTAGGGAAGTAACCCAACTGAGCCCCCATAAGTTTGGTGAATGCAATCAAGGAAGAGAGTACTGATAATCATAACATTCAATAATTAACAGTGAAACCATACCTGAGATTTCCTTCAAATTATAATGCCGGACTTGAACTAGAATTGAAGAATGATATCACAGTAACAATGCCATACACATATCACAATTGTCGAACTTGAACCAAAGTTAATAAGTAAGTCTCAAATAATAATAAATTGAAGCCATAGACTCTTGAAAGACCATTTGTAATATCAAATTACCATCTTCAACGAGAGGTTTACAAGAGTAGCCAGGTTTGATCAATAAGTCTAATAAATAAGATTAAGGGCCAACCGCATTCAAGTTTTGGTGTTTCAACTAATCGAAAATCGATGTGGAGCCGAAGTCACCTAAAAATCCAAGAATTTCCTAAGAAAGCTCAAGAAGGTCCCCTACGTCTACAAGGAGCTAAATTAATTACTCCAACTATAAGGAGGGCCGACGGGGCCTGTTATTAATCCTGAAAACCCACACTAAGGAAAACACCTAACCTAACTTAGACTAGGATCTTACAATTTTACCCTAAGGTGTGAGTAAGTCAAGACTAAGCTAAAAGGGTTATTATAATCATTTAAAAGGGTGAAGAGGTCAAATTCAACTAAAAGGACCCCAAAACGGCTAACTTTAACCCATGAATTACTAAAATAATAGCCAAGTCGTAAAACCTTACCCATCGCTAGCATAATATCACACTAATACTGTAACACCCCGTATCCTACATACACTAGTTCTACTTATATGTCACTTGATAAAACCTTATAGTACGGGTAATGGACTCGGTTTCCTATATGACTAGCGACGAAAAGATGGGTTGGTAGGAACTGCCCATACATTTTAATGTGACACGACTAAGTTAACGTTGATGAAACTATTTAAACTTGGGATCGAGATTAGGTATTTGGATTTAAATTTTAAAGTGACCAAGTGTACACAAGCTGTAAGTTAAATTAAAGGGATTAAGAACCGAAAATGGAATTAACTATTGAGGTGCTTGCTTGACTTAATTAAGCTAGTAGGTGAATCACCTACTTGAGATATATGGACCAAGTTAATGGACCCAAGGTTATGGATCAGATTTGGGCCAATTTAAATGTTCCAAAGAGGTGTATTACCTACTTAAGCTATTGGGCTGCATTTGGACATATATTAATGGACACAATTGAGGCCCAGAACTAAGTACACAAAATGGGAAAGATGACCAGCCCAATACCTAATCATCACCTACTTAGACTATTGGACCAAATCGAGGCATATTAATGGATTCATTTGAGGCCCAAATTAAAGGGAAGGATGACCAGCCCAACACCTAAGATTTACTACCCAAACTAAGTACATAAAATGGGAAAAATGACTAATCCAACACCTAAGATTTACTAAGGCCCAACATAACATGATCCAACTAGAAATAGACCAAATAGGTGGGATGTTTTGGACAGCTTAAGTAGACCAAGTAGGTGCATCACCTACTTGGGCTTTTTGAGCAGCTTAAAGAGCCAAGTAGGTGCATCACCTACTTGGACTATGTTTGACCAATATGTGGCTGGAAATGAGCCTAAAAAGGTAGTCTAGAAGCCTCCTTAAAAGATCAATATTGTCTGATCTCTTTACTCATTTTAACATACCAAATTTCTGATTTAATTCCAAAACTCTCTCCTCTCTTTCAAACCCTAACCAGCCATCCCTATTTCCCTTTAGGTTTCTTGGACAAATCATCCACTTTGCAAGCTTTGGTAAGTGTTTATACTTATAGCTTAGTGTAATATTTGCATAAGGGAGTATAGAAAGCATGTTCTTTATGTTTAAAAAGGATAGGGCAGTCCCCTTTAATTGTGACAGTCCACTTGTGTTTGGTTTTAAAGGATTTGCCCTCCTTGTGGTTTAAACTTCTAAAGGAGCTTAAAGTATTGAAGAAATTAAGTTGGAGGTATGAAATTTTAGTAGGTTAGGTTGAGGTTCTGTCCCTAATTGTTCCTTTTTGTGTACATCTTGGTGGAAATGTTTATACGTAATATATGTGGGACGTTTGGTGTAGTGAAAAGAGAATACTCTCTTGTTATGTTAAAGTAAATTTTGAAACCATTGTGGACTGTTTTTGATGTTATTGTGGAAGACATTTAGGTGTCTTGATGGGATAAATATGTGGAGTTGCATTGAGGTGGTAATGTGAAGTATGAACTTGGTAGGAAATCCTATAGGTTTGTAACATTTATGTTGGTTTGTGGACTGTTTTGGTGGTATTGTTGTGGTGAGGTAGTAGGTTATAGAGTAAGGGGGTGGAATAAGGTTATATGGCAGTATAAAGAAGGGGGGAGTGATACACCATGTGTTTAGGAAGTTGGACTATTTTTACTTCCTGTTAAGTAACTAATTACCGTTTTGTAAACTTGTAATGTAATTAGCTTTTAATGTTAGTTTTATTATGTACGTAAATTGTAGAGTAACACTTAAAGGAAGAGCTGAATTGTTATAGTCACGTGGTGGGAAGATAAGGTATGTAAGGTTACTCTTTTCCATATCCTTTGGTATCGTATACTGTCTACATAGTTAATGACCTTGTTTCCACTCCGAAATGTTCTAAAGTACCTCAATACATGTTTATTATCAAGTTCCAGGTGTTCTCTTTTGTTGTTCCAAAAATATTCAATAATTTTACAACCACCACTATAACAACTTTGAAGATTAAACACATTAAACGACTCGATACGGGTGGCAGCTCTAGGGGCAAAAACCTAGCTCGAGCCGATCCCGATTTGTTATTTATGGGTGTAAGCACCAAGGGTGAAAGCCTAGCATGGGCCGATCCCAGATTATTTACCACTGATCAGTTGGGTACGTATATGGCATGGCTTATCAAGATTATAAAGTAAAAAGGAAAGAAATGAATGTAATATACATGGTTCTACAGATACCGATAGATGGTAGTTCAGTATCATTAACTATTTGCTTGTACCCAATTTCATTTAAGCTTTTGTATTATGTACAATTGCTTTGAGCCTTATATACTCAGTACATTTGTCACGCCCCGAATTCCAACGGGGCGGATTGGCACCCGAAGCCGTTAATTCCCGAGAGAACCAATCTTCATTCATATACACTCATTCACATGTCACTCAATAAGCATCACCATCACATAGATATATACGATGCCAATAGCAGAAGTCATGGAAAAACATGTGATATATATTAAACTTGGCCGTTGGGGACACCAAGTCAAAAGTATACGTTTCTTACATCTCCTTCATTTATCCCACAACATCTGCAAAGCCTCTACAGATACATGGACATAACCAGCCTAAAGTCGGGAGAAGTCCTCAGTTTATACAACATTTACAATACCAAAACAAATTGACATAGTAACTCGAAAAGCCCTGAACCAACTGGAGCTCACCAATGATCGGCAAATGATCTGCAACCTATTGTGGAGGTCTACTAGCACCTGTACCTGCAGAAAGTAAGGTAAGTCCCCCAAGGGACGTCAATACGAAGAATGTACTGAGTATTTAAGACTATAAGATATAAGGACTTTAATGAAATTAAGTACAAGTGGGTG
Source organism: Capsicum rhomboideum (assembly GCA_031232105.1). NCBI lineage: Eukaryota > Viridiplantae > Streptophyta > Magnoliopsida > Solanales > Solanaceae > Capsicum > Capsicum rhomboideum. The sequence goes on along the minus strand of CP124713.1, from coordinate 83,283,618 downwards.
GGCAATATAGATTAGCCACCAGAATATACATGTGTGAAGTCATATACATTGCATTCATTTCTTTCATTTTTGTTCATATCATTGTCACAATCAGTCATAAAATATTATTCATATAATCTTTCGGGATCGCCTCTAGCTAGGCTTACACCCCTTGAGTTGCCACCCATTCGGGATCGCCTCTAGCTAGGCTTACGCCCCTTCGAGTTGCCACCCGTTTCCAATAATCCTTCGAGATCGCCTCTAGCTAGGCTTAAACCCCTTTTAGTTTCCACCCGTACTCAATATTCATTCGGGATCGCCCCTAGCTAGGCTATTCGCCCCTTTGGGTTGCCACCCGTACTCAACAAGTATGCATTTCTTCAATTCTTTTATTATAAGAGTGATATGTTATTGGTTGTAACATTGTTGGAACTTTGGAACAATAGTCAATGAATAAGAGACATGTGAATAATAATAGATGACAACATGAAATGATATACCTTAGAACATTTCAGAATGGAACAAGTACAATGACAATGTGAACAATATGTGCTGCAGAAGGATACGAAAAGAGTAACCTTACATACCTTATCTTCCCAATATGAATACACAGTCCTATATGTGAATACAATAATACATCTCCATCCTTACATTTTAATCTACAACACAAGTACATAACGGAGCTCACGTTAACAACTAACTACCTTACAAGCGCATAATGACAATGAGTTACATGATTGCCCTATAATATTATTTCATCCTTTACAATACCATTCACGGCATTGTCATACCAACAATACCACAACATTCCATACATTTACCAAGACGTCATAAACCAATAGCATGTCACACCAAGTTTATCCTTTACGCTTCTTTATTAATACTACGTCACAATTACTCCATCAAGTCACCTCAATACGTTCATAACAACAATCCCACAACATTCCCATAAGTTATACACATAGAAAAAAAACAAGTTAAGGACATAGCCACACCATACATGTTGATATTTCATCCACACGGTTCACTTCCATCAAAACCTCAAGTCTCCTTTCAAGTTCAAATCCCATAGATGACGCATCTTTTAGCAAAAAGCAAAAATGCACCACTCAACACTTTTAGACATACCATCATGATCTATACAATCTCTCATGCATATAATATATTAAATCACAAGAATAAACACTTACCCAAGCTTGAAAAATGATGATCTTGTCCAAAGAGATGGCTTAGGGTTTTGAGAGCTAAAAGGAAAATCTTGGAAATGTCTAGAATGGCATGTTTGTTTATGTGAATAAAAATCTGATTTTTCCTTGTCTTATAGCCCCTCAAGTTATCCTTAGCCAATTCTTGGTATTAAATGCCATGTTTACGTGGTCAACATGGAAGAATGGGTCATTTGCCCTTTTGGGCCATGTCTTTTGGCTTCATTTTAGGACTCATAGACTAATGGTCGGAGAAAAAATTTGGCAAAAAGCACCCTGTCACGCTACCTGGCGTGCCCCTATGCTGCCTATGCCAAAAAAATTTCTGGCAAAGACGGCCTGTCACACTGCCTGGAATGCCCCTGTGCCAAAAATATTTCGGCCAAAAGCGGCCGGGCACGCCCCACACTTAAAATATGATTTTCTTCTTTTCTTTGACTTTTCTTTGCGGACATTAGCACAATATCAAATACTCCATCAAAGCAATACAAGATACTTACTTATTGCTCTCAACACAAAGGTAAACATGGTTCAAATAAGGCATATAAACCCTAGAACACCAATCGAGTAGGGTCGGAAATGTACGAGGTGTTACAATATTATTTCATACTGACGTCCCTCTTGGGGGACCTACCTTTCATGCCGCAGGCACCGGAGCTAGTAGATCTCACCAGTAGGAGTACCGGACATCTAAAGGATTTTGGTGAGCTCCAGGTTGATTCAGGGCTTTCCAAGTCAGTTGTTTATATTTTTGGGTTTGTGTAGTAGTTATATGTAAGGTGGGGACCTGTCCTGACCTTAACTAAGTCTATGTATCTTCTAGAGGCTTTGTAGACATTGTAAAGTTAAGCATGGTAGTGTCTTGACTTTTAGAAATTATGGTCCCAATGGCCAAGTTCGGTATATCTATTTTGTGTTTACCTACTTGGTTTACTTTATCGATACATCTTGTCCATACTCTACATCACATTTGTTAGCTCCATTACATGTATAAGAAGTATATGATCATAGGTTGGTTCTCTCGGGCCTTTACGGCTACGGGTGCCAGTCCGCCCTAATGGGATTTGAGGCATGACAAAAGTGGTATCAGAGCAGGTCGTCCTAGGGAGTCTACAAAGCCGTGTCTATGTAGAGTCTTGCTTATGGGTGTGTTGTGCACCACATCTATAAGTAGGAGGCTACGGGAAATTTAGGATTTGTTTCTTTTTCTTCATTTATTATATCGTGCTATAGAGCCAATGATATAGGTTGATTTGTATTTAACCTTAAATAATTTTTTTCTCTATATAGTGAAAATGTCGATTACAATGAGCAAGAATAAAAATAAGCAGGTGGATATGGCCACTGGAGAAGGGACTAGCAAGTCACCACCTAAACGAACTAATCAAAGTGAAACTGAAGATGAGTTTGTATCCCGGACTTCTTCTACTCTTCCATCTCCAGAAGAGCTAAGAAGGAGATGAGTACTCCCAGAATCACCTATTAATACCAGTGAGCAAGATTTAAGGAATGCGGTGCAATTGTTGACTCGTATAGTTGCTGTACAAGGTCAAGGACAAGCTGGTCCAACTATAGGTATAGGTGGTACAGATAGGGCAGCTAGTCTACGAACACAGGATTTTCTCAAATTGGATCCTCCCACATTCACCGGATTAGATTTTAATGAAGACCCACAAGATTTTATAGATCAAATCCAAAGAGCTTTGGATGTCATGCATGTATTTGGTATAGAGGAAGTTGAGCTTGCAACGTATAGATTAAAAGGGGAGGCTATATTATGGTATAAAGATTGGAAATGATCGAGAGGAACTGGTGCACTTTTAGCTAGTTGGGAAGAGTTTAAAACGGTATTCCTTGATCATTACCTTCCATTTGAGATCTGATAGGATCATGCAGATCAGTTTTTAAATCTTCGTCAAGGTAATATGAGCGTGAGGGAGTACAGTTTTCAGTTTAACTCTTTGGCTAGGTATGCTCCTAATGTAGTAGCTACTATGGATAATAGAGTTCATCGATATGTGGATAGATTGGATCCATACTTGGTTAGGGATTGTACTATTGTTTCTTTGAATAGAGATATTGATATAGCAAGAATACAAGCTTTTGCACAAAAAATGGAGGATCAGAGGCAAAGGAGAAGAACAAAAGAATTTGAAAGAGGACCTTCCAAGATGGCTAAACCTACGGTGAAGTTCATGGCATCCCAAGGAGAGTTTAGGCCTCGGTTTCTTAATAGACCACCTAGGCCATCACCTACCTACTTGACAGCAAGTGCTCCACCCTGATTCCAAGGCTTTAAGGCCAACCGATTTGGGTAAATAAGTGAAATTCAAGGTTCATAGATATCAGGGTATCAAGAACAAGGGAGTATGATCTAATCAAGGACTCCTCATCAGCCATGTAGGCAGTGTAGGAAGCTTCATTTAGGTTCATGTCGGTTTGGGATGGATGTTTGCTTTTGGTGTATTATGTCGGGGCATATGATGAGAGAGTGCCCACAGAGGGGCACGGGTAGTATGACATGACCTACTAGATCAGCCATTGCATCATCATCATTGGTTCCTTTCTTAGGTAGAGGTGTACAACCTACTGGTCGTGGAAGAGGTAGTAAACGAGTAGCTAGTTCTAGTGGAGCCCAGAATCGTACCTATGCTTTAGCTGATCGAAAAAATTCAGAGGCTTCTCCTGATGTGGTTACAGGTACATTATCCATCTTTTCACATAATGTATATGCATTAATTGATCCGGGTTCTACACTATCGTATGTCACTCCATTGATTGCTGAAAAATTTGAAAGAACACCGAAATTATTAGTTAAGCCATTTAAAGTGTCTACACCGGTTGGTGAATCTATTATAGCTAGAAGAATTTATCGTAATTGTATAGTTACTTTTTGTGACCATGACACATTTGTCGACCTTGTTGAGCTAGAAATGGTGGACTTTGATGTTATAATGGGTATGAATTGGTTGTCTTCTTGTTATGCTACAGTAGATTGCCGAGTTAAGAAGGTACATTTTCATTTCCCACAAGAGACAGTTCTTGAATGGAGGAGTAATGTTGGAATGCCAAAAGGTAAGTTTATTTCTTATCTTAAGGCAAAGAAGATGATATCTAAGGGGTACATATGTTACCTAGTAAGGGTGAAAGATACAGATGTGGAGCCACTGAATCTTCAATCTGTTCCAGTGGTAAATGAATTTCTTGATGTATTTCGTGAAGATCTCTCAGGTTTGCCCCCAGAACAAGAAGTAGGGTTTGGTATTGATGTGATTCCAGGTACTCAACCTATCTATATTCCTCCATATAGAATGGCCCCGATAGAATTACGGGAATTGAAGGAGCAATTAAAAAACTTGCTAGAAAAGGGATTCATAAGGCCTAGTATATCCCCGTGGGGTGCACCAATGTTATTTGTACGCAAGAAAGATGGCACGTTGAGAATGTGTATTGATTACCGGCAATTGAATAAAGGGACAATTAAGAACAAATATCCCCTCCCTAGAATTGATGATTTGTTTGATCAATTACAAGATGCTAAATATTTCTCCAAGATTGAATTGAAGTCGGGTTACCATCAAGTAAAGGTCAGAGAGGGAGATATACCCAAGATAACTTTTCAAACACGATACGGTCATTATGAGTTTTTAGTTATGTCCTTCGGGCTAACAAATGCACCAGAAACTTTTATGGATCTGATGAATACGGTGTTCAAATCGTTTTTAGACGTATTCATGATAGTGTATATAAATGATATTCTTGTCTATTCAAGATCAAAAGAGGACCATGCTAGTCACTTACGACAGGTGTTGCAGATTCTTCGTGATCGTAAGTTATTTGCAAAGTTCTTTAAATGAGAGTTTTGGTTAAAATCTGTAGCATTCTTGGGTCATATTGTATCTGATGAAGGAATAAAAGTTGATACTCAAAAGATAGAAGCTGTGAAGAACTGGCTAAGACTACAATGCCTATAGAGATACGTAGTTTCCTCGGATTGACAGGTTATTATAGAAGGTTTGTTGAAGGATTTTCTTCTATTGTTGCACCATTAACAAAGCTAACACACAAGGCAACCAAGTTTCAATGGAACGATGTATGTGAAAAGAGTTTCCAAGATCTGAAGAATAAGTTGACTTCTACAACTGTATTGATACTTCCAGAAGGCACAGAAGGGTATGCAGTGTATTATGATGCTTCAAGAGTTGGCTTAGGATGTGTATTGATGTAGCATGGTAAAGTGAGAGCTTATGCCTCAAGATAATTATGGCCTCATGAGAAAAATTATCTGACATATGATCTTGAGCAAGCAGCAGTAGTATTTGCTTTAACGATATGGCACCACTACTTGTATGGGGTTCATGTTGACATATATACTGACTATAAGAGTTTGCAATATATCTTTAAGCAGAAGGACCTAAATTTGATGCAGGAGGTGGCTTGAACTATTAAAAGACTATGATATTGATATTTTACATCATCCGGGGAAAGCTAATGTGGTAGCTGATGCACTAAGTCGTAAGGCAATAGGAAGCACTTATGGCCAGCTCATAGAAAGACAAGGGATAATCAAAGATCTACATCAACTAGATAGCTTAGGGGTTCGACTTCTTGAAACTCCAAATGAAGGAGTTATTGTGCAAAATGTGGTAGAATCTTTATTAGTAGCTGAGGTGAAAGAGAAGCAGTATGCAGACCCTATTCTATTACAGGTTAACGAGAATGTACAACAAGGTATGATAGAGGCATTCAAGCTTACACAAGAGGGAGTATTGCAGTGACAAAACAGATTGTGTGTACCTAATGTAGATGGGCTAAGAAAGAGAATTATGACAGAAGCTCATCATTCAAGGTATTCTATCCATCCGGGATCAACTAAAATGTACCATGATCTAAAAGGAATATATTGGTGGGGTGACATGAAGAAGAACATTATAGAATTTGTAGCCCAATGTCCAAATTGTCAACAAGTAAAAGTAGAGCATCAGAAACCTGGAGGTTATATGCAACGTATGGATCTTCCAATTTGGAAGTGGGACATGATAAATATGGATTTCATCATTGGTTTACCTCGTACATTTAGGAAATTTGATTCCATATGGGTGATGGTTGACAGACTTACCAAGTCAGCACACTTCTTACCTGTTAAGACTACTTATACAGCGGAAGAGTATGCGAAATTGTCTATTAAAGAGATATCTCGACTATACGGAGTTTGAATCTCTATTATATCTGATAGGGGAGCTCAATTTACTGCAAAATTTTGGAAGTCTTTTTAGAGGAGTTTGGGTACACAAGTGAATTTAAGTATAACTTTTCACCCTCAGACAGATGAACAGGTAACGTACCATAAAAATGTTTGAAGATATGCTGCGAGCTTGTGTATTAGACTTTAAAGGTAGTTGGGATGCTCATTTACCTCTTATTGAGTTTGCTTACAATAATAGCTATCATTCAAGTATCAAGATGGCGCCTTATGAAGCTTTATACAGGAGAAAATGTAGGTCACCGATTGGGTGGTTTGAAGTAGGTGATACTATTTTATTTGGACTAGATCTTGTTCATCAAGACATGGAAAAGGTTAAGGTGATACAACAATGGCTAGGAACAGCCCAAAGTCGACACAAATCAAATACCAATGTTAGAAGAAGGGGGCTAGAATTTGCTATTGTAACACCCCGTATACTCCCAACCCTATGTGATGACATTGAACAATGGTTACTTAGGTGTCGAGATGCCATGAGTATGTAATTTGTAATGTTAGTGATGAAAAAATTGAAATTTGGCCTCATATATGTGATTAGCCCTTCGTAGGAGGTGTTTTATGATTTTTGTAGAGCATTTGTGGGGTTAAAAATGAGGCTTGGAGGGCCTCTAAACAAATGATATTAAATATAACAAGTAAGTTAAAGAATAGGACTTGAAGTATCTAACCAAACCCGCGAAGAAAAGTCGAAAAATGAAATTTTCAAAAAAATTGGAGTGGGGCGCGCTAGAGGGCGTGCCACACCGTTCTGGGCTAAAATTTTTAGTCTATAGGCATCAATATGGTTCCCCCAAGGGCGTGTCAGGGTGGTTTTTCCCATTTTTCGAAAGTTGGAATTTTTCTAAGTCCCAAGGGTGCCCGGGGACGTACCGGGCCCATTTTTTCCACGTTTCTTTTACAACCATGAGAAGATAAATGGAATGAGTAAATAATTATATTGGTATGATGAAATTACTCGAGAACGAATTTGACATCAAAATGCCGATTTTACCCTTGTAGTCAAAATAAGCCATACGTGGCTAGAATTGCTTGTTTTTGGGATTGAGGCTATGAGTGTGAATTGCGTGAGTGGGAATATTGTCATAATGCGTATGAAATGAATTAAACATGAGAAATTATTGATTTTATTGGGTTAAGTGAATTGGGCTCAAAAGAGGCCCAAAATGAGGCAAAAGACATGGGCCAAGAATGGGTCAAATGACCCATTCTTCCTTTGACTAATCAATAATTGAGAAAGGTGGATAAAGAGGACTTCAAGGCTCTATAAAAGGGGCACAAAAATCAGATTTTAAACCACAAAAGACACATGCTTTTCTATCTTTTTTCTAGAATTCTCAAGAAAGCTTCTTTGGCTCTCAAAACCCTAAGGCACTTCTTGGAGCAAGATCATCATTTTTCAAGCTTGGGTAAGTGATTATTCTTATGGATTAATATATTACATGCATGTAAGAGTATGTATATCATATTGGTTATGCTTGGAAGTGTTGGATATGGCACTTTGTGTTTTTGTGAAAGATGTGTTATCCATGAGATTTACACTTGAAATATGACTTGTGATTTTGATGAAAGAGCATGGTATGGATGAAATAACAACATGTATGGTGTAATTATGTTATTAAAATTGTTAGTTTAGTATAAGTGTAAATTATGGGATTTTGGCCGATTTGTTGTTGTAAGGTGAATTGAAGTAAATTGATGGAATAATTGTGATGTTGTGGTGATGGAGAAGTGTGAAGTATGAACTTGGTGTGACATGCTATTGGTTATCATGTATTGGTCAATGTATGGAATATTGTGGGATTATTGGTACAATAATTTCATAAATAGTATTGTCAAGGGGGAATTGACATGTTAAAGCCAAACATGTGACTTATTGTTATTGTATGCCATTGTAAGGTAATTGGTGGTTAATGTTGGTTTCGTTATGAACTTGTGTTGTAGAGCGAAACACAAGGATGGATCGGTACTATTGTATGCACACTTAAGATTGTAGAATCGTATTGAGAATACAAGGTATGTAAGGTTACTCTGTCCGTATCTTTTCACTTGTCCTATTTTGAAATGTGCTATGGTATCCTATATCCGGTTATCAATGGTCATTATCACATAGTTCCTACTCATTGATCAATTGTGAACCACATGTCTCATATTCATGGTTAATGTTCCAAAAGTCCAATAAGGTTATGTTCAAATGTTCCAATAGTGATTATACTCATGTCTCTTGTTCATGGATTATTGTCCAATGGTTCCAATGGTGTTATGGTTCTAATAATGTTATGTTTCTCACAATTTTTATTTACATGTCCCTCACTCATTGGTTAATGATCCAAAGCTTCACGTAAAGTGTCAGAACGTTGAAAGTTCTAAAAGAACTATCTCAAGAGAGTAATAATGTAAGAGAATCTATTTATTCTTGAATAGCATTTTCCAATAATGTCATGTTCCAAAGCATAAGGATATTATGATTATCCTTGTACCAATCTCATAAGAGTAATAAGAGAGGTGATGTGCAAGTTAGTATAATTATTTCCTCATGAGTGAAGATGTCAATCTCTTGAAGGAAAGGAGTGAAGTGAGATGTGTATATAAGTGTGTGCTTTAATGTCATGATTTTTAGCGTGTCACTCTCATAACTATGTAAGGGGGTATAATATTGTAAAGAAGTAATGCGCATGGTTACTATATGTTTCGGTGAGTATGGATCACATTCTAGAGAGTATAAGTTCAATATAGAATAATCTCAATATTATGCTTTGTTATTTATTATAGCCCACCAAAGGTGTAGGTCCGGTATCATATACTTACTTATATAAGATCTCATAAGATTAGTGAAAAAGGTAAAGTGCGAGCTAATATATCTATCCCTCACAAGTTAAGGTGTTAATCTCATGAAGTATAAGAGTGAGGTAAAGCATTTTTGTGTGTTCAAATAGTGTCATGATTTTCAATATATCAATCTCTCATAAGTGAATAAGTCAATCTCTCCCAAACAAGAAGTGAATAAAGATGTGTATATGTTAACCCACCATAGAGTGGATGTATGCTAACCCACCATGAGAGTGGATGTATGTTAACCCACCATGGAGTGGATGTATGTTAACCCACCATGAGAGTGGATGTATGTTAACCCACCATGAGAGTGGATGTACGTTAACCCACCATGAGAGTGGATGTATGTTAACCCACCATGAGAGTGGACGTATGTTAACCCACCATGAGAGTGGATGTACGTTAACCCACCATAGAGTGGATGTATGCTAACCTACCATGAGAGTGGATGTAGGTTAAACCACCAATAGGGTGGATGTACGTTAATAGAGTGGATGTATGTTATATTATTAAACCACCGATAGAATAGATGTATGTTATATTGTTACCCCATCCCTAGAGTGGATGTGTGTGGATGAGTGTTACTCTTTTACAACCTACTAACCAAGTAGATGAACAATAGTGGTAATGAACATAGAAGCAAGAAAGAATCTCTTGCATATAGAAGAATCTATTGGAGGCAAGTCTCTTGAGTAAAGGTAATTCCCCTTGAAGAAGAGTAATTATAAAAGATATTATATAAAATGATGGTTTATCCACATTGACTATTCTTTCATATTTCATTCTATTGATATTCTCATGTATGATGCTATTTCTTATAAGCCTTACATACTCAGTACATTCTTCGTACTGACCCCCTCGGGGGACTTACCTTACATGTTGCAGGTGCAGGCATTAGTAGACCTCCTCCGTAGACTGCGGTTCATTTGCAGAGTTTTGGTGACCTCCAGTTGGTTCGGAGCCTCCTGAGTCATAGTTGTATATTTGTTTTGGTGTTATAAATGTTGTATAAGGCGGGGACTTGTCCCTACTGTTAGTTGGTCTTGTAAATGCATCTGTTAGAGGCTTTTGTAGACATATGTGGGTATATGGATGTAAGAGAAAAATGTCCGTTTTGACTTGATGGCCCCAACGGCCAAGTTTTATAAATATACATGTATAGCATATGTTCCATGTTCATGTCTTCCGCACAGTTGCATGAGGTATAATAAGATTCATATGAGAATATGTATACGAAGTTTCATGAGCAAAGATTGGTTCTCTCAGTCCATATCGGCTTCGGGTGCCAGTCCGACCCAAATGGGATTTTGGTCGTGACAAAAGTGGTATCAGAGCAGGTCGTTCTAAGGGTGTCTACAAAGCCGTGTCTGAGTAAAGTCTTACTTATCGATGTGTTGTGCACCACATTTATAAGTAGAAGGCTACGGGACATTTAGGATGTTGTTTCTTTTCTTCATTCTAGATCGTGCAATAGAGTCAGTGTTGTAAGTTAAATTGTATCTTACCATGGTGATTGTTTTTCTTTGGTATAGTAAACATACCAATCACGCGAGGAGGTAGAGGTAAAGGGAAACAAGTAGATATGCCTGTTGAAGAAGGAATGAGTAGATTACCACCTGACCAAGTTATTCAAGGTGGAGCTAACGCTGAAATTGCATCGCGGTCTTCTTCTACCTTTCCAGCTCCGGAAGAGCTAATAGGTAGAGAAGTACCCGCAGAACCACTAATGAATGCCACGGATCAAGATTTAAGAAATACCGTACATATGTTTACACAGTTAGTGGTTGCACAAACCCAGGGACGAACTGGTCCAATAGTAAATAAAGATGACGCGGCTAGAGCAGCTAGTCGGCGTACACAGGACTTTCTAAAATTAGACCCTCCCATATTCACAGGGTCCGATCCGAAAGAAGATCCACAGGATTTCGTGGACCCAAGTTCAAATAGCACTAGAGGTGATGCACGTAACAGGTGTAGAAACGGTTGAGCTAGCAGCTTATAGACTGAAGGGCAAGGCTATCTTGTGGTATGAGGACTGTAAAAGATCAAGGGGTATTGATGCACTCCCAGCTGGTTGGGAAGAATTTAAATTGTCATTCCTTGATCATTACCTCCCATATGAGATTCGGGAGGCACGTGCAGACCAATTTCTAAATTTGTGTCAAGGAAATATGAGTGTTAGAGAATACAGTTTACAGTTTAATTCCTTGGCTAGATATGCTCCAAATGTAGTAGCCACCATGGAAGATAGAGTCCATCGATATGTGGACAGATTTGAGCCTTATTTGGTACAAGACTGCACTATTGCTGCCTTAAATTGAGATATGGATATAGCTAGAATACAGGTCTTTACGCAGAAAATGGAGGACCAAAGGCAAAGAAGAAAGACGCAGAAATCTGAGGAAGGGCCATCAAAAAGGGCTAGACCTATGGGGCAGTCTATGGTATCCCCAGGAGAATCTGAATCTCGAATGTTACCGCCTAGACCCTCATCCTCTTATTCCACAACAGGTGCTCATTCTCAATTCTGAGGGTCTAGAGGTGGTCTATCTGAACAGAGTAGTGGAATTCATGGATCATAGGCAACTAGATTTTCTCGTCAGCTGTGCCCGCACTGTGGGAGATTTCATGCAGGCGAATGCCGGTTTGATACGAATGTTTGCTTTGTGTGTAGTAGGCCAGGACATATGATAAGAGAGTGCCCACAGAGGCCCAAGGATAGTGTGACATGACCTACTGGTCGTGGTAGAGGTGCCAGAGGAGCAGCCAGTTCCAGTGGAACTCAAAATCGCACCTATGCTTTAGTGTACCGGCCGGATGCGGAGGCATCTCCTGATGAAGGTACAGGTATGTAGGTATAATACCATATTTTTACGTGATATATGTGTATTGACTGAACCGAGCTCTACTCTATCGTATGTTACTTCATCGACTATTACGAATCTAATGGGACACTGGGGTTATTAGTTAAGTCAATGGAAATATCTCTATCTGTCGGTAAATTAAGTATAGTGAAAGGCACATCTCATAATGGTATAGTAGATGTTTGTGAGTATGGATGATTAAGTACTCTTAAAAGTGTTACTCATGAAAGGTATAATGGAATTCAGAAAGAAGGGAAAAATTGACCCTACACAACATGCCATGTGAAAGTGTTGAAAGTGTATAAGAGTTTCCTTTCATATTGTTCCCATTAGAAATATACAAAGTTCGGGGGATCTCACTAGGAAAAGATATCTATTGCTATGCTAAACCGTCAAGTGTGAAGGTTAATAAATAAAGACGTACTTTCTGAAAAAGTTCTTTGGGGAAATCAACAAGTCGAGGAGATCGCATGGGAAGTTAGAAAAAATAAAAATAAAAAAAATGATGAAATCGACGTACGCATATTGTTTCAAATGGAAGAAAAATTTCAAAGTGTGGAAGTAGACCTATAACAAGTAAATATCCATGAGCCTTAAGTGTTTATACGTACATATGCTAATATAGAGATGCATTTGTTATAATTAAAGCGACATCGTTAACATTAGAGGACGAATGTTTCCAAGGGGAGGGGGGGGGGGGAGGGAGAATGTAACACCCCATATACTCCCAACCCTATGTGATGACGTTGAACAATGGTTACTTAGGTGTCGAGATTCCATGAGTATGTAATTTGTAATGTTAATGATGAGAAAATTAAAATTTGGCCTCTTACATGTGATTAGCCCTTCGTAGGAGGTGTTTTGTGATTTTCGTGGAGCATTTGTGGGGTTAAAAACGAGGCTTGTACGACCTCTAAACAAAGGATATTAAAGGTAAGAAGTAAGTTAAAGAATAGGACTTGAAGTATCTAACCAAACCCGCGAAGAAAAGTTGAAAAACAAAATTTTCAAAAAAATTAGAGTGGGGCGTGCTAGAGGGCGTGACACGCCGCTATGGGATAAAATTTTTAGTCCAGAGGCATAAAGATGGCACGCCCAAGGGTGTGTTAGGGTGATTTACCCATTTTCCGAAAGTTGAAATTTTCTAAGTCCCAAGGGTGCCCGGGGACGTACCGGGCCGATTTTCGCCACGTTTTGTTTTACAACCATGAGAATATACATGGAATGAGTAAATAATTATATTGGTATGATGAAATTACTCGATAACGAATTTGACATCAAAATGACAATTTTACCCTTGTAGTTAAAATAAGCCATACGTGGCTAGAATTGCTTGTTTTTGGGATTGAGGCTACGAGTATGAATTGCATGAGTGGGAATATTGTCGCAATGCATATGAAATGAATTAAACATGAGAAATTATTGATTTTATTGGGTTAAGTGAATTGGGCTCAAAAGAGGCCCAAAATGGGGCAAAAGACATGGGCCAAGAATGGGTCAAATGACCCATTCTTCCTTTGACTAATCAATAATTGAGAAAGTTGATAAAAAGGACTTCAAGGATCTATAAAAGGGGAACAAAAATCAGATTTTAACCCACAAAAGACACATGCTTTTCTATCTTTTTTCTAGAATTCTCAAGAAAGCTTCTTTGGCTCTCAAAACCCTAAGGCACTTCTTGGAGCAAGATCATCATTTTTCAAGCTTGGGTAAGTGATTATTCTTATGGATTAATATATTACATGCATGTAAGAGTATGTATATCATATTGGTTATGCTTGGAAGTGTTGGATATGGCACTTTGTGTTTTTGTGAAAGATGTGTTATCCATGAGATTTACACTTGAAATATGACTTGTGATTTTGATGAAAGAGCATGGTATGGATGAAATAACAACATTTATGGTGTAATTATGTTATTAAACTTGTTAGTTTAATATAAGTGTAAATTATGGGATTTTGGCCGATTTGTTGTTGTAAGGTGTAATGAAGTAAATTGATAGAATAATTGTGATGTTGTGGTGATGAAGAAGTGTGAAGTATGAACTTGGTGTGACATGCTATTGGTTATCATGTATTGGTCAATGTATGGAATATTGTGGGATTATTGGTACAATAATTTCATAAATGGTATTGTCAAGGGGGAATTGACATGTTAAAGCCAAACATGTGACTTATTGTTATTGTATGCCATTGTAAGGTAATTGGTGGTTAATGTTGGTTTCGTTATGAACTTGTGTTGTAGAGCGAAACACAAGGACGGAGCGGGACTATTGTATGCACACTTAAGATTGTAGAATCGTATTGAGAATACAAGGTATGTAAGGTTACTCTATCCGTATCTTTTCACTTGTCCTATTCCGAAATGTGCTAAGGTATCCTATATCCGGTTATCAATGGTCATTATCACATAGTTCCTACTCATTGATCAATTGTGAACCACATGTCTCATATTCATGGTTAATGTTCCAAAAGTCCAATAAGGTTATGTTCAAATGTTCCAATAGTGATTATACTCATGTCTCTTGTTCATGGATTATTATCCAATGGTTCCAATGGTGTTATGGTTCTAATAATGTTATGTTTATCACAATGTTTATTTACATGTCCCTCACTCATTGGTTAATGATCCAAAGCTTCACGTAAAGTGTCAGAACGTTGAAAGTTCTAAAAGAACTATCTCAAGAGAGTAATAATGTAAGAGAATCTATTTATTCTTGAATAGCATTTTCCAATAATGTCATGTTCCAAAGCATAAGGATATTATGATTATCCTTGTACCAATCTCATAAGAGTAATAAGAGAGGTGATGTGCAAGTTAGTATAATTATTTCCTCATGAGTGAAGATGTCAATCTCTTGAAGGAAAGGAGTGAAGTGAGATATGTATATAAGTGTGTGATTTAATGTCATGATTTTTAGCATGTCACTCTCATAACTATGTAAGGGGGTATAAGATTGTAAAGAAGTAATGCGCATGGTTACTATATGTTTCGGTGAGTATGGATCATATTCTAGAGGGTATAAGTTCAATATAGAATAATCTCAATATTATGCTTTGTTATTTATTATAGCCCACCAAAGGTGTAGGTCCGGTATCATATACTTACTTATATAAGATCTCATAAGATTAGTGAAGGAGGTAAAGTGCGAGCTAATATATCTATCCCTCACAAGTTAAGGTGTTAATCTCATGAAGTATAAGAGTGAGGTAAAGCATTTTTGTGTGTTCAAATAGTGTCATGATTTTCAATATATCAATCTCTCATAAGTGAATAAGTCAATCTCTCCCAAACAAGAAGTGAATAAAGATGTGTATATGTTAACCCACCATAGAGTGGATGTATGCTAACCCACCATGAGAGTGGATGTATGTTAACCCACCATGAGAGTGGATGTATGTTAACCCACATGAGAGTGGATGTACGTTAACCCACCATGAGAGTGGATGTATGTTAACCCACCATTAGAGTGGATGTACGTTAACCCACCATAGAGTGGATGTATTCTAACCCACCATGAGAGTGGATGTAGGTTAAACCACCAATAGAGTGGATGTACGTTAATAGAGTGGATGTATGTTATATTATTAAACCACCGATAGAATAGATGTATGTTATATTGTTACCCCATCCCTAGAGTGGATGTGTGTGGATGAGTGTTACTCTTTTACAACCTACTAACCAAGTAGATGAACAATAGTGGTAATGAACATAGAAGCAAGAAAGAATCTCTTGCATATAGAAGAATCTATTGGAGGCAAGTCTCTTGAGTAAAGGTAATTCCTCTTGAAGAAGAGTAATTATAAAAGATATTATATAAAATGATGGTTTATCCACATTGACTATTCTTTCATATTTCATTCTATTGATATTCTCATGTATGATGCTATTTCTTATAAGCCTTACATACTCAGTACATTCTTCGTACTGACCCCTTCGGGGGACTTACCTTACATGTTGCAGGTGCAGGCATTAGTAGACCTCCTCCGTAGACTGCGGATCATTTGCAGAGTTTTGGTGAGCTCCAGTTGGTTCGTAGCCTCCTGAGTCATAGTTGTACATTTGTTTTGGTGTTATAAATGTTGTATAAAGTGGGGACTTGTCCTGACTGTTAGTTGGTCTTGTAAATGCATCTGTTAGAGGCTTTTATAGACATATGTGGGTATATGGATGTAAGATAAAAATATCCATTTTGACTTGATGGCCCCAACGGCCAAGTTTCATAAATATACATGTATAGCATATGTTCCATGTTCATGTCTTCCGCATAGTTGCATGAGGTATAATAAGATTCATACGAGAATACGTATACGAAGGTTCATGAGCAAAGATTGGTTCTCTCGGGCCATATCGGCTTTGGGTGCCAGTCCGGCCTGAATGGGATTTCGGGTCGTGACAGCTATAGGTGATTGGGTATTTTTAAAAGTGTCGCCAATGAAAGGGGTGATGCGATTTGGGAAAAGGGAAATCTAAGCCCACATTATATAGGACCATATAAGATTATTCGAAGATTTGGACAAGTCGTATATGAGTTGGAAGTACCCCAAGAACTCTCCACAATTCATCCAGTGTTTCACGTCTTAATGCTTTGGAAGTGTATAGAAGATCCATCTCATATTACTCCTAATGAGGATGTACAAGTTACGAAAGATCTCACCTATGAAGAAGTACCTATTGCTATTTTGGATCGACAATTTAAGAAGTTAAGAAATAAAGAAGTAGCTTCCGTGAAAGTACTTTGGAGGAATCAGCAGGTAGAAGAGATCACATGGGAAGCTGAGGAAATGATGAAATCTAAGTATCCTCAGTTATTTGAAACCAAAGAGGAAGACTTAGATGCCGAATTGGAACAAAAACAAGTAAGTATATAAATATAAATATTATGTTGTAACAAGAATATTAGGCTTAGGCTTGAACTTGTTTGGGTTGGATAATAATGCCAACATTCGAGGACGAATGTTCCTAAGGGGGGAGGATGTAACACCCCGTATCCTACGTGTACTAGTTCTACTTCTATGTCACTTGACACAACCTTATAGTACAGGTAATGGACTCGATTTCCTATATGACTAGCGATGATAAGATGGGTTGGAAGGAACTGCCCGTACATTTTAATGTGACACGACTAAGTTAACGTTGATGCAACTATTTAAACTTGGGATCGAGAGTAGGTATTTGGATCTAAAGTTTAAAGTAACCAAGTATACACAAGCTGTAAGTTAAATTAAAGGGATTAAGAACCAAAAATGGAATTAACTATTGAGCTGCTTGCTTGACTTAATTAAGATAGTAGGTGAACCACCTACTTGAGATATATGGACCAAGTTAATGGACCCAAGGTTATGGATCAGATTTGGGCCAAGTTAAATGTTCCAAAGAGGTGTATTACGTACTTAAGCTATTGGGCTGCATTTGGACATATATTAATGGACTTAATTGAGGCCCAAAATTAAGTACTCAATTGAGGCCCAAAATTAAGTACACAAAATGGGAAAGATGACCAGCCCAATACCTAAGCATCACCTACTTAGACTATTGGACCAAATTGAGGCATATTAATGGATTCATTTGAGGCTCAAATTAAAGGGAAGGATGACCAGCCCAACACCTAAGATTTACTACCCAAACTAAGTACATAAAATGGGAAAAATGACCAGCCCAACACCTAAGATTTACTAAGGACCAACATGACATGATCTAACTAGAAATAGCCCAAATAAGTGGGCTGTTTTGGACAACTTAAGTAGACCAAGTAGGTGCATCACCTACTTAGACTTTTTGAGCAGCTTAAAGAGCCAAGTAGTTGCATTACCTACTTGAACTATGTTTGACCAATATGTGGCTGGAAATGAGCCTAAAAAGGTAGTCTATAAGAATTCTTATAAGATCAATATTGGCTGATCTCTTTACTCATTTTAACATACCAAATTTTTTATTTCCTTCCAAAACTCTCTCCTCTCTCTCAAACCCTAACCAACCACCCCTATTTCCCTTTAGGGTTCTTGGACAAATCCTCTACTTTGCAAGCTTTGGTAAGTGTTTATACTTATAGCTTAGTGTAATATTTGCATAAGTGAGTATAAAAAGCATGTTCTTTATGTTTAAAAAGGATAGGGCAGTCCCCTTTAATTGTGACAGTCCACTTGTGTTTGGTTTTAAAGGATTTGCCCTCCTTGTGGTTTAAAATTGTAAAGGAGCTTAAATTCTTGAAGAAATTAAGTTGGAGGGATGAAATTTCAGTAGGTTAGGTTGTTGTTCTGTCCCTAATTGTTCCTTTTATGTACAAATTGGTGGAAATGTTTATACGTAATATATGTGGGACGTTTGGTGTTGTGAAAAGAGAATACTCTCTTGTTATGTTAAAGTAAATTTTGAAACCATTGTGGACTATTTTTGTTATGTTATTGTGGAAGGCATTTAGGTGTCTTGATGGGATAAATATGTGGAGTTGCATTGAGGTGGTAATGTGAAGTATGAACTTGGTAGGAAATCCTATCGGTTTGTAACATTTGTGTTGGTTTGTGGACTGTTTAGGTGGTATTGTTGTGTTGAGGCAGTAGGTTATAGAGTAAGGGGGTAGAATAAGGTTATACGGAAGTATAAATAAGGGGGGAGTGATACACCATGTATTTAGGAAGTTGGACTATTTTTACTTCCCATTAAGTAACTAATTACCGTTTTGTAAACTTGTAATGTAATTAGCTTTTAATGTTAGTTTTATTAAGTACTTAAATTGCAGAGTAACACTTAAAGGAAGAGCTGAATTGGTATAGGCACGTGGTGGGAAGATAAGGTATGAAGGGTTACTCTTTTCCGTATCCTTTGGCATCGTATACTTTCCACATAGTTAATGACCTTGTTTCCACTCCGAAATGTTCTAAAGTACCTCAATACATGTTTATTATCAAGTTCCAGGTGTTCTATTTTGTTTTTCCAAAAATATTCAATAATGTTATAACCACCACTATAACAACTTCGAAGATTAAACACATTAAGCAACTCGATATGGTTGTACGGGTGGCAGCTCTAGGGGCGAAAGCTAGCTCGAGCCTATCCCGATTTGTTATTTATGGGTGGCAGCACTAGGGGCGAAAGCCTAGCATGGGCCGATCCTTATAGTACAGGTAATGGACTCGATTTCCTATATGACTAGCGATGATAAGATGGGTTGGAAGGAACTGCCCGTACATTTTAATGTGACACGACTAAGTTAACGTTGATGCAACTATTTAAACTTGGGATCGAGAGTAGGTATTTGGATCTAAAGTTTAAAGTAACCAAGTATACACAAGCTGTAAGTTAAATTAAAGGGATTAAGAACCAAAAATGGAATTAACTATTGAGCTGCTTGCTTGACTTAATTAAGATAGTAGGTGAACCACCTACTTGAGATATATGGACCAAGTTAATGGACCCAAGGTTATGGATCAGATTTGGGCCAAGTTAAATGTTCCAAAGAGGTGTATTACGTACTTAAGCTATTGGGCTGCATTTGGACATATATTAATGGACTTAATTGAGGCCCAAAATTAAGTACTCAATTGAGGCCCAAAATTAAGTACACAAAATGGGAAAGATGACCAGCCCAATACCTAAGCATCACCTACTTAGACTATTGGACCAAATTGAGGCATATTAATGGATTCATTTGAGGCTCAAATTAAAGGGAAGGATGACCAGCCCAACACCTAAGATTTACTACCCAAACTAAGTACATAAAATGGGAAAAATGACCAGCCCAACACCTAAGATTTACTAAGGACCAACATGACATGATCTAACTAGAAATAGCCCAAATAAGTGGGCTGTTTTGGACAACTTAAGTAGACCAAGTAGGTGCATCACCTACTTAGACTTTTTGAGCAGCTTAAAGAGCCAAGTAGTTGCATTACCTACTTGAACTATGTTTGACCAATATGTGGCTGGAAATGAGCCTAAAAAGGTAGTCTATAAGAATTCTTATAAGATCAATATTGGCTGATCTCTTTACTCATTTTAACATACCAAATTTTTTATTTCCTTCCAAAACTCTCTCCTCTCTCTCAAACCCTAACCAACCACCCCTATTTCCCTTTAGGGTTCTTGGACAAATCCTCTACTTTGCAAGCTTTGGTAAGTGTTTATACTTATAGCTTAGTGTAATATTTGCATAAGTGAGTATAAAAAGCATGTTCTTTATGTTTAAAAAGGATAGGGCAGTCCCCTTTAATTGTGACAGTCCACTTGTGTTTGGTTTTAAAGGATTTGCCCTCCTTGTGGTTTAAAATTGTAAAGGAGCTTAAATTCTTGAAGAAATTAAGTTGGAGGGATGAAATTTCAGTAGGTTAGGTTGTTGTTCTGTCCCTAATTGTTCCTTTTATGTACAAATTGGTGGAAATGTTTATACGTAATATATGTGGGACGTTTGGTGTTGTGAAAAGAGAATACTCTCTTGTTATGTTAAAGTAAATTTTGAAACCATTGTGGACTATTTTTGTTATGTTATTGTGGAAGGCATTTAGGTGTCTTGATGGGATAAATATGTGGAGTTGCATTGAGGTGGTAATGTGAAGTATGAACTTGGTAGGAAATCCTATCGGTTTGTAACATTTGTGTTGGTTTGTGGACTGTTTAGGTGGTATTGTTGTGTTGAGGCAGTAGGTTATAGAGTAAGGGGGTAGAATAAGGTTATACGGAAGTATAAATAAGGGGGGAGTGATACACCATGTATTTAGGAAGTTGGACTATTTTTACTTCCCATTAAGTAACTAATTACCGTTTTGTAAACTTGTAATGTAATTAGCTTTTAATGTTAGTTTTATTAAGTACTTAAATTGCAGAGTAACACTTAAAGGAAGAGCTGAATTGGTATAGGCACGTGGTGGGAAGATAAGGTATGAAGGGTTACTCTTTTCCGTATCCTTTGGCATCGTATACTTTCCACATAGTTAATGACCTTGTTTCCACTCCGAAATGTTCTAAAGTACCTCAATACATGTTTATTATCAAGTTCCAGGTGTTCTATTTTGTTTTTCCAAAAATATTCAATAATGTTATAACCACCACTATAACAACTTCGAAGATTAAACACATTAAGCAACTCGATATGGTTGTACGGGTGGCAGCTCTAGGGGCGAAAGCTAGCTCGAGCCTATCCCGATTTGTTATTTATGGGTGGCAGCACTAGGGGCGAAAGCCTAGCATGGGCCGATCCTAGATTACTTACCACTGATCAGTTGGGTACGTATATGGCATGGATTATCAAGATTATAAAGGAAAAAGGAAAGAAATGAATGTAATATACATGGTTCCACAGATACCGGCAGATGGTAGTTTAGTAGCATTACCTATTCACTTGTACCTGATTTCAGTTGAGCTCTTGTATTATGTACAATTGCTTTGACCCTTATATACTCAGTACATTCTTTCGTACTGACGTCCCTCTTGGGGGACCTACCTTTCATGCTACAGGCACAAGAGCTAGTAGATCTCACCAGTAGGAGTACCGGACATCTAAAGGCTTTTGGTGAGCTCCAGGTTGATTCAGTGCTTTCCTAGTCAGTTGTTTATATTTTTGGTATTGTGGAGTAGTTACATGTAAGGTGGGGACCTGTACCAACCTTAACTAAGTCTATGTATCTTCTAGAGGCTTTGTATACATTGTAAAGTTAAGCATGGTAGTGTCTTGACTTTTAGAAATTATGGTCCCAATGGCTTAGTCCGGTATATCTATTTTGTGTTTACCTACTTGGTTTGCTTTATCGATACATCAACTCCATTACATGTATAAGAAGTATATGATCACAGGTTTGTTCTCTCGGGCCTTTATGGCTACGGGTGCCAGTCTGTCCCAATAGGATTTGAGGCGTGACAAATACCATAATAAAAATTAATCTAAGAGATAAGTAAGCCTAGCCTACCAGGACATCGATGAAGCTCGAGAAGGTCTACTAATCAGAGTTTTCCCCTTCTGAGAAGCCTCCGCACGATGCCACTTTATCAAAATAATAATCTATACATTAATACGAGAATAACATTACCCATATTACATATAAATGCTCTGGGTCCAAAATCGGGTAAAAATTTCATATCAGGCCCACTTGCAAAATCACAACTTTGAAATCGTCAAAACTTCCCTCTATCAAGGATCATTTACCTATAAGAATGAGTAAAATCCGAGCACAAACAAATCTAAAATCAACCCCCAAAGAAAGAAAAACTTACGGAAATAACGACAAGAAATTGACCGCAACAACGTCACCAGCTCTCCCTCAACACCCAAGGAACGACCTTTACTCTTTCTAAGTTATCTGGGGTTTTTAATTGGGTTTTGGGATTTGAACATGACCATAAACTAAGAAGACCACGTCATAAATGTACCAGCAACCTCGCCTAGGTGGTACAAAGCTCGCCCAGGCGGCTAAGGCATTGCCCAGGCGATGTCATGTCAAAAGGCAGCCTTGTCGTCAAGGCAGCACAAGGCTCGCCCAGGAAACCTTGCCTAGGAGGCCAAGGCGCCGCTCAAGCGATGGCATGCTAGGCAGCCTTGACGCTCAAGTGCTCCAAGGCACGCTAAGGCAACATTTCCTAGGAGGCGAAGGAGCTACTAAGGCGACGACACTAGCACTAAAGGCACCAACAAACTTGGGTTTTTGCCAAGTCTCCAATCGACCCCTCGGGATTAGTTCAAAATCCTGAGAATGCAAACGAACTATGCTACCCCACAAAATTTAACGTTCTGGACTCAACAACACCATTGAAATTTCCATCCGGGGTCGTTTTGATGAAATATGGGTCCCACACCCAATGGCAATTTTAACCAAAATCGAACCAACAACCCAAAATGAGTTTGAAAGCCTTGGGACCTGAACCAAGGGTCCCCCTAGACTAAAATTGACACTTTGGAGCTGATGGAACTGGCAGAATTAACATACAAGGCTATTCACCTGAAGTTTAGGCCCCCGATACCCAATCCTTAACAATGAAAACTTTAAAATAGGGAATTGGCTTTAAAAACCAAACAAACTGCTCGGTAACCAAACTATCAGCTCTACAAAGACATAAATGACTTCGGGCAGCTATGGGAAAGCTCTAAATACTGAAATAGTGAGAAAATGCTAAAAATGACCTGGAGGGTCATTACAATATCCACTACTAAAAGGACTTTTGTCCACAAAAGTAATGGATCAAGATGTGCCTAAAGACTCGAACATGTAGGGATACAGGTTCCCTATCTCACTCTCGATCTCCTAGGTTGCCTCTTCAACTGGATGGTATCTCTACTGAACCTTAACTACCAGAATCTCTCTAGAGTGTGACCATCTGACATCCCTGGCTAGTAAGAGAATTGGCTCCTCCACGAAGGTCACCTCTCATCCAACTGAACTGAGTCGTATCGATGTATGTGAGACTCATCCAAAATGTAGCACCGCAACATAGATACATGAAATACTGGGTGGACAGCTAAAAAGTATGAGGGAAAGACCAACTCATAAGACACCTCTCCAATAGTCCAAACTATCTCAAAAGGCCCAATGTACCTGGGGCTGAGCTTGCCCCTCTTCTTGAACCTCATCACGCTTTTCATGGGCGATACTGGAAGGAAAACTTGGTCACCAATCCCAAACTTCAACGTACGAAGCCTACGAGCAACATAACTTTTCTTCCAACTCTGAGATGCCCACAGCCTATCTTGAATCACCCACACCCTATCCAAAAACTCACGAAGCAAGTCGGTTACCACGAGGACTAACCTCAAAAGTCTCAAACCAACCAATCAGAGATCGAAAATGCCTATGATATAATGCCTCAAATGGTTCCATCTCAATATTCGAAGGGTAAATATTATTATAAGCGAACTCTACTAAGGCTAAGTGCTTCTCCAACTAACCTCAAAAATCCATAACGCACAAATGGAGCATATCCTCCAAAGCCTAAATAGTCCGCTCTGACTGACCGTCGGTCTGGGGGTGGAATGTGGTGCTAAGATTAACCTGGGTACCTAACGCTTCCTGAAACAACCTCCAAAAGCTAGAAGTGAGCACTGAGTCTCTATCTAAAATAATGGTCACGGGTATTCCATGAAGGCGAACTATCTCGCGAACATAGATACTGGTTAACCTCTCGACACTGAAGAAAATCTAAATGGGAATGAAATAAGCTGATTTGGTCAACCGAACTATAATGACCCAAATACTGTCAGAACTATGAGACGTATGAGGCAAACAACTCACAAAGTCAATAGTAATCCTCTCCCACTGCCACTCAAGAATGGGTAGCCTCTGAAGCAATCCACCTGATCTCTGATGCTCAACCTTTACCTACTGACAACATAAACACCAAGCTACAAAGTCTGCTATATCTCTTTTCATACCTCTCCACTAGTAATGCTGCCTCAAATCTCTATACATCTTAGCTGTCCCAGGGTGAATAGAATATTAGGAGCTATGAGCCTCCCACAATATCAATTGAATTAAGTCCCCAACCCTCGAAACATAAATACGACCATCAAATCTCAGAATACCCTAAGAATCCAAAGGAGCTCAACTGGACTCACCTCTCAGCACCTGATCACGAAAGCTACAAAGTTTACTATCCTCAAACTTGTGACTCTGAATCTGTTCAAACAAGGTAGACCTAGCCTCAACACTAGCAAGGACCCTCCTAGAGTCAGAAATATCAAGTTGAACCATTAAGTTGGCTAAGGATTGAAAGTCCTAAGCCAATGCCGCTCAAAAACTTAAATGAAGGACAAGCTACACATACTCACCGCCTTCCAGCTCAAGGCATCCGCTGCCACATTTGTATTGCTCGTATGGTATAGAAAAAAGATGTCATAGTTTGTCAGCAACTCAATCCACCCACGTTGTATAGAATTAAGCTCCCTCTGAGTCATAATGCACTGAAGACTATGATGATCCATATAGATTTCACAGCGAACACCATACAAGTAATGCCTCTAAATATTAAGTACAAAAACTATTGCCGCCAACTCTAAGTCATGGGTGGGGTAGTTGTGCTCGTGCACCTTCAGCTTCCTCGATGCATAAATAATAACTTGGCCCTGCTGTATCAAAATGCAACCACAAACCAACTATAACAGCATCACAATAAATTGTAAACCCCTCACCCTCAACAGGAAGGGTCAAAATATGAGCTGAGGTGAGCAAGCCCTTGAGTTTCAAAAGCTCAACTCACACTCTATGGACCACTGAAAAGGAACCTCCTTCCTAGTCAACCTAGTCATAGGGGCCGCAATAGTAGCAAATCTCTCAATGAACCGTCTGTAGTAGCCTACCAAACCAATAAAGCTATGAACCTCAGTTTGAGATATTGGTCTGGCCCAATCACGAATAGCCTCAATCTTTGACGGATCCACTATAATCCCATCCTTAGAAACCACATGCCCTAAGAATGTCACAGACTCTAACGAGAAAACACATTGTGAGAATTTGGCAAAAAGCCTAATCTCTTATAGTCTGGAGCACAATGCTTAAATACTGCTCGTGCTCCTCTCTACTCCTCGTGTATACAAGGATATCATCAATGAAAACAATCACGAAGGAGTCCAAATAGGGCCTAAAAACATGGTTCATCAAATCCATGAATGTTGTTGGGGAAATAGTCAACCCAAAAGACATCACCAAGTACTCATAGTGGCCATAACGAGTCTTGAAGCCTGTCTTAGGGATGTCCTCAACTAATGGTACCCTAATCTCAAGTCAATTATAGACTAAACTGCCTCACCCTAAAGCTGGTCAAATAAATCATCAATGCGAGGCATAAGATACTTATTCTTTACTGTCTCCTTATTTACCTGCCTGCAGTCAGTACACATAAACATGGAACCATCCTTTTTCTTCACAAATAAGATAGGAGCACCCCAAGGCAATATACTCGGCCTAATGAATCCGTTACCCAGAAGATTCTGAAGCTGAGAATTTAACTTCTTAAGCTCAGTAGGAGCCGTGAGGTAAGGTGCCATAGAAATAGGTCTGGTGCCCGGCTCAAGATCAATAGCAAACTTAATATCACACTCAGGAGGAAGGTCAGGTAGGTTGGTAGGAAAAACATTAGGAAAATCATGGTCTACAGGAAAAAATTAGGCAAAGGACTCTTTGTACTAAAATCATGAATATAAGCAAGATAAGAGTTGCAACCTCTCAAAATTAGTCTCCAATCCCAGACATACGAGATAATCCCTACTGGCGCGCGAGTAAAAGAACCCTGCCACACAATTGAGGGTATGCCAGGCATTGCTAAGGTAACGGTCTTGGCAAAGTAATCCAAGATCGAATGATAGGGGGATAACCAGTCTATGCCCAGTATCATATCGAAATCCACTATATCTAGCATAATAAGATTGTCCCAAGTATCAAACTCTCGAACAGTCAACAAACATGATCAATAAACCCAATCTACTACTAAGGAATCACCCACGGGAGTAGATACATGCAAAAGTACAGATAAAGGTTCCCAAGACAACTCTAACCACGGTGCATAATAAGCAAAAATATATGAATAAGTGGATCCCATATCAAATAAGGCAATAGCTGGCTGATGGCATATTGAAATCGTACCTATAATGACAACATCCAAAGACTCCACCTTAGGCCTCCTAGGTACAACATACAATTGACCCCATCCGAATCTGGATGGGGTACCTAACCGACCTATCCTACCTGCCTGAGGACCTCCTTGAGATCTCTGGGGACCATTTCTGCAACCTGAGCACCACCCCTAGCTGGGGGCGGCACTGCTTTAATCGGCTGAACACTCTGTGCTACAGGCTGAATCGTCTCTCATCGGGGATACTCTTTGGAGTATTGACTAATAACCCCATAATCATAGCATGCCCCAGGCACTCTACTCTATCTAAAAGATCTGGCTAACCCAGAAGATATACCTCAAGTAGAAGACCCAGAATGTGCGCCCTCAAAGACTGGCCACTGTTCGGGCCATGGTAAATACTATAGCTGGCCTGACCTCCATCAGTAATCTGAATTGCTATTTAAATAGGTTTACTAGACTGACCCTGGTGCTTATAAGACTGATGTAAAGAGTACCTACCCTAAAAACCTCTACCCCTGAACTTTGAGCCGCTCTGGATCTCACTGAAACTACCCTACTGATGCGTCCTCTTATCGCTTCCCCCTTGGGCCTCGTGATCCATCTCTTCTAAAGAATAGACTTGAGCAAAAATATCAAAAAAAGACTTCCCTGAAGTCATTAAATTCCAAGTAGCCTTGTAGAGCAATAGACTCAACCCTCTAAAGAAGCACTGAATCCTCTCATACTCTATAGGCAGAAACATGGTGGCATGCTTGGATAACTCATGAAATTTTGCCTCATACTCAGCCATCGTCATAGAACCTTGTGTAAAATTAGAAAACTCATCCCTCAGCCGTTCACGCATAGTAAGAGGCATGTACTTCTCCAAGAAAGCCTTAGAGAACTGAGTCCAAGTTATAGGTGGAGATCTAACTAGCTTGGAATCGAGATAACCCCTCCACCACTATCGCGCTACCCTGTAAAGCTAATAAGCCATATAGTCAGTCCCAAATTACAAAGCTTCTCCTTGCAACTAGCCAGGAACTCATAAGCATCCTCCCCCGCGACCCCTGCAAACCTAGGTGGAGTCAATCTTAAAAATCTGCCCAACATCTTTTGCTCCTCGACAGACATAATAGGTTGGGCAACTGTCGGCTGTGGAGCTACCGGTGCTAGAGGAATCTCAACTCTGGGGGCCACTACTGTAGGCTGTGCCCCTAAATCAATACCACTTTGGTCTGCTGACTGAGCACCATTAGACGGTGCACCACCTACTAATCCCAACAACTGAAGTAAGGCATCTCTGAGCACTGAAGAAGAAATAAACTCTGGTGGGGCTTGGGCTGGCCCCTGGCCCACTTATGGCTGAGGTGGTGAAATCTCTGGCTCGGGAGCAATAACAGGATCTGGTGAAGGCTCCCAATCCTGATCCCTAGCTGGGGCTGCAGCTCTAGCTTGGCTGCGAGCTCTGGGTCCGCCATGACCTCTAGCAGGTACCCTAGCCACGGACTCAGGACCCTCATTACCGGTCATGGTAGTTTGTGTCCTGACCATCTATGAAAGAGCAAAATTATATGAATTTTAGAAACCAACATAGAATCGATGCACCAAATGAATGAAGAAAGTGAAATTCTCCTAAGAACGCTTTATAGCCTCCCGAAGATAAGATACGGATATCATCATTCCGATCCGCAGGACTCTACTAGACATTTTCTCTTGTACCAACAATACCCGTGAACCTAGGCTATGATACCGATTTTTCATGACCTAATTTCTTGAGTCATGATGACACCTACTTTAACCCACCAGTATGTAAGCCAAACCATAGCCCAAAATATTATTAATAAACTAATTGGTGGAAGGTAAGATAAATATCAAAAATAGACATATAATAGGTTTGTAAGTAGAATAAATATAAGGGTAACAAGGAAAATTTCAAGGAAAGAAAGAGAGAGAGAGAGTGCACAATAGACTGTCCAAAAGTAATGGAAGGAGAGTGAATTAACTACGGCTCTAAAAGCTCACCCTATCTCCAAATCCTTAGCAAGCTGGATAGTATGTCAGTGGCGGTGACTCGTACCTGGATCTGCATTAGAAAAGATGAAGAAGTGTAGTATGAGTAGCAAAACAATAGGTACTCAGTAGACATTAACGTCCGACAAAGCTAAGTCATAATAACAGTATAATGAAATGCGAGAAAGTAACTAAGTCATAGATACATCTAAATCTAAAATAAATACTCCAAATCCAGGTAAATTAATAATTATGTAGGAACAAATAAATTAAGATATAGACAGTATAACTATAACCTAACTGGACCCCCATAAGACCAGAAGGTACAAGCAAGCGAGAAAGTAACCCAATCGAACCCCCAAAAGCCCGGTGGATGCAAAAAAGGAAGAGAATACCTATAACCATAACCTTAAATAATCAACAGTCAAACCATACCTGAGATTTCCTTCAAACTATTATGCCATACTTGAACCAGAACTGAAGAATGATATCAGAGTAACAATGCCATATATAGATCACAATTACTGGACTTGAATCGGAGCTAATAAGTAAGTCTCAAATAATAATAAACTGAAGCCAACCTCCTTAAAGCCCATTTGAAATATCAAATTACCATCTTCAACAAGAGGTTTACAAGAGTAGCCAGGCTTGATCAATAATTCTAATAAATAAGCTTACGGGCCAACCACATTCTAGTTTGGGTATTTTAACTAATCAAAAATTGATGTGGAGCCTAAGTCACCTAAAGATCCAAGAATTTCCTAAGAAGGTAAAAGAAGGTCTCCTACATCTATAAGGAGCAAAATCAATTGCTCAAACTATAAGGAGGGCCGATGGGGCCCATTACTAATCCCGAAAACCCACACTAAGGCAAACACCTACCCAAACCTAGACTAGGATCTTACAATTTGACCCCAAGGTGCGAAGTAAGTTAACACTAATCTAAAAGGGTTATTATAATCATTAAAAAGGGTGACGAGGTCAAATTCCACTAAAAGGACCCCAAAATGACTAGGTGATGAGGTCAAATTCCACTAAAAGGACCCCAAAATGACTAACTTTAACCCATTAAATACTAAAATAATAGCCAAGTCATAAAACCCTACCCATCACTAGCATAATACCACACAAATACCATAATAAAGCTCAATCTAAGAGATAAGTAATCCTAGCCTACCTGGACGCCGATGAAGCTCGAGAAAGTCTACTAAATCAAAGCTTTCCCCTTCTGAGAAGCCTTCGAACGATGCCATGCTATCAAAATTCTAATATATACATTAATACAATTAAAAAAATACCCATATTGCATATAAATGCCCCGAGTCCAAAATCAGGCTACAAATCTTATGTGGGGCCCATTTGCAAAATCATAATTTTGAAACCTTTAAAACGTCCCTCTAAGCTCAGGAATCATTTACCCACAAGACTGAGTAAATTTTGAGAACAAACAAATCTAAAATCAACCCCCAAAGAATCTAGGGATTTGAAGCTAAGCTGGGGAATAAATCAAGAAATTAGATGAAAACTTATGAAAATAACGACAAGGAATTGACCACAACAATGTCACCAACTCACCCTCGACATCCAAGGATCGACCTTCACTTTATCTAAGATATCTAGGGTTTTTAACCAAAGAGCCACAAAGGCGACGGCACCAGCACCGAAGGCACCAACAAACTTGGCCTTTTGCCAAGTCTCCGATCAGCCCATTGGGATGCGTTTGGAATCCCAAAAATGTAAATGAACTATACTAACCCACCAAATTTGACGTTCTAGACTCAATGATGCCACTAAAATTTACATCCAGGGTCATTTCGATGAAATGTGGGTCCACACCTAATGAACGTTTTTACCAAAATCCAACCAATAATCCAAAATGAGTTCAGAAGACTTGGAACCCAAGAAAAGGGTCCCCATAGACTAAAATCAACATTATGGAGTTGATGGAACTCTCAGAATTGGCATATAAGACCATTAACCTAAAGTTTAGGCCCGATACCTAATCCTTAATAGTAAAAACTTCAAATTAGAGAGTTGCCTCTAAAAACCAAATGAATTGCCTAGTAACCAAACTATCAGCTCCAGGGAGTCATAAATGACTTGGGGACGCTATGGGAAATCTCTAAACACTAAAATAGTGAAATGCTAAAAATGAATTGGATGGTCATTACACTATGAGATGGGACAATCACTGCTAGTTTGAGGACTGAACCTCTTCATCACTATCATCACCACCCTCATCATCTGAGAGGAAATAATACTCCTCTCTATCACAATCATCCACTACTAGAAGTTTCTTGCTTGGATGTCCCTATTTAAAAATGGCCTTAATGCCTCTCCATATCTTCACCATGAACTTTCTTCTTTTCTTATTTTTCTCATTTTTGGATTTGAAATCCTACTTGAGAGTGGCATAAGCCTTGCACACATTACCATAGACTTTCTCAAGAAGAGTCACAGATATTTGCATCTTAATATAATCCTCTGTCTGCTTCTTCTGAGAATCTAGGTAAGATTGTATATAACTTTAGTGAAATACTTAGGTAAGTCCTGCTCTGTCTGTGAGGATCTTGGAAGCTGTGATACTAAACCAATGATATCATCCAAATGATAAGTGAGCAATATAAAAGGTCTTTCAGGCTGTACAAATCAACTCCAAAAAAATCTAAAACTTTGTGGATTAGTTAAAAAAATAATATCCTAGACTATTCTTAAAAAAATAAAATTTCAAAATTAACTTTAAAAATTGAAAATGATGGATTGCCTCCCATCAAGTGCTTGTTTAACACCGCGTACGACACAATCAACTTTACCACTTATATCTTGACTTGGAGGAGACGAATCTTCTTCCCAACTTTAAATCAAAATTTTGATTATGTTCGTGTGATGGTGGTAATAAAATAATGAGGCCAACTCTCGAATATCGTATTTTCACTTCTTGACCTTCAAGTGAGGGATATCATTTTATTGCCTCGGTATACAAAACTTTAAAATGTAGAAAATTAGGCCTTCACTTCCAAAATTCTCCATAGGTTTGGTTGTTTCAAATACCATCTCATCAACCAATCACAATGTTGAAAAATGGTTGGAATGTGGTTTAAGCTTCTCCATTTTTGAATTTGGTCTATTCTTGACATCCTCACCCCTAAATGAACTAGAGTCTTCAAAAATGATTTGATTGAATTTTTTTTGTAACTTTAGTATCATTGCTTCAATTTGGCATCTTACATTATTTTGGGCTCGATTGATTGACAAATCACCATTAGAACCAACTAAAAACCATCATCATTGGCCATTTGAAGTTGAGCATGGCATGACTTAACATTTTCATTCAATTTTCCCTCCAACTTCTCAATATCAATTTCAAGTTGTTCCATCTCTTGAGTTTGCTCAACATGTCTTTTGAAAAATTTTTCCATCGAAGATTCCTTCACATTTTTTTATAGACTTTAAGTTGTTGAGCTTGGTTCAATAGTCACTCTTGGTTCATAATTTCATCTTTGTCAAACCCAAGGAAAAATCCATGATTTGAGCAACTTTATTCTCTTCATATTGAATTTGGTCCCACCATATGTCCAAGACTTTCCCACATTATTCACTCCACTCCTTGTGCTTCTAAACATCTCCTCAATTTTTTCCCTTTGAGAATTAGAGGCTTCTTCAACAAAATTTGGATCTTTTTCTTCAATTTGAACCACTTCTTCACCTCCACAACTTTCATTGTGGTTATCAATTATTATTGGCTCATCTATTTGGCTTGAAATCTCTTCCTCAACAATTTCTTATTTAGGAGTAGGCAATTCCATGTCACTTGAAAGGTTGACATCCTCACAAGGGTCTTTTTATTTTTCCCATTCCTTCATAAATGGAGCCATGAATTATTTGGTGAGTTATGCTTCCTCACCCACTTTAGATACTTGATCTAAGAGAGTTTGAAGCATTGCTTGGATGCCTTCAAATCCAACACTTTGCTCCTCACTTTTCTTGCTATTGTTCCTATCAAACTCAAAAGCACAACTAGTATTTTTGTTAGCATAACTAGGGGATGAGGAGTAATAATTAGGACAGTCACTCTAATGTCCATCTTGACCACTACAAAAATAACAATCATACCCATCAAAGGATCGAGATGGTTACACACCTCTCTCCCTGGGGTATTTTCATAATCTTTCTAAAAGTGGGGTCCTCCATAATACATACATGGGTCATCAAAATATGAATAGCAAGCATCTCGTTCATTTTCATTCCAAGATGCCATAGTAACAAAAATAAAAAAAATAAAATCTAACTAACACAAGAAAATTACAAACATATATTTATATAAGTTTGGACCAAAGCAAGTAAGCTCAAATCCCAAACTAAATCAATATGCCAAACTGTTCCCTAGTAAAAACACTATTTTTGATAATGCCTAAATACACCTCTTGAAAAAAAAAATATAACTGGTCGTATGCAATATATTTACCCAACTAAAGATACGGGGTCGATCCCACCGGGAACAATGTAAAGGACAATTGAGATAATAAGGAATTAAAGACCACCAACTCAAATTCAAATAATTGATACTAGTATTTTGGAGGGGGGGGGGTTGATATCACAAGAAACTAAAAAAGATAGAAGTAATTATAAAGGATAGAAGTGATCAACGACCTTCACAAGCGAGGAAAAATAAGGGAATTGGTAATAGGGAATCAATGTATATCAAATGATCCATTGTAAGTAATTAACTACTACTAATTGATCATGGATTAAGAAATTACCCTTGTAATCTCAATTATCCACTAACGTCTCTTGACCAAAAGTGGATATTTCTTAACAAGTTCTCTCGAACATTTCTAAGTGGAAACAAAAGCATTCCAATTTAGGCTATACTAGGATTCTACTATTCCTAGCTCTAATCCACTAGATGAGATTTAAAGCCTCAAATTGCACTAATTAATCTTTTCCAACTTCAATTTCCTCTCTTAATTCAATTAAAGTAAAGGGGCAAGTCCTAGGATTAATCTCTCCCTTTGGAAGGAAATCAAAGCATATGAACTAATTGGATAAACACAAACTCATTTCATAAATATCAAGCATTTAATTAAATCAAAAGAAAAAGACAAAAATCAAAACCCAAATATTGTTATGTCTCCAAAACAATATTCAAAACCAAAATTAACAACTACACCCAAATATTATCACAAAAAAAAAAGAGGAATCAAAGAAAAAATTAAAGAAATTGTCAATTAAGTGCTTGCAATCTTCAGTTCCAAGTGTGTTGGTCGAAGAACCCTACCCTCCAAGCTTGAGAAAATAGCCCAAGATGATTTTGCTAGACAATGTAATGAGTTTTATGTGAATTTGGAGTGAGAAAATATGAAATAACCAAAAATGGTAGAATTGTAGCCCATCAGTTGCACAAGCAACAATTTTATTACAAGTGCAGTCTTGCTTTGGCAGTATCTTCCTAGTGTGTGTGATGTTTCCACTTCTATAACATCTTTACCTAAGCGGCCTATTGATCACATGTGTGCTATCGTTGAAGCGGTTGTTTCCTTGCTTGTGCGGAGCCTCAGGAGCAGTACAACTTCCACTAAGGCAATCCTTTTTTCACTTGTGTAGAACCATTTAAGCATCCTTTCCATCATTGAAGTGACAACCCTGGCAGCTTCACTGCATCCTTCACTCTTTTTGCTCAAGTTTTAGTTCTGTTTGTTCTAATTCAATTCAGGCCTCACCACACCTGAAACTAGACCATTACATGTAATAAATAGCCTCATATAGAAAATGATAGACACAAAGACATAAGAAGATATATATTAATAAGCGGTAAAATCACCACTTATCAGGGGCTCTACAATTGACAGCTTAGGTGGTGGCCCTAATGGTCTATCAAGTGGTTCAATCATGTTACATTCATAAATACTGGCAAGGTCCAAAAATTGTACAATCTCTTGTGCTGCTACATCTCAAAAATTATCCTCACCTATAAGTACTCTTTCCAATGGGTAATTTATAAAGATCCTAATTCACTCAGATTCAATATATATCACAATAATAGCAGATAACTCCTCATATAATGTTGGAAGCTTCAATGCTTTGTAAACATCAAAGACTTCTACTTTGTCATGAACATGCTTGGTCAGATTTTGACATTCCACATCGATCAATGCTTTACTTACAGTCAAAAAAGGATGACCTAAAATTAATGAGACCTTAAAATCTATATCAAAATCAAGGACCACAAAGTCCACTGGAAAAATTAGAGTTCCCACTTCACGGTATGTCCTCTATAATTCCCATGGGTTTTTCTAGTGATCTATCTGCTAGCTTTGCTAGCTTTAATATAGTAGTAGTGGGTCGGGGACTGCCCAACTCCATCTTCTTGAATCATAAAAAAAGGCATAATATTAATGCTTTCTCATAGATCACAGAGCACCTTAGCTACAACTTGCTTCCTAATTGAAATTTTAGTGTTAAAGCTGCCTAGGTCCCTTATCTTTATTGATAATTAGTTTTGAATTCAAGAAGAGCTCTGTTCAATCATGGAAACAGTTGCATATTTGACTGATATCTTTGTGTTGGCAACTATATATTTGATATATTTTGCATACTTTTTCTTCTTCTACCCTATCTCGGGTACTATGTAACACCTCAAACTTTCAGGCTAATATTTGAACCACTCTATGTATGTAGATGATCCAAACTTGATGAATTTTTACTGTACCTAGGAATTAGGCCAATCCTTAAGTGTATGAAGTATATTAGATATGAATTAAGGTCATAGGAAATCCCTAACATAAAGTTCAGTTGAAGGCTTCTTCACCGATTGAGTTTTTGTATAATGTTTTACTTGTGTCAACTTCAAACGATCATTACTCCTAGAATATGAGGAGTTACATAGCCCAATACCTAATAAATTAAAGATCTTTGATTTTTCTTTCCAATTCTCCTTATGTCACTATAGTGTTGTTGATAGAAGCTGAGTGAAAGTTTAAATGAGAGGGTAGATGTCCCTTATTATAAAAATCATAGTATGTTTATTCCACCTAAGGTTATAAGAGTGAAGGAAGATCAAGGAGAGAATTTGTTATATGTAATAGTTAGACGAGAATATTTGGTGAGTATCTCCGTAGTAGTTCATGAAATTGTAGTCTGTAAAGATGTTAGGGAAGACAAGAAAATTCTTAGATATTTTGGTTGCCTAGAAGTTCATAAAGTGGTTAAAGTAATAGGATTGAATGTTGTGTTGATATACACGTGGATGAATACATTATGCACTAGTGAATTCTTGATTAGATCTTAGGGTTAGTTGTAACACCCCGTATACTCCCAACTCTGTGTGACGAAGTTGAACAATGGTTACTTAGGTGTCGAGATGCCATGAGTAAGAAATTTGTAATGATAGTGATGAGAAAAATTGAAATTTGGCCTTGTACATGTGATTAGCCCTTCGTAGGAAATATTTTGTGACTTTCGTGGAGAATTTGTGGGGTTCAAAATGAGGCTAAGAGGACCTCTAAACGATGTATATTAAGGGTAAGAAGTAAGTTAAAGAATAGGACTTGAAGTATTTAACCAAACCCGCGAAGACAAGTCAAAAAACAGAATTTTCAAAAAAATTAAGGTTAGGGTGCGCCAGAGGGCGTGCCACGCCACTCTGGTCCAAAATTTTTAGCCTAGAGGCAGCAAGTTGGCGTGCCCAAGGGTGTGCCAGGCTGGTTTTGCCACTTTTTCAAAAGTTGGAAATTTTCTAAGTCCCAAGGGTGCCCGGGGACGTACAGGGCCAATTTTTGCCACGTTTCTGCTACAACCACGAGCATATACATGAAATGAGTGAAGTATTATATTGGTATGATAAAATTACTCGAGAACAAATTTGGCATCAAAATGACGATTTTACCCTTATAGTCAAAATAAATCATACGTGGCTAGAATCGCTTGTTTTTGGAATTGAGGCTATGAATATAAATCCCATGAGTGGGAATACTTTCATAACGAGTATGAAATGAATGAAACATGAGAAATTATTGGTTTTATTGGGTTAAGTGAATTGGGCTCAAAAAGAGCCCAAAATGAAGAAGAAAACATGGGCCAAGAATGGGTCAAATGACCCATTCTTCCATTGACTAAGCCACACATAGCATTAAATGACAAGAGTGGATAAGCATGAATTCAAAGGTATATAAAAGGAGGCAAAAATCATATTTTTAATACACAACAACACACATGCTTTTCTATCTTTTTCTAGAATTCTCAAGAAAGCTCCCTTTGGACTCTTCAAACCCTAAGTCATCTTTGGAGCAAGATCACCATTTTCCAAGCTTGGGTAAGTCTTTATGCTTATGGATTAACATATTATATGCATTAGAGATTATGTAGATCATGTTGGTTATGTTTGGAAGTGTTGAATATGGCACTTTGTGTTTTTGTAAAAGATGTGTCATCTATGGAATTTAAACTTGAAAGATGACTTGTTGTCTTGATGAAAGTGCATGGTATGGATGTAATATCAACATGTATGGTGTGATTATGGTCCTAAACTTGTTATTTTTTCCATAAGTGTAAATTATGAGATTTTGGCCGATTTGTTGTTGTAAGGTGTATTGAAGTGATTTGATGGAATAATTGTGATGTTATGATGATGGAGAGTGGAAAGTATGAACTTGGTGTGTCATGCTATTGGTGATCATGTATTGGTCAATTTATGGAATATTGTGGGATTATTGGTATAATAATTTCATGAATGGTATTGTCAAGGGGGAAATGACATGTTAAAGCCAAACATGTAACTCATTGTTATCGTATGCCATTGTAAGGTAGTTGGTGGTTAATGTTGGTTCCGTTATGTACTTGTGTTGTCGAGTGAAACATAAGGAAGGAGCAGGACTATTGTATGCACGTCTAAGATTGTAGAATCATATTGAGAATACAAGGTATGTAAGGTTATTCTTTCCGTATTCTTCTACAACATATTGTTCGCATTGACGTTGGACTTGTTCTATTCCGAGGGGTCTTGAAGTACATCAATTCAGGTTGACATACATTGTTATTCTTATGTGCCCTATTCTTAGATGAATGATGACTCACTTATATCTTATTGATTGATTGAAGTTCCAAAGATGTCATAACGATGAAATTTCTAAAAGAACTGTCTTAAAGAAAGTAAGATGTAAGAGAATCTATTTATCCTTGAAAAGCATTTTCCAATCATGTCATGTTCCAAAGTCCAATAATATGATGATTATCCTTGTACCAATCTTTCATAAGTAAAAGTACCAATCTCATAAGAGTAATAAGAGAGGTGATTTGCAAGTTAGTATAATTATTCCTCATAAGTAAAGGAGTCGATCTCATGAAGTTAAGAGGTGAAGTAAAGTGTTTGTGTTTCCAAGAGTATCACGATCTTCAATGTATCAATCTCTCAAGAGCAAAAGTACCAATCTCTCAAAAGAAATAAATTAAGTTATATATGTTTGTTGATTGCAAGAGTGAAGGAAGATAATAGAGGGTGGACGTAATTCCAAAGTTCCAACAATTGTATGACTCCAAATTTCGATAATGTATGTTCCAAGTTCTAAGAATGTTACGACTATCATTGAATCAATCTCATGAAAAATGAAGAATGAAGTAATGTATATATGTGTTCCCAATAACGTTTCAATCATCACTGAATCATTCTCATATCAATGAAAAGGGAAAGAAGTATACCTAGTAGTAATGTATGTATGGTTGCTTTATATTTCATTGAGTATGGATCCAATCAAAAGGGCATAAGCTCGGATGGAAAAATCCTAATATCATGCTATGGTATTATTATTCTATTTATTTAGTATGGCCCACTGATCAGCTGGATGTATGGTTTATATTAGAGCCCACTGATCAGCTGGATATTCGGTATTATTATTATATTTATTTATTATAGCCCACTGATCAGCTGGATGTCCGATTTATATTAAAGCCCACTGATCAGCTGGATGTCCGGTATTATATTATGAACCACTAACTAGTTAGATGAACAGTGATGAAGATAGTAGTAAAAGAAGTGTGAGTATATTCCTTGCATGATTGTATAATTATGAAAGTTGTAATAATAATGATGATGAGCGTAAAAGCAAGAAAGAATCTATTGTTCACATACAAAAAGAGAGTTTATTCACAATTACTATTTTCTCTTATATTGACTCCGTTGTTGTTGTTACTATGTATGATGAATTTCTTATGAGCCTTACATACTCAGTACATTCTTCGTACTGACCCCCTCGGGGGAACTTACCTTACATGTTGCAGGTGCAGGCATTAGTAGACCTTCTCTGTAGACTGGGGATCATTTGCAGAGTTTTGGTGAGCTCCACTTGGTTCGGAGCTTTCTGAGTCATAGTTGTATGTTTGTTTTGATGTTGTATACAACATGTTGTATAAAGCGGAGACTTGTCCCTACTGTAAGTTGGTCTTGTTGATGCATCTATTAGAGGCTTTTGTAGACATATGTGGGTATATGGATGTAAGAGACGAATATGTAAAAGACGAATGTCCGTTTTGACTTGATGGCCCCAACGACCAAGTTTCCTAAATATATGTATATACATAGCATATGTTTCCATGATTCATGTCATCCGCATAGTTGCATGAGGTATAATAATATTCATACAAGGATATGTATATGAAGGTTCATGAGCAAAGATTGGTTCTCTCGGGCCATATCGGCTTCGGGTGCCAATCATGCCTCAATGGGATTTGGGGCGTGACATTAATTGATTGAGGCAGTAAGAAAAAACAATATTCTTGGGATGAAAGTTTATAAGAAGATGTAGACTATAGAAATTCATAGTTTAGACTAGCATCATCACTTTACGTTTAGCATCTTGTACCTCCGAGTTACGCTTGA
The DNA here is from genome assembly GCA_031232105.1 of Capsicum rhomboideum. Taxonomy (NCBI): domain Eukaryota; kingdom Viridiplantae; phylum Streptophyta; class Magnoliopsida; order Solanales; family Solanaceae; genus Capsicum; species Capsicum rhomboideum. The sequence continues at coordinate 83,244,066 of CP124713.1, read as the reverse complement.
ATGGTAAGAGCTTGCAGATAGCCATAGACACTAGCAGTTATTTACTCATGTGGAAATTGTAAGTTGAAAATGATGTCTAGGATGGTGATCTAAGTGAAAAATGATCTTTGGAATATAGTTCCCTTTTCCATGTCTTTAAGAGGCCAATAAAGGCCAAGTTCATGTCGTTATTTAAGTCTTCATACCTATGCTAGTTTCCTGCAATCATAACTCGTGCTTTTGAATTTCTTAGTAGTTGGTTGTCAATTCCCTTGTTGTAATACAATTCAGTCTATATTAAGGAGTACAGTTCCAGACAGGCGATTGTAATATACTCCTACATTTTCCTTCCAGCCAAGACCATCATTCGAGTACGTATGATCCCAAGGGGGAGATATTGTAATACCTCAAACTTTTAGGCTGAGATTTGAATCATTCTAGGTATGTAAATAGACTCGAACCTGATGAATTTTTAACCCTAGGAATGTAGGTCAATTATTAAGTGTAGGAAGTATATTGGATAAAACTTAAGGTCATAAGAAACCCCGAGCACAAAGTTAAGTTGAAGACTTCTTTACCGATTGAATTTTCGTATAAGATATTACTTGGGCCAACTTCAAATGAAAATTAATCCTAGAATATGAGGATTTATATGGCCCAATACCTACCAAATTAAAGGTATTCAAGTCTTCTTTCCAATTCCACTAACCATTTGCTAATCCGATTCAAGTTATGACCATTTTACCAAATAATAACAATCTGGCTGGCTCACTGGAAGCCTTGTCTGGCTGGTGTGCTATCACACATCACATTATGTCATAACCTCATTTCTCAGGTCATGATGGTACCTACTTTAGCCAACTAGTAGGTATGCCCAGCCATAGCCCGAAATGACAACTAATAGGCTAACAGGCAGATGATAATGGAGAACAAATCCACAACAAAATATAGGCAGAAGCAGAAAGATATACATACATAATATATTGTACAAAAGAGGGAAGAGGACCAAATATACAAAATGAATCCCTCCCAAGACCTGGTAAGGTTGATATAAGAGCCACTACGACCAAAAATAAGAGTACTAGATCGTATCAAAAATACACATATATACACGGTAGTTTCAGAAATACAAAAGAATGTAACTGAAACAGATGGAGGAGGATCAACTCTGGACTCTAGAAAGCTTACCTCATCTACGGATTAGTAGTAGGGCATGAGGATAACGTCAAAATAGGTGGCTCGTACTCGAATTTATATCAGGAAAAAGATGTAGAAGTACAACACGAGTACCAAAGCAATGGGTACTCAGTAGGCATCATCAGCTGATTGAGCTCAAATATAGTAAAAGCATAAATAAAGTAAGAGTGTAAGCTAAGTCAACAACAATAGAGGTAGAAATGTAAATATCTACTGTGCCGGGTAAATGAAGTAAAGGAAATAAGTAATTCAAAAGTAAGAGCAAACAACTAAATACTAACTTCCCCCATAAGCCCAAAAGGCACACACAAGAAAACGATTAGCCCTACCAAGCCCCCATAAGCAGGCGGGAGCAAACAAGAAGAAACTAAGGTAAGAAACATAAATAACCTCTATCTATACAGATATCAAGTAGCCTTTCGATCCCAAATCCATGATGAAAAATCTAGGTATGTACAAGGCTTGAACTGGAACCAATGGATAGTAACAAGAGGCAAGACACTGGGCTCAATTCGGAAATAGCGGATAATAACGAGAGGCTGAATGATGCATACATAATAGAACATAGTACAACTGCCAAAATTCAACCATAATCAACACCAAAACATCCTAACTGTAATCATAGGTAGATGTCGAACTAGAACTGGAACACATAGTAACCATACTGTAACAAGAAACAGGTGATCCCATAAGAAGCCAACCTCAATCATAAACTAATGCCAAACTCTTACCAGAACTCGTGAACAGTAAACCATAGTCGTAAACCTCTAATTCGTACCAGAACTCATAACAATAATAATAGAGCATATGCTGAACTTGAACCGGACTGAAATGTACATACATATATATAAGCATAACTATCTAGCTGGAAGAAATCCAAGGGTTTTAGGCCTATATTCACTCCCTATAGTATATAAACCAATCTTGGGTAGTTAAGTCCACTAAGGCAAGTCGAGTTCCCATTTACTAGGTCAAGTAGGTACGATCCAGGGTTAGTTACTACTCTACTCGGGGAAAAGAAGATAAATAGGCCAAAAATCAAGTCTAAGTCAAACCCAACCCAATGCAATAGCCTAAAGTAGCAGCTATGAGTCTAACTAAGCCTAAAGGAACTACGTATTAGATACACTATCTAAATAGGATAGTGGGGGCCACTATGGGGTCCAGATAAGCCAACCTAGGTCAGAACCTATCCAAATCTAGCCTAAAGCTTCCCAATCCCATCTCAAGGTAATATAAGTATTAGTCCTATCCCTAAAGGATGATAATACACTATACTAGGGGAGAACGGGCCTGAAATCTACCAAAAAGGGGCCCAACCTGCTAAATAAGGCATTAAAATGATAAATGATAACCAAGCTAAAACTACATGTCCAAAACTCACACAATAATACACTAAGACCATAATTAAGCTCAGTATAAAATGAGGGTAAGCCTATCCTACCTGGACGCCGCTGAACGTTCGTCGAATCCTCTAAACCAGAGCTTTCCCCTTCTGAGAGGCCTCCAAGAGTTGCCACACTATCAAAACAATGATCTATGTGTCAAGATAAGAAAATTGATACCTATATTGCGTGTAAATGCTCCGGGTCAAAAATTAGAATAAAAACCCACGTAGGGCCCACTTACAAAATCTCAAAATTGACACCTTCAAGCACCCCACACAGCTCAAGGATTAATTACCACATATATTTAGCTAAATCCATGCTCACACAATCCCAAAATCAGTCCCAAAGAATCCAGAAAAATAAGGAATTAAATTACTAATTACGTGTACTAAAATGAAGAATTAATCGATGGTAAGGACGGAAACTTACGAGATTAAGACACGCCCCTATGCTAATCCCCGCACCATAATATGATCTCCTCATAATTTTTAAGCTCACGATGGAGGATTTTACACTTAAAAAAGGATGGAAAATAAAGGAGATGATATATATATAAACCAGCGATTGGTCGCTTTAGTGACTACATGACCGCTAAAGCGCCCAAGGGTCGCTTAAGCGACTAGGCCTTGGCTGGCCAAGCTCTGCTAAAGCGATCTAGAATTGGAAAAGTGTTGCCCAGCTGCAAAAGTGGCTACCACTAAAGCGGTCCCTTTGCCGCTTAAACGGATGCACCAGATACTTGGCACCAACCAAGTTCAACAAGTCCCAACATACTCTGACCAGGTGCTCGGGATTGGTTCAAAATCATGCGCTTTCAAACAAACTATGCTACCCTACCAAGTTTGACATTTTGGACTCAACGACGCCCTAAAAATTTCCATCCAAGGTCATTTCGATAAAAAGTGATTCCCACATCCCAAGGGGCCATTTTAGCCAATTTCCACCTAATAGCCCAAACGAGTCCGAAAGCCTCGGGTCCTGGACAAAGGGTCCCCCCAACCTAAAATTGAAATTTTAGAGCTGATGAGACTGTCAAAAATGGCATCTGAGGCCATTTACCTGAGTTTTAGGCCCGAGACCCATTCCTTAACTTCTAAATTTCCAAAATAGAGAAATAGCTCTAAAAACCAAACGAACTGCCTGGTAACCAAACTGTAAGTCCCAAAAAATCATAAATGACCTGGGTAGCTGTAGGAAAGTTCTAAACATAGTATAATCATGAAGACATAGGAAATGATATGGAGGCTCATTACAATATCCACTACTAAAAGGACTTTTGTTCGCTAAAGTATAGGATCAAGCTGTACCTAAAGGCTTGAACAGGTAGGGATACTGGGTATACATATCACGCTAGGTCTCCTAGGTAGCCTCCTTGACTAGACCAAACCTTATCCATAGGAATGTCTCTAGAGCACAACCACCTGACATCTCTGGCCAAAATAGACACAACCTCTGTAAGGGTCAACCTCTCATTCAACTGAACCAAGTCCCACTGAAGCACGTGAGACTCATTCGAAATATAGCGCCGCAACATAGATACATAGAAAATTGGATGAATGGCTGAGAAGGCTAGAGGCAAAGCTAATTCATATTCTACCTTCGTAACTGTCCATAGGATCTCAAATGGTTCAATTTATCTGGGGCTGAGCTTTCCCCTCCTCCTAAACCTCATCACGCCCTTTATGGGTGATACTCGCAGAAAGACCCGATCACCAACTCTAAACCATAAGGCACAAAATCTACGGTCAACATAACTCTTTTTCCTGCTCTGACATTTTCATAGCCTATCCTAAATCACCTGAATCCGATCCAAAAACTCACAAAGAAAATCTGTACCACGAGGCCTAACCTCAGAAGTCTCAAACTAACCAACTGCAGATAGAAAAACCCATTCATATAATGCCTCAAATGAAGCCATTTGAATACTCAAATGGTAGCTGTTATTATAAGAAAACTCCACCAAAGCTAAAAAGTGGTTCCACTGACCTTCAAAATCCAACACATAAGAACAAGCATATCCTCCAAAACCTAAATAGTCCACTCCAACTGCCCATCTGTTTGGGGGTGAAAAGAGGATCTAAGGTCAACCTGGGTACCCAACTCCTCCTAAAATGTCCTTTAGAAACTAGAAGTGAACCGAGAGCCTTGATCTGAAATAATAGACATGGGTACCCCATGAAGGAGAAACCACCTCTCGAATATAAATATGGGCCAACCTTTCGGTACTAAAGGAAATTTGAATAGAGATGAAATAGGTAGATTTAATTAATCGATCCACGATGACCCAAATGCTATCAAAACCATGAGACATACAAGGTAAGCCACGTACGAAATCCATAGTGACCAGCTCCTATTTCAACTCGAGAATACGTAGCCTCTAGAGCAATCTATTAGGTCTCTGATGTTCGGCCTTCACCTGCTGACAACATAGGTATCGAGCCACAAACTCCTCTATATCCCTTCGTATACCACTCCTCTAGTAATGCTACCTCAAATCCCTATACATCTTAACTATCCCGAAATGAATAGAATATCTGGAGTAATAAGCCTCTCAAAGTATCAACTGAATCAAATCTCCTACCCTTGAAACACAAATACGATCGTTAAATCATAGAACATCCTCAGAATCTAAGGTAGACCTCCTAGACTCACCCCTCAACACCTGACCTCAAATTCTATGTAGCCTGTCATCCTCAAATTGATGACCCCGAATCTTCTCTAACAAGGTAGATCTGGCCTCAACACCAGCAAGAATCCTCCTAGGGTCAGAAATATCTAGACGAACCATCATGTTGTATAAGGACTCGATATCCAAAGCCAACGACTACTGTAAAATTAAAATAAAGGCTAAGCTACCCATACTCACTGCCTTTCGGCTGAAGGCGCCCGCTACCATTTTTGCTTTGCCCGAATGGTATATAATAGAGATATCATAGTCCTTCAGTAACTCAATCTATCTATGCGGACTTGAACTATGATTCTCTGGCGCATAATGTACTGAAGACTATGATGGTCAGTAAAGATGTCATAACGAACACCATACAAGTAGTGCCTCCAAATCTTAAGTGCAAAAACTACCGCAACCAACTCTAAATCATGAGTGGGGTAGTTGCGCTCATACACCTTCGGATGCCTTAATGCATATGTAATAACACAACCCTGCTGTATCAGACCACACCCCAAACTAACACCAAAAGTATCACAATACACAGTGAACCCTTTGCCCTCAACTGGAAGGGAGCTGAAGGGAGCAAGTCCTTGAGATTCAAAAAGCTTGCCTCATAACTCGCGGACCACTAAAATGGAACCTCCTTCCTAGTCAATCTAGTCATAGGGGCAACAATAGTAGCAAATCTCTTGACAAACCACCTATGGTAGCCTACTAACTCAATGAAACTGCAAACCTCAGTAGGAGATATAGGCCTAGACCAATCATGAATAGCCTCAATCTTTGCTGGGTCCACCATATTACCATCCTTGGACACCACATGCCCCAATAATGCTACGGACTCAAGCCAGAACTCGTACTTTGAGAATTTGGCATAAAGCTTATGATTTCTCAAAGTATAACCCTGGTACTGATAAGGCTGATGCTGGGGGTACCTACCCTGAAATCCTCAGCCTTTAAACTGTGAGCCGTTGTGGCTCCTACTGTAACTATATTGATGATGGGGCCTCTTATCGCTGCCCCTTTGGTCCTCGTGATCCATATCTTCTATAGAATAAACGTGGTCAGCAATAATAGTAAATGACTTCCCTGAAGTCACCAAACTTTGAATAGCCCTGCGGACCAATAAATTCAACCCTCTGACAAAACATCAAATCCTCTCATAATTTGTGGGTAGAATCATAGAGGCATTCCTGGATAGCTCGTGAAACCACACCTCATACTCAGCCACTATCATTGAACCCTGCTTCAATCCAAAAATCTCATTTTTGAGGCGCTCACGCATGCTTTGAGGCATGCACTTCTCCAAGAAAGCCTCAAAGAACTAAGCCCAAGTCAAAGGAGGAGATCCAGCTGGCCTGGAATTTAGATAACCTCTCCAGTACTATTCGCTACCCTATCAAGATGGTATGTCATATAATCCACTCCGCATGACTCAACCAACCCCAAATTACAAAGCCTCTCCTCACAACTAGTCAGAAAGACATACGCATCCTTTCTTGGGGCCCCGTCAAGCCATGGTGGAGTCAATCTCAGAAATTGGACCAATATTTTCTATACCTCCGCGTTCTTAACTGACTGGGCTACTGTCGGTTGTGGAACTATAGGTGCTGTCAGAATCTCTACTTTGGGAGTCACAGTTGCAGGCTGCTCTCCTAAAGCAATACCACCCTGGGTTGCTGTATGATCCCCATCTGTTGGTGGAGTACCAAATAACCACAATAACTAAAATAATATATCTTTGAGGACTGTGGAAGATATAAACCTGGGTGGGGCCTGGGATACCCTCTGGCCCACCTGCTATCGTGGCGGCAGAATCTCTAGTGCTATCTCTAGCTAAGGATTAACAATATTATCAAGCGATGGCTCCTTATCCCGATCTCTACCTTTAGGTCGACCTTTGCACCAAACTGGTGCTTTACCAGCAGGCTCAGGGACCTAATCCCAATCTGCCATACCACGCATCCTAACTATCTGTGAAAGAGTGAAAATTTTTTTAAGACTTTGGAAACCAATACAGAAACAACGCATGGAAGTGAACCAACAAAAAAAGGATTTTTCCTAAAAAATATCTTGTAGCCTCTCAAAGATAGGATACTGACTTCTCCATACCGGTTCGCAGGACTCTACTTAATATCGGCTCTTATACTAGCAATATCGGTGAACCTAGGCTCTGATACCAAGCAGTCACAACCCAATTTCTCAGGTCATGATGGCACCTACTTTAACCCACTAGTAGGTAATCCCAGCCATAGCCCAGAACTATAAGTAATGGGCTAACAAGCAGAAGATAAGGGAGAACAAGAGTGAAACCATTATGTAACAAAATATAGGCGGGAACAGAAAGATTTACATACATAATATACTACACAAAAGAGGAAAGAGGAAAAAATATACAAAATGAATCCCTCCTAAGACATGGTAAGGTCGGTACAAGAACCACTACGACCCAAAATAAGAGTACTAGAAAATATTCAAAATATACATATATAAACAGTAGTCTCGAAAATACAAGAAATAGATGAAGAAAGATAAGCTTTGGACTCTAAAATGCTCACCAAGTCTCCGGATCACTAGCAGGGCCTACGGATAACGTCAAAACCGGTGGCTCTTACTCAGATCTGCATCAGGGAAAAGATGCAGAAGTGCAGCATAAGTACCAAGGCAATGGGTACTCAGTAGGCATCATCGGCCAACTGAGCTCAAATATAGTAAAAGTATAATTAAAGTGCGAGAGTGTAAGCTAAGTCAACAGTAACACAGGTAGAAATATAAATATGTACTGTGCTGGGTAAATCCGATAAAGGAAATAAGTAATTCAAAATTAATAGCAAAGAACTAACTACAACCTAACTGGGCCCCCACAAGCCTAGAAGGGACACATATAAAAAGACAATTAACCCTATCGAGTCCCCATAAGTAGGCGGGTGCAAACAAGAAGAAACTAAGGTTAAAAACATAAATAACCTCTATCGGAACCAATCTCAAGTAATCTCCCGATCCCAAATCCATGATGAAAAATCTAGGTATGTATCGGCTTGAATCAGAACCAATGGTTAGTAACAAGAGGCCATACACCGAGTTCAAACTAGAATTAATAGATAATAATGAGAGGCTGAATGCTGCATACACAATAGAACCCAGTACAACTGCCAGAATTCCCAGTAGCAACCATAATCAACACAAGAACATCCTAACTATAATCATAGGCAGATGCTAAACTCAAACTGTAACTCACTGTAACCATATCGTAACAAGAAATAGGTGATCCTATAAGAAGCCAACCTCAATCGTAAACTGATACCAAACTCATACCAGAACTCATAAACAGTAAACCATAATCATAAACTATTTCCAATTTGTACCAGAACTCATAACAATAACACTAGAGCATATGCCAGACTTAAACCGAAACTTAAATATACATGTATATATATAAGTATAACTAGATTGCAAGAAGAAATCCAAGGGTTTCAGGCCTATATTCACTCCCTACAGTTATATAAACCAATATTAGGTGGTAAATTCCTCTAAGGCAAGTTGAGTTCCCATTTACTAGGTCAAGGAGGTACGGTCCAGGGTCAGTTACTGCTCTACTCAGGAAAAAACGCTAAACAGGAAAAAAATCAAGTCTAAGTAAAACCTAACCCAAGGAAATAGCCTAAAGTAGAAACCATGCATCTAACTAAGCCTAAAGGAACTTCGTATCAAATACACTAACTAGATAGGGCAGTGGGGCCCACTATAGGGTCCCGATCAACCTAGGTCAGAACCTACCGAATCTAGCCTAAGGCTTCCTAATCCCATATCAAGGTACTATAAGTACTAGTCCTAGCCATAAAGGATGATAATACTCTATACTAGGGGAGAACGTGCTCAAAATCTACCAAAAAGGGGCTCTAATAGGCTAAATAGGGTGTAAAAATGCTAAAATAATAACCAGGTTAAAAATACCTGTCTAAAACTAGCACAATAGTATGCTAATACCATAATTAAGATCAATATAAAAGGAGGGTAATCCTAGCCTACCTGGACGCCGCCGAGCACTCGCCAAATCCTCTATATTGAATCTTTCCCCTTTCGAGAGGCCTTCGAGAGCTGCCACGCTATCAACAACAATCTATGCATAAAGACAAAAAAATTGATACCCATATTAGGTATAAATGCTCCGGATAAAAAATTGGACTAAAATTTCCATGTGGGGCCCACTTACAAAATCCCAAAATCAAAACTATCACAGCGACCCATAACTCAAGGATTAATTGCCACAAAAATTTAGCTAAATTTGAGCTCAAACAATCCCAAAATCAGTCCCAAAGAATCCAGAGAAATAAGGAATTAAACTACTGCTTACATGTACTAAAACAAAAAATTAATCAATTGAAAGGGCAGAAACTTACGAGATTAGGACGATCACATGCCCACCAACACACCCCTATGCCAACCTCCGCACCAGAATATGATCTCCTCACAATTTTTAAGCTCACAATAGTCTCAAATGGATAATTTTACACTTAAACAAAAGCTGGAAAATAAAGGAGATGATATATATATAAACCAGTGATTGGCTGCTTTAGTGGCTAAATGACCGTTAAATCAGTCACCGCTAAAGCGCCCAAGGGTCACTTAAGTGACCAAGACTTGACTGGAAAGGCTCTGCTAAAGTGGTCTAGAGCCTCTAAAGAGGTTGTCGCTAAAGTTGTCCCTTGCCCGCTTAAGCGTCTGAACCAGATACTTGGCACCAGCCAAGTTCAATAAGACCCAACGAACTCCGACCGGGTGCTCGAGATTTATTTGGAATCGCGTGCTTACAAATGAAATATGCTACCATATCAAGTTTGAAATTTTAGACTCAATGGTAACATTGAAATTTCCATCCAACATCACTTCGATAAAAAGTGGGTCTCACACCCCAAGGGGACATTTTAGCCAATTTCCACTCAATAACCCAAAATGAGTCTGGAATCCTCAAGACCCAGACCAAGGGTCCCCCATCCTAAAATCAACATTCCAAAGCTGATGAGATTGTCAAAAATGGAATCTGAGTTTACCTGAGGTTTTGGCCCGAGACCCATTCCTTAATTTCAAAAGCTCCAAATTAGGGTAATGGCTCTATAAACCAAACAAACTAGCCGATAACCAAGCTATTAGTCCCAGAAAGTCATAAATGACCTGGGGAAGCTATAGGAAAGCTCTAAACATAGTAAAAGTATGAAGACATAGGAAATGACCTGGAGGGTCATTACACATTATGTGCTCCGAGCAACCAGTGCATCCAAAGATAGAGGAGGGTATATTTCTAGGCTCACTCAATGCATTGTGTGACCGTTGGAGCCTGCACATTGCAAGGCCTCAATTTGAATCTTTATTTAAGTCAGTTCCCTTCTAAAAATTTTATAATGTAGAAACAAATTTAAAAGAAGGTAATTTTTCAATCAAACATAATTAAAACTGCTTAGATCCTATAACTTTTTATTGAATTCAAATGAATAAGCACATAGGACCTTCATTTTTTAGTACACAGGATCAGAGAACAAGTGATGATATTTATAAGATACTCGTCATAAATGAGATGATCACTTCTAAAAAGTAAGATTTGAACTTAAACCATATTAATAACCAAAGGGCGTAATTAATCTAAGCTAATATTATTGATACAAATAGATAACCAGACCATTTAATCATGAAATACGAAATGGAGACTAGACTATGAACTAGACAAATAATAGGACATAGACATAAGAAATAAAAGAGACACATCAAAAGATTGAAAGAAACAACACTTATAGGAGGAAATTTACCTTTTGAAAAGTAGCATTCTAGGATGGAAAGCTTCATCAAAGAACTGCTTCACCACACCAGGAAGCTCTTCAAATCCTTATCCAAAGTTCCCAAGCTAAAAGGAGCCATAAAAGGATTTTTAGCTATTAAGAATGCTTAACCCTCATTGATGAACAGTGGGGGTATATATAGAAGGGTAAAATTGGATGGAATTTGGGCATTTGGTACTATGGAATTTCAAAAATTTGATAGGGTTTTGTGAGCTAGAGATATGTAGGATTCTAGTATGAATTTTTGAAAACTGAGTGGATAATCCTTGAGGAATCCATCTGGATTGTACAAACCATATGCCAAACACGTAGGTAGGAGATGATGACATGGGAGTCTTTGAGTCGACGATGTTTTGGTAGGGATTCTAGGGTTATCCAGATGTTTTGGTCATTGTTGTTGTCATTTGAAGTGAGGAAGATGGACCATTTTGGTTGAATTATGAAAGAAGAAGAAGATTTGGGGTTTGCTGGTGGGCTGGGTCATCTTGAAGGATTGAGCTTGTTTGGCTGATTATTTAAATTAAGTAAGGTCCGATTAGGTTTCAACAAACCACTTAAATCTATAGTCAAATTGAAACTGATAATATGGGCAGATTAATTTAAGAAGTGACCAAATTAATTCAATTGGGGTAAAATTGGTCAATCAAATTAAAATATATTGAATCCTAATTAATTGAGCTTTATAGTTCTAATAATTGAAAAATAATTTCTTTAATATAAGGTGAAATTATTTCATTTAAAAAATAAAGGATTAATCATACAACTAATCCTTGATTTTTGATTGATTTTAAGGAAAATAAAACATTTCTTAATTTAAGCTTGAAATGATTTGGAAAACATTTTAATTTTGTAAGAAGATTACTTCAAAATTATTTAAAAATAAAGAAGCTCAAAAATTAATTCATCCCACGGAGGGTAAAAATTGGGTATCAACAACTGTCCCTTTATTTGGATAGGATCAATGAAAGAGATCCCCGACAAAAAGAATTGACAATACCAATTTTGTCACCACTAATTCATCTTTCAGAAACGACTGGTTTTGGCATGAATTTCAAGGAGTTATGATTGGACCTTGGTATCATATTTCCTATATATCTCAGGTTACGTTAGAATTTAGGCCACTTGTAGTTCAAGATGCTTGATTTTGTGCATGACTTTTAAAAGAATTCAAAAGCTATCCTAGTTTTGGATTATAGAGAGATCGAAAAGTTGGGGAATAAGGAGATTATAAGAATTCTTCGAATGCAAATGAGTTTTTAACATCAAACCCGACTATATATCTTGAGATCAGGGAATCTGAATGCTTGTAGTTTGACTCAATTAGTTGAAAAGGTAATCTTTTAAGCTAAGAAGACCTTTGGCTCAAGATGAGTGACAAATGAATCGAGTTATGGAAAAGAGGCTTACAACCTATTAACCATGAATGTGGATCCCTTCACATCCATAGGTAAGAACATACCCAGATATAATTTCCAAACCTCTAGGTGTATTGTCACCCAGATTTGAAAAAAGAGGGGATATTGCTTCCACCTTGAGTTCAGAAATTACTCTAGATGCAAAACATACTGAAGATAATGAAAATATCCACATGACTTATGATATAGGTGTGGTTTGATGGTGGTGGAAGTAGTTCCTCATCTTGCATATAAATAGTCTAATATTCCTCTTTGGACTATGTCCCAGTTTGCTGCTAAGAAAAAGTTCCACGTTGTGTTGTTTCCTTTTTGCCATAGGCTGCACCTGTGTCTTTGATTTGTGAATTTCATCCTCTCGGATGCCCTTGAAAAAAATTGAAACAAGATTCATTAGTAGTAAAGTAATTAAACATAGAGAAATAGTTTTTTTATGATATTTCTATGCAAGTTGATTCCTAATAGAAGATGCCATCCTTTTCAATACCTGTCATAGGAACAATGGATTCTAAAATATTATAGATATGACAACCTTTACAGTAGTAGAATAGGATGACCTTTACAATACTCGAATAATACGGTTCACCATGGCAATTGAATATAGCAACCATTGAGGTCGTTGAATGTAATAGTTGTTTGAGTAATCAAACATAACGACCATCGCATCCACTTGTAAAATTATCATGGTAATTATGTGTAATGGCTCTTGCAGTCATTGAATGTAATGGTCTCTTTAATATTCAAACATCTTTAGTGTAGATACAACTTATAAATATTCTTTAATAGTTAAAATCCTCTAGTCTAGGATATGTTTGGGGTAAATCCTGCACATCATCCTACTTTGGATAGTGATGTGACTTATAGATGTCCCTTGAATTATCGTCTTCCTTCAATTCTAGCGGCAAATAAACATTTGATCCCCGTGGCATAATAGATACTATGGTCTTTGTGACATGGCCCTTACGACATAGCCTTTACATCATGATCCTTGCAACATTGTCAAATATGATAGTATCCTCTGGTTGTTGATGTTTTTGACACGGATGTGTCTTTACAAATATCCTTCAAATGTTAGACTCCACTAGTCTTTACGTGACAATGAATATTATGATCTCGAGTAAATCCTGCACTTTATCCCAATTCATACATTAATGCGACTTATGGATGCCCTTGGATGTCATTCTCTTAAGAACTAGTTGGAGAGGGAAATATGTTCTTCAGACAAGTATATACCTACAGAAAATAAAGCTGATGGCCCTTACAAATGGCCATTATTGTCACGTCTCAAAACCCATTTGGGCAGACAGACACCCGTAGTTGCAAAGACCCAAGATAACCAACCCATAACCTTATACTTATTGTGAATGTAACTATGATAATCAAAGATTCTTCCAAGTATGGATAAAATGCACCAATGAAACAAAACCATGAAGGCAAGCCCAAAACTACATAGGCAAGACTTGGCCGTTGGGGCCATAATGTCTAAAGGACAAGACACTACCATGCTTAACTTTACATTGGTCTACAAAGCCTCTAAAAGTTACATAGACTTATTTAAGTTTGGGATAAACTCTCGCCTTACTCTTAACTACTATACAATACCAAAAACATATATAACAGACTCGGAAAGCCCTGAATCAACCTGGAGCCTACCAATAGTCGTTGGATATCCTGTACTCCTAATGGAGAGGTCTACTAGCTCCTGTGCCTACAACATGAAATGCAGGTCCCCCGTGAAAGACGTTAGTATGAAAGAATATACTGAATATATAAGGCTGAAAGTAACTATACATAACATAAGAGCTCAAATGAAATCAGGTACAAGTGTGTAGATAGTGATAATAGATCACCTTTACATATATTTGTGGAAAAGTGTGTATTCCATTCCTTTCTTTACTTTACCTTTCTTTACTTTATAATCCTTGTAAGCCATGTGATATAAATGACCAACTTATCAGTGGTAAATACATAAGTTGGGATAGGCCCATGCTAGGCTTATGCCCCTGAGCTGCCACCCATATAAACAGATTGGGATCGGCCAAGGCTAGGATTTCACCCCTTAGCTGCCACCCATACATAACCAGATTGCATTCCTTAGTTTATTTAATCTTTGAGATTGTTACTTTGGTGGTCATAACATTATTGAGGTTTGGGACAATAGTCTACCAGTAAGAGATAAACACTTAATGCAATAACAATGAGGCAGGGAGAAGTTTGTACACGAATGAACTGCTTAGGAGCTGAAATAACACATGGATCTTATTTGACTAAAAGGAGAACTATTGAACCTTTCTAGTGAAAGTAGACATGCAGACTTGGTAATAAGCATATATAGAGGTATTTTAACATGTTCAGGAGTGGGAGAAAGGTCTTTAGCTACATGGGATATCATACGCTGCCACTAGCTATCATTTGCTATAGGAGAACTTTGGAAGCTTACTTTGTAACACAAGTGTTTGATTTCATGCCAAAGAGTATGGAATGCAGTAGCCTAGCATACCTTGTTGTACAACTCTGGTATTATCCCGAATTAACCTTCTACCTTTAAATTATTTATCTACAACAAAGTACATGGTAAAACTAGTATTAGTAGCTAATCAACATATTTGGGCTATTCAACCTCAGAAAATAGTAGCCGGGCAGTAAGCCCATAATTTAGCAAACCAAGGGTGTTCTTTCAACCCCTTCTCCTCTAATTACATTTGTACAACACACAAATTCATATAAGATCCCCAGAAATTGGTTTGGCTTTATAACACACATAAAATAGTACGTAAAGTGTGTTAGGCAGCAAGCTCATACAACATCTAATTAAGTGGTGCATCATTACACCCTCTTTTTATATGTCAATACCAACTACTTACATCTCTCTTTAAGATAAACCAAGCTGTCCCAACATATACATATAAACAGTCTCTAAAATATCAACAAATATTCTTCATCCTAGCAACACAATATTACATTCACCATCCCTAAGTTCTTAGCAACACATCCACAATTTTCCACTCAAATTTATATACAAGGAGGAGTAATAAAATGTGCGGTAGACTTACCTTTTACTGGTGGTAATCCTTATACTCTCAACTGCTACAAAAACTTGAACTTCTTTGTAGAAATTAGAGAAAGGTGGACTGCCAACCTTGGAGGGTTGTTCTACTCCTCAAACATGGAAAACCTGATTTCCATCACCTTCTAATGGTGAAATTAAACTAAATCCATAAGTTAATCACTACTTGCCTTGGCTTCAAAGAGGCAACTATACTAAGAACCGTAGAGGAGTTTTGTGGCTGCTGCTTGAAGGGGGAGAGAGAGAGCTTATTATCTTTGAGAGAATTCTTGTTATTTTTTTGAATTATTATAAGTTAAAATGTGTTAAATTTACCCCTAAATATTTTCTCTAAAACCTCCTGTTTTAGGTCCATTTTCAGCCATAAATTGGTCCAAGTAGGTGATGCACCTACTTAGGGGTTCAAGCTGCTCGAAAGGTCAAAGTAGGTGATGCACCTACTTGCTTTATTTATGTCTAAAATGGGCTTTTAACTTATTGGGCTTTGGGGACAAATTTTAGGTGTTGGACTTTCCATTCTCTTATCCTCTTATTTTACTTAGTTTGGGCCTTGGGAGATTTAAGTGTTGGGACCTTTCTCCATTTTTTTTTTCTTTTACTTAGTTTGGGCCCCAAATGAGTACATTAATATAGGTCCAAATCTGATCCATAGCCTTGGGTCCATTAACTTGGTCCAAATAGCTAAAGTAGGTGACTCATCTACTAACTTAATTAAGTCAAGCAAGCACCTCAATATTTTATTCCATTTTCAGTTCTTAATCCCTTTAATTTAACTTAAAACTTGTATACACTTGGTCACTTTAAACTTTAGATTCAAATACATACTCATGATCCCAAGTTTAAATAGTTGCATCAATGTTAACTTGGTCATGTCACATTAAGATGTACGGGTAGTATCTTTAAACATATTGTCACATTAAGATGTACAGGTAGTATCTTTAAACCTATTTACCCCATCAATACTCACATAAACAAAATCCAGTCCATTACCTATACCACAAGGCCATATCAAATTCCATATAAGTAGAACAAGTACACAGAAAATATGGGGTGTTACATTTATGATATGTCCATATGACAAAAGTAAACATAATGGCGAAAGTAAACATGTGATAGACTTTACGATAGTTATAGAAACCAACACCTTTAACCAATGTGTTGTTATGTCGACACCAGACACCTTTTCCTATACTTTTACTCAAGAAGAACGATTAGTAGACATAGTGTAGCTTTGCTAGCGACTGAAGTCAAAACATAAGGAAAGATTTAAAAAGCATTTATAGTATAAAATGAATGACTTTATTTAAAAATATCATCTTGAGGTAGATAGACAAACAAGAGGTCCTTTCATGTGTAAGTGAATGACTGAATCTCGCCTCTGAAAAAAGTAACAAATACTGCTTTCAAACATCATATGTTCATTGTGATCCACGAATTGTTGGGGATTTGAAAAGGATGTCATTGTTTCCTTATTGTCTGATAATCCCTGCATCCATAGAAAAATTACTAGTTCTAGTGAACTTGATGTATATTGATCTCTTTTGACCATCTGCTCCTATCTTTCCATCTTCCAGTATTTGTTGCCTTCGGTGCTTGCCCCCATTCTTCGGGTCACAGTAGATATAACAAAATATATTTATAAAAGACAATTTGATATAAAGTATTTTTTCAAGTAAAATAAGTTTTTAAAATAATAGGTTTTTGAAAGATGATTGAGACGGGTCTCTTCCAATTTATCATGTCATGTATATCTCTATGAACATACTTTGTTCAAGGAATTGACATGTCTGTCATCTTGCTGACAAACTCTAGAGATTGTCCAATATTATAGCTGAGAAATTTAAAGATGACTCTCTTTGAGAAATCTATCATAGCTGGGGATTAGCTAACTTACACTTCATTACAGTTTGGAATTTCTGAAGTTGACTTTAATCTCTATCTCATGGTAATTCTCGAAGTTGACTCTGAACTCTATCGTTGGGGAATCTGCAGAATTGACTCTGAACTCTTAATGCTTTTCTTGTTAAACATTTTGAGGTCTTCCTATAAATTTTTGCCCCAGTTAGATGTCTTAAGGCAAATCTTGAATTGTTGAAAAGAGATTTTAACGCTGTGTGGGATTTTGAGACTCTTCTCAACATTTGCTTCCATTGTACTTTTTGATATGATCTTCATTCTGACTGTTGAAGGAGGAGTGATCTTCTAATTTTCAATTTTTGAGATTGTCTTGAAAATTCTTCCCCGATTTCCATTATAAATGGAAATAAAAATCTTACAGGGGATGTGGCCGAGTCATTATGGCGCCTACACATCCTGTTGAAACAGGAATTAAACATAGTTACCACAACATAGGGGAAATTGGCTATCCACTAGAGTAAGAAGTACCTAAAGGCTCGAATAAGTGAGGATACTAGGTCCATATGTCTTGATTGATCTTCCAGGTAGCCTCCTCGACTGGAAGGTGCCTCCATTGGACCTCAACTACTAAAATCTCTCTAGATTGTATTTTCTTGACATTTCTAGCTAAAATAGCAACCAACTCCTCCTCGAAGAACAAACAGTCATCAAGCTTAATTGAATCCTACTGAAGCATGTGGGACTCATCTTGAATATATCCATATCATCTATACATAAAAAACATGTTCAATACCAGAGAAAGCTGGAGGCAAAGCTAATTCATATGCCACATCACTAAACCAATGTGGAATATCAAACAGTCCAATATACCTGGGGCTGAGCTTGATCCTCTTCCCAAACCTCATCACGCCCTTTATGGGCGATACTCATAGAAACACACGGTTACTAAATCCAAACACCAAGGCCCAAAGTCTACGACCATTATAACTCTTCTGCCTGCTCTAAGCTGGCTGCAACCTATCTTGAATCACTCAGACTCTATCTAATGTATCACGTAGCAGATCTGTACCCCATGGTATAACCTCAAAAATATCAAACCACCTATCTGGAGATCTACAATGTCTACCATATAATACCTCAAATGGGATCATCTGGATACTCTAATGGTATCTATTATTATATGAAAACTCCACCAATGCTAGAAATTGGTCCCACTAACCTCCAAAATTAATGACACAGGGTTGCAACATGTCCTCCAGAAGATGTATAGTCCACTCAGACTGGCCATCGATCTTATGGTGAAAGCTATGCTAAGCTCAACCAAGGTGCCTAACTCCTTGTGAAAAGCCCACTAGAAATTATAGGTGAATTGAGTACCTCTATCAAAAATACTAGATACTGACACCCTGTACAAATAAACTATCTTTCAAACATAGACCTGGGCCAACCTCTCTAAACTGTAGGACATTTGAACCAGTAGAAAGTGAGCAGACTTGGTCAATCAATCAATGATGACCCAAGTAAAATCAAACACCAAAAAGTGCACAACAAACCAATCATAAAGTCCATGGCTATCCGTTCCCATTTCCACTCGGGAATGGGTAGCCTCTGAGTAAATCCACCAGGCCACTAGTGCTTGAACTTTACCTGCTAACAATTTAAGCACTGAGATATGAAATATGCTATATCCCTCTTCATATCACACCACCAGTAATGTTTCCTCAAATCTCTATACATTTTAGTTGCCCTTGGATGAATAGAATACATAAAACAATGGGCCTCCTCTAATATCAGCCGAATCAAATCACCAACCCTCAAAACACATATAAGACCCTCGATCCTTAAGAACCCTCCAAATCTATGGTCACCTTCCTGGCCTTGCCTCTCAAAACCCAATCTTAAATCACCCACAACCTACTATCCTTAAACTGCCACTCCCGAATCTACTCCGACAAGTAGACCTGGCCTCAACATGGGAAAGAACTTTCTCGGAGTCAGAAATATCAAGCCAAACCAACGAATTGGCTAAGGAACGTATATCAAAGGCCAATGATCACTCCAAAGCTGAAAGGGAAGCTAAACTCCCTATACTTACTACCTTTAGGCCCAAGGCATTTGCTACCATATTTGTCTTTCCCAAATAGTAAAGAATAGAAATATTATAGTACTTAAGTAACTCTAGCCACCTGTGCTGCCTCAAATTAAAATGTTTTTGGCTAAGAATATACTGTAGGCTACAATGGTCGGTGAATATCTCACAATGCACATGTAACACCCTATACCTTTTCGACCCTACTTGCTTGGTAATCTAGGGTGCATTTATATGTCGTATTTGAACCATGTTTACCTTAGTTTTGAGAGCAATAAGTGCATATTTTGTATTTGTTTTGATGTACTATTGATATTGGACTATTGAATATCTCAAATTTTTAAGGTCAGGCGCGCCCAGGGGCGTGCCACGCTGCTTTCAGCCAAAATTTTTATGGCGCAGGCAGCAAAGGGGTGCCCCCAGGGGAGAACCAGGCCGCTCAGGCTCCCTTTTTTAGGAGCTGAAATTCAGCTAAGTCCTAGGCGCGCCCAGGGGCATGCCAGGGTGCTTTTTGCCAAATTTCTTCTCTGATTATTAGTCTATTAAGAGGACTCTTGGGTTATGGTTTCATTATTCCATCGTAGTAGGACTACTCTTGAGCGAGTTTGGTATCCAAGTTGGGGTTAATTCATCTTCATAATTATTTTATCAAATTATGTTAACTTAAGCCATGAGTGGCTCAAATTGCTTATTCTTGGGATTGAGGCTACAAATATGAATCTCGTGGGTTGAATATTGTCGTAACATTTATGGAATTATTTAAACATGAGATTTTTGGGGTATTACACATCGAATTTGGTGGGCTAAGTTAACATGTGTTAATGGGCTCAATTTAAGGCCCAAAATGGATTAAAAGACATGGCCCAAAAGGGCAAATGACCCATTCTTCCATGTTGACCAAGTAAACATGGAATTTAATGCCAAGAATTGGCTAAGGATGACTTGAAGGCCTATATAAAGTGGAAAAATCATATTTTTATGCACATAAACACACATGCCAATCTAGACATTTCCACAAGATATTTCTTTAAGCTCTCAAAACCCTAAGTCATCTCTTTGGAAAAGATCATCAATTTTCAAGCTTACGTAAGTGTTTATTCTTGTGCTTTAATACATTATGTGCATGAGATATGGTGTAAATCATGATGGTTATGTCTAAAAGTGTGAGTAGTGCACTTTTTCTTTTTGCTAAAAGATGTGTCATCTATAAGATTTGAACTTGAAAGGAGACTTGAGGTTTTGATGGAAGTGAATGGTGTGGATGAAATATCAACATGTATGGTGTGGTTATGTTCTTAACTTGTTCCTTTTTTTCTATATGTATAATTTGTGGGATTGTTGTGAAATTGTTGTTATGAAACATATTAAGGTGACTTAATGGAGTAATTATGATGTTATGTTGAAGGGTAAGTGTAAAGTATAAACTTGGCGTAAAATGCTATTGGTTTATGATGCGTTGGTCAATGTATAGAATTTTGTGGTATTTTTAGTGTGACAATGCCGTGAATGGTATTGTAAAGGGGTGAAATGACGTTATAGGGCAATCATCTAACTCATTGTCATTACGCGTTTGTAGTAGTTAGTTGTTAACATGAGCTCCACTATGTACTTGTGTTGTAGAGTGAAATGTAAGGAAGGAGATGGACTATTGTATTCACATATAGGATTGTGTATTCATATTGGGAAGATAAGGTATGTAAGGTTACTCTTTTCGTATCCTTCTGCAGGACATAGTGTTCACCTTGTCATTGTACTTGTTCCATTCTGAAATGTTCTAAGGTATATCATTTCAGGTTGTTATCTATTGTTATTCACATGTCTTTTATTCATTGACTATTGTTCCAAAGTTACAACAATGTTACAACCAATAACGTATCACTCTTATAATATAAGAATTGAAGTAATGCATACTTGTTGAGTACGGGTGGGAACCCAAAGGGGCTAAAGCCTAGCTAGGGGCAATCTCGAATAATATTGGGAATGGGTGGCAACTCAAAGGGGTGTAATCCTATCTAGAGGAAATCCCAAATAAATATTGGGAACAAGTGGCAACTCGAAGGGGTGTAAGCCTAGCTAGAGGCGATCCCGAACGGGTGGCAACTCAAAGGGGTGGAAGCCTAGTTAGAGGCGATCCCAAAAGATTATATAAATGATATTACATGAGAAATATTTCATGAATGATTGTGACAATGATATGAATGAAAACGAAAGAAATGAATGCAATGTATACGACTCCACACATGTATATTATGGTGGCTAATCTATATTGCCCACCCACTGGTACTTGATTTCATTGAAGTCCTTATATATCATGCAGTTTCATATGATCCTTACATACTCAGCACATTTTTCGTACTGACATCCCTTGGGGTACTTACCTTACTTGCTGCAGGCACAAGTGCTCTCCACAGTAGGTTGCAGATTGTTTGTCGATCTTTGGTGAGCTCCTGTTGGTTTGGGGTTTTCCGTGTCAAATGTGTACATTTTTTTTGGTATTGTAACGTTGTATAAAGCGGGGACTTATCCTGAATTTAGGATGATTATGTATATGTATCTGTTAGAGGCTTTGTAGACATCTGTGGTGAGATGAATGAAAGAATGTATATCCATTTTGACTTGGTGGACCTAACGGCCAAGTTTCATAGATGTATATATCACATGTTTCAATGACTTCTGCTATTAGCATCTTGTATCTATACGTGATAGTGATTTTTCTTGAATGACATGCGTATGAGTGTAAATGAATGAAGATTGGTTCTCTCGAGCATTAACGGCTTCGGGTGCCAGTCTGCCCCATTGGAATTCGAGGCTTGAAAAAAGTAGTATCAGAGCAGGTCATCCTAAGGGTGTCTACAAAGTCGTGTCTGAGTGGAGTCTTGCTTATGGATGTGTTGTACACCACATTTATAAGCAGGAGGCTATGGGACATTTAGGAGTTGTTTTGTTGTTTCTTTTATTCATATCTAGATTGTCAATAGAGCCAATGTTGTGAGTGGAATCGTATCTGACCATTGGAAGTGGTTTTATTTGTTATAGTACAATGCCGATTACAAGATGAGGTAGGGGCAAGGGTAAACAGGTAGATATGCTTGCCAAAGAAGGAACGAGTAAATCACCACCTAACCAAGCTATTCAAGGTGGGGCTGACGCTGATTTTGTATCACGGGCTTCTTCTACTTTTCCAGCTCCAGAAGAGCCGAGAAGGAGAGAAAAACCTGCTGAACCACCTATTAATGCTACTGAGTAGGATCTACGAAATGCAGTGCAAATGTTGACTCATATAGTTGCCGCACAAAATCAAGGACAAGTTGGTCCAATGACAAGTAGCGACAGTGAGGCTAGGGTAGCTAGCCAAAGGACGCACAATTTTCTGAAATTAGATCCTCCCACATTCACTGGGATAGATTCGAACGCAGACCCACAGGACATTTTGGACCGAATTCAAAGGACTCTGGATGTTATGCACGTGACTGGTGTAGAAATAGTTGAGCTTGCAGCCTATAGATTGAAAGAAGAAGCTATATTATGGTATGATGACTGGAAGAGATCTCGTGGTATTGGTGCAATTCTAGCTAGTTGGGAAGAATTTAAAACGACATTCCTTGATCACTATCTTCCCTATGAGATTTGAGAGGCTCGCGCGGATTAATTTTTAAATCTCCATCAAGGGAATATGACTGTCAGAGAATACAGTCTGCAGTTTAATTCTTTGGCTCGATATGCTCCGAGTGCAGTGGCCACAATGACAGATAGAGTCCATCGATATGTGGACAGATTAGAGCCATACTTGGTGAGGGACTGCACTATTGCTGCTTTGAACAGAGATATGGATATAGCAAGAATTTAAGCTTTCACAGAAAAGATGGAGGACCAAAGGATAAGAAGAAGGGTACACTAATTTGAACGACGGCCGTCAAAGAGGGCTAGACCTATGGGAAAGTCTATGGTGTCCCAAGGAGAATCTAGTCCTCAGATTTTTCCTAGACCGCCTAGACCATCAGTTTCTTCCCCTACAACAGGTACTTCATCCCAGTTCCGAGGGTTTAGAGGCAGCCATTTTGGGTAGATCAGTGTGGTTCGAGGTTCACAAACGGCAGGATTTTCTCGCCAATCGTGTCAGCACTGTGGGAAGTCTCATTTAGGTGAATTTTGGGTTGGAATGAATGTTTGCTAGTTTTGTGGCGTGTCGGGGCACATGGTGAGAGAGTGCCCACAAAGGGGCATGGGTGGTATAGCATGACCTACAGGACCAACCGTTGCATCATAATCATCGGTTCCTTCCCTAGGTAGAGGTGTACAACCTACTGGTCATGGTAGAGGTGCTAGAGGAGCAGCTAGTTCCAGTGGAGCCCAGAATCGTACTTATGCTCTAGTGGACCGGCAGAATTTGGAGGCTTCACCTGATGTAGTCACAGGTACACTATCCTTACTTTCACATAATGTATATGCATTGATTGATCTGGGTTCTACATTGTCATATGTTACTCCATTGATTGCTGCGAAATTTGAAAGACCACCAGAATTATTAATTAAGTCAATTGAAGTATCTACACCCGTTGGTGAATATATTGTTTCAAAAAGAGTATATCGTAATTGTGTGGTAACTGTGTGTGGTCATGATACACTAGATGATCTTATTGAACTGTACATGGTGGATTTTGATGTCCTAATGGGTATGGATTGGTTGGCTTCTTGTTATGCCACGATGGACTACCGGGCTAAGAAAGTACATTTTCATTTTCCATAAACAAATGTGCTGGAATGGACGGGTAATGTGGGGGCACCGAGAGGTAAATTTATTTCCTACCTTAAAGCAAGGAAAATGATAGCCAAGGGGTACCTATGTCACTTAGTATGAGTGAAATGTACTGATGTAGAACCACTAACTCCTCAGTCGGTTCCAGTGGTCAGTAAATTCCTTGATGTATTTCCTGAGGATCTTCTAGGATTGCCCCTAGAACGAGAAGCAGAGTTTGGTATTGATGTGATTCCAGACACTCAGCCTATCTTTATTCCTCCATATAGAATGGAACCAGCATAATTGCATGAATTGAAGGAGCAATAAAAAGATTTGCTAGACAAGGGATTCATCAGGCCTAGTATGTCCTCGTGGGGTGCACCAGTATTATTTGTACGGAAGAAAGATGGCACATTGAGAATGTACATTGACTATCGACAATTGAATAAAGTAACGATCAAGAACAAATATCCCCTCCCCAGAATTGATGATTATTTGATCAATTACAGGGTTCCAAATATTTTTCAAAGATTGACTTGAGATCGGGTTACCATCAAGTCAGAGTTGGAGAAAAAGATATACCCAAGACAGCTTTCCGAACATGGTATGGCCACTATGAATTTTTAGTTATGTCGTTTAGATTAACAAATGCACCAGCTGTTTTCATGGATTTGATGAATAGGGTGTTTTAAGCAATTTCTAGATGTGTTCGTGACGATATTTATAGATGACATCCTGGTTTATTCTAGATCACAAGAGGACCATGCTAATCATTTATGGTAGGTGTTACAAATTCTTCGTGAGCGTAAGTTGTATGCAAAGTTCTCTAAATGTGAATTTTGGTTGAAATCTGTAGCATTCTTGGGTTACATTGTGTCAGATGAAGGAATTCAGGTTGATACGCAAAAGATTGAAGAGGTGAAAAATTGGCCAAGTCCTATGACGCCTATGGAAATTCGTAGCTTCCTTGGGTTGGCAGGTTATTAACCCAGGTTTGTTGAAGGGTTTTGTTCCATTGCTGCACCTTTAGTGAAGCTTACACACAAGGCAATCAAGTTTCAGTGGAATGATGCATGTGAGAAAAGTTTCCAAGAGTTGAAAGATAAATTAACTTCCACACCCGTATTAGTACTTCCGGAAAGCACAGAAGGGTATACAGCATATTGTGATGCATCCGGAGTTGGCCTAGGATGTGTATTGATGCAGCATGGTAATGTAATAGCATATGCCTCATGACAGTTACGGCCACATGAGAGAAACTATCCCACACATGATCTTGAGTTAGCAGCCGTGGTATTTTCTTTAAGATATGGCGCCATTATTTGTATGGAGTTCATGTTGACATCTACACTGATCACAAAAGGTTACAATATATCTTTAAGCATAAGGATTTAAATCTGAGGTAGCGGAGGTGGCTTCAGCTATTGAAAGACTATGATATTGATATCTTATATCATCCAGGAAAAGTAAATGTGGTGGTCAATGTATTAGGCCGCAAAGTAGTAGGAAGCACTAGTGGCCAGTTGACGGAAAAGCAAGACCAAGTCAAAGATTTACATCAACTAGCCAGCTTGGGAGTTCGTCTTCTTGAATCTCCAGATGAAGGGGTTATTGTGTAAAATGCAGCAGAATCTTCCTTAGTAGCTGAGGTAAAAGAGAAACAGGATACGGATCCTATTTTATTGCAGCTGAAAGAAAATGCACAACAGGGTCTGACAAAGGCATTTGATCTTACGCATGAAGGAGTACTTCAATGCCAAGGTAGATTATGTGTACCGGATGTAGATGAGATGAGAAGACAAATTATGACAGAGGCGCATCATTAACGATATTCTATTCATCCGGGAGCCACCAAAATGTAACATGATTTGAAGGAAATGTATTGGTGGGGAAACATGAAGAAGAACATTGCAGAATTTGTAGCTCAATGCCCGAATTGTCAACAAGTAAAAGTGGAGCATCAGAAACCAGGAGGTTACATGCAATGTATCAATCTTCAAGTCTAGAAATGGGATATGATTAATATGGATTTCATCATAGGTTTGCGTCGTACACCGCGAAAATTTGATTCCATATGGGTAATAGTTGATAGGCTTACCAAATCAACGCATTTCCTACAAGTCAAGACCACCTATACAGCTGAAGATTATGCAAGGTTGTATGTTAAAGAGAGAGTGCGATTGCATGGTATTCCAATTTCCATTATATCAAACAGAGGAGCACAATTAACCGCGCATTTTTGGAGATCTTTTGAGAAGAGCTTGGGTACACAAGTGAATTTGAGTACGGATTTTCATCCTCAGATAGATGGACAAGTAGAACGTACTATCCAAACACTTGATGATATGCTACGAGCTTGCACGTTAGATTTTAAGGGAAGCTGGGATGATCATTTGCCTCTTATTGAATTTGCTTATAATAATAGCTATCATTCAAGTATCAAAATGGCACCTTATGAAGCTTTATACAGAAGAAAGTGTAGATCACCAATCGGATGGTTTGAAGCGGGTGAAACTGCTTTACTTGGGCCAGATCTTGTTCACCAAGCTATGGAGAAAGTTAAAGTGATCCAACAGCGGCTGCAAATGGCCCAAAGTCGACACAAATCATATGTTGATGTTAGAAGAAGAGGGCTCAAATTCTCCATAGGTGATTGGGTATTCTTGAAGGTGTCACCGATGAAAGGGGTAATGCAATTTGCAAGGAAAGGGAAGTTGAGTCCCCGATATATAGGGCCATATGAAATTTTCTGAAGATCTGGAAAAGTTGCATATGAATTGACACTACCTCAAGAACTCTCCACAGTTCATCCAGTATTTCATGTTTCGATACTTCGAAAGTGCATAGGAGATCCATCTCGTATCGCTCCCATTGAAAATGTACAAGTTACGGAGGATCTCACCTGTGAAGAGATACCTATTGCTATTCTGGATAGGCAAGTGAAGAGGTTAAGAAATAAAGATGTAGCTTCCGTAAAGGTACTTTGGAAAAATCAACAAGTCGAAGAAATCACATGGGAAGCCGAAGAAATGATGAAGTCAAAGTACCCATATTTGTTTCACACGAAAAAAAAAGTTTAAAGTGCGGAAGAAGAGCAATAACAAGTAAGTATCTATAAGCATTATGTGTATATGTATATATGCTAACAAACATTTGTTGTACTTGAGAAGATGTTATTACCATTCGAGGACGAATGTTTCTAAGGGGGGAAGGATGTAACACCCCGTACCTTTTCGACCCTACTTGCTTGGTGATCTAGGGCGCATTTATATGTTGTATTTGAACCATGTTTACCTTAGTTTTGAGATCAATAAGTGCATATTTTGTATTGGTTTTGATGGTCTATTGATATTGTACTAACGTCCACAAAGAAAAGTCGAAGAAAGGAAAAAAAATAAATTTTTAAGGTCAGGCTCGCCCAGGGGCGTGCCAGGCCGCTTCCGGGCAAAATTTTTATGGTACGGGCAGCAAAGGGGCGAGCCCAGGGGCGTGCAAGGCCGCTCAGGCTCCCTTTTTCAGGAGCTGAAATTCAGCTAAGTCCCAGGCGCACCCAGAGGCGTGCCGGGATGCTTTTTGCCAAATTTCTTCTCCGATTATTAGTCTATTAAGAGGACTCTTGGGTTATGGTATCATTATTCCATCATAGTAGGACTACTCTTGAGCGAGTTTGGCATCCAAGTTGGGGTTAATTCATCGTCATAATTATTTTATCAAATTATGTTAACTTAAGCCATGAGTGGCTCAAATTGCTTATTCTTGAGATTGAGGCTACGAACATGAATCTCGTGGGTTGAATATTGTCGTAACATTTATTGAATTATTTAAACATGAGATTTTTGGGGTATTACACATCGAATTTTTTGGGCTAAGTTAACATGCTTTAATGGGCTTAATTTAAGGCCCAAAATAGATTAAAAGACATGGCCCAAAAGGGCAAATGACTAATTCTTCCATGTTGACCAAGTAAACATGGCATTTAATGGCAAGAATTGGCTAAGGATGACTTGAGGGACTATATAAAGTGGAAAAGTCATATTTTTATGCACATAAACACACATTCCAATCTAGACATTTCCACAAGATATTTCTTTAAGCTCTCAAAACCCTAAGTCATCTCTTTGGACAAGATCATCATTTTTCAAGCTTGGGTAAGTGTTTGTTCTTGTGATTTGATATATTATGTGCGTGAGAGATGGTGTATATCATGATGGTTATGCCTAAAAGTATGAGTAGTGCACTTTTGCTTTTTGCTAAAAGATGTGTCATCTATGGGATTTGAACTTGAAAGGAGACTTGAGGTTTTGATGGAAGTGAATGTTGTGGATGAAATATAAACATGTATTGTGTGGTTATGTTCTTAACTTTTTTTTTTTATATATTTATAACTTGTGGGATTGTTGTGGAATTGTTGTTATGAAACGTATTGAGGTGACTTGATAGAGTAATTGTGATGTTGTGTTGAAGGGTAAGTGTAAAGTATAAACTTGGTGTAAAATGCTATTGGTTTTTGATTCCTTGGTCAATGTATAGAATGTTGTGGTATTTTTAGTGTGACAATGCTGTGAATGGTATTGTAAAGGGGTGAAATGACATTATAGGGCAATCATGTAACTCATTGTCATTACGTGCTTGTAGTAGTTAGTTGTTAACGTGAGCTCCGCTATGTACTTGTGTTGTAGAGTGAAACGTAAGGAAGGAGCTGGACTATTGTATTCACATATAGGATTGTATATTCATATTGGGAAGATAAGGTATGTAAGGTTACTCTTTCTGTATCCTTCTGCAACACATAGTGTTCACCTTGTCATTGTACTTGTTCCATTCCGAAATGTTCTAAGGTATATCATTTCAGGTTGTTATCTATTGTTATTCACATGTCTCTTATTCATTGACTATTGTTCCAAAGTTCCAACAATGTTACAACCAATAATGTATCACTATTCCAATAACGTATCACTCTTATAATATAAGAATTGAAGTAGTGCATACTTGTTGAGTACGGGTGGCAACCCAAAGGGGCAAAACCCTAGCTAGGGGCAATCCCGAATGAATATTGGGAACGGGTGGCAACTCAAAGGGGCGTAAGCCTAGCTAGAGGCAATCCCGAATAAATATTAGGAAAGGGTGGCAACTCGAAGGGGCGTAAGCCTAGCTAGAGGCGATCCCGAACGGGTGGCAACTCAAAGGGGTGGAAGCCTAGCTAGAGGAGATCCCGAAAGATTATATAAATGATATTACATAAGAAATATTTCATGAATGATTGTGACAATGATATGAATGAAAACGAAAGAAATGAATGGAATGTATACGACTCCACACATGTATATTATGGTGGCTAATCTATATTGCCCACACACTGGTACTTGATTTCATTGAAGTCCTTATATATCATGCAATTTCATATGAGCCTTACATACTCAGTACATTCTTCGTACTGACATTCCTTGGGGGAATTACCTTACTTGCTGCAGGCACAAGTCCTAGTAGACCTCCACAGTAGGTTGCGGATTATTTGCCGATCTTTGGTGAGCTCCAGTTGGTTTGGGGCTTTTCGAGTCACATGTGTACATTTTTTTTGGTATTGTAACGCTGTATAAAGTGGGGCCTTATCCCGACTTTTGGATGATTATGTATATGCATCTGCTAGAGGCTTTGTAGACGTCTGTGGTGAGATGAATGAAAGAATGTATGTCCATTTTGACTTGGTGGCCCTAACGGCCAAGTTTCATAGATGTATACATCACATGTTTTAATGACTTCCGCTATTAGCATCTTGTATCTATACGTGATGGTGATGTTTCTTGAATGACTTGCATATGAGTGTATATGAATGAAGATTGGTTCTCTCGAGCCTTAACAGCTCCGGGTGCCAGTCAGCCCCATTGGAATTCGAGGCGTGACAGCACACCATACAAATTATGCCTCAGAACTTAAGCGCAAAAACTACCATCGCTAGCTCGAAGTCATAGGTAGAGTAGTTGTGTTTGTGCACCTCTAACTACCTAGAATCATATGCTATAACTTTACCCTGCTACATCAACATACTACCTAACCCAACACAGAAAGCATCATAATAAACTATAAATCCCTATCCCTCAACTAGAAGCGTCAGAATCAAAGTTAAAGTGAGAAATAACAACTTGAGCTTCAGAAAGCTCACCTCACACTTGTCAGACCACTAGAATGGGAAATCCTTCCTAATCAATCTAGTCAATAAAACTACAATGGAAGGAAACCCCTATACAAACCGTATGTAATAGCATGCTAACCTGATAAAACTAAAAACCTTGATAGGAGAAGTGGGCCTAGCCCAATCATGAACTACCTTAATCTTTGCCAATCCACAATAATCCCATTTTTGGACACCATGTGCCCCAAGAATGCTACAAACTTGAGCCAAATTCACACTTTAAGAATTTGGCATAAAGCCACTGATCTCTTAAAAGCTGGAGCACAATCCTAAAATGTTGCTCATGCTCCTCCCTACTCCTCGACTATAATAGGATATCATCAATGAATACAATCATGAAGGAGTCCAAATACAGCCTGAACACGCAGTTCATTAATTCCATGAAGGCTACTAGGGCATTGATCAAACCAAAAGATATAAGTAAGAACTCGTAATTGTTGTAACAAGTCTTAAAGGTTGTCTTAGGTATGTCCACCACCTTAGTTCTCAACTGATGTTATCCCAATCTCAAATCAATATTAAAAAACACAGCTACACCATGAGGCTTATCAAACAAATAATCAATACGCAATATCAGATACTTGTTCTTAATAGTTATCTTGTTTAGCTGCCTGTAATCAATACACATATGCTTAGAACCATCTTTATTCTTCACAAATAGGATAAGAGCACCTCACACAGAAATACTGGGCTAAATAAATCCCTTACTCAGAAGGTCCTGGAGCTGATCCTTAAGCTTCTTCAACTTAGCTGGAGCCATACAGTAAGGTACAACATAAATAGGTTGGGTTCCCAGCTCAATGTTAATACTAAAGTCAAATTACGTTCAGGAGGAAGATGAGATAAATCAGTAGAAAACACATTAGTAAACTCAGAAAACACAAGTACTAAATCAAGTTAAGGAGTTTCGGTGTTGGTATCATGAACATAAGCAAGATAAGCCAAGCACCCCTTTTCTACTAACCACCTCTCCCAAATATAAGAGATAATCCCTCTAAGTACATGACTATCTAAACCCTCACACATGAACGGAGGGCTACCAGTCATTTTTAAGATAACAGTCTTGACAAAGTAATTCAAGACCACATGATAGGGGGATAACTAGTCCATGCCAAAAATAACATTGAAATAGACTATATCAAGAACAATAAGATCCACCCACAAGTCATACTCCCAAATAGTCACCATAAAGGACCTATATATCTGGTCCACTACTAAAGAATAACCTATAGAAGTAGCTACACATATATGCATAGACAACTATTTACTAGTCAAATCTAAATGAGTAGCAAAGAATGCAGACACATATGAATATGTAGAACCTGGATCAAATAAAACAAAGACTGACTAATGGAAAACATAAATCATACCTGTGATGACGGCATTTGAAGCCTCCACTTCTGACCTACCAGGAAAGGCATATAATTTTCTATGTCCGCCTCCAAACTAGGCACCCCTCATCTACCTACACTGCCTGACTGAACACCTTCGCAAGAGCCCGAGGGACCACCCTAACTACCTTGGGCACTACCCTTGGTCGGAGGTACTATGGCCTTAAGGGGCTGAACTGGCTGACCTAACTGCTCGACCAACCCATCCTAGGGGCACTCCTTGGAGAAATTCCAATATCTTGTTGTAACCCATGGAATCCCTGCCCAGCTAGAAGTACCTACTGACCCAGACTGGCCACCACAGCCTAACAACCTAGAATTAAAACCCCATAATGTCTGATCAGAGCCTTAACCACTATAAACTGTCTGACCCCCCATCTGAGATCAGAAGCACTGCTTGTACGGGCCTTCATCCTGAATATATTATTTCTACTGCTGACCTCTTCTAGGAAAACACATGCCTCTAAAGTAGAAATTAGTGAAACTATCCTAATGGTGAGGCCACTTATGACCGTATCTATAAGCCTTGCGATGAATACCCTCGATAGTCTATGCATGATCAACTATCTCCAGAAATAGATGCCCCAAAGATACTATCTGCTCTATAGTTATGCAAAGTTATAGTCTCAACCCCTTGACAAACCAACGCACCTTCTCGTGCTCTGTAGGCATAAACATAACAACCTCTATAGCCAATTTATGTAATCTCAACTCATACTCTTACACTATCATTGAACCTTGATTCAAGTCTATGAACTCATGCCTCAGCCTCTCCCTCATGCTACGGGGTACAAACTTCTCAAAAAAGGCCTTGGAAAACTGTACCCAAGTCATGTGAGGTAATTTAGCTAGTCTACACTCAACATAAGTCCTCCACCAATGTTACACTAAACCATCCATCTAAAAACCAGTATAATCAACCCTATGAGACTCTATTAGACTAAGGTTATGCAACCTCTCTTGACATCTCCCTAACAACTTGTAGGCGTCCCTCTCTAGGCACCTGAAAACCTTGGAGGACCCAACCTGATGAACTGAACCAGGATCTTTTGTTCATATATAGTCATTACTAGTCAGGCTTCTATCGGCTGAGAAATAATCCACACCGGTAGTACTTCTAAATAGAGAGCCACAGTGGCAGGCTATATTCTTATACCCTAAACACTTTCTCCCACTCCCTGAGCTGATGTTTGTACATCCATCTCTAGCATGCAGTATACCCTAAAAAATACTTAATAAATGAACTAAGGCATCCTATAGTACCAGTGGGACACGAATCTAGGTACAGTTTGGGATGGTCCTTGACCCACCACTTGCTGTGGTGGTAAATCCTCTTACACTGGCTCTAGATCAATCATAGGTTCTAGAGATGGCACCCTGGTCTAGTCTTGAGCTGGTGCTGTAGCTCTATCCCGACCTCGACCTTAGGGTCAACCTTCACCTCGACCCTTGGTTCGAGTCCCATCGGTAAGTGCAGAGGCCTCACCTTGCCCGTTGAAGCTCTCATCCTAACCATCTCCGAAAGAGTGAAATGAATGAGACTTCTAGAATCGATAGAGATAAAAATGCATGATAAGGAATCAAAAGGTGAAATTTTCCTAAGAATTTTCTATAGCCTCCTGAAGATAGGATACATAAGTCATCATACTTATTCGTGGGATTCTACTAGACATTTTGCCCTTGTGCCACTAGTATCGGTGAACCTAAGCTCTGATACTAAACTATCATGGCACAAAAGTTTAGGTCATGATGGAACCTACTATGACCCACTAGTAGGTAAGCCGAACCCCATAGTCCAGAATGACAAGTAATGTGCTAAGAAGAGGAAGAATAAAACTGCAAAGTACCAGGCCAAATATGTAACAAGCACAGGGAACTGAGGCCTATACATACACACATACACACACACATATATATACATAAAAAGAGTGAAAAGACAAAGTATACAAAACCAACCCCAAGACCTGGTATCGATAAGTACAAGAGCTACTAAATACATGAATAATACTAGAAAAGTTATAAACTACAGAATTGTCTTTGAGCAACCAAAATAAAGACATGTCTAGAATAAGCGGGAGATGGCATAACTCTAGAAGTCAAGATCTCACCCCAAGTCTCCGATCAAAATAGTTCCGCATATGAAAGACATCAGTGGTGATGACTTGTACTAGGATCTGCATCAAGAAAAAATATGCAAAAATGTAGTATGAGTACTAAAACACATGGTACTCAATAGGCATCATAGGCCGACTGAGCTCAGATGAAATATATATATATATATAGAGAGAGAGATAGATAGATAGATAGATAGATAGATAGATAGAT
This sequence comes from Capsicum rhomboideum, assembly GCA_031232105.1. Taxonomy (NCBI): domain Eukaryota; kingdom Viridiplantae; phylum Streptophyta; class Magnoliopsida; order Solanales; family Solanaceae; genus Capsicum; species Capsicum rhomboideum. Next base: position 83,209,934 of record CP124713.1, on the reverse strand, counting down.
AATAGAATTGGTATACAATCCAATGTTAAACATAGTAATACAAGACAAAGAACTAACATGACATATCTAAACAAATAGGTAAATATGTAAGTAAATAATGTATAAGCAATATATATAAATAAAAAACTGCAAATGACCAACATACAATGCAATATTGAATGAATGCATGACCAAGGCAACTGTATAAACCCCTTCCAACATCTGTGGCTGGCAAAAGAAGGACCCATGGGAGACTCGCAATATTCGTATACATTACTCGGGCTTGAACGGGGGATTTTATAGTCAATAGTACTCATAATGTTGTTCAGACTCAAATCGATACTAAAATGGTGCATTTCTTTCTCACATTCCCTTTTTTTGAAAACAAAACTCCAAATAAAATCTTACCGAGTTTGTTTTAAATTTGAATGTAGTGTTTTCATCCAATATTAACCATGTACCAAGAATATGGAAGAACAACATGCATAAAACAATGAAGGAAATCAACTCAATCGACCAATAACCGGCTGGGATAGCAAGGAATATAATAAACCGAAGTGATTTCACTAAAAAAGGGCATTATAACCGAAATGGGACCTCATATGATCATAATCCAACCCTTGGTCCCCTATAATCATACTACCTAGGGATAAGCTATCTAAAGAATCAATATTATAGTGGAAATTTCTAGAAGAACCCAACCTAATGCAATAATTGAACCCAAACCTAGGCTAAGGGTTCCAATAATAATCCTAACACTACCAAGTATCATAGACCAAGGCTCAAGCGAGAAGCAACTACCTAACTAAGGTCCAAAAGAAAAATCCTACCCAAAGGACCCTAAGTAAGATAAAAGTACTCGAAATACCACAATAATGCACCTTAACACCATAACGACCCAATACCAATAAGCAATTTATGATACATATACCTCCATCAAGCTAAGTTTAAAAGTAGGTAAGTTGTAACCTAATTGGAGGTCGTACAATGCACCCATGATAAATCATACAGAGTCTTTCCCCTTTTGAATAACCTCCGATTGTTTCCACGCTATAAAAATAATGATATATTCATTAAGATGATAAAATAGATACCTATATTGTAATTTTATACTTTGGGCTAAAAATTAGGTCAAAAATCAACCTATGGGGCCTGCTAATAGAATTCAAAAATTGAACCTGTAATTACCTTCCTCGTAGAACAAGGAACGCATGTAAAAAAATAGAGCAAGAACGGGGCCCAAATTAGGGCTCAAAACAACCCATAAAGTCCAACGAAATCAATACCCCAAACTAAGGATTTAATGGAATTTAGGATGAATTTCAATGCAAAATTAATGCAAATCTGATCAAGGGAAGTAGTATTATCATACCTAAGATTAGTTAGATGAATTCCTCACAATCACCCAGCTCCCAAGCTCAACAATGGATATAGTTTTAAGAAAAGTGGGTTAAAAAATAGAGAAGAGGAATATTTATACTATTGCAGTGGGTCCTCTTTGCTAATGCAAGGACCCTACCATGAACACGGGCTGGCATCAGCCCAGACCTTTGCGAATAGGGGATGGCACCAGGCCAGGCCTATACAAACTGCAAAGAATAACTTTGGACCGGCCAGACTAGCCATTCTTTGTGAATGCAGAGGACTACCCACGGATGCGAAGGTCAACATTTCTTGACCTTCACAAAAGTGGCCTTCTGGTTGCAAATGCAAAGAAGGCTAGTGTTGTGCACCAGCAACAACACACCAACAACTTTTTCTAAGCTGAACTTTCTTTAAATAGGTCCTTGAGATTCTTTCAAAACCCCGTGCATGCAAACAAAATATGCTACCCTATTAGAAATGACATTCTAGACTCAACAGAATTGCTAAAATTCCTAATAGAGGTCATTTTGATGAAATGTGGACCCAAGCCCATTCTTTTCCATTTTTCACCAAAATCCACCCAATAGCCTAAAATGAGTCCATAAGCCTCGAGACCCAAACCAAAGGTTACTCTAGCCCAAAATCCACATTTAGGAGCAAGCAAAATTGTTGGAATTCACATTTGAGGTTGTTTACTTAAAGTTGACCGGAGTCAAATTTCTTAACTTTGAGAGCTCTAAAATAGGGAAATTGGCTTAAAACCCAAATGAACTACCCGAGAACCAAACCACCTATCCCAGCAAGTCATAAATGACCCAAAGAAACTACTAGAAAGCTCGAAACAAAGAAAATGCATGAAAAATATGAAAGTAATCTTGAGGGTCATTACATCATACAATCAAACTGATAAGGAAATAAGTAGGAGACAAGAAAAAATATCAAAACCCTAAATAGTTTCAAAACCAACTAAAATAAAAGAGTACAACAATCTCAAATGCCCAAGGTCTAGAAGTCATATTTACAAGCCTCTAAAAGTATGAAAAAAATAGTACATAGTCCCATAAATGTCTAAAAATATGGAACAAAGCATAAGAAAATGATAGAGTAGATCCAATAGTCTTTGGGATCAGTAGTCGCTACCTCAGGATTCTTCGAAAAGTAATCACCAGTAAATCATAAGTCAATGCCTGGGGACCACCAGCTCAGTACCTGCACATAAGAAGTAGAAAATAAACAAGCATGAGTACCAACCGCATGTACTCATCAGAAGTATCAATCAACCGTAATTTAAAGCGGTGGTGAGAACCACTCCAACCAACCATCCAATACAACCATATGTACCTACACGCAGGAAAGCCATACCTAGTCTAACAGATAGCATAAAGAAAAAAACAATAATACAGTTCCAATCCACTACCTCACATTCTAATAACATATCACCCACCACTTTTCATAATATTCAATCATAACAAAACCTATAACATTGAAATAATGAGATGAATGCAATATGATGCGATCTATGACAATATACACCCGCTACTTTGTCTGGATATCTAGGACCCATGGGTTCTTGTGAGGTCTATATACCCACCCAGAACAAATTCTCACCAGCAATGCAAATCAATAGATCCGTCTAGAACCATTTCCCATCAGACCACCTGGAATAATTTCCCATCAGGTATGTAAGTAAAAATCAATAAAATCCACTCAAAACACTTTTTTATCGGGCATGCAAGGTATTTCAAATTAATCTTCCTCAAAATACCAGTTTTATAGTGCTATGATAATACTATGAATGAGTATTTATAAAACACAATAATAAGAAACAACACAATATCTCAAATCCAGGCTCAAAAGCCATACTCAACTCAACCACGCCTGCTACAAGCCAAAAATTCATCAAGTTAACTCATTTAGTTCAAATCTCACTCATAAAGTGATATACCATTGATATCAACACCTATCAAGTTCAATATAGCCACCAATCCACTTTTCAAAATATAATCCAACACTCAAGAATAGGAAAATATACAAATAAGTCATTAAATTCCATCTTTAGCCCTTTACAACACATTGGTACCCACATTGATGCTCGTCACCGAATCTATATGGGACCCTCAATTCCATTACTCCCAATATAAGCAAATAACACATAAGTACTTCAAAGAAAAATAAAAAAGTCTCAATTTACCATAAAAGAAGACCCACAAAGTCAAATTAAAACCTTGCCCTACTGAATCACCTCAAGACAAGCTAGAACTCTATCAAGATTAGAAATATCAAGTTGCAAAAAACTATTGGCCAACAACTGAATATCCATGTCTAAAGGTCTCTCCTTAGTCATCAACATAGCAAGACTACCCATGCTCACTGTCTTCCTACTCAAGGCATCCACCACTTTATTGGCCTTGTGCAGACGATAGAGAATTGTCATATCATAATTCTTCAAACACTCTAACTACCAAAGCTATCTCAAATTCAAATATTTCTATTTAAAAAATGTACTGAAGGCTGTGATGATTAGTGAACACCTCAAAATGGACTCCATATAAGTAATGCTGCCACAACTTCAATAGAAACACTAATCATGTATGGGGTAGTTCCTCTCATGGATCTTTAACTTCCTCAAAGCATAAGCTATCATCTTCCCTTTATGCATAAACACACCACCAAAGCCAACTCCTGAAGCATCATAATAAATTATAAAACCCGCATCTCCACAGGTAAGGTCAGAATAGGTGTCAAAGTCAATAATGATCTTTTAGAATATCTCCTCACACTCATTGGACCACTAAAATGCAATATTATTCTGAGTAAATCTACTTAAAGGAGAAGCAATAGAAAAAAACCTACGTAAACTACCTTAATACCTGTCCAAAATAATAAAACTATGAATCTCAGTAGGTAAAGTAGGCCTGGACCAATTTTGAACCATATCAACCTTGGCCCCATGGTTTATTAATCAAGACATTTCTAACTAGCATACATAGGATGATTTGGCTCAAAAGTTTTGTTCAAGAATTTCTATATAATTTTGACATAGTGCCAGACCATATCTCACTTGCCAACATGAGGAAAAAGACCACTAAATATTTCCATGAATATACTATTAGATGGAGAGAACAATCTTCTAGGTTTAAGCCACCAATGAAGGAGTCTAAGAGGATTGATGTTTTTCTCCAAACGTAGAAACCTAAATACTTCCATTATTTGCTTTTGCACTATTAGAAAACATTCACCGAGGTTATTAAGGTTAGTGAAATGGTCGAAATTGGTATTAAGTATAAAAGATTATAAGCCAAGTTGCTTTGAAAGTCATGAAACAAGTGATTCAAATTGGATCAAAAAGTCGTAGAGGGAAAACAAAAAAAGAAAGATGTGGCTATGATTGTACCAAGGCCATGACGAAGCACAAATGATCTACCTTATAAATACGCCCATCTTAAACCCCAACTTATATGCAAGGTCTACATAATAATTAACAATACTACTTCTTTTCCTGAAATGCATAATGCTCCATTTGTCCACCTTAGTATCTCATATATAATGCACAACCATATGCTTATCCATCTCCTTATCTGCAATGGCGTGAACTAACCTTAAAAACCTATCCTTCCTCCCATATCCAATGTTTCATCTAGAATAGCGTATGAAGAGATTTAGAGGCAAAGGTAAAGTTTCACACCAATCGGGGAATCTTATACTAGTTTGTTTTAGAATCAAGATAGTGTGGTATGACCACTCTTGACATACATTCAAGAAGTTGTGATCCTACTATATGATGTGCATATTATTCTGATACACAGTATCAAAAACTACCACACTTTGAAACATAAATAGAAAGAATGATTCAAAAAATTTGATCGTGGTGCAAGACATCGACACTTCAAGTGACACATAAAATGATTCACTAGCACAAGATAATGAACACTTCATAGAAAGCGATGAGTTGGTCATTGGGACCCAGAACCTATTCTCTAAAGAAAATGTATTTGACAGTGGTGAACATTCTAGTAATATTGATGTGCAACCTAGTGGCTAAGATGCCAAGCGTAGCAATTGGAAAGTCACCTCTCTCTTCTAGAAAAGGAGTATTGATAGTCTATTTGGTGTTCCTTCTATTTTATGGTTATTCAGAACTGTAATTTGAATTTCACTATGTTTGTTTTAATGTTCAACCCTTTTGTCTTTTTATCATTGTTTTTTAATTTATTTTTTTTTGGCATTTTCTAATCCATTTGTTTAGTTTTATTTCATAAAATTCTTTTCATGTCGATTCTAGTGACATGAAATGCATAAAATATTTTAGCCAGATCTGTACATTTTATTTAGTCACAGAATAAATGAAACAAGAAGTTAATTAGAAAAGAGCATTTGAGATAATAAGAAGAGTGCTGAAACATTTTGTGACTAAGCTGAAGCCTAACTTGAAGAAACTGAGGCAACTACTTTGAGAATCATGAACATGACATGGGTGTCTAACAAGAAGGTGCATCCTAAGTAATTTAAAGTGGATCAACCAGAGGATAGAAAATCTCCTCTGTCAAGAGAATCAAAGGGAAAATTAGCTCCAAGAAAGCATGATCATCCATTATGAGTAATGTACAACATAAGTAGAGCTTTATGTTTGACAACCATGGAAGGAAACGTGACTGGCATGTCCATCAATGTTGATGACTCGATAAAATGTTACGTATGATTTTCACATCTCATTCTTAAATTGCATGCTTGTACTTGACACTTTTAAGGATTGATATAACAACGGTATTTTATTATACTCCTAAGTAATTTTTCATCCTTTGTTATCTCCTTTGAGCTTTAGTTTATTTCTTTCATAATCCTCTTTTTGGATTAAAAAAGAGTCATCGAAGAGTACAAAAGCCAAAAGAAAGAAAACAGTAAAAAGAATAAGAAGAAATAAAATAGATAAAAACAAAACAATGCATTTTTCTGAACTACGTTTGACCTGATTCTTGGTATAACAATATACTAGGCACCTTACTCCAGTGTTTGGTCTAACCAAGTATAAAATCTAAATTTTTCAATGTTAAAAGAAACTAGGGCAAAAGTTATTTTTATTTGTTGAGTTGATTCTAAAAGTTGTAAGTCCTAACCCTATTTTAAGTGTTTTTTGAACCTTCATGCCTTCCTTTTCTTTAACCCCATCAAAAAGCCCCATTACAACTAAAGAAAGACCTTTAGATCAATCTTGGATAATGTAAAGGCTAAGAATGCTATGGGTATATGATGTTTGCACCATAGGTGTTAACTATTTTCATAAACATAAGGAAAATAGATGAGAGAAATGAAAAATAAAAGTCTTATTAGTGAAAACCCTATTAGATTCCATTAGGCAATGGTGAATTGAAAGAAATAAAAATAAGATAGTATTATTGGTAAAAACCCTCACGAACACCATAAGGCAATGCAGAGTTAAGAGACATAAAAAATGAGAAAGGTTTATTGGTGAAAACCCTACGGGGTGAGACTACCCGAATGAGGTCTATGAACTTGATGTAGTGGGATCAAGAACAAAAACTCATTTTTAAATTCAAAGAGTCAACTAGAGTTGATGAATAGATTAGATGGAAAAATTAGGCTGCTTAATCAAAAATGCATGTCATAATCGATAGGGCTTGCAACCACACTTAGATAAGTTTCTCTTTCCTTTAGTTTTTGAAAAAAGACATACTTTGTCTTTCTTCCCCTCTTTATATTTTATCTTTTTATCATTTAATTTTTCTGTGTCTTTGAGTCAAGTTCATATAAGAACAAGAAAGAAAGGATTTTAATTTGTTAGAAGCTTTCCAATTTCACAAAGCAAAGTCTACCTTGCACATCAAAGATTTCATGATTCAAGAATGAGTGATAAGCACTACAAGTTTTTTACAGTTGAAAGACTTGGAAATTTTATAAAGATAAAGTTCAATGATAGTTGGAATGTTGGAACAATACAACAGTTGTAAGGTTTAAAGTTTGGGATCAATTAGAGATGCCTTCTACATTAAAGGTTATCAAGATAGGCTGGCAAAGTGACTAACATAGTCTCTCCAAGTGGAAATCAGGGTAGAATATTACAAAAATAGGAATGATTTTCTTCAAAGACAAGGTCACAAACCAACAACCATATTTGTAAACTCACATTTTTTTTGTTTGAAGTATCGATGGATGTTATCTTCAAATCAAAGGCTTAAAAGCCTAAATATTCAAAAAGTTCAATGCTTCGTCTCTGCAAATGCAAAACCCCATATTACCACATAGGTTTACAAAATCACAATCACAGTAAAACTTATTAACATTTCAATTATGGATGCTTTAAATCGTAAGAGGCACACTTCCTAGTTTGGTTCTTTTAGGTTACAATTTTAGGAAATGTACTTCCTAATTTGAACTTTTACTCCTAGAAGGTGCACTTTCTAGTCAGTCGGTCAGTTTAATCCCTAGGAGATGCACTTCTTAGTCTGGGTCTTTCAAGTTGCATTTTTAGGAAACACACATCCTAATTTGAACTTTTACTCCTAGAAGACACACTTTCAAGTCAAAGTTCTTTAGTTTAACCTCTAGGAGATGTACTTCCTAGTATTGGTCTTTTAGTTTGCATTTGTAAGAGATGTACTTCCTAAATTGAGCCTTCACTCCTAGAAGATGTACTTTTTAGTCAAAGTCCTTCATCTTAACCTCTAGGAGATGCACTTCCTAGTATGAGTCTTTCAGTTTGCATTAGTAGGAAACACACTTCCTTATTTGAGCCTTCACTCCTAGAAGATGCACTTTTTAGTCAAATTGCTTCATCTTAACCTCTAGAATACAATCTTCCTAGTTTGGGTCTTTCAAGTTTAGATTTTAGGAGATACACTTCCTAATTCATGCCTTCACTCCTATGAGACGCACTTTCTACTCAGGGTTTTTCATATTCATTTTGAAGAGACACACTTCCTAGTTTCATTTATTGGATCTCACTTCTAGGAGATGCATTTCCTAGTTTAAGTCCTTTAGTTTTGATCTTAGGAGACACACTTCTTAATTCAAGCCTTCAGTCCTAGGAGACGCACATACTAGTTATAATTTTTCATTTTCATTTCTAAGAGACACACTTCCTTGTTTCATTTATTCGATCTCACTTATAAGAGATTCACTTCCTAGTTTAAGTCACTTAGTTTTTCTAAGAAACATTTCCTAATTCAATCCTTCTCACCCAGGAGACATACTTCCTAGTCAGAATTTTTCATTTTCATTTCTAAGAGATACACTAACAAGTTTTCTTTATTCGATCTCACTTCTAGGAGATGCACTTTTTAGTTTAAGTCCTTTAGTTTTTCTCTTAGAAGACACAATTCCTAGTTAGAGTTTTTATTCACCCTTGTCGTTGAGCATTTTACAAATAGTCATGATTTTGCTAACACCAACAAAATTTTCCTAGCATAAATTGGGGAAAAGATTATGTTGTCTATCTTTAATAATGTAGTGTCACAACCTAAGTTTACACCCTAGATGTGAGTCATATCTATATGCTCACTAGTGGTCCAGTGGAACCCTTGGCATAGCATGTCAATAGAGTAATATGATAAATAAAATTAGTGCGGAAGCATAGACAATCATAGTAAGCTAAATCATGAAAATAATAATCCTTTATTAAGACATAACTAGAATAAATGAAAGAATGTCACTACTAAATATTGTCTGTCTAGTGAAACCTCTACTACTAACATAAAAGCTAATCGTGACAAGGCCTTGAAACCTTTATTGAATCAAAAGTCTAAAATCCACAAATGAAAGAAAACTGAGGAATTTCTAAGTCTTCTGAATGATATGAGTGCTCACCAATATATTGGATGTCAGGTGCTATCGAATGCCTAGCAACAAACCTTAAGCTTGAGTACATGGATCTAAATCATATAAAAAATAGTGCAAGACACAGTTAATATAGTGGAATGTATTGATATGCAAGTGTGTATATATATAATGCAAACTAAAGAAATGATCATAGAATCATATAAAGAATAACTTAAAATAGTTTATAAACCTGACTAGTGAAATCATAAGAGATAAAGCATGCATGAAAGTAATTCATGAGTATATAGATATTAGTTTCATAAAGTATATTTATGTGAGGAGTTTCTTATAATCAACAAACCATCAAGCAAACTCGTGATGCTTAGTGTGCTCTTACCTGCCAAAGTGCAGAACCATAGGGTCAAATAAAGTAAGACATAGTTCATTTTGTTACAAAATGCCAAAATTACCGGCAGATGAAGAATGAATATCAGAAGCCTAGCGGTACACTACTGAGGATGATCATTCATAAATGGAAGTTGGAAAGGATAGCTATGGATTTTGTTGTTGGTCTTCCCAAGACTTTGGGGAAGTTAGATTCTATGGGGGTATTATGGATAGGCTGACTAAGTCTGCATATTTCATATTGGTGCAGATAATGTACAATGAAAAAAAGTTGGCTTAGATTTATCTCAAAGAGATTGTTTGGTTACATGGGATCTTAATCACTATTATTTTGGATAGAGGTACGCAGTTTACCTATAATGTTTGGGAGAAGTTGCATGAAGAGTTAGGTACTAGGATGGACCTTCATACAACTTTTCACCTTTAGGTTGATGGGAAGTCTGAGCGTACGTTCTAGGTGTTGGAGGATATGCTCCATTCATGTGTTATGGACTTTATAGGTCATTGGGAATAGTTTTATGCCTTTGGATGAATTTGCAAATAACAATACCTACCATTCGAGTAACTGCATGGTGCCATTTAAGGCCTTGTATGAGAGAAGGTATAGATCTCCCACAGGGTGGTTTGACGTTTTCAAGGTAAGAATATGGGGTACTAATCTTTTGAAAGACTCATAGAGAAAGTGAGGTTCATCCAAGAGGAGCTTATAGCGGCTTAAAGCAGGCAAAAGGAGTATGTGGATCAAAAAGTGACAGATACGTACTTTATGAAAGGTGACAAAATATTACTCAAGGTTTGAGCCATAAAGGGTGTCATGCATCTTGGGAAGAAAGGTAATCTTAGTTCAAGATATATTTGACCATTTGAGATTCTTAACCATGTGGGGATGGTGGCCTATAGATTGTCTTTGCCCTCGAGTGTGTTGGGAGTTCAGCCCGTATTTTATGTTTCTATCCTAAAGACGTTTATGGTGATGGTAATTACATCATTCACTAGGATTTGGTCTTGTTAGATGAAAACCTCTCTTATGAAGAGGAATCTATGGATATTCTTGATAGAGATGTCTGTTTAAGGACTTAGGAGATTGCTTCTATGAAGGTCCAGTAGAAGAATTGTCCTATTGAGGAGGCCACTTGAGAGACCGAAGTAGACATGTGTATCAAATATTTGCATCTTTTTGCTGAGTTGGGTAACTCCTTATTTTCCCTTTCCTTTATTATTGCTATTTGGGGAAGAATGGTTGTTTAATTGGTATATGAATAATGATCCATCACTATAATATTGTTTAGGGCATAAGTATTCGGTTATAGTTTTCCCTAGGATGAGAGTTGATAAAATCACATGCTAGGATGGTTTCTGACAAAAAATTATTGTTGTGTGCTTAGGTGATAATTTGTGATTCTTGGTGTAATGTTTCATAAGTTGTGTTTATTTATGGATAGTTGAGTGGTAGGGGATCCCGTAGAATGTTTTGGGATGATAAATAGGCGTGTAAAACTTCAGTTTTAGAGATTTTTGCATTGGGATAAATCTGTGTTGTCCAGAATAAAGGTTTGCATTATGAAATAGGGGAAATTTTAGACTACCCATGAGATACTATTTAAGGGTTGCTTCTACAGTCAAATTACCACTGCAGCAAAACCATTGTGGTGGTCAGTCGACTACTGAAATGGAAGGCATGAGAAAGGAGTGGATCACTGTGGTGGGTCACTTGGCCATCATAACAGGACCGCTTTAGCGGTCAAGTGGATACTACAATGGTCATCAAATAGTTAATGCTCTTAAGTCTAATGTTTATTTACTAAAAACTCAATGATTCGTGATTATGCTTGAGAGAGGCAATTTTCCACTATCTTGGGGCAATTTCCATCATTGAGATAAGTTTGTTACTCCCTTCTAATAGTGATTAATCTGTTCAATTTATAGAATCATTAGAATGAGGGTTTATGGTGAATTTCTTGAGTTTAGGATGTTAGTTCATGAACTGGTGGGAAAAATCTATGGGTAGTCATAAATATGCCTAATAATGAATCCCCCAAGACCTGGTAAGGTCAGTACAAGAGCCACTTAAACAAAAAGAGTACTAGACGGTACCACAATACATCATAGTCTCAGAATATACAAAATAAGACTATCATGAAAGCAGAAGATGATAGATCAACTACGGACTCTGTAAGCTCACTCAATCTCTGATCAACAGAACAGCTTGAGGTCAGCATCAACGGCGGTGACTCATACTAGAGTCTGCATCATGGAAATAGATGCAGAAGTGTAGTACAACTAACAAAACATGGGTACTCATTAGGCATCATAGGCTGACTGAGCTCAATTATGGTAAAAGTATAAATAAAGTGTGAATATATAATCTAAAGTCAATAATTAAGGGGCAAAAATGGAAATAATAGGCTATGCTAACAAAATGCGGTTAATCGAAAGTAAGTAACTCAAAAACGAAAATAAATGCCTTGCTATAACCTAACTGGGCCTCCATAAACCCAGAAAGCACACACAAGGAGAAATAAATCCAACCGAGCCTCCATAAGCACGATGGGTTCAAACAAGGAGTAAAACTAAGTTATGGACAAGATATAACATTAATGAAAGTAAACGAAGCCAAAATGTGCTATATGTGTATCGTATACTCCTCCTCCATCCATAACCATAAATCTTACCAATCTTCACCGAATTTCCAACCCCAGATCAGTAATAGTAATAATAATAAATGTCGAACTCGAACCAAAAATAGTGAATAATAATAATATAGCAGATGGAAAACTCAAATCGGAACTAAAGATAATAAAAACTGTTCCAGATGCTAAACTCGAATCGGAACTCATAATGAGCCATTCATAGAAGTATACCAAGATTATGATTCTTCCGAAGTTCATCTAATCATTATTCCTATTTTAGAAGCCAAATCATTAAAAGAGAACCAAATTCCATTTATTAAGCCTAATATCACGGTTTGAGGTCAAAATACAAGTAAGGCAAGGGCATCAAAGGTAACATGCTTAAAGGTAACGATTAAGGCAAACCAATCCCAAATATCAGTCTATCAAAGATATTCTATAACCAAATTAAGTTTAAAAGGACATTATTCTACAATAACATATCTTAAAAAGGGTGATTAAGCCCGCTATAAATCTCAAAAACCCAACCTAAGGAAAACACCTACCAAAACATACGCTAAGGCTTGACAATCCCATCATACAACCCTAGGCTAAGTCTAGTCTTAAAACGATAAATAAATACTACCCTAAGGTAAACGGGGTCAGGATCTACTTTAAAAGCCCCCTAATTGGCTGAAAGTAATCAGAAGTCACTAAATGGATATCAGGGCCATAAAACTGACCCACAACTAGCAGAACAATACACTAATACCATAAACAAACAAAGTCTAGGAGCAGGGTAAGCCTAGCCTACCTGGATGCCGCCGAAAGCACATAAAGTCCTCCATACTGGAGCTTTTCCTTTTTGAGAACCCTTCAACCGCTGCCAAACTATCAAAATAACATTCTAGGTGAAAAGAAGAGAACACCGATATCCATATTGAAAATTTACACTCAGGGTCAAAAATCAAGCTAAAAATTGAATAGTGGGGCCCACCGATGAAATTGAGAATTGAATCCTTCACTAGGTCACTCTCTGCTCGAGGATTACTTACCCCAAAATTGAGCATAATTCTAGCTCCACAATAGCCCTAAATCTGTCCCAGCAATGAAAAATAAGATCAAGAAATAGTTAGAGATTTAAACGAATAATTAAGCCATGAATTCACAAGGAATTGATTAGGAAAAGATCACTTTAACGTTCCCAACTCAATCCCAGCTCCAATTTATCAATTCTCACTGATTTTCGAGCTCCTAAGGTGGAAAAACACTTAGAATTTTAAGCTAAAAATGAAGGGGAAATAAACATATATACACTCAGCAGTGGCCACTTAAGCGGCCCAATGACTGCTTAAGCGGTCACCGCTAAAGAGGCCAAAGGTTGCTTAAGCGATCCCCGTCCGGCTAGCTAGCTACCGCTAAAGTGGTCCCAAGCTGCTTAAAAGGCTAGTGCTAAAGTGATCCCAGGATGCTCAAGTGGCTACTTCTAAAGAGGTCTCTAGGCCTCTTAAGCGGCTACACCAGCAACTTGGCACTAGCCAATTTTGCTAAGTCCAAACAAACTCCAACTGGGTGCTCGGGATTAATTCAAAACACCATGAACACAAATAAACTATGCTAACCTACCGAATTTGGAATTCTAGACTAAATAGAACAATCAAAATTCCCATCCGAGTTTGTTTCGATAGATTTTGGATCCCATCCCTAAGGTTTTGATTTCCACCAAAATCCACCCAATAACCCTAAATGAGTCCAAAAGTCTCAGTACCTAGACCAAGTGTCCCTAGTCTAAATTCTACATTCCAAAGCTACCAAAACTGTCAGAATTGTCATCCGATGCCATTTATCTAAAATTTTGGCCGGAGACCATTTTCTCAACTTCAAGAGCTCAAAAATAGAGAAATGGATATAAAAATCAAATGAACTACTCGGTAACCAAATTATCAGTCCCAACAAGTTATTAAAGACTTCTGTCATCTATAGGAATGCTCTAAATTCAAAAAGTATGAAAACGCAGAAAATGACCTGGAGGTTCATTACAACATCCACTACTAAAAAGACTTTTGTCCACAAAAGTAAGGAATTAAGAACTACTTGAGGGCTCAAACAGGTAAGGATACTAAGTCCGCATATCATGCTCAGTCTCCCAAGTAGCTTCCTTGACTGGATGGTTTATTCACTAACCATAGGAATCTTTTGGAATGCAACCATCTGGCATCTCTATCTAAAATAGAGACTGGCTCCTCCACAAAGGTCAACTTATCATCCAACAGAACTGAGTCCCATAAGTGCACGTGAGACTCATCTGGAATATAGCGCTGAAGCATTGACACATGGAAAACAGGATGAATCGTTGAAAAGGCTAGATGCAAGGCTAACTTGTAAGCTACCTCCCCAACTGTCTAAATGATCTCAAATGGCCTAATGTACCTGGGGCTGAGTTTACCCCTCCTCCTGAACCTCATCAGGCCCTTTATGGGCCACACACAAAGGAAAATTCGATCACCAACTCCAAATCTCAAGGCATGAAGCCTACGGTTAGCATAATTCTTCTGCCTGCTCTGAGCTGCCCGAAGATAATCATGAATAACTCGAACTCTATCCAGTGACTCTCAAAGCAGATCGGTACCTCATGGTCTAACCTTTGAAGTATTGAACCAACCAACCAGATATCGACATCGTATACCATATAATGCCTCAAATAGTGCCATCAGAATACTAGAATGGTAGCTATTATTGTAGGCAAACTTTGCTAAGGATAAGAACTACTCCCACTAACCCCCAAAGTACATGTCATATGCTCAGAGCATATCCTCTAACACATGGATAGTTCACTCCAATTGTCCATTAGTTTGGGATGAAAAGTTGTGCTAAGGTCGACTTGGGTACCTAGCTCCTCTTGAAATGCCTTCCAGATGCTAGAGGTGAACTGGGAACCTCTATAAAAAATAATAGACACGTGAACTCCGTGAAGACAAAACACCTCTCAAACATAGATCTGAGCCAACCTCTGGGTACTGAAGAAACAATGACTAGGTATGAAATGGGCAGACATGGTTAATCGATCTACGATGACCCAAATGCTATCAGAACAATGAGGATTACGAGGCAAACCACCCACAAAATCTATAGTATTCCGCTACTATTTCCACTCAGGAATGGGTAGCCTCTGAAGCAAACCATCTACTCTCAAGTGCTCGACCTTCACTTACTAACAACACAAACACTGAGTCACAAAATTTCTATATCTCCTGTCATACCACTCCATCAGTAATGCTGCCTCAAATATCTATATATCTTAGCTATCCAAGGTGAATAGAATATTTGGAGCTATGAGCCTCCTAAAGTATTAACTGAATCAAACCTCCTACCCTCAGAACACAAATATGACCATCGAATTTCAATATATCCTCAGAGTCTAAGGTATACCTCCTGGACTCACCCCTCCGTACCTAATCTCGAATGCCACACAACCTACTATCCTTAAACTGCCGACCTTGAATCTTCTCCAACAAAGTATACTTGGCCTCAACACTAGCAGGAATCCTCCTAGGTTCTAAAATATCAAGCCAAATCAACTAGTTGGCTAAGGACTGGATGTCTGAGGCTAACAGTCACTCTAAAACTGAAAGAAAGGGCAAGCTCCCTATTCTCATTGCCTTTTGGCTCAAGGCATCCGCTACCATATTTGGCTTGCCTGGATGGATTAGAATATTGAGATCATTATCCTTCAGCAACTCAATCCACCTGCGCTGTCTCAAATTAAGTTCCTTTTGAGTTATAATGTACTAAAGACTATGGTTGTCAATGAATATCTCATAGCGAACACCATACATGTAATGCCTCCAATTCTTAAGTGCAAAAACTACCACTGCTAACTCTAACTCATGAGTGGGGTAGTTGTGCGCATGTACCTTTAGCTGTCTCAAAGTATATGTTATAACTTGGCCCAACTGCATCAGAAAACAACCCAAACCAACACTTGAAGCGTCACAATATAGAGTAAACCCCTCGCCCTCAAATGGAAGAGTCAAAATAGGAGCTGAAGTGAGAAAGTCCTTGAGCATAAAAAAGCTCGCTTCACACCTATCGGACGACTAAAATGGAACCTCCGGCCTAGTCAATCTGGTCATTGGTGCTGTAATAGAGGCAAAACCCTTGACAAATCGCCTGTAGTAGCCTTCAACCTAATTAAACTATGAACCTCAGTCAGTGATGTAGGCTTAGTTCAATCACGAATGACCTTAATCTTCACTGGGTCTACCATAATCTCATCCTTGGACACCATGTGCATCAAGAATGCTACAGACTCAAGCCAAAACTTAAACTTTGAGAATTTAGCATAAAGCTGATGACCTTTAAAAATGTGTAGCACAATCCTCAAATGCTGCTCGTGCTCCTCCCTATTCCTCAAGTACACAAGGATGTCATCAATAAAATTGATTATGAAGGAGTTCAAATAAGGCCTGAATACGTGGTTCATCAAATACATGAATGCTGCTGGGCATTTATCAACCCAAAAGACATCACCAGGAACTCATAATGACTGTAGCGAGTCTTGAAGGCTGTCTCATGAACTTTCTCCACCCGAATCCTCAATTGGTGGTAGCCAGATCTCAAGTCAATCTTAAAAAACACGTCTGTACCCTGAAGCTGGTTAAATAAATCATTAAATAGATTATTGATACGAGCATAAAATACTTATTCTTCATTGTCACCTTGTTTAGCTGCCAGTAATCAATAAACATATGCATAGAACCATCCTCCTTCTTCACAGACAAATTAGGATTACGCCAAGGCTAGACACTCGGTCTAATAAACCCCTTACCCAAAAGATTCTAAACTTTATATTTAGCTTCTTTAGCTTGGAAAAAGCCATACAGTAAGGTGAAATAGAGATGGGTGAGGTTCCCAGCTTAAGGTCAATATCAAAATCTATATCATGCTCAAAAGGAATGCCAAGTAGGTCAGTAGGAAACATATCAGGGAACTCATGGACTATAGGAATAGAATCAAGAAAAGGACACTCAATACTAACATCACGAACATATGCAAGATAGGCTATACATCACCTGGATATAAGTCTCCTAGTCTAAATATAAGAAAAAATCCTATCTGTACGTAGCTATAAGAACCATACCACACAACCAGAGGTAACAGTCTTGGCAAAACAATCCAAGACCACTTGGTAGGGGGCTAACCAGTCCATGCCCATAATCACATCAAAATCAACCATGTCTAGAACAATAAGGTCGGCCCGAGTGTTATACTCCAGAACAATCATAATACACGATATATATACCCAATCCACTACTAAAGAATCACCCTCGGGAGTAGCTACATGCATAGACACAAATAATGGCTCATAATACAATCCCAATCGAGATGCATAATGAGTAAACACATAAGAATACGTGGAGCCTGGATCAAATAAAGTAAAAGCTAGCTGATGGCACACCAAAATTGTACCTGTAATAAAAACTTCCAAAGCCTCAACCTAGGTCCTACTAGGAACAATATATAATGACCCCACCATCCTCTAGATAGGGTACCTACTTGACTACCTTCCCTACCAACCTAAGGACCTCCACAAGAACCATGGGGACCACCTTTATGACCTGATACACCACCTTTTATTGGGGATTGCACTGATCTGATCGGTGGAATACTCTGTGAAGAAGGCTCAATCATCCTACTCTAGGGACACTCTCAGGCTAAATTACCAACAACCCCACAATCATAGTATGCCTCGGTCACTCTAACCTGATGAGAAGGTTTGGCTAACCCCGAATGGACACCTTATCCTAATGACCCTGACTAGATACCCCTCAAAGATTAACCACTGCTCTGCCAACTGAAATCACTATAACTAGGCTGGCCCATATCTGAAATCTTTAGTGCAACCTAAACGGACCTACTAGACTGACCCTGAGGCTAATAATGTTACTACTTTATATATCTTCCATGAAAAACTCTGCCTCTAAACTATGAGCCATTATGGCTCTCACTGTAACTGTCCTATTGATGAGGTCTCTTATCGCTGCCACCATGGGTCTTGTGATGCAAATCCTCTATAGTGTGAGTATAGTTAGCAATATCCATAAACGACTTGCCTGTAGGTACCATACTCTGAGTAGCATATGGAGTAAAAGTCTCAACTCTCTGATGAAGCACCGTATCTTCTTACTTTCAGTAGGTAGAATCATGGTGGCATGTCTGGCTAACTCGTGAAATTTTGCCTCGTACTCTACCAGTAACATAGAACCCTACTGTAATCCTGTGAACTGATTTCTCAGACACTCGCACATGCAGCGAGGCCTATACTTCTCCAAGAAAGCCTCGAACAACTAACCCTATGTCATAGAAGGAGATCGAGCTGGACTATAATTAAGATATCCACTCCACCACTGTCTCGCTGCTCTATCAAACTAAAAAGTGGTATAACCCATACCATGTGACTCAACTAGTCTCAAATTGCACAACCTCTCCTCACAGCTGGTAAGAAACTCAAATGCATCCTCTCCTGGGCCTCTACAAACCTCAGTGAATCCAATTTAAGAAACCATCCCAGCATCTTCTGCTTTTCAAAAGTCATGGATGGCTACTTTTGGCTGTTGAACCAGTGGTACTGGTGGAATATCTACTCTGAGAGCCACAGCTGCAGGATGAACCCCTACACCCAATCCACTATGATCTACCCCCTAGGTGGATGTTAGGGGCCCATCCATTGATTGACAACCAACCATGCTTAATAACTGTACCAAGGCATCCCAGAGAATAGATGAAGATATAAATTTGGGTAGAGCCTGGGCTACCCCCTGGCCCATCGACTGTTGTGGTGGAAGATCCTTTGGTGCAACCTCGGGTACAAACTTTAGCTCTAGATTAATAACTTGCTCACCCAGCTCTAGCTCGATCCCAGCCTCTAGGCTGACCTCTACCTCTTTCCCTAGCTTGAGCACTAGCTGTAGGCTTGGCTTCCATGTCCCCAATAGTTGTGTCCCGCATCCTAGCCATCTGGGAAAGAGTGAAACAAATAAGAATCTACAAACCAATATAGACACGACACATGATAATAAACCAAAAAGGTGAGATTTTTCTAATAATTTCCTGTAGCCTCCCAAAGATAGGATACAGAGGTCATCGTATTGATTTGTGAGACTCTACTAGACACTTGCTCTTATACCGATGATATTGGTAAACCTGAGATCTGATACCAAACTGTCATGGGTACTCAGTAGGCATCATAGGACGACCAAGCTCAATTACAGTAAATGAATAAAGTGTGAGTATTTAATCTAAAGTCAATAATTAAGGGACAAAAATGGAAATAATAGGCTATGCTAAGCAAATGCGGTAAATCAGAAGTAACTTGAAAGTTGAAATAAATCCCTAGCTATAACCTGACTGGACGTCCATAAGACCATAAGGTACATAAGGATAAATAAATCCAACCAAGCCTCCATAAGCATGGTGGGTGCAAGCAAGGATTAAAACTAAGGTAACGACAAGGTATAACATTAATGAACGTAAAATGAGCCAAAATGGACGATATGCGTACCATATACTCCTCTTCCATCTATAACCACAAATCATAATAGTCTCCATCTAATTACCAACCCTAAATCATTAATAAAAATAATAATAATAAATATCAGACTCGAACCAAAACTAGTGAATAATAATAATATAACAGATGTCAGCCTAGAACCTGAACTAGTAGATAATATATAATATGCCAGATGTCAGACTTAAACCAAAACTCATAAGTAAGCCATTTATAGAAATATACAAAGATTATGATTCTTCCCAAGTTCATCTAATCATTATTCCCATTTTAGAAGCCAAATCATTAAAGGAGAACCAAATTCCATTTATTAAGCCTAAAGTCTCGATTTGAGGTCAAAATACTAATAAGGCAAGGGTATCAAAGCTAAAAGGAATAAAGGTAATGATTAAGGAAACCCAATCCCAAATGGCCATCCAACAAAGATATTCTATAACCAAATTAAGTCTAAAAGGACATATTCTAAATCAACCTATCATAATAAGGATGGTAATGCTAACAACAAGTCCTGAAAACCCAAACTAAGGCAAACACCTATGTAAACCTAGGATAACGCTTCACAATCCCATCCACACGACCCTAAATAGGATAAGTCTAATCCTAAAAGATCAAGAAATGCTACCCTAAGGGAACAAGGTCAGAATCTACTCTAAAAGCCCCCTAATTGGCTAAAAATATTCAGAAATCACTAAATGGATATTCGGGCCATAAGAATCCACCCACAACTATCGCAATACCACACTAATACCATAAAAAACCAAAGTCTAAGAGAAGGGTAAGCCTAGCCTACCTAGACACCACCGAAAGCATGTAAAGTCCTCTATACTAGAGTTTTTCCCTTTCGAGAAGCCTCCGACCACTACCATACTATCAAAATAAAATTCTAGGCATTATAAGAGATCATCGATACTTATTTTATGCTCCAGGTCAGAAATCAAGCTAAAAATCAAATAATGGGGCCCACTAATGGAATCGAGAATTGAATCTGTCACTAGGTTCCTCTCATCTCAAGAATTACTTACACCAAAATTGAGAGTAATCTAAGCTCCACAACATCCCCAAAACAGTCCCAACAATACACAAGAAGATCAAGAATTAACTTGAGAATTAAACAGAGATTTAAGCCGGGAACTTACTAGATATTGATGAGGAAAAGATCACTTTAATGTTACTATCTCAATCCCAACTCTAATTTATCAATTCTCACTAATTTATGAGCTCTCAAAGTCAATAATGGTGGAAAAACACTTAGAATTTTAAGCTGGAAATGAAGGGGAAATAAACATATATACATTCAGTAGTGGTCACAAAAGTGGCCAAATGACCGCTTAAGCGGTCATCGCTAAAGAGGCCAAAGAGCACTTAAGCGACCATCGCTCGGATGACCAGTTACCACTAAAGTAGTATAAGGCCGCTAAAGTTGTATCCAGGCCTCTTAAGCAGCCGCACCAGCAACTTGGCACCAACTAATTTTGCTAAGTCCAAATAGACTCCGATCGGGTGCTCAAGATTCATTCAGAACCTCGTGGACACAAATGAACTATGATATCCTACAAAATTTGACATTATAGACTAAAAAAAAACATCAAAATTCCCATCTGAGATTATTTCGACAGAATATGGGTCCCACACCTAAGATTTTAATTTCCACCAAAATCCACCCAATAGCCCAAAACAAGTATGAAAGCCTTGAAGCCCAGACCAAGTTTTCCTAGCCTAAAATTAATATTCCTGAGCTAACATGACCATCAGAATTGATATCCAAGGTTGTTTTCTTGAATTTTTGGTCAGAGACCATTTCTTCAACTACAAGAGCTCCAAAATAGGGAAATGGCTATAAAAATCAAATGAACTACCCGGTCCTAGCAAGTCATAAATAACTTGAGACAGCTATAAGAAAGATCTAAATGCAGAAAAATACAAAAACATAGAAAATAATCTGGAGGGTCATTACAACCTATTAGTTATATGAACCTCGATAATCCCTCATAGGTCCTAGCTAGATATACATAGCAACATGTATAAACATAGAATATACATTTTATTCTTTTTCTTACACTCTTTGTAATTAGGCTAAAATTTAATGTGATGAATGATTGACTAGGTTGCTACCCTTCTACAGATTTAAGGTGTATGAGTACTATTGGATTTTGTTATATTCTTATCATTATTGTTTAACTGTTATTCTATGTGAGTCTTTCGTGATTGTAGGCTCGTGTGAATTGTATTGAGTAGTTAAAAATTTAGGTTGTTTTTCTCTATCACTTTGAATTTGAGTCAACCAACGATGCTGCTGAGTACATGTGGTTTAGTACTCACACTTGTTTATTTCTACACTTTACGTAGGTATTGAGCCTATGGTTCATAGTCATTGATTTAGGGATTTGTTGTGTAGTTTACTCCCTAGATATCTAGAGGTAGCATGTGATTGATCCCATTGACTATCGGATCTCTTACATCTATTTTTTACATTTAATTTTGCATTTGGAGACACTTGGACACCTTGTTGTATTTATCACTCATAGAGGCTTCTGCCTTGTGATATCCTATTCTTGAGTTAATTTTTGTGCTTTAATAGAGACTTACCATTATTATTATCCTTTTCATATATTCATTTTTTTTATTATTATCGTTGTTCAAGTATTGGGTTGGCTTACCTATCTGTAGGTTAGATAGGTGACTTCACTATCCTCAATTTTTGGGTCGTGACACTAATGAACTATGGAAAAGTCTATCATACATCGATATGTGTCAATTATCAATAGATGTGTAATTTATGCTGAACTACACCCACATGGTACATATAAGTTAAACTATTCTTTGGATAAATAATCAATCAATCAATCAATAAATAGTTAATTAATTAAATTAAAATAAAAAGTTTAACACTATTTAAACATGATAATAATTCTTTTTTATATCATATGAGATTCCCCATTTATTGGTGACATGATTCAATAAGTTTGAGAACAAGTAAATGGTTGTACAAAGCACTTTCTTAGAACAAGGTTGTACTTTGATAACCATTACTTGTTCTTAAATTCATTAAATCTTGTCACCTATTGATGAATGTTCACATAATAATGTCAAATTAGTAACTTTTAACATAATAAGATGTAACCAATTATTGTGAATACCTTATAAGAAATGACCCTCAAAGCACCATCTTAGAACAAGAATATGTTTTGAGAACCATTACTTAGCTTGTTCTCAAACTCATTGAATTATGTGCTATGGGAACCATTACTTATTCTCAAACTCTTTGAATTATATGACCAATTGACCGGGAACAAAAACTCTAGTATTATGTGATAAAGTATTATTTTCATGTTTAAATGGTGTTAAGTCCTTTATTATGAATTAATTAATTAATTTACAGCTTAATTAGCAAATATTAGTGTTTTTAGGACCATTACTTGTTCTCAAATTCATTAGATCATATGTCCAATTGATTGGAGGAAGGGGGAGGGGAGAGGGGCGAAATGGGGGATCTCCTATGATATAATGGAGGATGTGTTTCTTGTTTAAATAGTATTAATTCCCTTATTATGAATTTTTTTGATTTATTTATTGCTTTTTAGACAAATGGTAGGTTTTGAGGACCATTACGCATTCTCAAACACACTACATCACGTGTCCAATTGATAAAGGCTCTCATATGATCTAATTGACTAGCTTCATATTTAAATAGTTAAGTCTGTCATTAATAATATAATTAATTAGTTTTAATTAGTCAAATAGTAACCTAACCTATATATACTAGGTTGGTTGATTATTAACAAATGACTAGTTGAGTAGAAAACATATTTGTGATAATTGATACGAGCCAATTTATAACATAATTATCCATAGAACTTTTTATAAAAAAACAAACGTTGGGCCAAATCTAATAACATAAATAAGTACCTTAATTTCACGAATTCAAAACACTCTCTCTTTATGCTAGCCGCCGCCGTTCGTATCTAGACTCATTTGTCGATGCCGATGGGCTCTACGGCCACTGGTCAGTCATCAGGCTGACCAGTCCGCCCCATCTCTTTCTAATACGGAGTACCCACCTTTTTCCCCAACCAAGATCCCTGTCACGCCTCGAATTCCCACGGGGCGGACTGGCACCCGAAGCCGATAAGGCCTGAGAGAACCAATATTCATCCATATCCATTCATATGCATGTCATTGAAGAAACATCACCATCACGTATAGAGATATAAGATGCCAATAGCGGAAGTCATGGAAACATGTGATATATCACATAAGAAACTTGGCCGTTAGGGGGCCACCAAGTCAAAATGGACATACATCCCTTACATTCATATTACCACATACGTCTACAAAGCCTCTACATATACATAGAAATAACCATCCTAAAGTCGGGATAAGTCCCCGCTTTATACAACATCATAGTACCAAAACAAATATATACACATGTGACACGGAAAGCCCCGAACCAACTGGATCTCACCAAAGATCGGTAAATGATCCACAACCTAGTGTGGAGGTCTACTAGCACCTGTGCCTGCAGCAAGAAAGGTAAGTCCCCCAAGGGACGTTAGTACGAAGAATGTACTGAGTATGTAAGGCTTATAGGAAACTGCATGATATATATAAGTGCTTCCATGGAATCAAATATAAGAGAATAGTCAGTACAGATAAATCAATGGTCTGCGTATGTGGAACCATGTACATTACATTCTTTACTTCTTTTGCCTTTACGTTTATTCATCTTTATCGTTCTACCCATGCTAGGCTTTTCTGTCGCCCCTGGGATGAGATTAACCCATGTTAGGTATTTTAACCCCTGGGATGTGATTAACCCATGCTAGGCTTTTCTGTCGCCCCTGGGATGTTAGATTAACCCATGCTAGGTATTTTAACCCCTGGGATGATGTTAACCCATGCTAGGCTTTTATTTCGCCTTTGGGATATTTAATTAACCCATGCGAGGTATTTTAACACCTGAGATGATGTTAACCCATGCTAGGCTTTTATTTCTCCCCTGGGATGTTACTCAAGAATATACAAACAATTATACATTACTTCATTCTTTCATTATAAGAGTAATACATTCCTTCATTTCTTTACTTCTATGAGATTGATACGTTGGTAGTCATAGCATTATTGAAACTTCAGAACATAACATTATTGGAACTTTGGAACCATGTACACAATTATGTGACATACAAATAATAGTTGGTCAATGAATAAGGTATATGTGAACAACAATATATATGACAACTCGAAATGAGATACCTTGGAACAATTCGGAATGAGATAAGTATAATGACAATGTAACTATGTGTTGCAGAAGGATACGAAAAGAGTAACCTTACATACCTTATATACCCAATATGAATACACAATCCTATATGTGAATACAAAAATCCATCTCATTCCTTACGTTTCACTCTACAACACAAGTACATAGCGGAGGTCACGTTAATAATTAACTATCTTACACGCACATAAGATGACAATGAGTTACATGATTGCCCTATAACGTCATTTCACCCTTTACAATACCAAAAATACCAAAACATTCCATACATTGACCAAGACATCATAAACCAATAGCATGTCACACCAAGTTCATACTTTACACTTCTCTATCAACACAACATCACAATTACTCCATCAAGTCACCTCAATACACTTCATAACAACATATCGACAACAATCCCACAATTTCCACGCATAGAAAAATAATAAGTCAAGGAACATAACCACACCATACATGTTTATATTTCATCCATACCATGCACTTTCATCAAAACCCCAAGTCTCTTTTCAAGTTTAAATCACAAGGATGGCACATCTATTAGCAAAAAGCAAAAAGTGCCCTATTAAACCTTGCCAACATATCCATCATGATCTACAAATATCTCATGTATATAATATTTTAAATCATAAGAATAAACACTTACCCAAGCTTGCAAAGTGATGATCTTGTCCAAAGTGTCCAAAGAAAATGGTTGCCTTCGGGTTTGGAAGATAGAGAAATGTTTTGGAAATGTCTAGAATGGCATGTGTGTTAGAATGAATAAAAATCTGATTTTTGGCCTTTATATATCCCTCAAGTCATTCTTAGCCACTCCTTGGGCATTAAATTCCATATTTACTTGGTCAAATGGAAGAATGGGTCATTTGCCCTTTTTGGGCTATGTCTTTTACTCCATTTTAGGCTTCAAATTGAGCCTATTAACACATATTAACTTAGCCCACCATTTTCAATGTGTAATACTCCAATTATCTCATGTTTGAATAATTCCATAAATGTTACAACAATATTCAACTCACGAGATTCATGTTCGTAGACTCAATCTCAAAAATAAAACAATTCTAGCCACTCATGGCTTAGTTGAACATAATTTGATAAAATAATTTTGACGAAGAATTAACCCCTAATCAGATGCCAAACTCACTCAAGAGTAGTCCTACTACGATGGAATAACGATACCATAAACCAAGAGTCCTCTTTATAGACTAATAATCGTAGAAGAAATTTGGCAAAAAGCACCCTGGCATGCTCCCGGGCGCCCTAGGGACTTAGAAAAATTTTAGCAGTTGAAAGGTGTGCAGGGGAGGCTTGGCACGCCCCTTTGCTGCCTGTGCCAAACAAAATTCAGGCCAAAGTAGCCTGACACGCCACCTGGAGCGCCCCATACTAAATTTTTGATTTTGACTTTTCTTCGCGGATTTGGTTGGATTCTTCAAGTACCAACCTTTTGCTTGCCTCTTATCTTTAAGATCCTTTTCTTGGATGTCCCTTAAACCTCACTTTTCACCCCACAAATTCTCCACAAAGTCACAAACACCTCTTACGAAGTTCTAATCACATTTACTAGCCCATATCGAATATTCCATCAATAAACATACAAAATACTTACTTATTGCTCTCGAACCGAGGGTAAACATGGTTCAAGGTTGGAAAGTAGGGTCGAGAAGGTACGGGGTGTTACATTCTTCCCCCCTTAGAAACATTTGTCCTCAAATGTTAATAACATCGTCTCATGTACAACAAATGCATCCCTATATTAGCACATATATACATATACACATAATGCTCATAGATACTTACTTGTGTCACACCCCGAATCCCCTCGGGACGGAATTGCACTCGTAGCCGACAAGGCCGAGAGAACTAAGCTTTTCTTCTATTCAATCATATGCATGCCATAAGAAACACGTGATCACATAAGAGCTTAAAAATACTAACAACGGAATTCATAGAACATGTGATATATATATATACATATGTGAAACTTGGCCGTTGAGGCCATCAAGTAAAAATGTCATGCACCATCTTACATCCATACACCCACATACGTCTACAAAAGCCTCTAACAGATGCATTGACCAAAACAAACTAAAAGTCGGGACAAGTCCCCGCTTTATACAACATGTACAACACCAAAACATATATACAACTGTGACTCGGACAAGCCCCAAACTAACTGGAGCTCACCAATGATCCGCACATAACTGGCAACCTACTGTGCAGGCCTACTAGCACCTGCGCCTGCAGCAAGTAAGGTAAGTCCCACAAGGGACGTCAGTACAAAGAATGTACTGAGTATGTAAGGCTCAAATAAAACCATATTATATGTAAATATGTCAATGAACTCAAATACAAATGAATGACCAATATAGCTAAGTCACTATTCTATACTTTGGAGACCATGTATATTGCTTTCATTACTTTCTTTGCTTCTATGATTATTCATCTTTGCCTGTGACCTATAATACTCGGGCCCCGACTAAACAGTGGTTTTTAACATAACATGATGTTATGTTGGGATCGGCTCGATCTAGGCTTATGCACTAGAGCTACCACCCATGAATCAATATATATTGGGATCGGCTCGAGCTAGGTTATTACCTCTAGAGCTGCCACCCATACCAACATATCAGGTTCGGCTCGAGCTAGGTTATTACCTCTAAAGCTACCCCCTGTCGGGATCGGTACGAGCTAGGATTATGACTCTAGGACTGCCCTTTGGTCCAATAATCTCGGGATCAACTTGAGCTAGGCATTTCGCCCCCAAAGCTACCACCCATACTCCATCATTGACCACATATATGCATTACTTTATTCATTACTTTGAGATTGATACAATGATAGACTTAACTTTATTTGAAGCTTTGTATCAATAATCAATGAGTGAGAGACATGTGAATAAACATTGTTGGAAACATAGCCTTATTGGAAACTTAACACTATTGGAACCATTGGACAATAATCAATGAATAAGATACATGAGTATAACCACCATTGGAACTTTAGAACACAACCTATTGGGCTTTCGAAACATTATCAAGGAATATGAGACATGTGATTCACAATTAACCAATGAGTATGAAACATGTGATATTGACAATTGGTAATCGGATATAGGATACCTTAGCATATTTTGGGATAGGACAAGTAAGATGTCAATGCGAATACTATGTGCTGCAGAAAGATACGGACAGAGTAACCTTACATACCTTGTATTCTCAATACGAATATATAATCTTAGATGCGCATACAATGTCCCGCTCCTTCCTTATGTTTCACTCAACAACACAAATACATAATGTAATATACATTAACCACCAACTACCTTACAAATGCATATGACGTCAATGAATTACATGTTTGCCTTAAAAATGTCATTTCCTTCTCTATAATACCATTTTTGGAATGGTCATACCAACAATACCTTAATCATACCATAAATTGACCACAACATCATATACCAATAACATTTCACCACAAAGCTTCTCCTTTACACTTTCTCATTCACACCATATCACAAAGAATCCATCAAGTTACCTTAATTCACTTCATAGAACATATCGGCCAAAAACCCATAATTTACACTTATAGAAAAATAATAAGTTTAATAACATAATCACACCATACCATGCCCATATTTCATCCATACCATGCTCTTTCATCAAAACCACAAGTCATATTTCAAGTTTAAGTTCCATGGATAACACATCTTTTAGCCAAAAAGCAAGAATGCATTATGTACACTTTTTGACATACCCATCATGATCTACATACTTTCCCAAGCATATAATATATTAATCCATAAGAATAATCACTTACCCAAGCTTGATAAATGATGATCTTGCTCCAAAGATGGCTTAGGGTTCTTAGGGTTTGAGAGAAAAATGGTTAGGAAATATCTAGAAAGCATGAGAGTTTCAAGTGAATAAAAATCAGATTTTTTGGTCCTTTATATAAGTCTTCAATTCCATCCTAAGCCACTCTTATATCATTTAATGCTATATCTAGAAGGTCAAGGGAAGAATGGGTCATTTGACCCATTTTGGCCCATGTCTTCTTCTTTATTTTTGGGCCTTTTATTGAGCCCAATTCACTTAACCCAATGAAATCAATAATTTCTCATGTTTAACTTATTTCATACATGTTACGACAATATTCCCACTCACGCGATTCATATTCGTAGCCTCAATCCCAAAAATAAATGATTCTAGCCACGTATGGCCTACTTTGACCACAAGGGCAAAACTGTCATTTTGATGCCAAATTCTTTCATGAGTAATTTTACCACACCAATATAATACTTCAATCATTCTATGTATATGCTCGTGCTTGTAGAAGAAACGTGGAAAAAATCGGCCCGGTACGCCCCCGGGCACCCTTGGGACTTAAGAAAAATTTCCAACATTGAAAGGTGCGCACAAGCAGTCTGGCACGCCCTTGGGAGCACCAGCTTGCTGCTTGTTCCCAAAAAAATTGGGCAATAAGAGTCCTGGTACGCCCTCTGGCATGCCTGGCCCTTATATTTTTAAAATAATTTCGTTTTCGACTTTTCTTTGCGAGTTTGGTTAGATACTTCAAGTTCTATTCTTTATCTTACTTCCTACCTTTAATATCCTTTATTTGGAGGACCTCCAAGCCTTATTTTTAACCCCACAAATGTTCCACGAAGTCACAAAACACTTCCTACAAAAGTCTAATCACATGTACGAGGACCAATATCAAGTATCTCATCCATAACATTACAAAATACATACTTATGGCTCTCAACACCCAGGTAAACATTATTCAACGTCGTCAAGTAGGGTTAGGAAGGTATGGGGTGTTACAACTTGTTATTTCTCCGATCCCGCATCTTGAAATTTCTCTTCCATTTGAAATAGATGAGGGTATTTGGACTTCATCATTTTCTCGGCTTCCCATGTGATCTCCTCTACTTGTTTATTTCCCCAAAGTACCTTTACGGAAGCTATGTCTTTATTCCTCAACCTTTTTACTTGTCGATCTAGAATAGCAATAGGTATCTCTTAATAAGTGAGATCTTCCGTAACTTGTACATCTTCAATGGGAGCAATACGAGATGGATCTCCTATGCACTTTCAAAGCATCAAAACATGAAACACCGGATGCATTGTGGAGAGTTCTTGGGATAGTGCCAACTCATACGTAACTTGCCCAAATCTTCTGATAATTTCATATGGACCTATATATCGGAGACTCAACTTCCCTTTCTTTTCAAATCGCATTACCCCTTTCATCGGTGATACCTTCAAGAATACCCAATCACCTATGGCGAATTCGAGCACTCTTCTTCTAAAATCAGCATAGGACTTGTGTCGACTTTGGGCTGTTTGCAGCCGCTGTTGGATCACTTTAACTTTCTCCATAGCTTGATGAACAAGATCTGGCCCAAGTAAAGCAGTTTCACATGCTTCAAACCATCTGATTGGTGATCTACACTTCCTTCTGTATAAAGCTTCATAAGGTGCCATTTAAATACTTGAATGATAGCTATTGTTGTAAGAAAATTCAATAAGAGGCAAATGATCATCCCAACTGCCTTGAAAATCTAACGTGCACGCTCGTAGCATATCTTCAAGTGTTTGGATAGTACATTCTGCTTATCCATTTGTCTGAGGATGGAAAGCCGTACTCAAATTCACTTGTGTACTCAAGCTCTTCTGAAAAGATCTCCAAAAATGTGCTGTAAATTGTGCTCCTCTGTCTGATATAATGGAAATTGGAATCCCATGCAATCACACTATCTCTTTAACATACAACCTTGCATAATCTTCAGCTGTATAAATGGTCTTGACTGGTAGGAAATGCGTTGATTTGGTAAGCCTGTCAACTATGAACCATATAGAATCAACTTTTCGCAGTGTATGAGGCAAACCTGTGATGAAATCCATATTAATTATGTACCATTTACAGACTGGAAGATTGATACATTGCAGGTAACCTCTTGGTTTCTGATGCTCTACCTTTACTTGTTGACAATTTGGGCATTGATCTATAAATTGTGCAATGTTCTTTTTCATGTTTACCCACCAATACATTTCCTTCAAATCATGGTACATTTTAGTAGCTCTCGGATGATTAGAATATCGTGAATAATGCGCCTCTGTCATAATTCGTTTTCTCAGCTCATCTACATCCGGTACACATAATCTACCTTGGCATTGAAGTACTCCCTCTTGCGTAAGATCAAATGCCTTTGTCAAACTCTGTTGTACATTTTCTTTCAGGTGCAATAACATAGGATCCACATGCTACTTCTCTTTCACCTCAATTACTAAGAAAGATTCTACTGCATTTTGCACACTAACCCCCTTATCTGGAGATTCAAGAAGACGAACCACCAAGCTGGCTAATTAATGTAGATCCTTGACTAAGTCTTGCTTTTCTGTCAATTGGCCACTAGTACCTCCTATTGCCTTGCGGCTCAATGTATTAGCTACCACATTTTCTTTTCCTGGATGATATAGGATATCAACATCATTATCTTTCAATAGCTCAAGCCACCTCCGCTGCCTCAGATTCAACTCCTTCTCCTTAAAGATATATTGCAAGCTTTTGTGATCAGTATAGATGTCAACATGAACTCCATACAAATAATGATGCCATATCTTTAAAGCAAATACTGCTGCTGCTAACTCGAGATCATGTGTGGGATAGTTTCTCTCATGTGTCCGCACCTCTCTTGAGGTATACGCTATGAAATTACTGTGTTACATCAATACACATCCTAGTCCAACTCCGGATGCATCACAATATACTGCATACCCTTCTGTTACTTTCAAAAGTACTAATACGGGTGTGGAAGTTAATTTATCTTTTAGCTCTTCAAAAATTTTCTCACATGCTTCATTCCACTGAAACTTGACTGCCTTGTGTGTAAGCTTTGTTAAGGGTGCAGAGATAGAAGAAAATCCCTCAACAAACCTCCTATAATAACCAGCCAATCCAAGAAAACTATGAATCTTTGTAAGCTTTGTAAGCCTCAGCCAATTTTTTTCATCGCTTCTATCTTTTGTGTATCAACCCTTAGTCCTTCATCCTATACAATATGACCTAAGAATGCTACTGATTTTAACCAACTCACATTGAGAGAGCTTTACATATATCTTACGGTCACGAAGAATCTGTAATACCTATCGTAAATGTTTAGCATGGTTCTCTTGTGATCTTGAGTAAACTAAAATATCATCCCTAAACACGGTCACGAACACATCTAAAATGGCTTGAACACCCTATTTGTAAAATCCATAGAAATAGCTGGTGCATCTGTTAGTCTAAATAACATCACTAATAATTCCTAATGATCATACCGTATTCAGAAAGCTGTCTGGGGTATATTTTTTCTCTAACCCTTACCTGATGATATCCAGATCTCAGGTCAATCCTTGAAAAGCATTTGGCACCCTATAAGTGGTTAGGTAACTCATCAATTCTGGAAAGGGGATATTTATTCTTAACTGTCACCTTATTCAAGTGCCAATCTCAACGTGCCATCTGTCTTCCATATAATTAACACTGGTGCGCCCCAAGGGGACTTACTAAGCCCTATAAATCCCTTGTCTAACAAGTCTTCTAATTGCTCCTTTAATTCCCGTAACTCTATTGGAGCCATTCTATGTGGAGGAATAGAGCTAGGCTAAGTGCCTGGAATTACATCAATAACAAACTCTACTTCTCGTTCTGGAGGTAAACCTGGAAGATCCTCTAGAAATACATCAAGGAATTCATTGACCATTGAAACCAAATGAGGAGTTAGTGGTTCCACATCAGTATCTTTCATTCTTACTAAGTGACCTATGGACCCCTTGGCTATCATTTTCCTTGCTTTAAGATAATAAATTCATTTTCCTCTTGGTGCCCCTACATTACCCTTCCATTCAACAACATTCGTTTGTGGAAAATGAAAATGTACTTTCTTAGATCGGCAATCTACCGTGGCATAACAAGAAGCCAACCAATCCATACCCCTTATGACATCGGAATCCATCATTTCCAGTTCAATAAGATCGGCCAATGTATCATGATCACACACAGTTACTACACAATTACGATATACTCTTTTTGCAACAATAGATTCACCAACTAGTGTAGATACTTCAATTGACTTACTTAATAATTCAGGTGTTCTTTTATTTATTTTTTTCAACAATCAAGGGCGTAACGTGTGATAGGGTAAAACCCGAATCAGTGAATGTATATACCTTATGTCAAACAAAATACAAATAGTGTACCTGTATCTACATCAGGAGTAGCCTCCAAATTCTGTCGATCCGCTAAGGCGTGGGTACAGTTCTGGGTTCCACTAGCACTAGCTTCTCATCTCGCACCTATACCCGTGCTCTTTTATGGGCATCCTTTCACCTTATGCCCCAATATACCACACCAAAAGCAAACATTCGTCCCCAACCGACATTCACCAAGATGAAACCTTCCGCAGCACGTACACGGCTGATGAGGAGACTTCGGTTGGCTCCTACTTCCTTGTACTTGATACCCCACTGTCCGTGAATCCTGAATCTCACTTCTTTGCCCCATATGATTGCCTCTAAACCCTTGGGATCTAGGTAGAGCATTTACTGTAGACTGAAGAAATAATGGTCTAGGCGGTCTATTAAACACCCGAGACCTAAATTCTCCTTGGGACGCCATGAACTGTCCCATGGATCTAGCCCTCTTTGATAGCCCTCTTTCAAAGTCTTGTGCCATTCTCCTTTGCCTTTGATTACCCCTCTTTTGTGCAAAGGTTGGACCAACCTGTCCTTGATTTTGTGCAATGACTATCTGAGTGAACAGGTGCACCGCATTCCTTATATCCTGCTCAGTAGCATTAATAGGTATTTCAACAGGGTCTTCTCTCCTTCTCGGCTCTTTTGGAGATGGAGAAGTAGAAGAAGCCCATGATGCAAATTCAGTTTTAGCCCCACCCTAACTAGCTTGGTTAGGTGGTGATTTACAAGTTCCTTCTCTGGCAAGCATCTCTACCTTTTTATCCTTGCCCCTATCTTGTCTTGTAATCGACATTTTACTATAAACAAGAAAACCAATTCCAATGGTCAGATATGATTCCACCTACTACATTGGCTCTAATGCACGATCTAAGAAATGAAGAAAAGAAACAACTTCTAAATGTCGCGTAGCCTCCTATGTATAAATGTGGCGTGCAACACATCCATAAGCAAGACTCTACTCAGACACAGCTTTGTAGACACCCTTAGGATGACCTGCTCTGATACCACTTTTATCATGCC
Organism: Capsicum rhomboideum; assembly: GCA_031232105.1. Classification (NCBI taxonomy): domain Eukaryota; kingdom Viridiplantae; phylum Streptophyta; class Magnoliopsida; order Solanales; family Solanaceae; genus Capsicum; species Capsicum rhomboideum. The sequence goes on along the minus strand of CP124713.1, from coordinate 83,175,695 downwards.
TCAAATTCCCATGGGGCGGGCAAGCACCCAAAGCCGATAAGGCCCGAGAGAACCAATATTCATCCATGTCCATTCATATACATGTCATTCAAGAAACATCACCATCATGTATAGAGATATAAGATGCCAATAGCGGAACTCATGTAAATATGTGATATATCACATAAGAAACTTGGCCGTTAGGGCCACCAAGTCAAAATGGACATACATCCCTTACATTCATATTACCACATACGTCTACAAAGCCTTTACAGATACATAGACATAACCATCCTAAAGTCGGGACAAGTCCCAGCTTTATATAACATCACAGTACCAAAACAAATATATACACATGTTACTCGAAAAGCCCCGAACCAATTGGATCTCACCAAAGATCGGCAAATGATCCGCAACCTACTGTGGAGGTCTACTAGCACCTGTGCCTGCAGCAAGTAAGGTAAGTCCCCCAAGGGACGTTAGTAAGAAGAATGTACTGAGTATGTAAGGCTTATAGAAAACTGCATGATGTATATAAGTGCTTCAATGGAATCAAATATAAGAGAATAGTCAGTACAGATAAACCACCGGTCTGCGTATGTGGAACCATTTACATTACATTCTTTACTTCTTTTGCCTTTATGTTTATTCATCTTTATCGTTCTACCCATGCTAGGCTTTTCTGTCTCCCTGGGATGATATTAACCCATGCTAGGTATTTTAACCCCTAGGATGTGATTAACCCATGCTAGGCTTTTCTGTCGCCCCTGGGATATTAGATTAACCCATTCTAGGTATTTTAACCCCTGGGATGATGTTAACCCATGCTAGGCTTTTATTTCACCCCTGGGATGTTAGATTTACCCATGCTAGGTATTTTAACCCCTAGGAAGATGTTAACTCATGCTAGGCTTTTATTTCTCCCTTGGGATGTTACTCAAGAATATACAAACAATTATACATTACTTCATTCTTTCATTATAAGAGTAATACATTCCTTCATTTCTTTACTTCTATGAGATTGATACGTTGGTAGTCATAGCATCATTGGAACTTTAGAACATAACATTATTGGAACTTTAGAACGTAATATTAGTGGAACTTTGGAACCATGTCCACAATTATGTGACATACAAATAATAGTTGGTCAATGAATAAGGTACATGTGAACAACAATATATATGACAACTCAAAACGAGATACCTTGGAACAATTCGGAATGGGATAAGTACAATGACAATGTAACCACTATGTGCTGCAGAAGGATACAGAAAGAGTAACCTTACATACCTTATATTCCCAATATGAATACACAATCCTATATATGAATACAATAATCCATCTCCTTCCTTACGTTTCACTCTACAACACAAGTACATAGCGGAGCTCATGTTAATAATTAACTATCTTACAAGCACATAAGACGACAATGAGTTACATGATTGCCTTATAACGTTATTTCACCTTTTACAATACCAAAAATACCACAACATTCCATATATTGACCAAGACATCATAAACCAATAGCATGTCACGCCAAGTTCATACTTTACACTTCTCCATCAACACAACATCACAATTACTCCATCAAGTCACCTCAATACACTTCATAACAACATATCGACAACAATCCCACAATTTACACTCATAGAAAATTAACAATTCAAGGAACATAACCACACCATACATGTTTATATTTCATCCATACCATGCACTTTCATCAAAACCCCAAGTCTCCTTTCAAGTTTAAATCACAAGGATGGCACATCTTTTAGCAAAAAGCAAAAACTGCCCTATTCAACCTTACCAACATATCCATCATGATCTACATAATCTCTAAAGTATATAACATTTTAAATCACAAGAATAAACACTTACCCAAGCTTGCAAAGTGATGATCTTGTCCAAAGTGTCCAAAGAAAATGGTTGCCTTAGGGTTTGGAAGATAGAGAAATGTTTTTGAAATATCTAGAATGGCATGTGTGTTAGAATGAATAAATATCTGATTTTTGGCCTTTATATAGACCTCAAGTCATTCTTAGCCACTCCTTGGGCATTAAATGCCATATTTACTTGGTCAAATGGAAGAATGGGTCATTTGCCCCTTTTGGGCCATGTCTTTTACTCCATTTTGGGCCTCAAATTGAGCACATTAACACATATTAACTTAGCCCACAAATTTCAATGTGTAATACTCCAATTATCACATGTTTGAATAATTCCATAAATGTTACAACAATATTCAACTCACTAGATTCATGTTCGTAGCCTCAATCTAAAAAATAAAACAATTCCAGCCACTCATGGCTTAATTGAACATAATTTGATAAAATACTTGTGACGAAGAATTAACCCCAACTCAGATGCCAAACTAGCTCAAGGGTAGTCCAACTACGATGGAATAATGATACCATAACCCAAGTGTCACACCCCAAATTCCAATGAGGCATGATTGGCACCCGTAGCCGATAAGGCCCGAGAGAACCAAGCTTTGCCTATGTTCATCCATATGCATGCCATAAGAAACCCATGATCATAAGAGCTTAACAATACTAACAATGGAATTTATGGAACATGTGATATATATATATACACATATGTGAAACTTGGCCGTCGAGGCCATCAAGTAAAAATGACATGTATCCCTTACATCCATTCACCCACATACGTCTACAAAAGCCTCTAACAAGTGCATTGACCAAAATGAACTAAAAGTCGGGACAAGTCCCCCCTTTATACAACATGTACAACACCAAAACATATGTACAACTGTGACTCGAAGAAGCCCCGAACTAACTGGAGCTCACCGATGATCGGCAACAACCGGCAACCTATTGTGGAGGCCTACTAGAACCTGCGCCTGCAGCAAGTAAGGTAAATTCCCCAAGAGGGGTTAGTACGAAGAATGTACTGAGTATATAAGGCCATATGAAACTTTTATGATATGTATGATATGTAAACATATTCATGAACTCAATTACAATAAATGATCAATATGGATAAGTCACAATACTGTACTTTGGAAACTATGTATATTGCTTTCTTTACTTTCTTTGTTCCTTTGATTCTATAGTTATCCATCTTTTCCTGTGAACTGTGATACCAGGGCCCCGACTGAACAGTGGGTTTTAAAATAACATATCGTTATGTTAGGATCGGCTCGAGCTAGACTTATGCCTCTAGAGCTGCCACCCTAAGAATCAAAGCATTGGGTTCGGCTCGAGCTAGGTTATTGCCTCTAGAGCTGCCACCCATAAACCAACATATCAGGTTCTACTCGAGGTAGGATTATACCCCTAGAGCTGCCCCCTGTCAGGTTCGGTCCGAGCTAGGCTTATGCCCCTAGGACTACCCCCTGATTTGGGATTGGCTTGAGCTAGGCATTTTGCCCCCAAAGCTGCCACCCGTACTTGATAATTAAACACATTTGGATTAATTTATTCATTACTTTGAGATTGATACAATGATAGTCATACCTTACTTTGAAGCTTTGGACCATTAACCAATGAGTGAGAAATATGTATACAAATTCAGAAACATCACCTTATTGGGATCAATGAACAAGATACATGAGTATAAACAACATTAGAACTTTGGAACATAGCTTTATTGGTCTTTTGGAATTATCAATGAATAGGATACATGTGATTCATAATTGATCAATGAATAGGAAACTTGTGATAATAACCATAGGTAACCGGAAATAGTATACCTTAATACACTTCGGAATAGGATAAGTGTAACGTCAATGTGAATTCTATATGCTGCAGAAAGATACGGACAAAGTAACCTTACATACCTGCACTTCCAAGTGTGAATACACAAGTCTATGTATGATCACAATAGCCCAGCTCCTTCTTTACGTCTTACTCTACAATACAAGTTCATATCGGAACTTACATTAGCAACTAGTCACTATACAAGCATACAAGACGACAACGAACTATATGACTGCCGTATAACGTCATGTCACCCCTTACAATACAATCCAAGGCATTATCATATCAACAACACCATAACATTATGCACATTGACCAAGAGATCATTCATCGATAGCATTTAACACCACCCTTACCCTTTACGCTTTTCTCTTTATCATTTCATCACAATTAATCCTTCATAACAACATATGAACAACCATCCATACTTAATACAGTCCAACACACCTCCAAACGATACTTTAAAGTCATTAAAACGACATCACAAGTTGATAATTACATCCAAAAAGGGTATAGGGGCCTTCGGGGATCAACTAGAAACGAAAGCACCCAAAATGAAATGGGCCATGTCTTTTAATTCCATTTTGGGCCTAATAACACATATCAATTTAACCCATCACCTTTCATGTATCATTCACCATATATCTCATGTTTAAATAATTCCATAATGTCACGACAATATTCTCTTACGAGATTCTCATTCGTCGTCTCGATCGCAAAAATAGGAATTCTAGTCGCCCATGGCTTCATTAGACATTTTGGATACTTTTCTAACCTCACTTGATACCATGGGGTCATATCTACCTAGGTGTTGAGATTCCATGAGTATGTGTTTTATAGTGTCATTGGTGAAACATTTGATATCGGACCTAATACGTGCGATTAGACTTTCGTAGGAGGTATTTTGTGATTTCATGGAGCATTTGGGTAATACCCCGTACACATTCTAACCTCATTTGGTGACTTGGATCCATGTTTACTTGATGATTAAGATCACTAAGTAAGTATTTTGTAGTGTTTTGATAAGGTATTGGACGATATGCACGTATTGAAGAAGTGGCCGAAAAATTCAGCAAGGTTCTGAAACTTGCGCCTCTACCCTTTTTCAGGGGGTGTGGCGCAAGCCACTGATTTAGAGGGGGTGCAATTCTTGCGCCACTGCCTTGCTTTACAGCAGTGGTGCAAGGCACAAATATTGTGCCCTTCCGGAATCGTTTTGTAACGCAATTCTACGACGATGGTTTCTTTTGGTTCTTTGGAGTTCTTTGAGCATTGTTAAAGCTTCAAACACTTCAATACACTCCTACATACTCCTACATGATCAAATCATGAAACATGAATTGTTACAACCACAAATTTTTGACCTTCTATTAATCAATCAAAATTAGTTCAACCAACAATTCCAAGATTCCACCACTAATTACTCAACTATAATTACCAACTAATGCTAGACTTCACCTAGAAACTACAAGCTAAATGCTAGGCTTCACCTAGAAACTACAAGCTAAATGCTAGGTTTCACCTAGAAATTACAAGCTTAAAAGCTCTCAAATATTGAATTCATCAAAGTCTACTATGCAAAATAAAGAAATATCCTATTTATACAAAAGGAAATAAAGAAGACAACTAGCTTTTATAATTTTTCCCTTAATGAGACAAGGGCCTTGTTTGGTTGCCTCTTTTTTTGAATTCTTGAATTTAAGGCCTAGCCACTTGCACAAATGACCTCTTTTATTCCTCCACTTCACTCCCACAAACACCTAAGCTTCCCTTTTCATGAATATCATACATGTTGTCCATGTCATCCATGCTAGTGTCAACCATGCTATGCATGCTAGTATCATCCTCTCCTTCTTGAAAAGGATTCATCCTCGAATCTAAACCTTGAAAACACATGAGAAGGACAAAAAGCAAAATACCCTCAAAGCATAAAGGTTAGTACAAGGGTTAGCAATAATATCACTATGCCAAAGAGGCACAAATTTGAGATACAACCAAACATCCTTTGCTTCCAATAAAAGTGACTCATTATACAAGGTGCAAAGGTTTTGGTTATGATAAACATCAAGAGACAAGGAAAACACAAAGGTCTTTGTGGCATCAAGAATTCCAAAAGATGGAATCACATTAAACTTTAGAGCCATAAGACCTGATTGTTTCATTGTTTCACAAGAAGGCCACAACAAAAGTGGTGCAATAACCTACAAGGGTTCATTCTGTTTAAAGAAATGCAAAACCCATACACCTCTACCTCTATGGTAAACGAATCCCACACCAACATGGATATCATCATGAGCAAAGAGATAGTAGAGAGAGGTTCTACTATCATAAATCTCATCTAGGGTACTCCAAGAGTTAAGGGTACCAATAGATAAGAAGAGGAGATCTAAACATAAAATCACCCTCTCTATCAAGCACTTTCGAAGAGTCCGATTAGAAAATTTGAATTTCGCAACCCTATGAAGGTGAAAAGAGGGTTTAAATAACCATGGACTCCCAACAATTGAAAAAGAAACTTAGCATCTGCTAATCGAGGTCTATACATCTTAAGCACAAGTGTGTCAAAAAAGGATGCAAGTATATCTACAACTCTCAAGATAGGCAATGACACATTTGCCTTAGAGTTCACAAGAAAGAGACCTATATATGAGCAAAGAGTCATCAAAGGAAAACAAATAATAAAGAAAGGAATAAAGGACATTTAACTTATCTCAAGGGTTCTTAATTTCAAATACACACCTTAAAGATTGAATGTTAACACGAAAGTATTCACAATTTGAAACACAAGTGGGCAAGATTAGGCATTTCAAGTACACTTCATTATTCTTCCTCAAACAAACTCCTATTAAGAGTGGATCAACAAGTGGATCCATGCATCTTGAGAGATTGAACAAACTATAGGATGCACTTCCTATGTTCACTAATCTTTCCAAGCTCTTAAGAATCCCTCCTAACACCTCAAATTGTTTAACCACATACGTGTGACAAGGAATAGAATACATAAATTTGGCATCATGGATGCACCATGGATTATTTCACAAACAACAACTATGGTTGGCATTCAAAACATGAAACTCACATAACTTAAGCATAGCAAAAACCAACCATGAATAAATTAGAACTATATCATCACTCTCATGGTAGGGTATGAGGTCATACAATTTCAAGAAACTACCTCCATAGGGAAAATGACATCATGACTAAGGATTGCTTGGAATAAAATGGAAAGGGTACATACCTCGAAGACAGGCCTTTGAGCTTGCATTCTTGCCCACTACACTTGGTTTTCCAAAGCTCTCCCTCCCATGCATCATCTTGGACCTATAGACTTGGTCCATATGTCTCTTCTTAGGAGTTACCTTGGTAGGTAGCTCCATTATTAGGCCTTTAACCTTTTGTTCATGAGGGACTTTGTTTGGATCCTCCTTTAGAAGTATTGTCCATGAACCTGCAAAAGAGAAGGGATGGTACTAGGTAAAATTCTAGCATTATGGTTAGTAGGAAACAATGGATTGGTATTGGTAAGTCCCAAAATTAAGTTCCTTGTTCATGTTTTTTAGGTCACTTTTTGGCTCATCAATCTCATATAACTCCCCTTCTTGAGCTAATTATTTCTTCTCTTTTTCAAGTTTTTCTCTCTTAAGTACTTCCCGAAGCTCCCTTATTATCTTGTAGTCCTCACTCACTTGATAGGGTGTTAAAGCTACAAGAGTGCTCTTTTATCATCCAAATACAAATGAGTATTTGTTAGACTCTACTTGATATCTAACATCCCTACCAGATAGCCAGGGTATACCAAACAACATATGACAAGATTGTATGGGTAAAATATCACATAACACCTCATCTCAATACTTGCCAATGCTAAAATTCATGACCACTTGCTTGGTTACCTCTACTTCATCATTCTCAATAAGCCATTGAAGTTTGTATGGCTTGGGGTGTCTTTGTGTAGAAAGCTTCATTCTATCAACCATAGTTCAACTCACCACATTAGCACTACTCCTACCATAAATTACCAAGGAACATAACCTATCAATCATCTTAAACCTTGCATGGAATAGGTTCATAATTTGATCAAGTTGCTCTTTAGAAAGATCACCCATGATTTGTTTTAGATCACAAGAATAGTTCAAATCCTTCTCCAATTGCTCATCCTCTATATTTGAAATTGCTTCATCATGCCTAAACTTAGGCTCATCATAAACATTCCCAACCTCACACTCTATCACATTAGTATAAGGTTTTCACACAAGATCACATTTGACCTCCGTTGTGGACACTCTCTAGCAATATGTCCTTCGCCTTGACATTTATAACATCAAATGATGGAAAAAGAAGGAGATTGAGGTATATCCTGATTACCTACATAGGCTTGGTCTTCCCCTTTTGTGTTGTCATTAGCTCGAATAGCTTGACTTTTATCTTGGAACATTGGAAGACTCACAATGTTGTCACTCATACCTTGATTTGGAACACCTTGACCACCATATCGATCACTTTGATCTTCACACTTGTATCCTTCATCATATACCTCCCTCAACTATCCCATTTCCTTTGACATCTCATGTCTTGGTTCGTACCAAAGCCTTCAGGTCCAACACCACAAACAAATCTCACTAATTTACCAAAAATAAACCCACTTTTTAAAATTGATAAAGTTTCAAAAGCTTTAAACCCTTTAGTGATAAATCTAATTCTACACCTCCAAATTGAATAAAATTTGAGATTTAGGCTCCTAGTGTTTAAACAACAAATCAAAACAAAAATGTTCTGGATTTTTTAAGGATTTTTGGAATTTTGAAGAGATTAAAATCCCAAGATTTAGATTTGTGAAAACAAACATAAATTAGTGATATGGTTGTGGTATAGTGGTCCATTTCACATGATAAGGACAATCCACTTGCACAAATGACCATATAATTGTGGTATAGTGGACCATTTTGCATGAGAGTGTCCCTGGCGTGGGATGATTGAGCCTTCAGCGCAGAGTGCCCAGCCGATCAGATCAGTACCTCCTCCAGATAGGGGTGGTGCACAGGGTCATAGGGATAGTCCTCAGGGTTCTAGAAGTCGTCCTCAGGAATGTCGGACAGGTGGTCGGGTAGGCACCCAATCCGGAGGCGGACAGGGTCACTTATATGTCGTTCCTGGTAGACCGGAGGCGGAGGATTCAGATGTTGTTATTATAGGTATGATTTGTAACTCCAAAAAATATTCAAATTAATATTATAGCTCCAATATACCATTTTTATAAAATAATAACACCTTCTACTTGACGCTTCATTAACTCGAGTTTTGCGATCTTCAAAAATTTGCTTTAATTGAAATTATAGCGGTATTTTAATCAATTTCCTTAGGATTATTTATGTAAATTACCATGACTATAATCTTCCTATATATAATATTAAAGAGTAGAGATATTTTAAAATTTAGGGTCAACCTACTTTTTAATTTTGAGTTACCACCCTTCTAGGGTGTTCTTAGGCTATTTAAATATACCTTATGCCCAAAGATTGTCATCACCTCTCATATTTCGGTTACCTTAAGTATAATAAACCTCATAAAATCCATCTTCATTAAATTATCTCATAAAATCACTAGAGAATCATGTTCTTTGGCCTGAAATCAAAGATACACCCTACCTTGTGGTAAGTACTTGAAACTTGTTTTTGAACTGTGTAGTGTTTAGTAGTTTTATCATATATCATTGTGTAGATATCCATTTTAAGTAAACAAAAATGTTTTGGAAAGATAATACATAGATCTAAAACTTTTATGCTTGTGATAAAAGCTGATTGGGATGTTTTGAATTAAAAATAGGAGATGCAAGTGAGGACAAGTTCTATCCAGGTTTTTGATTTGAAAACTTCCTAAATGATATTGTTAGTGTTTTGAAGATATATTTTTGTACAAAAAGTATTTTTCGGTGATTTTAGATTCTTTTCAACCACAAGACATATACTTAAAACTTTTATTAAGTCTATAAGGTTTGGTTTTGTTGTTTACCTACTCAAAACTAAGTTATAATATGAAACAGTGGGGTTGTCCAGATTTACTGCTTTGAGGATTAGGTGTAATTTGCACAAACTATGCTTAATTTTGATGCTAATATTGGTTCATAGCAACATGATAGGGTTACTAGAAATTAAAATGGTTACTTAATTGTATGTTCAAGGTTGTGTATACTCATGTACAAGTTGAGGAACTTAATACGTTGGTTGGTGTACGACTTGGACTCTTGAAGTGTTGTTGGTCTACGTAAGTGCTAAAAGGCTAAGTTTTGTGTATAATCTTGAAATCATACTCTTGTTAACTTCTGAAGTATTTAAAATATTATCTTGGTACCTTGGTTACCTTCTTGTCACCTTATATTATTATTTTGGTATCCTTGGAGTCTTACAAGAAACTTCTCTAACTCGCCCACTTGTACGGATTCCTTGATCACCTGGCATCCTTGTTGGGACTTTATCCTTTTTGTGGCTGTGACTTTGTCACTATTGGAATGTGTAATGAACATCTTATTTTTTACGTATAAGTCCTTCGTTTAAAACCTCATGTCCAAAATCCTTCTGGTTTGAAAGTTAAAAATTTCAGACTAGGCTAGTTTCAAATGAAATTGGCGCGAGGTGTGTTCTAGGGAAATCCAGTAAGGATTTGGGTAGGTTTGGGGCATTTGATTTAATTTATAGTTAGCTAAGATGATAAGGAACCCGTAGAAATGTACAGAATCGAATTTGGGTAAGTAGAACTCCAAGAATTGATCTTAGCGTAAAGGGTTGTTTGGAATGTCTCGGGTTTAAGGTGTGTTGCAAAAACTAGGATTTTTGGGTGAAGTTCGACTTTATGTCCCGGCGAAGCTGCTGTAGAAGTAGGTGCTATAGCAGAATAATTCCCGCTATAGCTGTGGTCAAAGGCATTTAACGCCCGCTATAGCGGTCTTGGCTGCTATAGCAGTGAAAACTACATATTAATTGAATATTTTTCCAAAAATATTATATTATTGCAAAACTCATTTTGGGGTAAAAGAAGGGCGATTTAGGGTGAAATACACCAAATTTTCTTTGTTTGGCCATGTAAAGGTAAGTAATTCATCCCTGTTAACTTGTAATTAATGATTAAGCCTTAGAATTGCTAAATTACAGAGTTTAGGGAGGTTTTTGTCACGCCCCAAATACCATTGAGGCGGACTGGCACCCGAAGCCGATATGGCCCGAGAGAACCAATCTTTGCTCAGGTACGTTTGTAGGCATATTCTCGTATGAATCTTATTATTCCTCATGCAACTATGCGGAAGCCATGAACATGGAAACATATGTCATATCTATATAAGAAACTTGGCCGTTAGGGCCATCAAGTCAAAATAATTATATGTCTCTTACATTCACATACCCACATACATCTACAAAAGCCTCTAACAGATGCATTTACAAGACACCCTAAAAGTTGGGACAAGTCCCCGCTTTATACAACATCTACAACATCAAAACGACTGTACAACTGTGACCCGAAAAGTCCTGAAGCAACTGGGGCTTGCCAAAGATCCGCAATTAACTGTCAACCTACTGTGGAGGTCTACTAGTGCCTGCACCTACAACATGTAAGGTAAGTCCCCCAAGAGGGGTCAGTACGAAGAATGTACTGAGTATGTAAGGCTCATAAGAACTGTATCATACATAATAACAACAACAATGGAGTCAATATAAGAGAAATAGTCAATGTGAATAAACCATCTTTTTGTATGTGAGGAACTATGTACATTACACTCTTTACTTCTTTTGCCTTCACAGTTATTCATCTTTATTGTTCTACCCATGCTAGGTTGTTCTGTCGCCCCTGGGATGAGATTAACCCATGCTAGGTATTTTGACCCCTAGGATGTTATATTAACCCATGTTAGGCTTTCGTGTTGCCCCTAGGATGTACTGTGATAACCCATGCTAGGTACTGTGACCCCTGGGATGTTATATTAACCCATGCTAGGCTTTCGTGTCACCCCTGGGATGTACTATGATAACCCATGCTAGGTACTGTGACCCTTGGGATGTTATATTAATATATTGGGATCGACCCATGCTAGGTGTTTCTTCCACCCCTGGGATACCACCCAAAAATACTCATCAATTAAACATTACTTCTTTCTTTCATTACTCTTTCTTTCATTCTAAGAGTGATACCTTGGTGATTGAAGCATTCTTGAAACTGGGAACACATACATACATTACTTCACGTCTTTACTCTTGTAAGATTGACACCTTAACTTGTGAGGGATATATATATTAGATTACGCATTACTTCCTTCATTACTTTTGTGAGATTGGTACTTTTACTTGTGAGAGATTGGTACAAAGATAATCATAATCTTATTGGACTTTTGTAACATGACATGATTGGAAACAAAATGCTATTCAAATAAATAGACTCTCTTTACATCATTACTCTCTTTGAGCTAGGTCTCTACAACATTATGACAGCTTTGGAATTTCAGTAAATAAATAGGACATAGGTGAATCATACTTCGTCTAAGAATAGTACACATGTGAATAACAATATATGTCACCCTGACTTGATACTAGAGAACCCTTAGGAATGGAATCAGTGTAATGTAAATGTGAATAATATTTGCGGCAGAAGAATATGGGAAGAGTAACCTTACATAGCTTCACTTCTCAGTATGAGTACAAAAGTCTATATATGAACACAACAGTCCAGCTCCTTCCTTATGTTTCACTCTACAATACAAGTTCATAACAAAGCTCATGTTAACAACCAACTACCTTACAAGTGCATAGGACGACAATGAGTTACGTGACTATCCTATAATGTTATTTCATCCTCTTACAATACCATTTACTGCATTATCACACCAACAACACCATAAAATTCCACACATTGACCAAGATATCATACATCACTAGAATTTTACACCACACTTACCCTTTATACTTCCTCATTAGCACTACGTTACCTTTTCTCCGTCAAGTCACTCGATAGTTTTCACAATAACACATTAAAAACAATCCATATTTTATACCTTTCAAAATACCTCCGGGATACCCCTTTATAGTCATTTAAAATGTACCATAAGTTGATAATTGCATCCATGAAGGGTATAGGGGCTTCGGGGGGTCAAAGGGATGCAAAAACAAGCGATTCGGGGTTCTGGGCCGACCTGCGAAGCCACCTGCACCCGTAGGTGGCTGAACTGCATCCACAGGTGACCTTTGTCAGTATCCAGAGGCACCTGCGAAGTCACCTGCGCCGGCAGGTTCTTAGTCTGTGAGGGCGGGTGCCCGTTTCAGCCAAAAAGGGTCTCTTTTGGATCTTTTTTATGCAATGAATGTTCCATGATCATAACTAAACTTCTCTTGACATATTTTAGATCATCTTAAATTCCAACAAACAGCCATGGTTTCACAATGCAAATAAACATCACCAAACTACATTTTTCTTTCAATACGTCGCCAATTCCATGCCCAATTTCGTAACAACAATTCCAAAAATTATACACAAGGGTAAAACAAGTTAAGACTATAATCACATCTCATATGTCAATATTTAATCCATCAAGTTCACTTCCTTCAAGACCACAAGTCCATGTTCAAGTTTGCAAGACAAAACCATCCTCCGATTTAGCAAACACAAATTGTTTTACACATAATGAAATTCTCACACTTCACCAACATAACCAACATGATATACACCATATACCATGAATAAAATATATTAAACCATAAGCATAATCACTTACTAAATTTTGCAATATGATGATCTTGGACCAAGGAATGAAGGATTAGGGTTTGTGTGAGATAAGGAAATGTTGTAGAGAATTCTAGAAAAGGCATGGGTCTAACAAATGAAATAAAATCTGATTTTACCTTATATATATAGGCCCCTTTAAGTCTCTCTTATCCAATCCTTGGCATTAATTGCATAGTTGATTAGTCAAAAGGGAAGATTGGATCAATTTTGCCCCATAGGGCCTAGTCTTTTTCTCTTGTTTTGGCCCTCATTTGGCCCAATGGCTCATGACTCATTAATACCCAACAATTTAATGTAGAATTCATCAAGTCTCTCATGTTTTACTAATTCCATAAATGTACACGTAGTCGTATAGGTTCGACAATATACGGGGTGTTACACCTCCTACGAAGGTTTAATCCCATGTACTAGGCCCAATATCAATTATCTCATCAATAACATTACACAATACATACTTTTGGTTCTCGATATGGCCCGAGAGAACTAATATTTGCTCAGGTACATTCGTAGGCATATCCTCGATTGAATCTTATTATTCCTCATGCAACTATGCGGAAGCCATGGACATGGAAACATATGTTATATCTATATAAGAAACTTGGTCGTTAGGGCCATCAAGTAAAAATGATTATACGTCTCTTACATTCACATACCACATACGTCTACAAAAGCCTCTAACAGATGAATTTACAAGACCAACTAAAAGTCGGGACAAGTCCCCGCTTTATACAACATCTACAACATCAAAATGACTGTACAACTATGACTTGGAAAGTCCCAAAGCAACTGGGGCTCAACAAAGATCCGCAATTAACTATCAACCTACTATGGATGTCTACTAGTGCCTGCACCTACAACATGTAAGGTAAGTCCCCCAAGAAGGGTCAGTACGAAGAATGTACTGAGTATGTAAGGCTCATAAGAACTGTATCATACATAATAACAACAACAATGGAGTCAATATAAGAGAAATAGTCAATGTGAATAAACCATCTTTTTGTATGTGAGGAACTATGTACATTACACTCTTTACTTCTTTTGCCTTCACAGTTATTCATCTTTATTGTTCTACCCATGCTAGGTTGTTCTGTCGCCCCTGGGATGAGATTAACCCATTCTAGGTACTTTGACCCCGAGGATGTTATATTAACCCATGTTAGGCTTTTGTGTCGCCCCTGGGATGTACTGTGATAACCCATGCTAGGTACTGTGACCACTGGGATGTTATATTAACCCATGCTAGGCTTTCGTGTCACCCCTGGGATGTACTGTGATAACCCATGCTAGGTACTGTGACCCCTGGGATGTTATATTAATATATTAGGATTTACCCATGATAGGCGTCTTTTCCACCCTTGGGATACCACCCAAAAATACTCATCAATTAAACATTACTTCTTTCTTTCATTCTAAGAGTGATACCTTGGTGATTGAAACATTCTTGAAACTGGGAACACATACATACATTACTTCACGTCTTTACTCTTGTAAGATTGACACCTTAACTTTTGAGGGATAGATATATTAGCTTACGCATTACTTCCTCCATTACTTTTATGAGATTGGTACTTTTACTTGTGAGAGATTGGTACAAAGATAATCATAATCTTATTGGACTTTTGGAACATGACATGATTGGAAACAAAATGCTGTTCAAATAAATAGACTCTCTTTACATCATTACTCTCTTTAAGATAGGTCTCTACAACATTATGACAGCTTTGGAATTTCAGTCAATTAATAGGACATAGGTGAATCATACTTCATCTAAGAATAGGACACATGTGAATAACAATATATGTCACCCTGACTTGATACTAGAAAACCCTTAGGAATGGAATCAGTGTAATGACAATGTGAATAATATCTGCTGCAGAAGAATACGGGAAGAGTAACCTTACATACCTTCACTTCTCAGTATGAGTACACAAGTCTATATATGAACACAACAGTCCAGCTCCTTCCTTATGTTTCACTCTACAATACAGGTTCATAACAAAGCTCATGTTAACAACCAACTACCTTACAATAGCATACGACGATAATGAGTTACGTGAATGTCGTATAATGTTATTTCATACTCTTACAATACCATTTACTGTATTATCACACCAACAACACCATAACATTCCTCACATTGACCAAGATATCATACATCAATAGCATTTCACACCACACTTACCCTTTATACTTCCTCATTAGCACTATGTTACCTTTTCTCCGCCAAGTCACTAGATAGTTTTCACAATAACACATTAACAACAATACATATTTTATACCATTCAAAATACCTCCGGTATACTCCTTTATAGTCATTTAAAATGTACCATAAGTTGATAATTGCATCCATGAAGGGTATAGGGGCTTCGGGGGGTCAAAGGGATGCAAAAATAAGAGATTTGGGGTTCTAGGCCGACCTGCGAAGCCACCTACGCCCGCAGGTGGCTGACATGCGTCCATAGGTGGATGACCTGCATCCGCATGTGACCTTTGGAAGTAGCCAGAGGCACCTGCAAAGTCACCTGCGCCCGCAGGTGCTTCGTCTGTGAGGGCGGGTGCCTGTTTGGGCCAAAAAGGGTCTCTTTTGGGTCTTTTTTATGCATTGAATGGTCCATGATCATAACTAAACTTATCTTGAAATATTTTAGATCATATTAAATGCCAACAAACAGTCATGGTTCCAAAACATACATAAACATCACCAAACTACATTTTTTTTTCAATACGTCGCCAATTCCATGCCCAATTTCGTAACAACAATTCCAAACATTATACACAAGGATAAATCAAGGTAAGACTATAATAACATATCACATGTCAATATTGAATCTATCAAGTTCACTTCCTTCAAGACCACAAGTCCATGTTCAAATTTGCAAGACAAAACCATCCTCCGATTTAGCAAACACAAATTGTTTTACACATAGTGAACTTCTCACACTTCACCAACATAACCAACATGATATACACAATCTCCCATGCATAAAATATATTAAACCATAAGCATAATCACTTACCAAATCTTGCAAGATAATGATCTTGGCCCAAGGAATTAAGGATTAGGGTTTGTGTGAAGAAATGTTGTAGAGAATTATAGAAAAGGCATGGGTGTAACAAATGAAATAAAATCTGATTTTAAATTATATATATAGGCCCTTTTAAGTCTCTCTTATCCAATCCTTGGCATTAATTGCATGGTTGATTAGTCAAAAGGGAAGATTGGATCAATTTTGCCCCATTGGGCCTAGTCTTTTGCTCTTGTTTTGGGCCTCATTTGGCCCAATGGCTCATGACTAATTAATACCCAACAATTTTATGTATAATTCATCAAGTGACACGCCCCAAATCCCATTGAGGCAGACTTGCACCGGAAGCTGATAAGGCCCGAGAGAACCAATCTTTGTTCTAGTGTCCTCGTACGCATATCACTCAATAAGCAGCACTATCTCATCAAGGTATAAAATGTCAATAGCGGAAGTTATAGAAACATGTGATATATACATATAAGAAACTTGGTCGTTTGGGCCATCGAGTCAACATCCATTTATCTTCCCACATACGTCTAAAAAGCTTCTACAGATACATAACTATAACCAACCTAAAGTCGGGACAATACCCTGCACTATACACAACATTTACAATGCCAAAACAAATGTACATAGCAATTAGAAAATCCCCGAACCAACTGGAGCTCACCAATACTCTGCGGATATCTCGTAGCCTACTGAGGAGGTCTACTAACACCTGTGCCTACAGCAAGTAAGGTAAGTTCGCCCAAGGGGGGTCAGTACGAAGAAAGTACAAAGGATGTAAGGCTATAAGATACTGCATAATATGTAAATGCCTTAATGGAATCAAGTATAAGACAATACCCAATACGGATAAAACATCAATCCATATGTTTGGAACTTTATATATGTTTATATATATATATTGCTCTCGTTACATCACTTTCCTTTACGTTCATTTACTTTATCAGTAGCTCACTCCTTCTCTCATTACTCATCCTTCCACTCATATAATGCGCGGGCCACAAGCTGATCAGTGGGAAGATAATATCATCATGAAGGTGTTCATTTCACCCCATGGATACACCCATAATGTTGGGATAGTCATCATGAAGGTGTTTATTTCACCCCATGGATACCATCATGAAGGTGTTTATTTCACCCCATGGATAGACTTATAATATTGGGATCGTCATCATGAAGGTGTGTTCTTCCACCCCATGGATACACTCATAATTCCTTACTTTATTCTTTAACTTTTACAAGATTGGTACCTTTACTTGTGAGAGATTAACACATTCACTTATGAAAGATTGATACTTTTACTTGTGTGAGATTGATACAGTGAGAATCATGACATTTTTGGAGGCACACATATATGCATTTCGTTATCCTTCACCTCATGAGATTGATACTTTTGATAATTGTAACATTATTGAAAGCTTTGGAACACAACATTATTGGAACTTGGAATCATGTCTATAAGTATGTTATACATGAATGACAATAGATCGAGAATAAGATATATATATATATATATGATCAACACTCGATGATAACATGAAATGAGATTCCTTAGTACATTTCGGGAATGAGTAGGTACCATAACACGGTGTACACTATATGCTATAGAAGGATACGGAAAGAGGAACCTTACATACCTTGTATTCTCAATATGAATCTACAATCTTAAATGTGCATACAATAGTCCCGCTCCTTCCTTATGTTTCACTCTACATCACAAGTACATAACGGAACCAACATTAACCACAAACTACCTTACAATGGCATACAATAACAATGAGTTACATGTTTGGCTTTAACATGTCCTTTCCCCCTTGACAATACCATTCGTGAAATTATTATACCAATAATCCCACAATATTCCATACATTGACCAATACATGATAATCAATAGCATGTCACACAAAGTTCATACTTTCCACTCTCCATCATCATAACATCACAATTATTCCATCAAATCACTTCAATACACCTCACAACAACAAATCGGCCAAAATCCCATAATTTTCACTTACGGAAAAATAACAAGTTTATAACCATAATCACACCATACATGTTGATATTCCATCCATACCATGCACTTTCATCAAGACAATAAGTCATCTTTCAAGTTTTAAATTCCATAGATGACACATCTTTTACAAAAATACAAAGTGCCATATTCAACACTTCCAAGTACAACCAACATGATCTACATAATTTATCATGCTTATAATATGTTAAAGTACAAGAATAATCACTTACCCAAGTTTGGAAGATGATGATCTTGTCCACAAATGCCTTAGGGTTTGAAGAGCCAAGAGAAGCTTTCTTGAGAATTCTAGAAAATGTGAGAATGTGATGTGTGTGTCTAATGAATTAAAATCTTATTTTTTTTCCAACTTTTATAACCCCATAAAGTCATCCTTATCCATTTACTCCAACCTTTGACAAGTCAAGGCAAGAATGGGTCATTTTGACCCATTGGGCCTTTCATGTTTTGCTCATTTTGGGTCTCAAATTAACCAAATAACATCAATGTTTAATCCATAATATACGTGTTACAACGATATTCTCACTCACAAAATTTATATTTGTAGCCTCAATCCCAAAAATAAGCAATTCTAGCCACGTATGGCCTGTTTTGACTAAAAGGGTAAAATCGTCATTTTGATGCTAAATTCATTCTCGAGTACTTTTATCATACCAATATAATACTTTACTCATTTCATGTATATTCTCATGGTTGTATAAGAAACGTGGCAAAAATTGGCCCAGTACGTCCCTAGGCACCTTTGGGACTTAAGAAAATTTCCAACTTTGAAAAGTGGGAAAAACCATCCTGGCACGCCCTTGGGCGCGCCAGTTTTCTGCCTATGGGCTAAAACTTTTGTCCCAGATCGGCCTGGTACTCCCTCTGGCGCCCTCCACCCTTAATTTTTTTAAAATTTCAGTTTTCGACTTTTCTTCACGAGTTTGGTTAGATACTTCAAGTCCTATTCTTTAACTTACTTCCTACCCTTAATATCCTTTGTTTGGAGGTCCTCTTAGCCTCATTTTGAACCCCACAAATTCTCCATGAAAATCACAAAACATCTCCTACGCAAGTTTAATCACATGTACAAGGCCAAATTTCACTTTTTCTCATTACTAACATTACAAATTACATACTCATGGCATCTCAAAACCTAAGTAACCATTGTTCAATGTCGTCAAGTAGGGTTGGGAAGGTACGGGGTGTTACATTCTTCCACCCTTAGAAACATTCATCCTCGAATGTTAGTAACATTGTCTCATCGTGATAACTTAAGCCGAAGTGAATCTTTCATATTATCATATACACACATAATACTTGTAAAGACGTACTTATTATGACTCCACATCCATATCTTGAACTTTTTCTTCTGTACAACAATTACGAGTACTGTAGATTTCATTATTTCTTTGGTCTCCCTTGTGACTCCTTCTACGTGCTAATTTCTCTGATTGTGCCTTTACGAAAACTACTTCTTTATTTCTCATTGCTTTCGCTTATCGAGCTAGAATAGTAAGCCGTGCTTCTTCACATGTGAGATTTTTCGTAACTGGTGTATTTTCACTGGGAGCAATACGGGATAATCCCCTATACACCTTCCAAAGCAGTGAATATGAAATACTGAATGGACTTTGAAGAGTTCTTGGACTAGTGCCAATAGATACACACTTTGCCTAAATCTTTGGACAATTTCCCTTTCTTTCCGAATCTCCTTATTTTTCTTCATTGGTGACACTGTCAAACATACTTAAACACTTATGGCAGATTTTAATTCCCTTCTTCTAATATCGACATATGATTTATATCAACTTTGGGCCAGTTGTAGCTGTTGTTATATCACCTTCACTTTATCTATAGTTTAAGGAGCAAAATCTGACCCAAGTAAGGCAAATTTCATCAGCTTTAACCCATCCAATTGATGATCTATATTTTATCTCATATAAAGCTTCGTAAGGTGCCTTTTTGATACCTTTATTTTAAGCGATTTCAATAAAAGATAGACGTTCATCCCGACTACCTTTAACGTCCAATGTACAAACTCGTGGCATATCTTCAAATGTTCAGATAATACGCTCTGTTTGTCCATCCAGCTGAAGATGACAAGCCGTACCTACATCCACCTGTGTACCCATGCTTTACCTACACCTGTACTAGTACCTCCCAAAGGTACATAAGAGTATGCAATGTATTGTGATATTTAAAAAGTTGGTGTGGGAGATGTATACATGCAGCACGACAATGTGAGAGCATATGCCTTAAGACAATCGCGTCCATATAAGAGAAATTTTTAAGTTAATAGTTGCGACAATTGCTTGTAACAGATGGCACCACAACTTGTATAAAACTTCAAGTGAAAGAAGTATAGTGTCAAATGTGGCAAAATTGTATGTTACGAAGATAGTATGATTACATGGGATTCCACTCATTGTTATATCAAACAGGAGAGCTCGCTTTGTTGGACAGTGTTGGAAGTGTTTTTTTGTAGGAGTCAATTTATCTTTCAACTCTTACAAACTTTTCTCACATACATCATTTTGCTGAAACTTAGTTACTTTGTGTGCTAGCTTTGTTGAGGGTAATGGCAGAAAGCCTTGTTAACAATTCTTCTATAATAACTGGCCAACTCAAGGAAGCTACGAATTTCCATAGGCGTCATAAGCCTTGGCCACTTCTTTTGTGTATATTCATCCTTATTCCTTCATTCAATACAATGTGTTCTAAGGGCAATACGGATTGTGACCAAACTTGCATTTAAAGAACTTGCATATATCTTACGGTCATGAAAAAAATAATTCATAACACCTGTCACAAGTAATCCGCATGGTCCTTTTGTGATCTTGAGTAATGTAGTATAGCACCTACAACATTATCACAAATGCATGGCTTAAACACCCTAATTATCAAACCCCATCAACATAGCGGGTGTATTTGTTAGTCCAAATGGCGTAACTAGGGATGCATCGTAACCATCTCGGGTATATTACATTTTTTTTTCTACCCCTTTCCTGATGATATCCCGATCTCAAATCAACCTTTGAAAATATTTAGCACCCTGTAGTTGGTTAAGTAAATCATTAATTCTAGGGAGGGGATAATTGTAGATAGCCAATGCACATCCTCAACGTGCCATCTTTCCTTAGTACCAGTAATACTAGTGCACTCTTTGGGGACATACTAGGTCTTACTAGTATCACCTTGGACATCATTTCCCTTACCTCAAGATAAGAAATAAATTTACCTCTCGGTGCTCCCACGTTACTTCTTCCATTCACACCATTCTTTGTGAAAAATAAAAATGTAATTTCTTTGGTCGGCAATCTTTCGTGGACTAACAAGAAGCCAACCAATCCATACGCATTATATCATTAAAATCTATCATTTCCATCCCAATAAAATCAGCCTACGTAACATGATCACAAACATTTACTATACCCATCACGATCTACTCTTTTATCTATAATAAATTCACCAACTAGTGGATAGACTTCAAATGGCATAACTAGTAATTCTGGTGTTCTTTCAAATTTTCCCAGCAGTCAATAGAGTAACATATAATAGGATAGATCCCGAATCAATCAATGAATATACATTATGTGGAAATACAGATAATGTACCTATCATCACGTCAAGAGAAGCCTCTGAATTTCGCCGGTCTACTAGAGCTGTGGTGCAATTCGGGGCTCCACTAGAGCTAGTTGCTCCTCTAGAACCTCTGCCATATCCCGTAGACTGTACACCCAACGAGGAGGATTCCACGGCTAATCCCGTAGGTCGTCCCGTACTACTCATGCCCTTCTGTGGACACTCTCTCATTTTGTGCCCCACTATACCACACCAAATGCAAAGATTTGTCTCCAACCAACATTCACCCAAATAATACCTTGTACAGCGCTGACACGACTGACGGGGAGATTTTTATTGGCTCACACTTCCTTTTCTTTGTCCAAACTGGTTGCCTCTAACCCCTTGGGATCGAGGTAGCTCATTTACTGTAGGACGAGAAAATAGTGGCCTAGATGGTCTGTTAAAAATCTAAGGCCCAAATTCTCCTCAGGACACCATGGACTATCCCCTAAATCTAGCCCTCTTAGAAGGCCCTCTTTCTAATGCCATTCCCCTTTGCATTTGATTACCCCTCTTTTGTGCAAATGCTGGATTGACTGTCCTTGATGTTGTGCAACGACTAACTGAGTCAACAAGTGCACCGCATTTCTTATATCCTGATCAGTCGTATTTATAGGAGGTTCTGTCGGTACTTTTTTACCTCTCAGCTTTTCAGGAAAGGAAAGAGTAGGAGAAGACTGTGAAGCAATTTCAGTGTCAGCCCCACCTTAACTAGCTGGGTCAGGTGGTGATTTACTCATTTCTGTTCCGGCAGGCATATCTACTTGTTTACCTTTGTCCATACCTTGTCTTGTAATTGGCATTCTTACTATAACAAAGAAAACCACTTCCATGGTCAGATAAAAGTTTTACTCATAATGTTGGCTAATTGGCAGTCTTACTATAACAAAGAAAACCAATTCCATGGTCAGATAAAAGTTTTACTCATAATGTTGGCTCTATTGTACGATCTAGAAATGAAGAAATGAAACAACTCCTAAATGTCCCGTAGCCTCCTACTTATAAATGTGGTG
This sequence comes from Capsicum rhomboideum, assembly GCA_031232105.1. NCBI lineage: Eukaryota > Viridiplantae > Streptophyta > Magnoliopsida > Solanales > Solanaceae > Capsicum > Capsicum rhomboideum. Next base: position 83,152,552 of record CP124713.1, on the reverse strand, counting down.
CGCAACACATCCATAAGCAAGACTCCACTCAGACACAACTTTGTAAATACCCTTAGAACAACCTGCTCTGATACCATATTTGTCACACCCCAAATCTCATTGAGGCGGACTGGCACCCGAAGCCGATAAGGCCCGAGAGAACTAATCTTTATTCTAGTGTCCTCGTACGCATATCACTCAATAAGCAGCACTATCTCATCAAGGTATAAAATGTCAATAGCGGAAGTTATGGAAACATGTGATATATACACATAAGAAACTTGGCCGTTAGGGACATCGAGTCAACATCCATTTATCTTCCCACATACGTCTACAAAGCCTCTACATATACATAACTATAACCAACCTAAAGTAGACAACACCCCGCTCTATACACAACATTTACAATGCCAAAACAAATGTACATAGCAATTCGAAAAGCCCCGAACCAACTAGAGCTCACTAATACTCTGCGGATATCTCGTAGCCTACTGAGGAGGTCTACTAACACCTGTGCTTGCAGCAAGTAAGGTAAGTTCCCCCAAGGGGGGTCAGTACAAAGAAAGTACTGAGTATGTAAGGCAATAAGATACTGCATAATATGTAAATGCCTTAATGGAATCAAGTATAAGACAATACCCAATATGGATAAAACATCAATCCGTATGTTTGGAACTGTATATATGTATATATATATATATATATATATATATATATTACTCTCGTTACATTACTTGCCTTTACGTTCATTTCTTTTATCAGTCGCTCACTCCTTCGCTCATTACTCATCCTTTCACTCATATAATACACGGGCCCCAAGCTGATCTGTGGGAAAATAATATCATCATGAAGGTGTTCATTTCACCCCATGGATACACCCATAATGTTGGGATAGTCATCATGAAGGTGTTTCTTTCACCCCATGGATATCATCATGAAGGTGTTTATTTCACCCCATGGATACACTCATAATATTGGGATCGTCATCATGAAGGTGTGTTCTTCTACCCCATGGATACACTCATAATGCCTTACTTCATTCTTTAACTTTTACAAGATTGGTACCTTTACTTGTGAGAGATTAACACAGTCACTTATGAGAGATTGATACTTTTACTTGTGTGAGATTGATACAGTGAGAATCATGACATTTTTGGAAGCACACATACATGCATTTCGTTATCCTTTACTTCATGAGATTGATACTTTTGATAATTGTAACATTATTGAAAGCTTTGGAACACAACATTATTGGAACTTGGAATCATGTCTATAAGTATGTTATACATGAATAATAATAGATCGAGAATAAGATATACATATTATCAACATTCGATGATAACATGAAATGAGATTCCTTAGGACATTTCGGGAATGAGTAGGTACCATAACAAGGTGTACACTATATGCTGCAGAAGGATACGGAAAGAGGAACCTTACATACCTTGTATTCTCAATATGAATCTACAATCTTAAATGTGCATACAATAGTCCCGCTCCTTCCTTATGTTTCACTCTACATCACAAGTACATAACGAAACCAACATTAACCACCAACTACCTTACAATGGCATACAATAACAATGAGTTACATGTTTTGCTTTAACATGTCATTTCCCCCTTGACAATACCATTCATGAAATTATTATACCAATAATCCCACAATATTCCATGCATTGACCAATACATGATAACCAATAGCATGTCACACCAATTTCATACTTTCCACTCTCCATCATCATAACATCACAATTATTCCACCAAATCACTTCAATACACCTCACAACAACAAATCGGCCAAAATACCATAATTTACACTTATGGAAAAATAACAAGTTTAGAACCATAATCACACAATACATGTTGATATTTCATCCATACCATGCACTTTCATCAAGACAATAAGTCATCTTTCAAGTTTTAAATTCCATAGATGACACATCTTGTACAAAAATACAAAGTGCAATATTCAACACTTCCAAGTATAACCAACATTATCTAAATAATTTATCATGCTTATAATATGTTAAAGTACAATAATAATCACTTACCCAAGCTTGGAAGATGATGATCTTGTCCACAAATGCCTTAGGGTTTGAAGAGCCAAGAGAAGCTTTCTTGAGAATTCTAGAAAATGAGAGAATGTGATGTGTGTGTATAATGAATTAAAATATTATTTTTTTGCCACCTTTTATAACCCCATAAAGTCATCCTTAGCCATTTACTCCAACCTTTGACAAGTCAAGGCAAGAATGGGTCATTTTGACCCATTGGGCCTTTCATGTTTTGCTCATTTTGGGTCTCAAATTAGGCCCAATAACCCATATCATCTTAACCCACTAACATCAATGTGTAATCCATAATATACGCGTTACAACAATATTCTTACTCACGGAATTTATATTCATAGCCTCAATCCCAAAAACAATGGATTCTAGCCACGTATGGCCTATTTTGACCAAAAAGGTAAAATTGTCATTTTGATGCCAAATTCGTTCTCAAGTAATTTTATCATACCAACATAATACTTTACTCATTTCATATATATGCTCATAGTTGTATAAGAAATGTGGCAAAAATTGGCCCGGTACCTCCCCGGACACCCTCGGGACTTAAGAAAATTTCCAACTTTGAAAAGTGGAAAAAACCATCCTGGAACGCCCTTGGGGGCGCCAGTTTGCTCCGTCTGGGCTAAAAATTTTGGCACAGAGCGTCCTGGCACGCCCTCTTGCGCACCCCACCCTTAATTTTTTGGAAAATTTCATTTTTCGACTTTTCTTCACGGGTTTGGTTAGATACTTCAAGTAATATTCTTTAACTTACTTCTTACCCTTAATATCCTTAGTTTGGAGGTCCTATTAGCCTCATTTTGAACCCCACAAATGCTCCATGAAAATCGTAAAACACCTCCTACGCAAGTTTAATCACATGTACAAGGCCAAATTTCACTTTTTCTCATCACTAACATTACAAATTACATACTCATGGCATGTCAACACCTAAGTAACCATTTTTCAATGTCGTCAAGTAGGGTTGGGAAGGTGCGGGGTGTTACATCAAGTCTCTCATGTTTTACTAATTTCATAAATGTACACGTAGTCGTATAGGTTCGACAACATACGGGGTGTTACACCTCCTACGAAGGTCTAATCCCATGTACTAAGCCCACTATCAATTATCTCATCAATAACATTACACAATACATACTTTTAGTTCTTGACACTTAAGTAACCATTGTTCAACGTCGTCAAGTAGGGTTTGGTAGGTACGGGGTGTTACATTCTCCCCTCCTTAGAAACATTGGTCCTTAAATGTGAACAACATCATCTCATCTATATTGGTATCTATATACATATACACTCATAGATAATTGGTTATCCTTTCCCCACTTCCACACTGTGAACTTTTCCTTCCGTTTGGAACAAATATGGGTACCTTGGTCTCTTATCTACTCGACTTGTTGATTTCTCCAAAGAACTTTTACGAAAGTTACATCTTTATTTCTTAACCTCTTCACTTGTTGGTCTAGAATAGCAATAGATAGCTCTTCCTTCCTAGTGAAATCCTCTGTAGTTAATACATTTACAATGGGAGCAATACAAAATAGAACTCTTATGCACTTTTGGCAATTTCACATGGCATGTTGTATAGGGCAAATTCCTCTTTCTTTCATTAGTAACGCTTTTAAAAGTGCTTAATCATCTATGGTCACAAACATGTACTATACCATTACGATATGCGTCTTTAACTCTAATAGATTTACTTATCAGGTGGAGATATGTTAATTGACTTAACTGATGACCCCAGTATCCCATTTGCTTTTATAGTAATCAATGAAGTGACATAATACGATAGGGTACATGTATTATTCGAAAATATGGAGGATATACCTGTACCTTCATCAGGAGATGCCTCCGCATTCTACTGATCCACTAGAGCATAGGTACAATTTTGGGCCCAACTGGAACTAGCTGCTCCTCTAATATCTCTACCACGACCAATAGGCTGAACGCCTCTACCTAGGGAAGGAACCGATGCTGATGATGCAACGATTGATCTCGTAGGTTATGTTATACCACTCGCACCCTTTTATGGGAATTCTCACATTATATGCCCTGCTGTGCCACACCAAAAACAAGCATTTGTCCCCAATCGGCATTCACCTAAATGATACCTTCCGCAATGCTGACATGGAGGATGATAAAATTCTACTGTCTGCGAACCTTGCATTCCACCACTCTTTCCAGATTGACTGCCACTAAACCTTCAGAATTGGGGTTGGGTGCCTTCTGTGGAATAAGACAATAAGGGTCTCGACGGTAACATTCGAGGTCTAGATTCTCTTGGGGACACCATAGACTGCCCCATAGGTCTAGCCCTTTTTGATGGCCCTTCCTCAAATTCCTGCGTCCTTTTTCTTTGCCTCTGGTCCTCCATTTTCTGTGCGAAGGCCTGAATTCTAGCTATGTCCATATCCTTATTCAAGGCAGCAATGGTACAATCCCTTACCAAATATGGTTCTAACCTGTCCACGTATCGATGGACTCTATTTGTCATTGTAGCTACCATATTTGGAGCATATCGGGCCAAGGAATTGAACTAATGACTATATTCTCGAACACTCATGTTCCCTTGACGTAAATTAAGAAACTAGTCTGCACGTGCCTCCCGAACCTCATATGGGAGGTAATGATCAAGAAATGTTGTTTTAAATTCTTCCCAACCATCTGGGAGTGCATCAATACCCCTTGATCTTTTCCAGTCCTCATACCATAATATGGCCTCACCCTTCAGTCTATAAGATGCTAATTTAACTATTTCTACACCTGTTACAAGCATCACCTCTAGTGCTCTTTGAATTTGGTCCACAAAATCCTGTGGATCCACTTCCGGATTTGACCCTGTGAATATGGGAGGGTCTAATTTTAGAAAGTCCTGTGTCCGCCGACTAGCTACTCTAGCCGCGTCATCTTCATTTACCACTGGACCAGTTCGTCCCTGTGTTTGTACAGCCACTAACTGAGTCAACATATGTACTGCATTTCTTAAATCCTGATCAGTGGTATTCATAGGCAGTTCTGCAGGTACTTCTCTACCCCTTGGCTCTTCCGGAGCTGGATAAGTAGAAGAAGACCGCGATGTAATTTATGCGTCAGCTCCACCTTGACTAGCTTGGTCAGGTGGTGATTTACTCAGTCCTTCATCGGCAGGCATATCTACCTGCTTACCTTTGCCTCTACCTCTTCTTGTGATTGGCATTTTACTATACCAAAGAAAAACAATTACCATGGTCAGATACAATTCAACTTACAATACTGGCTCTATTACACGATCTACAAATGAAGAAAAGAAATGACTCCTAAATGCCCCGTAGCCTACTACTTATAAATGTGGTGCATAACACATCCATAAGCAAGACTCTACACAGACACGTCTTTGTAGCACCCTTAGAATGACCTGCTCAGATACAACTTTTGTCATGCCCCAATCCCATTGAGGCAGACTGGCACCTGAAGCCGATATGGCCTGAGAGAACCAATCTTTGCTCAGGTACATTCGTAGGCGTATCCTCTTATGAATCTTATTATTCCTCATGCAACTATGCGAAAGCCATGGACATGGAAACATATGTCATATCTATATAAGAAACTTGGACGTTAGGGCCATCAAGTAAAAATGATTATACGTCTCTTACATTCACATACCCACATACGTCTACAAAAGCCTCTAACAGATGCATTTACAAGACAAACTAAAAGTCGGGACAAGTCCCTGCTTTATACAATGTCTACAACATAAAAACGACTGTACAACTGTGACTCGAAAAGTCCCAAAGCAACTGGGGCTGACCAAAGATCCGCAATTAACTGTCAACCTACTGTGGAGGTCTACTAGTGCCTGCACCTACAACATGTAAGGTAAGTCCCCCAAGAGGGGTCAGTACGAAGAATGTACTAAGTATGTAAGGCTCATAAGAACTGTATCATACATAATAACAACAACAATGGAGTCAACATAAGAGAAATAGTCAATGTGAATAAACCATCTTTCTGTATGTGAGGAACTATGTACATTACATTTTTTACTTCTTTTGCCATCATAGTTATTCATCTTTATTGTTCTACCCATGCTAGGCTGTTCTGTCACCCCTGGGAAGAGATTAACCCATGCTAGGTACTTTGACCCCTGGGATGTTATATTAACCCATGCTAGGCTTTCGTGTCGCCCCTGGGATGTACTGTGATAACCCATGCTAGGTACAAAGATAATCATAATCTTATTGGACTTTTGGAACATGACATGATTGGAAACAAAATGCTATTCAAATAAATAGACTCTCTTCACATCGTTACTCTCTTTGAGCTAGGTCTCTACAACATTATGACAGCTTTGGAATTTCATTCAATGAATAGGCATAGGTGAATCATACTTCGTCTGAGAATAGTATACATGTGAATAACAATATATGTCACCCTGACTTGATACTAGAGAACCCTTAGGAATGGAATCAGTGTAATGTCAATGTGAATAATATCTGCTGCAGAAGAATATGGGAAGAGTAACCTTACATACCTTCACTTCTCAGTATGAATACACAAGTCTATCTATGAACACAACAGTCCAGCTCCTTCCTTATGTTTCGCTCTACAATACAAGTTCATAACGAAGCTCATGTTAACAACCAACTACCTTACAAGTGCATACGACGACAATAAGTTACGTGACTATCGTATAATGTTATTTCATCCTCTTACAATACCATTTACTGCATTATCACACCAACAACACCATAAAATTCCACACATTGACCAAGATATCATACCTCAATAGCATTTCACACCACACTTACCCTTTATACTTCCTCATTAGCACTACGTTACCTTTTCTCCGTCAAGTCACTCGATAGTTTTCACAATAACACATTAATAACAATCCATATTTTATACCATTCAATATACCTCCGGGATACTCCTTTATAGTCATTTAAAAGGTACCATAAGTTTATAATTGCATCCATGAAGGGTATAGGGGCTTCGGGGGGTCAAAGGGATGTAAAAACAAGCAATTCGGGGTTCTGGGATGACCTACAAAGCCACTTGCACCCGTAGGTGGCTGACCTGAATCCGCAGGTGACCTTTGGCAATAGCCAAAGGCACCTGCGAAGTTACGTACGCCCGCAGGTGCTTTGTCTGTGAGGGCGGGTGCCCATTTCGGCCAAAAAGGGTCTCTTTTGGGTCTTTTTTATGCAATGAATGGTCCATGATCATAACTAAAATTCTCTATACATATTTTAGATCATTTTAAATGCCAACAAACATCCATGGTTTCACAACGCACATAAACATCACCAAACTACATTTTTCTTTCAATGCGTCGCCAATTCTATGCCCAATTTCGTAACAACAATTCCAAACATTATACACAAGGATAAAACAAGGTAAGACTATAATCACATCTAACATGTCAATATTTAATCCATCAAGTTCACTTCCTTCAAGACCACAAGTCCATGTTCAAGTTTGCAAGACAAAACCATCCTCCGATTTAGCAAACACAAATTGTTTTACACATAGTGAACTTCTCACACTTCACCAAAATAACCAACATGATATACACCATCTCCCATGCATAAAATATATTAAACCATAATCATAATCACTTACCAAATCTTACAAGATGATGATCTTGGCCCAAGGAATGAAGGATTAGGGTTTGTGTGAGATAAGGAAATATTGTAGAGAATTCTAGAAAAGGCATGAGTGTAACAAATGAAATAAAATATGATTTTACCTTATATATATATATATAGGCCCTTTTAAGTCTCTCTTATCCAATCCTTGGCATTAATTGCATGGTTGATTAGTCAAAAGGGAAGATTGGATCAATTTTGCCCCATTGGGCCTAGTCTTTTGCTCTTGTTTTGGGCCTCATTTGGCCCAATGGCTCATGACTCATTAATACCCAACAATTTAATGTATAATTCATCAAGTCTCTCATGTTTTACTAATTCCATAAATGTACACGTAGTTGTATAGGTTCGACAACATACGGGGTGTTACACCTCCTACGAAGGTCTAATCCCATGTACTAGGCCCAATATCAATTATCTCATCAATAAAATTACACAATCCATACTTTTGGTTCTCAACACCTAAGTAACCATTGTTCAACGTCGTCAAGTAGGGTTTGGTAGGTATGGGGTGTTACAGTTTTAGTGGGGGGGTTTGGCTATTTTCTAGTGCAAGGGGTAAAAAATTAGTAATAAGTTAATGGGTTTTGCATTTTAACGATTAATTTACCCTTGAATTTTATTAATTCACTAATTTATCCATGGAATTGGTAGTTTTAGGTGAATTATGGTAGAAAAGCCATAGAACGGGAATGGAATGATCATGAACTTAGTCTGATCATGAACTTAGTCTTAGGGGTTGGGGGTGAGTTATAAGTCCGAACATGATAGGTCACTTCATTAATTATGTGTTATTATGAATGTTCTAGACCATAAGAAAATGGAATTTGCATGGGAAGGCAAAGCTCCGACTTAGAGGGTTGTGCAAGCTTGGTTTGAGGTTGGTGATGGTATTGTAGTTTAATCAAACTTATGCTATCTATGAATGTTAATTACTTTGTAGTGTGGCTTGTTAGTGCATGTTTTTTGGTGTGGTCATTGCAAATGATTTTACGATTGTTACATGATTTGACCTACCTTACTTGCTAAATATGAAATGTTTGGTATTTAGAATATTTTCACGGGTCTCTGGTGGAACAAGGTTGGCAGGCACTTGTGTCTGGGGTTTTAGTACATGGACGGTAATTGTCCCCTGTAGGTCATGGCTAGAGAGTGGTTGTATTTCCCTTAGTTTGTATGTACGAAGGTCTGGTGAGTTTGACGGTTCCATGAGTGAACTGGGGAAATCTATTTTTATACTTAATAAATTGTCCTGACTTGTTTGGCTTGTTTGACTTGGCTTGACTAAACTTGACTTAGTGATAATATGTTGGTTATTGGTTTGATTCCCTAATTGCCTATTTTTGCTTGTTATGCTAAGTGTATGGTTATTAAGCATGGATTAACTTGTTGTACTGGAACTTAGTTATGTTTTCATATGCTTATCTTGCGTTGGAAAAATGACCCTACCAGTACACTGTTGTTCTTGTGTGCTGATACTACACTTGCATTTACTTTTATGAGAGCAACACATATTCCAGGGGCTCTTACAAGACCTCAATTGTGATTTCAACAGTTGACTTTAGATTTCAGGGTGAGCAGTATCTCGGGCTACCTTGGAATCTCTCCTTATTTGCATAGTTCCTTATTTCTGAACTTATGTTTTCATTTAGTTTTTGTTGTTGCATTCCCTTTCTTGACATTCTTTAGTAGTTTTGGTATGAACTACTTTCGGGTCCTAGGGATAGTTTTATTGTCTTAAGTACAATGTTACACCTTGATTGTACTTACTTTTGAACTTGAGTATCTTATTTGATGGATTAGTTTTGATTATCTTTCTTAAGTATTGATCTTAAGATAGTGTTTAGGGTTAGATGGTTCTCCCATCGGGTGAGTAGTGTGGGTACCACTCATGACGGGTTTAGGTCGTGACAGCACGCCTCTTGATTCAGATTTCTTGCCTCTTGACTATGTATTTGTGGTTCATCTTAATTATGGAAGTTGTTTATTTTAAGTACGAACTAGAAATAATTTTTAATATGGTTCTTGATTCTCGTTATTATTGGGTTTTGACCCTTCTTGATATAGGACTTCTAACCATCTTGATACAGGGCTTGGGTCCTCCTTGATATTTGATTACGCTTTGTGTGACGGCATGATGTATATATTAGGCGAAGCTTGTTATTCGACCTCTTGTGAACTAGTTCTTGGGCTTTCTTGATACTTGAGACTTTAAAGATCGAGTTGATACTTTTGATACATTTGTTTTCTTGATTTATTTATATATGTTCCAATTATGATGCTGATTACTTGGGAGGGAATCGGAGAATCTAATGGCTCCGAGCCCAATGTTAATACACCACTAGGCTTTATGCGTAGTGATAGTTATTTCTATCGTAAGGGATCTTCGGGAGGATGTTTGAACATGGCCATTGGAAATAGGATTTTTGGAGCTTTAATGAAAATCACATTTTCATATAGGAATTAATATTTTGTAGTAATTTTTGTGACTTGTATATGATCCTTGTGATACATATATATGTAATTTTGAAGCCTGGTTTGTAACTTAAATTTGGTAACTGGTTTGGCTATTTTAGGGTGCATAAACTCAAGTTTTATAATGTACTGAATTTATATTTGGTTTTGTAATTATGTATAAAGGATAAACCTTCTATCTTTTGATACTCGAGAGTTTGGTAATTATTCAGAATGTGGGTCTATAGTGGTGTGAAATGATAAATAGAAGCTCGTAAAGTACTTGTTGATTCGTTTTGAAAGGTTTTTCTGCCATAGATTAAAACACTTACTTCGTTTAAACTCGGATAATATGAATTACTAAATAGCAAACTTTTTTACCTTTAACTCTTTTGAACGGGCCTAATCTGCCACAATTTTTATGCTTAATATATTTTAAGTTAAGATCTTTTAAACACCTCTAGTATCCTATTAAATTTGGTTTTAGAAGTAGAATTCTCCCGAGAAGGTTGCTATAAGATTTAGTATGCCATCAGCTAGCGTTTACTTTATTAGATTCGGTCTCCACATATTCATATGTTTCTGCATATTATACACCACGGTTGGGATTGTCTTGGGAGACTTTATCTGTGCCTTTGCGTGTAAGTACTCCCGTGGGTGATTCTTTAGTAGTGGATCAGGTAATTAGATCGTGTTTGGTGACCATTAGATAGTATGACAGTCAGGTTGACCTTATTGTGTTAGATATGGTGGATTTTTATATGATTCTGGACATGGACACATTATCCCCCTATCATGCGATCTTGGATTGCTTTGCCAAGACTGTTACCTTAGCCATGCCTGGTATACTCCCAATTGTGTGGAAGGGTTTTTTAAGCAGCGCACTGATGGGGATTATCTCTTATATTCGGGCTAGGAGTCTGGTATAGAGGGGTTGTGAGTCCTTCCTTTCTTATGTTTGTGATATTAGTGCGGAGAGTCCTTCTCTTGATTCTGTTCCTATAGTCCGTGAATTTTCTGATGTGTTTCCTACCAAACTATATGTCTTTCCTTCTGAGTATAATATTGAGTTTGCTATTGACCTCGAGTCAGACACCCAACCTATTTCTATGGAACCTTATCATATGGATCCTGCTTAGCTAAATGAGCTAAATATTCAGATCTAGGATCTGTTGGGTAAAGGTTTTATTAGGCTAAGTGTATCTCCTTCGGGTTCTCCTATTCTGTTTGTGAAGAAGAAGAATGGTTCTATGTGTATGTGTATCAATTACAGGCTATTGAATAAGGTGACAGTGAAGAATAAGTATCCCATGCATCGTATTAATGATATATTTGACTAGCTTTACGGTGCATCAGTGTTTTCTAAGATTGATTTGAGGTATGGCTACCATCAGTTGAGGATTTGGTCAAAGGATATCCCTAAGAGAGCCTTCAAGACTCGTTACGGCCATTATGAGTTCCTAGTAATGTCTTTTGGGTTGAACAATACCTCAACTATATTTATGGACTTGATAAACCATATATTCAGGCCTTATTTTGACTCTTTTGTCATTGTATTTATAGATGATATACTTGTCTATTCGAGGAGTAGGGAGGAGCATGAGCAGCATTTGAGGATTGTGTTCCACACTTTGAGAGATCATAGGCTTTATGTCAAATTCTCAAATTGTGAGTTCTGGCTTGAGACTGTAGTTTTCTTGGGGAACGTGGTTTCCAAGGATGGTATTATAGTGGACCCAGTGAATATTTAGGCTATTTGTGATTGAGCTAGGCCTACATCTCCGAATGAGGTTCACAGTTTTATCGAGTTGGTAGGCTACTACTGGCGGTTCATCAAGAATTTACTACTATTATGGTGACTATTACTAGATTGAATAGGAAGGAGGTTCCATTTCAATGGTCTGATGGTTGTAAGGGGAAATTTCTTAAGCTCAAGAACTTTCTCACTTCAGCTCCTATATTAACTCTTTCGATTGAGGGCGAGAGGTTTACTATTTATTGTGATGCTTCTACTGTTGGTTTGGGGTATGTTCTGATACAGCGAGATCAGTTTATTACTTATACTTTTAGACACCTGAAGGTGCATGAGTATAACTGCCCCACTCATGACTTGGAATTAGCAGCGATAGTTTTCGCGCTTAAGATTTGGAGGCATTACTTGTATAGTGTTTGTTGTGATATCTTTACTGACCATCATAGTCTTTAGTACATTATGACTCCGAGAGAGCTTAATTTGAGACAACGCAGGTGTATTGAGTTGCTGAAGGACTATGATATCTCTATATTTATCATTTGGGAAAGGCTAATATGGCAGAGAATGCCTTGAGCTGGAAAGCGGTGAGTATGGGTAGCTTAGCCTTCATTTTAGTTTTTGAGCAATTGTTGTCCTTGGACATTCAGTCCTTAGCCAAATAATGGTTCGACTTGATATTTCAAACCCTAGGTGGATTATTGCTAGTGTTAAGGCTAGATCTACCTTATTGGAGAAGATTTGGGGTCGTCAGTTTGAGGATAGTGGGTTACGTGGCATCCAAGATCAGGTGTTGAGAGGTGAGTCTAGAAGGGCTACCTTAGATTCAGAGGGTATTTTGAGATTCAACAGTCGCATTTGTATTTCGAGGGTAGGAGGTTTGATTCAGTTGATTTTTCAGGAGGCTCATAGCTCCAGGTATTCTATTCACCCTAGGATAGCTAAGATGTATAGGGATCTGAGATAAAACTACTGGTGGAGGGGTATGAGGAGAGATACAGCTGACTTTGTGGCTCAGTGTCTATGTTGTCAGCAGGTGAAGGCCGAGCATTTGAGACCTAGTAGATTGCTTCAGAGGATACCCATTCCTTAGTGGAAGTTGGAACGAGTTATTATGGACTTCGTAGGTGGTTTGCCTCATACTTTTATTGGTTTTGATAGCATTTGGGTCATCGTAGATTGATTGACCTAGTCTGCACATTTCATTCCTATTCAAATTTCCTATAGTACCGAGAGGTTGGATTATATCTGTGTTCAGGAGGTGGTTTACCTTTACGGGATGCCTGTGTCTATTATTTCAAATAGAAGCTCTCAGTTCACTTCTAGCTTCTGGAGGGCATTTCAAGAGGAGTTGGGTACTCAGGCCGAACATAGCACCGCTTTTCATCCCCACACTTAAGGGTAGTTGGAGCAGACTATTTAGGTTTTGGAGGATATCCTTCATGCTTGTGTTTAGGACTTTGGAGGTCAGTGGGATCAATTTTAGCCTTAGCGGAGTTTGCCTATAATAACAGCTACAATTTGAGTATTCAGATGGTACTATATGAGGCGTTGTCTGGTAGGCATTATCGATCTCTAGTTGGTTGGTTTGAGAATTCAAAGGTTAGGCCCCGTGGTACTGATTCTCTTCATGAATCTTTGGATAGGGTTTAGGTTATTCAAGATAGGTTATAGGCAGCTTGGAGCAGACAGAAAAGTTATGCTGACCGTAGGCTTTGTGCCTTAAGATTTAGAGTTGATGACCAGGTATTCCTATGAGTATCACCCATGAAGGACGTGATGAGGTTCGGGAAAAGGGGAAAGCTCAGCCCCAGGTATATCGGGCTATTTGACATTCTTCAGATATTTAGGGAGGTAGCCTATGAGTTGGACTTGCCTCCAACCTTTTCATCCATTCATCCAATTTTCCATATATCGATACTGCAGTGCTATATTTCGGATGAGTGTCACGTGCTTCGGTGGGACGTGGTTCAGTTGGATGAGAGGTTGACTTTTGTTGAGGAGCCAATATCTATTCTGGCACGAGATGTCAGGCGGTTATGCTCCACAGATATTCCTATGGTTAAGTTTCAGTGGAGACACCATCTAGTTAAGCAGGATACCTGGGAGACCAAGCGTTTGATACGGACCCAGTATCCCTACTTGTTTGAGCCTTCAGGTACTTCTTAATCCTTTACTTTTACGGATGAAAGTCTTTTTAGTAGTGGATTTTGTAATGACCCTTCAATTCATCATCTGTATTTTCATGTTTTTCTGTATTTAAAGCATTCCTATAGCTGTCCCAAGTCATTTATGACTTGCTGGGACTGATAATTTGATTATCGGATAAATTGTTTAGTTTTTAGAGCCATTTCCTTGTTTTGGAGCTTTTGAAGTCGAGAAATAGGTCTTGCGCCAAAACTTCAGTTAAATGTCCTGGAATGCCATTTGTTACAGTATTATCAGGTTCGAAATGTTGATTTTAGGCTAGGGTGACCCTTAGTCTGAGTCTTGAGGTTTTCGAACTCATTTTAGGCTATTGGGTGAATTTTGGTAAAAACCAAAACCTTGGGTGTGGGACCTACTTTTTGTCGAAACAACCTCGGATGGGATTTTTTATGTTTCCATTGAGTCTAGACGTCGAATTTGGTAGGGTAGAATAGTTTGTTTGCATGCACGAAATTCTACACCAATCTCGAGCACCCGATTGGAGACCGTTGGGACTTAACAATTGTTGGTGCCTAAGTTGCTGGTGTGGCGGATTTAGCAGCTAGTAGCGGACATTGTGGTGGCGAATTTAGCGGTCAATGGAAGATTTAGAGGTTAATGGTATATTTATCGGTGGTGGATTTAGTGGTGACAGATTTAGCGACCAATGGCGGATTTAGCAGTGGTTGGCCAACTGAGGCTAGGTCGCTATAACGACCACTTAGCCGCTAAAACGGCCATCGCAGGTAGTTGTGTATATATATGTCCTTGTCCACTTTTTCAGCTTATTTAACCAAGTATAAATTGCCATTAGAGTAGTGGGAGATTAAATTTGGTGATCAAAACATAGAATTGGAGTTGGGATTAGTTCAAGATAAGTATCGTGATCACCCCTCGCCGTTATTCTTGTAAGTTTTGATTCAAATTTTGTTTCAATTAGTAGTTTAATTCTAAATTTTGCAGTTTTGTGTGGGACTATTTTGGGACTGAATTGGACTCAGATTTTACCCAAAATTTGGGGCAAATGATCTCTAAGCTTAGAGGGACGTTGTGACGATTTCAATTTTGTGATTCAACAAGCAGGCCCTACATGGGATTTTTAGTCCAATTTCTCAGCTGGAGCATATATATGTAATATGGGTATCAATATTCTCGTCTTGATGCATAGATTGTTGTTTTGATAGTGTGGCAGTGGTCAGAGGCTTCTTAAAGGGGAAAGCTCCAAAGTTATGATTATGCGAGATTTCAAAGGCGCCCAGGTAGGCTAGGCTTACCTTTCTTCTATATTGTGCTTAATTATGGTAGTAGTGTAGTATTGGTATAGCTATGTGTAGGTATTTATGGGTTGGTTGTTGTTTTAGCATTTTTGTGCCTTATTTATCTAGTTAGGGGCCCTTTTCGATAGAATCCAACCTTGTTTCCCCTTAGTTTAGTATATGACTATCCCTTAGGACTAGTATTGACTTACTTAGTATCCTTGGATGGGATTTAGGAACCTTAGTCTAAGTTCGTGAAGGTGCTTGACTTAGGTTGGGTTATTGGGGTTTTGTAGTGGGCTATACTATCCTTTTTTGATAGTATGCTTAGAATAGTGGCCCTTTTGACTTTAATAACCACTTACTAGCTTTGTTAGGATATTACTTGGGTTTGGGGGTTGACTTAAGCATTGTCTTATGCTTATTTAGCTCAGTTACCTCGGGTAGTGTAGTATTTGACCTTAGACCGTGTCTTCAGCTTTGATAATCAGAATCCGCTTTGCCTTATAGGATTTGACCACTTAAAATGGGACTATATCGACTAAATGGATTTGGGATATGTTAAAACTTGGGATGTTACTATTAGTCTCATGCTATTTAGTTTTGGTTCAAGTCCGGTGGTTTCGATATTACTATCATGTATCAGTTCCATTTCAAGTCCATCATATGCTATATTGTTATCACATATGAGTACCAGTTCGAGTTTGACATCCTTTATATTGATTATTATTTACTTGTTTCGATTCTAGTGCGGCATTTATTATCATTCTTATTACTGATCTGGGGTTGGAAAATTGGTACAAGCCAATAGAAAGGGGTTTTTTTGCTAAGGACATAAAAGTGTCTATTTCACCAATCAAAACCTATGCCTATTTGATTGCTCTATAGACCAACCAATATTACTCCCTCCGTAATTTATACATTTGATTGCACGATAGCCCAATCACAATTATTCCCTTCGTTTCAATTTATTTGACATATGTTAGTGTGTCAAATCTCATTCATTTTTAGTAACTTTCTAATTTCAACTTTACACATGACATGTTTATAAAGATCACAAAATTAAAAGACATTTTGATACATTTTGCATATTTTTAGTTTAAGACCATAAAATTTTAAAATCATATTTACTTTTTAAAGTACATGTCAAGTCAAAATCAGATAAATAAATGAAAACGCAGAGAGTACTATTGATGTTGTATTTTGTACGTAGGGACGTTTTGTCTATTAGGCCACTTAGGCAATTGCCTTGGGCCCCACAATTTTGAGGGCCCATATTTTCATATATTGGAATTTATATGAACTATTAAAACAAAATTTACTGAAATCTTCTGTTAGTATAACAAAGGAAAACAACTCATATTTTTGAAAAAAGGAAAGAAGAAAGAAATCTAAGTAGAGTTTTACATGAAATCTTCCTTGGCATAAAAAGGGGAACAACTCATTACTAAGTAAAGTTTTACATTTGCATCTCCAAAAGTTAGAAAAATAAATTTTAAATAAATAAATATATAAAAAAGTAATTAAGTTAAAGACCCTCATTAGAGTTTGACTTTAGGTCCCCGATATAGTCTAGACATACTATTTGTACGTTTGAGATCTTCGAAGGGAAAAAGAAAATCTCTTTCTATGAGATTCAAAGATAAGATAATTAGTGATCTAAGACAATAAGATTAAAAAGATTGTTTAAGCTTTATACTGGCTTAGATACTCCCTCCGTCTCAAAATAGTTCATGTATAGATTTTGCACAACTCTTAAGAAAAAAATAATAAGGGGTGCAAATTGACTAATATGATCCTATTATCTATTTAATCTTGATTACATGAATCTTATTCAATTAATATGTGAATTAACTACTAAGGATATAGTTGAAAATATGTGGTTAATTATCTCTTGATTTTTTAAACATGCCAACTATTTTGAGATAAATTGTTTAAGTAAACATACCAACTATTTTGATACGGAGGGAGTATCTCTATTTTACATCATATACATGAAACTTTTTTTTTTCCAAATTTGTTTCTCTGACTTTTTGTTCAAATTTCTTAATTTGATAATAGTGAGGTCTTTAATGAAAAAGTTGTTATGGGCAGAAGAAAGTTTACCTCAAGGTGAAAATAATGCGCATGCTATGTGTGTCTGCAGGTATACACCTCCCACAATAGTCCACAGTCCACACAATGACTAGTATCTATATAATAGCACCGCCCTCATCCACCATTTACATATTACGACTTTGATCGTGGCTCATTTAGTATACACTCAATGAGGTAACATAGCAAAAACTACCTCCACTATTTCTCCCTTTTTCCTTCCATGTATAATAAATAAAAGTTATGAATAGTCAAGAATTAAACACTTTTCTCATTCCTCAAGAAGAAAGAAAAGACAACACCATTAGTATCATCACCACTATTGGTACAACCAATAACACTACCTCCACGAGTTGTAGTAACAACAATAAAAAAAGAAAAGGCAAAGGAGGACCAGAAAACAACAAGTTCGGTTATAGAGGTGTTAGGCAATGTAGCTGGGGCAAATGGGTAGCCGAGATTCATGAACCTCATAAACGTACGCTCAGATGGCTAGGCACATTTTCTACTGCTAAGGATGCCACTCGAGCCTATGACTGTGCGATTATTACATTTTATGGTTTAAGGTCTCATCTCAATCTTTAACCCTCCGTTGGTAATAGTAACTCATCATCCTCTTCATAGACTTCTAGAAAATCTAGCTCATCCGCTTCCACCCAAACCCTTCATCCGTTACTTTCAAAAGCTTTTAGGTTTGGGTTTAGTTTCTCTTCCCCTACACGCACACCTGTTGTTGTATCAAATTATAGTACTATGGGTCCCACGAATTATGTACTCTATGGGTTTTTCCCTGCTGTACAATATGCTGATATTCTACAACAACATTCCTAGCTCTTGAGCCAAACCCAACATCAGCAATGACAATATGGGATTTGTGATAGCTATTCAAATCCCACCCATGAAGCATTGTCTTATTCAAACCTTAACCTTAACCCTAACCCTAACCCTAACCCTACTAAACAAGAAAAACCATCGAAGCAAGAAGATGAATTATCTCAATATCAGAATCAACATCAAAATTTTGTGTATGAAAACACAAACCCTTTAGTGGGGTCATCAATATCTTTTTGTTTGACTCAAGTGATACAGACTGCACTAGTGGTTTTAGATCTGGTGGCGGTAGTCTGAGGTCTGGGATAACCTGTATTTTGTCCAACAACCGATGATAGTTGTGTAATGGCCCTCCAGGTCATTTCCTATGTTTTAAGGCTTTTACAATATTTAGAGATTTCCTACAACTGCCCCAGGTCATTTATGACTTGCTGGGACTGATAGTTCAGCTATCAAGCAGTTTATTTGGTTTTAGACCAATTTCCCTATTTTGGAGCTTTTGAAGTTAAGGAATGGGTCTCATGCCAAAACCTCAGGTAAACATCCTCAGATGCCATTTCTAAAGGTCTCATCAGCTCTAGAATTTTGATTTTAGGCTAGGGGAGCCCTTAATTTGGGTCCCAAGGCTTCCAGACTCATTTTGGGTTATTAGGAGGAATTTGGTTAAAATGGCCCCTTGGGGTGTGGGACCTACTTTTTACCGAAATGACCCCAGTTGCAAATTTTGATAGTTTTGTTGGGTCTGTAATATCAAATTTTGTAGGGTAGCATAGTTTGTTTGTAAGCATGGGATTTTGAATCAATCTCGAGCACCCGGTCAGAGTCCGTTGGGACTTATTGAACTTAGTTGGTGCCAAGTATCTGGTACAGCCGCTTTAGTGGACAAGAGACCGCTTTAGTGAATGAGAACCACTTTAGTAGCAACCGCTTTAGTGGCTCTGGACCACTTTAGCGTGGCCTGGCTAGCCAAGGCCTTTTCGCTTAAGCAACCCTTAGGCGCTTTTGCGGTGACCGATTTAGCGGCCATCATTGATGATATATATGTATCAGCCTCCTTCATTTTTAGCTTGTATTTATAAGTATAAATCATCATGTTAGACCTTATAAGCTATGAAATTGTGTAGGAATCGAGTGTTTGAAGTTAGTTCAACTCGAGAAACCAATTGCGAGTGTTATAGCCTCGTTAACTTGTAAGTAATTGCTTTAATTTTCTTTTAAATTAGTAGTTTAATTTCTTATTTCTCCAGATTCTTTGGGACTGATTTTGGGACTGTTTGTGCTTGGATTTACCTAAATTGATATGGCAATCGATCCTTGAGCTGAGCGGGATACTTTGATGATTTTAATTTTGCAATTTTACAAGTGGGCCCCTAGGGGGATTTTAGTTCAATTTCTAACCTGGAGAATTTATACATAATATAGGTATCATTTTTCTCATCATGATGCATGGATTATTATTTTGATAGCGTGGCAGCTTTGGAGGCCTCTCGAAAAAAAAAAGCTCTGGCATAGAGGATTCAATAAGCGTTCAGCAGCGTCCAAGTAGGCTAGGCTTACCCTTCTTTTAGATTGAAATTAACTATGGTATTAGTGTACTATTGTGCTAGTTTTGGGTAGGTAGTTTTAACCCGATTATTGTTTTAGCATTTTTACGTGATATTTAGTCGATTAGGGCCCTTTTTGGTAGATATTGGGCCTGTTCTCCCCTAGCATAGTGTATTATCATCCTTTAGGACTATGATTAGTGCTTATAGTACCTTGAAATATAATGGGAAGCCTTAGACTAGACTCGGGTAGGTCTAACCTAGGTTAGGTT
The DNA here is from genome assembly GCA_031232105.1 of Capsicum rhomboideum. NCBI lineage: Eukaryota > Viridiplantae > Streptophyta > Magnoliopsida > Solanales > Solanaceae > Capsicum > Capsicum rhomboideum. Next base: position 83,132,495 of record CP124713.1, on the reverse strand, counting down.
TTTGGGACCCCATAGTGGGCCCCATTGCTTCTTTAAGATAGTATATTCTATATGAAGTTCCTTTAGGCTTAGTTAGACTCATGGCTGCTACTTTAGGCTATTACCTTAGGTTGGGATTGATTTAGGTTGGAGTACTGGCCTGTTTTAGCTTCTTTTCCTGGGTAGAGTAGTAACTAACCCTGGACCGTACCTCCATGGCCTAAATTTGGGACCCGCCTTGCCTTAGTGGGCTTAACCGCTCTAGATTTGTTTATATGATGTTATGGAGTATGGATAGGCCTGAAACTCTTGGATTTCTCCCCACTGGCTAGTTATGCTTACGTATATATATATATTTATTTATTTTTAGTTCGGATTCAAGTCCGACGTTTACTCTATTGTTATTGTTATGAGTTCTGGTACGAATTGGCATCAGTTTACGATTATGGTTTACTGTCCATGAGTTTTGGTATTAGTTTGAAATCAGTTTATGGTTGAGGTTGGCTTCTTATGGGATCACCTATTTATGGTTACGGTATGAATACTATGAGTTTTGGTTTGAGTCCGAGATCTGTCTATGGTTACGGTTGGGATGTTCTGATATTAATTATGGTTGTTACTGGGAGTTCTTGAAGTTGTACTGGGTTCTGTTTTACATACTTCATTTGGCCTCTCGTTATTATCCATTATTTCTTGTTACTATCCATTAGTTCTGGTTCAAGCCTGGTGCATACTTAGATTTTTCATCATGGGTTTGTTATCTCGATTCATTCAGAGGCTATTTAGGTTTGCTTACCTTAGTTTCATCTTGTTTGTACCCATCGGCTTATGGGGGAACGATATGGTTAATTGCCTTCTTGTGTGCGCCTTCTGGGTTGATGGGGGCTCAGTTAGGTTGTAGTTAGTTCATTGCTCCTATTTTCTAGTTATTTATTTCCTTTATCACACTTTCTTAGTACAGTAGATATTTACATTTCTATCCCAGCTTCTGCTAACTTAGCTTACACTCTCGTACTTTATTATATTTTTACTATATTTGAGCTCAGTCGGCCAATGATGCCTATTGAGTACCCGTTGCCTTGGTACTCATACTGCATGTTTGTATATTTTTCCTGATGCAGATCTGATTATGAGCTACTAGCGTTGACATTATCCTCAGACCTTGCTACTGATCCAGAGATAGGTTGAGCTTTCTAGAGTCCAAAGCTGATCCTCTTCCATCTGTTTCAGTTATAGTCATTTGTATTTTTGAGACTACTGTGTATATATGTATATTTTGGATGTTGTCTAGTACTCTTATTTTTTGTTCATAGTGGCTCTTGTATCGACCTCACCAGGTCTTTGGAGGGATTTATTTTGTATATTTTGTCCTCTTCCCTCTTTTGTACAGTATTTTATGCATGTGTATCTTTCTTCTTTGTCCTATATTTCAGTTGTTTATTGGTTTTATTTTTGTTTTTCCATATCTTTTGCCTGTTAGCCCATTACTCGTCATTTCGCGCAATGGCTTGGCCTGCCTACTGGTAGGTTAAAGTAGGTGCCATCATGACCTGAGAAATTGAGTCGTGACAGCTTGTTATTAGAGCGTAAGTTCACCGGTATTGTTGGTACGAGAGCAGATGTTTAGTAGAGTCCCACGAGTTGGTACAGAGATGCTTGTATCTTATCTTTGGGAGGCTACATGACATTTTTAGGAAAATTTCATCTTTTTGGTTCACTTCTGTGCGTTGTGTTTGTATTGGTTTCCAAATTCTTATTGTTGTTTCACTCTTTCGCAGATGGTTAGGACGCGTGTTATGGTAGTTGGGGATCAAGTCCCCGAGCCTATGACTAGAGTTCCAATTAGAGGTAGAGGTCAACCCCGAGGTTGAGGGATAGGTTAGAGCTGCATCCCCAACTCGAGATCAGGCTAAGGAGCCATCACCAGATCATTTTATTGCTCCTGTGCCAGAGATTCTGCTGCCACAACAGTAGGTGGGCCAGGGGCAGCCCAGGACCCACTTGAGTTTATATCTTCCGCAGTTCTCAGAGATGCATTGGTTCAGTTATTGGGGTTAGTTGGTGGTCCACTGACAGACGAGGCTTAGACAGCAGCCCAGGGTGTTATTAGTTTAGGGGAATAGTCTGCAGCTGCTGCTCCCAGAGCAGAGGTTTTGCCAGAACCGGTAGTTTTGTAACCAGCAATAGACCAGCCAGTTATAACCATGGAGGAGCAGAAGATATTGGACCGATTTCTAAGATGGACTCCGCCTAGGTTTACCGGGGCCCCGAAGAGGATGCTTATGAGTTTCTAACCAGTTGTGAGGAGAGGCTCAGTAATTTTAGGGTTGGTTGAGTCACACGGAGTGGATTACATGACATATGAGCTGGACAAGGAAGTCAGACAGTGGTAGAGTGGTTATCTTGATTCCAGGCCAACTGGATATCCTTCTGTGACTTGGGCTCAGTTCTCCGAAGCTTTCTTGGATAAGTACATGCCTTGCAACATGCACGAGCTCCTTAGAGATGAGTTTTCTAGATTGAAGCAGGATACTATAATGGTGGCCGAGTATGAGAAGAGGTTTAATGAGCTAGCTAGGCATTCCACCATGATTTTACCTACAAAGTATGATAGGATCCGATGTTTTGTCAGAGAGTTGAATTTACCGCTTGGCAGGGCTACTTAGAGTTTGGTGACTTTGGGGAAGTCATTTATCGAGATTTTTGATCATGTATATACTATAGAGGAGATGTATTGTGAGGGCCAAGGGGGCAGCGATAAGATACCCCATCATCGTGGTAGTTACAGTGGGAGCCACAACGGCTTACAATTTAGAGTCCAAGGATTTCAGGGTAGGTACCCCCAGCGTTAACCTTATTCTCCTACACTACCATTTTCATTGCATTGCACTCATTATCATAGGATTGTGGTTGGCACCTACTGAAATTATGGGAGCCCATGTAATTTTTTTTGATGGTTGAATTAGTTGGTATTTTTCGGATTTACGTTAGGGACAAAAGAGATAGATATGAGCTACGTAGGCAATGTGCTTTGTTTGAGCTGTCGATTTTGTGTCAATTAAGTCTGTCATATTGTGGTTTCAGTTTCAATTATATGATTTTTATTATTCAGTCACCTTACATACTCGGTATATTTTATTTAATATTGACGTCTCCAGTGCCCGGGGGTGCTGCCTTCATGCTTGCAGGTTATCAGGTAGAGGGATCCTCGTTGTGTGTGGTCAATTTCAGCTGATCTTTGGTGTGCTCCATCCTTTTTGGAGTTGCTGAGTCAGGAGTCTTCTTTTACTATGTGTTATTGGTGGGTATGTCAAGGCCCTATCTCGACTAGGTGTTAGCCACCCTTTTATCTTAGATGCTTGTAAACATCCTTTATCAGCCTGGTAGTTAGTTGTGGCCTTGTTGGTCATGCCTTTAGTTTTGGTATTTAGGTAGTGGCCTGGACGACCTTGTATTTTATTTTGTTATATTAGAGTTTATTCCTTCTATGTTACTTTTGGTTGGGCTTGGACTTAATGGCCCGCATGTATTATTTTGGTTGGTTTCAACTATTTCGCCCAGTAAGGCACCAGGTGCCAGTCACACTATCAGTTTTATAATTCATTCTCAAACTTTTATAAGTCTCTGAATAAAATTTCCATCTCTATATCTCAAAACGACCCTTTAGATCTTTAAACTTTTTATGCTAAACATAATGCCAAAACACCTAACACGCTCAAATTCCATCCAAAACTCATAAAAATAAATGAAAGTTTGTGAATAAGTCCAAACTTATCATATGAACATGTTGGAACATGCAAATTAAGAATCTGGGCTCGTTTAGGTAGCTATTTGACTAAGGTCAACTCTTAACTGTAAATTCAACTAAAATACAATTCTACTACCTATAACTCATTAGGAACCTTCTGGACACAAAGCAAATATTCAATCAATCACAAAACATATCATAACCTGTTGGGATTAACAAATCACCGATCCAACGTAATCTTGATCAAATGTTCAAGCCTATTTTTTTGCTTAACTAGAAATCGATCCAAGGACTCGAACCACACCCGAGCCCCTTTTGGACAGTGTAAACCATCCATTCAAGTTATAAATCACCTTTTAAATCTAATGAACTGTCAAATTAAAATTCAACCTTTGTAACCCAAGTGAATTCCTATCACAATCTAAATGGTCGTGAGTGGCACCCACACTAACCCTCCGGTAGGAGAACCATCCAACCCAGTTATTGACATAACCTTTTATCCATTTTTAAATTATATTAAATGCTCTGACTTAATAAATATAAAATCTAAAGTAAATAATTAATAAATACAAAAAACCAACAAACTATCTATTACAACTCTCAAGATCCGAAAGTCACCATATAAGAACAATCTAACAACCATAAAACTGAAGTCTGAATGAACATCCCAAAATAACTAATAAAAGATATCATTGTTCAAAAGAGTGAGCATGATCTAGAGAAGATTCAATGGCAGCCTAAAGATAGTACTCACCGTTGAATCAATAAGTTGCTGGTCACGAAACTAGATCCGAGATCTTGTCTCAGTATCTGGAAAACCTTCTGCACTCAACAAAATAAGAGCACAGGTAGTATTAGTAAAAACACTATGTACATGTAGGTATTCTCGGCCGACTTAACTTGAAAAACCATACATAAGCATAAATCAAGTAAAAGTAACTAGCATTAAGGACATACAAGCAAAGCACCACATTTTACTACTATCCATTGAATAACCTCTTACAAAATCTATCAACCCATTAGTATAATGATTAGTCGATTACCTCATCATGTCATCACCTAAATCTAAGTTAAATCCCAACACAGGGAGAGACTATAACCCTCTAATTATCATCAAGTGTATCATACCATGTTATGTTCCTCTAATCATTTTACAAGTAGTCTTAAGCTACTTCTAATTGACACAACACTTATACAACACCATTGTGTAATAGATGAATGAATGATATAAAACAATGCATCATGACCATCAATCCGATCATGAAAGTGTACACACTTACTAAGGATCTTATATGCCCATTAGTCATGACCTGCAGCAGAAAAGCTCACGTCCATGTACCATACTGGCGAGGTACCCGCTCCTCCAAACATCAAACTGAAATCAATATGTACTAGTGAGGTACCTTACCCCCAGAGTATAACAATAAATGAATATCTCCATCAACATTAATCAGAATATGATAAGATGCCCTATATTAAATTATATAGTTTAACTAAACATTATTCAACCTTACGGTTTATCATTTTAAGTATAAGATCAACTATTAAGTCACTTCCCAAATCACAAGTAATCCAGAAAGCCAATCACAATTACTCAACTCATGAATAAGCATGGAAATCAAATCACATCTATAACTATATTAAACCATAATCTACCTCAAATTTGAGCCTCGGAATGCATTACTCAACTTGATTCTTACCCTTCCTTGAAATTTCCACTTGTTCTTTGTCTAGAAACAACAACAAGAAACAAATCACAATTTGTTCTATGATTCTTGGCATCAATAACTTAAACCCATTGATTCTAACCCATAATTATAACCTAATTCATCATTTTAGGGTTTTCACCTTTGAATCTAGTCCAATTTCCCATAGTTCGTGAATACTAGAACGAATTCTACTTTAGGAAGTGTATTCTAGCAACCTAGAGTCATTAACAAGTGATTAAAAGTCACCCATGAACATTCTACACCAGATCATCAACCTAGGGCTAACCATTAAATTCCACCATGAACAGGAATCTAACGATCCTACGGATTAAAGAAAGTAATTACAGAAGGGTGGAGAAACCTTATCTCAGAGATGAAAATCGCCCCAAACCAAAGAAAATCACCTCTCACAGCCCTAGAACGAGTTTTGAAGGTTTTTGGGATGAAATAATGATAAGTCTTGAATTTTTTGGTATAACTACCCCAACGCTGCTACAACGGTAGTCTTCCGCTGCAGCGAGGGTACGACTATGTGGATTTTGCTGTGATGACATCACTGTAGCAAGATCTCATGCTACTATAGTGGTACCTTAGCAGATACTCGAGCCCCTTTACCAGCCTAGTCTATTTTATAACCCACTACCTAAATTTTCATATTACAGAATGAATCTTTTACGAAAATCTCAATAAACAGAGTTCTATGAACTTGATTTACGTGGAGAAAGTTTCGACAAGTAAAAGTAACTAGCATTCAGTACATACAAGAAAATGCACCATAGTTGACTATAATCCATATAATAACCTCTTACAAAATCTATCAACACATTAGTATAATGATTAGTCGATTTGTCACGACCAAAAAACCAAAGTCGTGATAGAACTTACCCCGACCCAACCCTGGTAGGTAAGCCAAAAGTTCACAATAAAATATGAAATATGAAAGAGAAAGGAAATGAAACAATACGACACTGTTAGAGCAATGTCTGACCATAGTATTCATAAATCTGAAATAACTTAATGAAATGCAACTGAATCCCAAAACCTGATATAATAAGTATAAAAAGAATCTAAGACAATATTGAATCTGATAATACATCTTTGTCGCTAAATACAAGTAAGTACATAAAAGATAGATAGAGCCTGGGCCAAGACTCCGGACGGGGAGCTTACCAGTACTTCAAACCAGCTCTTAACAACACAGATCAACTACCATAGGTTGCACTCATACTGGGATCTGCACTGAAAGGGAACAGAAGTAAGAGTGAGTATAGGCCACTTGTACTTAGTAGGTATCATAGGCCGACTGAGCAAAGTAGAAAACTAAACAAGTAAAGAATATTATGAGCATGCTTCTACCTGCATACAGAAAAGTTCCGAATGATGGATCATACTGTATCTCCTAACAATTCTACAAGTATAATATTAATATAAAGCTATACATGAAGATATATAAAATAAGACTAAATACACGATATAAAAAACATAAAAGAAAATGCAAGTGATGCAATGCAATGTAATGGAGATGATGTAATGTCTCAATATCACCTCGTATACACCTTTCAAGAAAAAGTTTTCAGGATAGAACACCATAGGGGGTTGACAACCCATATACATTCACAATCTCATATCTCAATCAACCTTGCCGGTACATTCCTCGGTCAAGAGTTTCATAAAGTGTCTCATTTTCTTTCAAATCAGTATCTCATAGTGGTTACAATTCCATGTCTATAGATAATTGAAATAAGGATTCATGCTCATAACCAAAACAAAATTATATAATGAATCAATTCAATGATGGTATTAAATAAGCTCAAATCTCCACAAATTTTAGTAAATTATGATATAAACCATCGTATGGCACCTCAGTAATGAATAGTCATGTAAGACACAATATATATCAATTCAAGCCCCCACTTGGGCATCACAATAATAATGAAGGTAAACAATGCTAAAAAAAGACCAATACCAACCACCACTCAGGTATTACAATAATAATCATCACTAAAGTCAAATATAATATTCACATAAGCCTCCACACGGGCATCACAACAATAATAATCTCTCAAGTTAATAATAATACTCAAATAGGCCCCCACATAGGCAACACGATAAAAGAACTAGCTCAAAGTATAAACCTAATGATGAAATCCCCAACCCATAGCATACTTTAATAAATGGTTAACTACCCCACACAGTCTGAAGAAAGTTAAGTCACAACCTACCTCAAAATGTCGAATCTCAAGCCTGGACCCTTCAATAAAGAGCCATTCCTTTACGTGTAGCCTCAGAATGAACTAAATCTATCAAAAATGTAATCTACACATCAAAAGGAGCCTAACGATACTTGTATTAGCTACTTTTGTTCTAGGTCAAAAAATAGTTCAAAAATTGACCCCAAAGTAAAAAAGGGTAAAACCAGAATTTTATTTAAGAATCATGTCTTCCATACTCTAAGAGCGCTAAATATGAAAACCCATTGAAAAATCAAATTAAAATCTAGCTTGAAATCAAGGAAATTGTTTTTTCTCTCTTTACCGGATAAAACCCCAAAAATCCAAGTTTCAAATCCATGCTTTTAAAATGATTTAATAAAATAATCAATGAATAAGGATAGAAAGAACCATGTTTAGAAGCTCACCCAAGTCCAATTTGATAAAAAAACATCTTTAAAATTGCCGAAATCGAGACCCCAAAGCTTGAAAATGAAAGAATGAAATAAATGAGAAGAAAAATGGAATTTATATCAGCAACGTCGCATAGGCGGTAAATTGGTCACCTAAGAAACGTTGGCTGAGTGGCCAAACTACTGCTAAGGCGGTTGTCACTTGTCACGTAGATGACTGCTAAGGCGACACATTCTTCGTTAAGGTGGCATCACCGAGGCGGAAGAACCATCACTAGGGCGATGCTACTTGGAGCTGTTGATTTCTACTAAGGAGGCCCATTGGTCCACCTAGGCGCTACCGCTAAGGCGACCAAATGGTTGCTTAGGAGGTTTCCCCATAAAACAGTTGAAATATAAGGGACTAAAATAACTCTGAATGGACCCTCGAGATTTGATAAAGATCTCGTAAAAAAATCTAATCATGCTACAAGGCTAATTTTGATATTTCGAACTTAATAGAACCATCAGATTATCAAAAGAGGTCGTTATCAATAAGTTAACCCCCCGAAACCCCCTTAGGCTATTTTAACTAGTTTCTCGTTTAATAGGTCAAAACTATAAATAAAGGGGAACCCGAACCAACCATGATACTAAACCAAAGTCGACATTCTGGATCTAATGGAACTGACATAATCACCATCCGACACTCAGATAAAAAAATATTGACCAAAGTCAAACTAATCACTTTCAAGGCTACTCAAAACCTCAAACTCATTCAAAACACTCTTGAATGCTTTGGGGACCATGCTAACCCACCCCACAAATTGTATAAGGCATATAGCAACTACGGGGAAGAGAAAAATAGTTAAAACACAGAAAAACATAAATTCACAACAATGGTTATTACACTATCCCCTACTAAAACACGGTTTTATCCTCAAATAAAAAGCAAATCAAGTACCTGAATCAATAAAAAACTGGGGATTTCTATGACGCATGTCGGACTCAACACTTGTGTAGCCTTCTCAATAGGGAGATATCTTCACTACACTTTCATAGAGTCAATATTCTTAGACCTCAACTTCCTAGTCTGTCTATCTAGGATAGCAATGGGCTCCTCCTCATAAGACAAGTCATTATCCAAAGCAACATAATCTAATCGGATCACATGTGATTCATCTAGATGGTATCTATTAAACATAAAATTATGGAATACCAGATGAACAACAAACAAATATGGAGGCAAAGCTAGCCTATAAGACACATCTGAAAACTTCTCAAGAATCTCAAAAGGGCTAATGAATCTTGATATAAGCTTCCCTTTCTTCCCAAATCTCATCACACTTTTTATAGTTGACACCTTCAACAAAACTTGCTCTCTAAGAATGAATGCAACATAACGCACCTGACGGTCAACATAACTCTTTTTCCTACTCTGGGTATCCATAAGCATCCGTTGGATCAACCTCACTCGATCCATCGAGTCTCTCAACAAATCAGTGCCCAAAGGCCTAACCTCAAATGAATCAAACCATCCCATGGGATCTATACCTGAATGTTGGGATGGTAACTGTTGTTGTAGGCAAACTCCACTATGGGCATGAACTGGTCCTAATGACCACCAAATTCCATAACACACGCCCGAAGCATGTCCTCTAACACTTGAATGGTCCATTTTGACTGGCTATCCATATGAGGATGAAAAGTTATGCTCATATCAAGATAAGTACCCAACTCACTTTGCATAGAACTCCAAAATTTTGAGGTAAACTGAGTAACCCTATCAAAAATAATGGAGATGGGTACACCATGCAATCGAACAATCTCTCGAATGTAGATCTTGGCCAACTTCTCCGCATTATAGTTCACCTCTATAAGTATGAAGTACGCTGATTTAGTCAATCTATCCATAATCATCCAAATAGAATTAAACTTTTCCAAAGTCAGGGGTAGGCCAACCACAAAGTACATAGTGATCCGCTCCCACTTCCACTCAAGAACAAGATTCCTCTACATAGTACCATCTGGTCGCTGATGCTCATAATTCACTTGCTGACAATTCAAATGACGCTCATACTTCACTTGCTAACAATTCAAACACTTGGCCACAAATTCAACAATGTCCTCTATACCACACCACCAATGGTATTGCTTCAAATTATGATACATCTTAGCCGCTCCTAGATGAAAGAATACTTCAAACAATGAGACTCCTTAAAGATCAATCTAATCCAACTACCAACTCTCAGTACACAGACATGACCACCAATCCTCAAAACAGCACGAGGTCAAAAAGCACTCAATGCTTTATCACAAATCACCCTCAATTTCTCATCATCAAACTAACAAGCTCGAATCTTCTCCATCAATGATGACCTAGCATCAACATATGCCAGCACATGCCTAGGTGTCAAAATATCAAGACGGGCAAACTGGTTAGCCAAATATTGAATGCCTAAGACTAAAGGTCACTCCCCTACCAATAGATTAGTCAAACTCCCCATACTCTCCACCTTCCGACCCAACGCATCCGCTACCATATTAACCTTGCCCAAATGATAAATGATAGTGAGATCATAATATTTAAGCAACTCTAACATTCTACAATGTATCATAATAATATCTCACTAAGTGAAGAAGTACTGGAGATTATGATGATCGAAGAAAATCTCACAATGAACTCCATAGAAGTAGTGTCGCCACAGTTTCAACACAAATAGAATCACAACCAACTCTAAATCATGAGTAGGGTAGTTCTTCTCATGAGGCTTCAACTATCGAGAAGTATAAGAAATCACCTTACCCTTCTACAGCAAAACACCACCCAATCCAACTCTAGAAGTACCACAAAACATGGTAAAACCCATGCCCTCCTCCGACAAAATCAAGATAGGAGCCGAAGTCAACAACTTCTTGAGCTTTTGAAAGCTCTCCTCACAAGCATCTGACCACTGAAAAAACCTTCTTCTGAGTCAACTTGGTCAAAGAAGCCACGATAAAAGAGAAACTCTGCATAAACCAAAGATATTAGCCTGCCAAGCCAACAAAGCTCTAAACCTCGATAGGAAAAGTATGTCTAGCCTAATCACAAACAACCTCTACCTTAGCCGAATTGACCATAATACCATCCTTGGTCACTACATGACTCAAGAAGGAAATAAAACCCAACCAAAACTCACACTTAGAGAACTCGACATATAATTTCTCATCATGAAATCTCTGAAGTACAACCCTAAAATGTCACGCATACTTGGCCTCATTCTTGAAATAAACCAAGATATCATCGCTAAACACAATCACAAAGAAATCAAAATAAGGTCAAAATACCCTATTCATTAACTCTATAAATGTTGTTGGGGAATTAGTCAGCCTAAAAGGCATAACCAAGCACTCATAATGGGCATACCGCATTCGAAAGGCTATCTTCAGAATATCCAAATCCCTAATCTTCAACTGATGGTAACCAGATCTCAAGTTTATCATAGAAAACACTGAGGCATACTGAAGCTAATCAAACAAATCATCAATGCGAGTAAGATGATACTTGTTCTTAACAGTCACCTTGTTCAATTATTGATAATCAATACACATGAGCTTGGATCCATCCTTCTTCTTCACAAATAATACAAGAGCACCCCAAGGAGACGCACTTGGTCTAATGAAGCCCTTACTTAAAAAGTCCTATAATTACTCCTTCAATTCCTTTAATTCTATTGAGACCATCCTATAACACGGAATGGAAATGGTCTTAGTGCCTGACTCTACATCAATAGAAAAAATCACATCCCTATCCAGAGGAATACCAGGTAAGTCCATAGGAAACACATCCATGAACTCTCTACCAACTCTCACAGAATCCAAGAGAGGTAGTGAAGTAATACTAGTATAGCGAACAAAGGCCAAATAAGAATGACACCCTTTCCTACCATGTGACGAGCACGAAGGAAAGATACAACCCCTTTAGGACATGAACTAGGAATGCCCTTCCACTATAATCTTTGAATACTTAGAGTAGCTAAAGTCATGGTCTTGGTAAAATAATCCCAAACTATGTGATAAGGAGCAAACCAATCCATACCTAATATGACATCAAAATCAACCATGTCGAGGATAATCAGGTCCACTCAAGTGTCACTCCCTAAAAAGGTCACCACACATGATCGCTACACCCTATCCACCATAAAAAATTACCTACTGGGGTAGAAACACGAATAGGCATAGCAAGAGACTCACACATAGCATCAATACTAGTAGCAAAATATACAGACACATAAGAGAATATGGACCCAGGGTGAAATAACATGGAAGAAGGATGAAGGCAAACTGGTATGATACATGTAATCACTGCATCAGAGGCCTTTGTCTCAGGTCACCCAGGAAAAGCATAACACTGACCATACTCGTTACCAGAATAAGCAACCCCATTTACACTACCACAAGCTCTTTGAGCTCTACCTCAGGTACCTATAGATCCACCTCTATTTCCCTGTGTTCCACCTCTAAATGCAGATATTGGAGTCGGGCAAAGCTGAAGTTGAGAACTTAGTTGGGGAAGACTTAAACCACATCAGGGACAATCCCTTGCTAAATGACTAAACGCATCATATACAAAATATCCCCTGGCTAATAGATTCATGCTGAGAAGGCCCAGAAAATCTAGAACGCCCTCCATAACCCAACAAACCACAATGAGACCCTTGACCTACATGACCTGAACTCTGACTACCTGAAGCCTTAAAACCCGCAGACCTGCCAGCTGAGCCCTACAAAGCTGCATGAACCAATCTTCCATGATAACTATGAGAACTTCTACCAGAGAAATCCCTATCTCGGGATAGATGACCACTGAACTCGCCATGTCAATGTATCTTTTTAGCATCGCCACTCTAAGTGCCCAAATGAATAGTTTCAATAAACTTAGCATGATCCATGATACTCTGAAAAAAACCACCCGAGATCACTGGCTGAACTGTCACCAACTGATAATAACCATTTAAGCACTTAACAAACATCCTGATCCTCTTAAGCTCTATGGAGATGCTAGAAGTAGTATGTCTAGAAAATGTATGAAAATGAGCCTCATACAACATAATAGTCATGGAGCCCTCCTCCAAATGATCAAAATCATGTCTCAACTGGTCTCTCAAGCTATAGGGCACAAACTTCTCCAAAAAAGCCTAAAAAAACTGGGTCTATGTTAACTGAAGGGAACCCATGGTCTATAAGTGACAAGAGATCTCTACCACTACCCACCCCTATCAGTCAACTAGTAGGTAATGTAAGCAACACCCTGGAACTCAAGAAAACTAAGTTTATATAACCTCTCCTGAAAATCAATCAAAAACTTATAAGCATCATCATTAATAACACTACTAAACTTGGGAGGGGCCAATCAAATAAAAATCTCTAATGCTCCTCAGTAGACATCTTGGGACCAGGAACTATGGGTGGAACGATAAGTCTAGTAGGCAAAGTATCAACACGTAGGGCCACCACAGCAGCAGGCTTTGCTCCAGGAGTATGAAAACCAATAATAAGAACCTTCCTTGGTGTCTGAACACCTTCTGTAGTATGTGAACCATCTGGTGTACCCGGTAGAAGAATTCCATCCAAATAACTCAAAAGACAAATCAGCAAATCCTATAATACTAGAGTAACAACAAAACCCTGAGGGGCCTGAGCGGGTCCCATATCCTTGATTCGATACGCAGCCTCATCATTCTCAATCTCAGGCTCGAGAGAGGCCACTTTAGGCCGCCCTCTAGCTGGAGTCTCTCTTTATGCCTGGCCTCTACCTCTTTCCAGGTCGCGACCCTTACCTTAACCTCTGACTAGGGCTCCAACAGCGAGTGCTAAATTATCATCCTCAAAAACTCTAGATCTAGTCCTCATCATCTATATAGAAAAGAATGGAATATAAGTTTAGAATACTGGGCATGAACAACACACACGATAAGGAATTAAATTAGAGAAGTTTTTCCTACAAATGTCCTATAGCCTCCTAAAGATAGATATGTACATCAATGTATCGATCCTCGAGGCTCTATTAGACATCCTACTTTTTTACTCATGAGACTGATGTACATAGTGCTCTCATACAACTTTGTCACGACCCAGGAACTGAAGTCATGATGGCACCTACCCCTACCAAACCTTAGTAGGCAAGCTGAAAGTTCACAACAAAATATGAAGAAAGAAAGAGATAGAAAAGGAAACAATATGAGACTTTTAGAATAAAGTTAGGCCATAATAATCACAAATCCAAAATATCTGAATAAAATATAATCAAATCCTGAAAGCTTCTATCGTAAGTATAAAGAGCATCTAAGATAATACAAAATCTGATAATACATCTTTGTCTCTGAATACAAGTAAAGACATAAATAATAGATGGAAGTTGGGACAGGACTCCAGACTGGGAGCTCACTAGTACTTTGAATAATCTCACAATAACATATATTAGCTATCGTAGGTCACACTCGTACTGGGATCTATACTGAAAGGGCACAAAAGTAGGAGCGAGTCTGCTTCACTTGTGCTCAGTAGGTATTATAGGCCGATTGAGCAAAGTAAAAAACTAAACAAGCAAATAATATTATGAGCATGCTTCTACCTGCATATAGAAAAATTCCTAATAGTGGCTCAAACCATATCTCCTAACAATTATACGAGTATAATATCAATATAATACTACACACAAAGATATATAAAGAAGACTAAATATATGCAATGGCCATGATGTAATGTCTCAATATCACCTCATATACACCTTCCAAGTAAAAGCTTCCAGGATAGGACACCATGGGGGTTCACAACCCATATATGTTTAAAATTTCATATCTTAATCAACCTTACCAGTACATTCCTCGGTCAAGAGTTTCATAAAGTGTCTCATTTTCTTTCAAATTAGTATCTCCCTATGGTTCAAATTGCATGTATATAGATAATGAAATAAGGATTTATGCTCATAAACAAAATAAAATTATATAATGAATAGATTCAATGATGGTGTTAAATAAGCTAAAATCTCCTCAAATTTTAGTAAATCATGATATAAACCATCATATGGAACCACAATACGAATAGCCAGGTAAGACACAAAATATATATCAATTCAAGCCCCCACTCGGGCATCACAATAATAATTAAGGAAAATAACGCTCAAACAAGACCAATACCAACCACCACTTGGGTATTACAATAATAATCATCTATCAAGTTAAATATAATATTCACATAAACTCTGACACAGGTATCACAATAATAATAATCTCTCAAGTCAATAATAATTTTCATATAGGCCCTCACACGGGCAATGCGATAAAATAACTAGCTCAAAGTATAAACCTTGTGATGAAATCCCTAACCCATTGCATACTTTACATGAATGATTAATTACCCTACATAGTCTAAAGATAGTTAAGCTATAACCTACCTCAAAAAGTTGAATCTCGAGCCTGGACCTTAAAACTCAGAGCCTTTCCTTTACGTGCAGCCTCAGAACGAACCAAATCTATCAAAAACATAATCTACATGTCAAAAGTAGTTTAAATATGCCCATATAAGCTACTTTCATTCATGGTCCAAAAATAGTTTGAAAATTTAACCCGAAGAAAAAAATGTGAATTTAAAATTTTATTTAAGAATCATGTTTCTCATACTCTAAGGGTACTAAGCTAGTGTTTGACCATAGATTCCCAAATTTTTTTGACAAGTTATTTTTGGGTGATGATTTGGGTGAAGTTTTACCATGTGTTTGGCCATAGTATTTGGGAAACATATTTCACTTTTAAAAGTTCACAAAAAATAAAAATTGGCCCAAACACTAGTATTTGAAAATTTGGATTATTTGCAAAACATATTTGCCAAATAATGGTAATTGTATGACCAAACACTATTTGCCAAGTTTTTTCCCCAAAACTACTTGGGAAATCTATGGCCAAATGGATCCTAAATATGAAAACCCATTGAAAAATAAGTTGAAATCGAGGAAAAACATTTTTTTCTCTTTACCAGATAAAACCCCAAAAATTCAAGTTTCAAATCCATGTTTTAAAGATTATTTAGTGAAATAATCAATGAATAAGAATATAAATCATGTTTAGAAGCTCGCTAAGGTCAATTTGATGAAAAATCATCTTTAAAATTGCCAAAATCGAGACCCTAAAGCTTGAAAACGAAAGAATGGAATAAATGGGAAGAAAAATGGAATTTATATTAACAAAGTTGCCTAGGAGGTAAAATAGTCACCTAAGTAACATCGCTCGAGACACCAGACTACTGCTAAGGCGGTAGTCACATGCCATGATGGTGACCGCTAAGGCGTCACATTTTTCACTAAGGAGGTATCGCCAAGGTGAAAGAACCATCGATACGGCGATACTACCTTGATTGGTTGACTACCGTTAAGGCGGACCTTTGGTACTCCTAGGCGTTACCGCTAAGTAGACCAAATGGACGCTTAGGCGGTTGCGCCAGAAACTAGCTGAAATATAAGGAACTAAAATGACTCTGAATGGACCCTCGAGATTCAATTGAGAGCCCGTAAAAATAATTCAATAATTCTACTAGGATAATTTTAACGTTCCGGACTTAATGGAACCATCTAATTTATTAAAAGAGGTCGTTATGAACTAGTTAACCCCCTAGAACCCCCTTAGCCTATTTTAACTAGTTTCTCATCTAAGAGGTCAAAACTCTAAATAAAGGCTTGGAACTCGAGCCAACTATGCTACTAATCAAAGATCAACATTTCTGATCTAATTAAACTGATAGAATTACCATCCGACTCTCGGATCATTAAATATTGACCAAAGTCAAACTAATCACTTTCAAGGTTACTTAAAACCTCAAACTCACTCTAAATACTCTCGAATACTTTAGGGACCATGAAAACCCACCCAACAACTCATATAAGAAATATAGCAACTACGGGGAAAGGCAAAATCGTCAAAACATAGAAAAAGCTAAAATTCACAACAACGGTTGTTACACGATTATCTCATCATGTCATCACCTCAATTTAAGTTAAATCCCAATACTTGGAAAGCCTATAGCCCTATAATTATCATCAAGTGTATCATGCCAAGTTTCGTTCCTCTAATCATTTCATAGGTAGTCTTAAGCTACTTCTAATTAACACAACACTTATACAACACCACTATGCAATCGATGAATGAATGATATGAAATAATGCATCAAGATCATTAGTATGACCATGAAAGTGTACACACATACTAAGATTCTTATATTCCCATTAGTCATGACCTATAGGGGACAAGCTCACATTCATGTACCATACCAGCAAGGTACCTGCTTCTCCAAACATCAAATTAAAATTAGTATGTACCAGTGAGGTACCTGACCCACCAAGTATAATGATAAATGAATATATTCATCTATATTATCCAGAATATGATAAGATGTCATATATGCAATTACATAGTTTAACTAAAAATTATTCAACCTTACTATTTATCATTTTAAGTATAAGATCAACTATTAAGACAATTCCCATATCACAAGTAAGCCTGAAGGCCAATCACAATTACTCAAATCATGAATAAGTAAGGAAATAAAATCACGTCTATAACTACATTAAATCATAACCTACCTTAAATTCGAGCCTGAAATGCACTACTCCACTTGAGTCTTGCCCTTCCTTGAAATTTTTGCTTGTTCATTGTTTAGAAACAACAAGGAATAATTCATGATTCATTCTATGATTCTAGGCATCAATATCGTAAATCCATTGATTCTAATCCATGATCATTGCCTAATTAATCATTCTAGCATTTTCTACCTTTTAATCTACTCCAATTTCTCATAATTCATGAATATTAGAATAAATTCTATTCTAGGAAGTATATTCTATCAACCTAGAGTCATTAACAAGTGATTAAAGTCACACATGAGCATTCTACACCAGATCCTCAACCAAGGGTTAACCCTTAAATTCCAGCATGAATATGATTCTAATGATCCTACAGATTAAAGAAAGTAATTATACATTAGAATGATGGAGAAAGCTTACCTGAAAGATGAAAATTGCCCCACACTAAAGAAAATTGCCTCTCACATCCCTAGAATGAGCTTTGGATATTTTTGAGATGAAATAACACTAAGCATCGGGTTTCTGGTATAACTAACCTAATGCCACTGTAGTAATATTTCTCTTGCTACAGTGATGCTACTCTCACTGCAGCAACACCACTACAACGATAGCATTCTGCTGCGATGACTCAGTTTTCACTGTGTTGATGCTGTTGCAATAGGACCCCATGTCGTAGTGGTATCTTGGTAGAAACTTGGGACCCTTTCCTAGCCCTTCCCATTTCACAACACACTCTATAGAGTTTGACATTATAGAATGGCTTTTTATGGAAAACTCTATAAATAGAGTTCTACAAGCTTGATTTTCGCACCTAAAGCTTCTATGAACTATTAAACCTCTTGACTAACATAATACAATCTTAAATTCACCAAATACTAATCCATAATTCACCAGATTTCTTTAGATCACCCAACACTAAAAATACAATCAAAGTAGGCCTAGCCTAAGATTTCCAATTTTTTGTTCGAGGGAAACATAACTTGGTTGTCCCATGCTAACCAACACTGTAATGATGAAATAGGTCATTACAATTCCTCAATGAGATAATGTCTCAGCTGCACCTTCACAACTGTTATCACATTAGACCTTAACTTTCTAATCTACCTATCAAAAATAACCATAGGCTCCTTAAATGGTAAATTCTGATCAAACTGCATGAAGTTCTATTGAATCATATAAGAACCGTTTAAATCATATTTTGTAACAACCCTCTTTGTGATTCTTAGGTTTTTATATGTTTTGACCCTTGTTTCCTTCCCCATAGCTACTATATGTATTTATGAGAGGTGCAAATGGTTGGTATGGTCCCTAAAGTATTTAGGAGTGATTTCTATGAGTTTAAGGTTTTTGAGAAGCTTTAAGGTGAGATCCTTGATTTTGGTCAACTTTTTATGATCTGAGCATCGAATGGTGATTTTGTCAGTTCTATTAGATCTGGAATGTCATTTTTCAATAGTAGCATGGTTAGTTTGGGATCTAAGTCTTTATTATGTTGCGGGTTTAGATGAGAAACTAGTTAAATTAGCCTAAAGGGGTTCTTGGGGATTAACTTGTTTATAATGACCTATTTTGGTAAAACTGATGGTTCCATTAAGTCTAAAATATTAAAATTAGACTTGTAGCATTATTAGATTGTTTTTGGGAGATCTCTATCGAATCCCTAGGGTCCATTCAGAGTCATTTTTAGTTCCTTATTTCAGATGGTGCTGAGTTTCTAGTGCTACGACTAAAATGGTTCCATAATTACCTTAGTGGTGTTGCTTAGGCAGACTAAGTACCATCTTAGCAGATTGCTGACTTGTCCACCACAATCACCTTAGTGATACAGCCTTAGTGGACAACTGACTGCCTAGCCAACAAGTCTACATGGCAAGTGACTACCGCCTTAGCGGTAGTCTGGCTGCTTAGGCGATGTTGCTTAGGTGATCCTTTTGACCTCCTAGGCGATGTCACTGGTATAAATTTCCTTTTCTTCTCTTTTATTTCAATCTTTCATCTTCAAGCTTTAGGGTCTCGACTATGGGTGATTTTTGAGGGTATTTTATCAAATTGGACTTGGGTGAGCTTCTAAATCTTATTTCTATCAGTACCCATTGATTATTCCACTAAATCTTCTTCAAAACTTGGACTTTAAACTTAGAATTTTGGGGTTCCACCTGATAAAGTGAGAAAATAGTTTTTCAATGATTTTGAGCTCAATTTTAACTTGTTTTTCGATGGGTTTTCATATTTAGAACCCTTAGAGTATGGGAAACTTGATTCTTCAATAAAATTCTAATTTTATACTTTTTCCTTTGGGATCTATTTTTGAAGTATTTTTGGACCCAGAATGAAAGTAGCTAATATGGGTATCATTAGAATCCGTTTAAAGTGTAGATTACATTTTTGATAGGTTGGGTTTGTTCCTAGACTACACAAAAAGGAAAAGCTCCTTGTTGAAGGGTCCATGATCGTGTTTTGACTTTCAAGATAGATTATGGATTAACTTTCTTCAGACCAGGTAAGATAGTTAACCATTTATGTAAAGTATGCTATGGGTTGGGAATTCTATCATGAGATTTATCTTTTGAGATTATTATTTTATTGTGTTGCCCATGTGGGAGCTTATGTGAATATCATTATTGACTTGAGAGATTATTATCATTGTGATGCTCGTGGTGGGGGCGGATATTGGTCTTGTTTGAGCATTATTTATTCTTTATCATTATTGTGATGCCCGAGTGAAGTCTTAGATTGATATTATTGATGTCTTACTTGACTTTTTACTATTGTCTTGCCATGTGATGGCCAATATATCATGATCTATTGAGTTTTGTGGAGATTAAAGCTTAGTTATACCATTATTGAGTTGATTAATTACATGATATTGATTTGGTTATGAGCAGGCATCCTCATTTTATTCATCCATATTTATGTAACTAGTACTATTAAGAAACACTAATTTTGAAACAAAATGAGACACTTTATAAAATGCCCTTAACAAGGGATGTGCCGACAAAGTTGATTGATAAGATTTGTGATAGTATATGGGTTGCAAAACCCCATGGTACCTGTCCTTGAAGCTTATGCTCGTTAGGTGTATACTAGTTTATATTGAGACATTGAAGCCTTATCATATCATTTCATTATATCATTTGCATTTCTCTTATAGGTTTGTTATCTTGTAATTGAGTCTTCCTTATATACATATATCAGTTTGTAGGTACTTTTATACTATTATTGTAATTGAATTATTTACACTTTTAGTTGATACAACTTAAGCTGCCATTGGGAACTTTTATGTAAACATGTGGAAGCATGTTCATAGTATCCTTTACATGTTTTGTTTTCTACTTTGCTTGGTCGTCCTATGATGCCTACTGATTATAAGTTGACTGTACTCACTCTTAATTTATGTACCTTTTTAGTGCAGATCTCAGTTCGAGTGTGACCTGTAGAGCTTGAGATTGTGTTGAGTTGATTATTTTTTGAAGTACTGGTGATCTCTTCATTCAGAGCATGATTCTAGACTTTATCATATCTTTATCTTGTCTTTATTTTACATTTTAGCTATTAAGTTGTGTATTTCTGTATTTTATGTTAGTTATTAGCGCTCTTTACTCATGACACTAGATTTCAGGATTTGAGTTGTATTTATTTAAGTCGGGTTTGATTTTTATATCATTGGCTTGACTTTATCTTAATGTCTAATATTTAGGTATTAATTATGTTCTTTTTATATCTCTTATCTTTTGTGGGGTTAGTCTTACCTATAAAGGTTTGGTTAGGGTCGGTGCCATCATGACCTCGACTTTTGGGTCATGACAAATTTGTATCAAAGCGCTAGGTTCACCAGTCTCATGAGTAAAAGAGCAAGATGTCTAATAGAGTCCCAAAGAATGATAAATTGATATTTGTATCTATATTTGGGAAGCTATGGGATGTGTTTAGAAAAACTTCTCTAACTTGATTCTTTATCGTGCGTGTTGTTCATACCTAATAATCTAAACTTGTATTCCAATGTTTTCTGCACATATTGTGAGAACTGGATTAGGAGCTATTGATGATACTAAGTCAGTACCTATTGTTAGAGCCCCAATCAGTGGGTGAGGCAGGGGTCATGGTCGAGACAGAGGTAGAAGCTGGGCATGAGGAGCAGCTTCGACTAAACAATGAGCTAGAGCAGCCTCTTCTGAGACCAAGATTTATCATGATAAGACAGCATATCAACTAGAGGATATGGGACCATCCTAAATCCCTCAGGGTTTTATTGTTACTCTAGTGTTGCAGGATTTACTGCTTCATTTTTTAGGCCGTTTGGATGGCATTCCTCTTGTAGGTATTCTATCCAATACACCAGATAGTTCTTATACTATAGGAGGTGTACAACCAAAAGTGCAGGCTCCTACTTATGGCTTCAAGACTCTCGGGGCATAGCCAACTCTTATTATAGCCCCACGTATTAATACATTTCTGATTAGACTTTCTGCCTATAGCTTTGGATTCTGTGATATCTGCTGATGAGCAGAAGAAATTTGAGAGATTTATCAGATTATCCCCTCCCAAGTTTAGTGGTGCTATTGGAGAGCATGCTTATGGATTTCTGGTTGATATTTAGAAGAGGTTGTAGAACCTCAATTTACTTGATTCCCATGGTGTTTCCTACACTACCTACTAATTGACTGATGTGGCTAGGCAGTTGTGGATATCTCTTATTAGTTGTTGACTAATGTGTTCCCCTTCTTTGACATGGACCCTGTCGTTTGAGACTTTTCTAGAGAGGTTTATTCCCTTTAGCTCGAGGGACCAGTGGAGAGACTAGTTTGATTATTTGGAGTAGGGCTCCATTACTATTACCAAGTATGAAGATCATTTTCATACCTTGTCCAGATATTCCACCGTCAATATGTCCACAGAGTCTGAGAGGATCAGGAAGTTTGTTAAAAGTTTAACTAGTTAGTATTAGTTGGGGATGACTCAGTTAGTGATTTCAGGTTGTTCCTTCCAAAGTATAGTAGATCATGGAAAGATGATTGCAACCATTTACCAGGGTATTCAGAGTGGTGGTGCCAAAAGGATGCACGAATAGGGTGAATTCAGTGGTCATTCATCCTGAGATAGGGATTTCTCAGGCAGAGGTTCTTATGGCTACCATGGTAGATCCATTCAGGTAGCTTAGTAGAGTTTAGATAGTACATTTGCAGGTTTTGAAACTTTAGGTAGTCAGAGATCATGTCATACAGGTTGAGGGTCTCTCTCTGGTTTGTTGGGTTTTTTAGGGGGTTCTAGTTTTTCTAGGTCCTGTTAGCATGAATCAAAACTAGCAGGGGATGTTTTGTGCGTGATGAGCATGGTCACTTAGCGAGGGATTTTCCCCGACATCCATTAAATCCTTCCCCAGCAGGGTTCTTAATTTTAGCTTTGCCTGACCCTAGTGTCAGTAGATAAAGAGGGTACACAGGGTAGTAGAGGTGGTTCTAGAGGTACCAGAGGTGGAGCTCAGGGGGCTCGTGGTAGTGTATGAGGAGTTTCTCAGTATAGTAGCGAACGTGGTCAGTGCTATGTTTTTCCTGGGAGAACTTAGGCAGAGGCCTCTGATGTAGTGATTACAGGTATCCACCCAATTTACCATTATCCCACTTTTGTACTATTTGACCCAAGGTCTACCTTCTCCTATGTGTTTGCATATTTTGCTACTGGTATTGATGCTATGTGTGAGTCTCTTTCTATGCCCATTCATGCTTCTACTCCCATAGGTGATTCTTTAATGATGGATCGAGTGTACCAGTCATGTGTGGTGACCTTTTCGAGGCATGAGACTTGGGTAGACTTGATTATCCTTAATATGGTTGATTTTGATTTCCTATTAGGGATGGATTGATTAGCTCCTTATCATGCTATTTTGGATTATTTTGCCAAGACTGTGACCTTAGCTACTCCAGGTGTACTGTGATTAGAGTGGAAGGGTACTTCTAGTTTGTGTCCAAAAGGGGTTATATCTTTTCTACGTGTTTGTCACATGGTAGGAAAGGGGTGTCTTTCTTATTTAGCCTATATGCGCGATACCAGTGTTGATTCACAACCTTTTTGGATTCTATATGAGTTGTTTAAGAGTTCATGGACTTGTTTCCTATGGACTTACCTGGCGTTCCTCTGGATAGGGATATTGATTTTTCTATTGATGTAAAGCCGGGCACTAAGCCCATTATCATTCCTCCTTATAGGATGGCCCCAATAGAATTGAAGAAATTAAAGGAGAAATTATAAAATTTGTTTAGTAAGGGTTTCATTAGGCTGAGTATGTCTCCTTGGGGTGCGCCTGTCTTTTTTGTGAAGAAAAAAGATGGATCCATGAGCATGTGTATTGATTATCGGCAATTGAGCAAAGTGACTATCAAGAATAAGTATCCTCTTTCTCGCATTGATTATTTGTTTGATCATCTTTAGGATGCCTTAGTGTTTTCTAAGATCGACTTGAGATTTGGTTTCCATTAGTTGAGGATTAGATCTTTAGATGTTTTGAAGAAAGCTTTTTAGATGTGGTATGGCTATTATGAGTTCTTGATATGTCTTTTGGGCTGACTAATGCCCCAACAACATTGACAGAGTTGATGAATAGGGTATTTTGACCTTATCTTTTTTCTTTTATGATTGTGTTCATCGATGATATCTTAGTTTAATCGAAGAATGAGATTGAGCATATGAGGTATTTGAGGGCCATGCTTTAGAGATAGAGAGACGAGAAGTTATATGCCAAGTTTTTAAGTGCGAGTTTTGGCTGGATTCTAATTCTTTCTTGGGTCATATAGTGATTAAGGATGGTATCATAGTTGATCCGGCCAAGGTGGCGATAGGTTGTGATTAGGCTAGACCCACTACTCTTACTAAGATTTGGAGTTTTGTTGGGTTCGCAAGTTATTATCGACGGTTTGTACAGGGTTTCTCTTTTATTGTGGCTCCTTCAACCAAGTTGGCTCAGAAGAAGATTGTTTTTCAGTGGTCTGATGATTGTGAGAGGAGCTTTAAAAATCTCAAGGAGTTGTTGACATAGACTCCTATCTAGACTTTTCCTGAGGAGGGCATGGGATTCACTGTGTTTTCCAATGCTTTTAGTGCTGCCTTGGGTGGTGTGTTGATGAAAAAGGGTAAAGTTATTGCATATGCTTCTCGACTATTGAAGGTTCATGAGAAGAACTACCCTGCTCATGATTTAGAGTTAGTTGCAGTTGTGTTTGTGTTAAAATCATGGCGACACTACTTGTATGGTGTTCATTGTGGCATTTTCTCTGATCAGTGTAGCCTCTAGTACTTCTTTACTCAATGAGATCTTAATATGGTACATCTTAGATGCTTAGAGTTGGTTAAAGATTATGATCTAACTATTATTTATCATCCGGGCAAGGCAAATGTGGTAGCGGATGCCTTGAGTTAGAAGGCGGTGAGTATAGGTAGTTTGGCTTATCTTTTGGTGAAGGAGCAGCCTTTAGCCCTAGACACTTAGTATTTGGCTAACTAGTTGGTTTGACATGATATTTTGACACCTGGGCTTGTTTTGGCATATGTTGAGGCTTGATCTTCAATGATGGAGAAAATTCAAGCTCGACAGTTTGATGATGAGAAGTGTAAGGTAATTCATGATAGAATGTTTAGTGGTGAGGCCAAGATGATATCTATTTATCCCAAGGGTGTTTTAAGTATTAGTGTTTGTGTTTGTGTGCCGAGATTTGGTGGTTAGATTAGACTAATCTTTGAGGAGGCTCATTTTTTAAGCTATTTTATTCATCCAAAAGAGGCTAAGATGTACCATGACTTGAAGCAACACTATTGGTGATCCGGGATAAAGAAATATATTGTAGAGTTTGTGGTCAAGTGTTTGAATTGTCAATAAGTGAAGTATGAGCATCAACGACCAGGGGTACGATGTAGATGATGCCTATTCCCGAGGTGGAAGTTATAGCAAATCACTATGGACTTTATTATTGTCCTACCCCCGACTTTGGGGATGTTTGTTTCCATTTGGGTGATTATGGAAAGGTTGACTAAATTATTGCAATTTATACCTGTGAAGGTGACTTATAATGCCGAAAAGCTAGCCAAGATTTACATTGGAGAGATTATTCGATTGGATGGTGTACCTATCTCTATTATTTCTAATAGAGGTACATAATTTACTACAAATTTTAGAGTTCTATACAAAATGAGTTAGGTACTCAACTTGAGATAATCACAACTTTTCACCCTCAGATGGATGGCCAGTCAGAGCAGGCCATTCAGGTGTTAGAGGACACACTTCGAGCATGTGTCATGGATTTTGGTGGTCATTGGGACCAATTCTTGCCTTTAGAAGAGTTCTCCTAAAACAACAGTTACTATTCCAACATTAAGAGGGTGCCTTTTGAGGCTTTGTATGTGTGGAGGTGTAGATCCCCTATGGGATGGTTTGATTTGTTCGAGGTTAGGCCTTGGGCCATTGATTTATCGAAAGAATCGATGGATCAAATGAGATTAATTCAGTAGATGCTTGTAGCTACCCAAAGTAGGCAGAAGAGTTATGTTGATCGATGAGTTTATGATGTAGCATTCATGCATTGTAGCAGGTTTTTTTGAAGGTATCACCCACAAATGGTATGATGAGATTTAGGAAAAAACAGAAGCTTAGTCTAAGATTTATTAGGCCTTTTGAGATTCTTGAGAAGTTTGGGGATGTGGCCTATAGGCTAGCTTTACCTCCACACTTGTCAACTGTTCATCCGATATTTTTTGTCTCTATGTTGAAGCGATACCATCCAGATGATACTTATGTGATCGATGGAATTTAGTTGCATTAGATCATGATTTGTCCTTTGAAGAGGAGCCTATTGCTATCTTGGATAGACAGACTAGGAAGTTGAGGTCCAAGTATATTGATTCTATGAAGTTCAGTTGAAACATTGCTAGATTGAGAAGGCTACACGGGGAGGTTAAGACCTTTATATGGATTAGATACCCCCAACTTTTTACCAATTCAGGTACTTTCTTTGCTTTTTCGTTTGAGGATGAACACGTGTTTTAATGGTGGATAATGTAACAACCTCTCTGTGTTTTTTTAGATTTTTGTGTTTTGTCCATCTTGCCCTTCCCCGTAGTTTCTATATGTCATTTATGAGTGGTAGGGATGGTTGGAACGGTCTTCAAAGCATTTGAGAGTGATTTATATAAGTTTGAGCTTTTTGAGCAGCTTTAAGGTTAGATCTTTGACTTTGGTCAACTTTTTTTTGATCTGATTAATTTTGTTAGTTCCATTAGATCCAGAAAGTCATTTTTGAGTTAGTAGCATAGTTAGTTCAGGTTCTGAGTCTTTATTATGACTTTTGAGTGTTTAGACAAGAAACTAGTTAAATTAGCCTAAAGGGGTTCTTGGGGGTAAACTTGTTGATAATGACCTTTTTTGATAATGTTTATAACGTTTCTACCTACTCTGAGTGTGATGAGTCGGTCTTGATTCAACTTCACCTTGTCTAAAAAGTCTCTCGACAGGTATGTGCCCCATGGTATGACCTCAAATGGATTAATTTGGATGCTCGAATGATAACTATTATTATATGCAAACTCCACCAAAGGTAAGAAGTGGTCCCAATGACCTCCAAAGTCAATTACAAATGACTGTATAAGTTAAATAGTTAGCTCAGACTATCCATTTGTCTTGGGTGAAAAACTATGTTGAGCTATACTTGAGTATGCAACTACTTCTGCCTAGACCTCCAAAAATAGGATGTAAACAGAATACCTCAGAATGATAAATATAGGCACACTATGAAAATGCACTATCTCTTGTATTTAGATTTTGGTTAGTCTCTCGGAAGTGTAGGCAGTATGAACTGGAAGAAATGAGCAACCTTGGCAAACTTATCCACAATGACCCAAATAACATCAAACTTCCTCAAGCTCTATAGTAACCCTTCCACAAAATTCATAGCAATATTCTCACACTTTTACTTAGGTTTAGGCATACTTTGATTCGTACCACCCGATCATTCATAAACATACTTCACTTTTTGGAAATTCAAACACTTAGAGCATATTCCATAATGTCCTTCTCCACCTGACACCACCAGTAGTGCTTTTCCAGATCATGGTACATATTTGTTGCCCTCAGATGAATAAAATAACTAGATCTGTAAGCCTCTTTCGTCAACTTTTTCACTCTTGGTATACAAATATGACCTCTGATCCTTAAAACACCTTCACTATCAAGAATGACCTTCTTAGTCTCTCCTCTTAATACTTTGTCCCAGATCATGCACTACTTCTCATCCTCAAACTGTTTGACTTAATCTGCTCTACCAAAAGTAATCATGCCTTAATACATGCAAGAACTCTAATAGGATCAAATATATCAAGTCACACCAAAATATTAGCCAAAGTCTAGACATCCATATCTAAAGGTCACTTATCCCCTGCAACAAAGACAAGCTACCCATACTAATTGTTGTTCATCTCAAGTCATCTGCTATCACATTGTCCTTTTATATATGGTAAAAAATAGTTCTTGAGAAAATCTAACCATATTCTCTGTCTCAAAGTAATATCCCTCTAACTAAAAATGTACTGAAAGATAATATGTGAAAACCTTAAAATGCACATCATAGAGGTAATGCCTCCAAAACTTCACAACAAAAACTACCGTTGTCAACTCCAAATCATGAGTGGGTAGTTATTTTTATAAACCTTCAACTATATAGAGTTTTACACAGTCACATTATTTTTATGGATCAAAACACACCCAAGGCCACCTCGAGAAGCATCACAATATACTATAAAACCTTTACCTTCCCTAGGCAAAGTCAAAATTAGAGTTGAAGTCAACAAAGTCTTGAGTTTATGAAAGCTCACCTCGTATTCATTATACTATAGAAAAGACACATTCTTATTACTTGGTCTAGTCAATAAAGACGGAAAAAAGGAAAAACCCCTGCAAAACATCGATATTAGCTAGCCAATCCTACAAAACTCTGTATCTCTATAGCTTATGTGAGCCTAGTGTAAACTCAATTGCCTCAATCTTCTTGGGATCTACCATAATACTTTTCTTGGACACCACATGCCCCAAGAATGTAATAGAGCTCAACCAAAACTTGAACTTCAAAAATTTAGCATAAAACCGTTCATCATTTAGCTTTTAGAGCATAATTCTTTAATGCTACTCATGCTCTTATAGGAGCATATTAAACTATTGTTGATGTAGACAATAAGAAAGGAATCCAAATAAGGCCTTAAGACACTATTCATCAACTCCATAAAAGTTATTGAGTCATTGGTTAGCCCAAAAGACCCGGCTAAGAACTCATAATGGCCATAATGATGAGTCAGTAATTTACGATTCATTTAGTATAAATTGGATAGGAAATTGTGGTCCTTAATGTCAATTTGAGTCTCTTCTTATGTTAATTTGGTTAAATTTAGGTAATAATTTCAAAGAATCCACCAAGGAGCAGCAAAGTACCAAAAAGGAGCAAAAATATGAAAGCAAAGAAAAGGTATCAAATCTATATAGCACAAGTTCTGATTCAGATTGCAAAAATTCAATGTGTATCAGAAAAGTCTGTGTAAAATTGCACAGATGTCTAGTGTGAAGGGGCCTTTCAAATTATAGTTATGTGATCTTGGTTTCTAGTCGTGCTTATCACATAAGGGTCATGTGATCTCGATGTAGCATCACACAATTGAATAGAAAAACTAAGGAACCAAGCAAGTTTTGCAAGCTAAAAGTATAGAGATGCAGATCACAAGTGGGTTATACGAGCTTGATGGATCTCAAAAAATTTCATCTGGTGAAAACTTAGTAATTATTTGTGTTCATATTTCTAGGTCATATAAATGGAATCTTTATTTTTGAGACATTCAGCTACCATTTTCAACTACACTTTGAGTTTTGATAACTTTGTAACCAAGTAATTGGATTATTGGTGAAGACATATCTTGAATTCTTTTAGGAGATTTATTAATTTTTTTATGGATAATTTAGCTAATGATTTTGGTATAATTTCTATAATTTTGAATATGCATAGCTAAAATTCATATCTTAGGGGTGTTTAATGTTGGGTCTACATTTCTGATTGGGTGTTTATAGTTAGCTTTAATTATTGTTTATTTTTATAACAGTTTAACTAATTTTTCATGTTTTAATCAATATTAGAAGTTGCAAACTCTAATTAGCTTTGATCTCTTATCTTGATTGAAAAAGGGGATAAGTGTGAGAAGAATTAGTTAACAAGGACTTAAAATCTTATTCAAATAATAGTTATTGCTTGCAATAGAATAGCCAATTTGAGGTATTAGGTTGGTTGGAATTGTTCACACCTCGGCGCTTGAGAAGACCCAAGGGGGAATATATTATTAGATTGAAAGATTGTTAATATGAGCAAAAATCTAACCTACCCATGATAACAACATTATTGAAGCAAGTTTAATTTCCCAATTAAAATACATGGGCCCATACTAGCATATCCCTAAGGTCTTTCTTACTTGATTCAAATTTTAAATTCATAAAGTGTGGTTTTCAATTGATTTTGATTATAATTATGTGATTCTCTTGTTTTGATAATAACAAACACCCCCCTCCAATTTTAGGTACTTATTTTAAGTATGGAACAAATAGCAAAGTAATACACTACAGATTAAAGCTTTAATTACATTCCCTGTGGGATCGTCCACGACACATTGAGTTGGGTAATTATATTGCAAGCGACCGCATACATCTTTAATTCATATTGGTCGATTTAGGCGCATCAATTTTTTGCATTGATGATGGGGAATATATTGTAGATTTCCTATTCGTACTGTTTTAATTCACTTTTCTATTGCGTACTATTTCAATTTACTTTTATTTCCTATTTTTGTTTATTTTAGGTGATAGCATGAGTAACAACACTAGAGAAGATGCTATCTATGATGGAAACATGGGGGAGGATGATTACCCAGGGTATGTGGAACTATCCAATGCCATCCGCCTACCCCAGATTAGGCAATGATGTCTTCTATGTTACGAGAACTATGCTCTAGTTGCTTCAGATTAGGCGATTATATGGTGGGCAATCTCATGAATATGCTAATTTCCTCCTTAAGAACTTTGCAATTCCTTCAATATTGCAAACATCTCCAGAAGTCGATCTTTTTTAGTCTATTTCCATTCTTCTTAATGGGAGAGGCTACCCAATGGCTAAGAGAACTACTAAAGGGCTCTATTACCTCTTGGAATGAACTCAAGGTAACCTTTATTGATCTATTTATCCATCTATCCTGGATGCTCCAACTTTATGATTAGATCAGACACTTTCATCAATTGAAAAATGTTCCTCTCCATGAGGCAGGGTGGTGCTTCAAGAAAAAGTTACTACATTGTCCTACTCATGGGCTGCCAAAAAATGTGTTGTTGCAAACCTTCTATCATTCTTTGGATTTTATAAATAAGTCAATTGCGAGTAATCTAGCCAGAGATTCTTTTAATAGACCGAACCTTTGGAGTTGTAGGTGATATACTCCATAAGATGAGTAAGACAAAATGTGCTTGACATACTAAGAAAGCCAAGGTGGGAGTGCTCCCTCCTATTCTCCTAGTGCCAAGAAATCAAGAAAAAAGGATGAAGAGCAAGAAGAAAATATGGCTAAGCTTATGATGTAGATTGATTTACTAACAAAACATGTCATCGGTTCGGGTGGCAAAAATGTGAGTGCCATTGCAACAAAAGGGAGCTGACTTTATAATGATGATGAATTTGATGCATTATATGAAGAAGAGGGCCAATAAATGTCTAATTAATCATATAGAGATTTCTCAACCTACATACCAAAGGCAAGGAGGGAATCAAAGATGGAAAGGTAGGGACCATGGTAGGAAATAAGGATAGGAAAGGTAATAAGAGTAATCAAGAGAAAGATTGGAGAGATAGAGATAAGAAAGGAAATCCACATGATCAAATTAGATATTTGAGGGTAGAGACAATGATAAATATCATGATGTTCCTCCATATGATAGAACAAAGTCTAAATAATCCGATAATGATCCCATAAGTTATAAAATGGAGGATATGCTCACTAGAATTCTAAATTGTCTAGAATGTATGTACAAAGTCATCAAGTAGATGAGGTGATTTCTTCTATTTGAATCAAAATGTGACTTCCCATTCAGTGTTAATCAAACAACTTGAGGCTCAATTGTGTCAACACTCATCTGGTCTCAACCCAAGGCAAAAAGAGGCACTTTTAAGTGATACGATGACCAATCCTAAAAACAACAATGCCCATTATCACCTGAAGTGGAAAAGTACTTGATGATGAGGTAGTAGGTGTGTATGAGTCTCCAAATAAAAATAGTGATGGAGATCAATCTACAGTGTAGAGAAAGAGAGTTGATAAATCTTTGAAGGGTGATGGTATTCCCGAGTTTGATGTTGATAAGTCTAAGGATAAAGGGAATAAGGTGAATACTCCAATTGAGGTTGATAATACGGCTAAAGGTGATGTGCATCAAAGGGAAGAGAATCTTAAAAATGCAAAGAAGGATGGAGTTTTTCCCTCCTCTAAGACAATGCCAAAATGTCCCCCTCAATTTCTCAAAAGGTTGAAAAAGAAGAATGAGACTGCCCCAATTCAACAAATATATCTCAATGTTCAAGAACCTCTTGGTAAATATTCCTTTTGTATATGAATTACTTTAAATTATGGGTTATGTGAAGTTTATGAAAGACTTGGTCACTATGAAGAGGTGTATGTACTTTGAAACTGTAAAGGTATTGCACCATTATAGTGCGATAATGTGTAGCGATTTGGTGGTTAAGAAGAAATACCCAAGAGCATTCACTAACCCATGCACGATTGAGCTGTATCAATTTTCCAAAGTGTTGTGTTACTTGTGAGAAAGTATAAATTTGATGTCATTTACTATATTCAAGATGTTGGGAATGGGAGATCCCAAGCCTACAACTATGCGATTGTTGATGGTCGAACATCTAATCAAATGACCGGTTGGGATTTTTATGATGTCTTGGTTAAAGTGAATAAGTTCATCTTCCTAGTGGATTTTGTTATCCTTGATTTTCGAATCAATTTTGAGGTGCCTATTATACTAGAAAGGCCTTTCGTAGCTACCAGAAGGGAATTGGTGGATGTGGAAAGTGGCAAGTTGCAATTTAGAGTAAACAATGAGGAGGTCACTTTTAATGTGTGTAAATCAATGAAAAACCGAGTGAGTTGCAAATTCTCTTGGTGATTGACTCCATTGATGAGGTGGTGGCATGTAATTCAGAGGTTGAGTTTGTTGGTGAATCTCTAGCTGGAATTTTGTTAAATTATAATGGAGTGTAGATTAAGGATTATGATGAGGTAGTGGCTGCATTAATCAAACTAGGTCCTTTTCATAAAACTCCAAGAAGCATAATTTAGACTGAAAGAATCGGTAGTCACCTCATGCAAATCATTTTATCATTGACCCCCACGTTGGATCTTAAACTACTCCCTTCACATTTAACGTATACTTATCTTGGGGCAAATGAATCACTTTCGATCATTATCAAGCTGTTTTAATAGAGTGCCAAGTAGAAGCCTTGTCGTCCGTTTTGAGGAAACACATCCGAGCCATCAGGTAGACAGTTATGGATATAATTGGTGTTACACTTGGAATATGCACTCATAATATACAACTTTATGAGGAGTGTGCACCTTCAATTGAGCATCAAAGGTGACTAAACCCTCTAATACAAGAGGTTGTCAATAAAGAGATCATTAAGTGGCTAGATGAGGGTATTGTTTACCCCATTTATGATAGTTTGTGGGTGATCTTGGTACAGTGTGTACCAAAAAGGGGGTATAACAGTGGTTGCCAATCCTAAAGACGAGTTGATTTCTACAAGACCCATAATCGGTTGGCGAGTTTGGACAAATTACCAAAAGTTGAACTAGTGGACGAAGAAGGATCAGTTTTCTCTTTCGTTCATACACCAAATACTTAATAGATTGGTGGATAAAGCCTTCTATTGTTTTTTTATGGTTGCTCAGGCTACAATCAAATTTTAATTTCCCCAGAGGACCAAGAAAACATGCTCATTTGGTACCTTTGCTTTAAAAAAAATGCCATTAGTACTTTGTAAGGCTCTGGATGATGTCACCCAAATTACACATCACAATAAAATGTAAAACAGTCGCTATCAATTATAGAACCTAACCAAGGTTGGGGTCGATCCCATAGGGAATAGACTAGAAGCTCGATCGATGCAGTTATCTAAGCTATTAGTGAATTATTTCTGAAAAGTTGGGGGAGGGGTTGAAAGTAGTATTTGAAAGTAGTAATTTATCAAGTAACATTTCTGAATTTCTTCAAATTGTAATCAATAATGGTGATAAACTAGATGACTATCTTCAATTACTCATCCCGGTCTCATGAGTTTTACAATCTAACCCTTATCATGGATCCCATATTAGCTTTCTCTCATCTATGTCTCAAGCTATTAAGTGAAGGTTGGTAGCTTCAAGTCTCCGTTGTTTATTCCCTTTTCCCATCCATTACCCCCACGTCCAAGGCAAGTAAGAATAAGGTGATTTCTAACATTGTACACCATTAGAAAGCAATCAATACGAAAGGAATAACAAGACATGCATAAACACCATTCAAGAATCACCGTGTACTTTGAACCCTACTTCGTTAATCTATCATGGTTCCCACAACCCTAGTTATGGGGTTTAGATAGTCATTATTGCAAGAACACAATAATAATTCTAGGAAGAAAACATAATTATGCACTTATAAGAAGAAGAAAAAAACCACAAATCTCAACTATGAATTAATCTCTCAAAGTATGTGTTTACAACACTCAAGAATAAGCATATGGACTCAAAAGATGTAATAGTATGTAAACTGGAACATAAAACCTAATTGGAGTATTTATAGATACAAAAGAAATCCTATCCTAAACTGTGTAGGAGAACAATATCAGCAGTTGTAATGAGTCATTGAGTCAGACGATGACTCGTTGCATGTATTCGTGACTTATTGGCTGGTTTTCGGCTAGCTGGTGACGTCTCCTTCAGATGACCCATAGGGACTCCTGACGGGTGGTTGTGTCAATTGTTGCCACTGGAGCCAATTTTGTGGACTTTAAGGAC
Organism: Capsicum rhomboideum; assembly: GCA_031232105.1. Taxonomy (NCBI): domain Eukaryota; kingdom Viridiplantae; phylum Streptophyta; class Magnoliopsida; order Solanales; family Solanaceae; genus Capsicum; species Capsicum rhomboideum. Next base: position 83,097,726 of record CP124713.1, on the reverse strand, counting down.
TTTTGATTTTCTTGCTTAGGACTAGACATGCAATGACTCATCCCCTCTTCTAACAACTCCTAGGGAGGACTCATAGCCACTAACATTGATTTGCATATCTGTGGGACTTTTGGAACATTTCTTTAGGACAAGTCAAGTGATGACTCATCACCACTCTTTATGATTCGTAGCTTGAACCGTAGCCAACACCTTGGTTGCATCTTTTCAGGACTTTGGACACTCTCTTCAAGATTGTTCATACCATGACTCATAGTGTGTCCCAAGACTTATTTTCCTGCAAAACACTTAATCAAACACATCATATCCACAAATACACCTAATTTCTTGCATATTTTTTTTTAAGCATCAAAAGTGTCGCAAAACCATGCCACATAAACTCCCTCAACTTAGAATGTCTGCATGTCCTCAGACAAACAGAACAAAACAAACACCTACTATCTTAACTAAGAGAAACCTAGGAGATCTATGGCAGTCATATCATCACACATTTTGCAGCCCCTTCCTATACAGTCAAATCAAAAACCACAATATATATGTACAACTCCTTACCATAACACAAAGGGATCATGCGATGACATCAAATTATGAACAAACAACCAAGAATATATACATATGGAATTACCCATACAAATAGAAACTAACAATGCAACTCGTGTACCCTCACAACAAATAAGTACCATAGGCTCATAGTCAATACATGCAAATATAAGCATGGACTAAATCAAAGCACTCACTCTCCCAAAGAAGTTCTAACAGTGTGCATGAAATATCATAGGCTTGCCCTTATTTTCTCTCCCTTAGTATCACTATAGGACTTGTATTTGCTTATAATGTAGGCTTAGGGAAGGGTGTGGTAGATTTGGATAAAAATTCTCCTTGACACTACACTAATACTGGCTTCATTTTTCAACCTCATTTATTTTCTTCTCCCTTAATATTCTTTGTTTGTTTTTTTCAGAATTCGGGTGTGGTTTTCTTTTTACACTCTGTTTTTCTGTTCTTTCTCTTTTTTTTCAAACTTTATTCATTTTTTTCTTTTTTTCTTACAACACCCAATTCCTTTTTCCTTTTTTATACTTACTTCTTCATCATACACACTTTTCACTATGCATCCCTATGATAGCCACTATCAACTTAGGTGATTTTCCTGAGTTGAGGTACACAGTGTTCAAGGAAGAACCAGGGCCAAAACAGGTTCATTTTAAGTAAATATGGGAAGGTGAATAGGCTAGTGAAAGAAATAGGTCTATTATGGCTCAAACTCAGGGTCAAAGTATATTCATTCCATTTGGTAGGGCATTTAGGCTAAAAGTGGACAACTCAAGAACGACCTATGTTCCTTTCCTCACCAACTATCCAATAACCTAGGCAAGACTAACTAGGCAAGTTCTAGATCTCATACACCCAGTTGAACTAAGTAAATACCTTACACGTACATAGCACATGGCTACATCATCAACTACAACCTATCTAATTCATGCATTGCTAAGCTACGATTATCATGCCTATAATTGTAATATCATAACAAGATCCACAGTGATCACAGTTCAAAATAGAAATAACACATAGTCTAGCCCTATTTTTCAGGAGAGGTATCCTTAAAACAAACAAAATCAAAACATTCAAAACATAACTGCACCAAGGTTCCCCTATTTTCCTTCTAATGAAACACAACAAAAATAATATAACCACACAAAAACAAAAATAAAATGCTAAACATGTCAATTCTACTGTGATAGCATATTCGGGGAAAAAAACACAGCAACAAAAACTCCCGAGTGGTGGTACACCCCTACCCCCAACATTGAGAACATGCAGTGTCCTTACTATATGACTATCATCAAAAAATGTAAAAATGAGGGGTAAGGACATACCTGTAATGCCCTAGGTGCGGAATGTGGACTCATCAATTATTGGGGTCTTAGAGATCACCCTAGTCTCCAATCTTGTGTCATCGGCTGTGGTTGGTGCACTCAAAGTAATGTTGGCACCAGTAGTGATTGGTGCACTCAATGAAGTAGAACTACCAGGGGCAACTGCTATACCCCCACTACTTTTAGATGCAGCAACAGTATTATCTCTCAGAGCCTCACAAACTATAAACCTCTTGGGCCCTTGCATCCTCTAATTCATCTTAGACAAGTGTTGATCAGAGGACTACTTGCTCTCCTCTGTCACTTTGTTATATTTTATTTATCTATTTTACTCTTCTTATTTCATTGGGCCGACTCCTTACCATCTTCTGTACTCCTTTCTTTTCCCTTATTGTCTCATATGTCGGGCACCTCAATATCCTCAAACTATTCTATCATGGGCATGCTGAGAGGCTAAAATGTAGGAAATTGTCTAGAGGACAAATGCTGGGTTGTAGCCCAGAGTAAAGTTAGATCCTCTTTGATACTGGTCAAGTATGGGGACTGAACACCCTCAAGCTTAGCAGTCAACCTCCACTTAAACCCATCAAAATGGGTTTGTATCCCTCGCATCTCTTTTCGAATCTTATCCTTCCCTCATGGCTTGACCTCTCTTTTTATGTTGTCCACTCTCAGATTAATAGTTGTCAATCACTTTAGAAATTTTTACCAGAATTCATTTGGGACTAGAACATATCCACCAGAAGGTGGGAAAATCATGGTTTCACCCATAGAAGAAGTCGGTGAAATCAAAACTAAATTCGGCTGCAAAGTAGAGGAGGTGGTGGCATCAACAGTAGTATGGGGATCGAGCCTTGAGGTCTCAGTATGGGAATTAGCATGTGTAGCCCCGATATTAGAAAATCTGGGCATATCAATCTCCATATAAGTACCCGACTGGAATGCCCCAACTAATAATGCAGTACAAACTGCCATCTTTGCCTTGGACATAGGATTTATCAAATCTCTAATCAACTCCAAATCTATAATGTTCCACACCTCAACAAAATGATCAATATCTGTTAACTCAAGAACACCTGCCTCTAAACACATCAGAGTTACTAAACAAAGGAAAGGTATACTCATCACATCCTCAACAGCTTTATCCTCAATTTCCCGAGCAATCAATCTAGTAATGTCAATATCATAACCCTCCATAATGCCTGCCAACAAGGCAATTCAGTATGGGCTCAAAACATTATATCCAGGTGTGGTCTCTAATATGTACGAACCAAAGTCTACCATGATTTCTCCGTAAAGCTCAAGGTGCCTTTCTTGATCTGTGACTCTTCACGAGCTACCTAATAAACATCTTTCTTCTGGGTAGTGATAATGTTTTCCATCCATCGATAGTGCACCATTTTGTCCTTGGTGCTAATTTTCTTTGGCTTCATCTTCCTCATCTTATCTATCTAATAATCAATCTCTGCAGTGTTAGTTGGAGGATAAAAGTCTCGACCATGAAGGAACCGTTAAATAGCATACTCTGAAATATCAACCAAGACACCATAAATCAAGATAGTGGAGAGTGAAGGCTGAACCTTTCATAGCAAACCCTGTTGATCCTGTAACTTCAGGGTAGCCTGATAAGCAATATAAACTCTCAAACTAGTGCAAGACTATATCTACCTGGCTGCTCAGTCATCCACCCAAATCTATACTTATTGAACGGTCACTCGAACTTAGGTATCTCAAAAATACCTATGGTAATCAACCTCAGTGCCTCATAAAAACCCCTCTTTGGTAGAACCTTGTCATTCAGTGAAATATCCTAATTATAGATACGCTGCATACACGAAACACCCCATCGCTCAAGCTGTGAAGCTACATGAACCGGTGGTGCTAGCTGAACTAATGATGGAGGCTAACTTTGCGGTGGAGGAATCTCTGTAGAGGTATCATCCTTAAATATTACTAGAGACCTAAGTACCAAACCCCATACCTATTTTATCCTTTGAGGGACTACTAGATGCTATCCCTTTTTTTGATTCCGAAGTCTCTCTCATCATTGACTTCCTTGAACTTTGAATTGTCTCCTTTTTCAGACTGGGGAGTTACTTCAGGTGAATGTGGTGGTGTCACCCCTAGATTATTTATTTGGGGCCTCGATCTCTGTGTCTGAGGTAACCTTTCACGTGTCTCAACTGGAGTTGTGAGAGGATAATCCTCTACTGAGCCACTGGATTCTTTATTAGTAGGCTTGTCTTCCAATTGCTTAGTAGACTGAGCTTGTTTATTGATGGGAGTAGGTTTTCCCCCTTTTTATGCATCAGTCTTGGGTGATATGGTACTGTGCAGGGTAAATATTAGTACTCAAGATATTTGAGAAACCAAAACACATGTATATGAGTCTTAGTCAGTCACTACGGGTCGGGCGATGAGTCGTTGACAAAAGGTACGACTTGTTGTATGACTTACTGTGTCCAAGTCCTGCAAAAAATGTAATTACAAGGTCTCAGTAAGAGTGATCACTATGAATCGTTAGGTCTCCCTATGATTCATTGTGAGGCTCGTACTGAGTAATTTCACAAACTTTAGAAACTTTACACTTTTGGATCATAGTGCCAGTTGTTAAGACTCACACAATGGATCATTACCGTTGGGTAAGAGTCATTATAAAAGTCGTGAGGACTGTACTGAGGTAGTTTCTACAACACACAATTTTGATCACCTTTTCTCCAACAAATTTGTACCTAGACAACATTTACGATGATCGAAATGGTAAAGAACACCAATTCCCCACGTGCACTCATTACACCAATTACTACTTAGACCTCAACCTAGACATAAAATTTACATATATTTTAGAACATATCTATCATGAATATAGAGGATGAAGACATTATGCCTATTTCTTACAATTTATACAAGTAAATGCAAAAATTAGTTCAAGCAAATTCCCTTTCCATACTCAAGCAACTTCATCTAGGGTTTTATAAATTCAAAACAATGATGGAGTACCCACAAAATAATCTCAAAGTCCATAATCATAGTAATCAGAATAAATTTCACTTACTTTTGATCTTGGATTTTGATGCTTCGAGGAAAAAAATTTGAACACACCCACTAAAACCGCAAGTTTTTTTTTGGAGTATAAGAGCAAAGGGAGAGTACAAGACTAATTTAAACAATGATTTTGGAGTAATTAATGGAGGAATTTTATAATTGAAAATGGTTTTGTGGTAATGGAGAGAGTTACAGTTTTGAAAAGTTGAAGAAGAGGTGGGTCGGGTGTCGATTTTAGGTTTTAATCGAGTGAATCGGTTGGTCGGGTTAGGTTTCTTAAAAAGTTGACTGATTTTTTAATCCAGTGTCCAAGACCGATTATATGACTTGTTGACATTGGATATGAGTCATCCCTAACACCCATTGCATACAGGTTAGAACACTTACCTCCTCCAGTCCCCACGACTCAATGTGATGAGTCGTCGTGATACCCTATGGGCCACTTTGACTCATTTTGAGAGTCGTAGTTTCTGCAATCTTGCAATTTCAATTTTTTTTCACTCCAAGTGGTGATAGATCACCCCACAATTCGTTGTCAATGGTTACGACTCATCGTGAGACCCGTGGAGTTTGTGCACCAAATTTTCCTCTGTTTTCATCTTTAGTCCACAACCACCTGCACACTTCAACAGATATTAGTCCTATACTACAAACTAAAACTCAATGAAAATTAAAAACAAAATCATTGGGTTTCCTCCCAAGCATCACTTGATTTAACATCGCGGCACAACTTGGTTGATTTAGCTACTAAAAATTCACCAAACTAACCCGTGGGTTGCCTGCCATGTAGCATCTAATTTAACATCGCGACACGACTCAGGTATCTTGATTACTCAGGCTTCATCAAGATACACATCACACACCACCTTGACCTCTTCAACATTTTTGAGGTATTGTTTCACCCTTTGGTCATTCACTTTAAATCTCTTGCCATTGTTATTCTCAAGCTTAATGGCACCATAAGGGAAAACCTTCACCCCTTGATACGGCCCCATCCATCTTGACTTCATCTTGATAGGAAACAAGAGAAGCTTAGAATCAAAGAACAGAACCATATTACCAGCAGTGAACTCTCTTTTCTCGATCTTTTGGTCATGGTACAACTTCATCTATTCTTTGTACAAAGTTTAACTCTCGTATGATTTAAGATGGAACTCATCCATCTCATTCAACTACTCAAGTCTCAACTTTACCGCATTATTCTATGCCAGATTCAACCTCTTGAGTGCCACAACGCCTTATGCACAAGTTCAAAAGGCAGGTGACATGCTTTGCCAAACATGAGCTGATATGGAGAAGCACTAATAACAGTCTTAAATTCTGTCCAATAAGCCCATAACGCATTGTCTAACTTTCTAGTGCAGTTCATTCTATTGGCATTCACAGTCTTCGGCAAGATGGACTTGATCTCCCAAATGGAGATCTTTACTTGCCTCCTTGACTAGGGATGGTAAATTTTTTCCACCTTATGCTTCACACCATATTTCTCAAGAAGGGCCTTGAACTAACAATTACAAAAGTAAGAACCTCTATCACTGATGATGGCTCTTGACGTACCAAATCTGGATAATATATTCCTCCTCAGAAATGTTTTCACACTCTTTCCTTTATTATTTGAAAGTATAATTGCATCCACCCATTTTGAGACATAGTCAACAACAACCAAGATGTAATTTATACCATATGAGCTAAGAAATAGGCCCATTAAATCAATACCCCACACATCAAACATCTCAATCTCTCGAATTGGGGTCAATAGTAGCTCATGCCTTTGTGAGATGTTCCCTTATTTTTGGCATTGGTCATAAAATCTTGCTTAGTCATGAGCATCATGATGAATGGTGGGCCAATTAAACCCACATTACAAAATCTTATAAGCCATCTTAATACCACTATAATGACCCCTCCCCCCCTCCCCCCCACAAACTAGGGATGAGTGACATGCTTCTTGAATACTCATCATTTAAACCTCTGGGACACATATATGAACAATTCCATCCATAAAAATCCAAAATAAGTATGGCTCATCCCAGAAAAACTTTCGCACATAAAAGAAACTTCTTACACTGCTGAAAGGATAAGTCCTCAGGCAGCACATCACTTACCAAATAATTGGCGAAATCCGCTAACCATGGAATCAAGTCATGTGATGTAACCAATACCTGCTCGTCTGGAAAAGTATCATCAATATCAAGCTCATCTTTTAACTTTAGCATTGCCTCTTCTTCAAGTCATGAAAAGTTAATAGTCACTTGATTTTTGGTCCCCTTTTGATCCTTGACCTTAAAGTCAATTTCTTGTAACAGAAGTACCCAACAAATCAATCTAGGCTTTCCATCCTTTTTTGCAATAAGATACCTAAGAGTTGTGTGGTCAGTATGCACAATCATTTTTATGCCAAGCAAATAAGGTTGAAATTTCTCAAATGCACAACCCACAACAAGCAACTCGTGTTCCATTACGGTATAATTTTTCTAAGTTGGGTTAAGTGCTTTGCTAGCATAATAGATCGGATGAAGTATGTTTTAACCCTTTTGGACTAGGGCACCTCCTAACACCACTCCACTAGCATCGTGCATAACCTTAAAAGTCATGGACCAATTAGGTGACACAATTATAAGGGCCAATGTCAATTTCTCCTTAAGGAAATCAAATGCCTTTAGACCCACATCATCAAAAATGAACATCACCTTCTTCTCCAACAATTTACACAAAGAATGTGCAATTTTAAAGTATTCTTTGATGAGCTATAAAATCCAGCATGACCCTAAAAGCTTCGAATACCCTTCATGGAAACTGGTGGAAGCAATTTTTTAATCACCTAAATCTTCGCCTTGTCAACCTCGATCCCCTTCTTTGAAATCTTGTGACCGAACACTATACTTTTTTTTTACTATGAAGTGGCACTTTTTCTTTGCACCTTCGCAAAATACTAACCAGATCGGCCAAGGAATCTTTAAAAGAGTCACCAACTACCAAAAAATCATCCATAAATACCTCGGTAGTGTCCTCCACCATGTCTAAGAAGATAGACATCATGGAACACTAAAAGGTTGTTGGCGCATTAAATAATCCAAAATGCATCCTCTTGAAAGCAAACATCCTATATAGAAAAGTGAAAGTGGTTTTCTCATTGTCTTTGGAGAAATCAAAATCTAATTATATCCCAACTAACCATCGAGTAAACAATACAATCCTCTGCCAGCAAATGATCTAACATCTGATCCATAAAGGTCATTAAAAATGATATTTTTTTAGTCCACACATTCAGCTTCCTATAATCTATGCACACCCACCAAGCGATGACCGATCTCATCAAAATAAGTTCATTTTTTGCATTTGGAACCATAGTGATTCAACCCTTCTTTGGTACACATCGAACCGAGCTCACCCATTTGTTGTCTGTAATAGGGTAAAACACCCCTGCATCTAACAACTTGATGATCTCCTTCTTGACTATCTGTTTCATAGGTGGATTAAGCCTACTTTGATGCTCAATATTAGGAATAAAATCTGGTTGGAGTTGGATTTTATGAGTGCAAATTCCACGAGGAATACCAAGAATGTTAGAAATGGACCATCCAATGTCCCTCTTAAACTTATGCAAAACTGATAATAGAGCCTCAACTTGCCATTCGACCAAGTCTACTGCTATAATGACGGTCAAAGTATTGTTGGCTCCCAAGAAAGCATAGCAAAGATGGGATGGGAGAGCTTTGAGCTCCAAGATAGGAGGCTCCTTCATAGAAGGTTTGGCTAGTGGAGTTTCCGTATTCTTCAAGTCCAAGTCCAACTTTTTTGGTGTATAAGAGTAGGTACCTAAACCAGCAAGTGCACGCACCATCTCATCATACTCATGAATATCATCACCCTCAAAATTCATGATCACTGCCGATAGTGCTTTAACAACAAGACTCTCTTTAATAGAGGATATCAAGGACTCTTCATCAACTATATCAATAATTGAGACCACACGTATGTTTTTTGGTTGCTTCATAGATTGGCAAACATTAAAAGTCACTTCTTCATTGTTCAGCCAAAACTTCATGACTAGTTTCCATATCAATTAATGGTTGTCCAGTTGCAAGGAATGGTCTCCCCAAGATTATACGAACCAAAAAATCCACTTTATAATTGAGGATGATAAAATTAGCTAGAAAGATGAATGATTCAACTCTCACCAACACATCATACAAAACTCCCACAGGCTTCTTATAGTGAGATCCGCCATAAAAAGTCTAACCAAAGTTGGTTTGAGAACTCCTAACCCTAACTATCTAAAAGCCCTAATGGTACATAGAATCATGAATACTCCAAGATTTTCCTATTTTTGCACAAAAGATCGAGAAGCTATTGCACTACATAGTGTAAATTATCAAAACTCATGGTCCTCTTCTTTGTCATAAGATCCTTCATAAACTTTGTATAGCCAGGAATTTGCTCAAGTGACTCAACTAAAGGGATGTTCATAGATAATTGCTTCATCATCAAGATAAACTTCTGATACTTCCCTTCTTCGACTCTCTTCATCAATCTTTATGGAATAGGTGGAGGAGGTCGTAGAATGGGAGTCAAAATTTCTGGGACCTTCTTTTCCTTCCCCTTTTAGCCTTAGCCTACTTTTCAGTAACTAGAGACAGCTTATCATATGCCATTTTCTCAGCAACTTAATTCTCTAATTTGGCTTCCTTTTCAACATCAATCATCACTAGCTCAGCTTTATCATCAACATCTACTCGCATAGGAGGGTTGGTAGTAGTCTTGCTCTTCTAATGATCACAGCCATGCAATGACTATTATTTTTTAGATTCTGGATAGTATTACTTGGAAGTGTACCTTTCTGACATTGGTTCAAATATTCAAAAAATTGACCAAACTTCTACTTAAGCTGCTTAATAGCGGTAGAATGTGACTCCACTTTTTGAATTATCCCCAAAATATCTACTTGAATCTCCTTAAGGATGTCATCAGTTTTCTCTACCCCTTTTAACACTTTGGCAAGCATCTCTTCCACCCTAGAATTACTCGATTCAACATCACAACCACTATGTGTAATTTATAAGCCACTTCTGCCATACTTGTAACCATCATTCCTCTTTCAATCACAATCTCTACCTCTCCTACTATCTCTTTACCCTAATCGATTATAGTTATTATCCTTGTAATAATTTTAAACTTGATTTTCTTGACCAGAGCGCCAAGTGTCTTGATTAGACCCTTTTCCTATAGCTCAGAAACCCACCACCTAATCATCAAAATATTTTGCCTCCTCTTCAAAATCAGAGTCATCATGTCTAGATGTTTTACATTGAGAACCGACTGCATTTACCTTTTGTGCACCCACTCATGTGAGCTACTTTTCAATTAAGCTCAACTCGGTTCTCATCTGAGCTACTTCTTAAGCAATTTCCTCATCTATCCTTCACTCCCCTATGAATGCTCCTATCGTATAAGTTCCTGTGAGAACGTCAGAATCCCATGTGTGCCAACACCTATTGGTTGGGGTGGTTCTATCCAGTATCACTGAATCCTACTCTAAAGTTAGACTCATAAATTCACCTCCTATTACAGTGTCAGCTATAGCCTTGTTGTTAGCATTTAAAGATCTATAGAAAATTTCAAGCAAACTATGATTAGGTATTCTGTGATTTGGGACTTATTGAAGCCTCTTCTTAAACCTCAACCATGTCTCATACAGTGCCTCCAAATGTAGTTGTATAAAGTTGTAAATCTCATCTTTCAACTGCAACATTCTGGATAGTGGGAAAAATCTCTCTAAGAATTGCGTTTTCAACTCTCGCTAGGTAGTTATTGATCTGTATGGCAACTTTGTCAACCATAGAGTAGATTCATCAGCCAATAAGAAAGGAAACAATTATATTCTAATAGCATCTTGGTTTAACACCAGGTATCTTGTAGGATTTGTAGAAACCTACAAAGTTTGTTATATGTAAGTTTACATCAGATGTGGCAAGGACAGTGAAAGCTCCTTCCAAGTTCGACAATTGTATCTTGACAATAGTGATGTCAAACTTAGTTCCAACTGGAAGTGGGGGGTGGAATAATAACACATGTTTCACCTGCATCATCCAATTTAGCAACATCATTTTCATCATCAAAATGGGGGACATTATTACGGGGACACTCATGTTCCTTCTTTACATTTGTTGTTCATCTAATATAGCCCGACGAGTTGCCTCATCTTATCTAGTTGTTTACTGTCTAAGCTCTTCCTTTATAGCCTCTTCCTCAGCTAACATTCAAGTTGTGGCTTGATCCAGGGTCTCGTGATCTCCTTGATCATGAACTCCTTAATTGTGAACTCTTTGATCATCCATTCTCCTCAAATTTTCCAGTGTTCTTTCAATTTCAAGATCAAGTGGACTTAGGGGATTTCCTTGACTCCAAGTGTTGGGAATGCACTGGTGTGCACCGTAAAAATAATAGAAAAAAAATAAAATCAAGAAACCAACAGTTAACTAAACACAATCTATCTAATCCTAAACTGTATTCCCTAGTAACAACGCCAAAATTTGATGATGCCCAAATTACACTTTCCAATAAGATATAAAGAAGTTGTTGTCAAATATAGAATCTAACAAATGTTGGGGTTGATCCATCAGTGAATAGTCTAGAAGCTTGGTCGATGTAGTTATCTAAGCAGTTATTGAATTATTTCTGAAAAGTAAGGGGGTTAAAAGTAGTGATTTATCAAGTAACAGTTGTGAATTTCTTCAAGTTGTAATCAATAATGGTGAGACACTAAGACTTGTTCCCCGTGATTTCATAACTCTGTAGGTTCTCTATACTGGGGATCTATCCCGATGGTTAGCATGTAGAATTGACAAGTTAAGTTCACCTAAATGACTATCCAGCACCTACTAGATGTCTATCCTCAATTACTAATCCATGTCTCATGAGCTTTACAATCTAACTCTTATCATGGATCCTAGATTATCTTTCCCATGTCCACAGCTCAAGTTATTATGTGAAGGTTCGTAGCTCCAAGTCTCTGTTGTTTATTTCTTTTTTCCATCCGTTACCCCCTCGTCCAAGGCAAGTAAGAATAAGGCGAGTTCTAATGTGGTACACTATTAGAAATCAATCAATACGAAAGGAATAACAATACATGCATAAACATCATTAAAGAATCACTGTGTACTGCAAACTCTACTTCTTTAATCCATCATGGTTGCCACAACCCTAGTTGTGGGGTTTATCTACTCATAGTTGTAAGATCACAATAGTAATTTTTTAAACAAAACATATTTATGCACTTACAAGAAGAAAAATAAAATTGCAACTCTCAACTATGAATTAATCTCTCAAAGTATGTGTTTATAACTCTCAAGAACAAGTATATGGACTCAAAATATGTAATAGTACGTAGACTGGAATGTAAAATCTAATAGGAGTATTTATAGATATAAAAGAAATCATATCCTAAACTGTTTAGGAGAATAATGTCGGTAGTAGCAACAAGTAGTTGAGTCATATGATGACTCATTGTGTGTATCTGTGGCTTGTTGGTTGGTTTCTTACTAGCTGGTGATGCCTCTTCGCGATGACCCATAGGGACTCCTGATGGATCGTTGTGTCAATCGTCGCCACTAGAGCCAATCTTGTGGACTTTCAGGACTTTGGATTTTCTTGCTCAGGAAGAGTCATGTAACAACTTATCCCCTCTCTTGATGGCTTGTAGGGAGTGCTCATAGACACTAACATCAATTTGCACGTCTGCGGGATTTTTGGAACATTTCTTTAGGACGAGTCAAGTGATGACTCATCACCTATCCCGAAAATTTGTACCATGGACCATAGCCAACACCTTGAGTTGTAACTTTTTAGGACTTTGGACACTCTCTTCATGACGGTCTATGCCACAACTCATAGCGTGACCCAATGAGTCATGGCCAGGTACCAGATGCCAATACTTAGCTAATTTCAGTTCTTTTTCATTAGTTTACTACCAGGACCTGTTTTCTTGCAAAATACTTAAACAAACACATCATATACAAAAATACGCCTAAGTTCTTTAAAGGATGTGTTGACTCCAACCTTATTCTCAATTGGGAAAAATATCATTTCATGATAAAAGAAGGCATCGTGTTAAGCTATAAGATTATGGAAAAAGAGATTAGGATAACAACACAAATAGTGGAAGACTTTAAAATAAGAAGATTAGAAAGGGGGATGGAATTAATTCTTAAAAGAGAAGAAACAAGCTCAAATATTAGATACTTGAAACCTTGTTTAACAGTAAAAGAAGTAGTGAATCAATTAAGAAGAAGAAGAATAGGAGGGAGGGAACTCAAACATGAAATCTTACTATTTGAAGAAATCCAAGCTATGGTTAAAGGTAGAACAAAAAGGGAATAACCCTAAAGAGAACCTAAAAAGGTTTACACAAGCGACAAGGCTGCTACTATTAATAGTAAATAGAACTTAGTTACAAAGAAGAAAAAGAACCCCCTTTATATAGAATCCTCGAAGGGGCTGGTCAAAGACTAATTAAATGAAAATTACATTTTCTAGGGGCATAGAAGACTACCACACACATAGTCCTATGAAGTCAACATAGAATAAAACAACTATTAAATATATGTTCAAGAAACTAGTAAAAAGAACACTAATTTTGGGCTACAATATTTCTCTCTATTTGGGAAAAATTTGGGTCCCCATTCCATCTCATCTTGGACTTTAACTTTGGCCTCCAAAAGATATAGGACCTACGCAAAAATATCTTAAGCGGGTTGGTGCTCTTTATCCATCACGAAACATCTTTTAATTACTAATTACAACCCATTTGAGCTTGTCTTGAAATCCCTTATTTGATGATCTTCCATGGATGCTATCATTCTCCCCTTCTTAATGAAGATTCATCCTTGAATCTTGAAATTTACTTTATATGCTCCTTCAATGGAATTGAGCCTCTATAGTTGCTATCACTCCCCTAATTAAAGAATATTTTTTCTCAAATCTTGACCAATCCCTACAACCAACATGATAATCACAATTAGTAGAAGGTAATAAAAGAAAGTGGAACAAATATGTGGTAAAAATAACACCAAGTAGAGACCATGCTACCACTTAACCCATTTAGTTTTTTCATGGTCAAATACCCCTTTTAAATTTTCATGCTCTATATCATCTATAAAAATAATGTAATTACCTATATAAGCAGTAAAAAAAACAATTCATAAGCTATTTACACAATAGAGGGTCATTAGCTAGACCAAAAGCATTTGAATACCAAAAAAATATACCATATTTTCTCTTGCTTAACAACTTAACCTCATCATTAGATATACCATAGTCAAGATATGGATCAAAAAAAAATTTTTTGAAACGTGGCTTGGATTGAACCTTCAAAAAAGGATCTTCAGAACAAAACAAAAATACTATGAATTCATTGATGTCCTAAAAACATAAGGGATTAGAGAACACTTTAAAGCCTTACTGTAGCAACCCTCTCGGGAGGAAGCTATTTCTAAAATAAAAGATAATATGATACTGGAGGCATTTAAAATATCTTAACTTAAAACATATTAAGCAAAATCTAGTGGCAGATTAGGCCCGTTCAAAAGAGTTAAAAGTACAAATGTTTCCTATTTAGTAATTCATAGTATTTGAGTTTAATCAAAGTATGTGTTTCAATTTATGGCAGAGGAACCTTTCAAAACAAATCAGCAAGTTCCTTACGAAATTCTATTTATCATTTCACACCGCTACCGACTCAAGTTATGAATAATTACTAAACTCTCAAGTATCAAAAGATGGCAGGTTTAATATTTATACACAATTACAAAGCCAAATATGAATTTAGTAAATTACAAAACTCCAGTTTACACATCCTAAAGTAGCCAACCCAGTTACCAAATTTAATACACAAACCAGCGTGAAAATTACATATATATGAGTATCTCATGGATCATATACAAGTCCCAAAAATTTCTACAAAGTATAGATTCCTATATACAAATGTGATCTTCATTAAAGTTTCAAAAATCCTACTTTCAATGGCCATCTTCAAGCATCCTCCCGAAGATCCCCTATAGTAGAAACAACTATCGCTAAGCATAAAGCCTAGTGGTGTATAAACATTGGGCTCGGAGCCATTAGATTCTTTGATTCCCTCCCAAGTAATCGCAGTTCAATTGCAAAACAAATGTATCAAAAGTATCAACTCGATATTTAAAGGCTCAAGTATCAAGAAAGCCCAAAAACTAGTTCACAAGAGGTCAAATAACAAGCTTTGCCCAATATGTACATCATGTCGTCACCCCAAGCATAATCAAATATCAAGAAGGACTGAAATCCTGTGTCAAAAAGGGTCGGAGCCCTGTATCAAGAAGGGTTGAAACCCAATAATCAAGAGAATCAAGAACCATTTAAAAATGGCTTTCTAGGTCGTACTTAAAATGAACAACTTCCATAACTAAGAAGAACCAAAAATTCATAGTCAAGATGGCAAAAGATCCGAATCAAGAAGCATGCCAATAGTGACAAAGTCACAGCCACAAGAAGGACAAAGTCCAAACAAGGATTCCAAGTGATCAAGCAATCCGTACAAGTGGGCGAGTTAAATACATGTCTTGAAAGACTCCAAGGATACCAAAACGATAATACAAGGTGACAAGAAGGTACTACTAAAAAAAGGCAAAATAATGTCGGACAAAAAAGCGACGGACAGCGTCGCTCAAAAAAAAGACGAAAAAAGTGACGTTGTCCGTCGCTTTCTTAATTTATTTTTAATTTTTATTTATTTTTTATTAAAATCGACGGACTACGTCTCAATGTTTGTCACTTTTTTTGAGGATTATTTTGTGAAATAATTAATAAACAATTTATAATTTTTTTATAAATGCGATAGATAGCATCGCTATTATTTAAAAAAAAAACTAATTTTAGAAAAGCGACGTTGTTCTTCATTTTTTAATTTAATTTTTATTTTTATTTATTTTTATTAAAATCGACTGACAACATTGCTATTATTTTTTAAGAAAAATAAAATTAATTTTAGAAAAGCAACGTTGTCCGTGGCTTTTTTAATTTTCTTTATTTTTTAGTTAAAGCTACGGACAGGGTCGATTTTGTTAAAAATAAATAAAAATTAATTTTATAAAAACGACACTGTCCTTCAATTATTTACATTTTTAATTTATTAATATATAAATGATTTTTATATTTTAAAAAATTAAATTATATATATTTTTTTTTTAAAAATCGAGGGACATATTTGATTTTGTCCGTCACTTTTTAGTCAAATTTTTAGTCAATATTTATTAGGGAAACACTCAAAATTTCTCCTCACTTTCTCTTTTCCTTTCTCCCTCCCCTCAGCCTCGTCTCTCTCTCTCTCTCTCTCTCTCTCTCTCTCTCTCTCTCTCTCTCTCTCTTTTCCTCTCTCCTCTCTTCTCCACCTACTGCTCCCACGTTTTTTCCTACAACCGTCGCCGCCCTGGTAAGTCTCCTCTCCTCTCATCTTAAAAAATTTTCCTCTAAACTAGCAACCTAACATAAATATATTATAAAAAAATACAAACTTTATAAACTAACATGATACACAATATACAATATTGTTCACTTAATCATTTGATCTTTACAGGGAAGTTAATGGTTACACTTGTGAGTTTTAATTTTGATTCACTTGTCTATACAATATTACTTTAGAGGAAAAATTTAAGAAGCCTACTAAGTGTTGGATAAAATGTCACATAGCGATGTGCTTTAGTTCAATTAACCAAAATATTAGTTTAGATTGTTGTATAGATTTCAACACTTGTATACTTTAACACTTGTGTATATTGTTGTATAGATTTTTAGGTAAATGGATTAATGTTGAATTGTAACTCCGACTTTTCCTTCTTCTTCTCTTCAACTCCGGCCAAACAAAGGTAAATTAATTTTCCTCTAATTTGTTGTATTTGATCATGAATTATAAATGTACATTGTAGTATTGTGAATCTCACTTGGATATGGTCTTGTTTGAAATTTATGGTGTGAGAGGGACATGCGACGCATCTACTTATTTGATTGAATTGTTTGAGTTGTACTAGCTATTAATAGTTGGAATACTTGTTTGACTTGTGAATTAGTGAATAATTGAAATTTTGAAATTTTTGTTGTGATTATGTGGTGTGAGAGGGACATGCGACGCCTCTACTTATTTAATTGTTTGAATTGTACTAGAATTTAATTAGTGAAGAAATCATGACTTTGTATTGACATGGAATTAGTGAAGTAGTGACTTAAAATTGTGAAGTGTTTGATGAATTAAAATTTTGAACTATTGACTTAAAAATATAAACTAGTGACTTAAAAAATGCTAACTAGTGACTTAATAAATATGAAGTGTTTACTGAAATTAAAGTTGTGGACTAGTGACTTGGAAATATTAACTAATGACTTAAAATGTAGTAGTGACTTGAAAATGTTAACTAGTGACTTAAAAAATGTTTAGTAAATTGAAATTGTGAACTAGTGACTTAAAAAATGTTAAGTGTTTAGTGAATTGAAATTGTGAACTAGTAACTTAAAAAATATTAAGTGTATAGTGACTTGAAATAGTGAAGAAGTGACTTTGTATTGACTTGAAATTAGTGAAGTATTGCTTAAAATTGTGAAGTGTTTAGTGAATTCAAATTATGAACTGTTGACTTGAAAATGTTAACTAGCGACATAAAAAATGCTAACTAGTGACTTAATAAATATGAAGTGTTTAGTGAAATTGAAGTTGTGGACTAGTGATTGTTGAAGTTGTGAACTATTGACTTGGAAATGTTAACTAATGACTTAAAATTGTGAATTATTGACTTGAAAATGTTAACTAATGACTTAAAACGTTAAGTAGTGGCTTGAAAATTTTATCTAGTGACTTAAAAAATGTTAGTGTTTAGTGAATTGAAATTGTGAACTAGTGACTTAAAAAATGTCTAGTGTTTAATGAATTAAAATTGTGAATTAGTAATTTAAAAAATGTTAAGTGCTTAGTGACTTGAAATAGTGAAGAAGTGACTTTGTATTGACTTGGAATTAGTGAACTAGTGCTCAAAATTGTGAAGTGTTTAGTTGATTGAAATTGTGAACTATTGACTTGAAAATGTTAACTAGTGACTTAAAAAATATGAAGTGTTTAGTGAGTTAAAGTTGTGGATTAGTGACTTAGAAATATTAACTAGTGAATTAAAATTGTGACTTGAAATATTTAAGTAATGAATTGAGAATGTTAAGTAGTGACTTGAAATAGTAAAATGTATAGTGAATTGAAGTTGTGGACTAGTGATTGTTGAAGTTGTGAACTATTGACTTGGAAATGTTAACTAGTGACTTAAAAAATGTTAACTAGTGACTTAAAAATTGTAAAGAAGTGACTTGAAAATGTTAACTAGTCACTTGAAATATTTAAGTAATGAATTGAGAATGTTAAGTAGTGACTTAAACTAGTAAAGTGCATAGTGAATTGAAGTTGTGGACTAGTGATTGTGGAAAATGTTAAGTAGTGACTTGAAAATGTTAACTAGTGACTTAGAAAATTTTAAAGTGCTTAGTGAATTGAAATTGTGAACTAGTAACAGAAAAAATATTAAGTGTTTAGTGACTTGAAATAGTGAAGAAGTGACTTGGTTTTGACTTGAAATTAGTGAAGTAATGCTTAAAATTGTTAAGTGTTTAGTGAATTCAAATTATGAACTATTGACTTGATGTTAACTAGTGACTTAAAAAATGCTAACTAGTGACTTAATAAATATGAAGTGTTTAGTGAAATTGAAGTTGTGAACTAGGGATTGTTGAAGTTTTGAACTATTGACTTAGAAATGTTAACTAATGGATTAAAATGTTAAGTAGTGGCTTGAAAATTTTATCTAGTGACTTAAAAAATGTTTGTGTTTAGTGAATTGAAATTGTGAACTAGTCACTTAAAAAATATTAAATATTTAGTGACTTAAAATAGTAAAGAAGTTACTTTGTATTGACTTGGAATTAGGGAACTAGTGCTTAAAATTGTGAAGTGTTTAGTGGATTGAAATTATGAACTATTGACTTGAAAATATTAACTAGTGACTTAAAAAATATGAAGTGTTTAGTGAGTTAAAGTGGTGGATTAGTGGCTTAGAAATATTAACTAGTGAATAAAAATTGTGACTTGAAATATTTATGTAATGAATTGAGAATTTTATGAATTGAGAATGCTAAGTAGTGACTTGAAATGGTAAAGTGTACAGTGAATTGAAGTTGTGGACTAGTGATTGTTGAAGTTGAGAACTATTGACTTGGAAATGTTAACTAATGACTTAAAATTGTGAACTATTGACTTGAAAATGTTAACTAGTGTCTTAAAATTATAAAGTAGTGACTTGGAAATGTTAACTAGTCACTTGAAATATTTATGTAATGAATTGAGAATGTTTAAGTAGTGACTTAAAATAGAAAATTATATTGGAATTGAAGTTGTGGACTAGTGATTGTGGAAAATGTTAAGTATTAACTTGAAAATGTCGACTAGTGAGTTAGAATTTGTTAAGTGTTTAGTGAATTGAAATTGTGAACTAGTAACTTAAAAAATGTTAAAGTGTTTAGTGAATTGAAATTGTGAACTTGTAACTTAAAAAATGTTAAGTGTTTAGTGACTTGAAATAGTGAAGAAGTGACTTTGTATCAACTTGAAATTAAAGAAGTAGTGACTTAAAATTGTGAAGTTTTTAGTGAATTCAAATTGTGAACTATTGACTTGAAAATGTTAACTAGTGACTTAAGAAATGCTAACTAGTGACTTAATAAATATGAAGTGTTTAGTGAATTTAAAGTTGTGGACTAGTGATTGTTGAAGTTGTGAACTATTGACTTGGAAATGTTAACTAATGACTTAAAATTGTGAATTATTGACTTGAAAATGTTAACTAATGATTTAAAATATTAAGTAGTGGCTTGAAAATGTTATCTAGTGACTTAAAAAATGTTAGTGTTTAGTGAATTGAAATTGTGAACTAGTAACTTAAAAAATGTTAAATTTTTTAGTGACCTGAAATAGTGAAGAAGTAACTTTGTATTAACTTAAAATTGTGAAGTGTTTAGTGAATTCAAATTGTGAATTATTGACTTGAAAATGTTAACTAGTGACTTAAAAAATGCTAATTGGCGACTTAATAAATATGAAGTGTTTAGTGAAATCAAAGTTGTGTACTAGTGATTGTTGAAGTTGTGAACTATTGACTTGGAAATATTAACTAATGACTTAAAATTGTGAACTATTGACTTGGAAATATTAATTAATGACTAAAAATGTTTAGTGGCTTGAAAATGTAATCTAATGATTTAAAAACTATTAGTGTTTAGTGAATTGAAATTGTGAACTTGTGACTTAAAAAATGTCTAGTGTTTAGTGAATTGAAATTGTGAACTAATAACTTAAAAAATGGTAAGTGTTTAGTGACTTGAAATAGTGAAGAAGTGACTTTGTATTGACTTGGAATTAGTGAAGTAGTGCTTAAAATTGTGAAGTCTATAGTGAATTGAAATTGTGAACTATTGACTTGAAAATGTTAACTAGTGACTTTAAATTGTGGACTAGTGAATTAAAAAATATGAAGTTTTTAGTGAGATAAAGTTGTGAATTAGTGACTAGGAAATATTAACTAGTGAATTAAAATTGTGATTTGAAATATTTCAGTAATGAATTGAGAATGTTAATAGTGACTTGAAATAGTAAAGTATATTGTGAATTGAAGTTGTAGACTAGTGATTGTTGAATTTGTGGATTATTTACTTGGAAATGCTAACTAATGACTTGAAATTATGAACTATTGACTTGGAGATATTAACTAGTGACTTAAAAATTGTAAAGTAGTGACTTGAAATATTTAAGTAAGGAATTGAAAATGTCAAGTAGTGACTTAAAATAGTGAGTGTGTAGTGAATTGAAGTTGTGGACTAGTGATTGTGAAAAATGTTAAGTAGTAACTTGAAAATGTTAACTAGTGACATAGAAAATGTTAAGTATTTAGTGAATTGAAATTTTGAACTAGTGACTTAAAAAATATTAAGTGTTTAGTGAATTGAATTGTGAACTAGTAACTTCAAAAATGTTAAGTGCTTAGTGACTTGAAATAGTGAAGAAGTGACTTTGTATTGACTTGAAATTAGTAAAGTAGTGACTTAATATTGTGAAGTGGTTATTGAATTCAAATTGTGAACTGTTGACTTGAAAATGTTAACTAGTGACTTAAAAAATACTAACTAGTGACTGAATAAATATGAAGTGTTTAGTGAATTGAAGTTGTGGACTAGTGATTGTTGAAGTTGTGAACTATTGACTTGGAAATGTTAACTAATGACTTAAAATTGTGAACTATTGACTTGAAAATGTTAACTAATGACTTAAAATTGTAAACTATTGAATTGAAAATGTCAACTAGTAAAAAAATGCTAACTAGTGACTTTAAAATTGTGAAGTAGTGACTTGAAATAGTTAAGTAGTGACTTTAATGAATCTTGCTAATTTATGATTGAATATCTATATTTTTATAGATGGATCATCATTTGTGGATATATTATATGGATTATGAAACTGGTGGGTATTTAAAACCCGAATATCTTAGTGGTGCTAGAGGTTTTATCGATCATGCAATGTCACTAGACATATTGAGTGACGAGGAGTTAGTTGGGGCTACTCCTTAGTGTTGTTGTATTTGATGCTTCTAGATACTTTTTAGACATTCTTGAACTTAATTTTTAACTTTTGGAAAATCTTTAGGATTGTTTAAGTGTTTTGGATGATGTTGGATTAATTTTTTAAGTGTTTTGGATGTTGGATTGATTGTTTAAGTGTTGTTGATTTGGATTGCTTAAGTGTTTTGATAATGTAGTGTATTATGTGTTATATGATTGTTTTAGCAGTAATGTATGTTGCTTGGGATTTTATATATATTGAATTACATTTTCATTTGGCAGGTGGGATGCAGAAAATGCAAAAAAGTGACAGAGAGGGTCGCTTTTGTCCTTCGCTTTTCTAAATTATCTTTTTTCAAAAAACGATGCAGTCCGTCGCTTTTTTTCTTCATTCTGAAGAACACAACGTCGCTTTTTCTGGATTTCTTTTCAAAAAGAGACGCTGTCTGTCGCTTTGTTTGAAAAAAATTAAAAAAATTCTTCCAAAATTGACGCTGTCCGTCATTTTTTGTTCTTCATATGAAGAACAAAAAGCGACGAACAGTGTCGCTTTTGAGGAGAAAAATTAAAACTTTTTTTCTCCACAAAACGACGTTGTTCGTCGTAAGAAAAGCGATCCAGTCAGTTATTTTGAAAAAGCAACGAGCCTTTTTATGATGCAAGTGACTGCGTTGCTTTTCCTTCAATTTTGACCAAAAAAACGACGTTGTCCTTTGCTTTTGGCCGTCATTTTTTGGTCTTTTTTTAGTAGTGAGGTAACCAAGTACCAAGATAATATTTCAAATACTTTAGCAGTTAACAAGAGTATGAGTTCAAATTATACACAAACCTTAACCTTTTAGTATTTACTCAATCCAACCACACTTCAAGAGTCTAAGTCTCAGACCAAACAACGTATCAAGTTCCTCAGCTTGTACATGAGTATACACAACCTTGAACATACAATTAAGTATCCTTTTTAATTTCTAGTAACTCCATAATGTTGATATGAACCAATATTAGCATCAAAATTAAGCATAGTTTGTGCAAATTACACCTAATCATCAAAGCCGTAAATTCGGACAGCCCCACTGTTTCGTATTGTAACGTAGTTTTGAATAGGTAAACAACAAAAACAAACCGTATAGCCTTCATGAAAGTTTTAGGTATATGTCTTGGAGTTGCCAAGAGTCTAGAATCACTGAATACGTTTTATACAAAAAGATATCATCAAATTACTAGCAGTAGCGCATAAGAGGTTTCTAAATCGGAAAAGTAGACAGAACCTGTCCTCTCTTGCGTCCCCTATTTTGAATCCATAACAGCAAAGCAAGCTTTTTTCATAAGAATAAAATTTGTATTTCTTGGGGTTGCAAAGAGTCCAGAATCACTGAAATATACTTTTTGTACAGAAAGATATCATCAAATTACTAGCAGTATCACATAAGAGGTTTCTAAACCAGAAAACTGGACAAAACCTGTCCGCTCTTGCGTCCCCTATTTCAAGTTTATAACAGCAAAGCCAACTTTTTCTACAAAAATAAAATTGTAGAGCTACGTGTTACCTTTCCAAAACATATTTTTATACTTAAAACGGAGCTTTACACAACGAGATATGCTCGTCTCAAGTTAACCCATCAATAAGAGTATATGTTTGGTCTTCATTTCTCAACTTAATCCGAAACCGAACTACCAAATATGAATTCATGGTAAGAAATTATTCCACCAAGGAAATACCACAATATACCAAACCAAAAGCTCAACGAATATCTCAATAGCATGATAAATTGAAATCTCTTAAAACAAAGAGATCATGCCAAGAAAAGAAAGAAGGAGTTATATACCTTGAACTAGAACTTGAATAACTTGATGTAGATAATCAATTTTCTCTCGGTAGCCGAATATAGCAGTGAAATGATTTTCCACAATGTTTCCCTTTTTACACAAACATATATCTATATGGCAGCTGTACTTGCTTGATTTTTGTGAAGAAGAATAATTTGGCAAGTTATTAAAGATGATTTAGACATACAGCAGGCAACCACGTTGAAGAGTAACTTAGCTCACAATTGAATTCTATCTAATTAAATTCGGCTATTGTAATTATTTCTTCAAGCTACAGAAATGGAAGTTGGAACGATATGAATGATACATATCTCTATATATGCTTTGAGGTTATTGGCGGTGGAGTTGATTAAAATACAACAAGAAAAATAATTGACCACCCAACTTCACTTGGCTAATTAATTGTCATGAAAGGTCAAGTGTATTTTACATATACAATACACATATTGTTAAAGTGAATAAATTTCTCATGTATTAATTTTAGTTACTAAGCAGTGGTGGCATAAAATGACAAGGATAAGTGGCATTTAGAGTAACACACATAGATGTCATCTTTACCCACTTTCACGTGGAGTGGAAGTGGAAACATTAAAAATATTACTTTCCCGATATATATGTATTTGGGTATTGTATAAGTGCGTGGTAAAATAAATACAATTTTTTAAATACACTATAATTAATAGAAAATTATTTTGAATAAAATCTAACTCATATAATAATATTTTTTTAATATAATTAGACTTATTTTCTTCGTTAAAATATTAATTAATAATAAAATTCTTTTAAAATAAGCACATACACAAATGATCCATAACTAAATAATTTTTTTTATAAATATTTAAAATGTTTTAGAAAGCAATAAAAATATAACCTGTTACCAAATTCAAACATAAATCAAATATTTTCGAACACACTCAATATTAATAAAATCTCAAATCTAGGTTCGTAAGCCTACGACACAGAACAAAGGACTCCATTAACACCTGGGGTTTTACATCCTTCTGTAACACCCCGTATACTCCCAACCCTATGTGACGACATTGAACAATGGTTACTTCGGTGTCGAGATGCCATAAGTATGTATTTGGTAATGTTAATGATGAAAAAAATTGAAACTTTGGCTTCGTACATGTGATTAGCCCTTCATAAGAGGTGTTTTATGATTTTCGTGGAACATTCGTGGGGTTATAAATGAGGCTAAGAGGACCTCTAAACAAAGTATATTAAGGGTAAGAAGTAAGTTAAAGAATAGGACTTGAAGTATCTAACCAAATCCACGAAGAAAAGTCGAAAAACGGAATTTTTTGAAAAAATAAGTGTGGGCGTGCTAGAGGGCGTGCCACGCCGCTTTGGGCTAAAATTTTTAGTCCAGAGGCAGCAAGCTGGCGCGCCCATGGGCATGCCACACTGGTTTTGGCCACTTTTCAAAGTTGGAATTTTTCTTAAGTCCCAAGGGTACCCGGGGACGTACCGAGCCGATTTTTGCCACGTTTCTTCTACAACCATGAGAATATAAATGAAATGAGTGAAGTATTATATTGGTATGATAAAATTACTCGTGAAAAAATTTGGCATCAAAATGACGATTTTACCCTTATAGTCAAAATGAGCCATACATGGCTAGAATTGCTTGTTTTTGGAATTGAGGCTACGAGTATGAATTGAGTGAGTGGGAATATTGTCGTAACGTGTATGAAATTATTTGAACATGTAATGACCTTCCCGGTCATTTCCTTCGTTTTCGTGTGTTGTCAGTGTTTAGAGCTTTTCTATAACTGCCCCAAGTTATTTATGACTTGCTGGGACTGACAGTTCGATTCCCGGGCAGTTCGTTTGAGAATATTATTTAGACCGAGCACGTTATAAAATATTAAATTAAATTTGAATTTGGTAAAATGACATAGTTAATGACCTTTCGAAAATGTTTTTGAAATTTATACAATTCTTTAGTTATGATATATCTATACTATTTTATAATAGTTTTATAACCTATTAATAATTTACGTGGAGATAGTGAATTTAAATATGTTAAAATAATATTATTATTTTATGGAGGTTTTATTCGAAATAATTTTCTATTAATTATGGTATATTCAAAAAGTTGTATTTATTTTACCACGAACCTATGCAATACCCGAATATATATGTAACGGGATAAGATAAACAAATGATTAACACTTTCACCTCCACGTGGAAGTGGAGGAGAGGAACCACATGGATTATGTGTGACATGTGTTCATTATATGTGTATGGCAGCATAGTGGGTGATTAACCAAACTTAGCATTTATTGGTATTAGTAGTTAGTGGTAGGATTGGCCATTAATATATTTGTCGGCTAAGTGTGTTTTCCTTACAAAAAAAAGTACAACATATATATGTTCCAGTGCATAGGTCTTTTTCACATATATAGCTCCTGCCGATCTTCTTTGCACCATTAAAGAGATTTTTGAGGGAAAATATTTTGGTATCATATTTAATATCTGAAAGAAAAGATATAAATTATCTACATCAAGTTATTCAAGCTCAGAACTCACGTGGTTGATAGTATCGCGTCATTATATCGTAAGTTTTTCGGTTAATTTTAGCTTAAGTCGAGTATTCGAATTGTTATTTAGTGGTATTGTTGTTGGTGCTTATTTAGAGCTTAATATGAGCTCGGATTGGATAGCATCTGTTGTGACTATTGATCACAGAGTTATTTGGGACACTGTGACGGTTTCCATTTTACGATACCGCAAGCGGGCCCCACGTGGACTGTTCGGACATTTTTTTGAACTAATTCAATATGGGTATCAATAGTCATGTTTTGACATGTAGTTTATTATTTTGGTAGCTTGGCAGCAGTCAGAGGCTTCTCGAAAGGGGAAGACTCCTATTTAGCTGGCTTTAGCAGGCGTTCGGCGGCGTCCAGGTAGGCTAGGTTTACCTCCCTTTTGCACTTAGATTGGGCTTATGTGTGATATATGTATGCTATTGTGCTGGTATTGCGGGCTGATATTATAGACTTGGTGGTGGTGGTTTGCTATGATTTAGGCCTTCTAGGCCGGATAGGGCTATTCGGATATATTCCAGGCCCGTTATCCTCGTGGTACCCCACGGATGACCTATTTGGGGTCGGATAGTATTGTTGTTGTTGTTGCTAGTCTGGGAATGTTATTGTTGGACCTTAGTCTAGTCTTAGACAGACTTAGCCCAGACTTAGACAAGTATAACCAGACCTGGTTTTCGGGACCCGGTAGCGGGCCCCGTTACCCTTTTTGTCGACTTGTTGAAACTTTGACATCTTTGGGCTTAGATAAGCCCTATATGACTATTAGGGTTATGACGGGATTGAGTCACCCTGATTATACCCGGTTGGCCCGTCTAGCTTTGTTCGTCCCTGATAGCACCGTATTTGATTGGGGTCGGCTAGTTTGACTTAGAACGCTGAACCGCCTTTCCATGACTTGTAATGTGACTTTTATATACATATTTTTATAGTAGGTAGTTGACCTAGAAGTACCCCGAGATTGACTTATAGCATGTTGTAGAGTTAGCTTTTGTACCTATATAATAGTATTGACTTGGCACTAGGGCGTTCCCCGTTTATTTCATATGATATGACATTTGATTCTGTTCTGGTTACTGGCTATGATGAGTTCCGGTTCGAGTCCGGCTACTGATTCAGGTATGATGATTTTGGTTATTGACTATTGGGTGTTCCGGTTCGAGTCCGGCCCCGGATTGTGGTACACTATGAGTTCCGTTTCGAGTCCGGCCACTGATTATTATGAGTTCCGGTTCGAGTCCGGCAGCTGGTTATGATATGATTGGAGAGTTTTGGTACTGGGTACCGTGATTATGATGTTGTTGTTCTATGAGTTCCGGTTCGAGTCCGGCAGATATGATATATATATGTGGCCTCTTGTTATTACCCACTGCTTCCGGTTCGACTCCGGCGTCTGGCCTCTTGTTATTACCCATTGGTGCCGGTTCAAGCCCGGTGCACTCCTGTTGGTTATTGTGGTTACTGGATACTGATACAGCCTCGAGACACTGGTGACTATGCATTTACTTTTCTTGTGTGTCCCGCTGGTTTATGGGGGCCAGACTGGGTTATTGTTTTCTTCCGTGTGCCTATCGGGCTTATGGGGGCCCAGATAGGTTATGTTTGACTTGTGTGTTTACTTACGCATTTATTTACTCGTTATTATGTATCGCACTTATATTTTCCCTGAGCATATCTATACGCCTCGGCCGTTACTTATGTATCTATTACTTGTACCCCGGACTTAGCATGCCCCCTGCACTTTAGCTTGCTTATATTATATTAAGCTCAGTCGGCCGATGATGCCTACTGAGTACCCATTGCCCTGGTACTCATACTGCACTTCTGCATCTTTTTCCCCGATGCAGATCCAGGCACCAGTCGACGGTTTTGACGTGACTCTTTTCTCAGCACTGATTTCGGAGCAGGGTGAGCTTACTGACGTCCGAGGCAGATCCTTCTCCATCCTCTACTGTATAGTCTTTTGCTCTCAAGACTATTGTACTTATTATACATGTTTGGTTTCTGTCTTGTATTTTGGGTATGTTAGTAGTGGCTCATGTACTGACCCCACCAGGTCTTGGGAGGGGTTCTGTACTTTATATACGTTGTCCTCTTCCTTCTCAGTCTTAGCATGTTTATAAATATGGTTATGGTTACTTCCACTTCTTCTCTGTTTTATGAGATTCCGCCCGTTAGCCCGTCGCTTGTTGCTCCGGACTAGGGTTTGGCTTGCCTATTGGTGGGTTACGATAGGCGCCATCATGACCCAAATATTGGGTCGTGACAGCTTGGTATCAGAGCCTAGGTTGTCTAGGTAGTGTCGGTACATGGGCCAATGTTTAGTAGAGTCCTGTGGATCGGTGCGGGGACGCCTGTATCCTATCTTCGGGAGGCTACGGAGCATTCTTAGGGGAGTCTCTTATTTTCTTGCCTCATGTCCGTGCGTTGAGTCTATGTTGGTTTCTGATTTTCATTTTGTTCACTCTTTATGCAGATGGTTAGGACGCAGGGTGCGAGACCCGAGGGTCAGGACCCCGAGCCTACAGTAAGGGCTCCTGTTAGGGGCCGAGGTCGACCCAGAGGTCGGGGGCAGGGCAGAGCAGCAGCCCCAGGCCGAGATCATGCTAGGGATCAGTTACCCGATCCCGTTATAGCTCCAGATGTTCCGCCTCCACAGCAGCCGGTGGGCCAGGGAGCAGCCCAGGCTCCACCTGGATTTATAGATGCTTCTTTGCTCCGAGGTACATTACTTCAGTTGTTGGGGCTAGTTGGAGGTCCGTCAGCCGAGGGAGCCCAACCAGCAGTACAGGGAGTTGGTGTTGGGGCGCAGCCTGCAGCTGCAGCACCCAGAGTTGAGATTCCGCCAGCACCGGTAGCTCCACAGCCAGTTATAGATCAGCCTGCTATGTCTGTCGATGAGCAGAAGATGTTGGGGCGTTTCTTGAGGTTGACTCCACCGAGATTTGCTGGTACTCCGGGTGAGGATGCATATGAGTTCTTGTCCAGCTGCGAGGATAGATTGCGGAATTTGGGATTGGTACAGTCTCGTGGTGTTGATTTTGTGGCATATCAGCTTGATACTGCAGCGAGGAGATGGTGGAGGGGATATCTTGATTCCAGGCCAGCAGGATCTCCGCCGGTTACTTGGACCCAGTTCTCTGAGATTTTCTTGGGGAAGTATATGCCCCGTACTATGCTGGAGCGACTTAGAGATGAGTTCTCCAGATTGACTCAGGGTTCGTTATCTGTCGCCGAGTATGAGGCGAGGTTTCATGATCTTGCTAGGCATGCTACTTCTATTTTGCCTGATGAGTATGAGAGAGTTAGATGTTTTGTCAGGGGACTGAGATTGCCACTCCGCAGAGCTACCCAGAGTTTAGTGACTTCAGGGAAGTCATTCGCAGAGATTATCGAGCATGTATACTCTATTTAGGAGATGGATCGCGAGGCCCAAGGGGGCAGCGATAAGAGACCTCGTGTTCAGGGTAGTTTCAGTGGGAGCAATAGTGGTTCGCAGTTCAGAGGTCGTGGGTTCCAGTTTCAGGGTAGGTACCCTCAGCAGCAGCAGCAGTCTTTTCAGCGACAGGGTCAGCCCAGTAGGCCCGTACAGTCAGCTTTGCAAATATTTGATAGGGGTCAGCCCACCTATAGTGGTTCTGTTAGCCAGCCTCAAGGACGTGGTCAGTCCAGTTCATCGACTAGAGGTGGTCATACTAGCTCAGCCGGACCTTCTAGGCCGAGCAGGGAGCCAGGAGCATGCTACACTTGTGGGGTTGTCGGTCATTTTGCGCGTGAGTGTCCTCAGCGCATGGCGATTGAGCCTTCAGTTCAGACAGCACAGCCCCTCAGATCTATACCTCCAGCAGGTAGAGGTGGTGCACAAGGTCGTCGGGGTGGTCCCCAGGGTTCTCGAGGTAGAGCGCAGGGAGGTCGGACTGGTGGTCAGGGCGGTGCTCAGACTAGTGGTAGCCAGCGTCAGTTGTATGCCGTGCCGGCTAGACCGGAGGCTGAGGCTTCGGATGCAGTGATTACAGGTACGATTTCTGTATGCCATCAGCCAGCCTCTGCATTATTTGATCCTGGATCCACGTTTTCTTATGTATCTACTTATTATGCACCACGGTTGGGTTTGTGTTCTGAGTTATTATCTATGCCCTTACGTGTATCTACCCCCGTTGGTGATTCCTTAGTAGTGGATCGGGTATATAGATCTTGTCTGGTGACTATTCAGGAGTTTGAGACTCAGGTTGATTTTATTGTATTGGCCATGGTAGACTTTGATGTGATTCTGGGCATGGACTGGTTGTCTTTTCATCATGCAGTCTTGGATTGCTTTACCAAGACCGTTACCTTAGCCATGCCTGGTGTACCCCCGGTGGTGTGGCAGGGTTCTGTTAGCCGCACACCGACAGGGATTATTTCATATGTTCGTGCTCGTAGATTGATGTCGAGGGGATGTGATTCATTCCTTGCTTATGTTCGGGATGCTAGCATTGAGAGTCCGTCACTTGACTCCGTCCCAGTTGTTCGTGAGTTTCCTGATGTATTCCCGATTGACTTACCTGGCCTTCCTCCTGAGCGTGAGATAGAGTTCATTATTGACCTTGAGCTGGGCACCCGACCTATTTCTATAGCTCCTTATCGTATGGCTCCTGCTGAATTGAGAGAGTTGAGTACTCAGCTCCAGGACCTTCTGGGGAAGGGTTTTATCAGGCCGAGTGTGTCTCCGTGGGGTGCTCCAGTTCTGTTTGTAAAGAAGAAGGATGGATCTATGCGCATGTGTATTGATTACAGGCAGTTGAATAAGGTAACTGTGAAGAATAAGTATCCTATGCCTCGTATCGATGATTTGTTTGATCAACTTCAAGGTGCAGCGGTATTCTCAAAAATAGATTTGAGATCTGGATACCATCAGTTGAGAGTTAGGGCTGAGGACATCCCAAAGACAGCCTTCAGGACTCGGTACGGCCATTATGAGTTCCTGGTGATGTCTTTTGGGTTGACTAATGCCCCAGCAGCTTTCATGGATTTGATGAATCGTGTATTCAGGCCATACTTGGACTCCTTTGTGATTGTGTTTATTGACGACATCTTGGTTTATTCGAGGAGTAACGAGGAGCATGAGCAGCATTTGAGGATTGTGCTCCACACTTTGAGAGATCATCGGTTGTATGCCAAGTTCTCAAAGTGTGAGTTCTGGCTTGAGTCTGTAGCTTTCTTGGGCCATGTTGTGTCCAGACACGGTATCATGGTAGACCCAGCAAAGATTGAGGCTATTCGAGGTTGGGCTAGGCCCACGTCACCTACCGAGGTTCGCAGCTTTGTTGGGTTGGCAGGATACTACAGGCGATTTGTTGAGGGCTTCTCGTCTATTGCATCTCCTATGACCAGACTGACCAGGAAGGAGGTTCCATTTCAGTGGTCTGAGGATTGTGAGGCAAGCTTTCTGAAGCTTAAGGATCGACTTACTTCTGCCCCTGTGTTGACTCTTCCAGTTGAGGGCGAGGGTTTTATCGTGTATTGTGATGCGTCTGGTATTGGTTTGGGATGTGTTCTGATGCAGCAGGGTCATGTTATTGCTTATGCATCGAGGCAGCTGAAGGTGCACGAGCGTAACTATCCCACTCATGATTTAGAGTTAGCAGCGGTTGTGTTTGCACTACGGATTTGGAGGCATTATCTCTATGGTGTTCATTGTGAGATCTTTACAGACCACCGCAGTCTTCAGCATATTATGACTCAGAGGGATCTTAATTCGAGGCAGCGCAGGTGGATTGAGTTGCTGAAGGACTATGATATCTCTATTCTCTATCATCCGGGCAAGGCGAATGTGGTAGCGGACGCCTTGAGCCGGAAGGCAGTGAGTATGGGTAGCTTAGCCTTCATTCCAGTCTCTCAGCGGCCGTTGGCTTTGGATATTCAGTCCTTAGCTAACTCGATGGTGCGTTTGGATATTTCTGACCCCAAAAAGGTTATCGCTTGTGTTGGTGCGAGATCTACTTTGCTAGAGCAGATTCAGAGTCGTCAATTTGAAGATAGCGGTCTCCGTAGAATTCGAGATCAGGTATTGAAGGGTGAGTCTGAGAGAGCTACCTTGGGTTCTGATGGTGTTCTGAGGTTTGACGGTCGTATTTGTGTTCCGAGGATTGAAGATTTAATTCAGTTGATTTTGCGTGAAGCTCACAGTTCTAGATATTCTATTCACCCCGGGACAGCTAAGATGTATAGAGATCTGAGACAACACTATTGGTGGAGCGGTATGCGGAGAGATATAGCAGGGTTTGTAGCCCGATGCCTTTGTTGTCAGCAGGTAAAGGCCGAACATCAGAGACCCGGTGGTTTACTTCAGCAATTACCCATCCCCGAGTGGAAATGGGAGCGGGTCACTATGGATTTCATTGTTGGATTGCCTCGCACCTTCCGTGGTTTTGATAGTATTTGGGTTATTGTGGACCGGTTGACTAAGTCTGCACACTTTATCCCTGTTCGAGTCTCCTATAGTGCTGAGAGGTTAGCTCGTGTATATATTCAGGAGGTGGTCCGCCTACATGGAGTGCCAATATCCATTATCTCAGACCGAGGGTCTCAGTTTACCTCCAGTTTCTGGCAGACTTTCCAGGAAGAGTTGGGTACCCAGGTGGACCTCAGCACTGCATTTCACCCTCAAACAGACGGGCAGTCGGAGAGGACGATTCAGGTATTGGAGGATATGCTCCGCGCTTGTGTGTTAGACTTTGGGGGTCAATGGGATCAATTCTTACCTTTAGCCGAGTTTGCGTATAATAATAGCTTCCACTCCAGCATTCAAATGGCTCCGTTTGAGGCTTTATATGGCAGACGGTGTCGATCTCCAGTTGGCTGGTTTGAAACTTCAGAAGTCAGTCCTCGTGGCACAGATGTACTCCGAGAATCTTTAGACCGAGTTCGAGTAATTCAGGACAGGCTGCGGACAGCTCAGAGTAGACAGAGGAGTTATGCTGACCGTAGACGTCGTCCGTTGAAATTCAGGGTGGGTGATAGGGTCTTCTTACGAGTATCGTCCATGAAGGGCGTGATGCGGTTTGGTAGGAAGGGTAAGCTTAGCCCCAGGTATATTGGACCCTTTGAGATTTTGCGGACAGTTGGAGAGGTGGCTTATGTGTTAGCTTTACCTCCGGCATTTTCAGCTATCCACCCAGTATTTCATGTTTCTATGCTACGACAATATATTCCAGATGAGTCGCATGTGCTTCAGTGGGACTCGGTTCAGTTAGACGAGAAACTAACATTTGTGGAGGAGCCTGTGTCCATTTTAGCCAGAGATGTCAGACGGTTACGCTCCCGGGACATTCCAGTGGTTAAGGTACAGTGGCGTCACCGTCCGATTGAGGAGGCAACTTGGGAGCTTGAACGTGACATGCGAGCCCAGTATCCCTACTTGTTCACATCTTCAGGTACGTGCTTATTCTTGACTTTCGCGGACGAAAGTCCTTTTAGTAGTGGATATTGTAATGACCTTCCCGGTCATTTCCTTCGTTTTCGTGTGTTGTCAGTGTTTAGAGCTTTTCTATAACTGCCCCAAGTTATTTATGACTTGCTGGGACTGACAGTTCGATTCCCGGGCAGTTCGTTTGAGAATATTATTTAGACCGAGCACGTTATAAAATATTAAATTAAATTTGAATTTGGTAAAATGACATAGTTAATGACCTTTCGAAAATGTTTTTGAAATTTATACAATTCTTTAGTTATGATATATCTATACTATTTTATAATAGTTTTATAACCTATTAATAATTTACGTGGAGATAGTGAATTTAAATATGTTAAAATAATATTATTATTTTATGGAGGTTTTATTCGAAATAATTTTCTATTAATTATGGTATATTCAAAAAGTTGTATTTATTTTACCACGAACCTATGCAATACCCGAATATATATGTAACGGGATAAGATAAACAAATGATTAACACTTTCACCTCCACGTGGAAGTGGAGGAGAGGAACCACATGGATTATGTGTGACATGTGTTCATTATATGTGTATGGCAGCATAGTGGGTGATTAACCAAACTTAGCATTTATTGGTATTAGTAGTTAGTGGTAGGATTGGCCATTAATATATTTGTCGGCTAAGTATGTTTTCCTTACAAAAAAAAGTACAACATATATATGTTCCAGTGCATAGGTCTTTTTCACATATATAGCTCCTGCCGATCTTCTTTGCACCATTAAAGAGATTTTTGAGGGAAAATATTTTGGTATCATATTTAATATCTGAAAGAAAAGATATAAATTATCTACATCAAGTTATTCAAGCTCAGAACTCACGTGGTTGATAGTATCGCGTCATTATATCATAAGTTTTTCGGTTAATTTTAGCTTAAGTCGAGTATTCGAATTGTTATTTAGTGGTATTGTTGTTGGTGCTTATTTAGAGCTTAATATGAGCTCGGATTGGATAGCATCTGTTGTGACTATTGATCACAGAGTTATTTGGGACACTGTGACGGTTTCCATTTTACGATACCGCAAGCGGGCCCCACGTGGACTGTTCGGACATTTTTTTGAACTAATTCAATATGGGTATCAATAGTCATGTTTTGACATGTAGTTTATTATTTTGGTAGCTTGGCAGCAGTCAGAGGCTTCTCGAAAGGGGAAGACTCCTATTTAGCTGGCTTTAGCAGGCGTTCGGCGGCGTCCAGGTAGGCTAGGTTTACCTCCCTTTTGCACTTAGATTGGGCTTATGTGTGATATATGTATGCTATTGTGCTGGTATTGCGGGCTGATATTATAGACTTGGTGGTGGTGGTTTGCTATGATTTAGGCCTTCTAGGCCGGATAGGGCTATTCGGATATATTCCAGGCCCGTTATCCTCGTGGTACCCCACGGATGACCTATTTGGGGTCGGATAGTATTGTTGTTGTTGTTGCTAGTCTGGGAATGTTATTGTTGGACCTTAGTCCAGTCTTAGACAGACTTAGCCCAGACTTAGACAAGTATAACCAGACCTGGTTTTCGGGACCCGGTAGCGGGCCCCGTTACCCTTTTTGTCGACTTGTTGAAACTTTGACATCTTTGGGCTTAGATAAGCCCTATATGACTATTAGGGTTATGACGGGATTGAGTCACCCCGATTATACCCGGTTGGCCCGTCTAGCTTTGTTCGTCCCTGATAGCACCGTATTTGATTGGGGTCGGCTAGTTTGACTTAGAACGCTGAACCGCCTTTCCATGACTTGTAATGTGACTTTTATATACATATTTTTATAGTAGGTAGTTGACCTAGAAGTACCCCGAGATTGACTTATAGCATGTTGTAGAGTTAGCTTTTGTACCTATATAATAGTATTGACTTGGCACTAGGGCGTTCCCCGTTTATTTCATATGATATGACATTTGATTCTGTTCTGGTTACTGGCTATGATGAGTTCCGGTTCGAGTCCGGCTACTGATTCAGGTATGATGATTTTGGTTATTGACTATTGGGTGTTCCGGTTCGAGTCCGGCCCCGGATTGTGGTACACTATGAGTTCCGGTTCGAGTCCGGCCACTGATTATTATGAGTTCCGGTTCGAGTCCGGCAGCTGGTTATGATATGATTGGAGAGTTTTGGTACTGGGTACCGTGATTATGATGTTGTTGTTCTATGAGTTCTGGTTCGAGTCCGGCAGATATGATATATATATGTGGCCTCTTGTTATTACCCACTGCTTCCGGTTCGACTCCGGCGTCTGGCCTCTTGTTATTACCCATTGGTGCCGGTTCAAGCCCGGTGCACTCCTGTTGGTTATTGTGGTTACTGGATACTGATACAGCCTCGAGACACTGGTGACTATGCATTTACTTTTCTTGTGTGTCCCGCTGGTTTATGGGGGCCAGACTGGGTTATTGTTTTCTTCCGTGTGCCTATCGGGCTTATGGGGGCCCAGATAGGTTATGTTTGACTTGTGTGTTTACTTACGCATTTATTTACTCGTTATTATGTATCGCACTTATATTTTCCCTGAGCATATCTATACGCCTCGGCCGTTACTTATGTATCTATTACTTGTACCCCGGACTTAGCATGCCCTCTGCACTTTAGCTTGCTTATATTATATTAAGCTCAGTCGGCCGATGATGCCTACTGAGTACCCGTTGCCCTGGTACTCATACTGCACTTCTGCATCTTTTTCCCCGATGCAGATCCAGGCACCAGTCGACGGTTTTGACGTGACTCTTTTCTCAGCACTGATTCCGGAGCAGGGTGAGCTTACTGACGTCCGAGGCAGATCCTTCTCCATCCTCTACTGTATAGTCTTTTGCTCTCAAGACTATTGTACTTATTATACATGTTTGGTTTCTGTCTTGTATTTTGGGTATGTTAGTAGTGGCTCATGTACTGACCCCACCAGGTCTTGGGAGGGGTTCTGGACTTTATATACGTTGTCCTCTTCCTTCTCAGTCTTAGCATGTTTATAAATATGGTTATGGTTACTTCCACTTCTTCTCTGTTTTATGAGATTCCGCCCGTTAGCCCGTCGCTTGTTGCTCCGGACTAGGGTTTGGCTTGCCTATTGGTGGGTTACGATAGGCGCCATCATGACCCAAATATTGGGTCGTGACAGAACATGAGAAATTATTGATTTTATTGGATTAAGTGATTTGGGCTCAATAAAGCCCAAAAATGAAGAAGAAAAACATGGGCCAAGAATGGGTCAAATGACCCATTCTTCTTTTGACCAAGCAATAATTGAGGAAAGGACTTTAAAGTCCTATAAAAGGGGCAAAAATATGATTTTTAATAGATAAAAACACACATACTTTTCTTGCATTTTCTAGACTTCTCAAGAACACCTCCTTTGGGCTCTCAAACCCTAAGTCATCTTTGGAGCAAGATCATCATTTTCCAAGCTTAGGTAAGTGATTATTATTATGGATTAATATATTATATGCATGGAAGAGTATGTAGATCATGTTGGTTATGCTTGGAAGTGTTGAATATGGCACTTTGTGTTTTTGTAAAAGATGTGCCATTTATGGAATTTAAACTTGATAAATGACTTGTTGTTTTGATGAAAGAGCATGATATGGATAGAATAAAAACATGTATGGTGTGATTATGGTCCTAAACTTGTTATTTTTCTATTAGTGTAAATTATGGGATTTTGGACGATATGTGCTATGAAGTGTATTATGGTGAATTGATGGATTAATTGCGTTATGGTGTGGATAAGAAAGTATCAAGGAGAAGTGTTGTGGTGAAATATATTGATTATCATGTATTGGTCAATGTATGGAATATTGGGGGATTTTTGAAATAATAATTTCATCAGTGGTTTTGTCAAGGGGAAATGGCATGTTTAAAGGCAAACATGTAACTCATTGACGTTATATGCAATTGTAAGGTAGTTGGTGGTTAATGTGAATTCCGTTATATATTTGTGTTGTAAAGTGATAGATAAAGAAGGAGCGGGACTATTGTATGCACATCTAGGATTGTATATTCGTATTGAGAATACAAGGTATGTAAGGTTCCTTTTTCCATATCCTTCTGCAACATGTTTTTCACATTGACATTGGACTTGTTTCAATTCCGAGAGGCTTGAAGTATATCAATTCAGGGTGACGTATATTGTTATTCATATGTGTCCTATTCTTAGATGACTTATGACTCACTTATCTCTTGTTCATTTATTGAAGTTCCAAAGATGTCATAACGTTGAAATTTCGAGGAGAACTATTTCAAGAGAGTAATAACATAAGAGAATCTATTTACTCTTGGATGGCATTTTCCAATCATTTCTTGTTCCAAAGTCCTATAGTATGATGATTACCCTTGTACCAATATGTCATAAACAAAAGTACCAATCTCATAAGAGGAATAAGAGAGGTGATTTGCAAGTTAATATATCTATTTCTCATAAGTGAAGATGTCAATCTCATGAAGTAAAGGAGTGAAGTGAGATGTGTATATAAATGTGTGCTTTAATATCATGACCTTTAACTTGTCATTCTCATAACCTAGTAAAGAGAAGAAGAAATGTAAAGAAGTAATGCGCATGGTTACTATACATTTTAGTGAGTATGGATCACATTCTAGAGGGTATAAGTCCAATATGGAATAATCCCCATATTATGTTATGTCATTTAGTATAACCCATCAAAGGTGGAGGTCCACTATTATATACTATCATGATCCTTAATGTATTAATCTCTCATAAGTTGATATATCTCAATCTCTCCCATGTATGTTCTCCCATCATAGAGTGGATGTATGTTCTCCCACCATAGAGTGGATGTATGTTCCCTCACCATGAGAGTGGATGTATGTTACCCCACCATGAGAGTGGATGTATGTCACCCCACCATGAGAGTGGATGTACTTTGCCCCACCATGAGAGTGGATGTAAGTTGCCCCACCATAAGAGTGGATGTATGTTGCCCCCCATGAGAGTGGATGTATGCTAAACCACCAATAGAGTGGATGTAGGTTAAAACCACCAGTAGAGTGGTGGATGTACGATAATAGAGTAAATGTACATTATATTACTACCCCCACCACTAGAGTGGATGTATGTGGATGAGTGTTATTCTTTTACAATCTACTAACCAAGTAGATAAACAATAGCGGTAATGAATATGGAAACAAGAAGGAATCTCTTGGGTATAGAGGAATCTATGAGAGGCAAGTCTCTTGAGTAAAGGTAGTTTCCCTTGAAGGAAAATAGTTATAAAAGATATTATATAAAATGATGGTTTATCCACATTGACTATTCTCTCATATTTTATTCTAATGACATTCTCATGTATGATGTTATTTCTTATAAGCCTTACATACTCAGTACATTCTTCGTACTGACCCCCTCGGGGGACTTACCTTACATGTTGCAGGTGCAGGCATTAGTAGACCTCCTCCATAGACTGTGGATCATTTGCAGAGTTTTGGTGAGCTCCAGTTGGTTCGGAGCCTCCTGAGTCATAGTTGTATATTTGATTTGATGTTATAAAAGTTGTATAAAGCGGGGACTTGTCTCGACTGTTAGTTGGTCTTGTAAATGCATCTGTTAGAGGCTTTTGTAGACATATGTGGGTATATGGATGTAAGAGATAAATGTACGTTTTGACTTGATGGCCCCAACGGCTAAGTTTCATAAACATATATGTATAGCATATGTTCCATGTTCATGTTTTCCGCATAGTTGCATAAGGTTTAATAAGATTCATATGAGGATATGCATACGATGGCTCATTAGCAAAGATTGGTTCTCTCGGGCCATATCGGCTTCTGGTGCCAGTCCGGCTCGAATGGGATTTTGGGTCGTGACAAAAGTGGTATCAGAGCAGGTCGTTCTAAGGGTGTCTACAAAGACGTGTCTGATTAGAGTCTTACTTATCGATGTGTAGTGCACCACATTTATAAGTAGGAGGCTACGGGACATTTAGGATGTTGTTTCTTTTCTTCATTCTAGATCATGCAATAGAGCCAGTGTAGTAAAGTGAATTGTATCTGACCATGTTGATTATTTTTATTTGGTATAGTCAAAATGCCAATCACGAGAAGAGGTAGAGGAAAAGGGAAGTAGGTGGATGTGCCTGCTGGTGAAGGAATGAGTAGATTACCACCTGACCAAGTTAGTCAAGGTGGAGCTGACGTCAAAATTGCATCGCGGTCTTCTTCTACCTTTCCAGCTCCGGAAGAGCCAAGAGGTAAAGGAGTACCCACAGAACCACCAATGAATGCCACAGATCAAGATTTAAGAAATGCTGTACACATGTTGACATAGTTAGTGGCTGCACAAACCCAGGGACAAACTGGTCCAATGGTAAATGAAGATGACACGGCTAGAGCAGCTAGTCGGCGTACACAGGACTTTCTAAAATTGGACCCTCATATATTCACTAGGTCAGACTTAAAAGCAGATCCATAGGACTTCGTGGATCAAATCCAGAGAGCTTTGGAGGTAATGCATGTAATAGGTGTAGAAATGGTTGAGCTAGAAGCTTATAGACTGAAGGGCGAGGCTATCTTGTGGTATGAGGACTGGAAAAGATCAAGGGGTATTGATGCACTCCCAGCTGATTGGGAAGAATTTTAAATGGCATTCCTTGATCATTACCTCCCATATGAGATTCGGGAGGCACGTGCATGTAACACCCCATACCTTCCCAACCCAATGTGACAACGTTGAACAATGGTTACTTAGGTGTCGAGATGCCATGAGTATGTAATTTGTAATGTTAGTGATGAGAAAATTAAAATTTGGCTTCGTATATGTGATTAGCCCTTCATAAGAGGTGTTTTGTGATTTTTGTGGCGCATTTGTGGGGTTCAAAATGAGGCTAAGAGGACCTCCAAATAAACGATATTAAGGGTAATAAGTAAGTTAAATAATAGGACTTGAAGTATCTAACCAAACCCACGAAGAAAAGTCAAAAAATGAAATTTTCAAAAACATTAAGGCTGGGGCGCGCCAGAGGGAGTGCCAGGTCGCTCTAGGCCAAAGTTTTTATCCCAGATGCAGCAATTTGGCGTGCCCCAGGGCGTGACAGGGTGTTTTTTCCCATTTTTCGAAAGTTAGAAATTTTCTTAAGTCCCAAGGGTGCCCGGGGATGTACCGAGCCAATTTTTGCCACGTTTCTTATACAACCATGAGCATATACATGGAATGAATGAAATATTATATTGGTATGATAAAATTACTCGTGAACGAATTCGACGTCAAAATGATGATTTTGCCCTTATGGTCAAAATAAGTCATACGTGGCTAGAATTGCTTTTTTTTTTTGAAATTGAGGCTAAAAATATAAATCCCGTGAGTGGGAATATCTTCGTAACGCGTATGAAATTATTTAAACATAAGAAATTATGGATTTTATTAGGTTAAGTGAATTGGGCTCAAAAAGGGGCCCAAAATAAGAAGAAATCATAGGTCAAGAATGGGTCAAATGACCCATTCTTCCATTGACTAATGCAACACATTGCATTAAATGCCAAGAGTGGTTAAGGATGAAAATTAAGGGCCTATATAAAGGGGCAAAAGGCTGATTTTATTCAAGAGAAATACACATGCTTTTTCTATCTTTTTCTAGAGAATTCTCAAGAAAGCTTCTTTGACTCCCAAAACCCTAAGGCAATTCTTTGAGCAAGATCATCATCTTTCGAGCCTAGGTAAGTGATTATTCTTATGGATTAACATATTATAAGCATGAGAGATTATGTATATCATGTCGGTTATGGTTGGAAGTGTTGGACATGACACTTTTGGTTTTGTGAAAAAGATGTGTTATCCATGGGATTGTAACTCGAATTATGACTTGTGACTTTGATGAAAGAGCATGGTATGGATAAAATATGAACATGTATGGTGTGGTTTTGTTATTAAACTTGTTGTTTTCACATAAGCGTAAATTATGAGATTTTGGCCGATATGTGCTATGAGGTGTATTAAGGTGACTTGCTGGATTATTTGTGATGTGGTGTGGATAAGAAAGTGTAAAGGAGAAGTATTGTGGTGAAATGTATTAATTATCATGTATTGGCCAATGTATGGAATATTGGGGGATTTTTGGACTAATAATTTCATAAATGGTATTGTTGGTGTGATAGTTTCACACATTGTATTATCAAGAGGGGAAATGACATGTTAAAGCCAAACATGTAACTCATTGTCGTTATAAGCATTTGTAAGGTAGTTGGTGGTTAATGTAAATTCCGTTGTGTATTTGTGTTGTAGAGTGAAACATAATGAAGAAGCGGGACTATTGTGTTCACGTATAGGATTGAGTATTCATATTGAGGAGATAAGGTATGTAAGGTTTCTCTTTCCGTATCCTTGTGCAACATATTGTTCACATTGACGTTGGGCTTGTTCTATTCCGAGAGGTTTTGAAGTATATCAATTTAGGTTAACATATATTGTTATTCATATGTGTCCTATTTTTAGATGACATGATTCACTTATCTCTTGTTCATTGATTGAAGTTCCAAAGATGTAATAACGTGGTAATTCCTAAAAGAACTATCTCAAGAGAGTAATAACATAAGAGAATCTATTTATCCTTGAAAAGCATTTTTTTTCCAATCATGTCATGTTCCAAAGTCCAATAATGTGATGATTATCTTTATACCAATCTTTCAAAAGTAAAAGTACCAATCTCATAAGAGTAATAAGAGAGGTGATGTGCAAGTTAATATATCTATTTCTCATAGGTGAAGATGTCAATCTCATGAAGTAATGGAGTAAAGTGAAATGTGTATATGAGTGTGCTTCAAATAAGGTTATGATCCTCAATGTCTCAATCACTCTTAAGAATGGAAGTAAGAATAACAAGAGAAAGAAGTAATGTATATTTCATAAGTAATCATGGGTGGTATCCCAGGGGTTAAAATACCTAGCATGGGTCGATCCCAATGTAACATAATAACATCCCAGGGGCTACAGAATAGCCTAGCATGGGTTAATATAACATCCCAGGGGTCAAAGTACCTAGCATGGGTTAGTAACATCCCAGGGGAGACACGAAAGCCTAGCATGGGTTAATATAACAAACATGGGTTAGTAACATCCCAGGGGCGACATAAAAGCCTAGCATGGGTTCACATAACATCCCAGGGGTCAAAGTACCTATCATGGGTTAATCTCATCGCAGGGGTGACATAATAGCCTAGCATGGGTAGAACAATAAAGATGAATAAAAGATGAAGACAAGAGTAAAGAACGTGATATACATGGTTCCCCACATACAGAAAGAGATTTTATTCACATTCATTAATTCTTTTATATTGATTCCAT
Source organism: Capsicum rhomboideum (assembly GCA_031232105.1). Taxonomy (NCBI): domain Eukaryota; kingdom Viridiplantae; phylum Streptophyta; class Magnoliopsida; order Solanales; family Solanaceae; genus Capsicum; species Capsicum rhomboideum. The sequence goes on along the minus strand of CP124713.1, from coordinate 83,055,021 downwards.
TATTGTTGTTATTATATATGATGATTTCTTATGAGCCTTACATATTCAGTACATTCTTCGTATTGACCCCCTCTAGGGACTTACCTTACATGTTGTAGGTGAAGGCATTAGTAGACCTCCTTTGTAGACTGGGCATCATTTGTAGTGTTTTGGTGAGCTCTACTTGGTTCGGAGCTTTCTGGGTCATAGTTGTATATTTGTTTTGATATTGTAAATGTTGTATAAAGCGGGGACTTGTCCCGACTATTAGTTGGTCTTGTAAATGTATCTGTTAGAGGCTTTTGTAGACATGTGTGGGTTATGATTGTAAGAGATAAATGTCCGTTTTGACTTGATGGTTCCAACGGCCAAATTTCCTAAATATGGATATAGCATATGTTTCCATGTTCATGTTTTAGGTGTAGTTACATAAGGTTTAGTAAGGTTCATACGAGGATATGCATATGAACATTCATAATCAAAGATTGGTTCTCTCGGGCCATATCAGCTTCGGGTGCCAGTTAGGCCCGAATGGGATTTGGGTCGTGATAGTGCAGACCAATTTCTACATTTGCATCAAGGAAATATGAGTGTGAGAGAATACAGTTTACAGTTTAATTCCTTAGCTAGATATGCTCCAAATATAGTAGCCACCATGGAAGATAGAGTCCTTCGATATGTGGATAGATTGGAGCCTTATTTGGTACTAGACTGCACTATTGTTGCCTTAAATTGAGATATGGACATAGCTAGAATACAGGCCTTTGCACAGAAAATGGAGGATTAAAGGCAAAGAAGGAGGACACAGAAAGCTGAGGAAGGGCCATCAAAATGAGCGAGACCTATGGAGCAGTCTATGGTGTCCCCAGGAGAATCTGGATCTCGAATGTTACCGCCTAGACCCTCATCCTCTTATTTCACAGCAGGTGCTCATTCTCAATCCCGAGGGTCTAGAGGTGGTCGATCTGAACAGAGTAGTGGGATTCATGGATCACAAGCAATGAGACTTCCTCGTCAGTTGTTCCTGCGCTGTGGGAGATTTCATGCAGGCGAATGTCGGTTTGATACGAATGTTTGCTTTGTATGTAGTAGGCCAGGACACATGATGAGAGTGTGCCCACAGAGGCCTACGGGTAGTATGACACGGCCTACCAGATCAGCCGATGTGGCATCGGCAGCTGGTGTACAGTCTGCTGGTCATGGTAGAGGTACCAGAGGAGTAGCCAGTTCCAGGGGAACTCAGAATCACACCTATGCTTTAGTGGACCGGCCGGATGCGGAGCCATCTCCTGATGAAGGTACAGGTATTTAGGTATATTACAAAATGTTTACATGATGTATATGTATTGACTGATCTGAGCTCTACTCTATCGTATATTAGTATAGAGGAATCTATGAGAGGCAAGTCTCTTGAGTGAAGGTAGTTTCCCTTGAAGGAAAATAATTATAAAAGATATTATATAAAATGATGGTTTATCCACATTGTGTCACGCCCCGAATTCCATCGAGAGAACTGGCATTCGTAGCCGTCAAGGCCCGAGAGAACCAAGATTTACCTCTATTCAATCATATGCATGCCATAAGAAACCCATAATCACATGATAGCTTTAGATACCAACACTGGAATTCATGGAACATGATATAAATATATTCACATATGCGAAACTTGGTTGTTGAGGCCACCAAGTCAAAAACGACATATACCTTTTACATTTATACACCCACATCCGTCTACAAAAGCCTCTAACAAATGCATTGACCAAAATGAACTAAAAGTCGGGACAAGTCCCCGCTTTATACAACATGTACAACACCAAAACATATGTACAACAGTGACTCGGAGAAGCCCCGAACTAACTGGAGCTCACCAAAGATCTGCAACACGGACAACCTACTGTGGAGGCCTACTAGTACCTGCGCCTGCAGCAAGTAAGGTAAATTCCCCAAGAGGGGTCAGTACGAAGAATGTACTGAGTATGTAAGGCCATATGAAACTTGTAAGATATGTAGATATGTCAAAGAACTCAAGTTCATATGCATAACCAATATAGCTAAGTCACAATATAAATGAGTCACTATTCGGTACTTTGGAAGCCATGTATTTTGCTTTCATTACTTTCTTTGTGTCTTTAATTCCATGATTTTTCATCTTAGCTTGTGACATGTGATACCCGAGCCCCGACTGAACAGTGGGTTTTAACATAACATCATGTTATGTTGGGATCGGCTCTAGGTAGGCTTCTACCCCTAGAGCTTCCACCCTACGAATCAATGTATATATCGGGATCGGCTCGAGCTAGGTTAGTACCTCTAGAGCTGCCACCCATACAATATTTCAGGTTTGGCTCGAGTTAGGTTACAACCCCTAGAGCTGCCCCCTGTCGAGATCGGTCCGAGCTAGGATTATGCCTCTAGGACTGCCCTCTGAATTGGGATCGGCTTGAGCTAGGCATTTCGCCCCCAAAGCTGCCACCCGTACTTGATCATTGACCACATATATATTACTTTGTTCATTACTTTGAGATTGATACCATGAAAGTCATAACTTTACTTGAAACTTTGGATCATTAACCAACGAGTGAGAGACATGTGAATAACTTGGCAACATAACATTATTAGAACCATAACACCATGGGAACCATTGGACAATAATACATGAACAAGAGACATAAGTATAATCACTATTGGAACATTGGAACATAACCTTATTTGAGCTTTACGAACATTAACCATGAATATGAGACATGAGATTTACAAATGATCAATGAATAGGAAATATATGACAATGACCATGGATAACCGGATATGGAATACCTCAGCACATTTTGGGATGGAGCAAGCGTAATGTCAATGTGAATACTATTTGCCGCAGAAAGATACAAACAGAGTAACCTTACATACCTTGTACTCTTAATACGGATATACAATCCTAGATGTGCATTCAATAGTCCCGCTCCTTCTTTATGTGTCACTCTACAACACAAATACATATCGGGATTTACATTAACCATTAACTACTTTACAAATGTATATAACATCAATGGGTTACATGTTTGCCTTTAAACATGTCATTTCCCTTGACAAAACCATTGATGAAGTTATTATTCCAAAAATACCACAATATTCCCAACATTGACCAATACATGATGATCAATACATTTCACCACAACATTTCTCCTTTACACTTTCTTATCCATACCACATCACAAATAATCCATCAACTTACCTTAATACACCTCATAGCACATATCGGCGCCAAAATCCACCAATTTACATTTATAGAAAAATAACAAGTTTAGTAACAAAATAACACCATACATGTTCATATTTTATCTATACCATGCTTTTTCATCAAAGACACAAGTCCTAATTCAAGCTTGAATCCCATAGATCACAAATCTTATACAAAAACACAAAGTACCATGTCCAACATTTCCAAGCACAAACAACATGATTTACATACTCTTTCATGTATATAATATATTAATCCATAACAATAATCACTTACCCAAGCTTGAAAAGTGATGATCTTGCTTCAAAATTGACTTTGAGTTCTTTAGGGCTTGAGAGAATGTTGGAGAAAATATCTAGAAAAACATGAGAGTTCCAATTGAATAAAATCTGATTTTTGGATCTATATATAGTCCTTGGGTTCATCCTTAGACATTCTTGTCATTTAATGCTATATTTGACTTAGTCAATAGAAGATTGGGTCATGTGACCCATGTCTTTTGCCCCATTTTGGGCTTTTATTGAGCCCAAATCACTTAATCCAATAAAATCAATAATTTCTCATGTTTAAGTCATCTTATACGTGTTAAAAAAATATTCCCACTCATGCTACTCATATCCGTAGCCTCAATCCCAAAAATAAGTGATTCTAGCCACGTTTGGCTTATTTTGACCTTAAGGGCAAAACTGTTATTTTGACTCCAAATTCGTTCTCGAGTAATTTTATCATACCAATATAATATGTCATTCATTTCATGTATATACTCGTGGTTGTAGAAGAAACGTGGCAAAAATCGGCTAGGTTCGACCCCGGATACCCTTGGGACTTAGAAATTTCCAACTTTCAAAAAGTGGAAAAACCAGAGTGGTACGCCCTTGGGCGCGCCAAATTTCTGCCTCTGGACTAAAAATTTTATCCCATAGCTGTGTGGTATGCCCTCTGGCGTGCCCCACACTTAGATTTTTTGAAAATTCCATTTTTCGAATTTTCTTCGCGGGTTTGGTTAGATACTTCAAGTCCTATTCTTTAACTTACTTCTTAACCTTAATATACTTTGTTTAGAGGTCCTCTTAGACTCGTTTTGAACCCCACAAATGTTCCACAAAAATCATAAAACACCTCCTATGAAGGTTTAATAACATATACGAGGCCAAAAGTCAATTATCTCATCCGTAGCATTACAAAATACGTATGTATGGCTCTCGACACCCTAGTAAGCATTGCTCAACATCATCAAGTAGGGTTAGGAAGGTACGGGATGTTACATTCTTCCCCCCTTAGGAACATTTGTCCTCGAATTTTAACAATATCGTTTCAGTTACAACAAATGCATCTCTACATTAGCATACATATACATAAACACTTAAGGCTCATGGAGACTTACTTGTTATTGCTCCACTTCCGCACTTTGAACTTCTTGGTCCATTTGAAATAGATGGGGATACTTGGATTTTATCATCTCTTCCGCTTCCTATGTGACCTCCTCTACTTGTTGATTTCGCCAAAGGACTTTCACGGAAGCTATGTCTTTATTCCTCAATCTTTTTACTTATCAGTCTAGGATAGCAATGGGTACCTCTTCATAAGTAAGATCCTCTGTAAGTTGAACATCTTCAATTGGAATAATACGAGATGGATCTCTTATGCATTTTCGAAGCATCGAAACATAAAATACCGGATGGACTGAGGAAAGTTCTTGAGGTAGTGCTAATTCATACGCAACTTGCCCAAATCTTCTAATAATTTCATATGGGCCTATGTAACGTGGACTCAATTTCCCTTTCTTACCGAACCGCATTACCCCTTTCATCGGTGACACCTTTTAAAATACCCAATCACTTATGGCGAATTCAAGACCTCTTCTTCTAACATCGGCATATGACTTGTGACGACTTTGAGCCGTTTGTAACCGCTGTTGGATCACTTTAACCTTTTCCATAGCCTGATGAACAATATCTGGCCCAAGTAAAGCAGTTTCACCTGCTTCAAACCATCCTATTGGTGATCTATATTTCCTTCCATACAAAGCTTCATAAGGTGCCATTTTAATACTTGAATGATAGCTATTGTTGTAAGCAAATTCAATAAGAGGCAAATGGTCATCCCAACTGCCTTGAAAATATAACGTACAGGCTCGTAGCATATCTTCAAGTGTCTGAATAGTACGTTCTGCTTGTCTATCAGTCTGAGGATGGAAAGTCGTACTCAAATTCACTCGTGTACCCAAACTCTGCTGGAAAGATCTCCAAAAGTGCGTTGTGAACTGTGCTCCTCTGTCTGATATAATGGAAAGTGGAATACCATGCAATCGTACTATCTCTTTCACATAAAACTTCGCATAATCCTCAGCTGTATAGGTCGTCTTGACCGGTATAAAATGCACTGACTTGGTAAGCCTGTCCACTATAACCCATATAGAATCAAACTTCCGCAATGTACGAGGCAAACCTGTAATGAAATCCATGTTAATCATATCCCATTTCCAGACTGGACGATTGATACATTGTATGTAACCTCCCTATTTCTGATGCTCTACTTTCACTTGTTGGCAATTCGGGCATTGAGCGACAAATTCTGCAATGTTCTTTTTCATATTTCCAGACCAATACACTTCCTTTAAATCATGGTACATTTTTGTAGCACCCGGATGAATAGAATAGCGCGAATGATGTGCCTCTGTCATAATTCGTGTCCTCAGTTCATCTACATCCGGTACACATAATCCCCCTTGACATTGAAGTACCCCTTACTGTGTAAGATCAAATGCCTTTGTCAAATTCTGTTGTACATTTTCCTTTAGCTGCAATAACATAGAATCCACAAACTGCTTCTCTTTCACTTCAGTTATTAAGGAGGATTCCGCTGCATTTTGCACAATAACTCCATCCTCTGAGGATTCAATAAGGTGAACTCCCAAGCTAGCTAATTGATTTAGATCCTTGATTATCTCTTGATTCACGGTCAACTGGTCACTAGTACTTTCTACTGCCTTGCGGCTCAATGCATCTGCTACTACATTTGCCTTGCCTGAAAGATAAAGATTGTCAATATCATAATCTTTTAAGAGCTCTAACCACCTACGTTGCCTCAAATTGAGTTCCTTTTGCTTAAAGAGATATTGCAAACTTTTGTGGTCCGTATAGATATCAACATGGACTCCATACAAATAATGACGCCATATTTTTAGAGCAAAAACTACCGCTGCCAATTCAAGATCATGTGTGGGATAATTTTTCTCATGTGGCCGCAACTGTCGTGAGGCATATGCTATGACATTACCGTGTTGCATCAACACACATCCGAGGCCAACCCCGGAAGCATCACAATACACTACATAACCTTCGGTACCTTAGGGAAGCACTAAAACTGGTGTGGAGGTTAATTTATCTTTCAACATCATTCCACTGAAATTTTACTGCCTTATGTATAAGCTTAGTTAACGGTGCAGCATTAGAGGAAAAACCTTCCACAAATCGTCGGTAAAAACCTGCCTGTCCAAGAAAAACTATGAATTTCTGTGGGTGTCGTAGGTCTTGGCCAATTTTTCACTGCCTCAATCTTTTGTTTATCAACCTGTATCCCTTCATCTGAGACAATGTGACCCAAGAATGCAACTGATTTTAACCAAAACTCACACTTAGATAACTTGGCATACAGCTTACGCTCACGGAGAATCTGTAACACTTTTCATAAGTGGTTAGCATGGTCCTCTGGTGATCTTGTATAAACCAGGATGTCATCTATAAATACCGTGATGAACACGTCCAAAAATGGCTTAAACACCCTATTCATCAAATCCATAAACACAGTTGGTGCATTTGTTAGCCCAAATGACATAACTAAGAATTCATAATGGCCATACCATGTTCGAAAAGCTGTCTTGGGTACATCTTCTTCTCTAACCCTGACTTGATGGTAACTCGACCTCAAGTCAATCTTTGAAAAGCACTTGGCACCCTATAACTGATCAAACAAATCATCAATTCGAGGGAGGGGATATTTGTTCTTGGTCGTTACCTTATTCAACTGCCGATAGTCAATGCACATTCTCAATGTGCCATCTTTCTTCTGGACAAATAATACCGGTGCACCCCACGGGGACATACTAAGCCTAATGAAGCCCTTGTCTAGCAAATATTTCAATTGCTCCTTTAATTCACGCAGTTCTGCCAGAGCCATTCTATATGGAGGAATAGAAATAGGTTATGTGCCTGGAATCACATCAATGCCAAATTCTACTTCTCGTTCTGGGGGCAATCCTGGAAGATCCTCTGGAAAGACATCCAGAAATTCATTGACCACTGGAATCGACTACGGAGTTAGTGGTTCCACTTCAGTATCTTTCATCCGTACTAAATGACATATATAACCCTTAGCAATCATTTTTCTGACTTTCAAATAGGAAATAAATCTTCCTCGTGGTGCCCCTACATTACCCTGCCATTCAAGAATACTTTCTTGCGGAAAACAAAATTACACCTTCTTGGCCCGGCAATCTACTGTGGCATAACAAGAGGCCAACCAATCCATTCCCATGATCACATCAAAATCCACCATGTCCAATTCAATGAGATCGACCAACGTATCATAACCACACACCGTTACCACAGAGTCACGATATACTCTCTTTGTAATAATATATTCACCAACTGGTGTAGACACTTCAATTGATTTAATTAATAATTCTGGTGCCTTCGCAAATTTCGCAGCAACCAATGGAGTAACATAGGAAAATGTAGAACCAGGGTCAATCAATGCATAGACATTATGTGAGGATATGAGTAATGTACCTGTGACAACATCAGGGGAAGCCTCTAAATTCTGTCAGTCCACTAAAGCATAAGTGCGATTCTGGACCCTACTAGTATTGGCTGCTCCTCTAGCACCTCTACCCCTGCCAACAAACTGAACACCTCGACCTAAAGAAGGGACCGATGCTGATGATGCACGACCGATCCTTCCGATCGTGCTATACCACCCATACTCCTCTGGGGATACTCCCTCATCATGTGTCCTGTCATGCCGCACCAGAAGCAAGCATTTGTCCCCACTCTGCATGTACCTGCATGAATACGCCCGCAGTGCTGACACTGCTAATGGGGAAAACCTTCTACCTGTGATCCGTGAACTCAGCTACTCTGCCTAGATGGACCACCGACCCTTGGAATTGTGAGTGAGCACCCCCTGTAGAATAGGAGAACGATGGTCTAGGTGATCTCGGAAATATACAGGGCCTAGATCCTCCTTGGGACATCATAGGTGGTCCCATAGGTCTAGCCCGTTTGGACTGTCCCCTGTCAAATTCATGTACCCTTCATATCTGTCTTTGATCTTCTATTTTCTTGGCGAAGGCCTGAATTCTCACTATATACATGTCTTTGTTCAAGGCAGCAATAGTGCAATCCCTTACCAAATATGGCTCTAGTCGGTCCACATATCGATGGACTCTATCTGTCATCATAGCCACCACATTTGGCGTATATTGAGCCAAGGAATTAAATTGTAAACTATATTCCCTCACGCTCAAATTTCCCTGATGGATATTTAGGAACTGATCCTCACGGATCTCATAAGGAAGATAATGATCGAGGAAAGCCACTTTAAACTCTTCCCATGTAGGTGGATTTGCACCAATGTCACGGGTTTTCTTCCAATCCTCATACCACAATATTGCCTCCCCCTTCAACCTGTACGCAGCAAGTTCAACTGTTTCAACCCCCGTCACGTGCATAACTTCCAAGTCCCTCTGAATTTGATCCACGAAGTCCTGTGGATCTGATTTCGAATCTGACCCAGTGAATATAGGAGGGTCAAGTTTCAAGAAATCCTGTGTTCTGCGACTTGCCACTCTAGCCGCATCATCATCATGTGTAATTGGACCAGTTCGTCCTTAACTCTGGGATGCCACTAACTGTGTCAACATATGAACTGCATTTCTAAGATCCTGATCTGTGGCATTTGTTGGTGGTTCCACGGGTACTTCTCTACCAATTGGCTCCTGCGGAGCTGGAAAAGTAGACGAAGACCGCGATGAAATTTCAGCATTTGCTCCACCTTGACTAGCTTGGTCAGGTGGTAGTCTACTCATTCCTTATTCAGTAGGCACATCTACCTTCTTCCCTTTACCTCTACCTCTTCTCGTGATTGGCATTTTGACTATACCAAAGAAAAAAAATATCCATGATCAGATACAATTCAACTTACAACACTGGCTCTATTGCAGGATCTAGAAGTGAAGAAAAGAAACAACATCCTAAATGTCCCGTAGCCTCCTACTTATCAATGTGGTGCACAACACATTGATAAGTAAGACCTTACTCAGACACGGCTTTGTAGACACCCTTAGAACGACCTGCTTTGATACCATTTTTGTCATGCCCCGAATCCCATCGGGACTGATTGGCACTCGTAGCCGACAAGGCCAGAGAGAACCAAGCTTTGCCTCTATTCAATCATATGCATGCCATAAGAAACCCATAATCACATGATAGCTTTAGATACCAACACTGGAATTCATGGAACATGATATATATATATTCACATATACGAAACTTAGTCGTTGAGGCCACCAAGTCAAAAATGACATATACCTTTTACATTTATACACCCACATCCGTCTACAAAAGCCTCTAACAAATGCATTGACCAAAATGAACTAAAAGTCGGGACAAGTCCCCGCTTTATACAACATGTACAACACCAAAACATATGTACAACAGTGACTCGGAGAAGCCCCGAACTAACTGGAGCTCACCAAAGATCTGCAACACGGACAACCTACTGTGGAGGCCTACTAGTACCTGCGCCTGCAGCAAGTAAGGTAAATTCCCCAAGAGGGGTCAGTACGAAGAATGTACTGTGTATGTAAGGCCATATGAAACTTGTAAGATATGTAGATATGTCAAAGAACTCAAGTTCATATGCATAACCAATATAGCTAAGTCACAATATAAATGAGTCACTATTCGGTACTTTGGAAGCCATATATTTTGATATCATTACTTTCTTTGTGTCTTTAATTCCATGATTTTTCATCTTAGCTTGTGACATGTGATACCCGGGCCCCGACTGAACAGTGGGTTTTAACATAACAACATGTTATGTTGGGATCGGCTCGAGCTAGGCTTCTGCCCCTAGAGCTGCCACCCTACGAATCAATGTATATATCGGGATCGGCGAGCTAGGTTAGTACCTCTAGAGCTGCCACCTATACAACATTTCAGGTTCGGCTTGAGCTAGGTTATTACCCCTAGAGCTGCCCCCTGTCGAGATTGGTCCGAGCTAGGCTCATGCCTCTAGTACTTCCCCCTGATTTAGGATCAACTTGAGCTAGGCATTTCTCCCCCAAAGCTGCCACCCGTACTTGATCATTGACCACATATGTATTACTTTGCTCATTACTTTGAGATTGATACCTTGAAAGTCATAACTTTACTTGAAACTTTGGATCATTAACCAACGAGTGAGAGACATGTGAATAACTTGGCAACATAACATTAATAGAACCATAACACCATGGGAACTATTGGACAATAATCCATGAACAAGAGACATAAGTATAATCATTATTGGAACATTGGAACATAACCTTATTTGAGCTTTTGGAACATTAACCATGAATATGAGACATGAGATTTACAAATGATCAATAAATAGGAAATATATGACAATGACCATGGATAACCGGATATGGAATACCTTAGCACATTTTGGGATGGAACAAGCGTAATGTCAATGTGAATACTATTTGCCGTAGAAAGATACGGACAGAGTAACCTTACATACCTTGTACTCTCAATACAGATATACAATCCTAGATGTGCATACAATAGTCCCGCTCCTTCTTTATGTGTCACTCTACAACAAAATACATATCGGGGTTTATATTGACCATCAACTACTTTACAAATGTATATAACTTGGTTACATGTTTGCCTTTAAACATGTCATTTCCCCTTGACAAAACCATTGATGAAGTTATTAATCCAAAAATCCCACAATATTCCCAACATTGACCAATACATGATAATCAATACATTTCACCACAACATTTCTCCTTTACACTTTCTTATCCATACCACATCACAAATAATCTATGAACTTACCTTAATACACCTCATAGCACATATCGACCAAAATCCCCCAATTTACACTTATAGAAAAATAACAAGTTTAATAACAAAATAACACCATACATGTTCATATTTTATCCATACCATGGTTTTTCAGCAAAGGCACAAGTTCTAATTCAAGCTTGAATACCATGGATCACAAATCTTATACAAAAACACAAAGGACCATGTCCAACATTTCCAAGCACAACCAACATTATTTACATACTCTTTCATGCATATAATATATTAATCCATAACAATAATCACTTACCCAAGCTTGAAAAGTGATGATCTTGCTCCAAAATTGACTTTGAGTTCTTTAGGGTTTGAGAGAATGTTGGAGAAAATATCTAGAAAAACATGAGAGTTCCAATTGAATAAAATCTGATTTTTGGGTCTATATATAGTCCTTGGGGTCATCCTTAGCCATTCTTGGCATTTAATGCTATAGTTGACTTAGTCAATAGAAGATTGGGTCATGTGACCCATGTCTTTTGCCCCATTTTGGGATTTTATTGAGCCCAAATCACTTAATCCAATAAAATCAATAATTTCTCATGTTTAAGTCATCTTATACATGTTACAAAAATATTCCCACTCATGCTACTCATATCCGTAGCCTCAATCCCAAAAATAAGTGATTCTAGCCACGTTTGGCTTATTTTGACCTTAAGGGAAAAACTGTCATTTTGACTCCAAATTCGTTCTCGAGTAATTTTATCATACTAATATAAAATTTCATTTATTTCATGTATATACTCATGGTTGTAGAAGAAACGTGGCAAAAATCGGCTCGGTACGACCCCGGATACCCTTGGGACTTAGAAATTTCCAACTTTCGAAAAAGTAGAAAAAACCAGCGTGGCGCGCCAACTTGATGCCTATGGACTAAAACTTTTAGCCTAGAGCGGCATTTCACGCCCCACACTTAGATTTTTTGAAAATTCCATTTTTCGACTTTTCTTCGCGGGTTTGGTTAGATAGTTCAAGTCCTATTCTTTAACTTACTTCTTAACCTTAATATACTTTGTTTAAAGGTCCCCTTAGCCTCGTTTTGAACCCCACAAATGTTTCACGAAAATCATAAAACACCTCCTATGAAGGTTTAACCACATATACGAGGCCAAAAGTCAATTATCTCATCCGTAGCATTACAATATACGTATGTATGGCTCTCGACACCCTAGTAAGCATTGCTCAACATCGTCAAGTAGGGTTAGGAAGGTACGGGGTGTTACACATTGACTATTCTCTCATATTTTATTCTAATGACATTCTCATGTATGATGCTATTTATTATAGGCCTTACATACTCAGTACATTCTTCGTACTAACCCCCTCGGGGGACTTACCTTACATGTTGCAGGTGCAGGCATTAGTAGACCTCCTCCATAGACTGTGGATCATTTACAGAGTTTTGGTGGGCTTCAGTTGGTTAGGAGCCTCCTGATTCATAGTTGTATATTTGATTTGATGTTATTAAAGTTGTATAAAGCGGGGACTTGTCCCGACTGTTAGTTGGTCTTGTAAATGCATCTGTTAGAGGCTTTTGTAGACATATGTGGGTATATGGATGTAAGAGACAAATGTCCGTTTTGACTTGATGGCCCCAACGGCCAAGTTTCATAAACATATATGTATAGCATATGTTCCATGTTCATGTTTTCCGCATAGTTGCATAAGGTTTAATAAGATTCATATGATGATATGCATACGATGGTTCATGAGCAAAGATTGGTTCTCTCGGGCCATATCGACTTCGGGTGCCAGTACGGCTTGAATGGGATTTCGGGTCATGACACCTTCCTCCCTTAAGAACATTTGTCCTCGGATGTGAATTAAAACAGACAAGGATAGAACTTCTCATTCAATTTTTTTTGGATAGAATACCACCTATATATCGTACAGTTTCTCCATGGAAGAAGATTATGAGATTTGGTCAAAAAGGAAAACTTAGTCCTCGATTTATTAGGCCTTATGAAATACTCAAAAGAGTTGGGCCAGCTGCATATAAACTAGCTTTGCCACTTGAATTAGATAAGATCCACAATTCCTTCCATGTTTCTATCCTTAGAAGATACCACTCAAATCCATCTCATGTTCTTAGGGTTGAATTCATTGAGGTTAATCCTGATTTGAAATATGAAGAAGAACCTATACAGATCATGGCACATGAAGTAAAATAGCTGATAAATAAAAGAAAAATCTTAGTAAAGGTACTTTGGTGAAATCCTTCGGGCAAAGAAGCCACCTGAGAGTGAGAAGCAGACATGAGAACCTAATATGCACATCTCTTTAGAGACTAGTCATGTAAATTTCGATATGAAATTTCTTAAAGGGGAGAGAGTTGTAATACCCCCAAATTCAAATTAACATTATAGACCCAATAGACCATTACTATAGAATAAGAACACCTTCTATTTGACGCTTCATTAACCAAGGTGTTGCGATCTTTAAAAATTTACTTACTTGAAATTATAGCGGTATTTTAATCAATTGCCTTGGGTTATTTATGTAAATTAGCATGACTATATTCTTTCTAGATATAATATAAAAGAGCAAAGATATTTTTTAAAAATAATTGGGCAGCCTACTTTTAAAATTTAGACAGCCACCCTTCTAGGGTGTTCTTGGAATATTTAAATATATATTATGCCCAAAGATTTGCACCTCTTCTCATATTTTCGGTTCCCTTAACTCTAAGAAACCTCTTGAACTCCATCTTCATTAATTTATCCCATAAAATCACTAGATAATCTTGTTCCTTTGGGCTGAAATCAAAGACACATCCTACCTTGTGGTAAGTACTTGAAACTTATTTTTGAATTGTGCAGTGTTTAGTATTTTTATCATATCTCATTGGATAGTTATCTGTATTAAGTAAACAAATATGTTTTGGATAGATATTTGTATTAAGTAAACAAATATGTTTTGAAAATCTAACACATTTATATACAACTTTTATTCTTGGGAAAAAATCTGATTTGAATGTTACGAATTCGAAATAGGGGACTCAAGTGAGGGCAAGTTCTACCCAGTTTTCTGATTTGGAAATCCCCTATGTGCTGCTGTTAGTATTTTGGTGATATCTTTTTGTACAAAAAGTATTTTTCAGTGATTCAAGATTCATTACAATTCTAAGACATATACCTAAAAATTTCATGAAGTCTATAACATTTGGTTTTGCTATTTACATATTCAAAACTATGTTACATCATGAAACAGTGGGACTGTCCAGATTTACTGTTTTGATAATTAGGTGTAATTTGCAGAAACTATGCTTAATATTGATGCTAATATTGGTTAATATCAAAATTATGGAGTTAATGGAAATTAAAAAGGGTACTTAATTGTATGTTCAAGGTTGTGTATACTCATGTACAAGGTGAGAAACTTGATACATTGTTTAGTCTGCGACTTAGACTCTTGAAGTGTGGTTGGACTGCGTAAATACTAAAAGGTTAAGGTTTTTGTATAATATTGAACTAATACTCTTGTTAACTACTGAAGTATTTAAAATATTATCTTGGTACCTTGGTTAGTTTCTTGTCACCTTGTATTGTCGTTTTGGTATCCTCGGAGTCTTGCAAGACATTTGTTTAACTCGTCTACTTGTACTGATTGCTTGATCACTTGGCATCCTTGTTGGGACTTTGTCCTTCTTGTGGCTGTGACTTTATCTCTATTGGAATGCCTCTTGATTTGGATATTTTTCCATCTTTACTATGGATTTTTGGTTCGTCTTAGTTATGGAAGTTGTCCATTTTAAGTATGAACAAGAAAGCCACTTTTAATATGGTTCTTGATTCTCTTGATCATTAGGTTTTGACCCTTCTTGATACAGGGCTTCTAGCCTTCTTGATACAGGGCTTGGGTCCTCTTTGATATTTGATTATGCTTGGTGTGACGGCATGATGTTTATATTGGGAGAAGCTTGTTATTTGACCTCTTGTGAACTAGTTCTTGGGCTTTCTTGATACTTGAGCCTTTAAATATCGAGTTGATACTTTTGATACATTTGTTTTCTTGATTTATTTATATATGTTCCAATTAATATGCTAATAACTTGGGAGGGAATCGGGGAATCTAATGGCTCCGAGCGTAATGTTTATACACCACTAGGCTTTATGCGTAGTGATAGTTATTTCTATCATAGGGGATCTTTGGGAGGATGCTTGAACATGGCCGTTGGAAATAGGACTTTTGGAGCTTTAATGAAGATCACATTTGCATATAGGAATTAATATTTTGTAATAATTTTTGTGACTTGTATATGATCCATGATATACACATATATATGTAATTTTGAAACTGGTTTATGATTTAAATTTGCTATCCATCTAGGAAAGAATGGAGTCAAGAGAAGTACTAGAGGTTCATAAAAGTATGGACACACAACAAAGAGTCAAGAGTAGAATTTCCAAAGAATGCTTTGTAGCCTCCCGAAGATAGGATACAGACGTCTTTGTACCTATCTGCAGGACTCTACTAGGCACTTAGCTCTTGTACCAACAACACCGATAAACCTAGGCTCTGATACCAATTTGTCACGACCTGATTCCTCAAGTCATGATGACACCTACTATAACTCACCAGTAGGTAAGCCAACCCATAGTTCAAAACGGCTAGTAACGGACTATCAAGAAAAAAAAAGAAAGCAGCGGAAAGTGAATACAATAAAGAGACTAATTTAGAGAATTAACCCCAAAACCTAGAGAAGTCAGTACAAGAGATTCTCATACAACAGAAGTACAAAGTGGAAAATAAAGTCAGGTCGTCTTTGAAATACAAAATATAGATAAAACTAACAATATGAGGGAGAACAGGAATACTCTAAACGTCAATAGCTCACCCCAAATCTCCGATCCATGACTGTTCCATACGATGCATACATAAACAATGAGAACTCATACTATAATCTGTAGCTGCAAAAGGATAGTATGAGTACCAAACACAGGGTACTCAGTAGGCATCGTCTGACTGAGCTCCAAATATAAGGAAAACATAAATAACATGTAAAGCAGGAATATAAATTACAGGCAACTAACAAAGAAACTAAACATAATAACGCCAATGGAGCAATAAGGATAAACTATCTTATTCTAACGGTATTCAGGAACTAAAGTGCAATACCGTATATCACTAGCCAATATATAAATGAAGAGTGAAAGAAGAATATATAGTAGTAATACAAGGCCAAAGAATACATATACAATATGAATAGATAAGGAAAGACAGGGATATATAGTAATACCACATATATATATATATATAGGACTAAACTCAAGGTAATATCCTGAGGGAGCCATCCTAACATCTCAGGGATCATAGTCATGTAAGGAAGCTAATACTAGCACAATCAAAGCCTCTGACCAAAGTATGACTAATCATGAGGTAACTTAACAATAATGCATCTTACCATAATAGAAAAAGGGAAATCAGAAGCGTATCAACAATCTCGGGTAACAGTCCAGAATCAGCCTTCCACGAACTAACCATAATAAACAACAATAAAGTAACTGGCTAGTCTAAACAAACAATAACCTAAATGAGCCCCCATAAGCCCGGAAGGTTCAAGAAATAACTCATCAAACAGTAATCATAACTTATACCTATACAGCCCCCCATAAGACTAATAGATACAAGAGCCAAATAATTATATTGGTGATAGGCGTTGCATATGAATGAATACAGGTGTTATCCAGTACCATCAACAAGTCAAGTACCATAACGTACCAAGTGTATACACCTCCTCCATCTCAGTAGCACACAAACACAGGACCTATGGTGACTATCCACCTATGGTGATCATCCTTCTCCGACACTATGGCTCATGAACGAAGGGCCCATAGGGGACTCGAGATATTCGTATACACTGCCTGGTCCCGAACTAGGACTTCCCATAACCATCATATTCAATCTACTCCATCCAGTACCGAAGAGATATATAAGTATAATAAATGCTTAGACTCAAACCGAGACTAAAAGAGTGTAAATTTGTAAATCCATTGCCCGAGATCAAGTTTGAGAATGAATCGGCATAAAAATGTAGAAAGGGTCAGAATGTCCCACGACCAAAGTAAATAGAAATAGTGATAGAGTGGATTAATAAAGGATCGCAACCTCGGTCAAATCCCCAAATATCACATTTAGTTTCAAAAGCTCATAATTCATTAAACAAGGTGGTACGATTCCCATGATAAAATAATCCATTTTAAAAGTGAAAAGTGGGAATAAATCCCTTGTTAGAAAATAGTAGTAAAATCAAGGTTTTGGTTGGAATTGTACCACTAAATGAGCATAAATGCACCTAAAAGTATGCATGCCATCTCCAGTATCCAAACAATACAACCATAAGTGCCTAAGCATCTATAAACTAGAACCACATCCTTTTTAAGGATAGAATACTCACCTGGAGTCCAACTGGTATCGTAACGATGGCCTCCAGCCCAAAAATAAATAATTAACATGATATTAGCACCATAATCTGGGAAACTATGGTGAATACAGGCATAATGCCACTAAAAGGATCTAATCGGGGGAAATATCATCCAATTCACTAAGTGCTATGGTAAGTCTTATACTAAGGATCCTTACGGTAAATTTGTTGTTAACATGACTATATTCAAGGATAATAGTATTCTATAACCATAACGGATGTTCTAGGCTAACGTTAGGGTCACTTTTCTATTCTAAATCCCTTAAATAGGTCAAGTCATGAAATTACTAAGCATAAACCTATCCAATAATCCCTACCTTGCATGCAATCTATACAATACACAATCTCATAGAGAAAAGTAATCGAAGCCTACCTCATAGTTGAACCACAGTTTTAAACCATCTGCAAATTGATCGTCTTCACCCCACCATCCTAAAATGACGTCGTACTATCGAAATCATAATCTACATGTTAATAGGAATAAAATGATACCCATATTACTATATAATACTCCGAGCCAAAATTCATGTCAAGAATTGTCCTGCGGAGCCTGCAAACGTGATTTAAAAATTGAATCTGTCACGAGGTCCCTCGAAGGACAAGTAATGCATGCTCAAAATTTGAGAACAAATAGAGCTCGAATCGAGGCCCAAATCAGCCCACAAAGTTATGAAATTCAAAAACTAATTTCTAGGAATTTACACGAAAAAAAGCAAATTTTGATTGGGGAAAACAATGGAAAATGTTCAATCGGTGTTGAATTATCTTACTTTAGCCTCAATGGATGATTTCCCACAATTTCCCATGCTCCAAGCTCCAACAATGGCAAAAAAAAAAGGTATTGAATCACAATTTTAGTCAAATATCACAAAAAAATGAATGGGTATTCTTGGAAAATGAGAAATATGAAGTTATAAGCACATAAACAATTATTATACAAGAAAAATTCATCGAGAATTGTCAAAATCGGAGCTTCCTAGCTCCCAAAATATCAAAATTACGAAATGGGTTTGATTTGGTCTTATACTCAGCGATGATCGCTTAAGCGACACTTTGTTCGCCTAAGCGACCCGGTCAAAGGGTCAAACTACCACTAAATTGGTCAAATGGTCACTTTAGCGTCTTGGACAAATGGTCAATGGTTGCTTAAGCGACTACACCGGCACCAGTAACTTCCTAAACTTATTTTTGACCCTCAGAACTTATCTGGAACCGTATGAAATATGAACTAATAGTGTAAATTGATCATAAAATACATTACGAATACAATGGAATGATAAAATTTTTGAAAAAAGTTTATTTACAACAAATTAACCCCCGGGACACCTATTAGGCTATTTTAACTAATTTTCGTATAAACACTCAAAATGAAATATAAAAGCTCGGAACCCAAAATAAATATGCTACTAACCCAAAATTGATATTTTGGACTCAACAGAATAATTAAAAATTCCATCCAAGATCGTTTCAATTAAAAGTAGGCCCCACACCCAATGAGCCATTTTTACCAATTTCTGACCAATAGCGTAAAATGAGTTTGAAAGCCTCGGGACACAGACTAAGGGTCCCTCTAGCCTAAAATCAACATTGTGGAGCTAATGGTCCTGTTAGAATTATCATCTGAGGCCATTTACTAGGATTTTTTGTCCGAGAACAATTCCTTAACAACAAAAGCTCCAAAACAGGGAAATGAGCGTAAAACCCAAACAAGTTGTCCGATAACCAAACTGACAGTTAGGGCAAGTCGTAAATGACTTGTAACCACTATAGGAAGACTCTAAATGCCGGATCCGCATGAAAATCAATAAAATAACCTAGAGGGTCATTACAACACATGAGATCATCAAGCACAAACTTCTCTTCAACTTACAATTATTTCCATGAAACATTGGCTTTTACACTTTCCAAATCTTCTTTGAAACTTGATTTCCTTTCTTTATAAAATTGTTGTTCCAAATATTCATTGATTTATTTTTTAATAACCTTCACATTTGGAACACAAAACTAGAAAAAGAATGAGTAAATTAGTTAAAACTTGAACAAGAATCTTTCACACTATGCACTCAATTTTTTAATCTCTTCGTTTTCTTCATCTCTCAAATGTACTTATTCACTCTATGTTTTACCTCTTAAACTCATTTCACTCATTTTTAACCACTCATTCTTACTTTTTGACAACTTACTCTCTTCACTCATCACTTTTTCTTTTTTTCCCTCTCTTGAGTTGTCAAGTTGCTCACCCTTACTTCTCTCTTTTTTTATCTCTCATCCTCACTTTTATTTGGTGCAGAGAAGTTTTATAATGCACTAGCTCCCATGAACTTGTGAAGAATCCCTCTTTTATCGCTTGGATGACTTCTAAGATAAACTCTAATATTAGGCTTCTCAAAACTACTTTTGTTTCCCTTCTTGTATTGTTTTTACTTGTCAAAAACCTCTATTAATCTTCTCACCCATAATTGATCTTTTTGAATCTCCATAGATTCCAAAGAAACAATGGCAATTTTTTTTCCATCATCTTTCAACAAGGAATACCTATTCTTTTCTTGATCATGTGAAGCATTTTTATAGAGATACCATGGCCTTTATAACAAGACATGACATTTGAATCAGGAAACAACATCACACAAAACCTCATCATTGTATCTCCCAAGAGTAAATGAGACTAACACTTTATTATCCACCTTCATTCCTTTTAAGGTGTAGGGTGAAACATCTTAACATAAGATAAACCCACCTTTTCAACAAAGTAAGTACTGACTAAGTTGTGACAAAAATTTATGTCAATCTTAGAGTTTTTACAACCCCTTGTGAAAGACGTCTTTATCCTTTCCTTTCAATCATTATCTTCTTCCTTTCTTTTGCTATTTATATATAGCCATAACCTTCCAAGGATGTACAAATTACTAACTTAAAAAACAAAAAATTGTTAGAAAGAAAAATGACCTCACAAAGAAAATGAATCACACCCTTATGTCTATCACTCAAATAGCAGCTCTCAGCACTCATGTATCACATAATTAGGTTTTTAACCTCAAAGAATCTCACAACTCTTGCCTTTTTTCTCTCAAGAAATGCTCCTCAAAGTTCTTTCATGAACCAGAAACTCCAACACTTTAAAAGCAAGTTCCAAAGTTCGATTCAAGAATGGAGTTTATGTTAAAGAAAGAAAAGGACAACAAAACTCTAATGGACTGAAAACAAAAAAATACACAATGAAAATAAATAGAAAAACATAAAACAAATTGGTAAAAAAAATAAAGAAATACACCCAAAATCACTAGACCACAATAAGTATGAACAAATACTTAAAGTCTAGAAAAAAAAAATAAAAAATCAAATATAGTGAATACTTTTCAGGTAGATCTAGACCATATCAAATGAGCTTTTGAATCCGAAGGAGTACAATGACCTTTCCAATTCTCCAAGTGACTTTTGAGTTTTTTGATGACCAAAATTGAAAGAAGCTTCAATTCAAATGAGATTTTTAAGATTACTAGATCAAATTTTCCAACATCCAAAGTGACTAATTCAGAAAATAAAATATTACCTAAACCATGAATAGGTTAAGAACACTAGAAGTTAATATTCACTTGAGAATATTTTTTTAACTTTTTGTTTTGGCTACTGTTCATGCTACAATAATTTTTTTTCCAGATTTTTGTTTAGTAGTTTTCTATTGATCAAAATTAGTAGATTGGGTGAGTAAAAGAATACCAAATCACCCAAAGCTTTCATACCACTTGATAAAGACACAGCTAGTGCAAGACTTTAAAATTAGAACATAAGAAAAAGGGATTGAATTGATTCTTAATAGTGAAGAAACAAGCACAAATATTAGATTCTTAAAACCTTGTTTAACAGTAAAAGAAGTAGCAAATCAATTAAGAAGAAGAATAAGAATAGGAGGGAGGAAACTCAAACAAGGAATCTTATCATTTAAAGAAATCCAATTTATGGTTAAAGGTAGAATAAAAAGGGAATAACCCTAAAAAGAACTTAAAAAGGTCTCCACAAGCCACAAGGCTGCTACTATTATAGTAAATCAAACTTAGTTACAATGAAAAAATGAACCCCCTTTATATAGAATCCTAGAAGGGGCTAGTCAAAGACTAATTAAATGAAAATTACATTTATTAAGAGCATAGAAGGTTTCCACATATAGAGTCCTATGATTTCAACATAGATAAAACAATTATTAAATATAGATTCTAGAAACTAGTTAAAAGAACACTAATTTTGGACTGCAATATTTTTCTCCATTTGGGATATATTTATGCGCCCATCCTATCTCATCTTGGACTTTAATTTGGGCCTCCAAAATATATAAGACTTGTGAAAAAATGTGTTAAGAGGGTTAAATCTCTTCTTCCTCCTCAAGACACCTTTTAATTGCTAATTGCATCACATTTGAGCTTGTCTTGAAATTTCTTATTTGATGGATCTTCCAAAGCTTTATTCATATCTTTTAGTGACGTTGAGATACCATGGATACTATCATTCTCCCCTTCATAAAGAAGATTTGTCCTCGAATATTGACATTGACTATATTTACTCCTTCAATGGAATTGTGCCTCCATGATTGCTATCATTCTCCCATACTTAAATAAGATTTATTTTCGAATCTCGACCAATTCCTACAATCAACATGATAATCACAATTATTAGAAGGTAAGAAAAGAAAGTGGAACAAGGATTTGGTAAAAATAACAATAGGTAGAGACCATGCAACCACTTAACTCATTAGTTCTTTTATGCACAAATACCCCTTTTAAATTTCCATGCTCTACATCATCTACCAAAATAATGTAAACCCACATAAACTCTAAAAACACAATTCATAAGCTCTTTAACTAATGGAGGTTCATTAGCTAGACCAAAAGTATATAAATACCAAACAAACATACCGTATTTGCTATTGCTAAATAACTTAACCTCACCATTGGATATACCACAATCAAGATATGGAACAAAAGAAATTTTCTTGAGATGTGGCTTGGATTGAACCTGCAAAAAAGGATCTTCAGAATAATACAATGATACTATAAAGTTAGCAACCTTTGAGCACTTATCATTTTTCACACTTGAACAAGAATCTTCCACACTTATGCACTCAATTTTTTTAATATCTTCTTTTTCCTCATCTCTTAAATACACTTATTCACTCTCTATTTTACCTCCTAAACTTATTTCACTCAATTTTATCCACTGATTTTTACTGTTTGACAACTCACTCACTTCACTCATCACTTCCTCTCCTCTTTCCTCTCTTGTGTTGTCATATTGCTCACCCTTACTTCTTTATTTCTTTTGTTTCTCATCCTTACTTTTATTTGGTACAGAGAAGTTTGTCAATGAAATATCTCCCATATAATTACAAATAATTCCTCTTTTATCCTTTGAAGGACTTCTAAGATAAACTCTAATTTTGGACTTCTCAAACCTGCTTTTGTAACCCTATTGTTTTCTTTTTCCTTGTCAAAAACCTTGAAACGATCCATTCCATTAATACTGAAAGTATCTATGTTAAAGATATAAGAATCTCTTTTATCATAAGTGTTAGGATAAATTCTTTAGTATGGTAGTGCATTAGATATGAATTAAGGTAATACAATACCCATAGTAGAAAGTTAAGTTGGAAGTGTTCTTATTGATTGAGTTTTGGGTTAAGTTTAAATTAGGGTCAATTTCAAACGAGCATGCCTCCTAGAATATAAAGAGTTATGGGGTATGATACCCACCAAAGTAAATTTGTCCGAGTCTTCTTTCCAATTCCTCCAACCATTCATTAATATGCTTTTTGAGTAAAAAGTTATGATCGTTTTACTGAAGACTACTTGTCCTGAAAAGTTGAGACCACTAAAGCTGGAATTTTCTTTCTATAGTGGGATGACGACTATATATATGCCTATTTTGGCCGAATTGCAGTTCATAAACTCAAAATTTTCATTTCTAAGCCCTAGAGGGCAATTTTCTCAAGGTTGGGTGGAAATTCTTCATTGAGGTAAGATTTTTACTCCTTTTTTATTAATCCATTCTTCTTCTAGAATCATTAGAATGGGGAATTATGATGAAATTATTGTGGGTTATAACCCTAGGTTCATGAAATTATGGTAAAAACTTATGGATATATGTATTTTCATCTAGAATTGCTTCTAGATTGTAAACTAACAATGTCTAGTACAAATTTGTGATTCTAAAACATGAATTTTGATGGTTGGGGATCTTAAATTCAATAAAGATGGGACCTTTAGCTTTAAAACACCATTAACGGAGATGTATTGAGTATGATAGAACTAGTTAATGATTAATTAAACCTTGTATAGGTAGACCATGAATAAGTATAGAACTAGCGGGTTTGATTTCCCAAAGTATTTTTTTGAAGAGTAGTTGAGTAATTACTCTTATAATTGCTTGTTTATTTAGATAATTTAGCATTTGGAATTGTGAAGAAAAAGAAGAGAATTTTTGGTATAGCTTACTTGTTGCATCAGCTTGGTGCCTAGGTAGGCTAGGTTTAACATGTAGTAGATGTTGGTTAAATTGCATGACTGTAAGATAGCTTGACGGGTGATTTCAGGCTTAGGCTTGTGGGCATGGTGGATGGTTGGAAATTATCGAAATATGATATGAAATTGAGCCTAATTTGGTATAATTATTATTTTGGGCAATTCTTGAATGATTTTATGGGTTATATGTTAGATTATGGGACTACGGATTGTGAAAGTTAGTAACTATTAATTATGATATTTTTTGGAATTGGAAGGTGTTGATATAAATTATTATAGTGAAGTAGGAATGGTAGTGAATAAGTTGAAAGTTTGGTTGGATTGGTGGATTGTAATCATAGTTGAGCAACTGGGGTGATGAATTAGTCTACGCTAAAGTTTTTTTTTTATAATTTTAGCATTATTAAGAATCAAATTAAGGCTAATTGTCTATAAATGAGTGAATTTGACTAAATTCTTGGTCATTGATTGTACAATATGATAGTACTGAATACTTGATTTTGCTTGAGAAGCTATTGAACATGCTAAATGAATTATCACAAATATGTTTGAATAATGAAATTATTGTATTTCTTGATAAGGACTATGTTGTGGTGCAAGTGGTGATATTTGTAAACTTACTTGATGATTTTACTTGAACCAGTAGGTGATGGTTAAATGTAGTTGAAAACCCAACTTGGTGTATGTATGCATGTTAACTATTTCTTTGTATACTTGTCGCAATGCATGTACAAAGAAAGTTAATCGTTGAATGATATCCTAAGTGTTAATCATATATAATGAGGTTATATTATAGGCTTGTTGATTGTACAAATGTGGTGGTTTATTATCATTATGGTTGTGATTGTTGTGACATCTGTTGCCTATTATGGGATGTACCGATATTTGGACATCTTGACTGGATTTATACTTGTTATTGTGGGATGTACTGGTATTTGGACGTCTTCATGGAATATATACTTATTATTATGGGATCTACTTGTATTTGGACATCTTCAAGAGATTTATTCTTATTATTTTGGGATGTACCAATATTTGGACATTTTCACGGGATTTATACTTATTATTATGGGATGTACTGGTATTTGGACATCTTTATGGGACTGGTTGATTTAATGTTGGAAGCCACTAGATGTCTGGGATTTTTAGGACATGGAAAAGATCTTGTCCCCTGCAGGTCATGGCTAGTGGGCGACTATAAGACCCTTAGCAAGTGTGCACAAGGATTGGTGAGTTTGATGGTTCCTTGGATGGATCGATTTTATTTGTTGATTTATTTATATTTGGTTCTTTGAGTGGATCGGGTTCGACTGTTGACTTATTTATATTTGGATCCTTGAGTGGACCGGTGGATATTATTGGTGTTATATTAGATCCCTTTATGGTCCGAGCTATTGGCATAATTGGAAGGTATAATTTCTATTGATGCCTATTTAAAGAGCAATTAAGTCAAGGTGGAACTTATTATCATTAGTCATAAATTTTTGACTTGGTCTATTGTTGTTAGTGGTGTTCTTGACTTGGTGAGCAGTTTGTCATAACTTATACTTGCCTGGTTATTAGTTGTTGTCATTGGTCAGGATGTTGCCTTGGTGGATATCTGTATCAAATTATACCTGTTTGATTTGTTGATATTGATGGAAATAAAGTAAAGTAAAGGTCTTGTTGACTTGTTAATAGATGGTTATGTCATCCTATGATGTATGAGTGCCTCTACATGTAGGTATTTCCATGAGACATGATAATTGTTGATGTCATCAAATGGGTACTAAGGGTTGGGATTCTCCATGATCATTGTCGTTGAGTCCTTAATGAAGTGGTGTGCTCTCATATTTAGTCTAGGATGGAGATCTAAAGGATGATATATTTTAGGGGAAAATAGAAGTAACTCATATTAAATGATGATATGAACTGTACATTAAGTAAAGTTAAATTGTCATATTATATGTACATGATTTATCTTGAATTTCTGTATTATACGTTATGTACTTTAGCCTCGGTCAGCTGATGATGCCTATCATCAGTACGTGTTATTTGTACTAATGCTATAATTGCTATACCCTTTTTAGGGTATAGTCTGGGTATAGGGTGAGTTGATGTTTCTCAGGTTACGTGGATAGTGATCTCCAGAAGCTTCTACTCTTCTCATTCCTACAGTAGGAACTGTGTCCTTTGTGTTGTCATTTACTTAATATACATGTCTAGACTAGGTCATCGGGGAAGAATGTTTCCTTTTATGTATTTATAAAGGACTTTGTAATAAGTTTTATAGTATTGTGAAGAGTTTTATGATATTTTGTTTTGACTTCTGCATTTCTTAATTGGGTTGTAAAGGTTCTCCTATCTAGGTGGATTAGAGTAGGTGCCCTCACGATTACAATTAGTATCTTGATAAGTTTTCAATTGGAACCTAGTTATTTCCAATTGGTAGCTGCCAAGAAGAGTTAGGACTTCCGATTGCCATGTGAATTATGATGAAATTTCTTGGCTGTAACTTTATTTAGTATATTATAATAAGTGATTACGATTGTTTCTTGGCTTGATGGTAGTAATTGGTATGGTTAACAAAAGTGTTGTTTGAATTAGCTATTTAAAGAGAATTTGTGTTTGGTTTTAAATTTTGAGATAACTTGAAGGTTTAATTGATAGTTGAAATGTTTGTTGATGACTAGATTGTCTGTAAGATGGTTTAGAGGGTGATATGGTAGCCCTTGTCATGAAATTTGAATGATGTGGTTTATAAGATATGACGTGTTGACCAGTTAAATGTATGATCTGGGCGTTGTTGTCTGTTTGAGGTGACATACATATTTAAACATTAGACTTTGTTTGACTTGGTAGTTTTGACTACCAATTGAGTAAACTACTTGTACTATGATGAAAATGTATAGTTGATGAGGATATCATAAGAGTATAGTGGAACTAGATTCGTTTGTATTCGTGAATATGGTAATTGTGGTTGCTTATTGGTCAAACTGGTCACTCATATGATGATTAAAAAAATGACCTATAATTGGTTGATTATGGTTTGACATTGCTTGTATGCATATTCTATGGGAATAATTATTGGTTAATAGTATCCCTTGAACATGGTATAATTGAATTGCTAAAACTTGCAAAATAAATAAGCTTGATTATGATTAATGATCCTTAGTTGTAGTGTCAACGAGGAAGTAGAGTTACTATATACGGTTATGCCTATTCATATACCTCTCATTATTACATTATAATACTTGGTTGTTATTACTCCTTGAGTGGTTGAGCTATGTTGAGTCGGTAATTTGACTAATTATAAGCTAGTTGTGGGGCTAAATGAGTTTAGTTGTCCCTGTCTGATTACTGATGAGTTGATTTGTTTATGAAATATTGATTGTTTAGGATCGAATACACTAATATGTGTTGTGGTAGAGAATTTATGTATTAATGAAACCCATAATGGTGCGTTGGTTAGTGGTTGCACTCTAGATGATTTATTCTTGTACGCTGATCGTTGAGGTGTGAAAAAGAGTCATACAATAAATGTCCTGAGGGGAAAACATGGTGTAGTGTTTGGTAGTATTGTGTTCATTATAGCATTGGTTAGGGTGTAAGTGCCCGAGTAGAGTTTTCCCTATGATGAGAGTTGATAAAATCCAGGTTAGGATGGGTTCCAATATAAACCTAGTGTTGTGTGGTTAAGAGATATTTTGTGTCTCGAGGTGTAGTGTTTGATGAATTTAAGGTGATGTCATGATAGGTGAGGGACATAGTAGCCCATAGAAACTTTTGAAATGGAATTTGGGTTAGTAGAACTCCGAATATAACATTTGACTTAAAAGGATTAGTTCGAAATGTCAAAATCTGGGAGTATGTTGTAAAATTGGCATAATTGGGAATCTATAGTAGGATGCAAGCCGCTACCACGGGAGTGCTATAGAAGGAATTTTCCCGCTATAGAAGGAGTCAATAATGGTCAGTCCCGCTATAGCGGGCAGACCAACTATAGCTAGGCCGCTATAGCAGGATTGATGCAGTAAATGTTTAGTTTTCTCCTAGTTTAGAAGTTATCTCATCATGAACTCTCAAGGTTTCATTCTTAGACCGCTGTAAGAGAAATAACTAATTTGTGAATAAATATTTGGCTCCGCATCTTCTTGTCTTAAAAAGTCTCAATAGAGAGGCTGAGAATAAAACGTGGATTAGTTGATAAACGATAGTGAGTGGATAAGTAAGGTACAACATAAGCAACTCTAAAAATAGTGTCTTTCTAATTCCGACCTTGTGTTTCTCTTTACCCATTGTCCGTTCTGGGACAAATGGATAGTAAATTGGTATCTTATGTAATGACCCATTCCGTCATTACTGAAAATATCTATGGTAAAGGCATAAGAACCTCTTTCATCATAATTGTTAGGATCAATTCTTTAGTATGGTAGTGCACTAGATATGAATTAATGTCATACAATACCCCTAGCGCAAAGTTAAGTTGGAAGTGTCCTATCGATTGAGTTTTGGGCTAAGTTTAAACTAAGGTCAACTTCAAACGAGCAATCCTCCTAGAATATAAAGATTTATGGGGTCCAATACCCACCAAATTAAAGATCTCTGAGTCTTCTTTTTAAATCCACCGACTGTTTATTAATCCTCTTCCAGAGTAAAAGGTTATGATTGTTTAACTAAAGATTGTTCGTGCTGTAAAGTTGAGGCCGCTATAGCGGGATGAGGCTGTATATAAGCCTATTTTGGTAGAATTTCAGTTCATAAACTCCAAAATTTCATTCCTAAGCCCTAGAGGGGTGATTTGCTCATGGTTGGGCGGAAATAATTCATTGAGGTAAGATTTTTACTCTTTTTAACGTCTATTAATCTATTCTTCTTTTGGAATCATTAGAATAAGGATTTATGGTGAAATTCGTGTGGATTAGAACCCTAGGTTCATGAAATTATGGGGAAAACTTATGTGTATGTGTATTTTCACTTAGAATTGCTTCTAGATTGTAAACTAACAATTCCTAGTACAAATTTGTGATTCCATACCATGAATTTTGATGGTGTGGGACCTTAAATTCAAATAATATGGGACCTTTAGCTTTAAAACTCCATTAACAAAGATGAGTTGAGTATGATAGAACTAGTTAATGATTTATTGACCCTTGGATAATGATGTAGACCGTGAATAAGGGTAGAACTAGTGGGTTTGAATTACCAAAGTATTTGGTTGAAGAGTAGTTGATTAATTACTCTTATAATTTCTTGGTTATTAGATGATTTAGCATTTGGAAATGAGAAGAAAAGGAAAACCATCCGTGGTATAGCTTACTTGTTGCAGTAGCTTGGCGTCCAGGTAGGCTAGGTTTAAAATGTAGTATATCTTTGTTAAATTCCATGACTGTAATATAGTTTGATGAGAGATTTCATGCTTACGCCTGCGGGAACGCTGGATGGTTGGTAATAATCAGAATATGATATGAAATTGAGCATAATTTGGTATAATTATTGTTTTGAAAAATTCTTGAATGATTTCATGGGTTACATGTTATTTGTGATAATTAGTGGGAATATATGTATGTGATTTCCGATTATGGGACTACGAATTGTGAAAGCTGGTAACTATTAATTATGGTGTTTTCCTAAATTGGAAGGTGTTGATGTAAACTGATTATAGTAAAGCGGGAATTGTAGTGAATTGGTTTGATACTTTGATTGGATTGGTGGATTCTAATCATAGCTAAGCAAATGGGGTGATGAATTAGTCTATGCGAAAGCTTTGTCTTAATTTTATGGTTATTAATAATCGAATTAGGGCTAATTGTCTATAATTGAGCTAATTTAACTAAATGCTTGGTCATTGATTGCACGACATGATAGTAAATATGACTACTTGATTTTTCTTGAAAAGCTATTGAACATTCTAAATGATTTACCACAAATATGGTAGAATAATAAAATCATTATATTTCTGGATAAAGACTATGTTGTGGTGTAAGTGGTGATATTTGTAAACTTGCTTGATGATTGCACTTGAACCAGTAGGTGATGGTTAAATATAGTTGAAAACCCAACTTGGTTTATGTGTGTATGTTAACTGTTTTTTCATATTCTTGTTACAATGCATGTACAAATAAAGTAAATCGCTAAATGATATCTTAAGTGTTAATCATATACAATGAGGTTATATTAAAGGCTTGTTGATTGTACAAGTGTGGTTGTTATTTATGTGATATTTGTTGCTTATTATGAGATGTACCTGTATTTGTACATCTCATGGGATTTCTGCTTATTATTGTGGGATGTACTGGTATTTGGACATCTTCATGGGATTTATACATATTATTGTGGGATGTACCAGTATTTGGACATCTTCACAGGATTTCTACTTAATATTGTGGGATGTACCTGTATTTGGACATTTTTAAGGCATTTTTACTTATTATTGTGGGATGTACCGATATTTGGACATCTTCATGGGATTGGTTGATTTAAGGTTGGAAAGCACTAGATGTCTGAAATTTTTGGTACATGGACAAGAGTTTGTCCCCTCATACATTACTACACGTGTATTACCTCCTAATATCAACGTATTCCATACTCGAATGGATTATTTGTATTTTACTGACAACTAAATCATTAAATGAGACAAACGATGATTGGACGGACCAATAATTGAACTTGGTTTCTTACAAAACTACATGCATATCAACTACTAATATCAACATTTTCTATACTCGGAGGGATAATCGTTGTTTCATTGACTACTAATCACTAAATTAGACAAACATGGGTTTGAAGGACAAATAATAGAACTTGGTTTCATAAATTACTATACGTGTATTACCTCCTAATATCAACGTATTCCATACTCGAATGGATTATTTGTATTTTATTGACAACTAAATCATTAAATGAGACAAACGATGATTGGACGGACCAATAATTGAACTTGGTTTATAACACAACTACATGCGTATTACCTCCTAATATCAACGTTTTCTATACTCGGAGGGATAACCATTGTATCATTGACTACTAATCACTAAATTAGACAAACATGGGTTTAAAGGACAAATAATAGAACTTGGTTTCCTACATTACTACACGTGTATTACCTCCTAATATCAATGTATTCCATACTCGAATGGATTATTTGTATTTTATTGACAACTAAATCATTAAATGAGACAAACGATGATTGGACGGATCAATAATTGAACTTGGTTTCTTACACAACTACATGCGTATTACCTCCTAATATCTACTCTTTCTATACTCGGAAGGATAATCATTGATTCATTGACTACTAAACACTAAATTAGACAAACATGGGTTTGAAGGACAAATAATAGAACTTGGTTTCATACATTACTACACGTGTATTACCTCCTAATATCAACGTATTCCATACTCGAATAGATTATTTGTATTTTATTGACAACTAAATCATTAAATGAGACAAACGATGATTGGATGAACCAATAATTGAACTTGGTTTCTTACACAACTACATGCGTATTACCGCCTAATATCAACGCTTTCTATAGTCGGAGGGATAATCATTGTTTCATTGACTACTAATCACTAAATTAGACAAACATGGATTTGAAGGACAAATAATAGAACTTGGTTTCATACATTACTACACGTGTATTACCTCCTAATATCAACGTATTCCATACTCGAATGGATTATTTGTATTTTAGTGACAACTAAATCATTAAATGAGACAAACGATGATTGGACGGACCAATAATTGTACTTGGTATCTTACACAACATCATGTTGGTTTCTTACACAACTACATGCGTATTATGTCCTAGTATCAACGTATTCCATACTCAGATGGATTATCATTCTTTCATTGACTACTAAATCACTAAACGAGATATGCATAGGTTGGTTAGACCTATAATAGAACTTGGATTGTTACACTGCTATATTATTATTACCTCTTATTATCAAAGTATTCCATACTCGGATGGATTATAGGTTTTTCTTTCACTATTGAATCACTAAAGGAGACATAAATATACTAGACGAAACAATAATAGAATGTGGTGTCATACATTACCACACGTGTATTACCTCCTAATATTAACGTATTCCATACTCGAATGGATTATTTTTATTTTATTGAAAACTAAATCATTAAATGAGACATACGATAATTGGACGGATCAATAATTGAACTTGGTTTCTTACACAACTACATGCGTATTACCTCCTAATATCTACTCTTTCTATACTCGGAAGGATAATCATTGATTCATTGACTACTAAACACTAAATTAGACAAACATGGGTTTGAAGGACAAATAATAGAACTTGGTTTCATACATTACTACACGTGTATTACCTCCTAATATCAACGTATTCCATACCCGAATGGATTATTTGTATTTTATTGACAACTAAATCATTAAATGAGACAAACGATGATTGGACGGACCAATAATTGAACTTGGTTTCTTACACAACTACATGCGTATTACCTCCTAATATCAACATTTTCTATACTCGGAGGGATAATCGTTGTTTCATTGACTACTAATCACTAAATTAGACAAACATGGGTTTGAAGGACAAATAATAGCACTTGGTTTCCTACATTACTACACGTGTATTACCTCCTAATATCAATGTATTCCATACTCGAATGGATTATTTGTATTTTATTGACAACTAAATCATTAAATGAGACAAACGATGATTGGACGGATCAATAATTGAACTTGGTTTCTTACACAACTACATGCGTATTACCTCCTAATATCTACTCTTTCTATACTCGGAAGGATAATCATTGATTCATTGACTACTAAACACTAAATTAGACAAACATGGGTTTGAAGGACAAATAATAGAACTTGGTTTCATACATTACTACACGTGTATTACCTCCTAATATCAACGTATTCCATACTCGAATAGATTATTTGTATTTTATTGACAACTAAATCATTAAATGAGACAAACGATGATTGGATGAACCAATAATTGAACTTGGTTTCTTACACAACTACATGCGTATTACCGCCTAATATCAACGCTTTCTATAGTCGGAGGGATAATCATTGTTTCATTGACTACTAATCACAAAATTAGACAAACATGGATTTGAAGGATAAATAATAGAACTTGGTTTCATACATTACTACACGTGTATTACCTCCTAATATCAACGTATTCCATACTCGAATGGATTATTTGTATTTTAGTGACAACTAAATCATTAAATGAGACAAACGATGATTGGACGGACCAATAATTGTACTTGGTATCTTACACAACATCATGTTGGTTTCTTACACAACTACATGCGTATTATGTCCTAGTATCAACGTATTCCATACTCAGATGGATTATCATTCTTTCATTGACTACTAAATCACTAAACGAGATATGCATAGGTTGGTTAGACCTATAATAGAACTTGGATTGTTACACTGCTATATTATTATTACCTCTTATTATCAAAGTATTCCATACTCGGATGGATTATAGGTTTTTCTTTCACTATTGAATCACTAAAGGAGACATAAATATACTAGACGAAACAATAATAGAATGTGGTGTCATACATTACCACACATGTATTACCTCCTAATATTAACGTATTCCATACTCGAATGGATTATTTTTATTTTATTGAAAACTAAATCATTAAATGAGACATACGATAATTGGACGGATCAATAATTGAACTTGGTTTCTTACACAACTACATGCGTATTACCTCCTAATATCTACTCTTTCTATACTCGGAAGGATAATCATTGATTCATTGACTACTAAACACTAAATTAGACAAACATGGGTTTGAAGGACAAATAATAGAACTTGGTTTCATACATTACTACACGTGTATTACCTCCTAATATCAACGTATTCCATACCCGAATGGATTATTTGTATTTTATTGACAACTAAATCATTAAATGAGACAAACGATGATTGGACGGACCAATAATTGAACTTGGTTTCTTACACAACTACATGCGTATTACCTCCTAATATCAACATTTTCTATACTCGGAGGGATAATCGTTGTTTCATTGACTACTAATCACTAAATTAGACAAACATGGGTTTGAAGGACAAATAATAGCACTTGGTTTCATACATTACTACACGTGTATTACCTCCTAATATCAATGTATTCCATACTCGAATGGATTATTTGTATTTTATTGACAACTAAATCATTAAATGAGACAAACGATGATTGGACGGATCAATAATTGAACTTGGTTTCTTACACAACTACATGCGTATTACCTCCTAATATCTACTCTTTCTATACTCGGAAGGATAATCATTGATTCATTGACTACTAAACACTAAATTAGACAAACATGGGTTTGAAGGACAAATAATAGAACTTGGTTTCATACATTACTACACGTGTATTACCTCCTAATATCAACGTATTCCATACTCGAATAGATTATTTGTATTTTATTGACAACTAAATCATTAAATGAGACAAACGATGATTGGATGAACCAATAATTGAACTTGGTTTCTTACACAACTACATGCGTATTACCGCCTAATATCAATGCTTTCTATAGTCGGAGGGATAATCATTTTTTCATTGACTACTAATCACTAAATTAGACAAACATGGATTTGAAGGACAAACAATAGAACTTGGTTTCATACATTACTACACGTGTATTACCTCCTAATATCAACGTATTCCATACTCGAATGGATTATTTGTATTTTAGTGACAACTAAATCATTAAATGAGACAAACGATGATTGGACGGACCAATAATTGTACTTGGTATCTTACACAACATCATGTTGGTTTCTTACACAACTACATGCGTATTATGTCCTAGTATCAACGTATTCCATACTCAGATGGATTATCATTCTTTCATTGACTACTAAATCACTAAACGAGATATGCATAGGTTGGTTAGACCTATAATAGAACTTGGATTGTTACACTGCTATATTATTATTACCTCTTATTATCAAAGTATTCCATACTCGGATGGATTATAGGTTTTTCTTTCACTATTGAATCACTAAAGAAGACATAAATATACTAGACGAAACAATAATAGAATGTGGTGTCATACATTACCACACGTGTATTACCTCCTAATATTAACGTATTCCATACTCGAATGGATTATTTTTATTTTATTGAAAACTAAATCATTAAATGAGACATACGATAATTGGACGGATCAATAATTGAACTTGGTTTCTTACACAACTACATGCGTATTACCTCCTAATATCTACTCTTTCTATACTCGGAAGGATAATCATTGATTCATTGACTACTAAACACTAAATTAGACAAACATGGGTTTGAAGGACAAATAATAGAACTTGGTTTCATACATTACTACACGTGTATTACCTCCTAATATCAACGTATTCCATACTCGAATAGATTATTTGTATTTTATTGACAACTAAATCATTAAATGAGACAAACGATGATTGGACGGACCAATAATTGAACTTGGTTTCTTACACAACTACATGCGTATTACCTCCTAATATCAACGCTTTCTATACTTGGAGGGATAATCATTGTTTCATTGACTACTAATCACTAAATTAGACAAACATGGGTTTGAAGGACAAATAATAGCACTTGGTTTCATACATTACTACACGTGTATTACCTCCTAATATCAACGTATTCCATACTCGAATGGATTATTTGTATTTTATTGACAACTAAATCATTAAATGAGACAAACGATGATTGGACGGACCAATAATTGAACTTGGTTTCTCACACAACTACATGCGTATTACCTCCTAATATCAACGCTTTCTATACTCGGAGGGATAATCATTGTTTCATTGACTACTAATCACTAAATTAGACAAACATGGGTTTGAAGGACAAATAATAGAACTTGGTTTCCTACATTACGACACGTGTATTACCTCCTAATATCAACGTATTCCATACTCGAATGGATTATTGTATTTTATTGACAACTAAATCATTAAATGAGACAAACGATGATTGGACGGACCAATAATTGAACTTGGTTTCTTACACAACTACATGCGTATTACCTCCTAATATCAACGCTTTCTATACTTGGAGGGATAATCATTGTTTCATTGACTACTAATCACTAAATTAGACAAACATGGGTTTGAAGGACAAATAATAGCACTTGGTTTCATACATTACTACACGTGTATTACCTCCTAATATCAACGTATTCCATACTCGAATGGATTATTTGTATTTTATTGACAACTAAATCATTAAACGAGACAAACGATGATTGGACGGACCAATAATTGAACTTTGTTTCATACACAACTACATGCGTATTACCTCCTAATATCATCGTTTTCTATACTCGGAGGGATAATCATTGTTTCATTGACTACTAATCACTAAATTAGACAAACATGGGTTTGAAGGACAAATAATAGAACTTGGTTTCCTACATTACTACACATGTATTACCTCCAAATATCAACGTATTCCATACCCGAATGAATTATTTGTATTTTAGTGACAACTAAATCATTAAATGAGGCAAACGATGATTGGACGGACCAATAATTGTACTTGGTATCTTACACAACATCATGTTGGTTTCTTACACAACTACATGCGTATTATGTCCTAGTATCAACGTATTCCATACTCAGATGGATTACCATTCTTTCATTTACTACTAAATCAGTAAACGAGATATGCATAGGTTGGTTAGACCTATAATAGAACTTGGATTGTTACACTGCTATATTATTATTACCTCTTATTATGAAAGTATTCCATACTCGGATGGATTATAGGTTTTTCTTTCACTATTGAATCACTAAAGGAGACATAAATATACTAGACGAAACAATAATAGAATGTGGTGTCATACATTACCACACGTGTATTACCTCCTAATATTAACGTATTCCATACTCGAATGGATTATTTGAATTTTATAGACAACTAAATCATTAAATAAGACAAACGATGGTTGTACGGACCAATAATTGAACTTGGTTTCTTACACAACTACATGCGTATTACCTCCTAATATCAATGTTTTCTATACTCGGAGGGATAACCATTGTATCATTGACTACTAATCACTAAATTAGACAAACATGGGTTTAAAGGACAAATAATAGAACTTGGTTTCCTACATTACGACACGTGTATTACCTCCTAATATCAACGTATTCCATACTCGAATGGATTATTGTATTTTATTGACAACTAAATCATTAAATGAGACAAACGATGATTGGACGGACCAATAATTGAACTTAGTTTCTTACACAACTACATGCGTATTACCTCCTAATATCAACGCTTTCTATACTTGGAGGGATAATCATTGTTTCATTGACTACTAATCACTAAATTAGACAAACATGGGTTTGAAGGACAAATAATAGCACTTGGTTTCATACATTACTACACGTGTATTACCTCCTAATATCAACGTATTCCATACTCGAATGGATTATTTGTATTTTATTGACAACTAAATCATTAAACGAGACAAACGATGATTGGACGGACCAATAATTGAACTTTGTTTCATACACAACTACATGCGTATTACCTCCTAATATCATCGTTTTCTATACTCGGAGGGATAATCATTGTTTCATTGACTACTAATCACTAAATTAGACAAACATGGGTTTGAAGGACAAATAATAGAACTTGGTTTCCTACATTACTACACATGTATTACCTCCAAATATCAACGTATTCCATACCCGAATGAATTATTTGTATTTTAGTGACAACTAAATCATTAAATGAGGCAAACGATGATTGGACGGACCAATAATTGTACTTGGTATCATACAGAACATCATGTTGGTTTCTTACACAACTACATGCGTATTATGTCCTAGTATCAACGTATTCCATACTCAGATGGATTACCATTCTTTCATTTACTACTAAATCAGTAAACGAGATATGCATAGGTTGGTTAGACCTATAATAGAACTTGGATTGTTACACTGCTATATTATTATTACCTCTTATTATGAAAGTATTCCATACTCGGATGGATTATAGGTTTTTCTTTCACTATTGAATCACTAAAGGAGACATAAATATACTAGACGAAACAATAATAGAATGTGGTGTCATACATTACCACACGTGTATTACCTCCTAATATTAACGTATTCCATACTCGAATGGATTATTTGAATTTTATAGACAACTAAATCATTAAATAAGACAAACGATGGTTGTACGGACCAATAATTGAACTTGGTTTCTTACACAACTACATGCGTATTACCTCCTAATATCAATGTTTTCTATACTCGGAGGGATAACCATTGTATCATTGACTACTAATCACTAAATTAGACAAACATGGGTTTAAAGGACAAATAATAGAACTTGGTTTCCTACATTACGACACGTGTATTACCTCCTAATATCAACGTATTCCATACTCGAATGGATTATTGTATTTTATTGACAACTAAATCATTAAATGAGACAAACGATGATTGGACGGACCAATAATTGAACTTGGTTTCTTACACAACTACATGCGTATTACCTCCTAATATCAACGCTTTCTATACTTGGAGGGATAATCATTGTTTCATTGACTACTAATCACTAAATTAGACAAACATGGGTTTGAAGGACAAATAATAGCACTTGGTTTCATACATTACTACACGTGTATTACCTCCTAATATCAACGTATTCCATACTCGAATGGATTATTTGTATTTTATTGACAACTAAATCATTAAACGAGACAAACGATGATTGGACGGACCAATAATTGAACTTTGTTTCATACACAACTACATGCGTATTACCTCCTAATATCATCGTTTTCTATACTCGGAGGGATAATCATTGTTTCATTGACTACTAATCACTAAATTAGACAAACATGGGTTTGAAGGACAAATAATAGAACTTGGTTTCCTACATTACTACACATGTATTACCTCCAAATATCAACGTATTCCATACCCGAATGAATTATTTGTATTTTAGTGACAACTAAATCATTAAATGAGGCAAACGATGATTGGACGGACCAATAATTGTACTTGGTATCATACACAACATCATGTTGGTTTCTTACACAACTACATGCGTATTATGTCCTAGTATCAACGTATTCCATACTCAGATGGATTACCATTCTTTCATTTACTACTAAATCAGTAAACGAGATATGCATAGGTTGGTTAGACCTATAATAGAACTTGGATTGTTACACTGCTATATTATTATTACCTCTTATTATGAAAGTATTCCATACTCGGATGGATTATAGGTTTTTCTTTCACTATTGAATCACTAAAGGAGACATAAATATACTAGACGAAACAATAATAGAATGTGGTGTCATACATTACCACACGTGTATTACCTCCTAATATTAACGTATTCCATACTCGAATGGATTATTTGAATTTTATAGACAACTAAATCATTAAATAAGACAAACGATGGTTGTACGGACCAATAATTGAACTTGGTTTCTTACACAACTACATGCGTATTACCTCCTAATATCAATGTTTTCTATACTCGGAGGGATAACCATTGTATCATTGACTACTAATCACTAAATTAGACAAACATGGGTTTAAAGGACAAATAATAGAACTTGGTTTCCTACATTATGACACGTGTATTACCTCC
Source organism: Capsicum rhomboideum (assembly GCA_031232105.1). Lineage (NCBI taxonomy): Eukaryota > Viridiplantae > Streptophyta > Magnoliopsida > Solanales > Solanaceae > Capsicum > Capsicum rhomboideum. The sequence goes on along the minus strand of CP124713.1, from coordinate 83,015,114 downwards.
TAATATCAACGTATTCCATACTCGAATGGATTATTGTATTTTATTGACAACTAAATCATTAAATGAGACAAACGATGATTGGACGGACCAATAATTGAACTTGGTTTCTTACACAACTACATGCGTATTACCTCCTAATATCAACGCTTTCTATACTTGGAGGGATAGTCATTGTTTCATTGACTACTAATCACTAAATTAGACAAACATGGGTTTGAAGGACAAATAATAGCACTTGGTTTCATACATTACTACACGTGTATTACCTCCTAATATCAACGTATTCCATACTCGAATGGATTATTTGTATTTTATTGACAACTAAATCATTAAATGAGACAAACGATGATTGGACGGACCAATAATTGAACTTTGTTTCATACACAACTACATGCGTATTACCTCCTAATATCAACGCTTTCTATACTTGGAGGGATAATCATTGTTTCATTGACTACTAATCACTAAATTAGACAAACATGGGTTTGAAGGACAAATAATAGCACTTGGTTTCATACATTACTACACGTGTATTACCTCCTAATATCAACGTATTCCATACTCGAATGGATTATTTGTATTTTATTGACAACTAAATCATTAAATGAGACAAACGATGATTGGACGGACCAATAATTGTACTTTGTTTCATACACAACTACATGCGTATTACCTCCTAATATCATCGTTTTCTATACTCGGAGGGATAATCATTGTTTCATTGACTACTAATCACTAAATTAGACAAACATGGGTTTGAAGGACAAATAATAGAACTTGGTTTCCTACATTACTACACATGTATTACCTCCAAATATCAACGTATTCCATACCCGAATGAATTATTTGTATTTTAGTGACAACTAAATCATTAAATGAGACAAACGATGATTGGACGGACCAATAATTGTACTTGGTATCTTACACAACATCATGTTGGTTTCTTACACAACTACATGCGTATTATGTCCTAGTATCAACGTATTCCATACTCAGATGGATTACCATTCTTTCATTTACTACTAAATCACTAAACGAGATATGCATAGGTTGGTTAGACCTATAATAGAACTTGGATTGTTACACTGCTATATTATTATTACCTCTTATTATGAAAGTATTCCATACTCGGATGGATTATAGGTTTTTCTTTCACTATTGAATCACTAAAGGAGACATAAATATACTAGACGAAACAATAATAGAATGTGGTGTCATACATTACCACACGTGTATTACCTCCTAATATTAACGTATTCCATACTCGAATGGATTATTTGAATTTTATAGACAACTAAATCATTAAATGAGACAAACGATGGTTGTACGGACCAATAATTGAACTTGGTTTCTTACACAACTACATGCGTATTACCTCCTAATATCAATGTTTTCTATACTCGGAGGGATAACCATTGTATCATTGACTACTAATCACTAAATTAGACAAACATGGGTTTAAAGGACAAATAATAGAACTTGGTTTCCTACATTACGACACGTGTATTACCTCCTAATATCAACGTATTCCATACTCGAATGGATTATTGTATTTTATTGACAACTAAATCATTAAATGAGACAAACGATGATTGGACGGACCAATAATTGAACTTGGTTTCTTACACAACTACATGCGTATTACCTCCTAATATCAATGCTTTTTTATACTTGGAGGGATAGTCATTGTTTCATTGACTACTAATCAATAAATTAGACAAACATCGGTTTGAAGGACAAATAATAGCACTTGGTTTCATACATTACTACACGTGTATTACCTCCTAATATCAACGTATTCCATACTCGAATGGATTATTTGTATTTTATTGACAACTAAATCATTAAATGAGACAAACGATGATTGGACGGACCAATAATTGAACTTGGTTTCTCACACAACTACATGCGTATTACCTCCTAATATCAACGCTTTCTATACTCGGAGGGATAATCATTGTTTCATTGACTACTAATCACTAAATTAGACAAACATGGGTTTGAAGGACAAATAATAGAACTTGGTTTCCTACATTACTACACGTGTATTACCTCCAAATATCAACGTATTCCATACTCGAATGGATTATTTGTATTTTATTGACAACTAAATCATTAAATGAGACAAACGATGATTGGACGGACCAATAATTGAACTTGGTTTCTTACAAAACTACATGCGTATCACCTCCTAATATCAACATTTTCTATACTCGGAATGATAATCTGTCACGCCCCGAATCCCATCGAGACATGATTGGCACCCCTAGCCGATAAGGCCCGAGAGAACCAACCTTTGCCTATGTTCATTCGTATGTATATCTTCGTATGAACCTTATTAAACCTTATGCAACTATGCGGAAAACATGAACATGGAAACATATGCTATACATATATATTTAGGAAACTTGGCCGTTGAGGCCATTAAGTCAAAACAGACATTCGTCTTCTACATACTCGTCTCTTACATCCATACAACCACATATGTCTACAAAAGCCTCTAACAGATGCATCAACAAGACCAACTTACAGTCGAGACAAGTCCCCGCTTTATACAATTTATATAACATCACAACAAATATACATCTAGGACTCAGGGGGCTCCGAACCAACTGGAGCTCACCAAATATCTGCAAATGATCCCCAGTCTACAGAGGAAGTCTACTAATGCCTGCACCTGTAACATGTAAGGTAATTCCCCCGAGGGGGTCAGTACGAAGAATGTACTGAATATGTAAGGCTCATAAGAAATTCATCATACATAATAACAACAATAATGGAATTAATATAGGGAAACAGAAATGTGAATGAACTCTCTTGCCGTATGTGGGACCATGGAACCATGTATATTACGTTCTTTACTCCTCTTATCTTCATCTTTTATTCATCTTTATTGTTCTACCCATGCTAGGCTTTTCTGTCGCCCCTGGGATGAGATTAACCCATGCTAGGTACTTTGACCCCTGGGATGTTATGTGAACCCATGCTAGGCTTTCGTGTCGCCCTTGGGATATCATTAACCCATGCTAGGCTTATCTCCCCTGGGATGTTATATTAACCCATGCTAGGCTTTCGTGTCGCCCCTGGGATGTACCATCATAACCCATGCTAGGCTTGTCGCCCCTGGGATGTACCATCATAACCCATGCTAGGCTTTTATATCGCCCCTGGGATGTATCGTGATCAACCCATGCTAGGCATTTATATCGCCCCTGGGATACCACCCGTGTTATTGGGATCGACCCATGCTAGGTAATTTAACCCCTGGGATACCACCCATGATTACTTCTTAATTATACACTTCTTATTTCTCTTGTTATTCTTACTTCCATTCTTAAGAGTGATTGAGATATTGAAGGAATCACACATATATACTTCTTCCCTCTTGCTTCATGAGATTGACATCGTCACTTATGGGGAATAGATATATTAACTTGCACCTCACTTCTCTTATTACTCTTATGAGATCTTATGAGATTGGTACTTTTACTTATAAAAGATTGATACAAAGATAATCATCATATTTGAGTACTTGGAACATGACATGATTGGAAAATGCTATTCAAGAATAAATAGGTTCTTTTATGTTATTACTCTCTTGAGATCGTTCATTTAGGAATTACCACGTTATGACATTTTTGGGAACTTCACTCAATGAACAAGAGACAAACGAATCATCATGCGTTTAATAATAAGACACATATGAATAACAACATACGTCAACCTGAATTTGAGATACTTCAAACCTCTCAGAATTGAAACAAGTCCAATGTCAATGTGAACAACATGTTGCAGAAGGATGTGGAAAAAGGAACCTTACATACCTTGTCTTCTTAATACGAATACACAATTTTAGACGCGTGTACAATAGTCCCGCTCCTCCTTTATGTTTTCACTCTACAACACAAGTTCATAACGAACCAACATTAACCACCAATTACCTTATAATGACATACAATAACAATAAGTCACATGTTTAGCTTCAACATGTCATTTCCCCCTTGACAACATCACTTATGAAATCATTATACCAAGAATACCACAATATTCCATACATTGACCAACACATGATAACCAATAGCATGACACACCATGTTCATATTTTACACTTCTCCATCATCACAACATCACAATTATGCCATCACTTTACTTCAATACACCTCAAAACAACAAATCGGCCAAAATCCCATAATTTGCACTTATAGAAAAATAACAAATTTAATAACAAAATAACCCCTACATGTTCATATTTTATCCACATCATGATCTTTTATCAAAGGCACAAGTCCAAATTCAAGCTCAAATCCCATGGATCACAAATCTTATACAAAAGCACAAAGTGCCATGTCCAACATTTCCAACCATAACCAACATGCAATACATATTCTCTCATGCTTATAATATGTTAAATTACAATAATATTCACTTACCCAAGCTTGGAAAATGGTGATCTTGCTCCACAAAGTGCCTTGGGGTTTGAGAGCCAAAGAGGTGTTCTTGGGAAATTTCTAGAATAAAAGATAGAAAAGCATGTGTCTTTTATGAATTAAAAATCAGATTTGTTTCCCCCTTTTATAGAGCCTTAGGTCCATCCTTATCCATTACATATGAGAGTCTAGAAGTTCAAGGCAAGAATGGGTCTTTTGACCCATTTTGGCCCATGCATTCTTCTCATTTTGGGCCTCTTTTTGAGCCCAATTCACTTCACCCAATAAAATCAATAATTTCTCGTGTTTAAGTCGTCTCATATATATTACAATAATATTACCCCTCATGCTATTCATATCCGTAGCCTAAATCCAAAAACCAAGTGATTCTAGCCACGTTTGGCTTATTTTGGCTATAGGGGTAAAATTGTCATTTTGACCCAAATTTGTTCTCGAGTAATTTTATCGTACCAATATAATATGTCATTCATTTCATGTCTATACTCTTGGTTGTAGAAGAAACGTAGCAAAAATCGGCTCAATACGTCCCCGGGCACCCTTGGGACTTTAAGAAAAATTCCAACTTTGAAAAGTGACCAAACCCAGCGTGGCACGCCCTTGGGCGCGCTAGCTTGCTGCCTCTGGGCACAAAAATTTGTCCCAAAGCGGCGTGGCACGCTCCCCATCGCGCACTTTTTTTTTTTTTTTTTTTTTTTTTACTCTCAAAACTAAGGTAAACATGCACGGGGTGTTACATTCTTCCCCCCTTAGAAACATTCGTCCTCGAATGTTAACGATATCGCTTCAATGACGACAAATACATCTATATCTTAGCATACACAGACATAGACACTTAATGCTCATAAATACTTACTTGTTATGACTCCACTCCCACACTTTGCACTTTTTCATCCTTGGTTTCTTACAAAACTACATGCGTATCACCTCCTAATATCAACATTTTCTATACTCGGAATGATAATCGTTGTTTCATTGACTACTAATCACTAAATTAGACAAACATGGGTTTGAAGGACAAATAATAAAACTTGGTTTCATACATTACTACACGTGTCTTACCTCCTAATATCAACGTATTCCATACTCGAATGGATTATTTGTATTTTAGTGACAACTAAATCATTAAATGAGACAAACGATGATTGGACGGACCAATAATTGTACTTGGTATCTTACACAACATCATGTTGGTTTCTTACACAAATACATGCGTATTATGTTCTAGTATCAACGTATTCCATACTCAGATGGATTATCATTCTTTCATTGACTACTAAATCACTAAACGAGATATGCATAGGTTGGTTAGACCTATAATAGAACTTGGATTGTTACACTGCTATATTATTATTACCTCTTATTATCAAAGTATTCCATACTCGGATGGATTATAGGTTTTTCTTTCACTATTGAATCACTAAAGGAGACATAAATATACTAGACGAAACAATAATAGAATGTGGTGTCATACATTACCACACGTGTATTACCTCCTAATATTAACGTATTCCATACTCGAATGTATTATTTGAATTTTATAGACAACTAAATCATTAAATGAGACAAACGATGGTTGTACGGACCAATAATTGAACTTGGTTTCTTACACAACTACATGCGTATTACCTCCTAATATCAATGTTTTCTATACTCGGAGGGATAACCATTGTATCATTGACTACTAATCACTAAATTAGACAAACATGGGTTTAAAGGACAAATAATAGAACTTGGTTTCCTACATTACGACACGTGTATTACCTCCTAATATCAACGTATTCCATACTCGAATGGATTATTGTATTTTATTGACAACTAAATCATTAAATGAGACAAACGATGATTGGACGGACCAATAATTGAACTTGGTTTCTTACACAACTACATGCGTATTACCTCCTAATATCAACGCTTTCTATACTTGGAGGGATAATCATTGTTTCATTGACTACTAATCACTAAATTAGACAAACATGGGTTTGAAGGACAAATAATAGCACTTGGTTTCATACATTACTACACGTGTATTACCTCCTAATATCAACGTATTCCATACTCGAATGGATTATTTGTATTTTATTGACAACTAAATCATTAAATGAGACAAACGATGATTGGACGGACCAATAATTGAACTTTGTTTCATACACAACTACATGCGTATTACCTCCTAATATCATCATTTTCTATACTCGGAGGGATAATCATTGTTTCATTGACTACTAATCACTAAACTAGACAAACATGGGTTTGAAGGACAAATAATAGAACTTGGTTTCCTACATTACTACACATGTATTACCTCCAAATATCAACGTATTCCATACCCGAATGAATTATTTGTATTTTAGTGACAACTAAATCATTAAATGAGACAAACGATGATTGGACGGACCAATAATTGTACTTGGTATCTTACACAACATCATGTTGGTTTCTTACACAACTACATGCGTATTATGTCCTAGTATCAACGTATTCCATACTCAGATGGATTACCATTCTTTCATTTACTACTAAATCACTAAACGAGATATGCATAGGTTGGTTAGACCTATAATAGAACTTGGATTGTTACACTGCTATATTATTATTACCTCTTATTATGAAAGTATTCCATACTCGGATGGATTATAGGTTTTTCTTTCACTATTGAATCACTAAAGGAGACATAAATATACTAGACGAAACAATAATAGAATGTGGTGTCATACATTACCACACGTGTATTACCTCCTAATATTAACGTATTCCATACTCGAATGGATTATTTGAATTTTATAGACAACTAAATCATTAAATGAGACAAACGATGGTTGTACGGACCAATAATTGAACTTGGTTTATTACACAACTACATGCGTATTACCTCCTAATATCAATGTTTTCTATACTCGGAGGGATAACCATTGTATCATTGACTACTAATCACTAAATTAGACAAACATGGGTTTAAAGGACAAATAATAGAACTTGGTTTCCTACATTACGACACGTGTATTACCTCCTAATATCAACGTATTCCATACTCGAATGGATTATTGTATTTTATTGACAACTAAATCATTAAATGAGACAAACGATGATTGGACGGACCAATAATTGAACTTGGTTTCTTACAAAACTACATGCGTATTACCTCCTAATATCAACGCTTTCTATACTTGGAGGGATAGTCATTGTTTCATTGACTACTAATCAATAAATTAGACAAACATCGGTTTGAAGGACAAATAATAGCACTTGGTTTCATACATTACTACACGTGTATTACCTCCTAATATCAACGTATTCCATACTCGAATGGATTATTTGTATTTTATTGACAACTAAATCATTAAATGAGACAAACGATGATTGGACGGACCAATAATTGAACTTGGTTTCTTACACAACTACATGCGTATTACCTCCTAATATCAACGTTTTCTATACTCGGAGGGATAATCATTGTTTCATTGACTACTAATAACTAAATTAGACAAACATGGGTTTGAAGGACAAATAATAGAACTTGGTTTCCTACATTACTACACATGTATTACATCCAAATATCAACGTATTCCATACCCGAATGAATTATTTGTATTTTAGTGACAACTAAATCATTAAATGAGACAAACGATGATTGGACGGACCAATAATTGTACTTGGTATCTTACACAACATCATGTTGGTTTCTTACACAACTACATGCGTATTATGTCCTAGTATCAACGTATTCCATACTCAGATGGATTACCATTCTTTCATTTACTACTAAATCACTAAACGAGATATGCATAGGTTGGTTAGACCTATAATAGAACTTGGATTGTTACACTGCTATATTATTATTACCTCTTATTATGAAAGTATTCCATACTCGGATGGATTATAGGTTTTTCTTTCACTATTGAATCACTAAAGGAGACATAAATATACTAGACGAAACAATAATAGAATGTGGTGTCATACATTACCACACGTGTATTACCTCCTAATATTAACGTATTCCATACTCGAATGTATTATTTGAATTTTATAGACAACTAAATCATTAAATGAGACAAACGATGGTTGTACGGACCAATAATTGAACTTGGTTTCTTACACAACTACATGCGTATTACCTCCTAATATCAATGTTTTCTATACTCGGAGGGATAACCATTGTATCATTGACTACTAATCACTAAATTAGACAAACATGGGTTTAAAGGACAAATAATAGAACTTGGTTTCCTACATTACGACACGTGTATTACCTCCTAATATCAACGTATTCCATACTCGAATGGATTATTTGTATTTTATTGACAACTAAATCATTAAATGAGACAAACGATGATTGGACGGACCAATAATTGAACTTGGTTTCTTACACAACTACATGCGTATTACCTCCTAATATCAACGTTTTCTATACTCGGAGGGATAATCATTGTTTCATTGACTACTAATAACTAAATTAGACAAACATGGGTTTAAAGGACAAATAATAGAACTTGGTTTCCTACATTACGACACGTGTATTACCTCCTAATATCAACGTATTCCATACTCGAATGGATTATTTGTGTTTTATTGACAACTAAATCATTAAATGAGACAAACGATGATTGGATGAACCAATAATTGTACTTGGTATCTTACACAACATCATGTTGGTTTCTTACACAACTACATGCGTATTATGTCCTAGTATAAACGTATTCCATACTCAGATGGATTATCATTCTTTCATTGACTACTAAATCACTAAACGAGATATGCATAGGTTGGTTAGACCTATAATAGAACTTGGATTGTTACACTGCTATATTATTATTACCTCTTATTATCAAAGTATTCCATACTCGGATGGATTATAGGTTTTTCTTTCACTATTGAATCACTAAAGGAAACATAAATATACTAGACGAAACAATAATAGAATGTGGTGTCATACATTACCACACGTGTATTACCTCCTAATATTAACGTATTCCATACTCGAATGTATTATTTGAATTTTATAGACAACTAAATCATTAAATGAGACAAACGATGGTTGGACGGACCAATAATTGAACTTGGTTTCTTACACAACTACATGCGTATTACCTCCTAATATCAATGTTTTCTATATTCGGAGGGATAACCATTGTATCATTGACTACTAATCACTAAATTAGACAAACATGGGTTTAAAGGACAAATAATAGAACTTGGTTTCCTACATTACGACACGTGTATTACCTCCTAATATCAACGTATTCCATACTCGAATGGATTATTGTATTTTATTGACAACTAAATCATTAAATGAGACAAGCGATGATTGGACGGACCAATAATTGAACTTGGTTTCTTACACAACTACATGCGTATTACCTCCTAATATCAGTGCTTTCTATACTTGGAGGGATAATCATTGTTTCATTGACTACTAATCACTAAATTAGACAAACATGGGTTTCAAGGACAAATAATAGCACTTGGTTTCATACATTACAACACGTGTATTACCTCCTAATATCAACGTATTCCATACTCGAATGGATTATTTGTATTTTATTGACAACTAAATAATTAAATGAGACAAACGATGATTGGACGGACCAATAATTGAACTTGGTTTCTTACACAACTACATGCGTATTACCTCCTAATATCAACGTTTTCTATACTCGGAGGGATAATCATTGTTTCATTGACTACTAATCAGTAAATTAGACAAATATGGGTTTGAAGGACAAATAATAGAACTTGATTTCCTACATTACGACACGTGTATTACCTCCTAATATCAACTTATTCCATACTCGAATGGATTATTTGTATTTTATTGACAACTAAATCATTAAATGAGACAAACGATGATTGGATGAACCAATAATTGAACTTGGTTTCTTACACAACTACATTCGCATTACCTCCTAATATCAACGTTTTCTATACTCGGAGGGATAATCATTGTTTCATTGACTACTAATCAGTAAATTAGACAAACATGGGTTTGAAGGACAAATAATAGAACTTGGTTTCCTACATTACGACACATGTATTACCTCCTAATATCAACGTATTCCATACTCGAATGGATTATTTGTATTTTAGTGACAACTAAATCATTAAATGAGACAAACGATGATTGGACGGACCAATAATTGTATTTGGTTTCTTACACAACATCATGTTGGTTTCTTACACAACTACATGCGTATTATGTCCTAGTATAAACGTATTCCATACTCAGATGGATTATCATTCTTTCATTGACTACTAAATCACTAAACGAGATATGCATAGGTTGGTTAGACCTATAATAGAACTTGGATTGTTACACTGCTATATTATTATTACCTCTTATTATCAAAGTATTCCATACTCGGATGGATTATAGGTTTTTCTTTCACTATTGAATCACTAAAGGAGACATAAATATACTAGACGAAACAATAATAGAATGTGGTGTCATACATTACCAAACGTGTATTACCTCCTAATATTAACGTATTCCATACTCGAATGGATTATTTGAATTTTATAGACAACTAAATCATTAAATGAGACAAACGATGGTTGTACGGACCAATAATTGAACTTGGTTTATTACACAACTACATGCGTATTACCTCCTAATATCAATGTTTTCTATACTCGGAGGGATAACCATTGTATCATTGACTACTAATCACTAAATTAGACAAACATGGGTTTAAAGGACAAATAATAGAACTTGGTTTCCTACATTACGACACGTGTATTACCTCCTAATATCAACGTATTCCATACTCGAATGGATTATTGTATTTTATTGACAACTAAATCATTAAATGAGACAAACGATGATTGGACGGACCAATAATTGAACTTGGTTTCTTACACAACTACATGCGTATTACCTCCTAATATCAACGCTTTCTATACTTGGAGGGATAATCATTGTTTCATTGACTACTAATCACTAAATTAGACAAACATGGGTTTGAAGGACAAATAATAGCACTTGGTTTCATACATTACTACACGTGTATTACCTCCTAATATCAACGTATTCCATACTCGAATGGATTATTTGTATTTTATTGACAACTAAATCATTAAATGAGACAAACGATGATTGGACGGACCAATAATTGAACTTGGTTTCATACACAACTACATGCGTATTACCTCCTAATATCATCGTTTTCTATACTCGGAGGGATAATCATTGTTTCATTGACTACTAATCACTAAATTAGACAAACATGGGTTTGAAGGACAAATAATAGAACTTGGTTTCCTACATTACTACACATGTATTACCTCCAAATATCAACGTATTCCATACCCGAATGAATTATTTGTATTTTAGTGACAACTAAATCATTAAATGAGACAAACGATGATTGGACGGACCAATAATTGTACTTGGTATCTTACACAACATCATGTTGGTTTCTTACACAACTACATGCGTATTATGTCCTAGTATCAACGTATTCCATACTCAGATGGATTACCATTCTTTCATTTACTACTAAATCACTAAACGAGATATGCATAGGTTGGTTAGACCTATAATAGAACTTGGATTGTTACACTGCTATATTATTATTACCTCTTATTATGAAAGTATTCCATACTCGGATGGATTATAGGTTTTTCTTTCACTATTGAATCACTAAAGGAGACATAAATATACTAGACGAAACAATAATAGAATGTGGTGTCATACATTACCACACGTGTATTACCTCCTAATATTAACGTATTCCATACTCGAATGGATTATTTGAATTTTATAGACAACTAAATCATTAAATCAGACAAACGATGGTTGTACGGACCAATAATTGAACTTGGTTTCTTACACAACTACATGCATATTACCTCCTAATATCAATTTTTTCTATACTCGGAGGGATAACCATTGTATCATTGGCTACTAATCACTAAATTAGACAAACATGGGTTTAAAGGACAAATAATAGAACTTGGTTTCCTACATTACGACACGTGTATTACCTCCTAATATCAACGTATTCCATACTCGAATGGATTATTGTATTTTATTGACAACTAAATCATTAAATGAGACAAACGATGATTGGACGGACCAATAATTGAACTTGGTTTCTTACACAACTACATGCGTATTACCTCCTAATATCAACGCTTTCTATACTTGGAGGGATAATAATTGTTTCATTGACTACTAATCAATAAATTAGACAAACATCGGTTTGAAGGACAAATAATAGCACTTGGTTTCATACATTACTACACGTGTATTACCTCCTAATATCAACGTATTCCATACTCGAATGGATTATTTGTATTTTATTGACAACTAAATCATTAAATGAGACAAACGATGATTGGACGGACCAATAATTGAACTTGGTTTCTTACACAACTACATGCGTATTACCTCCTAATATCAACGTTTTCTATACTCGGAGGGATAATCATTGTTTCATTGACTACTAATCACTAAATTAGACAAACATGGGTTTGAAGGACAAATAATAGAACTTGGTTTCCTACATTACGACACGTGTATTACCTCCTAATATCAACGTATTCCATACTCGAATGGATTATTTGTGTTTTATTGACAACTAAATCATTAAATGAGACAAACGATGATTGGATGAACCAATAATTGTACTTGGTATCTTACACAACATCATGTTGGTTTCTTACACAACTACATGCGTATTATGTCCTAGTATCAACGTATTCCATACTCAGATGGATTATCATTCTTTCATTGACTACTAAATCACTAAACGAGATATGCATAGGTTGGTTAGACCTATAATAGAACTTGGATTGTTACACTGCTATATTATTATTACCTCTTATTATGAAAGTATTCCATACTCGGATGGATTATAGGTTTTTCTTTCACTATTGAATCACTAAAGGAGACATAAATATACTAGACGAAACAATAATAGAATGTGGTGTCATACATTACCACACGTGTATTACCTCCTAATATTAACGTATTCCATACTCGAATGTATTATTTGAATTTTATAGACAACTAAATCATTAAATGAGACAAACGATGGTTGGACGGACCAATAATTGAACTTGGTTTCTTACACAACTACATGCGTATTACCTCCGAATATCAATGTTTTCTATACTCGGAGGGATAACCATTGTATCATTGACTACTAATCACTAAATTAGACAAACATGGGTTTAAAGGACAAATAATAGAACTTGGTTTCCTACCTTACGACACGTGTATTACCTCTTAATATCAACGTATTCCATACTCGAATGGATTATTGTATTTTATTGACAACTAAATCATTAAATGAGACAAGCGATGATTGGACGGACCAATAATTGAACTTGGTTTCTTACACAACTACATGCGTATTACCTCCGAATATCAATGTTTTCTATACTCGGAGGGATAACCATTGTATCATTGACTACTAATCACTAAATTAGACAAACATGGGTTTAAAGGACAAATAATAGAACTTGGTTTCCTACCTTACGACACGTGTATTACCTCTTAATATCAACGTATTCCATACTCGAATGGATTATTGTATTTTATTGACAACTAAATCATTAAATGAGACAAGCGATGATTGGACGGACCAATAATTGAACTTGGTTTCTTACACAACTACATGCATATTACCTCCTAATATCAATTTTTTCTATACTCGGAGGGATAACCATTGTATCATTGGCTACTAATCACTAAATTAGACAAACATGGGTTTAAAGGACAAATAATAGAACTTGGTTTCCTACATTACGACACGTGTATTACCTCCTAATATCAACGTATTCCATACTCGAATGGATTATTGTATTTTATTGACAACTAAATCATTAAATGAGACAAACGATGATTGGACGGACCAATAATTGAACTTGGTTTCTTACACAACTACATGCGTATTACCTCCTAATATCAACGCTTTCTATACTTGGAGGGATAATAATTGTTTCATTGACTACTAATCAATAAATTAGACAAACATCGGTTTGAAGGACAAATAATAGCACTTGGTTTCATACATTACTACACGTGTATTACCTCCTAATATCAACGTATTCCATACTCGAATGGATTATTTGTATTTTATTGACAACTAAATCATTAAATGAGACAAACGATGATTGGACGGACCAATAATTGAACTTGGTTTCTTACACAACTACATGCGTATTACCTCCTAATATCAACGTTTTCTATACTCGGAGGGATAATCATTGTTTCATTGACTACTAATCACTAAATTAGACAAACATGGGTTTGAAGGACAAATAATAGAACTTGGTTTCCTACATTACGACACGTGTATTACCTCCTAATATCAACGTATTCCATACTCGAATGGATTATTTGTGTTTTATTGACAACTAAATCATTAAATGAGACAAACGATGATTGGATGAACCAATAATTGTACTTGGTATCTTACACAACATCATGTTGGTTTCTTACACAACTACATGCGTATTATGTCCTAGTATCAACGTATTCCATACTCAGATGGATTATCATTCTTTCATTGACTACTAAATCACTAAACGAGATATGCATAGGTTGGTTAGACCTATAATAGAACTTGGATTGTTACACTGCTATATTATTATTACCTCTTATTATGAAAGTATTCCATACTCGGATGGATTATAGGTTTTTCTTTCACTATTGAATCACTAAAGGAGACATAAATATACTAGACGAAACAATAATAGAATGTGGTGTCATACATTACCACACGTGTATTACCTCCTAATATTAACGTATTCCATACTCGAATGTATTATTTGAATTTTATAGACAACTAAATCATTAAATGAGACAAACGATGGTTGGACGGACCAATAATTGAACTTGGTTTCTTACACAACTACATGCGTATTACCTCCGAATATCAATGTTTTCTATACTCGGAGGGATAACCATTGTATCATTGACTACTAATCACTAAATTAGACAAACATGGGTTTAAAGGACAAATAATAGAACTTGGTTTCCTACCTTACGACACGTGTATTACCTCTTAATATCAACGTATTCCATACTCGAATGGATTATTGTATTTTATTGACAACTAAATCATTAAATGAGACAAGCGATGATTGGACGGACCAATAATTGAACTTGGTTTCTTACACAACTACATGCGTATTACCTCCGAATATCAATGTTTTCTATACTCGGAGGGATAACCATTGTATCATTGACTACTAATCACTAAATTAGACAAACATGGGTTTAAAGGACAAATAATAGAACTTGGTTTCCTACCTTACGACACGTGTATTACCTCTTAATATCAACGTATTCCATACTCGAATGGATTATTGTATTTTATTGACAACTAAATCATTAAATGAGACAAGCGATGATTGGACGGACCAATAATTGAACTTGGTTTCTTACACAACTACATGCGTATTACCTCCTAATATCAGTGCTTTCTATACTTGGAGGGATAATCATTGTTTCATTGACTACTACTCACTAAATTAGACAAACATGGGTTTGAAGGACAAATAATAGCACTTGGTTTCATACATTACAACACGTGTATTACCTCCTAATATCAACGTATTCCATACTCGAATGGATTATTTGTATTTTATTGACAACTAAATCATTAAATGAGACAAACGATGATTGGACGGACCAATAATTGAACTTGGTTTCTTACACAACTACATGCGTATTACCTCCTAATATCAACGTTTTCTATACTCGGAGGGATAATCATTGTTTCATTGACTACTAATCAGTAAATTAGACAAACATGGGTTTGAAGGACAAATAATAGAACTTGATTTCCTACATTACGACACGTGTATTACCTCCTAATATCAACTTATTCCATACTCGAATGGATTATTTGTATTTTATTGACAACTAAATCATTAAATGAGACAAACGATGATTGGATGAACCAATAATTGAACTTGGTTTCTTACACAACTACATGCGTATTACCTCCTAATATCAACGTTTTCTATACTCGGAGGGATAATCATTGTTTCATTGACTACTAATCAGTAAATTAGACAAACATGGGTTTGAAGGACAAATAATAGAACTTGGTTTCCTACATTACGACACGTGTATTACCTCCTAATATCAACGTATTCCATACTCGAATGGATTATTTGTATTTTAGTGACAACTAAATCATTAAATGAGACAAACGATGATTGGACGGACCAATAATTGTATTTGGTTTCTTACACAACATCATGTTGGTTTCTTACACAACTACATGCGTATTATGTCCTAGTATAAACGTATTCCATACTCAGATGGATTATCATTCTTTCATTGACTACTAAATCACTAAACGAGATATGCATAGGTTGGTTAGACCTATAATAGAACTTGGATTGTTACACTGCTATATTATTATTACCTCTTATTATCAAAGTATTCCATACTCGGATGGATTATAGGTTTTTCTTTCACTATTGAATCACTAAAGGAGACATAAATATACTAGACGAAACAATAATAGAATGTGGTGTCATACATTACCACACGTGTATTACCTCCTAATATTAACGTATTCCATACTCGAATGGATTATTTGAATTTTATAGACAACTAAATCATTAAATGAGACAAACGATGGTTGTACGGACCAATAATTGAACTTGGTTTCTTACACAACTACATGCGTATTACCTCCTAATATCAACGTTTTCTATACTTTGAGGGATAATCATTGTTTCATTGACTACTAATCACTAAATTAGACAAACATGGGTTTAAAGGACAAATAATAGCACTTGGTTTCATACATTACTACACGTGTATTACCTCCTAATATCAACGTATTCCATACTCGAATGGATTATTTGTATTTTATTGACAACTAAATCATTAAATGAGACAAACGATGATTGGACGGACCAATAATTGAACTTGGTTTCTTACACAACTACATGCGTATTACCTCCTAATATCAACATTTTCTATACTCGGAGGGATAATCATTGTTTCATTGACTACTAATCAGTAAATTAGACAAACATGGGTTTGAAGGACAAATAATAGCACTTGGTTTCCTACATTACTACACGTGTATTACCTCCTAATATCAACATATTCCATACTCGAATGGATTATTTGTATTTTATTGACAACTACATCATTAAATGAGACAAACGATGATTGGACGGACCAATAATTGAACTTGGTTTCTTACAAAACTACATGCGTATTATGTCCTAGTATCAACGTATTCCATACTCAGATGGATTACCATTCTTTCATTTACTACTAAATCACTAAACGAGATATGCATAGGTTGGTTAGACCTATAATAGAACTTGGATTGTTACACTGCTATATGAGTATTACCTCTTATTATCAACGTATTCCATACTCGGATGGATTATAGGTTTTTCTTTCACTATTGAATCACTAAATGAGACATAAATATAATGGACGAAACAATAATAGAATATGGTGTCATACATTACCACACGTGTATTACATCCTAATATTAACGTATTCTATACTCGAATGGATTATTTGAATTTTATAGACAACTAAATCATTAAATGAGACAAACGATGGTTGGACGGACCAATAATTGAACTTGGTTTCTTACACAACTACATGCGTATTACCTCCTAATATCAACGTTTTCTATACTCGGAGCGATAATCATTGTTTCATTGACTACTAATCACTAAATTAGACAAACATGGGTTTGAAGGACAAATAATAGAACTTGGTTTCATACATTACAACACGTGTATTACCTCCTAATATCAACGTATTCCATACTCGAATGGATTATTTGAATTTTATAGACAACTAAATCATTAAATGAGACAAACGATGGTTGGACGGACCAATAATGGAACTTGGTTTCTTACACAACTACATGCGTATTACCTCCTAATATCAACGTTTTCTATACTCGGAGGGATAATCATTGTTTCATTGACTACTAATCAGTAAATTAGACAAACATGGGTTTGAAGGACAAATAATAGAACTTGGTTTCCTACATTACGACACGTGTATTACCTCCTAATATCAACGTATTCCATACTCGAATGGATTATTTGTATTTTATTGACAACTAAATCATTAAATGAGACAAACGATGATTGGACGGACCAATAATTGAACTTGGTTTCTTACAAAACTACATGCGTATCACCTCCTAATATCAACATTTTCTATACTCGGAATGATAATCGTTGTTTCATTGACTACTAATCACTAAATTAGACAAACATGAGTTTGAAGGACAAATAATAGCACTTGGTTTCATACATTACTACACGTGTATTACCTCCTAATATCAACGTATTCCATACTCGAATGGATTATTTGTATTTTATTGACAACTAAATCATTAAATGAGACAAACGATGATTGGATGAACCAATAATTTAACTTGGTTTCTTACACAACTACATGCGTATTACCGCCTAATATCAACGTTTTCTATAGTCGGAGGGATAATCATTGTTTCATTAACTACTAATCACTAAATTAGAAAAACATGGGTGTGAAGGACAAATAGTAGAACTTGGTTTTATACATTACCACACGTGTATTACCTCCTAATATTAACGTATTCCATACTCGAATGGATTATTTGAATTTTATAGACAACTAAATCATTAAATGAGACAAACGATGGTTGGACGGACCAATAATTGAACTTCGTTTCTTACACAACTACATGCGTATTACCTCCTAATATCAACGTTTTCTATACTCGGAGGGATAACCATTGTATCATTGACTACTAATCACTAAATTAGACAAACATGGGTTTAAAGGACAAATAATAGAACTTGGTTTCATACATTACTACACGTGTATTACCTCCTAATATCAACGTATTCCATACTCGAATGGATTATTTGTATTTTATTGACAACTAAATCATTAAATGAGACAAACGATGATTGGACGGACCAATAATTGAACTTGGTTTCTTACACAACTACATGTGTATTACCTCCTAATATCAACGCTTTCTATACTCGGAGGGATAATCATTGTTTCATTGACTACTAATCACTAAATTAGACAGACATGGTTTTGAAGGACAAATAATAGAACTTGGTTTCCTACATTACTCCACGTGTATTACCTCCAAATATCAACGTATTCCATACTCGAATGGATTATTTGTATTTTATTGACAACTAAATCATTAAATGAGACAAACGATGATTGGACGGACCAATAATTGAACTTGGTTTCTTACAAAACTACATGCGTATCACCTCCTAATATGAACATTTTCTATACTCGGAATGATAATCGTTGTTTCATTGACTACTAATCACTAAATTAGACAAACATGGGTTTGAAGAACAAATAGTAGAACTTGGTTTCATACATTACTACACGTGTATTACCTCCTAATATCAACGTATTCCATACTCAAATGGATTATTTGTATTTTATTGACAACTAAATCATTAAATGAGACAAACGATGATTGGACGGACCAATAATTGAACTTGGTTTCTTACACAAGTACATGCGTATCACCTCCTAATATCAACATTTTCTATACTCGGAATGATAATCGTTGTTTCATTGACTACTAATCACTAAATTAGACAAACATGAGTTTGAAGGACAAATAATAGCACTTGGTTTCATACATTACTACACGTGTATTACCTCCTAATATCAACGTATTCCATACTCGAATGGATTATTTGTATTTTATTGACAACTAAATCATTAAATGAGACAAACGATGATTGGATGAACCAATAATTTAACTTGGTTTCTTACACAACTACATGCGTATTACCGCCTAATATCAACGTTTTCTATAGTCGGAGGGATAATCATTGTTTCATTAACTACTAATCACTAAATTAGAAAAACATGGGTGTGAAGGACAAATAGTAGAACTTGGTTTTATACATTACCACACGTGTATTACCTCCTAATATTAACGTATTCCATACTCGAATGGATTATTTGAATTTTATAGACAACTAAATCATTAAATGAGACAAACGATGGTTGGACGGACCAATAATTGAACTTCGTTTCTTACACAACTACATGCGTATTACCTCCTAATATCAACGTTTTCTATACTCGGAGGGATAACCATTGTATCATTGACTACTAATCGGTAAATTAGACAAACATGGGTTTAAAGGACAAATAATAGAACTTGGTTTCATACATTACTACACGTGTATTACCTCCTAATATCAACGTATTCCATACTCGAATGGATTATTTGTATTTTATTGACAACTAAATCATTAAATGAGACAAACGATGATTGGACGGACCAATAATTGAACTTGGTTTCTTACACAACTACATGTGTATTACCTCCTAATATCAACGCTTTCTATACTCGGAGGGATAATCATTGTTTCATTGACTACTAATCACTAAATTAGACAGACATGGGTTTAAAGGACAAATAATAGAACTTGGTTTCATACATTACTACACGTGTATTACCTACTAATATCAACGTATTCCATACTCGAATGGATTATTTGTATTTTATTGACAACTAAATCATTAAATGAGACAAACGATGATTGGACGGACCAATAATTGAACTTGGTTTCTTACAAAACTACATGCGTATCACCTCCTAATATGAACATTTTCTATACTCGGAATGATAATCGTTGTTTCATTGACTACTAATCACTAAATTAGACAAACATGGGTTTGAAGAACAAATAGTAGAACTTGGTTTCATACATTACTACACGTGTATTACCTCCTAATATCAACGTATTCCATACTCAAATGGATTATTTGTATTTTATTGACAACTAAATCATTAAATGAGACAAACGATGATTGGACGGACCAATAATTGAACTTGGTTTCTTACACAAGTACATGCGTATCACCTCCTAATATCAACATTTTCTATACTCGGAATGATAATCGTTGTTTCATTGACTACTAATCACTAAATTAGACAAACATGAGTTTGAAGGACAAATAATAGCACTTGGTTTCATACATTACTACACGTGTATTACCTCCTAATATCAACGTATTCCATACTCGAATGGATTATTTGTATTTTATTGACAACTAAATCATTAAATGAGACAAACGATGATTGGATGAACCAATAATTTAACTTGGTTTCTTACACAACTACATGCGTATTACCGCCTAATATCAACGTTTTCTATAGTCGGAGGGATAATCATTGTTTCATTAACTACTAATCACTAAATTAGAAAAACATGGGTGTGAAGGACAAATAGTAGAACTTGGTTTTATACATTACCACACGTGTATTACCTCCTAATATTAACGTATTCCATACTCGAATGGATTATTTGAATTTTATAGACAACTAAATCATTAAATGAGACAAACGATGGTTGGACGGACCAATAATTGAACTTCGTTTCTTACACAACTACATGCGTATTACCTCCTAATATCAACGTTTTCTATACTCGGAGGGATAACCATTGTATCATTGACTACTAATCACTAAATTAGACAAACATGGGTTTAAAGGACAAATAATAGAACTTGGTTTCATACATTACTACACGTGTATTACCTCCTAATATCAACGTATTCCATACTCGAATGGATTATTTGTATTTTATTGACAACTAAATCATTAAATAAGACAAACGATGATTGGACGGACCAATAATTGAACTTGGTTTCTTACACAACTACATGTGTATTACCTCCTAATATCAACGCTTTCTATACTCGGAGGGATAATCATTGTTTCATTGACTACTAATCACTAAATTAGACAGACATGGGTTTAAAGGACAAATAATAGAACTTGGTTTCATACATTACTACACGTGTATTACCTACTAATATCAACGTATTCCATACTCGAATGGATTATTTGTATTTTATTGACAACTAAATCATTAAATGAGACAAACGATGATTGGACGGACCAATAATTGAACTTGGTTTCTTACAAAACTACATGCGTATCACCTCCTAATATCAACATTTTCTATACTCGGAATGATAATCGTTGTTTCATTGACTACTAATCACTAAATTAGACAAACATGAGTTTGAAATAATAGCACTTGGTTTCATACATTACTACACGTGTATTACCTCCTAATATCAACGTATTCCATACTCGAATGGATTATTTGTATTTTATTGACAACTAAATCATTAAATGAGACAAACGATGATTGGATGAACCAATAATTTAACTTGGTTTCTTACACAACTACATGCGTATTACCGCCTAATATCAACGTTTTCTATAGTCGGAGGGATAATCATTGTTTCATTAACTACTAATCACTAAATTAGAAAAACATGGGTGTGAAGGACAAATAGTAGAACTTGGTTTCATACATTACTACACGTGTATTACCTCCTAATATCAACGTATTCCATACTCGAATGGATTATTTGAATTTTATAGATAACTAAATCATTAAATGAGACAAACGATGGTTGGACGGACCAATAATTGAACTTGGTTTCTTACACAACTACATGCGTATTACCTCCTAATATCAACGTTTTCTATACTCGGAGCGATAATCATTGTTTCATTGACTACTAATCACTAAATTAGACAAACATGGGTTTGAAGGACAAATAATAGAACTTGGTTTCATACATTACAACACGTGTATTACCTCCTAATATCAACGTATTCCATACTCGAATGGATTATTTGAATTTTATAGACAACTAAATCATTAAATGAGACAAACGATGGTTGGACGGACCAATAATGGAACTTGGTTTCTTACACAACTACATGCGTATTACCTCCTAATATCAACGTTTTCTATACTCGGAGGGATAACCATTGTATCATTGACTACTAATCACTAAATTAGACAAACATGGGTTTAAAGGACAAATAATAGAACTTGGTTTCATACATTACTACACGTGTATTACCTCCTAATATCAACGTATTCCATACTCGAATGGATTATTTGTATTTTATTGACAACTAAATCATTAAATGAGACAAACGATGATTGGACGGACCAATAATTGAACTTGGTTTCTTACACAACTACATGTGTATTACCTCCTAATATCAACGTTTTCTATACTCGGAGGGATAATCATTGTTTCATTGACTACTAATCAGTAAATTAGACAAACATGGGTTTGAAGGACAAATAATAGCACTTGGTTTCCTACATTACTACACGTGTATTACCTCCTAATATCAACATATTCCATACTCGAATGGATTATTTGTATTTTATTGACAACTACATCATTAAATGAGACAAACGATGATTGGACGGACCAATAATTGAACTTGGTTTCTTACAAAACTACATTCGTATTATGTCCTAGTATCAACGTATTCCATACTCAGATGGATTACCATTCTTTCATTTACTACTAAATCACTAAACGAGATATGCATAGGTTGGTTAGACCTATAATAGAACTTGGATTGTTACACTGCTATATGAGTATTACCTCTTATTATCAACGTATTCCATACTCGGATGGATTATAGGTTTTTCTTTCACTATTGAATCACTAAATGAGACATAAATATACTGGACGAAACAATAATAGAATATGGTGTCATACATTACCACACGTGTATTACATCCTAATATTAACGTATTCTATACTCGAATGGATTATTTGAATTTTATAGACAACTAAATCATTAAATGAGACAAACGATGGTTGGACGGACCAATAATTGAACTTGGTTTCTTACACAACTACATGTGTATTACCTCCTAATATCAACGTTTTCTATACTCGGAGGGATAATCATTGTTTCATTGACTACTAATCAGTAAATTAGACAAACATGGGTTTGAAGGACAAATAATAGCACTTGGTTTCCTACATTACTACACGTGTATTACCTCCTAATATCAACATATTCCATACTCGAATGGATTATTTGTATTTTAGTGACAACTACATCATTAAATGAGACAAACGATGATTGGACGGACCAATAATTGAACTTGGTTTCTTACAAAACTACATTCGTATTATGTCCTAGTATCAACGTATTCCATACTCAGATGGATTACCATTCTTTCATTTACTACTAAATCACTAAACGAGATATGCATAGGTTGGTTAGACCTATAATAGAACTTGGATTGTTACACTGCTATATGAGTATTACCTCTTATTATCAACGTATTCCATACTCGGATGGATTATAGGTTTTTCTTTCACTATTGAATCACTAAATGAGACATAAATATACTGGACGAAACAATAATAGAATATGGTGTCATACATTACCACACGTGTATTACATCCTAATATTAACGTATTCTATACTCGAATGGATTATTTGTATTTTATTGACAACTAAATCATTAAATGAGACAAACGATGATTGGACGGACCAATAATTGAACTTGGTTTCTTACACAACTACATGTGTATTACCTCCTAATATCAACGCTTTCTATACTCGGAGGGATAATCATTGTTTCATTGACTACTAATCACTAAATTAGACAGACATGGTTTTGAAGGACAAATAATAGAACTTGGTTTCCTACATTACTCCACGTGTATTACCTCCAAATATCAACGTATTCCATACTCGAATGGATTATTTGTATTTTATTGACAACTAAATCATTAAATGAGACAAACGATGATTGGACGGACCAATAATTGAACTTGGTTTCTTACAAAACTACATGCGTATCACCTCCTAATATGAACATTTTCTATACTCGGAATGATAATCGTTGTTTCATTGACTACTAATCACTAAATTAGACAAACATGGGTTTGAAGAACAAATAGTAGAACTTGGTTTCATACATTACTACACGTGTATTACCTCCTAATATCAACGTATTCCATACTCAAATGGATTATTTGTATTTTATTGACAACTAAATCATTAAATGAGACAAACGATGATTGGACGGACCAATAATTGAACTTGGTTTCTTACACAAGTACATGCGTATCACCTCCTAATATCAACATTTTCTATACTCGGAATGATAATCGTTGTTTCATTGACTACTAATCACTAAATTAGATAAACATGAGTTTGAAGGACAAATAATAGCACTTGGTTTCATACATTACTACACGTGTATTACCTCCTAATATCAACGTATTCCATACTCGAATGGATTATTTGTATTTTATTGACAACTAAATCATTAAATGAGACAAACGATGATTGGATGAACCAATAATTTAACTTGGTTTCTTACACAACTACATGCGTATTACCGCCTAATATCAACGTTTTCTATAGTCGGAGGGATAATCATTGTTTCATTAACTACTAATCACTAAATTAGAAAAACATGGGTGTGAAGGACAAATAGTAGAACTTGGTTTTATACATTACCACACGTGTATTACCTCCTAATATTAACGTATTCCATACTCGAATGGATTATTTGAATTTTATAGACAACTAAATCATTAAATGAGACAAACGATGGTTGGACGGACCAATAATTGAACTTCGTTTCTTACACAACTACATGCGTATTACCTCCTAATATCAACGTTTTCTATACTCGGAGGGATAACCATTGTATCATTGACTACTAATCACTAAATTAGACAGACATGGGTTTAAAGGACAAATAATAGAACTTGGTTTCATACATTACTACACGTGTATTACCTACTAATATCAACGTATTCCATACTCGAATGGATTATTTGTATTTTATTGACAACTAAATCATTAAATGAGACAAACGATGATTGGACGGACCAATAATTGAACTTGGTTTCTTACACAACTACATGCGTATTACCTCCTAATATCAACATTTTCTATACTCGGAGGGATAATCATTGTTTCATTGACTACTAATCAGTAAATTAGACAAACATGGGTTTGAAGGACAAATAATAGCACTTGGTTTCCTACATTACTACACGTGTATTACCTCCTAATATCAACATATTCCATACTCGAATGGATTATTTGTATTTTATTGACAACTACATCATTAAATGAGACAAACGATGATTGGACGGACCAATAATTGAACTTGGTTTCTTACAAAACTACATGCGTATTATGTCCTAGTATCAACGTATTCCATACTCAGATGGATTACCATTCTTTCATTTACTACTAAATCACTAAACGAGATATGCATAGGTTGGTTAGACCTATAATAGAACTTGGATTGTTACACTGCTATATGAGTATTACCTCTTATTATCAACGTATTCCATACTCGGATGGATTATAGGTTTTTCTTTCACTATTGAATCACTAAATGAGACATAAATATACTGGACGAAACAATAATAGAATATGGTGTCATACATTACCACACGTGTATTACATCCTAATATTAACGTATTCTATACTCGAATGGATTATTTGTATTTTATTGACAACTAAATCATTAAATGAGACAAACGATGATTGGACGGACCAATAATTGAACTTGGTTTCTTACACAACTACATGTGTATTACCTCCTAATATCAACGCTTTCTATACTCGGAGGGATAATCATTGTTTCATTGACTACTAATCACTAAATTAGACAGACATGGTTTTGAAGGACAAATAATAGAACTTGGTTTCCTACATTACTCCACGTGTATTACCTCCAAATATCAACGTATTCCATACTCGAATGGATTATTTGTATTTTATTGACAACTAAATCATTAAATGAGACAAACGATGATTGGACGGACCAATAATTGAACTTGGTTTCTTACAAAACTACATGCGTATCACCTCCTAATATGAACATTTTCTATACTCGGAATGATAATCGTTGTTTCATTGACTACTAATCACTAAATTAGACAAACATGGGTTTGAAGAACAAATAGTAGAACTTGGTTTCATACATTACTACACGTGTATTACCTCCTAATATCAACGTATTCCATACTCAAATGGATTATTTGTATTTTATTGACAACTAAATCATTAAATGAGACAAACGATGATTGGACGGACCAATAATTGAACTTGGTTTCTTACACAAGTACATGCGTATCACCTCCTAATATCAACATTTTCTATACTCGGAATGATAATCGTTGTTTCATTGACTACTAATCACTAAATTAGATAAACATGAGTTTGAAGGACAAATAATAGCACTTGGTTTCATACATTACTACACGTGTATTACCTCCTAATATCAACGTATTCCATACTCGAATGGATTATTTGTATTTTATTGACAACTAAATCATTAAATGAGACAAACGATGATTGGATGAACCAATAATTTAACTTGGTTTCTTACACAACTACATGCGTATTACCGCCTAATATCAACGTTTTCTATAGTCGGAGGGATAATCATTGTTTCATTAACTACTAATCACTAAATTAGAAAAACATGGGTGTGAAGGACAAATAGTAGAACTTGGTTTTATACATTACCACACGTGTATTACCTCCTAATATTAACGTATTCCATACTCGAATGGATTATTTGAATTTTATAGACAACTAAATCATTAAATGAGACAAACGATGGTTGGACGGACCAATAATTGAACTTCGTTTCTTACACAACTACATGCGTATTACCTCCTAATATCAACGTTTTCTATACTCGGAGGGATAACCATTGTATCATTGACTACTAATCACTAAATTAGACAGACATGGGTTTAAAGGACAAATAATAGAACTTGGTTTCATACATTACTACACGTGTATTACCTACTAATATCAACGTATTCCATACTCGAATGGATTATTTGTATTTTATTGACAACTAAATCATTAAATGAGACAAACGATGATTGGACGGACCAATAATTGAACTTGGTTTCTTACAAAACTACATGCGTATCACCTCCTAATATCAACATTTTCTATACTCGGAATGATAATCGTTGTTTCATTGACTACTAATCACTAAATTAGACAAACATGAGTTTGAAATAATAGCACTTGGTTTCATACATTACTACACGTGTATTACCTCCTAATATCAACGTATTCCATACTCGAATGGATTATTTGTATTTTATTGACAACTAAATCATTAAATGAGACAAACGATGATTGGATGAACCAATAATTTAACTTGGTTTCTTACACAACTACATGCGTATTACCGCCTAATATCAACGTTTTCTATAGTCGGAGGGATAATCATTGTTTCATTAACTACTAATCACTAAATTAGAAAAACATGGGTGTGAAGGACAAATAGTAGAACTTGGTTTCATACATTACTACACGTGTATTACCTCCTAATATCAACGTATTCCATACTCGAATGGATTATTTGAATTTTATAGATAACTAAATCATTAAATGAGACAAACGATGGTTGGACGGACCAATAATTGAACTTGGTTTCTTACACAACTACATGCGTATTACCTCCTAATATCAACGTTTTCTATACTCGGAGCGATAATCATTGTTTCATTGACTACTAATCACTAAATTAGACAAACATGGGTTTGAAGGACAAATAATAGAACTTGGTTTCATACATTACAACACGTGTATTACCTCCTAATATCAACGTATTCCATACTCGAATGGATTATTTGAATTTTATAGACAACTAAATCATTAAATGATACAAACGATGGTTGGACGGACCAATAATGGAACTTGGTTTCTTACACAACTACATGCGTATTACCTCCTAATATCAACGTTTTCTATACTCGGAGGGATAACCATTGTATCATTGACTACTAATCACTAAATTAGACAAACATGGGTTTAAAGGACAAATAATAGAACTTGGTTTCATACATTACTACACGTGTATTACCTCCTAATATCAACGTATTCCATACTCGAATGGATTATTTGTATTTTATTGACAACTAAATCATTAAATGAGACAAACGATGATTGGACGGACCAATAATTGAACTTGGTTTCTTACACAACTACATGTGTATTACCTCCTAATATCAACGTTTTCTATACTCGGAGGGATAATCATTGTTTCATTGACTACTAATCAGTAAATTAGACAAACATGGGTTTGAAGGACAAATAATAGCACTTGGTTTCCTACATTACTACACGTGTATTACCTCCTAATATCAACATATTCCATACTCGAATGGATTATTTGTATTTTATTGACAACTACATCATTAAATGAGACAAACGATGATTGGACGGACCAATAATTGAACTTGGTTTCTTACAAAACTACATTCGTATTATGTCCTAGTATCAACGTATTCCATACTCAGATGGATTACCATTCTTTCATTTACTACTAAATCACTAAACGAGATATGCATAGGTTGGTTAGACCTATAATAGAACTTGGATTGTTACACTGCTATATGAGTATTACCTCTTATTATCAACGTATTCCATACTCGGATGGATTATAGGTTTTTCTTTCACTATTGAATCACTAAATGAGACATAAATATACTGGATGAAACAATAATAGAATATGGTGTCATACATTACCACACGTGTATTACATCCTAATATTAACGTATTCTATACTCGAATGGATTATTTGAATTTTATAGACAACTAAATCATTAAATGAGACAAACGATGGTTGGACGGACCAATAATTGAACTTGGTTTCTTACACAACTACATGCGTATTACCTCCTAATATCAACGTTTTCTATACTCGGAGCGATAATCATTGTTTCATTGACTACTAATCACTAAATTAGACAAACATGGGTTTGAAGGACAAATAATAGAACTTGGTTTCATACATTACAACACGTGTATTACCTCCTAATATCAACGTATTCCATACTCGAATGGATTATTTGAATTTTATAGACAACTAAATCATTAAATGAGACAAACGATGGTTGGACGGACCAATAATGGAACTTGGTTTCTTACACAACTACATGCGTATTACCTCCTAATATCAACGTTTTCTATACTCGGAGGGATAATCATTGTTTCATTGACTACTAATCAGTAAATTAGACAAACATGGGTTTGAAGGACAAATAATAGAACTTGGTTTCCTACATTACGACACGTGTATTACCTCCTAATATCAACGTATTCCATACTCGAATGGATTATTTGTATTTTATTGACAACTAAATCATTAAATGAGACAAACGATGATTGGACGGACCAATAATTGAACTTGGTTTCTTACAAAACTACATGCGTATCACCTCCTAATATCAACATTTTCTATACTCGGAATGATAATCGTTGTTTCATTGATTACTAATCACTAAATTAGACAAACATGGGTTTGAAGGACAAATAATAGCACTTGGTTTCATACATTACAACACGTGTATTACCTCCTAATATCAACGTATTCCATACTCGAATGGAATATTTGTATTTTATTGACAACTAAATCATTAAATGAGACAAACGATGATTGGACGGACCAATAATTGAACTTGGTTTCTTAAACAACTACATGCGTATTACCTCCTAATATCAACATTTTCTATACTCGGAGGGATAATCGTTGTTTCATTGACTACTAATCACTAAATTAGACAAACATGGGTTTGAAGGACAAATAATAGAACTTGGTTTCACACATTACTACACGTGTATTACCTCCTAATATCAACGTATTCCATACTCGAATGGATTATTTGTATTTTATTGACAACTAAATCATTAAATGAGACAAACGATGATTGGACGGACCAATAATTGAACTTGGTTTCTTACACAACTACATGTGTATTACCTCCTAATATCAACGTTTTCTATACTCGGAGGGATAATCATTGTTTCATTGACTACTAATCAGTAAATTAGACAAACATGGGTTTGAAGGACAAATAATAGAACTTGGTTTCATACATTACAACACGTGTATTACCTCCTAATATCAACGTATTCCATACTCGAATGGATTATTTGAATTTTATAGACAACTAAATCATTAAATGAGACAAACGATGGTTGGACGGACCAATAATGGAACTTGGTTTCTTACACAACTACATGCGTATTACCTCCTAATATCAACGTTTTCTATACTCGGAGGGATAATCATTGTTTCATTGACTACTAATCAGTAAATTAGACAAACATGGGTTTGAAGGACAAATAATAGAACTTGGTTTCCTACATTACGACACGTGTATTACCTCCTAATATCAACGTATTCCATACTCGAATGGATTATTTGTATTTTATTGACAACTAAATCATTAAATGAGACAAACGATGATTGGACGGACCAATAATTGAACTTGGTTTCTTACAAAACTACATGCGTATCACCTCCTAATATCAACATTTTCTATACTCGGAATGATAATCGTTGTTTCATTGATTACTAATCACTAAATTAGACAAACATGGGTTTGAAGGACAAATAATAGCACTTGGTTTCATACATTACAACACGTGTATTACCTCCTAATATCAACGTATTCCATACTCGAATGGAATATTTGTATTTTATTGACAACTAAATCATTAAATGAGACAAACGATGATTGGACGGACCAATAATTGAACTTGGTTTCTTAAACAACTACATGCGTATTACCTCCTAATATCAACATTTTCTATACTCGGAGGGATAATCGTTGTTTCATTGACTACTAATCACTAAATTAGACAAACATGGGTTTGAAGGACAAATAATAGAACTTGGTTTCACACATTACTACACGTGTATTACCTCCTAATATCAACGTATTCCATACTCGAATGGATTATTTGTATTTTATTGACAACTAAATCATTAAATGAGACAAACGATGATTGGACGGACCAATAATTGAACTTGGTTTCTTACACAACTACATGTGTATTACCTCCTAATATCAACGTTTTCTATACTCGGAGGGATAATCATTGTTTCATTGACTACTAATCAGTAAATTAGACAAACATGGGTTTGAAGGACAAATAATAGCACTTGGTTTCCTACATTACTACACGTGTATTACCTCCTAATATCAACATATTCCATACTCGAATGGATTATTTGTATTTTATTGACAACTACATCATTAAATGAGACAAACGATGATTGGACGGACCAATAATTGAACTTGGTTTCTTACAAAACTACATTCGTATTATGTCCTAGTATCAACGTATTCCATACTCAGATGGATTACCATTCTTTCATTTACTACTAAATCACTAAACGAGATATGCATAGGTTGGTTAGACCTATAATAGAACTTGGATTGTTACACTGCTATATGAGTATTACCTCTTATTATCAACGTATTCCATACTCGGATGGATTATAGGTTTTTCTTTCACTATTGAATCACTAAATGAGACATAAATATACTGGACGAAACAATAATAGAATATGGTGTCATACATTACCACACGTGTATTACATCCTAATATTAACGTATTCTATACTCGAATGGATTATTTGAATTTTATAGACAACTAAATCATTAAATGAGACAAACGATGGTTGGACGGACCAATAATTGAACTTGGTTTCTTACACAACTACATGCGTATTACCTCCTAATATCAACGTTTTCTATACTCGGAGCGATAATCGTTGTTTCATTGACTACTAATCACTAAATTAGACAAACATGGGTTTGAAGGACAAATAATAGAACTTGGTTTCACACATTACTACACGTGTATTACCTCCTAATATCAACGTATTCCATACTCGAATGGATTATTTGTATTTTATTGACAACTAAATCATTAAATGAGACAAACGATGATTGGATGAACCAATAATTTAACTTGGTTTCTTACAAAACTACATGCGTATCACCTCCTAATATGAACATTTTCTATACTCGGAATGATAATCGTTGTTTCATTGACTACTAATCACTAAATTAGACAAACATGGGTTTGAAGAACAAATAGTAGAACTTGGTTTCATACATTACTACACGTGTATTACCTCCTAATATCAACGTATTCCATACTCAAATGGATTATTTGTATTTTATTGACAACTAAATCATTAAATGAGACAAACGATGATTGGACGGACCAATAATTGAACTTGGTTTCTTACACAAGTACATGCGTATCACCTCCTAATATCAACATTTTCTATACTCGGAATGATAATCGTTGTTTCATTGACTACTAATCACTAAATTAGACAAACATGGGTTTAAAGGACAAATAATAGAACTTGGTTTCATACATTACTACACGTGTATTACCTCCTAATATCAACGTATTCCATACTCGAATGGATTATTTGTATTTTATTGACAACTAAATCATTAAATGAGACAAACGATGATTGGACGGACCAATAATTGAACTTGGTTTCTTACACAACTACATGTGTATTACCTCCTAATATCAACGCTTTCTATACTCGGAGGGATAATCATTGTTTCATTGACTACTAATCACTAAATTAGACAGACATGGGTTTAAAGGACAAATAATAGAACTTGGTTTCATACATTACTACACGTGTATTACCTACTAATATCAACGTATTCCATACTCGAATGGATTATTTGTATTTTATTGACAACTAAATCATTAAATGAGACAAACGATGATTGGACGGACCAATAATTGAACTTGGTTTCTTACAAAACTACATGCGTATCACCTCCTAATATCAACATTTTCTATACTCGGAATGATAATCGTTGTTTCATTGACTACTAATCACTAAATTAGACAAACATGAGTTTGAAATAATAGCACTTGGTTTCATACATTACTACACGTGTATTACCTCCTAATATCAACGTATTCCATACTCGAATGGATTATTTGTATTTTATTGACAACTAAATCATTAAATGAGACAAACGATGATTGGATGAACCAATAATTTAACTTGGTTTCTTACACAACTACATGCGTATTACCGCCTAATATCAACGTTTTCTATAGTCGGAGGGATAATCATTGTTTCATTAACTACTAATCACTAAATTAGAAAAACATGGGTGTGAAGGACAAATAGTAGAACTTGGTTTCATACATTACTACACGTGTATTACCTCCTAATATCAACGTATTCCATACTCGAATGGATTATTTGAATTTTATAGATAACTAAATCATTAAATGAGACAAACGATGGTTGGACGGACCAATAATTGAACTTGGTTTCTTACACAACTACATGCGTATTACCTCCTAATATCAACGTTTTCTATACTCGGAGCGATAATCATTGTTTCATTGACTACTAATCACTAAATTAGACAAACATGGGTTTGAAGGACAAATAATAGAACTTGGTTTCATACATTACAACACGTGTATTACCTCCTAATATCAACGTATTCCATACTCGAATGGATTATTTGAATTTTATAGACAACTAAATCATTAAATGAGACAAACGATGGTTGGACGGACCAATAATGGAACTTGGTTTCTTACACAACTACATGCGTATTACCTCCTAATATCAACGTTTTCTATACTCGGAGGGATAACCATTGTATCATTGACTACTAATCACTAAATTAGACAAACATGGGTTTAAAGGACAAATAATAGAACTTGGTTTCATACATTACTACACGTGTATTACCTCCTAATATCAACGTATTCCATACTCGAATGGATTATTTGTATTTTATTGACAACTAAATCATTAAATGAGACAAACGATGATTGGACGGACCAATAATTGAACTTGGTTTCTTACACAACTACATGTGTATTACCTCCTAATATCAACGTTTTCTATACTCGGAGGGATAATCATTGTTTCATTGACTACTAATCAGTAAATTAGACAAACATGGGTTTGAAGGACAAATAATAGCACTTGGTTTCCTACATTACTACACGTGTATTACCTCCTAATATCAACATATTCCATACTCGAATGGATTATTTGTATTTTATTGACAACTACATCATTAAATGAGACAAACGATGATTGGACGGACCAATAATTGAACTTGGTTTCTTACAAAACTACATTCGTATTATGTCCTAGTATCAACGTATTCCATACTCAGATGGATTACCATTCTTTCATTTACTACTAAATCACTAAACGAGATATGCATAGGTTGGTTAGACCTATAATAGAACTTGGATTGTTACACTGCTATATGAGTATTACCTCTTATTATCAACGTATTCCATACTCGGATGGATTATAGGTTTTTCTTTCACTATTGAATCACTAAATGAGACATAAATATACTGGACGAAACAATAATAGAATATGGTGTCATACATTACCACACGTGTATTACATCCTAATATTAACGTATTCTATACTCGAATGGATTATTTGAATTTTATAGACAACTAAATCATTAAATGAGACAAACGATGATTGGACGGACCAATAATTGAACTTGGTTTCTTACACAACTACATGCGTATTACCTCCTAATATCAACGTTTTCTATACTCGGAGCGATAATCATTGTTTCATTGACTACTAATCACTAAATTAGACAAACATGGGTTTGAAGGACAAATAATAGAACTTGGTTTCATACATTACAACACGTGTATTACCTCCTAATATCAACGTATTCCATACTCGAATGGATTATTTGAATTTTATAGACAACTAAATCATTAAATGAGACAAACGATGGTTGGACGGACCAATAATGGAACTTGGTTTCTTACACAACTACATGCGTATTACCTCCTAATATCAACGTTTTCTATACTCGGAGGGATAATCATTGTTTCATTGACTACTAATCAGTAAATTAGACAAACATGGGTTTGAAGGACAAATAATAGAACTTGGTTTCCTACATTACGACACGTGTATTACCTCCTAATATCAACGTATTCCATACTCGAATGGATTATTTGTATTTTATTGACAACTAAATCATTAAATGAGACAAACGATGATTGGACGGACCAATAATTGAACTTGGTTTCTTACAAAACTACATGCGTATCACCTCCTAATATCAACATTTTCTATACTCGGAATGATAATCGTTGTTTCATTGATTACTAATCACTAAATTAGACAAACATGGGTTTGAAGGACAAATAATAGCACTTGGTTTCATACATTACAACACGTGTATTACCTCCTAATATCAACGTATTCCATACTCGAATGGAATATTTGTATTTTATTGACAACTAAATCATTAAATGAGACAAACGATGATTGGACGGACCAATAATTGAACTTGGTTTCTTAAACAACTACATGCGTATTACCTCCTAATATCAACATTTTCTATACTCGGAGGGATAATCGTTGTTTCATTGACTACTAATCACTAAATTAGACAAACATGGGTTTGAAGGACAAATAATAGAACTTGGTTTCACACATTACTACACGTGTATTACCTCCTAATATCAACGTATTCCATACTCGAATGGATTATTTGTATTTTATTGACAACTAAATCATTAAATGAGACAAACGATGATTGGACGGACCAATAATTGAACTTGGTTTCTTACACAACTACATGTGTATTACCTCCTAATATCAACGTTTTCTATACTCGGAGGGATAATCATTGTTTCATTGACTACTAATCAGTAAATTAGACAAACATGGGTTTGAAGGACAAATAATAGCACTTGGTTTCCTACATTACTACACGTGTATTACCTCCTAATATCAACATATTCCATACTCGAATGGATTATTTGTATTTTATTGACAACTACATCATTAAATGAGACAAACGATGATTGGACGGACCAATAATTGAACTTGGTTTCTTACAAAACTACATTCGTATTATGTCCTAGTATCAACGTATTCCATACTCAGATGGATTACCATTCTTTCATTTACTACTAAATCACTAAAGGAGATATGCATAGGTTGGTTAGACCTATAATAGAACTTGGATTGTTACACTGCTATATGAGTATTACCTCTTATTATCAACGTATTCCATACTCGGATGGATTATAGGTTTTTCTTTCACTATTGAATCACTAAATGAGACATAAATATACTGGACGAAACAATAATAGAATATGGTGTCATACATTACCACACGTGTATTACATCCTAATATTAACGTATTCTATACTCGAATGGATTATTTGAATTTTATAGACAACTAAATCATTAAATGAGACAAACGATGGTTGGACGGACCAATAATTGAACTTGGTTTCTTACACAACTACATGCGTATTACCTCCTAATATCAACGTTTTCTATACTCGGAGCGATAATCATTGTTTCATTGACTACTAATCACTAAATTAGACAAACATGGGTTTGAAGGACAAATAATAGAACTTGGTTTCATACATTACAACACGTGTATTACCTCCTAATATCAACGTATTCCATACTCGAATGGATTATTTGAATTTTATAGACAACTAAATCATTAAATGAGACAAACGATGGTTGGACGGACCAATAATGGAACTTGGTTTCTTACACAACTACATGCGTATTACCTCCTAATATCAACGTTTTCTATACTCGGAGGGATAATCATTGTTTCATTGACTACTAATCAGTAAATTAGACAAACATGGGTTTGAAGGACAAATAATAGAACTTGGTTTCCTACATTACGACACGTGTATTACCTCCTAATATCAACGTATTCCATACTCGAATGGATTATTTGTATTTTATTGACAACTAAATCATTAAATGAGACAAACGATGATTGGACGGACCAATAATTGAACTTGGTTTCTTACAAAACTACATGCGTATCACCTCCTAATATCAACATTTTCTATACTCGGAATGATAATCGTTGTTTCATTGATTACTAATCACTAAATTAGACAAACATGGGTTTGAAGGACAAATAATAGCACTTGGTTTCATACATTACAACACGTGTATTACCTCCTAATATCAACGTATTCCATACTCGAATGGAATATTTGTATTTTATTGACAACTAAATCATTAAATGAGACAAACGATGATTGGACGGACCAATAATTGAACTTGGTTTCTTAAACAACTACATGCGTATTACCTCCTAATATCAACATTTTCTATACTCGGAGGGATAATCGTTGTTTCATTGACTACTAATCACTAAATTAGACAAACATGGGTTTGAAGGACAAATAATAGCACTTGGTTTCATACATTACTACACGTGTATTACCTCCTAATATCAATGTATTCCATACTCGAATGTAATATTTGTATTTTATTGACAACTAAATCATTAAATGAGACAAACGATGATTGGACGGACCAATAATTGAACTTGGTTTCTTACAAAACTACATGCGTATCACCTCCTAATATCAACATTTTCTATACTGGGAATGATAATCATTGTTTCATTGACTACTAATCACTAAATTAGACAAACATGGGTTTGAAGGACAAATAATAGAACTTGGTTTCATACATTACTACACGTGTATTACCTCCTAATATCAACGTATTCCATACTCGAATGGATTATTTGTATTTTATTGACAACTAAATCATTAAATGAGACAAACGATGATTGGACGGACCAATAATTGAACTTGGTTTCTTACAAAACTACATGCGTATCACCTCCTAATATCAACATTTTCTATACTCGGAATGATAATCATTGTTTCATTGACTACTAATCACTAAATTAGACAAACATGGGTTTGAAGGACAAATAATAGAACTTGGTTTCACACATTACTACACGTGTATTACCTCCTAATATCAACGTATTCCATACTCGAATGGATTATTTGAATTTTATAGACAACTAATTCATTAAATGAGACAAACGATGGTTGGACGGACCAATAATTGAACTTGGTTTCTTACACAACTACATGCGTATTACCTCCTAATATCAACGTTTTCTATACTCGGAGCGATAATCATTGTTTCATTGACTACTAATCACTAAATTAGACAAACATGGGTTTGAAGGACAAATAATAGAACTTGGTTTCATACATTACAACACGTGTATTACCTCCTAATATCAACGTATTCCATACTCGAATGGATTATTTGAATTTTATTGACAACTACATCATTAAATGAGACAAACGATGATTGGACGGACCAATAATTGAACTTGGTTTCTTACAAAACTACATGCGTATTATGTCCTAGTATCAACGTATTCCATACTCAGATGGATTACCATTCTTTCATTTACTACTAAATCACTAAACGAGATATGCATAGGTTGGTTAGACCTATAATAGAACTTGGATTGTTACACTGCTATATGAGTATTACCTCTTATTATCAACGTATTCCATACTCGGATGGATTATAGGTTTTTCTTTCACTATTGAATCACTAAATGAGACATAAATATACTGGACGAAACAATAATAGAATATGGTGTCATACATTACCACACGTGTATTACATCCTAATATTAACGTATTCTATACTCGAATGGATTATTTGAATTTTATAGATAACTAAATCATTAAATGAGACAAACGATGGTTGGACGGACCAATAATTGAACTTGGTTTCTTACACAAC
The DNA here is from genome assembly GCA_031232105.1 of Capsicum rhomboideum. Taxonomy (NCBI): domain Eukaryota; kingdom Viridiplantae; phylum Streptophyta; class Magnoliopsida; order Solanales; family Solanaceae; genus Capsicum; species Capsicum rhomboideum. The sequence goes on along the minus strand of CP124713.1, from coordinate 82,975,404 downwards.
TACATGCGTATTACCTCCTAATATCAACGTTTTCTATACTCGGAGCGATAATCATTGTTTCATTGACTACTAATCACTAAATTAGACAAACATGGGTTTGAAGGACAAATAATAGAACTTGGTTTCATACATTACAACACGTGTATTACCTCCTAATATCAACGTATTCCATACTCGAATGGATTATTTGAATTTTATAGACAACTAAATCATTAAATGAGACAAACGATGATTGGACGGACCAATAATGGAACTTGGTTTCTTACACAACTACATGCGTATTACCTCCTAATATCAACGTTTTCTATACTCGGAGGGATAACCATTGTATCATTGACTACTAATCACTAAATTATACAAACATGGGTTTAAAGGACAAATAATAGAACTTGGTTTCATACATTACTACACGTGTATTACCTCCTAATATCAACGTATTCCATACTCGAATGGATTATTTGTATTTTATTGACAACTAAATCATTAAATGAGACAAACGATGATTGGACGGACCAATAATTGAACTTGGTTTCTTACACAACTACATGTGTATTACCTCCTAATATCAACGCTTTCTATACTCGGAGGGATAATCATTGTTTCATTGACTACTAATCACTAAATTAGACAGACATGGTTTTGAAGGACAAATAATAGAACTTGGTTTCCTACATTACTCCACGTGTATTACCTCCAAATATCAACGTATTCCATACTCGAATGGATTATTTGTATTTTATTGACAACTAAATCATTAAATGAGACAAACGATGATTGGACGGACCAATAACTGAACTTGGTTTCTTACAAAACTACATGCGTATCACCTCCTAATATGAACATTTTCTATACTCGGAATGATAATCGTTGTTTCATTGACTACTAATCACTAAATTAGACAAACATGGGTTTGAAGAACAAATAGTAGAACTTGGTTTCATACATTACTACACGTGTATTACCTCCTAATATCAACGTATTCCATACTCGAATGGATTATTTGTATTTTATTGACAACTATATCATTAAACGAGACAAACGATGATTGGACGGACCAATAATTGAATTTGGTTTCTTACACAACTACATGCGTATTACCTCCTAATATCAACGTTTTCTATACTCGGAGGGATAATCATTGTTTCATTGACTACTAATCAGTAAATTAGACAAACATGGGTTTGAAGGACAAATAATAGCACTTGGTTTCCTACATTACTACACGTGTATTACCTCCTAATATCAACATATTCCATACTCGAATGGATTATTTGTATTTTATTGACAACTACATCATTAAATGAGACAAACGATGATTGGACGGACCAATAATTGAACTTGGTTTCTTACAAAACTACATGCGTATTATGTCCTAGTATCAACGTATTCCATACTCAGATGGATTACCATTCTTTCATTTACTACTAAATCACTAAACGAGATATGCATAGGTTGGTTAGACCTATAATAGAACTTGGATTGTTACACTGCTATATGAGTATTACCTCTTATTATCAACGTATTCCATACTCGGATGGATTATAGGTTTTTCTTTCACTATTGAATCACTAAATGAGACATAAATATACTGGACGAAACAATAATAGAATATGGTGTCATACATTACCACACGTGTATTACATCCTAATATTAACGTATTCTATACTCGAATGGATTATTTGAATTTTATAGACAACTAAATCATTAAATGAGACAAACGATGGTTGGACGGACCAATAATTGAACTTGGTTTCTTACACAACTACATGCGTATTACCTCCTAATATCAACGTTTTCTATACTCGGAGCGATAATCATTGTTTAATTGACTACTAATCACTAAATTAGACAAACATGGGTTTGAAGGACAAATAATAGAACTTGGTTTCATACATTACAACACGTGTATTACCTCCTAATATCAACGTATTCCATACTCGAATGGATTATTTGAATTTTATAGACAACTAAATCATTAAATGAGACAAACGATGGTTGGACGGACCAATAATGGAACTTGGTTTCTTACACAACTACATGCGTATTACCTCCTAATATCAACGTTTTCTATACTCGGAGGGATAATCATTGTTTCATTGACTACTAATCAGTAAATTAGACAAACATGGGTTTGAAGGACAAATAATAGAACTTGGTTTCCTACATTACTACACGTGTATTACCTCCTAATATCAACGTATTCCATACTCGAATGGATTATTTGTATTTTATTGACAACTAAATCATTAAATGAGACAAACGATGATTGGACGGACCAATAATTGAACTTGGTTTCTTACAAAACTACATGCGTATCACCTCCTAATATCAACATTTTCTATACTCGGAATGATAATCATTGTTTCATTGACTACTAATCACTAAATTAGACAAACATGGGTTTGAAGGACAAATAATAGAACTTGGTTTCACACATTACTACACGTGTATTACCTCCTAATATCAACGTATTCCATACTCGAATGGATTATTTGAATTTTATAGACAACTAAATCATTAAATGAGACAAACGATGGTTGGACGGACCAATAATTGAACTTGGTTTCTTACACAACTACATGCGTATTACCTCCTAATATCAACGTTTTCTATACTCGGAGCGATAATCATTGTTTCATTGACTACTAATCACTAAATTAGACAAACATGGGTTTGAAGGACAAATAATAGAACTTGGTTTCATACATTACAACACGTGTATTACCTCCTAATATCAACGTATTCCATACTCGAATGGATTATTTGAATTTTATAGACAACTAAATCATTAAATGAGACAAACGATGGTTGGACGGACCAATAATGGAACTTGGTTTCTTACACAACTACATGCGTATTACCTCCTAATATCAACGTTTTCTATACTCGGAGGGATAATCATTGTTTCATTGACTACTAATCAGTAAATTAGACAAACATGGGTTTGAAGGACAAATAATAGAACTTGGTTTCCTACATTATGACACGTGTATTACCTCCTAATATCAACGTATTCCATACTCGAATGGATTATTTGTATTTTATTGACAACTAAATCATTAAATGAGACAAATGATGATTGGACGGACCAATAATTGAACTTGGTTTCTTACAAAACTACATGCGTATCACCTCCTAATATCAACATTTTCTATACTCGGAATGATAATCGTTGTTTCATTGACTACTAATCACTAAATTAGACAAACATGGGTTTGAAGGACAAATAATAGCACTTGGTTTCATACATTACAACACGTGTATTACCTCCTAATATCAACGTATTCCATACTCGAATGGAATATTTGTATTTTATTGACAACTAAATCATTAAATGAGACAAACGATGATTGGACGGACCAATAATTGAACTTGGTTTCTTAAACAACTACATGCGTATTACCTCCTAATATCAACATTTTCTATACTCGGAGGGATAATCGTTGTTTCATTGACTACTAATCACTAAATTAGACAAACATGGGTTTGAAGGACAAATAATAGCACTTGGTTTCATACATTACTACACGTGTATTACCTCCTAATATCAATGTATTCCATACTCGAATGGAATATTTGTATTTTATTGACAACTAAATCATTAAATGAGACAAACGATGATTGGACGGACCAATAATTGAACTTGGTTTCTTACAAAACTACATGCGTATCACCTCCTAATATCAACATTTTCTATACTCGGAATGATAATCATTGTTTCATTGACTACTAATCACTAAATTAGACAAACATGGGTTTGAAGGACAAATAATAGAACTTGGTTTCATACATTACTACACGTGTATTACCTCCTAATATCAACGTATTCCATACTCGAATGGATTATTTGTATTTTATTGACAACTAAATCATTAAATGAGACAAACGATGATTGGACGGACCAATAATTGAACTTGGTTTCTTACAAAACTACATGCGTATCACCTCCTAATATCAACATTTTCTATACTCGGAATGATAATCATTGTTTCATTGACTACTAATCCCTAAATTAGACAAACATGGGTTTGAAGGACAAATAATAGAACTTGGTTTCACACATTACTACACGTGTATTACCTCCTAATATCAACGTATTCCATACTCGAATGGATTATTTGTATTTTATTGACAACTAAATCATTAAATGAGACAAACGATGATTGGACGGACCAATAATTGAACTTGGTTTCTTACACAACTACATGCGTATTACCTCCTAATATCAACATTTTCTATACTCGGAGGGATAATCGTTGTTTCATTGACTACTAATCACTAAATTAGACAAACATGGGTTTGAAGGACAAATAATAGCACTTGGTTTCATACATTACTACACGTGTATTACCTCCTAATATCAATGTATTCCATACTCGAATGGATTATTTGTCTTTTATTGACAACTAAATCATTAAATGAGACAAACGATGATTGGACGGACCAATAATTGAACTTGGTTTCTTACAAAACTACATGCATATCACCTCCTAATATCAACATTTTCTATACTCGGAGGGATAATCGTTGTTTCATTGACTACTAATCCCTAAATTAAACAAACATGGGTTTGAAGGACAAATAATAGAACTTGGTTTCCAACATTACTACACGTGTATTACCTCCAAATATCAACGTATTCCATACCCGAATGGATTATTTGTATTTTATTGACAACTAAATCATTAAATGAGACAAACGATGATTGGATGGACCAATAATTGAACTTGGTTTCTTACACAACATCATGTTGGTTTCTTACACAACTACATGCATATTATGTCCTAGTATCAACGTATTCCATACTCAGATGGATTATCATTCTTTCATTGACTACTAAATCACTAAATGAGATATGCATAGGTTGGTTAGACCTATAATAGAACTTGGATTGTTACACTGCTATATTAGTATTACCTCTTATTATCAACGTATTCCATAGTCGGATGGATTATAGGTTTTTGTTTCACTATTGAATCACTAAATGAGACATAAATATACTGGACGAAACAATAATAGAATGTGGTGTCATACATTACCACACGTGTATTACCTCCTAATATTAACGTATTCCATACTCGAATGGATTATTTGAATTTTATAGACAACTAAATCATTAAATGAGACAAACGATGGTTGGACGGACCAATAATTGAACTTGGTTTCTTACACAACTACATGCGTATTACCTCCTAATATCAACGTTTTCTATACTCGGAGGGATAACCATTGTATCATTGACTACTAATTACTAAATTAGACAAACATGGGTTTAAAGGACAAATAATAGAACTTGGTTTCCTACATTACGACACATGTATTACCTCCTAATATCAACGTATTCCATACTCGAATGGATTATTTGTATTTTATTGAAAACTAAATCATTAAATGAGACAAACGATGATTGGACGGACCAATAATTGAACTTGGTTTCTTACACAACTACATGTGTATGACCTCCTAATATCAACATTTTCTATACTCGGAGGGATAATCGTTGTTTCATTGACTACTAATCACTAAATTAGACAAACATGGGTTTGAAGGACAAATAATAGCACTTGGTTTCATACATTACTACACGTGTATTACCTCCTAATATCAATGTATTCAATACTCGAATGGATTATTTGTATTTTATTGACAACTAAATCATTAAATGAGACAAACGATGATTGGACGGACCAATAATTGAACTTGGTTTCTTACAAAACTACATGCGTATCACCTCCTAATATCAACATTTTCTATACTCGGAATGATAATCGTTGTTTCATTGACTACTAATTACTAAATTAGACAAACATGGGTTTGAAGGACAAATAATAGCACTTGGTTTCATACATTACAACACGTGTATTACCTCCTAATATCAACGTATTCCATACTCGAATGGAATATTTGTATTTTATTGACAACTAAATCATTAAATGAGACAAACGATGATTGGACGGACCAATAATTGAACTTGGTTACTTAAACAACTACATGCGTATTACCTCCTAATATCAACATTTTCTATACTCGGAGGGATAATCGTTGTTTCATTGACTACTAATCACTAAATTAGACAAACATGGGTTTGAAGGACAAATAATAGCACTTGGTTTCATACATTACTACACATTTATTACCTCCTAATATCAATGTATTCCATACTCGAATGGATTATTTGTATTTTATTGACAACTAAATCATTAAATGAGACAAACGATGATTGGACGGACCAATAATTGAACTTGGTTTCTTACAAAACTACATGCGTATCACCTCCTAATATCAACATTTTCTATACTCGGAATGATAATCATTGTTTCATTGACTACTAATCACTAAATTAGACAAACATGGGTTTGAAGGACAAATAATAGAACTTGGTTTAACACATTACTACACGTGTATTACCTCCTAATATCAACGTATTCCATACTCGAATGGATTATTTGTATTTTATTGACAACTAAATCATTAAATGAGACAAACGATGATTGGATGAACCAATAATTGAACTTGGTTTCTTACACAACTACATGCATATTACCTCCTAATATCAACATTTTCTATACTCGGAGGGATAATCGTTGTTTCATTGACTACTAATCACTAAATTAGACAAACATGGGTTTGAAGGACAAATAATAGCACTTGGTTTCATACATTACTACACGTGTATTACCTCCTAATATCAATGTATTCCATACTCGAATGGATTATTTGTATTTTATTGACAAATAAATCATTAAATGAGACAAATGATGATTGGACGGACCAATAATTGAACTTGGTTTCTTACAAAACTACATGCGTATCACCTCCTAATATCAACATTTTCTATACTCGGAGGGATAATCGTTGTTTCATTGACTACTAATCCCTAAATTAGACAAACATGGGTTTGAAGGACAAATAATAGAACTTTTCCAACATTACTACACGTGTATTACCTCCAAATATCAACGTATTCCATACCCGAATGGATTATTTGTATTTTATTGACAACTAAATCATTAAATGAGACAAACGATGATTGGATGGACCAATAATTGAACTTGGTTTCTTACACAACATCATGTTGGTTTCTTACACAACTACATGCATATTATGTCCTAGTATCAACGTATTCCATACTCAGATGGATTATCATTCTTTCATTGACTACTAAATCACTAAACGAGATATGCATAGGTTGGTTAGACCTATAATAGAACTTGGATTGTTACACTGCTATATTAATATTACCTCTTATTATCAACGTATTCCATAGTCGGATGGAGTATAGGTTTTTCTTTCACTATTGAATCACTAAATGAGACATAAATATACTGGACGAAACAATAATAGAATGTGGTGTCGTACATTACCACACGTGTATTACCTCCTAATATTAACGTATTCCATACTCGAATGGATTATTTGAATTTTATAGACAACTAAATCATTAAATGAGACAAACGATGGTTGGACGGACCAATAATTGAACTTGGTTTCTTACACAACTACATGCGTATTACCTCCTAATATCAACGTTTTCTATACTCGGAGGGATAACCATTGTATCATTGACTACTAATAACTAAATTAGACAAACATGGGTTTAAAGGACAAATAATAGAACTTGGTTTCCTACATTACGACACATGTATTACCTCCTAATATGAACGTATTCCATACTCGAATGGAATATTTGTATTTTATTGACAACTAAATCATTAAATGAGACAAACGATGATTGGACGGACCAATAATTGAACTTGGTTTCTTAAACAACTACATGCGTATCACCTCCTAATATCAACATTTTCTATACTCGGAATGATAATCGTTGTTTCATTGACTACTAATTACTAAATTAGACAAACATGGGTTTGAAGGACAAATAATAGCACTTGGTTTCATACATTACAACACGTGTATTACCTCCTAATATCAACGTATTCCATACTCGAATGGAATATTTGTATTTTATTGACAACTAAATCATTAAATGAGACAAACGATGATTGGACGGACCAATAATTGAACTTGGTTACTTAAACAACTACATGCGTATTACCTCCTAATATCAACATTTTCTATACTCGGAGGGATAATCGTTGTTTCATTGACTACTAATCACTAAATTAGACAAACATGGGTTTGAAGGACAAATAATAGCACTTGGTTTCATACATTACTACACATTTATTACCTCCTAATATCAATGTATTCCATACTCGAATGGATTATTTGTATTTTATTGACAACTAAATCATTAAATGAGACAAACGATGATTGGACGGACCAATAATTGAACTTGGTTTCTTACAAAACTACATGCGTATCACCTCCTAATATCAACATTTTCTATACTCGGAATGATAATCATTGTTTCATTGACTACTAATCACTAAATTAGACAAACATGGGTTTGAAGGACAAATAATAGAACTTGGTTTAACACATTACTACACGTGTATTACCTCCTAATATCAACGTATTCCATACTCGAATGGATTATTTGTATTTTATTGACAACTAAATCATTAAATGAGACAAACGATGATTGGATGAACCAATAATTGAACTTGGTTTCTTACACAACTACATGCATATTACCTCCTAATATCAACATTTTCTATACTCGGAGGGATAATCGTTGTTTCATTGACTACTAATCACTAAATTAGACAAACATGGGTTTGAAGGACAAATAATAGCACTTGGTTTCATACATTACTACACGTGTATTACCTCCTAATATCAATGTATTCCATACTCGAATGGATTATTTGTATTTTATTGACAAATAAATCATTAAATGAGACAAATGATGATTGGACGGACCAATAATTGAACTTGGTTTCTTACAAAACTACATGCGTATCACCTCCTAATATCAACATTTTCTATACTCGGAGGGATAATCGTTGTTTCATTGACTACTAATCCCTAAATTAGACAAACATGGGTTTGAAGGACAAATAATAGAACTTTTCCAACATTACTACACGTGTATTACCTCCAAATATCAACGTATTCCATACCCGAATGGATTATTTGTATTTTATTGACAACTAAATCATTAAATGAGACAAACGATGATTGGATGGACCAATAATTGAACTTGGTTTCTTACACAACATCATGTTGGTTTCTTACACAACTACATGCATATTATGTCCTAGTATCAACGTATTCCATACTCAGATGGATTATCATTCTTTCATTGACTACTAAATCACTAAACGAGATATGCATAGGTTGGTTAGACCTATAATAGAACTTGGATTGTTACACTGCTATATTAATATTACCTCTTATTATCAACGTATTCCATAGTCGGATGGAGTATAGGTTTTTCTTTCACTATTGAATCACTAAATGAGACATAAATATACTGGACGAAACAATAATAGAATGTGGTGTCGTACATTACCACACGTGTATTACCTCCTAATATTAACGTATTCCATACTCGAATGGATTATTTGAATTTTATAGACAACTAAATCATTAAATGAGACAAACGATGGTTGGACGGACCAATAATTGAACTTGGTTTCTTACACAACTACATGCGTATTACCTCCTAATATCAACGTTTTCTATACTCGGAGGGATAACCATTGTATCATTGACTACTAATAACTAAATTAGACAAACATGGGTTTAAAGGACAAATAATAGAACTTGGTTTCCTACATTACGACACATGTATTACCTCCTAATATGAACGTATTCCATACTCGAATGGAATATTTGTATTTTATTGACAACTAAATCATTAAATGAGACAAACGATGATTGGACGGACCAATAATTGAACTTGGTTTCTTAAACAACTACATGCGTATCACCTCCTAATATCAACATTTTCTATACTCGGAATGATAATCGTTGTTTCATTGACTACTAATTACTAAATTAGACAAACATGGGTTTGAAGGACAAATAATAGCACTTGGTTTCATACATTACAACACGTGTATTACCTCCTAATATCAACGTATTCCATACTCGAATGGAATATTTGTATTTTATTGACAACTAAATCATTAAATGAGACAAACGATGATTGGACGGACCAATAATTGAACTTGGTTACTTAAACAACTACATGCGTATTACCTCCTAATATCAACATTTTCTATACTCGGAGGGATAATCGTTGTTTCATTGACTACTAATCACTAAATTAGACAAACATGGGTTTGAAGGACAAATAATAGCACTTGGTTTCATACATTACTACACATTTATTACCTCCTAATATCAATGTATTCCATACTCGAATGGATTATTTGTATTTTATTGACAACTAAATCATTAAATGAGACAAACGATGATTGGACGGACCAATAATTGAACTTGGTTTCTTACAAAACTACATGCGTATCACCTCCTAATATCAACATTTTCTATACTCGGAATGATAATCATTGTTTCATTGACTACTAATCACTAAATTAGACAAACATGGGTTTGAAGGACAAATAATAGAACTTGGTTTAACACATTACTACACGTGTATTACCTCCTAATATCAACGTATTCCATACTCGAATGGATTATTTGTATTTTATTGACAACTAAATCATTAAATGAGACAAACGATGATTGGATGAACCAATAATTGAACTTGGTTTCTTACACAACTACATGCATATTACCTCCTAATATCAACATTTTCTATACTCGGAGGGATAATCGTTGTTTCATTGACTACTAATCACTAAATTAGACAAACATGGGTTTGAAGGACAAATAATAGCACTTGGTTTCATACATTACTACACGTGTATTACCTCCTAATATCAATGTATTCCATACTCGAATGGATTATTTGTATTTTATTGACAAATAAATCATTAAATGAGACAAATGATGATTGGACGGACCAATAATTGAACTTGGTTTCTTACAAAACTACATGCGTATCACCTCCTAATATCAACATTTTCTATACTCGGAGGGATAATCGTTGTTTCATTGACTACTAATCCCTAAATTAGACAAACATGGGTTTGAAGGACAAATAATAGAACTTTTCCAACATTACTACACGTGTATTACCTCCAAATATCAACGTATTCCATACCCGAATGGATTATTTGTATTTTATTGACAACTAAATCATTAAATGAGACAAACGATGATTGGATGGACCAATAATTGAACTTGGTTTCTTACACAACATCATGTTGGTTTCTTACACAACTACATGCATATTATGTCCTAGTATCAACGTATTCCATACTCAGATGGATTATCATTCTTTCATTGACTACTAAATCACTAAACGAGATATGCATAGGTTGGTTAGACCTATAATAGAACTTGGATTGTTACACTGCTATATTAATATTACCTCTTATTATCAACGTATTCCATAGTCGGATGGAGTATAGGTTTTTCTTTCACTATTGAATCACTAAATGAGACATAAATATACTGGACGAAACAATAATAGAATGTGGTGTCGTACATTACCACACGTGTATTACCTCCTAATATTAACGTATTCCATACTCGAATGGATTATTTGAATTTTATAGACAACTAAATCATTAAATGAGACAAACGATGGTTGGACGGACCAATAATTGAACTTGGTTTCTTACACAACTACATGCGTATTACCTCCTAATATCAACGTTTTCTATACTCGGAGGGATAACCATTGTATCATTGACTACTAATAACTAAATTAGACAAACATGGGTTTAAAGGACAAATAATAGAACTTGGTTTCCTACATTACGACACATGTATTACCTCCTAATATGAACGTATTCCATACTCGAATGGAATATTTGTATTTTATTGACAACTAAATCATTAAATGAGACAAACGATGATTGGACGGACCAATAATTGAACTTGGTTTCTTAAACAACTACATGCGTATTACCTCCTAATATCAACATTTTCTATACTCGGAGGGATAATCGTTGTTTCATTGACTACTAATCACTAAATTAGACAAACATGGGTTTGAAGGACAAATAATAGCACTTGGTTTTATACATTACTACACGTTTATTACCTCCTAATATCAATGTATTCCATACTCGAATGGATTATTTGTATTTTATTGACAACTAAATCATTAAATGAGACAAACGATGATTGGACGGACCAATAATTGAACTTGGTTTCTTACAAAACTACATGCGTATCACCTCCTAATATCAACATTTTCTATACTCGGAATGATAATCGTTGTTTCATTGACTACTAATTACTAAATTAGACAAACATGGGTTTGAAGGACAAATAATAGCACTTGGTTTCATACATTACAACACGTGTATTACCTCCTAATATCAACGTATTCCATACTCGAATGGAATATTTGTATTTTATTGACAACTAAATCATTAAATGAGACAAACGATGATTGGACGGACCAATAATTGAACTTGGTTACTTAAACAACTACATGCGTATTACCTCCTAATATCAACATTTTCTATACTCGGAGGGATAATCGTTGTTTCATTGACTACTAATCACTAAATTAGACAAACATGGGTTTGAAGGACAAATAATAGCACTTGGTTTCATACATTACTACACGTTTATTACCTCCTAATATCAATGTATTCCATACTCGAATGGATTATTTGTATTTTATTGACAACTAAATCATTAAATGAGACAAACGATGATTGGACGGACCAATAATTGAACTTGGTTTCTTACAAAACTACATGCGTATCACCTCCTAATATCAACATTTTCTATACTCGGAATGATAATCATTGTTTGATTGACTACTAATCACTAAATTAGACAAACATGGGTTTGAAGGACAAATAATAGAACTTGGTTTCACACATTACTACACGTGTATTACCTCCTAATATCAACGTATTCCATACTCGAATGGATTATTTGTATTTTATTGACAACTAAATCATTAAATGAGACAAACGATGATTGGACGGACCAATAATTGAACTTGGTTTCTTACACAACTACATGCATATTACCTCCTAATATCAACATTTTCTATACTCGGAGGGATAATCGTTGTTTCATTGACTACTAATCACTAAATTAGACAAACATGGGTTTGAAGGACAAATAATAGCACTTGGTTTCATACATTACTACACGTGTATTACCTCCTAATATCAATGTATTCCATACTCGAATGGATTATTTGTATTTTATTGACAACTAAATCATTAAATGAGACAAATGATGATTGGACGGACCAATAATTGAACTTGGTTTCTTACAAAACTACATGCGTATCACCTCCTAATATCAACATTTTCTATACTCGGAGGGATAATCGTTGTTTCATTGACTACTAATCCCTAAATTAGACAAACATGGGTTTGAAGGACAAATAATAGAACTTGGTTTCCAACATTACTACACGTGTATTACCTCCAAATATAAACGTATTCCATACCCGAATGGATTATTTGTATTTTATTGACAACTAAATCATTAAATGAGACAAACGATGATTGGATGGACCAATAATTGAACTTGGTTTCTTACACAACATCATGTTGGTTTCTTACACAACTACATGCATATTATGTCCTAGTATCAACGTATTCCATACTCAGATGGATTATCATTCTTTCATTGACTACTAAATCACTAAACGAGATATGCATAGGTTGGTTAGACCTATAATAGAACTTGGATTGTTACACTGCTATATTAGTATTACCTCTTATTATCAACGTATTCCATAGTCGGATGGAGTATAGGTTTTTCTTTCACTATTGAATCACTAAATGAGACATAAATATACTGGACGAAACAATAATAGGATGTGGTGTCGTACATTACCACACGTGTATTACCTCCTAATATTAACGTATTCCATACTCGAATGGATTATTTGAATTTTATAGACAACTAAATCATTAAATGAGACAAACGATGGTTGGACGGACCAATAATTGAACTTGGTTTCTTACACAACTACATGCGTATTACCTCCTAATATCAACGTTTTCTATACTCGGAGGGATAACCATTGTATCATTGACTACTAATAACTAAATTACACAAACATGGGTTTAAAGGACAAATAATAGAACTTGGTTTCCTACATTACGACACATGTATTACCTCCTAATATGAACGTATTCCATACTCGAATGGAATATTTGTATTTTATTGACAACTAAATCATTAAATGAGACAAACGATGATTGGACGGACCAATAATTGAACTTGGTTTCTTAAACAACTACATGCGTATTACCTCCTAATATCAACATTTTCTATACTCGGAGGGATAATCGTTGTTTCATTGACTACTAATCACTAAATTAGACAAACATGGGTTTGAAGGACAAATAATAGCACTTGGTTTCATACATTACTACACGTTTATTACCTTCTAATATCAATGTATTCCATACTCGAATGGATTATTTGTATTTTATTGACAACTAAATCATTAAATGAGACAAACGATGATTGGACGGACCAATAATTAAACTTGGTTTCTTACAAAACTACATGCGTATCACCTCCTAATATCAACATTTTCTATACTCGGAGGGATAATCGTTGTTTCATTGACTACTAATCCCTAAATTAGACAAACATGGGTTTGAAGGACAAATAATAGAACTTGGTTTCCAACATTACTACACGTGTATTACCTCCAAATATCAACGTATTCCATACCCGAATGGATTATTTGTATTTTATTGACAACTAAATCATTAAATGAGACAAACGATGATTGGATGGACCAATAATTGAACTTGGTTTCTTACACAACATCATGTTGGTTTCTTACACAACTACATGCATATTATGTCCTAGTATCAACGTATTCCGTACTCAGATGGATTATCATTCTTTCATTGACTGCTAAATCACTAAACGAGATATGCATAGGTTGGTTAGACCTATAATAGAACTTGGATTGTTACACTGCTATATTAGTATTACCTCTTATTATCAACGTATTCCATAGTCGGATGGAGTATAGGTTTTTCTTTCACTATTGAATCACTAAATGAGACATAAATATACTGGACGAAACAATAATAGAATGTGGTGTCGTACATTACCACACGTGTATTACCTCCTAATATTAACGTATTCCATACTCGAATGGATTATTTGAATTTTATAGACAACTAAATCATTAAATGAGACAAACGATGGTTGGACGGACCAATAATTGAACTTGGTTTCTTACACAACTACATGCATATTACCTCCTAATATCAACGTTTTCTATACTCGGAGGTATAACCATTGTATCATTGACTACTAATCACTAAATTAGACAAACATGGGTTTAAAGGACAAATAATAGAACTTGGTTTCCTACATTACGACACATGTATTACCTCCTAATATCAACGTATTCCATACTCGAATGGATTATTTGTATTTTATTGACAACTAAATCATTAAATGAGACAAACGATGATTGGACGGACCAATAATTGAACTTGGTTTCTTACACAACTACATGCGTATTACCTCCTAATATCAACATTTTCTATACTCGGAGGGATAATCGTTGTTTCATTGACTACTAATCACTAAATTAGACAAACATGGGTTTGAAGGACAAATAATAGCACTTGGTTTCATACATTACTACACGTGTATTACCTCTTAATATCAATGTATTCCATACTCGAATGGATTATTTGTATTTTATTGACAACTAAATCATTAAATGAGACAAACGATGATTGGACGGACCAATAATTGAACTTGGTTTCTTACAAAACTACATGCGTATCACCTCCTAATATCAACATTTTCTATACTCGGAGGGATAATCGTTGTTTCACTGACTACTAATCCCTAAATTAGACAAACATGGGTTTGAAGGACAAATAATAGAACTTGGTTTCCAACATTACTACACGTGTATTACCTCCAAATATCAACGTATTCCATACCCGAGTGGATTATTTGTATTTTATTGACAACTAAATCATTAAATGAGACACACGATGATTGGATGGACCAATAATTGAGATTGGTTTCTTACATAACATCATGTTGGTTTCTTACACAACTACATGCATATTATGTCCTAGTATCAACGTATTCCATACTCAGATGGATTATCATTCTTTCATTGACTACTAAATCACTAAACGAGATATGCATAGGTTGGTTAGACCTATAATAGAACTTGGATTGTTACACTGCTATATTAGTATTACCTCTTATTATCAACGTATTCCATACTCGGATGGATTATAGGTTTTTCTTTCACTATTGAATCACTAAATGAGACATAAATATACTGGACGAAACAATAATAGAATGTGGTGTCCTACATTACCACACGTGTATTACCTGCTAATATTAACGTATTCCATACTCGAATGGATTATTTGAATTTTATAGACAACTAAATCATTAAATGAGACAAACGATGGTTGGACGGACCAATAATTGAACTTGGTTTCTTACACAACTACATGCGTATTACCTCCTAATATCAACGTTTTCTATACTCGGAGGGATAACCATTGTATCATTGACTACTAATAACTAAATTAGACAAACATGGGTCTAAAGGACAAATAATAGAACTTGGTTTCCTACATTACGACACATGTATTACCTCCTAATATGAACGTATTCCATACTCGAATGGATTATTTGTATATTATTGAGAACTAAATCATTAAATGAGACAAACGATGATTGGACGGACCAATAATTGAACTTGGTTTCTTACACAACTACATGCGTATTACCTCCTAATATCAACGCTTTCTATACTTGGAGGGATAATCATTGTTTCATTGACTACTAATCACTAAATTAGACAAACATGGGTTTGAAGGACAAATAATAGCACTTGGTTTCATACATTACTACACGTGTATTACCTCCTAATATCAACGTATTCCATACTCGAACGGATTATTTGTATTTTATTGACAACTAAATCAGTAAATGAGACAAACGATGATTGGACGGACCAATAATTGAACTTGGTTTCTTACAAAACTACATGCGTATCACCTCCTAATATCAACATTTTCTATACTCGGAATGATAATCGTTGTTTCATTGACTACTAATCACTAAATTAGACAAACATGGGTTTGAAGGACAAATAGTAGAACTTGGTTTCATACATTACTACACGTGTATTACCTCCTAATATCAACGTATTCCATACTCGAATGGATTATTTGTATTTTATTGACAACTAAATCATTAAATGAGACAAACGATGATTGGACGGACCAATAATTGAACTTGGTTTCTTACAAAACTACATGCGTATCACCTCCTAATATCAACATTTTCTATACTCGGAATGATAATCGTTGTTTCATTGACTACTAATCTCTAAATTAGACAAACATGGGTTTGAAGTACAAATAATAGCACTTGGTTTCATACATTACTACACGTGTATTACCTCCTAATATCAATGTATTCCATACTCGAATGGATTATTTGTATTTTATTGACAACTACATCATTAAATGAGACAAACGATGATTGGACGGACCAATAATTGTACTTTGTTTCTTACACAACATCATGTTGCTTTCTTAAAAAACTACATGCGTATTATGTCCTAGTATCAATGTATTCCATACTCAGATGGATTATCATTCTTTCATTGACTACTAAATCACTAAACGAGATATGCATAGGTTGGTTAGACCTGTAATAGAACTTGGATTGTTACACTGCTATATTAGTATTACCTCTTATTATCAACGTATTCCATACTCGGATGGATTATAGGTTTTTCTTTCACTATTGAATCACTAAATGAGACATAAATATACTGGACGAAACAATAATAGAATATGGTGTCATACATTACCACACGTGTATTACCTCCTAATATTAACGTATTCCATACTCGAATGGATTATTTGAATTTTATAGACAACTAAATCATTAAATGAGACAAACGATGGTTGGACGGACCAATAATTGAACTTGGTTTCTTACACAACTACATGCGTATTACCTCCTAATATCAACGTTTTCTATACTCGGAGGGATAATCATTGTTTCATTGACTACTAATCACTAAATTAGACAAACATGGGTTTAAAGGACAAATAATAGAACTTGGTTTCATATATTACAACACTTGTATTACCTCCTAATATCAACGTATTCCATACTCGAATGGATTATTTGAATTTTATAGACAACTAAATCATTAAATGAGACAAACGATGGTTGGACAGACCAATAATTGAACTTGGTTTCTTACAAAACTACATGCGTATAACCTCGTAATATCAACATTTTCTATACTCGGAATGATAATCGTTGTTTCATTGACTACTAATCACTAAATTAGACAAACATGGGTTTGAAGGACAAATAGTAGAACTTGGTTTTATACATTACTACACGTGTATTACCTCCTAATATCAACGTATTCCATACTCGAATGGATTATTTGTATTTTATTGACAACTAAATCATTAAATGAGACAAACGATGATTGGACGGACCAATAATTGAACTTGGTTTCTTATACAACTACATGCGTATTACCTCCTAATATCAACATTTTCTATACTCGGAGGGATAATCGTTGTTTCATTGACTACTAATCACTAAATTAGACAAACATGGGTTTGAAGGACAAATAATAGAACTTGGTTTCATACATTACTACACGTGTATTACCTCCAAATATCAACGTATTCCATACCCGAATGGATTATTTGTATTTTATTGACAACTAAATCATTAAATGAGACAAACGATGATTGGATGGACCAATAATTGTACTTTGTTTCTTACACAACATCATGTTGCTTTCTTAAAAAACTACATGCGTATTATGTCCTAGTATCAATGTATTCCATACTCAGATGGATTATCATTCTTTCATTGACTACTAAATCACTAAACGAGATATGCATAGGTTGGTTAGACCTGTAATAGAACTTGGATTGTTACACTGCTATATTAGTATTACCTCTTATTATCAACGTATTCCATACTCGGATGGATTATAGGTTTTTCTTTCACTATTGAATCACTAAATGAGACATAAATATACTGGACGAAACAATAATAGAATGTGGTGTCCTACATTACCACACGTGTATTACCTGCTAATATTAACGTATTCCATACTCGAATGGATTATTTGAATTTTATAGACAACTAAATCATTAAATGAGACAAACGATGGTTGGACGGACCAATAATTGAACTTGGTTTCTTACACAACTACATGCGTATTACCTCCTAATATCAACGTTTTCTATACTCGGAGGGATAACCATTGTATCATTGACTACTAATAACTAAATTAGACAAACATGGGTCTAAAGGACAAATAATAGAACTTGGTTTCCTACATTACGACACATGTATTACCTCCTAATATGAACGTATTCCATACTCGAATGGATTATTTGTATATTATTGAGAACTAAATCATTAAATGAGACAAACGATGATTGGACGGACCAATAATTGAACTTGGTTTCTTACACAACTACATGCGTATTACCTCCTAATATCAACGCTTTCTATACTTGGAGGGATAATCATTGTTTCATTGACTACTAATCACTAAATTAGACAAACATGGGTTTGAAGGACAAATAATAGCACTTGGTTTCATACATTACTACACGTGTATTACCTCCTAATATCAACGTATTCCATACTCGAACGGATTATTTGTATTTTATTGACAACTAAATCAGTAAATGAGACAAACGATGATTGGACGGACCAATAATTGAACTTGGTTTCTTACAAAACTACATGCGTATCACCTCCTAATATCAACATTTTCTATACTCGGAATGATAATCGTTGTTTCATTGACTACTAATCACTAAATTAGACAAACATGGGTTTGAAGGACAAATAGTAGAACTTGGTTTCATACATTACTACACGTGTATTACCTCCTAATATCAACGTATTCCATACTCGAATGGATTATTTGTATTTTATTGACAACTAAATCATTAAATGAGACAAACGATGATTGGACGGACCAATAATTGAACTTGGTTTCTTACAAAACTACATGCGTATCACCTCCTAATATCAACATTTTCTATACTCGGAATGATAATCGTTGTTTCATTGACTACTAATCTCTAAATTAGACAAACATGGGTTTGAAGTACAAATAATAGCACTTGGTTTCATACATTACTACACGTGTATTACCTCCTAATATCAATGTATTCCATACTCGAATGGATTATTTGTATTTTATTGACAACTACATCATTAAATGAGACAAACGATGATTGGACGGACCAATAATTGTACTTTGTTTCTTACACAACATCATGTTGCTTTCTTAAAAAACTACATGCGTATTATGTCCTAGTATCAATGTATTCCATACTCAGATGGATTATCATTCTTTCATTGACTACTAAATCACTAAACGAGATATGCATAGGTTGGTTAGACCTGTAATAGAACTTGGATTGTTACACTGCTATATTAGTATTACCTCTTATTATCAACGTATTCCATACTCGGATGGATTATAGGTTTTTCTTTCACTATTGAATCACTAAATGAGACATAAATATACTGGACGAAACAATAATAGAATATGGTGTCATACATTACCACACGTGTATTACCTCCTAATATTAACGTATTCCATACTCGAATGGATTATTTGAATTTTATAGACAACTAAATCATTAAATGAGACAAACGATGGTTGGACGGACCAATAATTGAACTTGGTTTCTTACACAACTACATGCGTATTACCTCCTAATATCAACGTTTTCTATACTCGGAGGGATAATCATTGTTTCATTGACTACTAATCACTAAATTAGACAAACATGGGTTTAAAGGACAAATAATAGAACTTGGTTTCATATATTACAACACTTGTATTACCTCCTAATATCAACGTATTCCATACTCGAATGGATTATTTGAATTTTATAGACAACTAAATCATTAAATGAGACAAACGATGGTTGGACAGACCAATAATTGAACTTGGTTTCTTACAAAACTACATGCGTATAACCTCGTAATATCAACATTTTCTATACTCGGAATGATAATCGTTGTTTCATTGACTACTAATCACTAAATTAGACAAACATGGGTTTGAAGGACAAATAGTAGAACTTGGTTTTATACATTACTACACGTGTATTACCTCCTAATATCAACGTATTCCATACTCGAATGGATTATTTGTATTTTATTGACAACTAAATCATTAAATGAGACAAACGATGATTGGACGGACCAATAATTGAACTTGGTTTCTTATACAACTACATGCGTATTACCTCCTAATATCAACATTTTCTATACTCGGAGGGATAATCGTTGTTTCATTGACTACTAATCACTAAATTAGACAAACATGGGTTTGAAGGACAAATAATAGAACTTGGTTTCATACATTACTACACGTGTATTACCTCCAAATATCAACGTATTCCATACCCGAATGGATTATTTGTATTTTATTGACAACTAAATCATTAAATGAGACAAACGATGATTGGATGGACCAATAATTGAACTTAGTTTCTTACACAACATCATGTTGGTTTCTTACACAACTAAATGCGTATTATGTCCTAGTATCAACGTATTCCATACTCAGATGGATTATCAATTTTTCATTGACTACTAAATCACTAAACGAGATATGCATAGGTTGGTTAGACCTATAATAGAACTTGGATTGTTACACTGCTATATTAATATTACCTCTTATTATCAACGTATTCCATAGTCGGATGGATTATAGGTTTTCCTTTCACTATTGAATAACTAAATGCGACATAAATATACTGGACGAAACAATAATAGAACGTGGTGTCACACATTACGACACGTGTATTACCTCCTAATATCAACGTATTCCATACTCGAATGGATTATTTGTATTTTATTGACAACTAAATCATTAAATGAGACAAACGATGATTGGACGGACCAATAATTGAACTTGGTTTCTTACACAACTACATGCGTATTACCTCCTAATATCAACATTCTCTATACTCGGAGGGATAATCGTTGTTTCATTGATTACTAATCACTAAATTAGACAAACATGGGGGGTTTGAAGGACAAATAATAGCACTTGGTTTCATACATTACTACACGTGTATTACCTCCTAATATCAACGTATTCCATACTCGAATGGATTATTTGTATTTTATTGACAACTAAATCATTAAATGAGACAAACGATGATTGGACGGACCAATAATTGAACTTGGTTTCTTACAAAACTACATGCGTATCACCTCCTAATATCACCATTTTCTATACTCGGAGGGATAATCGTTGTTTCATTGACTACTAATCACTAAATTAGACAAACATGGGTTTGAAGGACAAATAATAGAACTTGGTTTCATACATTACTACACGTGTATTACCTCCAAATAGCAACGTGTTCCATACCCGAATGGATTATTTGTATTTTATTGACAACTAAATCATTAAATGAGACAAACGATGATTGGATGGACCAATAATTGAACTTAGTTTCTTACACAACATCATGTTGGTTTCTTACACAACTAAATGCGTATTATGTCCTAGTATCAACGTATTCCATACTCAGATGGATTATCAATTTTTCATTGACTACTAAATCACTAAACGAGATATGCATAGGTTGGTTAGACCTATAATAGAACTTGGATTGTTACACTGCTATATTAATATTACCTCTTATTATCAACGTATTCCATACTCGGATGGATTATAGGTTTTTCTTTCACTATTGAATAACTAAATGCGACATAAATATACTGGACGAAACAATAATAGAACGTGGTGTCACACATTACCACACGTGTATTACCTCCTAATATTAACGTATTCCATACTCGAATGGATTATTTGTATTTTATTGACAACTAAATCATTAAATGAGACAAACGATGATTGGACGGACCAATAATTGAACTTGATTTCTTACAAAACTACATGAGTATCACCTCCTAATATCAACATTTTCTATACTCGGAATGATAATCGTTGTTTCATTGACTACTAATCACTAAATTAGACAAACATGGGTTTGAAGGACAAATAGTAGAACTTGGTTTTATACATTACTACACGTGTATTACCTCCTAATATCACTGTATTCCATACTCGAATGGATTATTTGTATTTTATTGACAACTAAATCATTAAAAGAGACAAACGATGATTGGACAGACCAATAATTGAACTTGGTTTCTTACACAACTACATGCGTATTACCTCCTAATATCAACATTTTCTATACTCGGAGGGATAATCGTTGTTTCATTGACTACTAATCACTAAATTAGACAATAATGGGTTTGAAGGACAAATAATAGAACTTGGTTTCCTTCATTACTACACGTGTATTACCCCCAAATATCAACGTATTCCATACCCGAATGGATTATTTGTATTTTATTGACAACTAAATCATTAAATGAGACAAACGATGATTGGATGGACCAATAATTGAACTTAGTTTCTTACACAACATCATGTTGGTTTCTTACACAACTAAATGCGTATTATGTCCTAGTATCAACGTATTCCATACTCAGATGGATTATCAATTTTTCATTGACTACTAAATCACTAAACGAGATATGCATAGGTTGGTTAGACCTATAATAGAACTTGGATTGTTACACTGCTATATTAATATTACCTCTTATTATCAACGTATTCCATAGTCGGATGGATTATAGGTTTTTCTTTCACTATTGAATAACTAAATGCGACATAAATATACTGGACGAAACAATAATAGAACGTGGTGTCACACATTACGACACGTGTATTACCTCCTAATATCAACGTATTCCATACTCGAATGGATTATTTGTATTTTATTGACAACTAAATCATTAAATGAGACAAACGATGATTGGACGGACGAATAATTGAACTTGGTTTCTTACACAACTACATGCGTATTACCTCCTAATATCAACATTTTCTATATTCGGAGGGATAATCGTTGTTTCATTGATTACTAATCACTAAATTAGACAAACATGGGGGGTTTGAAGGACAAATAATAGCACTTGGTTTCATACATTACTACACGTGTATTACCTCCTAATATCAACGTATTCCATACTCGAATGGATTATTTGTATTTTATTGACAACTAAATCATTAAATGAGACAAACGATGATTGGACAGACCAATAATTGAACTTGGTTTCTTACAAAACTACATGCGTATCACCTCCTAATATCACCATTTTCTATACTCGGAGGGATAATCGTTGTTTCACTGACTACTAATCCCTAAATTAGACAAACATGGGTTTGAAGGACAACTAATAGCACTTGGTTTCATACATTACTACACGTGTATTACCTCTTAATATCAACGTATTCCATACTCGAATGGATTATTTGTATTTTATTGACAACTAAATCATTAAATGAGACAAACGATGATTGGACGGACCAATAATTGAACTTGGTTTCTTACACAACTACATGCATATTACCTCCTAATATCAACATTTTCTATACTCGGAGGGATAATCGTTGTTTCATTGACTACTAATCACTAAATTAGACAATAATGGGTTTGAAGGACAAATAATAGAACTTGGTTTCCTTCATTACTACACGTGTATTACCTCCAAATATCAACGTATTCCATACCCGAATGGATTATTTGTATTTTATTGACAACTAAATCATTAAATGAGACAAACGATGATTGGATGGACCAATAATTGAACTTGGTTTCTTACAAAACTACATGCGTATCACCTCCTAATATCAACATTTTCTATACTCGGAGGGATAATCGTTGTTTCATTGACTACTAATCACTAAATTAGACAAACATGGGTTTGAAGGACAAATAATAGCACTTGGTTTCATACATTACTACACGTGTATTACCTCCTAATATCAACGTATTCCATACTCGAATGGATTATTTGTATTTTATTGACAACTAAATCATTAAATGAGACAAACGATGATTGGACGGACCAATAATTGAACTTGGTTTCTTACACAACTACATGCGTATTACCTCCTAATATCAACGCTTTCTATACTCGGAGGGATAATCATTGTTTCATTGACTACTAATCACTAAATTAGACAAACATGGGTTTGAAGGACAAATAATAGAACTTGGTTTCCTACATTACTACACGTGTATTACCTTCTAATATCAACGTATTCAATACTCGAATGGATTATTTGTATTTTATTGACAACTAAATCATTAAATGAGACAAACGATGATTGGACGGACCAATAATTAAACTTGGTTTCTTACAAATCTACATGCGTATCACCTCCTAATATCAACATTTTTTATACTCGGAGGGATAATCGTTGTTTCATTGACTACTAATCACTAAATTAGACAATAATGGGTTTGAAGGACAAATAATAGAACTTGGTTTCCTTCATTACTACACGTGTATTACCTCCAAATATCAACGTATTCCATACCCGAATGGATTATTTGTATTTTATTGACAACTAAATCATTAAATGAGACAAACGATGATTGGATGGACCAATAATTGAACTTAGTTTCTTACACAACATCATGTTGGTTTCTTACACAACTAAATGCGTATTATGTCCTAGTATCAACGTATTCCATACTCAGATGGATTATCAATTTTTCATTGACTACTAAATCACTAAACGAGATATGCATAGGTTGGTTAGACCTATAATAGAACTTGGATTGTTACACTGCTATATTAATATTACCTCTTATTATCAACGTATTCCATAGTCGGATGGATTATAGGTTTTTCTTTCACTATTGAATAACTAAATGCGACATAAATATACTGGACGAAACAATAATAGAACGTGGTATCACACATTACGACACGTGTATTACCTCCTAATATCAACGTATTCCATACTCGAATGGATTATTTGTATTTTATTGACAACTAAATCTTTAAATGAGACAAACGATGATTGGACGGACCAATAATTGAACTTCGTTTCTTACACAACTACATGCGTATTACCTCCTAATATCAACATTTTCTATATTCGGAGGGATAATCGTTGTTTCATTGATTACTAATCACTAAATTAGACAAACATGGGGGGTTTGAAGGACAAATAATAGCACTTGGTTTCCTACATTACTACACGTGTATTACCTCCTAATATCAACATATTCCATACTCGAATGGATTATTTGTATTTTATTGACCACTAAATCATTAAATGAGACAAACGATGATTGGACAGACCAATAATTGAACTTGGTTTCTTACAAAACTACATGCGTATCACCTCCTAATATCACCATTTTCTATACTCGGAGGGATAATCATTGTTTCATTGACTACTAATCACTAAATTAGACAAACATGGGTTTGAAGGACAAATAATAGAACTTGGTTTCATACATTACTACACGTGTATTACCTCCAAATATCAACGTATTCCATACCCTTATGGATTATTTGTATTTTATTGACAACTAAATCATTAAATGAGACAAACGATGATTGGATGGACCAATAATTGAACTTAGTTTCTTACACAACATCATGTTGGTTTCTTACACAACTAAATGCGTATTATGTCCTAGTATCAACGTATTCCATACTCAGATGGATTATCAATTTTTCATTGACTACTAAATCACTAAACGAGATATGCATAGGTTGGTTAGACCTATAATAGAACTTGGATTGTTACACTGCTATATTAATATTACCTCTTATTATCAACGTATTCCATAGTCGGATGGATTATAGGTTTTTCTTTCACTATTGAATAACTAAATGCGACATAAATATACTGGACGAAACAATAATAGAACGTGGTATCACACATTACGACACGTGTATTACCTCCTAATATCAACGTATTCCATACTCGAATGGATTATTTGTATTTTATTGACAACTAAATCTTTAAATGAGACAAACGATGATTGGACGGACCAATAATTGAACTTCGTTTCTTACACAACTACATGCGTATTACCTCCTAATATCAACATTTTCTATATTCGGAGGGATAATCGTTGTTTCATTGATTACTAATCACTAAATTAGACAAACATGGGGGGTTTGAAGGACAAATAATAGCACTTGGTTTCCTACATTACTACACGTGTATTACCTCCTAATATCAACATATTCCATACTCGAATGGATTATTTGTATTTTATTGACCACTAAATCATTAAATGAGACAAACGATGATTGGACAGACCAATAATTGAACTTGGTTTCTTACAAAACTACATGCGTATCACCTCCTAATATCACCATTTTCTATACTCGGAGGGATAATCATTGTTTCATTGACTACTAATCACTAAATTAGACAAACATGGGTTTGAAGGACAAATAATAGAACTTGGTTTCATACATTACTACACGTGTATTACCTCCAAATATCAACGTATTCCATACCCTTATGGATTATTTGTATTTTATTGACAACTAAATCATTAAATGAGACAAACGATGATTGGATGGACCAATAATTGAACTTAGTTTCTTACACAACATCATGTTGGTTTCTTACACAACTAAATGCGTATTATGTCCTAGTATCAACGTATTCCATACTCAGATGGATTATCAATTTTTCATTGACTACTAAATCACTAAACGAGATATGCATAGGTTGGTTAGACCTATAATAGAACTTGGATTGTTACACTGCTATATTAATATTACCTCTTATTATCAACGTATTCCATACTCGGATGGATTATAGGTTTTTCTTTCACTATTGAATAACTAAATGAGACATAATAGAACGTGGTGTCACAAATTACCACACGTGTATTACCTCCTAATATTAACGTATTCCATACTCGAATGGATTATTTGTATTTTATTGACAACTAAATCATTAAATGAGACAAACGATGATTGGACGGACCAATAATTGAACTTGGTTTCTTACAAAACTACATGCGTATCACCTCCTAATATCAACATTTTCTATACTCGGAATGATAATCGTTGTTTCATTGACTACTAATCACTAAATTAGACAAACATGGGTTTGAAGGACAATTAGTAGAACTTGGTTTCCTACATTACTACACGTGTATTACCTCCAAATATCACTGTATTCCATACTCGAATGGATTATTTGTATTTTATTGACAACTAAATCATTAAATGAGACAAACGATGATTGGACGGACGAATAATTGAACTTGGTTTCTTACACAACTACATGCGTATTACCTCCTAATATCAACATTTTCTATATTCGGAGGGATAATCGTTGTTTCATTGATTACTAATCACTAAATTAGACAAACATGGGGGGTTTGAAGGACAAATAATAGCACTTGGTTTCATACATTACTACACGTGTATTACCTCCTAATATCAACGTATTCCATACTCGAATGGATTATTTGTATTTTATTGACAACTAAATCATTAAATGAGACAAACGATGATTGGACAGACCAATAATTGAACTTGGTTTCTTACAAAACTACATGCGTATCACCTCCTAATATCACCATTTTCTATACTCGGAGGGATAATCGTTGTTTCACTGACTACTAATCCCTAAATTAGACAAACATGGGTTTGAAGGACAACTAATAGCACTTGGTTTCATACATTACTACACGTGTATTACCTCTTAATATCAACGTATTCCATACTCGAATGGATTATTTGTATTTTATTGACAACTAAATCATTAAATGAGACAAACGATGATTGGACGGACCAATAATTGAACTTGGTTTCTTACACAACTACATGCGTATTACCTCCTAATATCAACATTTTCTATACTCGGAGGGATAATCGTTGTTTCATTGACTACTAATCACTAAATTAGACAATAATGGGTTTGAAGGACAAATAATAGAACTTGGTTTCCTTCATTACTACACGTGTATTACCTCCAAATATCAACGTATTCCATACCCGAATGGATTATTTGTATTTTATTGACAACTAAATCATTAAATGAGACAAACGATGATTGGATGGACCAATAATTGAACTTGGTTTCTTACAAAACTACATGCGTATCACCTCCTAATATCAACATTTTCTATACTCGGAGGGATAATCGTTGTTTCATTGACTACTAATCACTAAATTAGACAAACATGGGTTTGAAGGACAAATAATAGCACTTGGTTTCATACATTACTACACGTGTATTACCTCCTAATATCAACGTATTCCATACTCGAATGGATTATTTGTATTTTATTGACAATTAAATCATTAAATGAGACAAACGATGATTGGACGGACCAATAATTGAACTTGGTTTCTTACACAACTACATGCGTATTACCTCCTAATATCAACGCTTTCTATACTCGGAGGGATAATCATTGTTTCATTGACTACTAATCACTAAATTAGACAAACATGGGTTTGAAGGACAAATAATAGAACTTGGTTTCCTACATTACTACACGTGTATTACCTCCAAATATCAACGTATTCCATACCCGAATGGATTATTTGTATTTTATTGACAACTAAATCATTAAATGAGACAAACGATGATTGGACGGACCAATAATTGAACTTGGTTTCTTACACAACTACATGCGTATTACCTCCTAATATCAACATTTTCTATACTCGGAGGGATAATCGTTGTTTCATTGACTACTAATCACTAATTTAGACAAACATGGGTTTGAAGGAAAAATAATAGAATTTTGTTTCATACATTACTACACGTGTATTACCTCCTAATATCAACGTATTCCATACTCGAATGGATTATTTGTATTTTATTGACAACTAAATCATTAAATGAGACAACCGATGATTGGACGGACCAATAATTGAACTTGGTTTCTTACACAACTACATGCGTATTACCTCCTAATATCAACATTATCTATACTCGGAGGGATAATCGTTGTTTCATTGACTACTAATCACTAAACTAGACAAACATGGGTTTGAATTACAAATAATAGCACTTGGTTTCATACATTACTACACGTGTAATACCTCCTAATATCAATGTATTCCATACTCGAACGGATTGTTTGTATTTTATTGACAACTAAATCATTAAATGAGACAAATGATGATTGGACGGACCAATAATTGAACTTGGTTTCTTACAAAACTACATGCGTATCACCTCCTAATATAAACATTTTCTATACTCGGAGGGATAATCGTTGTTTCATTGACTACTAATCCCTAAATTAGACAAACATGGGTTTGAAGGACAAATAATAGAACTTGGTTTCCAACATTACTACACGTGTATTACCTCCAAATATCAACGTATTCCATACCCGAATGGATTATTTGTATTTTATTGACAACTAAATCATTAAATGAGACAAACGATGATTGGATGGACCAATAATTGAACTTGGTTTCTTACACAACATCATGTTTGTTTCTTACCCAACTACATGCGTATTATGTCCTAGTATCAACGTATTCCATACTCAGATGGATTATCATTCTTTCATTGACTACTAAATCACTAAACGAGATATGCATAGGTTGGTTAGACCTATAATAGAACTTGGATTGTTACACTGCTATATTAGTATTTCCACTTATTATCAACGTATTCCATAGTCGGATGGATTATAGGTTTTTCTTTCACTATTGAATAACTAAATGAGACATAAATATACTGGACGAAACAATAATAGAACGTGGTGTCACACATTACGACACGTGTATTACCTCCAAATATCAACGTATTCCATACTCGAATGGATTATTTGTATTTTATTGACAACTAAATCATTAAATGAGACAAACGATGATTGGACGGACCAATAATTGAACTTGGTTTCTTACACAACTACATGCGTATTACCTCCTAATATCAACATTTTCTATACTCGGAGGGATAATCGTTGTTTCATTGACTACTAATCACTAATTTAGACAAACATGGGTTTGAAGGACAAATAATAGAATTTGGTTTCATACATTACTACACGTGTATTACCTCCTAATAGCAACGTATTCCATACTCGAATGGATTATTTGTATTTTATTGACAACTAAATCATTAAATGAGACAAACGATGATTGGACGGACCAATAATTGAACTTGGTTTCTTACACAACTACATGCGTATTACCTCCTAATATCAACGCTTTCTATACTCGGAGGGATAATCATTGTTTCATTGACTACTAATCACTAAATTAGACAAACATGGGTTTGAAGGACAACTAATAGCACTTGGTTTCCTACATTACTACACGTGTATTACCTCCTAATATCAACGTATTCCATACTCGAATGGATTATTTGTATTTTATTAAAAACTAAATCATTAAATGAGACAAACGATGATTGGACGGACCAATAATTGAACTTGGTTTCTTACACAACTACATGCGTATTACCTCCTAATATCAACATTTTCTATACTCGGAGGGATAATCGTTGTTTCATTGACTACTAATCACTAAATTAGACAATAATGGGTTTGAAGGACAAATAATAGAACTTGGTTTCCTTCATTACTACACGTTTATTACCTCCAAATATCAACGTATTCCATACCCGAATGGATTATTTGTATTTTATTGACAACTAAATCATTAAATGAGACAAACGATGATTGGATGGACCAATAATTGAACTTAGTTTCTTACACAACATCATGTTGGTTTCTTACACAACTAAATGCGTATTATGTCCTAGTATCAACGTATTCCATACTCAGATGGATTATCAATTTTTCATTGACTACTAAATCACTAAACGAGATATGCATAGGTTGGTTAGACCTATAATAGAACTTGGATTGTTACACTGCTATATTAATATTACCTCTTATTATCAACGTATTCCATAGTCGGATGGATTATAGGTTTTTCTTTCACTATTGAATAACTAAATGCGACATAAATATACTGGACGAAACAATAATAGAACGTGGTGTCACACATTACGACACGTGTATTACCTCCTAATATCAACGTATTCCATACTCGAATGGATTATTTGTATTTTATTGACAACTAAATCATTAAATGAGACAAACGATGATTGGACGGACCAATAATTGAACTTGGTTTCTTACACAACTACATGCGTATTACCTCCTAATATCAACATTTTCTATATTCGGAGGGATAATCGTTGTTTCATTGATTACTAATCACTAAATTAGACAAACATGGGGGGTTTGAAGGACAAATAATAGCACTTGGTTTCATACATTACTACACGTGTATTACCTCCTAATATCAACGTATTCCATACTCGAATGGATTATTTGTATTTTATTGACCACTAAATCATTAAATGAGACAAACGATGATTGGACAGACCAATAATTGAACTTGGTTTCTTACAAAACTACATGCGTATCACCTCCTAATATCACCATTTTCTATACTCGGAGGGATAATCGTTGTTTCATTGACTACTAATCACTAAATTAGACAAACATGGGTTTGAAGGACAAATAATACAACTTGGTTTCATACATTACTACACGTGTATTACCTCCAAATATCAACGTATTCCATACCCGAATGGATTATTTGTATTTTATTGACAACTAAATCATTAAATGAGACAAACGATGATTGGATGGACCAATAATTGAACTTAGTTTCTTACACAACATCATGTTGGTTTCTTACACAACTAAATGCGTATTATGTCCTAGTATCAACGTATTCCATACTCAGATGGATTATCAATTTTTCATTGACTACTAAATCACTAAACGAGATATGCATAGGTTGGTTAGACCTATAATAGAACTTGGATTGTTACACTGCTATATTAATATTACCTCTATAATCAACGTATTCCATACTCGGATGGATTATAGGTTTTTCTTTCACTATTGAATAACTAAATGAGACATAAATATACTGGACGAAACAATAATAGAACGTGGTGTCACAAATTACCACACGTGTATTACCTCCTAATATTAACGTATTCCATACTCGAATGGATTATTTGTATTTTATTGACAACTAAATCATTAAATGAGACAAACGATGATTGGACGGACCAATAATTGAACTTGGTTTCTTACAAAACTACATGCGTATCACCTCCTAATATCAACATTTTCTATACTCGGAATGATAATCGTTGTTTCATTGACTACTAATCACTAAATTAGACAAACATGGGTTTGAAGGACAAATAGTAGAACTTGGTTTCCTACATTACTACACGTGTATTACCTCCAAATATCACTGTATTCCATACTCGAATGGATTATTTGTATTTTATTGACAACTAAATCATTAAATGAGACAAACGATGATTGGACGGACCAATAATTGAACTTGGTTTCTTACAAAACTACATGCGTATCACCTCCTAATATCAACATTTTCTATACTCGGAGGGATAATCGTTGTTTCATTGACTACTAATCACTAAATTAGACAAACATGGGTTTGAAGGACAAATAATAGCACTTGGTTTCATACATTACTACACGTGTATTACCTCCTAATATCAACGTATTCCATACTCGAATGGATTATTTGTATTTTATTGACAACTAAATCATTAAATGAGACAAACGATGATTGGACGGACCAATAATTGAACTTGGTTTCTTACACAACTACATGCGTATTACCTCCTAATATCAACGCTTTCTATACTCGGAGGGATAATCATTGTTTCATTGACTACTAATCACTAAATTAGACAAACATGGGTTTGAAGGACAAATAATAGAACTTGGTTTCCTACATTACTACACGTGTATTACCTCCTAATATCAACGTATTCAATACTCGAATGGATTATTTGTATTTTATTGACAACTAAATCATTAAATGAGACAAACGATGATTGGACGGACCAATAATTAAACTTGGTTTCTTACAAATCTACATGCGTATCACCTCCTAATATCAACATTTTTTATACTCGGAGGGATAATCGTTGTTTCATTGACTACTAATCACTAAATTAGACAATAATGGGTTTGAAGGACAAATAATAGAACTTGGTTTCCTTCATTACTACACGTGTATTACCTCCAAATATCAACGTATTCCATACCCGAATGGATTATTTGTATTTTATTGACAACTAAATCATTAAATGAGACAAACGATGATTGGATGGACCAATAATTGAACTTAGTTTCTTACACAACATCATGTTGGTTTCTTACACAACTAAATGCGTATTATGTCCTAGTATCAACGTATTCCATACTCAGATGGATTATCAATTTTTCATTGACTACTAAATCACTAAACGAGATATGCATAGGTTGGTTAGACCTATAATAGAACTTGGATTGTTACACTGCTATATTAATATTACCTCTTATTATCAACGTATTCCATAGTCGGATGGATTATAGGTTTTTCTTTCACTATTGAATAACTAAATGCGACATAAATATACTGGACGAAACAATAATAGAACGTGGTATCACACATTACGACACGTGTATTACCTCCTAATATCAACGTATTCCATACTCGAATGGATTATTTGTATTTTATTGACAACTAAATCATTAAATGAGACAAACGATGATTGGACGGACCAATAATTGAACTTGGTTTCTTACACAACTACATGCGTATTACCTCCTAATATCAACATTTTCTATATTCGGAGGGATAATCGTTGTTTCATTGACTACTAATCACTAAATTAGACAAACAAGGGGGGTTTGAAGGACAAATAATAGCACTTGGTTTCATACATTACTACACGTGTATTACCTCCTAATATCAACGTATTCCATACTCGAATGGATTATTTGTATTTTATTGACCACTAAATCATTAAATGAGACAAACGATGATTGGACAGACCAATAATTGAACTTGGTTTCTTACAAAACTACATGCGTATCACCTCCTAATATCACCATTTTCTATACTCGGAGGGATAATCGTTGTTTCATTGACTACTAATCACTAAATTAGACAAACATGGGTTTGAAGGACAAATAATACAACTTGGTTTCATACATTACTACACGTGTATTACCTCCAAATATCAACGTATTCCATACCCTTATGGATTATTTGTATTTTATTGACAACTAAATCATTAAATGAGACAAACTATGATTGGATGGACCAATAATTGAACTTAGTTTCTTACACAACATCATGTTGGTTTCTTACACAACTAAATGCGTATTATGTCCTAGTATCAACGTATTCCATACTCAGATGGATTATCAATTTTTCATTGACTACTAAATCACTAAACGAGATATGCATAGGTTGGTTAGACCTATAATAGAACTTGGATTGTTACACTGCTATATTAATATTACCTCTATAATCAACGTATTCCATACTCGGATGGATTATAGGTTTTTCTTTCACTATTGAATAACTAAATGAGACATAAATATACTGGACGAAACAATAATAGAACGTGGTGTCACAAATTACCACACGTGTATTACCTCCTAATATTAACGTATTCCATACTCGAATGGATTATTTGTATTTTATTGACAACTAAATCATTAAATGAGACAAACGATGATTGGACGGACCAATAATTGAACTTGGTTTCTTACAAAACTACATGCGTATCACCTCCTAATATCAACATTTTCTATACTCGGAATGATAATCGTTGTTTCATTGACTACTAATCACTAAATTAGACAAACATGGGTTTGAAGGACAAATAGTAGAACTTGGTTTCCTACATTACTACACGTGTATTACCTCCAAATATCACTGTATTCCATACTCGAATGGATTATTTGTATTTTATTGACAACTAAATCATTAAATGAGACAAACGATGATTGGACGGACCAATAATTGAACTTGGTTTCTTACAAAACTACATGCGTATCACCTCCTAATATCAACATTTTCTATACTCGGAGGGATAATCGTTGTTTCATTGACTACTAATCACTAAATTAGACAAACATGGGTTTGAAGGACAAATAATAGCACTTGGTTTCATACATTACTACACGTGTATTACCTCCTAATATCAACGTATTCCATACTCGAATGGATTATTTGTATTTTATTGACAACTAAATCATTAAATGAGACAAACGATGATTGGACGGACCAATAATTGAACTTGGTTTCTTACACAACTACATGCGTATTACCTCCTAATATCAACGCTTTCTATACTCGGAGGGATAATCATTGTTTCATTGACTACTAATCACTAAATTAGACAAACATGGGTTTGAAGGACAAATAATAGAACTTGGTTTCCTACATTACTACACGTGTATTACCTCCTAATATCAACGTATTCAATACTCGAATGGATTATTTGTATTTTATTGACAACTAAATCATTAAATGAGACAAACGATGATTGGACGGACCAATAATTAAACTTGGTTTCTTACAAATCTACATGCGTATCACCTCCTAATATCAACATTTTTTATACTCGGAGGGATAATCGTTGTTTCATTGACTACTAATCACTAAATTAGACAATAATGGGTTTGAAGGACAAATAATAGAACTTGGTTTCCTTCATTACTACACGTGTATTACCTCCAAATATCAACGTATTCCATACCCGAATGGATTATTTGTATTTTATTGACAACTAAATCATTAAATGAGACAAACGATGATTGGATGGACCAATAATTGAACTTAGTTTCTTACACAACATCATGTTGGTTTCTTACACAACTAAATGCGTATTATGTCCTAGTATCAACGTATTCCATACTCAGATGGATTATCAATTTTTCATTGACTACTAAATCACTAAACGAGATATGCATAGGTTGGTTAGACCTATAATAGAACTTGGATTGTTACACTGCTATATTAATATTACCTCTTATTATCAACGTATTCTATAGTCGGATGGATTATAGGTTTTTCTTTCACTATTGAATAACTAAATGCGACATAAATATACTGGACGAAACAATAATAGAACGTGGTATCACACATTACGACACGTGTATTACCTCCTAATATCAACGTATTCCATACTCGAATGGATTATTTGTATTTTATTGACAACTAAATCATTAAATGAGACAAACGATGATTGGACGGACCAATAATTGAACTTGGTTTCTTACACAACTACATGCGTATTACCTCCTAATATCAACATTTTCTATATTCGGAGGGATAATCGTTGTTTCATTGACTACTAATCACTAAATTAGACAAACAAGGGGGGTTTGAAGGACAAATAATAGCACTTGGTTTCATACATTACTACACGTGTATTACCTCCTAATATCAACGTATTCCATACTCGAATGGATTATTTGTATTTTATTGACCACTAAATCATTAAATGAGACAAACGATGATTGGACAGACCAATAATTGAACTTGGTTTCTTACAAAACTACATGCGTATCACCTCCTAATATCACCATTTTCTATACTCGGAGGGATAATCATTGTTTCATTGACTACTAATCACTAAATTAGACAAACATGGGTTTGAAGGACAAATAATAGAACTTGGTTTCATACATTACTACACGTGTATTACCTCCAAATATCAACGTATTCCATACCCTTATGGATTATTTGTATTTTATTGACAACTAAATCATTAAATGAGACAAACTATGATTGGATGGACCAATAATTGAACTTAGTTTCTTACACAACATCATGTTGGTTTCTTACACAACTAAATGCGTATTATGTCCTAGTATCAACGTATTCCAGACTCAGATGGATTATCAATTTTTCATTGACTACTAAATCACTAAACGAGATATGCATAGGTTGGTTAGACCTATAATAGAACTTGGATTGTTACACTGCTATATTAATATTACCTCTTATTATCAACGTATTCCATACTCGGATGGATTATAAGTTTTTCTTTCACTTTTGAATAACTAAATGAGACATAAATAGACTGGACGAAACAATAATAGAACGTGGTGTCACAAATTACCACACGTGTATTACCTCCTAATATTAACGTATTCCATACTCGAATGGATTATTTGTATTTTATTGACAACTAAATCATTAAATGAGACAAACGATGATTGGATGGACCAATAATTGAACTTGGTTTCTTACAAAACTACATGCGTATCACCTCCTAATATCAACATTTTCTATACTCGGAATGATAATCGTTGTTTCATTGACTACTAATCACTAAATTAGACAAACATGGGTTTGAAGGACAAATAGTAGAACTTGGTTTCCTACATTACTACACGTGTATTACCTCCAAATATCACTGTATTCCATACTCGAATGGATTATTTGTATTTTATTGACAACTAAATCATTAAATGAGACAAACGATGATTGGACGGACCAATAATTGAACTTGGTTTCTTACAAAACTACATGCGTATCACCTCCTAATATCACCATTTTCTATACTCGGAGGGATAATCGTTGTTTCATTGACTACTAATCACTAAATTAGACAAACATGGGTTTGAAGGACAAATAATAGCACTTGGTTTCATACATTACTACACGTGTATTACCTCCTAATATCAACGTATTCCATAGTCGAATGGATTATTTGTATTTTATTGACAACTAAATCATTAAATGAGACAAACGATGATTGGACGGACCAATAATTGAACTTGGTTTCTTACAAAACTACATGCGTATCACCTCCTAATATCAACATTTTCTATACTCGGAATGATAATCGTTGTTTCATTGACTACTAATCACTAAATTAGACAAACATGGGGGGTTTGAAGGACAAATAATAGCACTTGGTTTCATACATTACTACACGTGTATTACCTCCTAATATCAACGTATTCCATACTCGAATGGATTATTTGTATTTTATTGACAACTAAATCATTAAATGAGACAAACGATGATTGGACGGACCAATAATTGAACTTGGTTTCTTACAAAACTACATGCGTATCACCTCCTAATATCAACATTTTCTATACTCGGAATGATAATCGTTGTTTCATTGACTACTAATCACTAAATTAGACAAACATGGGGGGTTTGAAGGACAAATAATAGCACTTGGTTTCATACATTACTACACGTGTATTACCTCCTAATATCAACGTATTCCATACTCGAATGGATTATTTTTATTTTATTGACAACTAAATCATTAAATGAGACAAACGATGATTGGACGGACCAATAATTGAACTTGGTTTCTTACAAAACTACATGCGTATCACCTCCTAATATCAACATTTTCTATACTCGGAGGGATAATCGTTGTTTCATTGACTACTAATCACTAAATTAGACAAACATGGGTTTGAAGGACAAATAATAGAATGTGGTGTCATACATTACCACACGTGTATTACCTCCTAATATTAACGTATTCCATACTCGAATGGATTATTTGTATTTTATTGACAATTAAATCATTAAATGAGACAAACGATGATTGGACGGACCAATAATTGAACTTGGTTTCTTACACAACTACATGCGTATTACCTCCTAATATCAACGCTTTCTATACTCGGAGGGATAATCATTGTTTCATTGACTACTAATCACTAAATTAGACAAACATGGGTTTGAAGGACAAATAATAGAACTTGGTTTCCTACATTACTACACGTGTATTACCTCCAAATATCAACGTATTCCATACCCGAATGGATTATTTGTATTTTATTGACAACTAAATCATTAAATGAGACAAACGATGATTGGACGGACCAATAATTGAACTTGGTTTCTTACACAACTACATGCGTATTACCTCCTAATATCAACATTTTCTATACTCGGAGGGATAATCGTTGTTTCATTGACTACTAATCACTAATTTTGACAAACATGGGTTTGAAGGACAAATAATAGAATTTGGTTTCATACATTACTACACGTGTATTACCTCCTAATATCAACGTATTCCATACTCGAATGGATTATTTGTATTTTATTGACAACTAAATCATTAAATGAGACAAACGATGATTGGACGGACCAATAATTGAACTTGGTTTCTTACACAACTACATGCGTATTACCTCCTAATATCAACATTTTCTATACTCGGAGGGATAATCGTTGTTTCATTGACTACTAATCACTAAACTAGACAAACATGGGTTTGAATTACAAATAATAGCACTTGGTTTCATACATTACTACACGTGTAATACCTCCTAATATCAATGTATTCCATACTCGAACGGATTGTTTGTATTTTATTGACAACTAAATCATTAAATGAGACAAATGATGATTGGACGGACCAATAATTGAACTTGGTTTCTTACAAAACTACATGCGTATCACCTCCTAATATAAACATTTTCTATACTCGGAGGGATAATCGTTGTTTCATTGACTACTAATCACTAAATTAGACAAACATGGGTTTGAAGGACAAATAATAGAACTTGGTTTCCAACATTACTACACGTGTATTACCTCCAAATATCGACGTATTCCATACCCGAATGGATTATTTGTATTTTATTGACAACTAAATCATTAAATGAGACAAACGATGATTGGATGGACCAATAATTGAACTTGGTTTCTTACACAACATCATGTTTGTTTCTTACCCAACTACATGCGTATTATGTCCTAGTATCAACGTATTCCATACTCAGATGGATTATCATTCTTTCATTGACTACTAAATCACTAAATGAGATATGCATAGGTTGGTTAGACCTCTAATAGAACTTGGATTGTTACACTGCTATATTAGTATTTCCACTTATTATCAACGTATTCCATACTCGGATGGATTATAACGTGGTATCACACATTACGACACGTGTATTACCTCCTAATATCAACGTATTCCATACTCGAATGGATTATTTGTATTTTATTGACAACTAAATCATTAAATGAGACAAACGATGATTGGACGGACCAATAATTGAACTTGGTTTCTTACACAACTACATGCGTATTACCTCCTAATATCAACATTTTCTATATTCGGAGGGATAATCGTTGTTTCATTGACTACTAATCACTAAATTAGACAAACAAGGGGGGTTTGAAGGACAAATAATAGCACTTGGTTTCATACATTACTACACGTGTATTACCTCCTAATATCAACGTATTCCATACTCGAATGGATTATTTGTATTTTATTGACCACTAAATCAATAAATGAGACAAACGATGATTGGACAGACCAATAATTGAACTTGGTTTCTTACAAAACTACATGCGTATCACCTCCTAATATCACCATTTTCTATACTCGGAGGGATAATCATTGTTTCATTGACTACTAATCACTAAATTAGACAAACATGGGTTTGAAGGACAAATAATAGAACTTGGTTTCATACATTACTACACGTGTATTACCTCCAAATATCAACGTATTCCATACCCTTATGGATTATTTGTATTTTATTGACAACTAAATCATTAAATGAGACAAACGATGATTGGATGGACCAATAATTGAACTTAGTTTCTTACACAACATCATGTTGGTTTCTTACACAACTAAATGCGTATTATGTCCTAGTATCAACGTATTCCATACTCAGATGGATTATCAATTTTTCATTGACTACTAAATCACTAAACGAGATATGCATAGGTTGGTTAGACCTATAATAGAACTTGGATTGTTACACTGCTATATTAATATTACCTCTTATTATCAACGTATTCCATACTCGGATGGATTATAAGTTTTTCTTTCACTGTTGAATAACTAAATGAGACATAAATAGACTGGACGAAACAATAATAGAACGTGGTGTCACAAATTACCACACGTGTATTACCTCCTAATATTAACGTATTCCATACTCGAATGGATTATTTGTATTTTATTGACAACTAAATCATTAAATGAGACAAACGATGATTGGACGGACCAATAATTGAACTTGGTTTCTTACACAACTACATGCGTATTACCTCCTAATATCAACATTTTCTATACTCGGAGGGATAATCGTTGTTTCATTGACTACTAATCACTAATTTAGACAAACATGGGTTTGAAGGACAAATAATAGAATTTGGTTTCATATATTACTACACGTGTATTACCTCCTAATAGCAACGTATTCCATACTCGAATGGATTATTTGTATTTTATTGACAACTAAATCATTAAATGAGACAAACGATGATTGGACGGACCAATAATTGAACTTGGTTTCTTACACAACTACATGCGTATTACCTCCTAATATCAACGCTTTCTATACTCGGAGGGATAATCATTGTTTCATTGACTACTAATCACTAATTTAGACAAACATGGGTTTGAAGGACAAATAATAGAATTTGGTTTCATATATTACTACACGTGTATTACCTCCTAATAGCAACGTATTCCATACTCGAATGGATTATTTGTATTTTATTGACAACTAAATCATTAAATGAGACAAACGATGATTGGACGGACCAATAATTGAACTTGGTTTCTTACACAACTACATGCGTATTACCTCCTAATATCAACATTTTCTATACTCGGAGGGATAATCGTTGTTTCATTGACTACTAATCACTAATTTAGACAAACATGGGTTTGAAGGACAAATAATAGAATTTGGTTTCATACATTACTACACGTGTATTACCTCCTAATATCAACGTATTCCATACTCGAATGGATTATTTATATTTTATTGACAACTAAATCATTAAATGAGACAAACGATGATTGGACGGACCAATAATTGAACTTGGTTTCTTACACAACTACATGCGTATTGCCTCCTAATATCAACACTTTCTATACTCGGAGGGATAATCATTGTTTCATTGACTACTAATCACTAAATTAGACAAACATGGGTTTGAAGGACAAATAATAGAACTTGGTTTCATACATTACTACACGTGTATTACCTCCTAATATCAACGTATTCCATACTCGAATGGATTATTTGTATTTTATTGACAACTAAATCATTAAATGAAACAAACGATGATTGGACGGACCAATAATTAAACTTGGTTTCTTACAAATCTACATGCGTATCACCTCCTAATATCAACATTTTCTATACTCGGAGGGATAATCGTTGTTTCATTGACTACTAATCACTAAATTAG
Organism: Capsicum rhomboideum; assembly: GCA_031232105.1. NCBI lineage: Eukaryota > Viridiplantae > Streptophyta > Magnoliopsida > Solanales > Solanaceae > Capsicum > Capsicum rhomboideum. The sequence continues at coordinate 82,932,492 of CP124713.1, read as the reverse complement.
ACAAACATGGGTTTGAAGGAAAAATGATAGAACCTGGTTTCATACATTACTACACGTGTATTACCTCCTAATATCAACGTATTCCATACTCGAATGGATTATTTGTATTTTATTGACAACTAAATCATTAAATGAGACAAACGATGATCGGACGGACCAATAATTGAACTTGGTTTCTTACAATCTACATGCGTATCACCTCCTAATATCAACATTTTCTATACTCGGAGGGATAATCGTTGTTTCATTGACTACTAATCACTAAATTAGACAAACAAGGGTTTGAAGGAAAAATAATAGAACCTGGTTTCATACATTACTACACGTGTATTACCTCCTAATATCAACGTATTCCATACTCGAATGGATTATTTGTACTTTATTGACAACTAAATCATTAAATGAGACAAACGATGATTGGACGGACCAATAATTGAACTTGGTTTCTTACAAAACTACATGCGTATCACCTCCTAATATCAATATTTTCTATACTCGGAATGATAATCGTTGTTTCATTGACTACTAATCACTAAATTAGACAAACATGGGGGGTTTGAAGGACAAATAATAGCACTTGGTTTCATACATTACTACACGTGTATTACCTCCTAATATCAACGTATTCCATACTCGAATGGATTATTTGTATTTTATTGACAACTAAATCATTAAATGAGACAAACGATGATTGGACGGACCAATAATTGAACTTGGTTTCTTACAAAACTACATGCGTATCACCTCCTAATATCAACATTTTCTATACTCGGAGGGATAATCGTTGTTTCATTGACTACTAATCACTAAATTAGACAAACATGGGTTTGAAGGACAAATAATAGAACTTTGTTTCATACATTACTACTCGTGTATTACCTCCTAATATCAACGTATTCCATACTCGAATGGATTATTTGTATTTTATTGACAACTAAATCATTAAATGAGACAAACGATGATTTGACGGACCAATAATTGAACTTGGTTTATTACAAATCTACATGCGTATCACCTCCTAATATCAACATTTTCTATACTCGGAGGGATAATCATTGTTTCATTGACTACTAATCACTAAATTAGACAAACAAGGGTTTGAAGGAAAAATAATAGAACCTGGTTTCATACATTACTACACGTGTATTACCTCCTAATATCAACGTATTCCATCCTCGAATGGATTATTTGTATTTTATTGACAACTAAATCATTAAATGAGACAAACGATGATTGGACGGACCAATAATTGAACTTGGTTTCTTACACAACTACATGCGTATTACCTCCTAATATCAACATTTTCTATACTCGGAGGGATAATCGTTGTTTCATTGACTACTAATCACTAATTTAGACAAACATGGGTTTGAAGGACAAATAATAGAATTTGGTTTCATACATTACTACACGTGTATTACCTCCTAATTTGAACGTATTCCATACTCGAATGGATTATTTATATTTTATTGACAACTAAATCATTAAATGAGACAAACGATGATTGGACGGACCAATAATTGAACTTGGTTTCTTACACAACTACATGCGTATTGCCTCCTAATATCAACACTTTCTATACTCGGAGGGATAATCATTGTTTCATTGACTACTAATCACTAAATTAGACAAACATGGGTTTGAAGGACAAATAATAGAACTTGGTTTCATACATTACTACACGTGTATTACCTCCTAATATCAACGTATTCCATACTCGAATGGATTATTTGTATTTTATTGACAACTAAATCATTAAATGAGACAAACGATGATTGGACGGACCAATAATTGAACTTGGTTTCTTACAAATCTACATGCGTATCACCTCCTAATATCAACATTTTCTATACTCGGAGGGATAATCGTTGTTTCATTGACTACTAATCACTAAATTAGACAAACAAGGGTTTGAAGGAAAAATGATAGAACCTGGTTTCATACATTACTACACGTGTATTACCTCCTAATATCAACGTATTCCATACTCGAATGGATTATTTGTATTTTATTGACAACTAAATCATTAAATGAGACAAACGATGATTGGACGGACCAATAATTGAACTTGGTTTCTTACACAACTACATGCGTATTACCTCCTAATATCAACATTTTCTATACTCGGAGGGATAATCGTTGTTTCATTGACTACTAATCACTAATTTAGACAAACATGGGTTTGAAGGACAAATAATAGAATTTGGTTTCATACATTACTACACGTGTATTACCTCCTAATATCAACGTATTCCATACTCGAATGGATTATTTATATTTTATTGACAACTAAATCATTAAATGAGACAAACGATGATTGGACGGACCAATAATTGAACTTGGTTTCTTACACAACTACATGCGTATTGCCTCCTAATATCAACACTTTCTATACTCGGAGGGATAATCATTGTTTCATTGACTACTAATCACTAAATTAGACAAACATGGGTTTGAAGGACAAATAATAGAACTTGGTTTCATACATTACTACACGTGTATTACCTCCTAATATCAACGTATTCGATACTCGAATGGATTATTTGTATTTTATTGACAACTAAATCATTAAATGAAACAAACGATGATTGGACGGACCAATAATTAAACTTGGTTTCTTACAAATCTACATGCGTATCACCTCCTAATATCAACATTTTCTATACTCGGAGGGATAATCGTTGTTTCATTGACTACTAATCACTAAATTAGACAAACATGGGTTTGAAGGAAAAATGATAGAACCTGGTTTCATACATTACTACACGTGTATTACCTCCTAATATCAACGTATTCCATACTCGAATGGATTATTTGTATTTTATTGACAACTAAATCATTAAATGAGACAAACGATGATCGGACGGACCAATAATTGAACTTGGTTTCTTACAAATCTACATGCGTTTCACCTCCTAATATCAACATTTTCTATACTCGGAGGGATAATCGTTGTTTCATTGACTACTAATCACTAAATTAGACAAACAAGGGTTTGAAGGAAAAATAATAGAACCTGGTTTCATACATTACTACACGTGTATTACCTCCTAATATCAACGTATTCCATACTCGAATGGATTATTTGTACTTTATTGACAACTAAATCATTAAATGAGACAAACGATGATTGGACGGACCAATAATTGAACTTGGTTTCTTACAAAACTACATGCGTATCACCTCCTAATATCAACATTTTCTATACTCGGAATGATAATCGTTGTTTCATTGACTACTAATCACTAAATTAGACAAACATGGGGGGTTTGAAGGACATATAATAGCACTTGGTTTCATACATTACTACACGTGTATTACCTCCTAATATCAACGTATTCCATACTCGAATGGATTATTTGTATTTTATTGACAACTAAATCATTAAATGAGACAAACGATGATTGGACGGACCAATAATTGAACTTGGTTTCTTACAAAACTACATGCGTATCACCTCCTAATATCAACATTTTCTATACTCGGAGGGATAATCGTTGTTTCATTGACTACTAATCACTAAATTAGACAAACATGGGTTTGAAGGACAAATAATAGAACTTTGTTTCATACATTACTACTCGTGTATTACCTCCTAATATCAACGTATTCCATACTCGAATGGATTATTTGTATTTTATTGACAACTAAATCATTAAATGAGACAAACGATGATTGGACGGACCAATAATTGAACTTGGTTTCTTACAAATCTACATGCGTATCACCTCCTAATATCAACATTTTCTATACTCGGAGGGATAATCGTTGTTTCATTGACTACTAATCACTAAATTAGACAAACAAGGGTTTGAAGGAAAAATGATAGAACTTGGTTTCATACATTACTACACGTGTATTACCTCCTAATATCAACGTATTCCATACTCGAATGGATTATTTGTATTTTATTGACAACTAAATCATTAAATGAGACAAACGATGATTGGACGGACCAATAATTGAACTTGGTTTCTTACACAACTACATGCGTATTACCTCCTAATATCAACATTTTCTATACTCGGAGGGATAATCGTTGTTTCATTGACTACTAATCACTAATTTAGACAAACATGGGTTTGAAGGACAAATAATAGAATTTGGTTTCATACATTACTACACGTGTATTACCTCCTAATATCAACGTATTCCATACTCGAATGGATTATTTATATTTTATTGACAACTAAATCATTAAATGAGACAAACGATGATTGGACGGACCAATAATTGAACTTGGTTTCTTACACAACTACATGCGTATTGCCTCCTAATATCAACACTTTCTATACTCGGAGGGATAATCATTGTTTCATTGACTACTAATCACTAAATTAGACAAACATGGGTTTGAAGGACAAATAATAGAACTTGGTTTCATACATTACTACACGTGTATTACCTCCTAATATCAACGTATTCCATACTCGAATGGATTATTTGTATTTTATTGACAACTAAATCATTAAATGAAACAAACGATGATTGGACGGACCAATAATTAAACTTGGTTTCTTACAAATCTACATGCGTATCACCTCCTAATATCAACATTTTCTATACTCGGAGGGATAATCGTTGTTTCATTGACTACTAATCACTAAATTAGACAAACATGGGTTTGAAGGAAAAATGATAGAACCTGGTTTCATACATTACTACACGTGTATTACCTCCTAATATCAACGTATTCCATACTCGAATGGATTATTTGTATTTTATTGACAACTAAATCATTAAATGAGACAAACGATGATCGGACGGACCAATAATTGAACTTGGTTTCTTACAAATCTACATGCGTTTCACCTCCTAATATCAATATTTTCTATACTCGGAGGGATAATCGTTGTTTCATTGACTACTAATCACTAAATTAGACAAACAAGGGTTTGAAGGAAAAATAATAGAACCTGGTTTCATACATTACTACACGTGTATTACCTCCTAATATCAACGTATTCCATACTCGAATGGATTATTTGTACTTTATTGACAACTAAATCATTAAATGAGACAAACGATGATTGGACGGACCAATAATTGAACTTGGTTTCTTACAAAACTACATGCGTATCACCTCCTAATATCAACATTTTCTATACTCGGAATGATAATCGTTGTTTCATTGACTACTAATCACTAAATTAGACAAACATGGGGGGTTTGAAGGACATATAATAGCACTTGGTTTCATACATTACTACACGTGTATTACCTCCTAATATCAACGTATTCCATACTCGAATGGATTATTTGTATTTTATTGACAACTAAATCATTAAATGAGACAAACGATGATTGGACGGACCAATAATTGAACTTGGTTTCTTACAAAACTACATGCGTATCACCTCCTAATATCAACATTTTCTATACTCGGAGGGATAATCGTTGTTTCATTGACTACTAATCACTAAATTAGACAAACATGGGTTTGAAGGACAAATAATAGAACTTTGTTTCATACATTACTACTCGTGTATTACCTCCTAATATCAACGTATTCCATACTCGAATGGATTATTTGTATTTTATTGACAACTAAATCATTAAATGAGACAAACGATGATTTGATGGACCAATAATTGAACTTGGTTTATTACAAATCTACATGCGTATCACCTCCTAATATCAACATTTTCTATACTCGGAGGGATAATCATTGTTTCATTGACTACTAATCACTAAATTAGACAAACAAGGGTTTGAAGGAAAAATAATAGAACCTGGTTTCATACATTACTACACGTGTATTACCTCCTAATATCAACGTATTCCATCCTCGAATGGATTATTTGTATTTTATTGACAACTAAATCATTAAATGAGACAAACGATGATTGGACGGACCAATAATTGAACTTGGTTTCTTACACAACTACATGCGTATTACCTCCTAATATCAACATTTTCTATACTCGGAGGGATAATCGTTGTTTCATTGACTACTAATCACTAATTTAGACAAACATGGGTTTGAAGGACAAATAATAGAATTTGGTTTCATACATTACTACACGTGTATTACCTCCTAATATGAACGTATTCCATACTCGAATGGATTATTTATATTTTATTGACAACTAAATCATTAAATGAGACAAACGATGATTGGACGGACCAATAATTGAACTTGGTTTCTTACACAACTACATGCGTATTGCCTCCTAATATCAACACTTTCTATACTCGGAGGGATAATCATTGTTTCATTGACTACTAATCACTAAATTAGACAAACATGGGTTTGAAGGACAAATAATAGAACTTGGTTTCATACATTACTACACGTGTATTACCTCCTAATATCAACGTATTCCATACTCGAATGGATTATTTGTATTTTATTGACAACTAAATCATTAAATGAAACAAACGATGATTGGACGGACCAATAATTAAACTTGGTTTCTTACAAATCTACATGCGTATCACCTCCTAATATCAACATTTTCTATACTCGGAGGGATAATCGTTGTTTCATTGACTACTAATCACTAAATTAGACAAACATGGGTTTGAAGGAAAAATGATAGAACCTGGTTTCATACATTACTACACGTGTATTACCTCCTAATATCAACGTATTCCATACTCGAATGGATTATTTGTATTTTATTGACAACTAAATCATTAAATGAGACAAACGATGATCGGACGGACCAATAATTGAACTTGGTTTCTTACAAATCTACATGCGTATCACCTCCTAATATCAACATTTTCTATACTCGGAGGGATAATCGTTGTTTCATTGACTACTAATCACTAAATTAGACAAACAAGGGTTTGAAGGAAAAATAATAGAACCTGGTTTCATACATTACTACACGTGTATTACCTCCTAATATCAACGTATTCCATACTCGAATGGATTATTTGTACTTTATTGACAACTAAATCATTAAATGAGACAAACGATGATTGGACGGACCAATAATTGAACTTGGTTTCTTACAAAACTACATGCGTATCACCTCCTAATATCAACATTTTCTATACTCGGAATGATAATCGTTGTTTCATTGACTACTAATCACTAAATTAGACAAACATGGGGGGTTTGAAGGACATATAATAGCACTTGGTTTCATACATTACTACACGTGTATTACCTCCTAATATCAACGTATTCCATACTCGAATGGATTATTTGTATTTTATTGACAACTAAATCATTAAATGAGACAAACGATGATTGGACGGACCAATAATTGAACTTGGTTTCTTACAAAACTACATGCGTATCACCTCCTAATATCAACATTTTCTATACTCGGAGGGATAATCGTTGTTTCATTGACTACTAATCACTAAATTAGACAAACATGGGTTTGAAGGACAAATAATAGAACTTTGTTTCATACATTACTACTCGTGTATTACCTCCTAATATCAACGTATTCCATACTCGAATGGATTATTTGTATTTTATTGACAACTAAATCATTAAATGAGACAAACGATGATTTGATGGACCAATAATTGAACTTGGTTTATTACAAATCTACATGCGTATCACCTCCTAATATCAACATTTTCTATACTCGGAGGGATAATCATTGTTTCATTGACTACTAATCACTAAATTAGACAAACAAGGGTTTGAAGGAAAAATAATAGAACCTGGTTTCATACATTACTACACGTGTATTACCTCCTAATATCAACGTATTCCATCCTCGAATGGATTATTTGTATTTTATTGACAACTAAATCATTAAATGAGACAAACGATGATTGGACGGACCAATAATTGAACTTGGTTTCTTACACAACTACATGCGTATTACCTCCTAATATCAACATTTTCTATACTCGGAGGGATAATCGTTGTTTCATTGACTACTAATCACTAATTTAGACAAACATGGGTTTGAAGGACAAATAATAGAATTTGGTTTCATACATTACTACACGTGTATTACCTCCTAATATGAACGTATTCCATATTCGAATGGATTATTTATATTTTATTGACAACTAAATCATTAAATGAGACAAACGATGATTGGACGGACCAATAATTGAACTTGGTTTCTTACACAACTACATGCGTATTGCCTCCTAATATCAACACTTTCTATACTCGGAGGGATAATCATTGTTTCATTGACTACTAATCACTAAATTAGACAAACATGGGTTTGAAGGACAAATAATAGAACTTGGTTTCATACATTACTACACGTGTATTACCTCCTAATATCAACGTATTCCATACTCGAATGGATTATTTGTATTTTATTGACAACTAAATCATTAAATGAAACAAACGATGATTGGACGGACCAATAATTAAACTTGGTTTCTTACAAATCTACATGCGTATCACCTCCTAATATCAACATTTTCTATACTCGGAGGGATAATCGTTGTTTCATTGACTACTAATCACTAAATTAGACAAACATGGGTTTGAAGGAAAAATGATAGAACCTGGTTTCATACATTACTACACGTGTATTACCTCCTAATATCAACGTATTCCATACTCGAATGGATTATTTGTATTTTATTGACAACTAAATCATTAAATGAGACAAACGATGATTGGACGGACCAATAATTGAACTTGGTTTCTTACAAATCTACATGCGTATCACCTCCTAATATCAACATTTTCTATACTCGGAGGGATAATCGTTGTTTCATTGACTACTAATCACTAAATTAGACAAACAAGGGTTTGAAGGAAAAATGATAGAACCTGGTTTCATACATTACTACACGTGTATTACCTCCTAATATCAACGTATTCCATACTCGAATGGATTATTTGTATTTTATTGACAACTAAATCATTAAATGAGACAAACGATGATTGGACGGACCAATAATTGAACTTGGTTTCTTACAAAACTACATGCGTATCACCTCCTAATATCAACATTTTCTATACTCGGAATGATAATCGTTGTTTCATTGACTACTAATCACTAAATTAGACAAACATGGGGAGTTTGAAGGACAAATAATAGCACTTGGTTTCATACATTACTACACGTGTATTACCTCCTAATATCAACGTATTCCATACTCGAATGGATTATTTGTATTTTATTGACAACTAAATCATTAAATGAGACAAACGATGATTGGACGGACCAATAATTGAACTTGGTTTCTTACAAAACTACATGCGTATCACCTCCTAATATCAACATTTTCTATACTCGGAGGGATAATCGTTGTTTCATTGACTACTAATCACTAAATTAGACAAACATGGGTTTGAAGGACAAATAATAGAACTTTGTTTCATACATTACTACTCGTGTATTACCTCCTAATATCAACGTATTCCATACTCGAATGGATTATTTGTATTTTATTGACAACTAAATCATTAAATGAGACAAACGATGATTTGACGGACCAATAATTGAACTTGGTTTATTACAAATCTACATGCGTATCACCTCCTAATATCAACATTTTCTATACTCGGAGGGATAATCGTTGTTTCATTGACTACTAATCACTAAATTAGACAAACAAGGGTTTGAAGGAAAAATGATAGAACCTGGTTTCATACATTACTACACGTGTATTACCTCCTAATATCAACGTATTCCATACTCGAATGGATTATTTGTATTTTATTGACAACTAAATCATTAAATGAGACAAACGATGATTGGACGGACCAATAATTGAACTTGGTTTCTTACAAAACTATATGCGTATCACCTCTTAATATCAACATTTTCTATACTCGGAATGATAATCGTTGTTTCATTGACTACTAATCACTAAATTAGACAAACATGGGGGGTTTGAAGGACAAATAATAGCACTTGGTTTCATACATTACTACACGTGTATTACCTCCTAATATCAACGTATTCCATACTCGAATGGATTATTTGTATTTTATTGACAACTAAATCATTAAATGAGACAAACGATGATTGGACGGACCAATAATTGAACTTGGTTTCTTACAAAACTACATGCGTATCACCTCCTAATATCAACATTTTCTATACTCGGAGGGATAATCGTTGTTTCATTGACTACTAATCACTAAATTAGACAAACATGGGTTTGAAGGACAAATAATAGAACTTTGTTTCATACATTACTACTCGTGTATTACCTCCTAATATCAACGTATTCCATACTCGAATGGATTATTTGTATTTTATTGACAACTAAATCATTAAATGAGACAAACGATGATTTGACGGACCAATAATTGAACTTGGTTTATTACAAATCTACATGCGTATCACCTCCTAATATCAACATTTTCTATACTCGGAGGGATAATCATTGTTTCATTGACTACTAATCACTAAATTAGACAAACAAGGGTTTGAAGGAAAAATAATAGAACCTGGTTTCATACATTACTACACGTGTATTACCTCCTAATATCAACGTATTCCATCCTCGAATGGATTATTTGTATTTTATTGACAACTAAATCATTAAATGAGACAAACGATGATTGGACGGACCAATAATTGAACTTGGTTTCTTACACAACTACATGCGTATTACCTCCTAATATCAACATTTTCTATACTCGGAGGGATAATCGTTGTTTCATTGACTACTAATCACTAATTTAGACAAACATGGGTTTGAAGGACAAATAATAGAATTTGGTTTCATACATTACTACACGTGTATTACCTCCTAATATGAACGTATTCCATACTCGAATGGATTATTTATATTTTATTGACAACTAAATCATTAAATGAGACAAACGATGATTGGACGGACCAATAATTGAACTTGGTTTCTTACACAACTACATGCGTATTGCCTCCTAATATCAACACTTTCTATACTCGGAGGGATAATCATTGTTTCATTGACTACTAATCACTAAATTAGACAAACATGGGTTTGAAGGACAAATAATAGAACTTGGTTTCATACATTACTACACGTGTATTACCTCCTAATATCAACGTATTCCATACTCGAATGGATTATTTGTATTTTATTGACAACTAAATCATTAAATGAAACAAACGATGATTGGACGGACCAATAATTAAACTTGGTTTCTTACAAATCTACATGCGTATCACCTCCTAATATCAACATTTTCTATACTCGGAGGGATAATCGTTGTTTCATTGACTACTAATCACTAAATTAGACAAACATGGGTTTGAAGGAAAAATGATAGAACCTGGTTTCATACATTACTACACGTGTATTACCTCCTAATATCAACGTATTCCATACTCGAATGGATTATTTGTATTTTATTGACAACTAAATCATTAAATGAGACAAACGATGATTGGACGGACCAATAATTGAACTTGGTTTCTTACAAATCTACATGCGTATCACCTCCTAATATCAACATTTTCTATACTCGGAGGGATAATCATTGTTTCATTGACTACTAATCACTAAATTAGACAAACAAGGGTTTGAAGGAAAAATAATAGAACCTGGTTTCATACATTACTACACGTGTATTACCTCCTAATATCAACGTATTCCATACTCGAATGGATTATTTGTATTTTATTGACAACTAAATCATTAAATGAGACAAACGATGATTGGACGGACCAATAATTGAACTTGGTTTCTTACACAACTACATGCGTATTGCCTCCTAATATCAACACTTTCTATACTCGGAGGGATAATCATTGTTTCATTGACTACTAATCACTAAATTAGACAAACATGGGTTTGAAGGACAAATAATAGAACTTGGTTTCATACATTACTACACGTGTATTACCTCCTAATATCAACGTATTCCATACTCGAATGGATTATTTGTATTTTATTGACAACTAAATCATTAAATGAAACAAACGATGATTGGACGGACCAATAATTAAACTTGGTTTCTTACAAATCTACATGCGTATCACCTCCTAATATCAACATTTTCTATACTCGGAGGGATAATCGTTGTTTCATTGACTACTAATCACTAAATTAGACAAACATGGGTTTGAAGGAAAAATGATAGAACCTGGTTTCATACATTACTACACGTGTATTACCTCCTAATATCAACGTATTCCATACTCGAATGGATTATTTGTATTTTATTGACAACTAAATCATTAAATGAGACAAACGATGATTGGACGGACCAATAATTGAACTTGGTTTCTTACAAATCTACATGCGTATCACCTCCTAATATCAACATTTTCTATACTCGGAGGGATAATCATTGTTTCATTGACTACTAATCACTAAATTAGACAAACAAGGGTTTGAAGGAAAAATAATAGAACCTGGTTTCATACATTACTACACGTGTATTACCTCCTAATATCAACGTATTCCATACTCGAATGGATTATTTGTATTTTATTGACAACTAAATCATTAAATGAGACAAACGATGATTGGACGGACCAATAATTGAACTTGGTTTCTTACACAGCTACATGCGTATTACCTCCTAATATCAACATTTTCTATACTCGGAGGGATAATCGTTGTTTCATTGACTACTAATCACTAATTTAGACAAACATGGGTTTGAAGGACAAATAATAGAATTTGGTTTCATACATTACTACACGTGTATTACCTCCTAATATGAACGTATTCCATACTCGAATGGATTATTTATATTTTATTGACAACTAAATCATTAAATGAGACAAACGATGATTGGACGGACCAATAATTGAACTTGGTTTCTTACACAACTACATGCGTATTGCCTCCTAATATCAACACTTTCTATACTCGGAGGGATAATCATTGTTTCATTGACTACTAATCACTAAATTAGACAAACATGGGTTTGAAGGACAAATAATAGAACTTGGTTTCATACATTACTACACGTGTATTACCTCCTAATATCAACGTATTCCATACTCGAATGGATTATTTATATTTTATTGACAACTAAATCATTAAATGAGACAAACGATGATTGGACGGACCAATAATTGAACTTGGTTTCTTACAAATCTACATGCGTATCACCTCCTAATATCAACATTTTCTATACTCGGAGGGATAATCGTTGTTTCATTGACTACTAATCACTAAATTAGACAAACATGGGTTTGAAGGAAAAATGATAGAACCTGGTTTCATACATTACTACACGTGTATTACCTCCTAATATCAACGTATTCCATACTCGAATGGATTATTTGTATTTTATTGACAACTAAATCATTAAATGAGACAAACGATGATTGGACGGACCAATAATTGAACTTGGTTTCTTACAAATCTACATGCGTATCACCTCCTAATATCAACATTTTCTATACTCGGAGGGATAATCGTTGTTTCATTGACTACTAATCACTAAATTAGACAAACAAGGGTTTGAAGGAAAAATGATAGAACCTGGTTTCATACATTACTACACGTGTATTACCTCCTAATATCAACGTATTCCATACTCGAATGGATTATTTGTATTTTATTGACAACTAAATCATTAAATGAGACAAACGATGATTGGACGGACCAATAATTGAACTTGGTTTCTTACAAAACTACATGCGTATCACCTCCTAATATCAACATTTTCTATACTCGGAATGATAATCGTTGTTTCATTGACTACTAATCACTAAATTAGACAAACATGGGGGGTTTGAAGGACAAATAATAGCACTTGGTTTCATACATTACTACACGTGTATTACCTCCTAATATCAACGTATTCCATACTCGAATGGATTATTTGTATTTTATTGACAACTAAATCATTAAATGAGACAAACGATGATTGGACGGACCAATAATTGAACTTGGTTTCTTACAAAACTACATGCGTATCACCTCCTAATATCAACATTTTCTATACTCGGAGGGATAATCGTTGTTTCATTGACTACTAATCACTAAATTAGACAAACATGGGTTTGAAGGACAAATAATAGAACTTTGTTTCATACATTACTACTCGTGTATTACCTCCTAATATCAACGTATTCCATACTCGAATGGATTATTTGTATTTTATTGACAACTAAATCATTAAATGAGACAAACGATGATTTGACGGACCAATAATTGAACTTGGTTTATTACAAATCTACATGCGTATCACCTCCTAATATCAACATTTTCTATACTCGGAGGGATAATCATTGTTTCATTGACTACTAATCACTAAATTAGACAAACAAGGGTTTGAAGGAAAAATAATAGAACCTGGTTTCATACATTACTACACGTGTATTACCTCCTAATATCAACGTATTCCATCCTCGAATGGATTATTTGTATTTTATTGACAACTAAATCATTAAATGAGACAAACGATGATTGGACGGACCAATAATTGAACTTGGTTTCTTACACAACTACATGCGTATTACCTCCTAATATCAACATTTTCTATACTCGGAGGGATAATCGTTGTTTCATTGACTACTAATCACTAATTTAGACAAACATGGGTTTGAAGGACAAATAATAGAATTTGGTTTCATACATTACTACATGTGTATTACCTCCTAATATGAACGTATTCCATACTCGAATGGATTATTTATATTTTATTGACAACTAAATCATTAAATGAGACAAACGATGATTGGACGGACCAATAATTGAACTTGGTTTCTTACACAACTACATGCGTATTGCCTCCTAATATCAACACTTTCTATACTCGGAGGGATAATCATTGTTTCATTGACTACTAATCACTAAATTAGACAAACATGGGTTTGAAGGACAAATAATAGAACTTGGTTTCATACATTACTACACGTGTATTACCTCCTAATATCAACGTATTCCATACTCGAATGGATTATTTGTATTTTATTGACAACTAAATCATTAAATGAAACAAACGATGATTGGACGGACCAATAATTAAACTTGGTTTCTTACAAATCTACATGCGTATCACCTCCTAATATCAACATTTTCTATACTCGGAGGGATAATCGTTGTTTCATTGACTACTAATCACTAAATTAGACAAACATGGGTTTGAAGGAAAAATGATAGAACCTGGTTTCATACATTACTACACGTGTATTACCTCCTAATATCAACGTATTCCATACTCGAATGGATTATTTGTATTTTATTGACAACTAAATCATTAAATGAGACAAACGATGATTGGACGGACCAATAATTGAACTTGGTTTCTTACAAATCTACATGCGTATCACCTCCTAATATCAACATTTTCTATACTCGGAGGGATAATCGTTGTTTCATTGACTACTAATCACTAAATTAGACAAACAAGGGTTTGAAGGAAAAATAATAGAACCTGGTTTCATACATTAATACACGTGTATTACCTCCTAATATCAACGTATTCCATACTCGAATGGATTATTTCTATTTTATTGACAACTAAATCATTAAATGAGACAAACGATGATTGGACGGACCAATAATTGAACTTGGTTTCTTACACAACTACATGCGTATTACCTCCTAATATCAACATTTTCTATACTCGGAGGGATAATCGTTGTTTCATTGACTACTAATCACTAATTTAGACAAACATGGGTTTGAAGGACAAATAATAGAATTTGGTTTCATACATTACTACACGTGTATTACCTCCTAATATCAACGTATTCCATACTCGAATGGATTATTTATATTTTATTGACAACTAAATCATTAAATGAGACAAACGATGATTGGACGGACCAATAATTGAACTTGGTTTATTACAAATCTACATGCGTATCACCTCCTAATATCAACATTTTCTATACTCGGAGGGATAATCGTTGTTTCATTGACTACTAATCACTAAATTAGACAAACAAGGGTTTGAAGGAAAAATAATAGAACCTGGTTTCATACATTACTACACGTGTATTACCTCCTAATATCAACGTATTCCATACTCGAATGGATTATTTGTATTTTATTGACAACTAAATCATTAAATGAAACAAACGATGATTGGAAGGACCAATAATTAAACTTGGTTTCTTACAAATCTACATGCGTATCACCTCCTAATATCAACATTTTCTATACTCGGAGGGATAATCGTTGTTTCATTGACTACTAATCACTAAATTAGACAAACATGGGTTTGAAGGAAAAATGATAGAACCTGGTTTCATACATTACTACACGTGTATTACCTCCTAATATCAACGTATTCCATACTCGAATGGATTATTTGTATTTTATTGACAACTAAATCATTAAATGAGACAAACGATGATTGGACGGACCAATAATTGAACTTGGTTTCTTACAAATCTACATGCGTATCACCTCCTAATATCAACATTTTCTATACTCGGAGGGATAATCGTTGTTTCATTGACTACTAATCACTAAATTAGACAAACAAGGGTTTGAAGGAAAAATGATAGAACCTGGTTTCATACATTACTACACGTGTATTACCTCCTAATATCAACGTATTCCATACTCGAATGGATTATTTGTATTTTATTGACAACTAAATCATTAAATGAGACAAACGATGATTGGACGGACCAATAATTGAACTTGGTTTCTTACAAAACTACATGCGTATCACCTCCTAATATCAACATTTTCTATACTCGGAATGATAATCGTTGTTTCATTGACTACTAATCACTAAATTAGACAAACATGGGGGGTTTGAAGGACAAATAATAGCACTTGGTTTCATACATTACTACACGTGTATTACCTCCTAATATCAACGTATTCCATACTCGAATGGATTATTTGTATTTTATTGACAACTAAATCATTAAATGAGACAAACGATGATTGGACGGACCAATAATTGAACTTGGTTTCTTACAAAACTACATGCGTATCACCTCCTAATATAAACATTTTCTATACTCGGAGGGATAATCGTTGTTTCATTGACTACTAATCACTAAATTAGACAAACATGGGTTTGAAGGACAAATAATAGAACTTTGTTTCATACATTACTACTCGTGTATTACCTCCTAATATCAACGTATTCCATACTCGAATGGATTATTTGTATTTTATTGACAACTAAATCATTAAATGAGACAAACGATGATTTGACGGACCAATAATTGAACTTGGTTTATTACAAATCTACATGCGTATCACCTCCTAATATCAACATTTTCTATACTCGGAGGGATAATCATTGTTTCATTGACTACTAATCACTAAATTAGACAAACAAGGGTTTGAAGGAAAAATAATAGAACCTGGTTTCATACATTACTACACGTGTATTACCTCCTAATATCAACGTATTCCATCCTCGAATGGATTATTTGTATTTTATTGACAACTAAATCATTAAATGAGACAAACGATGATTGGACGGACCAATAATTGAACTTGGTTTCTTACACAACTACATGCGTATTACCTCCTAATATCAACATTTTCTATACTCGGAGGGATAATCGTTGTTTCATTGACTACTAATCACTAATTTAGACAAACATGGGTTTGAAGGACAAATAATAGAATTTGGTTTCATACATTACTACATGTGTATTACCTCCTAATATGAACGTATTCCATACTCGAATGGATTATTTATATTTTATTGACAACTAAATCATTAAATGAGACAAACGATGATTGGACGGACCAATAATTGAACTTGGTTTCTTACACAACTACATGCGTATTGCCTCCTAATATCAACACTTTCTATACTCGGAGGGATAATCATTGTTTCATTGACTACTAATCACTAAATTAGACAAACATGGGTTTGAAGGACAAATAATAGAACTTGGTTTCATACATTACTACACGTGTATTACCTCCTAATATCAACGTATTCCATACTCGAATGGATTATTTGTATTTTATTGACAACTAAATCATTAAATGAAACAAACG
Organism: Capsicum rhomboideum; assembly: GCA_031232105.1. Taxonomy (NCBI): domain Eukaryota; kingdom Viridiplantae; phylum Streptophyta; class Magnoliopsida; order Solanales; family Solanaceae; genus Capsicum; species Capsicum rhomboideum. Next base: position 82,914,711 of record CP124713.1, on the reverse strand, counting down.
ATGATTGGACGGACCAATAATTAAACTTGGTTTCTTACAAATCTACATGCGTATCACCTCCTAATATCAACATTTTCTATACTCGGAGGGATAATCGTTGTTTCATTGACTACTAATCACTAAATTAGACAAACATGGGTTTGAAGGAAAAATGATAGAACCTGGTTTCATACATTACTACACGTGTATTACCTCCTAATATCAACGTATTCCATACTCGAATGGATTATTTGTATTTTATTGACAACTAAATCATTAAATGAGACAAACGATGATTGGACGGACCAATAATTGAACTTGGTTTCTTACAAATCTACATGCGTATCACCTCCTAATATCAACATTTTCTATACTCGGAGGGATAATCGTTGTTTCATTGACTACTAATCACTAAATTAGACAAACAAGGGTTTGAAGGAAAAATAATAGAACCTGGTTTCATACATTAATACACGTGTATTACCTCCTAATATCAACGTATTCCATACTCGAATGGATTATTTCTATTTTATTGACAACTAAATCATTAAATGAGACAAACGATGATTGGACGGACCAATAATTGAACTTGGTTTCTTACACAACTACATGCGTATTACCTCCTAATATCAACATTTTCTATACTCGGAGGGATAATCGTTGTTTCATTGACTACTAATCACTAATTTAGACAAACATGGGTTTGAAGGACAAATAATAGAATTTGGTTTCATACATTACTACACGTGTATTACCTCCTAATATCAACGTATTCCATACTCGAATGGATTATTTATATTTTATTGACAACTAAATCATTAAATGAGACAAACGATGATTGGACGGACCAATAATTGAACTTGGTTTATTACAAATCTACATGCGTATCACCTCCTAATATCAACATTTTCTATACTCGGAGGGATAATCGTTGTTTCATTGACTACTAATCACTAAATTAGACAAACAAGGGTTTGAAGGAAAAATAATAGAACCTGGTTTCATACATTACTACACGTGTATTACCTCCTAATATCAACGTATTCCATACTCGAATGGATTATTTGTATTTTATTGACAACTAAATCATTAAATGAGACAAACGATGATTGGACGGACCAATAATTGAACTTGGTTTCTTACACAACTACATGCGTATTACCTCCTAATATTAACATTTTCTATACTCGGAGGGATAATCGTTGTTTCATTGACTACTAATCACTAATTTAGACAAACATGGGTTTGAAGGACAAATAATCGAATTTGGTTTCATACATTACTACACGTGTATTACCTCCTAATATCAACGTATTCCATACTCGAATGGATTATTTATATTTTATTGACAACTAAATCATTAAATGAGACAAACGATGATTGGACGGACCAATAATTGAACTTGGTTTCTTACACAACTACATGCGTATTGCCTCCTAATATCAACACTTTCTATACTCGGAGGGATAATCATTGTTTCATTGACTACTAATCACTAAATTAGACAAACATGGGTTTGAAGGACAAATAATAGAACTTGGTTTCATACATTACTACACGTGTATTACCTCCTAATATCAACGTATTCCATACTCGAATGGATTATTTGTATTTTATTGACAACTAAATCATTAAATGAAACAAACGATGATTGGACTGACCAATAATTAAACTTGGTTTCTTACAAATCTACATGCGTATCACCTCCTAATATCAACATTTTCTATACTCGGAGGGATAATCGTTGTTTCATTGACTACTAATCACTAAATTAGACAAACATGGGTTTGAAGGAAAAATGATAGAACCTGGTTTCATACATTACTACACGTGTATTACCTCCTAATATCAACGTATTCCATACTCGAATGGATTATTTGTATTTTATTGACAACTAAATCATTAAATGAGACAAACGATGATTGGACGGACCAATAATTGAACTTGGTTTCTTACAAATCTACATGCGTATCACCTCCTAATATCAACATTTTCTATACTCGGAGGGATAATCGTTGTTTCATTGACTACTAATCACTAAATTAGACAAACAAGGGTTTGAAGGAAAAATAATAGAACCTGGTTTCATACATTACTACACGTGTATTACCTCCTAATATCAACGTATTCCATACTCGAATGGATTATTTGTATTTTATTGACAACTAAATCATTAAATGAGACAAACGATGATTGGACGGACCAATAATTGAACTTGGTTTCTTACACAACTACATGCGTATTACCTCCTAATATCAACATTTTCTATACTCGGAGGGATAATCGTTGTTTCATTGACTACTAATCACTAATTTAGACAAACATGGGTTTGAAGGACAAATAATAGAATTTGGTTTCATACATTACTACACGTGTATTACCTCCTAATATCAACGTATTCCATACTCGAATGGATTATTTATATTTTATTGACAACTAAATCATTAAATGAGACAAACGATGATTGGACGGACCAATAATTGAACTTGGTTTATTACAAATCTACATGCGTATCACCTCCTAATATCAACATTTTCTATACTCGGAGGGATAATCGTTGTTTCATTGACTACTAATCACTAAATTAGACAAACAAGGGTTTGAAGGAAAAATAATAGAACCTGGTTTCATACATTACTACACGTGTATTACCTCCTAATATCAACGTATTCCATACTCGAATGGATTATTTGTATTTTATTGACAACTAAATCATTAAATGAGACAAACGATGATTGGACGGACCAATAATTGAACTTGGTTTCTTACACAACTACATGCGTATTACCTCCTAATATCAACATTTTCTATACTCGGAGGGATAATCGTTGTTTCATTGACTACTAATCACTAATTTAGACAAACATGGGTTTGAAGGACAAATAATAGAATTTGGTTTCATACATTACTACACGTGTATTACCTCCTAATATCAACGTATTCCATACTCGAATGGATTATTTATATTTTATTGACAACTAAATCATTAAATGAGACAAACGATGATTGGACGGACCAATAATTGAACTTGGTTTCTTACACAACTACATGCGTATTGCCTCCTAATATCAACACTTTCTATACTCGGAGGGATAATCATTGTTTCATTGACTACTAATCACTAAATTAGACAAACATGGGTTTGAAGGACAAATAATAGAACTTGGTTTCATACATTACTACACGTGTATTACCTCCTAATATCAACGTATTCCATACTCGAATGGATTATTTGTATTTTATTGACAACTAAATCATTAAATGAAACAAACGATGATTGGACGGACCAATAATTAAACTTGGTTTCTTACAAATCTACATGCGTATCACCTCCTAATATCAACATTTTCTATACTCGGAGGGATAATCGTTGTTTCATTGACTACTAATCACTAAATTAGACAAACATGGGTTTGAAGGAAAAATGATAGAACCTGGTTTCATACATTACTACACGTGTATTACCTCCTAATATCAACGTATTCCATACTCGAATGGATTATTTGTATTTTATTGACAACTAAATCATTAAATGAGACAAACGATGATTGGACGGACCAATAATTGAACTTGGTTTCTTACAAATCTACATGCGTATCACCTCCTAATATCAACATTTTCTATACTCGGAGGGATAATCGTTGTTTCATTGACTACTAATCACTAAATTAGACAAACAAGGGTTTGAAGGAAAAATAATAGAACCTGGTTTCATACATTACTACACGTGTATTACCTCCTAATATCAACGTATTCCATACTCGAATGGATTATTTGTATTTTATTGACAACTAAATCATTAAATGAGACAAACGATGATTGGACGGACCAATAATTGAACTTGGTTTCTTACACAACCACATGCGTATTACCTCCTAATATCAACATTTTCTATACTCGGAGGGATAATCGTTGTTTCATTGACTACTAATCACTAATTTAGACAAACATGGGTTTGAAGGACAAATAATAGAATTTGGTTTCATACATTACTACACGTGTATTACCTCCTAATATCAACGTATTCCATACTCGAATGGATTATTTATATTTTATTGACAACTAAATCATTAAATGAGACAAACGATGATTGGACGGACCAATAATTGAACTTGGTTTCTTACACAACTACATGCGTATTGCCTCCTAATATCAACACTTTCTATACTCGGAGGGATAATCATTGTTTCATTGACTACTAATCACTAAATTAGACAAACATGGGTTTGAAGGACAAATAATAGAACTTGGTTTCATACATTACTACACGTGTATTACCTCCTAATATCAACGTATTCCATACTCGAATGGATTATTTGTATTTTATTGACAACTAAATCATTAAATGAAACAAACGATGATTGGACGGACCAATAATTAAACTTGGTTTCTTACAAATCTACATGCGTATCACCTCCTAATATCAACATTTTCTATACTCGGAGGGATAATCGTTGTTTCATTGACTACTAATCACTAAATTAGACAAACATGGGTTTGAAGGAAAAATGATAGAACCTGGTTTCATACATTACTACACGTGTATTACCTCCTAATATCAACGTATTCCATACTCGAATGGATTATTTGTATTTTATTGACAACTAAATCATTAAATGAGACAAACGATGATTGGACGGACCAATAATTGAACTTGGTTTCTTACAAATCTACATGCGTATCACCTCCTAATATCAACATTTTCTATACTCGGAGGGATAATCGTTGTTTCATTGACTACTAATCACTAAATTAGACAAACAAGGGTTTGAAGGAAAAATAATAGAACCTGGTTTCATACATTACTACACGTGTATTACCTCCTAATATCAACGTATTCCATACTCGAATGGATTATTTGTACTTTATTGACAACTAAATCATTAAATGAGACAAACGATGATTGGACGGACCAATAATTGAACTTGGTTTCTTACAAAACTACATGCGTATCACCTCCTAATATCAACATTTTCTATACTCGGAATGATAATCGTTGTTTCATTGACTACTAATCACTAAATTAGACAAACATGGGGGGTTTGAAGGACAAATAATAGCACTTGGTTTCATACATTACTACACGTGTATTACCTCCTAATATCAACGTATTCCATACTCGAATGGATTATTTGTATTTTATTGACAACTAAATCATTAAATGAGACAAACGATGATTGGACGGACCAATAATTGAACTTGGTTTCTTACAAAACTACATGCGTATCACCTCCTAATATCAACATTTTCTATACTCGGAGGGATAATCGTTGTTTCATTGACTACTAATCACTAAATTAGACAAACATGGGTTTGAAGGACAAATAATAGAACTTTGTTTCATACATTACTACTCGTGTATTACCTCCTAATATCAACGTATTCCATACTCGAATGGATTATTTGTATTTTATTGACAACTAAATCATTAAATGAGACAAACGATGATTTGACGGACCAATAATTGAACTTGGTTTATTACAAATCTACATGCGTATCACCTCCTAATATCAACATTTTCTATACTCGGAGGGATAATCATTGTTTCATTGACTACTAATCACTAAATTAGACAAACAAGGGTTTGAAGGAAAAATAATAGAACCTGGTTTCATACATTACTACACGTGTATTACCTCCTAATATCAACGTATTCCATCCTCGAATGGATTATTTGTATTTTATTGACAACTAAATCATTAAATGAGACAAACGATGATTGGACGGACCAATAATTGAACTTGGTTTCTTACACAACTACATGCGTATTACCTCCTAATATCAACATTTTCTATACTCGGAGGGATAATCGTTGTTTCATTGACTACTAATCACTAATTTAGACAAACATGGGTTTGAAGGACAAATAATAGAATTTGGTTTCATACATTACTACACGTGTATTACCTCCTAATATCAACGTATTCCATACTCGAATGGATTATTTATATTTTATTGACAACTAAATCATTAAATGAGACAAACGATGATTGGACGGACCAATAATTGAACTTGGTTTCTTACACAACTACATGCGTATTGCCTCCTAATATCAACACTTTCTATACTCGGAGGGATAATCATTGTTTCATTGACTACTAATCACTAAATTAGACAAACATGGGTTTGAAGGACAAATAATAGAACTTGGTTTCATACATTACTACACGTGTATTACCTCCTAATATCAACGTATTCCATACTCGAATGGATTATTTGTATTTTATTGACAACTAAATCATTAAATGAGACAAACGATGATTTGACGGACCAATAATTGAACTTGGTTTATTACAAATCTACATGCGTATCACCTCCTAATATCAACATTTTCTATACTCGGAGGGATAATCATTGTTTCATTGACTACTAATCACTAAATTAGACAAACAAGGGTTTGAAGGAAAAATAATAGAACCTGGTTTCATACATTACTACACGTGTATTACCTCCTAATATCAACGTATTCCATACTCGAATGGATTATTTGTATTTTATTGACAACTAAATCATTAAATGAGACAAACGATGATTGGACGGACCAATAATTGAACTTGGTTTCTTACACAACTACATGCGTATTACCTCCTAATATCAACATTTTCTATACTCGGAGGGATAATCGTTGTTTCATTGACTACTAATCACTAATTTAGACAAACATGGGTTTGAAGGACAAATAATAGAATTTGGTTTCATACATTACTACACGTGTATTACCTCCTAATATCAACGTATTCCATACTCGAATGGATTATTTATATTTTATTGACAACTAAATCATTAAATGAGACAAACGATGATTGGACGGACCAATAATTGAACTTGGTTTCTTACACAACTACATGCGTATTGCCTCCTAATATCAACACTTTCTATACTCGGAGGGATAATCATTGTTTCATTGACTACTAATCACTAAATTAGACAAACATGGGTTTGAAGGACAAATAATAGAACTTGGTTTCATACATTACTACACGTGTATTACCTCCTAATATCAACGTATTCCATACTCGAATGGATTATTTGTATTTTATTGACAACTAAATCATTAAATGAGACAAACGATGATTGGACGGACCAATAATTGAACTTGGTTTCTTACAAATCTACATGCGTATCACCTCCTAATATCAACATTTTCTATACTCGGAGGGATAATCGTTGTTTCATTGACTACTAATCACTAAATTAGACAAACAAGGGTTTGAAGGAAAAATAATAGAACCTGGTTTCATACATTACTACACGTGTATTACCTCCTAATATCAACGTATTCCATACTCGAATGGATTATTTGTACTTTATTGACAACTAAATCATTAAATGAGACAAACGATGATTGGACGGACCAATAATTGAACTTGGTTTCTTACAAAACTACATGCGTATCACCTCCTAATATCAACATTTTCTATACTCGGAATGATAATCGTTGTTTCATTGACTACTAATCACTAAATTAGACAAACATGGGGGGTTTGAAGGACAAATAATAGCACTTGGTTTCATACATTACTCCACGTGTATTACCTCCTAATATCAACGTATTCCATACTCGAATGGATTATTTATATTTTATTGACAACTAAATCATTAAATGAGACAAACGATGATTGGACGGACCAATAATTGAACTTGGTTTCTTACACAACTACATGCGTATTGCCTCCTAATATCAACACTTTCTATACTCGGAGGGATAATCATTGTTTCATTGACTACTAATCACTAAATTAGACAAACATGGGTTTGAAGGACAAATAATAGAACTTGGTTTCATACATTACTACACGTGTATTACCTCCTAATATCAACGTATTCCATACTCGAATGGATTATTTGTATTTTATTGACAACTAAATCATTAAATAAAACAAACGATGATTGGACGGACCAATAATTAAACTTGGTTTCTTACAAATCTACATGCGTATCACCTCCTAATATCAACATTTTCTATACTCGGAGGGATAATCGTTGTTTCATTGACTACTAATCACTAAATTAGACAAACATGGGTTTGAAGGAAAAATGATAGAACCTGGTTTCATACATTACTACACGTGTATTACCTCCTAATATCAACGTATTCCATACTCGAATGGATTATTTGTATTTTATTGACAACTAAATCATTAAATGAGACAAACGATGATTTGACGGACCAATAATTGAACTTGGTTTATTACAAATCTACATGCGTATCACCTCCTAATATCTACATTTTCTATACTCGGAGGGATAATCATTGTTTCATTGACTACTAATCACTAAATTAGACAAACAAGGGTTTGAAGGAAAAATAATAGAACCTGGTTTCATACATTACTACACGTGTATTACCTCCTAATATCAACGTATTCCATCCTCGAATGGATTATTTGTATTTTATTGACAACTAAATCATTAAATGAGACAAACGATGATTGGACGGACCGATAATTGAACTTGGTTTCTTACACAACTACATGCGTATTACCTCCTAATATCAACATTTTCTATACTCGGAGGGATAATCGTTGTTTCATTGACTACTAATCACTAATTTAGACAAACATGGGTTTGAAGGACAAATAATAGAATTTGGTTTCATACATTACTACACGTGTATTACCTCCTAATATCAACGTATTCCATACTCGAATGGATTATTTATATTTTATTGACAACTAAATCATTAAATGAGACAAACGATGATTGGACGGACCAATAATTGAACTTGGTTTCTTACACAACTACATGCGTATTGCCTCCTAATATCAACACTTTCTATACTCGGAGGGATAATCATTGTTTCATTGACTACTAATCACTAAATTAGACAAACATGGGTTTGAAGGACAAATAATAGAACTTGGTTTCATACATTACTACACGTGTATTACCTCCTAATATCAACGTATTCCATACTCGAATGGATTATTTGTATTTTATTGACAACTAAATCATTAAATGAAACAAACGATGATTGGACGGACCAATAATTAAACTTGGTTTCTTACAAATCTACATGCGTATCACCTCCTAATATCAACATTTTCTATACTCGGAGGGATAATCGTTGTTTCATTGACTACTAATCACTAAATTAGACAAACATGGGTTTGAAGGAAAAATGATAGAACCTGGTTTCATACATTACTACACGTGTATTACCTCCTAATATCAACGTATTCCATACTCGAATGGATTATTTGTATTTTATTGACAACTAAATCATTAAATGAGACAAACGATGATTGGACGGACCAATAATTGAACTTGGTTTCTTACAAATCTACATGCGTATCACCTCCTAATATCAACATTTTCTATACTCGGAGGGATAATCGTTGTTTCATTGACTACTAATCACTAAATTAGACAAACAAGGGTTTGAAGGAAAAATAATAGAACCTGGTTTCATACATTACTACACGTGTATTACCTCCTAATATCAACGTATTCCATACTCGAATGGATTATTTGTACTTTATTGACAACTAAATCATTAAATGAGACAAACGATGATTGGACGGACCAATAATTGAACTTGGTTTCTTACAAAACTACATGCATATCACCTCCTAATATCAACATTTTCTATACTCGGAGGGATAATCGTTGTTTCATTGACTACTAATCACTAAATTAGACAAACATGGGTTTGAAGGACAAATAATAGAACTTTGTTTCATACATGACTACTCGTGTATTACCTCCTAATATCAACGTATTCCATACTCGAATGGATTATTTGTATTTTATTGACAACTAAATCATTAAATTAGACAAACGATGATTTGACGGACCAATAATTGAACTTGGTTTATTACAAATCTACATGCGTATCACCTCCTAATATCAACATTTTCTATACTCGGAGGGATAATCATTGTTTCATTGACTACTAATCACTAAATTAGACAAACAAGGGTTTGAAGGAAAAATAATAGAACCTGGTTTCATACATTACTACACGTGTATTACCTCCTAATATCAACGTATTCCATCCTCGAATGGATTATTTGTATTTTATTGACAACTAAATCATTAAATGAGACAAACGATGATTGGACGGACCAATAATTGAACTTGGTTTCTTACACAACTACATGCGTATTACCTCCTAATATCAACATTTTCTATACTCGGAGGGATAATCATTGTTTCATTGACTACTAATCACTAATTTAGACAAACATGGGTTTGAAGGACAAATAATAGAATTTGGTTTCAAACATTACTACACGTGTATTACCTCCTAATATCAACGTATTCCATACTCGAATGGATTATTTGTATTTTATTGACAACTAAATCATTAAATGAGACAAACGATGATTGGACGAACCAATAATTGAACTTGGTTTCTTACAAAACTACATGCGTATCACCTCCTAATATCAACATTTTCTATACTCGGAGGGATAATCGTTGTTTCATTGACTACTAATCACTAATTTAGACAAACATGGGTTTGAAGGACAAATAATAGAATTTGGTTTCATACATTACTACACGTGTATTACCTCCTAATATCAACGTATTCCATACTCGAATGGATTATTTATATTTTATTGACAACTAAATCATTAAATGAGACAAACGATGATTGGACGGACCAATAATTGAACTTGGTTTCTTACACAACTACATGCGTATTGCCTCCTAATATCAACACTTTCTATACTCGGAGGGATAATCATTGTTTCATTGACTACTAATCACTAAATTAGACAAACATGGGTTTGAAGGACAAATAATAGAACTTGGTTTCATACATTACTACACGTGTATTACCTCCTAATATCAACGTATTCCATACTCGAATGGATTATTTGTATTTTATTGACAACTAAATCATTAAATGAAACAAACGATGATTGGACGGACCAATAATTAAACTTGGTTTCTTACAAATCTACATGCGTATCACCTCCTAATATCAACATTTTCTATACTCGGAGGGATAATCGTTGTTTCATTGACTACTAATCACTAAATTAGACAAACATGGGTTTGAAGGAAAAATGATAGAACCTGGTTTCATACATTACTACACGTGTATTACCTCCTAATATCAACGTATTCCATACTCGAATGGATTATTTGTATTTTATTGACAACTAAATCATTAAATGAGACAAACGATGATTGGACGGACCAATAATTGAACTTGGTTTCTTACAAATCTACATGCGTATCACCTCCTAATATCAACATTTTCTATACTCGGAGGGATAATCGTTGTTTCATTGACTACTAATCACTAAATTAGACAAACAAGGGTTTGAAGGAAAAATAATAGAACCTGGTTTCATACATTACTACACGTGTATTACCTCCTAATATCAACGTATTCCATACTCGAATGGATTATTTGTACTTTATTGACAACTAAATCATTAAATGAGACAAACGATGATTGGACGGACCAATAATTGAACTTGGTTTCTTACAAAACTACATGCATATCACCTCCTAATATCAACATTTTCTATACTCGGAGGGATAATCGTTGTTTCATTGACTACTAATCACTAAATTAGACAAACATGGGTTTGAAGGACAAATAATAGAACTTTGTTTCATACATTACTACTCGTGTATTACCTCCTAATATCAACGTATTCCATACTCGAATGGATTATTTGTATTTTATTGACAACTAAATCATTAAATTAGACAAACGATGATTTGACGGACCAATAATTGAACTTGGTTTATTACAAATCTACATGCGTATCACCTCCTAATATCAACATTTTCTATACTCGGAGGGATAATCATTGTTTCATTGACTACTAATCACTAAATTAGACAAACAAGGGTTTGAAGGAAAAATAATAGAACCTGGTTTCATACATTACTACACGTGTATTACCTCCTAATATCAACGTATTCCATCCTCGAATGGATTATTTGTATTTTATTGACAACTAAATCATTAAATGAGACAAACGATGATTGGACGGACCAATAATTGAACTTGGTTTCTTACACAACTACATGCGTATTACCTCCTAATATCAACATTTTCTATACTCGGAGGGATAATCATTGTTTCATTGACTACTAATCACTAATTTAGACAAACATGGGTTTGAAGGACAAATAATAGAATTTGGTTTCAAACATTACTACACGTGTATTACCTCCTAATATCAACGTATTCCATACTCGAATGGATTATTTGTATTTTATTGACAACTAAATCATTAAATGAGACAAACGATGATTGGACGGACCAATAATTGAACTTGGTTTCTTACAAAACTACATGCGTATCACCTCCTAATATCAACATTTTCTATACTCGGAGGGATAATCGTTGTTTCATTGACTACTAATCACTAATTTAGACAAACATGGGTTTGAAGGACAAATAATAGCACTTGGTTTCATACATTATTACACGTGTATTACCTCCTAATATCAACGTATTCCATCCTCGAATGGATTATTTGTATTTTATTGACAACTAAATCATTAAATGAGACAAACGATGATTGGACGGACCAATAATTGAACTTGGTTTCTTACACAACTACATGCGTACTACCTCCTAATATCAACATTTTCTATACTCGGAGGGATAATCGTTGTTTCATTGACTACTAATCACTAATTTAGACAAACATGGGTTTGAAGGACAAATAATAGAATTTGGTTTCATACATTACTACACGTGTATTACCTCCTAATATCAACGTATTCCATACTCGAATGGATTATTTGTATTTTATTGACAACTAAATCATTAAATGAGACAAACGATGATTGGACGGACCAATAATTGAACTTGGTTTCTTACAAAACTACATGCGTATCACCTCCTAATATCAACGTATTCCATACTCGAATGGATTATTTGTATTTTATTGACAACCAAATCATTAAATGAGACAAACGATGATTGGACGGACCAATAATTGAACTTGGTTTCTTACAAATCTACATGCGTATCACCTCCTAATATCAACATTTTCTATACTCGGAGGGATAATCATTGTTTCATTGACTACTAATCACTAAATTAGACAAACATGGGTTTGAAGGACAAATAATAGAACTTGGTTTCATACATTACTACACGTGTATTACCTCCTAATATCAACGTATTCCATACTCGAATGGATTATTTGTATTTTATTGACAACTAAATCATTAAATGAGACAAACGATGATTTGACGGACCAATAATTGAACTTGGTTTATTACAAATCTACATGCGTATCACCTCCTAATATCAACATTTTCTATACTCGGAGGGATAATCATTGTTTCATTGACTACTAATCACTAAATTAGACAAACAAGGGTTTGAAGGAAAAATAATAGAACCTGGTTTCATACATTACTACACGTGTATTACCTCCTAATATCAACGTATTCCATACTCGAATGGATTATTTGTATTTTATTGACAACTAAATCATTAAATGAGACAAACGATGATTGGACGGACCAATAATTGAACTTGGTTTCTTACACAACTACATGCGTATTACCTCCTAATATCAACATTTTCTATACTCGGAGGGATAATCGTTGTTTCATTGACTACTAATCACTAATTTAGACAAACATGGGTTTGAAGGACAAATAATAGAATTTGGTTTCATACATTACTACACGTGTATTACCTCCTAATATCAACGTATTCCATACTCGAATGGATTATTTATATTTTATTGACAACTAAATCATTAAATGAGACAAACGATGATTGGACGGACCAATAATTGAACTTGGTTTCTTACACAACTACATGCGTATTGCCTCCTAATATCAACACTTTCTATACTCGGAGGGATAATCATTGTTTCATTGACTACTAATCACTAAATTAGACAAACATGGGTTTGAAGGACAAATAATAGAACTTGGTTTCATACATTACTACACGTGTATTACCTCCTAATATCAACGTATTCCATACTCGAATGGATTATTTGTATTTTATTGACAACTAAATCATTAAATGAAACAAACGATGATTGGACGGACCAATAATTAAACTTGGTTTCTTACAAATCTACATGCGTATCACCTCCTAATATCAACATTTTCTATACTCGGAGGGATAATCGTTGTTTCATTGACTACTAATCACTAAATTAGACAAACATGGGTTTGAAGGAAAAATGATAGAACCTGGTTTCATACATTACTACACGTGTATTACCTCCTAATATCAACGTATTCCATACTCGAATGGATTATTTGTATTTTATTGACAACTAAATCATTAAATGAGACAAACGATGATTGGACGGACCAATAATTGAACTTGGTTTCTTACAAATCTACATGCGTATCACCTCCTAATATCAACATTTTCTATACTCGGAGGGATAATCGTTGTTTCATTGACTACTAATCACTAAATTAGACAAACAAGGGTTTGAAGGAAAAATAATAGAACCTGGTTTCATACATTACTACACGTGTATTACCTCCTAATATCAACGTATTCCATACTCGAATGGATTATTTGTACTTTATTGACAACTAAATCATTAAATGAGACAAACGATGATTGGACGGACCAATAATTGAACTTGGTTTCTTACAAAACTACATGCGTATCACCTCCTAATATCAACATTTTCTATACTCGGAATGATAATCGTTGTTTCATTGACTACTAATCACTAAATTAGACAAACATGGGGGGTTTGAAGGACAAATAATAGCACTTGGTTTCATACATTACTCCACGTGTATTACCTCCTAATATCAACGTATTCCATACTCGAATGGATTATTTGTATTTTATTGACAACTAAATCATTAAATGAGACAAACGATGATTGGACGGACCAATAATTGAACTTGGTTTCTTACAAAACTACATGCGTATCACCTCCTAATATCAACATTTTCTATACTCGGAGGGATAATCGTTGTTTCATTGACTACTAATCACTAAATTAGACAAACATGGGTTTGTAGGACAAATAATAGAACTTTGTTTCATACATTACTACTCGTGTATTACCTCCTAATATCAACGTATTCCATACTCGAATGGATTATTTGTATTTTATTGACAACTAAATCATTAAATGAGACAAACGATGATTTGACGGACCAATAATTGAACTTGGTTTATTACAAATCTACATGCGTATCACCTCCTAATATCAACATTTTCTATACTCGGAGGGATAATCATTGTTTCATTGACTACTAATCACTAAATTAGACAAACAAGGGTTTGAAGGAAAAATAATAGAACCTGGTTTCATACATTACTACACGTGTATTACCTCCTAATATCAACGTATTCCATACTCGAATGGATTATTTGTATTTTATTGACAACTAAATCATTAAATGAGACAAACGATGATTGGACGGACCAATAATTGAACTTGGTTTCTTACACAACTACATGCGTATTACCTCCTAATATCAACATTTTCTATACTCGGAGGGATAATCGTTGTTTCATTGACTACTAATCACTAATTTAGACAAACATGGGTTTGAAGGACAAATAATAGAATTTGGTTTCATACATTACTACACGTGTATTACCTCCTAATATCAACGTATTCCATACTCGAATGGATTATTTATATTTTATTGACAACTAAATCATTAAATGAGACAAACGATGATTGGACGGACCAATAATTGAACTTGGTTTCTTACACAACTACATGCGTATTGCCTCCTAATATCAACACTTTCTATACTCGGAGGGATAATCATTGTTTCATTGACTACTAATCACTAAATTAGACAAACATGGGTTTGAAGGACAAATAATAGAACTTGGTTTCATACATTACTACACGTGTATTACCTCCTAATATCAACGTATTCCATACTCGAATGGATTATTTGTATTTTATTGACAACTAAATCATTAAATGAAACAAACGATGATTGGACGGACCAATAATTAAACTTGGTTTCTTACAAATCTACATGCGTATCACCTCCTAATATCAACATTTTCTATACTCGGAGGGATAATCGTTGTTTCATTGACTACTAATCACTAAATTAGACAAACATGGGTTTGAAGGAAAAATGATAGAACCTGGTTTCATACATTACTACACGTGTATTACCTCCTAATATCAACGTATTCCATACTCGAATGGATTATTTGTATTTTATTGACAACTAAATCATTAAATGAGACAAACGATGATTGGACGGACCAATAATTGAACTTGGTTTCTTACAAATCTACATGCGTATCACCTCCTAATATCAACATTTTCTATACTCGGAGGGATAATCGTTGTTTCATTGACTACTAATCACTAAATTAGACAAACAAGGGTTTGAAGGAAAAATAATAGAACCTGGTTTCATACATTACTACACGTGTATTACCTCCTAATATCAACGTATTCCATACTCGAATGGATTATTTGTACTTTATTGACAACTAAATCATTAAATGAGACAAACGATGATTGGACGGACCAATAATTGAACTTGGTTTCTTACAAAACTACATGCATATCACCTCCTAATATCAACATTTTCTATACTCGGAATGATAATCGTTGTTTCATTGACTACTAATCACTAAATTAGACAAACATGGGGGGTTTGAAGGACAAATAATAGCACTTGGTTTCATACATTACTACACGTGTATTACCTCCTAATATCAACGTATTCCATACTCGAATGGATTATTTGTATTTTATTGACAACTAAATCATTAAATGAGACAAACGATGATTGGACGGACCAATAATTGAACTTGGTTTCTTACAAAACTACATGCGTATCACCTCCTAATATCAACATTTTCTATACTCGGAGGGATAATCGTTGTTTCATTGACTACTAATCACTAAATTAGACAAACATGGGTTTGAAGGACAAATAATAGAACTTTGTTTCATACATTACTACTCGTGTATTACCTCCTAATATCAACGTATTCCATACTCGAATGGATTATTTGTATTTTATTGACAACTAAATCATTAAATTAGACAAACGATGATTTGACGGACCAATAATTGAACTTGGTTTATTACAAATCTACATGCGTATCACCTCCTAATATCAACATTTTCTATACTCGGAGGGATAATCATTGTTTCATTGACTACTAATCACTAAATTAGACAAACAAGGGTTTGAAGGAAAAATAATAGAACCTGGTTTCATACATTACTACACGTGTATTACCTCCTAATATCAACGTATTCCATCCTCGAATGGATTATTTGTATTTTATTGACAACTAAATCATTAAATGAGACAAACGATGATTGGACGGACCAATAATTGAACTTGGTTTCTTACACAACTACATGCGTATTACCTCCTAATATCAACATTTTCTATACTCGGAGGGATAATCATTGTTTCATTGACTACTAATCACTAATTTAGACAAACATGGGTTTGAAGGACAAATAATAGAATTTGGTTTCAAACATTACTACACGTGTATTACCTCCTAATATCAACGTATTCCATACTCGAATGGATTATTTGTATTTTATTGACAACTAAATCATTAAATGAGACAAACGATGATTGGACGGACCAATAATTGAACTTGGTTTCTTACAAAACTACATGCGTATCACCTCCTAATATCAACATTTTCTATACTCGGAGGGATAATCGTTGTTTCATTGACTACTAATCACTAATTTAGACAAACATGGGTTTGAAGGACAAATAATAGCACTTGGTTTCATACATTATTACACGTGTATTACCTCCTAATATCAACGTATTCCATCCTCGAATGGATTATTTGTATTTTATTGACAACTAAATCATTAAATGAGACAAACGATGATTGGACGGACCAATAATTGAACTTGGTTTCTTACACAACTACATGCGTACTACCTCCTAATATCAACATTTTCTATACTCGGAGGGATAATCGTTGTTTCATTGACTACTAATCACTAATTTAGACAAACATGGGTTTGAAGGACAAATAATAGAATTTGGTTTCATACATTACTACACGTGTATTACCTCCTAATATCAACGTATTCCATCCTCGAATGGATTATTTGTATTTTATTGACAACTAAATCATTAAATGAGACAAACGATGATTGGACGGACCAATAATTGAACTTGGTTTCTTACAAAACTACATGCGTATCACCTCCTAATATCAACGTATTCCATACTCGAATGGATTATTTGTATTTTATTGACAACCAAATCATTAAATGAGACAAACGATGATTGGACGGACCAATAATTGAACTTGGTTTCTTACAAATCTACATGCGTATCACCTCCTAATATCAACATTTTCTATACTCGGAGGGATAATCGTTGTTTCATTGACTACTAATCACTAAATTAGACAAACAAGGGTTTGAAGGAAAAATAATAGAACCTGGTTTCATACATTACTACACGTGTATTACCTCCTAATATCAACGTATTCCATACTCGAATGGATTATTTGTACTTTATTGACAACTAAATCATTAAATGAGACAAACGATGATTGGACGGACCAATAATTGAACTTGGTCTCTTACACAACTACATGCGTATTACCTCCTAATATCAACGCTTTCTATACTCGGAGGGATAATCATTGTTTCATTGACTACTAATCACTAAATTAGACAAACATGGGTTTGAAGGAAAAATAATAGAACTTGGTTTCCTACATTACTACACGTGTATTACCTCCAAATATCAACGTATTCCATACCCGAATGCATTATTTGTATTTTATTGACAACTAAATCATTAAATGAGACAAACGATGATTGGACGAACCAATAATTGAACTTGGTTCCTTACAAAACTACATGCGTATCACCTCCTAATATCAACATTTTCTATACTCGGAGGGATAATCGTTGTTTCATTGACTACTAATCACTAAATTAGACAAACATGGGTTTGAAGGACAAATAATAGAACTTTGTTTCATACATTACTACTCGTGTATTACCTCCTAATATCAACGTATTCCATACTCGAATGGATTATTTGTATTTTATTGACAACTAAATCATTAAATGAGACAAACGATGATTGGACGGACCAATAATTGAACTTGGTTTCTTACAAATCTACATGCGTATCACCTCCTAATATCAACATTTTCTATACTCGGAGGGATAATCGTTGTTTCATTGACTACTAATCACTAAATTAGACAAACAAGGGTTTGAAGGAAAAATAATAGAACCTGGTTTCATACATTACTACACGTGTATTACCTCCTAATATCAACGTATTCCATACTCGAATGGATTATTTGTACTTTATTGACAACTAAATCATTAAATGAGACAAACGATGATTGGACGGACCAATAATTGAACTTGGTTTCTTACAAAACTACATGCATATCACCTCCTAATATCAACATTTTCTATACTCGGAATGATAATCGTTGTTTCATTGACTACTAATCACTAAATTAGACAAACATGGGGGGTTTGAAGGACAAATAATAGCACTTGGTTTCATACATTACTACACGTGTATTACCTCCTAATATCAACGTATTCCATACTCGAATGGATTATTTGTATTTTATTGACAACTAAATCATTAAATGAGACAAACGATGATTGGACGGACCAATAATTGAACTTGGTTTCTTACAAAACTACATGCGTATCACCTCCTAATATCAACATTTTCTATACTCGGAGGGATAATCGTTGTTTCATTGACTACTAATCACTAAATTAGACAAACATGGGTTTGAAGGACAAATAATAGAACTTTGTTTCATACATTACTACTCGTGTATTACCTCCTAATATCAACGTATTCCATACTCGAATGGATTATTTGTATTTTATTGACAACTAAATCATTAAATTAGACAAACGATGATTTGACGGACCAATAATTGAACTTGGTTTATTACAAATCTACATGCGTATCACCTCCTAATATCAACATTTTCTATACTCGGAGGGATAATCATTGTTTCATTGACTACTAATCACTAAATTAGACAAACAAGGGTTTGAAGGAAAAATAATAGAACCTGGTTTCATACATTACTACACGTGTATTACCTCCTAATATCAACGTATTCCATCCTCGAATGGATTATTTGTATTTTATTGACAACTAAATCATTAAATGAGACAAACGATGATTGGACGGACCAATAATTGAACTTGGTTTCTTACACAACTACATGCGTATTACCTCCTAATATCAACATTTTCTATACTCGGAGGGATAATCATTGTTTCATTGACTACTAATCACTAATTTAGACAAACATGGGTTTGAAGGACAAATAATAGAATTTGGTTTCAAACATTACTACACGTGTATTACCTCCTAATATCAACGTATTCCATACTCGAATGGATTATTTGTATTTTATTGACAACTAAATCATTAAATGAGACAAACGATGATTGGACGGACCAATAATTGAACTTGGTTTCTTACAAAACTACATGCGTATCACCTCCTAATATCAACATTTTCTATACTCGGAGGGATAATCGTTGTTTCATTGACTACTAATCACTAATTTAGACAAACATGGGTTTGAAGGACAAATAATAGCACTTGGTTTCATACATTATTACACGTGTATTACCTCCTAATATCAACGTATTCCATCCTCGAATGGATTATTTGTATTTTATTGACAACTAAATCATTAAATGAGACAAACGATGATTGGACGGACCAATAATTGAACTTGGTTTCTTACACAACTACATGCGTACTACCTCCTAATATCAACATTTTCTATACTCGGAGGGATAATCGTTGTTTCATTGACTACTAATCACTAATTTAGACAAACATGGGTTTGAAGGACAAATAATAGAATTTGGTTTCATACATTACTACACGTGTATTACCTCCTAATATCAACGTATTCCATCCTCGAATGGATTATTTGTATTTTATTGACAACTAAATCATTAAATGAGACAAACGATGATTGGACGGACCAATAATTGAACTTGGTTTCTTACAAAACTACATGCGTATCACCTCCTAATATCAACGTATTCCATACTCGAATGGATTATTTGTATTTTATTGACAACCAAATCATTAAATGAGACAAACGATGATTGGACGGACCAATAATTGAACTTGGTTTCTTACAAATCTACATGCGTATCACCTCCTAATATCAACATTTTCTATACTCGGAGGGATAATCGTTGTTTCATTGACTACTAATCACTAAATTAGACAAACAAGGGTTTGAAGGAAAAATAATAGAACCTGGTTTCATACATTACTACACGTGTATTACCTCCTAATATCAACGTATTCCATACTCGAATGGATTATTTGTACTTTATTGACAACTAAATCATTAAATGAGACAAACGATGATTGGACGGACCAATAATTGAACTTGGTCTCTTACACAACTACATGCGTATTACCTCCTAATATCAACGCTTTCTATACTCGGAGGGATAATCATTGTTTCATTGACTACTAATCACTAAATTAGACAAACATGGGTTTGAAGGAAAAATAATAGAACTTGGTTTCCTACATTACTACACGTGTATTACCTCCAAATATCAACGTATTCCATACCCGAATGCATTATTTGTATTTTATTGACAACTAAATCATTAAATGAGACAAACGATGATTGGACGAACCAATAATTGAACTTGGTTCCTTACAAAACTACATGCGTATCACCTCCTAATATCAACATTTTCTATACTCGGAGGGATAATCGTTGTTTCATTGACTACTAATCACTAAATTAGACAAACATGGGTTTGAAGGACAAATAATAGAACTTTGTTTCATACATTACTACTCGTGTATTACCTCCTAATATCAACGTATTCCATACTCGAATGGATTATTTGTATTTTATTGACAACTAAATCATTAAATGAGACAAACGATGATTGGACGGACCAATAATTGAACTTGGTTTCTTACACAACTACATGCGTATTACCTCCTAATATCAACATTTTCTATACTCGGAGGGATAATCGTTGTTTCATTGACTACTAATCACTAAATTAGACAAACATGGGGGGTTTGAAGGACAAATAATAGCACTTGGTTTCATACATTACTACACGTGTATTACCTCCTAATATCAACGTATTCCATCCTCGAATGGATTATTTGTATTTTATTGACAACTAAATCATTAAATGAGACCAACGATGATTGGACGGACCAATAATTGAACTTGGTTTCTTACACAACTACATGCGTATTACCTCCTAATATCAACATTTTCTATACTCGGAGGGATAATCGTTGTTTCATTGACTACTAACCACTAAATTAGACAAACATGGGTTTGAAGGACAAATAATAGCACTTGGTTCATACATTACTACACGTGTATTACCTCCTAATATCAATGTATTCCATCCTCGAATGGATTATTTGTATTTTATTGACAACTAAATCATTAAATGAGACAAACGATGATTGGACGGACCAATAATTGAACTTGGTTTCTTACACAACTACATGCGTATTACCTCCTAATATCAACATTTTCTATACTCGAAGGGATAATCGTTGCTTCATTGACTACTAATCACTAAATTAGACAAACATGGGGGGTTTGAAGGACAAATAATAGCACTTGGTTTCATACATTACTACACGTGTATTACCTCCTAATATCAACGTATTCCATACTCGAATGGATTATTTGTATTTTATTGACAACTAAATCATTAAATGAGACAAACGATGATTGGACGGACCAATAATTGAACTTGGTTTCTTACAAAACTACATGCGTATCACCTCCTAATATCAACATTTTCTATACTCGGAATGATAATCGTTGTTTCATTGACTACTAATCACTAAATTAGATAAACATGGAGGGTTTGAAGGACAAATAATAGCACTTGGTTTCATACATTACTACACGTGTATTACCTCCTAATATCAACGTATTTCATACTCGAATGGATTATTTGTATTTTATTGACAACTAAATCATTAAATGAGACAAACGATGATTGGACGGACCAATAATTGAACTTGGTTTCTTACAAAACTACATGCGTATCACCTCCTAATATCAACATTTTCTATACTCGGAGGGATAATCGTTGTTTCATTGACTACTAATCACTAAATTGGACAAACATGGGTTTGAAGGACAAATAATAGAACTTTGTTTCATACATTACTACTCGTGTATTACCTCCTAATATCAACGTATTCCATACTCGAATGGATTATTTGTATTTTATTGACAACTAAATCATTAAATGAGACAAACGATGATTGGACGGACCAATAATTGAACTTGGTTTATTACAAATCTACATGCGTATCACCTCCTAATATCAACATTTTCTATACTCGGAGGGATAATCATTGTTTCATTGACTACTAATCACTAAATTAGACAAACAAGGGTTTGAAGGAAAAATAATGGAACCTGGTTTAATACATTACTACACGTGTATTACCTCCTAATATCAACGTATTCCATACTCGAATGGATTATTTGTATTTTATTGACAACTAAATCATTAAATGAGACCAACGATGATTGGACGGACCAATAATTGAACTTGGTTTCTTACACAACTACATGCGTATTACCTCCTAATATCAACATTTTCTATACTCGGAGGGATAATCGTTGTTTCATTGACTACTAACCACTAAATTAGACAAACATGGGTTTGAAGGACAAATAATAGCACTTGGTTCATACATTACTACACGTGTATTACCTCCTAATATCAATGTATTCCATACTCGAATGGATTATTTGTATTTTATTGACAACTAAATCATTAAATGAGACAAACGATGATTGGACGGACCAATAATTGAACTTGGTTTCTTACACAACTACATGCGTATTACCTCCTAATATCAACATTTTCTATACTCGGAGGGATAATAGTTGTTTCATTGACTACTAATCACTAAATTAGACAAACATGGGGGGTTTGAAGGACAAATAATAGCACTTGGTTTCATACATTACTACACGTGTATTACCTCCTAATATCAACGTATTCCATACTCGAATAGATTATTTGTATTTTATTGACAACTAAATCATTAAATGAGACAAACGATGATTGGACGGACCAATAATTGAACTTGGTTTCTTACAAAACTACATGCGTATCACCTCCTAATATCTACATTTTCTATACTCGGAATGATAATCGTTGTTTCATTGACTACTAATCACTAAATTAGACAAACATGGGGGGTTTGAAGGACAAATAATAGCACTTGGTTTCATACATTACTACACGTGTATTACCTCCTAATATCAACGTATTCCATACTCGAATGGATTATTTGTATTTTATTGACAACTAAATCATTAAATGCGACAAACGATGATTGGACGGACCAATAATTGAACTTGGTTTCTTACACAACTACATGCGTATTACCTCCTAATATCAACATTTTCTATACTCGGAGGGATAATCGTTGTTTCATTGACTACTAATCACTAAATTAGACAAACATGGGGGGGTTGATGGACAAATAATAGCACTTGGTTTCATACATTACTACACGTGTATTACCTCCTAATATCAACGTATTCCATACTCGAATGGATTATTTGTATTTTATTGACAACTAAATCATTAAATGAGACAAACGATGATTGGACGGACCAATAATTGAACTTGGTTTCTTACAAAACTACATGCGTATCACCTCCTAATATCAACATTTTCTATACTCGGAATGATAATCGTTGTTTCATTGACTACTAATCACTAAATTAGACAAACATGGGGGGTTTGAAGGACAAATAATAGCACTTGGTTTCATACATTACTACACGTGTATTACCTCCTAATATCAACGTATTTCATACTCGAATGGATTATTTGTATTTTATTGACAACTAAATCATTAAATGAGACAAACGATGATTGGACGGACCAATAATTGAACTTGGTTTCTTACAAAACCACATGCGTATCACCTCCTAATATCAACATTTTCTATACTCGGAGGGATAATCGTTGTTTCATTGACTACTAATCACTAAATTGGACAAACATGGGTTTGAAGGACAAATAATAGAACTTTGTTTCATACATTACTACTCGTGTATTACCTCCTAATATCAACGTATTCCATACTCGAATGGATTATTTGTATTTTATTGACAACTAAATCATTAAATGAGACAAACGATGATTGGACGGACCAATAATTGAACTTGGTTTATTACAAATCTACATGCGTATCACCTCCTAATATCAACATTTTCTATACTCGGAGGGATAATCATTGTTTCATTGACTACTAATCACTAAATTAGACAAACAAGGGTTTGAAGGAAAAATAATGGAACCTGGTTTAATACATTACTACACGTGTATTACCTCCTAATATCAACGTATTCCATACTCGAATGGATTATTTGTATTTTATTGACAACTAAATCATTAAATGAGACCAACGATGATTGGACGGACCAATAATTGAACTTGGTTTCTTACACAACTACATGCGTATTACCTCCTAATATCAACATTTTCTATACTCGGAGGGATAATCGTTGTTTCATTGACTACTAACCACTAAATTAGACAAACATGGGTTTGAAGGACAAATAATAGCACTTGGTTCATACATTACTACACGTGTATTACCTCCTAATATCAATGTATTCCATCCTCGAATGGATTATTTGTATTTTATTGACAACTAAATCATTAAATGAGACAAACGATGATTGGACGGACCAATAATTGAACTTGGTTTCTTACACAACTACATGCGTATTACCTCCTAATATCAACATTTTCTATACTCGGAGGGATAATAGTTGTTTCATTGACTACTAATCACTAAATTAGACAAACATGGGGGGTTTGAAGGACAAATAATAGCACTTGGTTTCATACATTACTACACGTGTATTACCTCCTAATATCAACGTATTCCATACTCGAATAGATTATTTGTATTTTATTGACAACTAAATCATTAAATGAGACAAACGATGATTGGACGGACCAATAATTGAACTTGGTTTCTTACAAAACTACATGCGTATCACCTCCTAATATCTACATTTTCTATACTCGGAATGATAATCGTTGTTTCATTGACTACTAATCACTAAATTAGACAAACATGGGGGGTTTGAAGGACAAATAATAGCACTTGGTTTCATACATTACTACACGTGTATTACCTCCTAATATCAACGTATTCCATACTCGAATGGATTATTTGTATTTTATTGACAACTAAATCATTAAATGCGACAAACGATGATTGGACGGACCAATAATTGAACTTGGTTTCTTACACAACTACATGCGTATTACCTCCTAATATCAACATTTTCTATACTCGGAGGGATAATCGTTGTTTCATTGACTACTAATCACTAAATTAGACAAACATGGGGGGTTTGATGGACAAATAATAGCACTTGGTTTCATACATTACTACACGTGTATTACCTCCTAATATCAACGTATTCCATACTCGAATGGATTATTTGTATTTTATTGACAACTAAATCATTAAATGAGACAAACGATGATTGGACGGACCAATAATTGAACTTGGTTTCTTACAAAACTACATGCGTATCACCTCCTAATATCAACATTTTCTATACTCGGAATGATAATCGTTGTTTCATTGACTACTAATCACTAAATTAGACAAACATGGGGGGTTTGAAGGACAAATAATAGCACTTGGTTTCATACATTACTACACGTGTATTACCTCCTAATATCAACGTATTTCATACTCGAATGGATTATTTGTATTTTATTGACAACTAAATCATTAAATGAGACAAACGATGATTGGACGGACCAATAATTGAACTTGGTTTCTTACAAAACCACATGCGTATCACCTCCTAATATCAACATTTTCTATACTCGGAGGGATAATCGTTGTTTCATTGACTACTAATCACTAAATTGGACAAACATGGGTTTGAAGGACAAATAATAGAACTTTGTTTCATACATTACTACTCGTGTATTACCTCCTAATATCAACGTATTCCATACTCGAATGGATTATTTGTATTTTATTGACAACTAAATCATTAAATGAGACAAACGATGATTGGACGGACCAATAATTGAACTTGGTTTCTTACACAACTACATGCGTATTACCTCCTAATATCAACATTTTCTATACTCGGAGGGATAATCGTTGTTTCATTGACTACTAATCACTAAATTAGACAAACATGGGGGGTTTGAAGGACAAATAATAGCACTTGGTTTCATACATTACTACACGTGTATTACCTCCTAATATCAACGTATTCCATACTCAAATGGATTATTTGTATTTTATTGACAACTAAATCATTAAATGAGACAAACGATGATTGGACGGACCAATAATTGAACTTGGTTTCTTACACAACTACATGCGTATTACCTCCTAATATCAACATTTTCTATACTCGGAGGGATAATCGTTGTTTCATTGACTACTAATCACTAAATTAGACAAACATGGGGGGTTTGAAGGACAAATAATAGCACTTGGTTTCATACATTACTACACGTGTATTACCTCCTAATATCAACGTATTTCATACTCGAATGGATTATTTGTATTTTATTGACAACTAAATCATTAAATGAGACAAACGATGATTGGACGGACCAATAATTGAACTTGGTTTCTTACAAAACTACATGCGTATCACCTCCTAATATCAACATTTTCTATACTCGGAGGGATAATCGTTGTTTCATTGACTACTAATCACTAAATTGGACAAACATGGGTTTGAAGGACAAATAATAGAACTTTGTTTCATACATTACTACTCGTGTATTACCTCCTAATATCAACGTATTCCATACTCGAATGGATTATTTGTATTTTATTGACAACTAAATCATTAAATGAGACAAACGATGATTGGACGGACCAATAATTGAACTTGGTTTATTACAAATCTACATGCGTATCACCTCCTAATATCAACATTTTCTATACTCGGAGGGATAATCATTGTTTCATTGACTACTAATCACTAAATTAGACAAACAAGGGTTTGAAGGAAAAATAATGGAACCTGGTTTAATACATTACTACACGTGTATTACCTCCTAATATCAACGTATTCCATACTCGAATGGATTATTTGTATTTTATTGACAACTAAATCATTAAATGAGACCAACGATGATTGGACGGACCAATAATTGAACTTGGTTTCTTACACAACTACATGCGTATTACCTCCTAATATCAACATTTTCTATACTCGGAGGGATAATCGTTGTTTCATTGACTACTAACCACTAAATTAGACAAACATGGGTTTGAAGGACAAATAATAGCACTTGGTTCATACATTACTACACGTGTATTACCTCCTAATATCAATGTATTCCATCCTCGAATGGATTATTTGTATTTTATTGACAACTAAATCATTAAATGAGACAAACGATGATTGGACGGACCAATAATTGAACTTGGTTTCTTACACAACTACATGCGTATTACCTCCTAATATCAACATTTTCTATACTCGGAGGGATAATAGTTGTTTCATTGACTACTAATCACTAAATTAGACAAACATGGGGGGTTTGAAGGACAAATAATAGCACTTGGTTTCATACATTACTACACGTGTATTACCTCCTAATATCAACGTATTCCATACTCGAATAGATTATTTGTATTTTATTGACAACTAAATCATTAAATGAGACAAACGATGATTGGACGGACCAATAATTGAACTTGGTTTCTTACAAAACTACATGCGTATCACCTC
This sequence comes from Capsicum rhomboideum, assembly GCA_031232105.1. Taxonomy (NCBI): domain Eukaryota; kingdom Viridiplantae; phylum Streptophyta; class Magnoliopsida; order Solanales; family Solanaceae; genus Capsicum; species Capsicum rhomboideum. The sequence goes on along the minus strand of CP124713.1, from coordinate 82,886,006 downwards.
CTAATATCTACATTTTCTATACTCGGAATGATAATCGTTGTTTCATTGACTACTAATCACTAAATTAGACAAACATGGGGGGTTTGAAGGACAAATAATAGCACTTGGTTTCATACATTACTACACGTGTATTACCTCCTAATATCAACGTATTCCATACTCGAATGGATTATTTGTATTTTATTGACAACTAAATCATTAAATGCGACAAACGATGATTGGACGGACCAATAATTGAACTTGGTTTCTTACACAACTACATGCGTATTACCTCCTAATATCAACATTTTCTATACTCGGAGGGATAATCGTTGTTTCATTGACTACTAATCACTAAATTAGACAAACATGGGGGGTTTGATGGACAAATAATAGCACTTGGTTTCATACATTACTACACGTGTATTACCTCCTAATATCAACGTATTCCATACTCGAATGGATTATTTGTATTTTATTGACAACTAAATCATTAAATGAGACAAACGATGATTGGACGGACCAATAATTGAACTTGGTTTCTTACAAAACTACATGCGTATCACCTCCTAATATCAACATTTTCTATACTCGGAATGATAATCGTTGTTTCATTGACTACTAATCACTAAATTAGACAAACATGGGGGGTTTGAAGGACAAATAATAGCACTTGGTTTCATACATTACTACACGTGTATTACCTCCTAATATCAACGTATTTCATACTCGAATGGATTATTTGTATTTTATTGACAACTAAATCATTAAATGAGACAAACGATGATTGGACGGACCAATAATTGAACTTGGTTTCTTACAAAACCACATGCGTATCACCTCCTAATATCAACATTTTCTATACTCGGAGGGATAATCGTTGTTTCATTGACTACTAATCACTAAATTGGACAAACATGGGTTTGAAGGACAAATAATAGAACTTTGTTTCATACATTACTACTCGTGTATTACCTCCTAATATCAACGTATTCCATACTCGAATGGATTATTTGTATTTTATTGACAACTAAATCATTAAATGAGACAAACGATGATTGGACGGACCAATAATTGAACTTGGTTTCTTACACAACTACATGCGTATTACCTCCTAATATCAACATTTTCTATACTCGGAGGGATAATCGTTGTTTCATTGACTACTAATCACTAAATTAGACAAACATGGGGGGTTTGAAGGACAAATAATAGCACTTGGTTTCATACATTACTACACGTGTATTACCTCCTAATATCAACGTATTCCATACTCAAATGGATTATTTGTATTTTATTGACAACTAAATCATTAAATGAGACAAACGATGATTGGACGGACCAATAATTGAACTTGGTTTCTTACAGAACTACATGCGTATCACCTCCTAATATCAACATTTTCTATACTCGGAATGATAATCGTTGTTTCATTGACTACTAATCACTAAATTAGACAAACATGGGTTTGAAGGACAAATAATAAAACTTTGTTTCATTTATGACTACACGTGTATTACCTACTAATATCAACGTATTCCATACTCGAATGTATTATTTGTATTTTATTGACAACTAAATCATTAAATGAGACAAACGATGATTGGACGGACCAATAATTGAACTTGGTTTCTTACAAATCTACATGCGTATCACCTCCTAATATCAACATTTTCTATACTCGGAGGGATAATCATTGTTTCATTGACTACTAATCACTAAATTAGACAAACAAGGGTTTGAAGGAAAAATAATAGAACCTGGTTTCATACATTACTACACGTGTATTACCTCCTAATATCAACGTTTTCCATACTCTAATGGATTATTTGTATTTTATTGACAACTAAATCATTAAATGAGACAAACGATGATTGGACGGACCAATAATTGAACTTGGTTTCTTACACAACTACATGCGTATTACCTCCTAATATCAACATTTTCTATACTCGGAGGGATAATCGTTGTTTCATTGACTACTAATCACTAATTTAGACAAACATGGGTTTGAAAGACAAATAATAGAATTTGGTTTCATACATTACTACACGTGTATTACCTCCTAATATCAACGTATTCCATACTCGAATGGATTATTTGTATTTTATTGACAACTAAATCATTAAACGAGACAAACGATGATTGGACGGACCAATAATTGAACTTGGTTTCTTACACAACTACATGCGTAATACCTCCTAATATCAACGCTTTCTATACTCGGAGGGATAATCGTTGTTTCATTGACTACTAATCACTAAATTAGACAAACATGGGTTTGAAGGACAAATAATAGAACTTGGTTTCCTACATTACTACACGTGTATTACCTCCTAATATCAACGTATTCCATACTCGAATGGATTATTTGTATTTTATTGACAACTAAATCATTAAATGAGACAAACGATGATTGGACGGACCAATAATTGAACTTGGTTTCTTACAAAACTACATGCGTATCACCTCCTAATATCAACATTTTCTATACTCGGAGGGATAATCGTTGTTTCATTGACTACTAATCACTAAATTAGACAAACATGGGTTTGAAGGACAAATAATAGAACTTTGTTTCATATATGACTACACGTGTATTACCTCCTAATATCAACGTATTCCATACTCGAATGGATTATTTGTATTTTATTGACAACTAAATCATTAAATGAGACAAACGATGATTGGACGGACCAATAATTGAACTTGGTTTCTTACAAATCTACATGCGTATCACCTCCTAATATCAACATTTTCTATACTCGGAGGGATAATCATTGTTTCATTGACTACTAATCACTAAATTAGACAAACAAGGGTTTGAAGAAAAAATAATAGAACCTGGTTTCATACATTACTACACGTGTATTACCTCCTAATATCAACGTATTCCATACTCGAATGGATTATTTGTATTTTATTGACAACTAAATCATTAAATGAGACAAACGATGATTGGACGGACCAATAATTGAACTTGGTTTCTTACACAACTACATGCGTATTACCTCCTAATATCAACATTTTCTATACTCGGAGGGATAATCGTTGTTTCATTGACTACTAATCACTAATTTAGACAAACATGGGTTTGAAAGACAAATAATAGATTTTGGTTTCATACATTACTACACGTGTATTACCTCCTAATTTCAACGTATTCCATACTCGAATGGATTATTTGTATTTTATTGACAACTAAATCATTAAACGAGACAAACGATGATTGGACGGACCAATAATTGAACTTGGTTTCTTACACAACTACATGCGTAATACCTCCTAATATCAACGCTTTCTATACTCGGAGGGATAATCGTTGTTTCATTGACTACTAATCACTAAATTAGACAAACATGGGTTTGAAGGACAAATAATAGCACTTGGTTCATACATTACTACACGTGTATTACCTCCTAATATCAATGTATTCCATACTCGAATGGATTATTTGTATTTTATTGACAACTAAATCATTAAATGAGACAAACGATGATTGGACGGACCAATAATTGAACTTGGTTTCTTACACAACTACATGCGTATTACCTCCTAATATCAACATTTTCTATACTCGGAGGGATAATAGTTGTTTCATTGACTACTAATCACTAAATTAGACAAACATGGGGGGTTTGAAGGACAAATAATAGCACTTGGTTTCATACATTACTACACGTGTATTACCTCCTAATATCAACGTATTCCATACTCGAATAGATTATTTGTATTTTATTGACAACTAAATCATTAAATGAGACAAACGATGATTGGACGGACCAATAATTGAACTTGGTTTCTTACAAAACTACATGCGTATCACCTCCTAATATCTACATTTTCTATACTCGGAATGATAATCGTTGTTTCATTGACTACTAATCACTAAATTAGACAAACATGGGGGGTTTGAAGGACAAATAATAGCACTTGGTTTCATACATTACTACACGTGTATTACCTCCTAATATCAACGTATTCCATACTCGAATGGATTATTTGTATTTTATTGACAACTAAATCATTAAATGCGACAAACGATGATTGGACGGACCAATAATTGAACTTGGTTTCTTACACAACTACATGCGTATTACCTCCTAATATCAACATTTTCTATACTCGGAGGGATAATCGTTGTTTCATTGACTACTAATCACTAAATTAGACAAACATGGGGGGGTTGATGGACAAATAATAGCACTTGGTTTCATACATTACTACACGTGTATTACCTCCTAATATCAACGTATTCCATACTCGAATGGATTATTTGTATTTTATTGACAACTAAATCATTAAATGAGACAAACGATGATTGGACGGACCAATAATTGAACTTGGTTTCTTACAAAACTACATGCGTATCACCTCCTAATATCAACATTTTCTATACTCGGAATGATAATCGTTGTTTCATTGACTACTAATCACTAAATTAGACAAACATGGGGGGTTTGAAGGACAAATAATAGCACTTGGTTTCATACATTACTACACGTGTATTACCTCCTAATATCAACGTATTTCATACTCGAATGGATTATTTGTATTTTATTGACAACTAAATCATTAAATGAGACAAACGATGATTGGACGGACCAATAATTGAACTTGGTTTCTTACAAAACCACATGCGTATCACCTCCTAATATCAACATTTTCTATACTCGGAGGGATAATCGTTGTTTCATTGACTACTAATCACTAAATTGGACAAACATGGGTTTGAAGGACAAATAATAGAACTTTGTTTCATACATTACTACTCGTGTATTACCTCCTAATATCAACGTATTCCATACTCGAATGGATTATTTGTATTTTATTGACAACTAAATCATTAAATGAGACAAACGATGATTGGACGGACCAATAATTGAACTTGGTTTATTACAAATCTACATGCGTATCACCTCCTAATATCAACATTTTCTATACTCGGAGGGATAATCATTGTTTCATTGACTACTAATCACTAAATTAGACAAACAAGGGTTTGAAGGAAAAATAATGGAACCTGGTTTAATACATTACTACACGTGTATTACCTCCTAATATCAACGTATTCCATACTCGAATGGATTATTTGTATTTTATTGACAACTAAATCATTAAATGAGACCAACGATGATTGGACGGACCAATAATTGAACTTGGTTTCTTACACAACTACATGCGTATTACCTCCTAATATCAACATTTTCTATACTCGGAGGGATAATCGTTGTTTCATTGACTACTAACCACTAAATTAGACAAACATGGGTTTGAAGGACAAATAATAGCACTTGGTTCATACATTACTACACGTGTATTACCTCCTAATATCAATGTATTCCATCCTCGAATGGATTATTTGTATTTTATTGACAACTAAATCATTAAATGAGACAAACGATGATTGGACGGACCAATAATTGAACTTGGTTTCTTACACAACTACATGCGTATTACCTCCTAATATCAACATTTTCTATACTCGGAGGGATAATAGTTGTTTCATTGACTACTAATCACTAAATTAGACAAACATGGGGGGTTTGAAGGACAAATAATAGCACTTGGTTTCATACATTACTACACGTGTATTACCTCCTAATATCAACGTATTCCATACTCGAATAGATTATTTGTATTTTATTGACAACTAAATCATTAAATGAGACAAACGATGATTGGACGGACCAATAATTGAACTTGGTTTCTTACAAAACTACATGCGTATCACCTCCTAATATCTACATTTTCTATACTCGGAATGATAATCGTTGTTTCATTGACTACTAATCACTAAATTAGACAAACAAGGGTTTGAAGGAAAAATAATGGAACCTGGTTTAATACATTACTACACGTGTATTACCTCCTAATATCAACGTATTCCATACTCGAATGGATTATTTGTATTTTATTGACAACTAAATCATTAAATGAGACCAACGATGATTGGACGGACCAATAATTGAACTTGGTTTCTTACACAACTACATGCGTATTACCTCCTAATATCAACATTTTCTATACTCGGAGGGATAATCGTTGTTTCATTGACTACTAACCACTAAATTAGACAAACATGGGTTTGAAGGACAAATAATAGCACTTGGTTCATACATTACTACACGTGTATTACCTCCTAATATCAATGTATTCCATCCTCGAATGGATTATTTGTATTTTATTGACAACTAAATCATTAAATGAGACAAACGATGATTGGACGGACCAATAATTGAACTTGGTTTCTTACACAACTACATGCGTATTACCTCCTAATATCAACATTTTCTATACTCGGAGGGATAATAGTTGTTTCATTGACTACTAATCACTAAATTAGACAAACATGGGGGGTTTGAAGGACAAATAATAGCACTTGGTTTCATACATTACTACACGTGTATTACCTCCTAATATCAACGTATTCCATACTCGAATAGATTATTTGTATTTTATTGACAACTAAATCATTAAATGAGACAAACGATGATTGGACGGACCAATAATTGAACTTGGTTTCTTACAAAACTACATGCGTATCACCTCCTAATATCTACATTTTCTATACTCGGAATGATAATCGTTGTTTCATTGACTACTAATCACTAAATTAGACAAACATGGGGGGTTTGAAGGACAAATAATAGCACTTGGTTTCATACATTACTACACGTGTATTACCTCCTAATATCAACGTATTCCATACTCGAATGGATTATTTGTATTTTATTGACAACTAAATCATTAAATGCGACAAACGATGATTGGACGGACCAATAATTGAACTTGGTTTCTTACACAACTACATGCGTATTACCTCCTAATATCAACATTTTCTATACTCGGAGGGATAATCGTTGTTTCATTGACTACTAATCACTAAATTAGACAAACATGGGGGGTTTGATGGACAAATAATAGCACTTGGTTTCATACATTACTACACGTGTATTACCTCCTAATATCAACGTATTCCATACTCGAATGGATTATTTGTATTTTATTGACAACTAAATCATTAAATGAGACAAACGATGATTGGACGGACCAATAATTGAACTTGGTTTCTTACAAAACTACATGCGTATCACCTCCTAATATCAACATTTTCTATACTCGGAATGATAATCGTTGTTTCATTGACTACTAATCACTAAATTAGACAAACATGGGGGGTTTGAAGGACAAATAATAGCACTTGGTTTCATACATTACTACAGGTGTATTACCTCCTAATATCAACGTATTTCATACTCGAATGGATTATTTGTATTTTATTGACAACTAAATCATTAAATGAGACAAACGATGATTGGACGGACCAATAATTGAACTTGGTTTCTTACAAAACCACATGCGTATCACCTCCTAATATCAACATTTTCTATACTCGGAGGGATAATCGTTGTTTCATTGACTACTAATCACTAAATTGGACAAACATGGGTTTGAAGGACAAATAATAGAACTTTGTTTCATACATTACTACTCGTGTATTACCTCCTAATATCAACGTATTCCATACTCGAATGGATTATTTGTATTTTATTGACAACTAAATCATTAAATGAGACAAACGATGATTGGACGGACCAATAATTGAACTTGGTTTCTTACACAACTACATGCGTATTACCTCCTAATATCAACATTTTCTATACTCGGAGGGATAATCGTTGTTTCATTGACTACTAATCACTAAATTAGACAAACATGGGGGGTTTGAAGGACAAATAATAGCACTTGGTTTCATACATTACTACACGTGTATTACCTCCTAATATCAACGTATTCCATACTCAAATGGATTATTTGTATTTTATTGACAACTAAATCATTAAATGAGACAAACGATGATTGGACGGACCAATAATTGAACTTGGTTTCTTACAGAACTACATGCGTATCACCTCCTAATATCAACATTTTCTATACTCGGAATGATAATCGTTGTTTCATTGACTACTAATCACTAAATTAGACAAACATGGGTTTGAAGGACAAATAATAAAACTTTGTTTCATTTATGACTACACGTGTATTACCTACTAATATCAACGTATTCCATACTCGAATGTATTATTTGTATTTTATTGACAACTAAATCATTAAATGAGACAAACGATGATTGGACGGACCAATAATTGAACTTGGTTTCTTACAAATCTACATGCGTATCACCTCCTAATATCAACATTTTCTATACTCGGAGGGATAATCATTGTTTCATTGACTACTAATCACTAAATTAGACAAACAAGGGTTTGAAGGAAAAATAATAGAACCTGGTTTCATACATTACTACACGTGTATTACCTCCTAATATCAACGTTTTCCATACTCTAATGGATTATTTGTATTTTATTGACAACTAAATCATTAAATGAGACAAACGATGATTGGACGGACCAATAATTGAACTTGGTTTCTTACACAACTACATGCGTATTACCTCCTAATATCAACATTTTCTATACTCGGAGGGATAATCGTTGTTTCATTGACTACTAATCACTAATTTAGACAAACATGGGTTTGAAAGACAAATAATAGAATTTGGTTTCATACATTACTACACGTGTATTACCTCCTAATATCAACGTATTCCATACTCGAATGGATTATTTGTATTTTATTGACAACTAAATCATTAAACGAGACAAACGATGATTGGACGGACCAATAATTGAACTTGGTTTCTTACACAACTACATGCGTAATACCTCCTAATATCAACGCTTTCTATACTCGGAGGGATAATCGTTGTTTCATTGACTACTAATCACTAAATTAGACAAACATGGGTTTGAAGGACAAATAATAGAACTTGGTTTCCTACATTACTACACGTGTATTACCTCCTAATATCAACGTATTCCATACTCGAATGGATTGTTTGTATTTTATTGACAACTAAATCATTAAATGAGACAAACGATGATTGGACGGACCAATAATTGAACTTGGTTTCTTACAAAACTACATGCGTATCACCTCCTAATATCAACATTTTCTATACTCGGAGGGATAATCGTTGTTTCATTGACTACTAATCACTAAATTAGACAAACATGGGTTTGAAGGACAAATAATAGAACTTTGTTTCATATATGACTACACGTGTATTACCTCCTAATATCAACGTATTCCATACTCGAATGGATTATTTGTATTTTATTGACAACTAAATCATTAAATGAGACAAACGATGATTGGACGGACCAATAATTGAACTTGGTTTCTTACAAATCTACATGCGTATCACCTCCTAATATCAACATTTTCTATACTCGGAGGGATAATCATTGTTTCATTGACTACTAATCACTAAATTAGACAAACAAGGGTTTGAAGAAAAAATAATAGAACCTGGTTTCATACATTACTACACGTGTATTACCTCCTAATATCAACGTATTCCATACTCGAATGGATTATTTGTATTTTATTGACAACTAAATCATTAAATGAGACAAACGATGATTGGACGGACCAATAATTGAACTTGGTTTCTTACACAACTACATGCGTATTACCTCCTAATATCAACATTTTCTATACTCGGAGGGATAATCGTTGTTTCATTGACTACTAATCACTAATTTAGACAAACATGGGTTTGAAAGACAAATAATAGATTTTGGTTTCATACATTACTACACGTGTATTACCTCCTAATTTCAACGTATTCCATACTCGAATGGATTATTTGTATTTTATTGACAACTAAATCATTAAACGAGACAAACGATGATTGGACGGACCAATAATTGAACTTGGTTTCTTACACAACTACATGCGTAATACCTCCTAATATCAACGCTTTCTATACTCGGAGGGATAATCGTTGTTTCATTGACTACTAATCACTAAATTAGACAAACATGGGTTTGAAGGACAAATAATAGCACTTGGTTCATACATTACTACACGTGTATTACCTCCTAATATCAATGTATTCCATACTCGAATGGATTATTTGTATTTTATTGACAACTAAATCATTAAATGAGACAAACGATGATTGGACGGACCAATAATTGAACTTGGTTTCTTACACAACTACATGCGTATTACCTCCTAATATCAACATTTTCTATACTCGGAGGGATAATAGTTGTTTCATTGACTACTAATCACTAAATTAGACAAACATGGGGGGTTTGAAGGACAAATAATAGCACTTGGTTTCATACATTACTACACGTGTATTACCTCCTAATATCAACGTATTCCATACTCGAATAGATTATTTGTATTTTATTGACAACTAAATCATTAAATGAGACAAACGATGATTGGACGGACCAATAATTGAACTTGGTTTCTTACAAAACTACATGCGTATCACCTCCTAATATCTACATTTTCTATACTCGGAATGATAATCGTTGTTTCATTGACTACTAATCACTAAATTAGACAAACATGGGGGGTTTGAAGGACAAATAATAGCACTTGGTTTCATACATTACTACACGTGTATTACCTCCTAATATCAACGTATTCCATACTCGAATGGATTATTTGTATTTTATTGACAACTAAATCATTAAATGCGACAAACGATGATTGGACGGACCAATAATTGAACTTGGTTTCTTACACAACTACATGCGTATTACCTCCTAATATCAACATTTTCTATACTCGGAGGGATAATCGTTGTTTCATTGACTACTAATCACTAAATTAGACAAACATGGGGGGGTTGATGGACAAATAATAGCACTTGGTTTCATACATTACTACACGTGTATTACCTCCTAATATCAACGTATTCCATACTCGAATGGATTATTTGTATTTTATTGACAACTAAATCATTAAATGAGACAAACGATGATTGGACGGACCAATAATTGAACTTGGTTTCTTACAGAACTACATGCGTATCACCTCCTAATATCAACATTTTCTATACTCGGAATGATAATCGTTGTTTCATTGACTACTAATCACTAAATTAGACAAACATGGGTTTGAAGGACAAATAATAAAACTTTGTTTCATTTATGACTACACGTGTATTACCTACTAATATCAACGTATTCCATACTCGAATGTATTATTTGTATTTTATTGACAACTAAATCATTAAATGAGACAAACGATGATTGGACGGACCAATAATTGAACTTGGTTTCTTACAAATCTACATGCGTATCACCTCCTAATATCAACATTTTCTATACTCGGAGGGATAATCATTGTTTCATTGACTACTAATCACTAAATTAGACAAACAAGGGTTTGAAGGAAAAATAATAGAACCTGGTTTCATACATTACTACACGTGTATTACCTCCTAATATCAACGTTTTCCATACTCTAATGGATTATTTGTATTTTATTGACAACTAAATCATTAAATGAGACAAACGATGATTGGACGGACCAATAATTGAACTTGGTTTCTTACACAACTACATGCGTATTACCTCCTAATATCAACATTTTCTATACTCGGAGGGATAATCGTTGTTTCATTGACTACTAATCACTAATTTAGACAAACATGGGTTTGAAAGACAAATAATAGAATTTGGTTTCATACATTACTACACGTGTATTACCTCCTAATATCAACGTATTCCATACTCGAATGGATTATTTGTATTTTATTGACAACTAAATCATTAAACGAGACAAACGATGATTGGACGGACCAATAATTGAACTTGGTTTCTTACACAACTACATGCGTAATACCTCCTAATATCAACGCTTTCTATACTCGGAGGGATAATCGTTGTTTCATTGACTACTAATCACTAAATTAGACAAACATGGGTTTGAAGGACAAATAATAGAACTTGGTTTCCTACATTACTACACGTGTATTACCTCCTAATATCAACGTATTCCATACTCGAATGGATTATTTGTATTTTATTGACAACTAAATCATTAAATGAGACAAACGATGATTGGACGGACCAATAATTGAACTTGGTTTCTTACAAAACTACATGCGTATCACCTCCTAATATCAACATTTTCTATACTCGGAGGGATAATCGTTGTTTCATTGACTACTAATCACTAAATTAGACAAACATGGGTTTGAAGGACAAATAATAGAACTTTGTTTCATATATGACTACACGTGTATTACCTCCTAATATCAACGTATTCCATACTCGAATGGATTATTTGTATTTTATTGACAACTAAATCATTAAATGAGACAAACGATGATTGGACGGACCAATAATTGAACTTGGTTTCTTACAAATCTACATGCGTATCACCTCCTAATATCAACATTTTCTATACTCGGAGGGATAATCATTGTTTCATTGACTACTAATCACTAAATTAGACAAACAAGGGTTTGAAGAAAAAATAATAGAACCTGGTTTCATACATTACTACACGTGTATTACCTCCTAATATCAACGTATTCCATACTCGAATGGATTATTTGTATTTTATTGACAACTAAATCATTAAATGAGACAAACGATGATTGGACGGACCAATAATTGAACTTGGTTTCTTACACAACTACATGCGTATTACCTCCTAATATCAACATTTTCTATACTCGGAGGGATAATCGTTGTTTCATTGACTACTAATCACTAATTTAGACAAACATGGGTTTGAAAGACAAATAATAGATTTTGGTTTCATACATTACTACACGTGTATTACCTCCTAATTTCAACGTATTCCATACTCGAATGGATTATTTGTATTTTATTGACAACTAAATCATTAAACGAGACAAACGATGATTGGACGGACCAATAATTGAACTTGGTTTCTTACACAACTACATGCGTAATACCTCCTAATATCAACGCTTTCTATACTCGGAGGGATAATCGTTGTTTCATTGACTACTAATCACTAAATTAGACAAACGTGGGTTTGAAGGACAAATAATAGAACTTGGTTTCCTACATTACTACACGTGTATTACCTCCTAATATCAACGTATTCCATACTCGAATGGATTATTTGTATTTTATTGACAACTAAATCATTAAATGAGACAAACGATGATTGGACGGACCAATAATTGAACTTGGTTTCTTACACAACTACATGCGTATTACCTCCTAATATCAACATTTTCTATACTCAAAGGGATAATAGTTGTTTCATTGACTACTAATCACTAAATTAGACAAACATGGGGGGTTTGAAGGACAAATAATAGCACTTGGTTTCATACATTACTACACGTGTATTACCTCCTAATATCAACGTATTCCATACTCGAATGGATTATTTGTATTTTATTGACAACTAAATCATTAAATGAGACAAACGATGATTGGACGGACCAATAATTGAACTTGGTTTCTTACAAAACTACATGCGTAATACCTCCTAATATCAACGCTTTCTATACTCGGAGGGATAATCGTTGTTTCATTGACTACTAATCACTAAATTAGACAAACATGGGTTTGAAGGACAAATAATAGAACTTGGTTTCCTACATTACTACACGTGTATTACCTCCTAATATCAACGTATTCCATACTCGAATGGATTATTTGTATTTTATTGACAACTAAATCATTAAATGAGACAAACGATGATTGGACGGACCAATAATTGAACTTGGTTTCTTACAAAACTACATGCGTATCACCTCCTAATATCAACATTTTCTATACTCGGAGGGATAATCGTTGTTTCATTGACTACTAATCACTAAATTAGACAAACATGGGTTTGAAGGACAAATAATAGAACTTTGTTTCATATATGACTACACGTGTATTACCTCCTAATATCAACGTATTCCATACTCGAATGGATTATTTTTATTTTATTGACAACTAAATCATTAAATGAGACAAACGATGATTGGACGGACCAATAATTGAACTTGGTTTCTTACAAATCTACATGCGTATCACCTCCTAATATCAACAATTTCTATACTCGGAGGGATAATCATTGTTTCATTGACTACTAATCACTAAATTAGACAAACAAGGGTTTGAAGAAAAAATAATAGAACCTGGTTTCATACATTACTACACGTGTATTACCTCCTAATATCAACGTATTCCATACTCGAATGGATTATTTGTATTTTATTGACAACTAAATCATTAAATGAGACAAACGATGATTGGACGGACCAATAATTGAACTTGGTTTCTTACACAACTACATGCGTATTACCTCCTAATATCAACATTTTCTATACTCGGAGGGATAATCGTTGTTTCATTGACTACTAATCACTAATTTAGACAAACATGGGTTTGAAAGACAAATAATAGATTTTGGTTTCATACATTACTACACGTGTATTACCTCCTAATTTCAACGTATTCCATACTCGAATGGATTATTTGTATTTTATTGACAACTAAATCATTAAACGAGACAAACGATGATTGGACGGACCAATAATTGAACTTGGTTTCTTACACAACTACATGCGTAATACCTCCTAATATCAACGCTTTCTATACTCGGAGGGATAATCGTTGTTTCATTGACTACTAATCACTAAATTAGACAAACGTGGGTTTGAAGGACAAATAATAGAACTTGGTTTCCTACATTACTACACGTGTATTACCTCCTAATATCAACGTATTCCATACTCGAATGGATTATTTGTATTTTATTGACAACTAAATCATTAAATGAGACAAACGATGATTGGACGGACCAATAATTGAACTTGGTTTCTTACACAACTACATGCGTATTACCTCCTAATATCAACATTTTATATACTCAAAGGGATAATAGTTGTTTCATTGACTACTAATCACTAAATTAGACAAACATGGGGGGTTTGAAGGACAAATAATAGCACTTGGTTTCATACATTACTACACGTGTATTACCTCCTAATATCAACGTATTCCATACTCGAATGGATTATTTGTATTTTATTGACAACTAAATCATTAAATGAGACAAACGATGATTGGACGGACCAATAATTGAACTTGGTTTCTTACAAAACTACATGCGTATCACCTCCTAATATCAACATTTTCTATACTCGGAATGATAATCGTTGTTTCATTGACTACTAATCACTAAATTAGACAAACATGGGGGGTTTGAAGGACAAATAATAGCACTTGGTTTCATACATTACTACATGTGTATTACCTCCTAATATCAACGTATTCCATACTCGAATGGATTATTTGTATTTTATTGACAACTAAATCATTAAATGAGACAAACGATGATTGGACGGACCAATAATTGAACTTGGTTTCTTACACAACTACATGCGTATTACCTCCTAATATCAACATTTTCTATACTCGGAGGGATAATCGTTGTTTCATTGACTACTAATCACTAAATTAGACAAACATGGGGGGTTTGAAGGACAAATAATAGCACTTGGTTTCATACATTACTACACGTGTATTACCTCCTAATATCAACGTATTCCATACTCGAATGGATTATTTGTATTTTATTGACAACTAAATCATTAAATGAGACAAACGATGATTGGACGGACCAATAATTGAACTTGGTTTCTTACAAAACTACATTCGTATCACCTCCTAATATCAACATTTTCTATACTCGGAATGATAATCGTTGTTTCATTGACTACTAATCACTAAATTAGACAAACATGGGGGGTTTGAAGGACAAATAATAGCACTTGGTTTCATACATTACTACACGTGTATTACCTCCTAATATCAACGTATTCCATACTCGAATGGATTATTTGTATTTTATTGACAACTAAATCATTAAATGAGACAAACGATGATTGGACGGACCAATAATTGAACTTGGTTTCTTACAAAACTACATGCGTATCACCTCCTAATATCAACATTTTCTATACTCGGAGGGATAATCATTGTTTCATTGACTACTAATCACTAAATTAGACAAACAAGGGTTTGAAGAAAAAATAATAGAACCTGGTTTCATACATTACTACACGTGTATTACCTCCTAATATCAACGTATTCCATACTCGAATGGATTATTTGTATTTTATTGACAACTAAATCATTAAATGAGACAAACGATGATTGGACGGACCAATAATTGAACTTGGTTTCTTACAAATCTACATGCGTATCACCTCCTAATATCAACATTTTCTATACTCGGAGGGATAATCATTGTTTCATTGACTACTAATCACTAAATTAGACAAACAAGGGTTTGAAGAAAAAATAATAGAACCTGGTTTCATACATTACTACACGTGTATTACCTCCTAATATCAACGTATTCCATACTCGAATGGATTATTTGTATTTTATTGACAACTAAATCATTAAATGAGACAAACGATGATTGGACGGACCAATAATTGAACTTGGTTTCTTACACAACTACATGCGTATTACCTCCTAATATCAACATTTTCTATACTCGGAGGGATAATCGTTGTTTCATTGACTACTAATCACTAATTTAGACAAACATGGGTTTGAAAGACAAATAATAGATTTTGGTTTCATACATTACTACACGTGTATTACCTCCTAATTTCAACGTATTCCATACTCGAATGGATTATTTGTATTTTATTGACAACTAAATCATTAAACGAGACAAACGATGATTGGACGGACCAATAATTGAACTTGGTTTCTTACACAACTACATGCGTAATACCTCCTAATATCAACGCTTTCTATACTCGGAGGGATAATCGTTGTTTCATTGACTACTAATCACTAAATTAGACAAACGTGGGTTTGAAGGACAAATAATAGAACTTGGTTTCCTACATTACTACACGTGTATTACCTCCTAATATCAACGTATTCCATACTCGAATGGATTATTTGTATTTTATTGACAACTAAATCATTAAATGAGACAAACGATGATTGGACGGACCAATAATTGAACTTGGTTTCTTACACAACTACATGCGTATTACCTCCTAATATCAACATTTTATATACTCAAAGGGATAATAGTTGTTTCATTGACTACTAATCACTAAATTAGACAAACATGGGGGGTTTGAAGGACAAATAATAGCACTTGGTTTCATACATTACTACACGTGTATTACCTCCTAATATCAACGTATTCCATACTCGAATGGATTATTTGTATTTTATTGACAACTAAATCATTAAATGAGACAAACGATGATTGGACGGACCAATAATTGAACTTGGTTTCTTACAAAACTACATGCGTATCACCTCCTAATATCAACATTTTCTATACTCGGAATGATAATCGTTGTTTCATTGACTACTAATCACTAAATTAGACAAACATGGGGGGTTTGAAGGACAAATAATAGCACTTGGTTTCATACATTACTACATGTGTATTACCTCCTAATATCAACGTATTCCATACTCGAATGGATTATTTGTATTTTATTGACAACTAAATCATTAAATGAGACAAACGATGATTGGACGGACCAATAATTGAACTTGGTTTCTTACACAACTACATGCGTATTACCTCCTAATATCAACATTTTCTATACTCGGAGGGATAATCGTTGTTTCATTGACTACTAATCACTAAATTAGACAAACATGGGGGGTTTGAATGACAAATAATAGCACTTGGTTTCATACATTACTACACGTGTATTACCTCCTAATATCAACGTATTCCATACTCGAATGGATTATTTGTATTTTATTGACAACTAAATCATTAAATGAGACAAACGATGATTGGACGGACCAATAATTGAACTTGGTTTCTTACAAAACTACATTCGTATCACCTCCTAATATCAACATTTTCTATACTCGGAATGATAATCGTTGTTTCATTGACTACTAATCACTAAATTAGACAAACATGGGGGGTTTGAAGGACAAATAATAGCACTTGGTTTCATACATTACTACACGTGTATTACCTCCTAATATCAACGTATTCCATACTCGAATGGATTATTTGTATTTTATTGACAACTAAATCATTAAATGAGACAAACGATGATTGGACGGACCAATAATTGAACTTGGTTTCTTACAAAAGTACATGCGTATCACCTCCTAATATCAACATTTTCTATACTCGGAATGATAATCGTTGTTTCATTGACTACTAATCACTAAATTAGACAAACATGGGGGGTTTGAAGGACAAATAATAGCACTTGGTTTCATACATTACTACATGTGTATTACCTCCTAATATCAACGTATTCCATACTCGAATGGATTATTTGTATTTTATTGACAACTAAATCATTAAATGAGACAAACGATGATTGGACGGACCAATAATTGAACTTGGTTTCTTACACAACTACATGCGTATTACCTCCTAATATCAACATTTTCTATACTCGGAGGGATAATCGTTGTTTCATTGACTACTAATCACTAAATTAGACAAACATGGGGGGTTTGAAGGACAAATAATAGCACTTGGTTTCATACATTACTACACGTGTATTACCTCCTAATATCAACGTATTCCATACTCGAATGGATTATTTGTATTTTATTGACAACTAAATCATTAAATGAGACAAACGATGATTGGACGGACCAATAATTGAACTTGGTTTCTTACAAAACTACATTCGTATCACCTCCTAATATCAACATTTTCTATACTCGGAATGATAATCGTTGTTTCATTGACTACTAATCACTAAATTAGACAAACATGGGGGGTTTGAAGGACAAATAATAGCACTTGGTTTCATACATTACTACACGTGTATTACCTCCTAATATCAACGTATTCCATACTCGAATGGATTATTTGTATTTTATTGACAACTAAATCATTAAATGAGACAAACGATGATTGGACGGACCAATAATTGAACTTGGTTTCTTACAAAACTACATGCGTATCACCTCCTAATATCAACATTTTCTATACTCGGAGGGATAATCATTGTTTCATTGACTACTAATCACTAAATTAGACAAACAAGGGTTTGAAGAAAAAATAATAGAACCTGGTTTCATACATTACTACACGTGTATTACCTCCTAATATCAACGTATTCCATACTCGAATGGATTATTTGTATTTTATTGACAACTAAATCATTAAATGAGACAAACGATGATTGGACGGACCAATAATTGAACTTGGTTTCTTACAAATCTACATGCGTATCACCTCCTAATATCAACATTTTCTATACTCGGAGGGATAATCATTGTTTCATTGACTACTAATCACTAAATTAGACAAACAAGGGTTTGAAGAAAAAATAATAGAACCTGGTTTCATACATTACTACACGTGTATTACCTCCTAATATCAACGTATTCCATACTCGAATGGATTATTTGTATTTTATTGACAACTAAATCATTAAATGAGACAAACGATGATTGGACGGACCAATAATTGAACTTGGTTTCTTACACAACTACATGCGTATTACCTCCTAATATCAACATTTTCTATACTCGGAGGGATAATCGTTGTTTCATTGACTACTAATCACTAATTTAGACAAACATGGGTTTGAAAGACAAATAATAGATTTTGGTTTCATACATTACTACACGTGTATTACCTCCTAATTTCAACGTATTCCATACTCGAATGGATTATTTGTATTTTATTGACAACTAAATCATTAAACGAGACAAACGATGATTGGACGGACCAATAATTGAACTTGGTTTCTTACACAACTACATGCGTAATACCTCCTAATATCAACGCTTTCTATACTCGGAGGGATAATCGTTGTTTCATTGACTACTAATCACTAAATTAGACAAACGTGGGTTTGAAGGACAAATAATAGAACTTGGTTTCCTACATTACTACACGTGTATTACCTCCTAATATCAACGTATTCCATACTCGAATGGATTATTTGTATTTTATTGACAACTAAATCATTAAATGAGACAAACGATGATTGGACGGACCAATAATTGAACTTGGTTTCTTACACAACTACATGCGTATTACCTCCTAATATCAACATTTTATATACTCAAAGGGATAATAGTTGTTTCATTGACTACTAATCACTAAATTAGACAAACATGGGGGGTTTGAAGGACAAATAATAGCACTTGGTTTCATACATTACTACACGTGTATTACCTCCTAATATCAACGTATTCCATACTCGAATGGATTATTTGTATTTTATTGACAACTAAATCATTAAATGAGACAAACGATGATTGGACGGACCAATAATTGAACTTGGTTTCTTACAAAACTACATGCGTATCACCTCCTAATATCAACATTTTCTATACTCGGAATGATAATCGTTGTTTCATTGACTACTAATCACTAAATTAGACAAACATGGGGGGTTTGAAGGACAAATAATAGCACTTGGTTTCATACATTACTACATGTGTATTACCTCCTAATATCAACGTATTCCATACTCGAATGGATTATTTGTATTTTATTGACAACTAAATCATTAAATGAGACAAACGATGATTGGACGGACCAATAATTGAACTTGGTTTCTTACACAACTACATGCGTATTACCTCCTAATATCAACATTTTCTATACTTGGAGGGATAATCGTTGTTTCATTGACTACTAATCACTAAATTAGACAAACATGGGGGGTTTGAAGGACAAATAATAGCACTTGGTTTCATACATTACTACACGTGTATTACCTCCTAATATCAACGTATTCCATACTCGAATGGATTATTTGTATTTTATTGACAACTAAATCATTAAATGAGACAAACGATGATTGGACGGACCAATAATTGAACTTGGTTTCTTACAAAACTACATTCGTATCACCTCCTAATATCAACATTTTCTATACTCGGAATGATAATCGTTGTTTCATTGACTACTAATCACTAAATTAGACAAACATGGGGGGTTTGAAGGACAAATAATAGCACTTGGTTTCATACATTACTACACGTGTATTACCTCCTAATATCAACGTATTCCATACTCGAATGGATTATTTGTATTTTATTGACAACTAAATCATTAAATGAGACAAACGATGATTGGACGGACCAATAATTGAACTTGGTTTCTTACAAAACTACATGCGTATCACCTCCTAATATCAACATTTTCTATACTCAGAGGGATAATCGTTGTTTCATTGACTACTAATCACTAAATTGGACAAACATGGGTTTGAAGGACAAATAATAGAACTTTGTTTCATACATTACTACTCGTGTATTACCTCCTAATATCAACGTATTCCATACTCGAATGGATTATTTGTATTTTATTGACAACTAAATCATTAAATGAGACAAACGATGATTGGACGGACCAATAATTGAACTTGGTTTATTACAAATCTACATGCGTATCACCTCCTAATATCAACATTTTCTATACTCGGAGGGATAATCATTGTTTCATTGACTACTAATCACTAAATTAGACAAACAAGGGTTTGAAGGAAAAATAATAGAACCTGGTTTAATACATTACTACACGTGTATTACCTCCTAATATCAACGTATTCCATACTCGAATGGATTATTTGTATTTTATTGACAACTAAATCATTAAATGAGACCAACGATGATTGGACGGACCAATAATTGAACTTGGTTTCTTACACAACTACATGCGTATCACCTCCTAATATCAACATTTTCTATACTCGGAGGGATAATCATTGTTTCATTGACTACTAATCACTAAATTAGACAAACAAGGGTTTGAAGGAAAAATAATAGAACCTGGTTTAATACATTACTACACGTGTATTACCTCCTAATATCAACGTATTCCATACTCGAATGGATTATTTGTATTTTATTGACAACTAAATCATTAAATGAGACCAACGATGATTGGACGGACCAATAATTGAACTTGGTTTCTTACACAACTACATGCGTATTACCTCCTAATATCAACATTTTCTATACTCGGAGGGATAATCGTTGTTTCATTGACTACTAACCACTAAATTAGACAAACATGGGTTTGAAGGACAAATAATAGCACTTGGTTCATACATTACTACACGTGTATTACCTCCTAATATCAATGTATTCCATCCTCGAATGGATTATTTGTATTTTATTGACAACTAAATCATTAAATGAGACAAACGATGATTGGACGGACCAATAATTGAACTTGGTTTCTTACACAACTACATGCGTATTACCTCCTAATATCAACATTTTCTATACTCGGAGGGATAATCGTTGTTTCATTGACTACTAATCACTAAATTAGACAAACATGGGGGGTTTGAAGGACAAATAATAGCACTTGGTTTCATACATTAATACACCTGTATTACCTCCTAATATCAACGTATTCCATACTCGAATGGATTATTTGTATTTTATTGACAACTAAATCATTAAATGAGACAAACGATGATTGGACGGACCAATAATTGAACTTGGTTTCTTACAAAACTACATGCGTATCACCTCCTAATATCAACATTTTCTATACTCGGAATGATAATCGTTGTTTCATTGACTACTAATCACTAAATTAGACAAACATGGGGGGTTTGAAGGACAAATAATAGCACTTGGTTTCATACATTACTACACGTGTATTACCTCCTAATATCAACGTATTCCATACTCGAATGGATTATTTGTATTTTATTGACAACTAAATCATTAAATGAGACAAACGATGATTGGACGGACCAATAATTGAACTTGGTTTCTTACAAAACTACATGTGTATCACCTCCTAATATCAACATTTTCTATACTCGGAGGGATAATCGTTGTTTCATTGACTACTAATCACTAAATTGGACAAACATGGGTTTGAAGAAAAAATAATAGAACCTGGTTTCATACATTACTACACGTGTATTACCTCCTAATATCAACGTATTCCATACTCGAATGGATTATTTGTATTTTATTGACAACTAAATCATTAAATGAGACAAACGATGATTGGACGGACCAATAATTGAACTTGGTTTCTTACACAACTACATGCGTATTACCTCCTAATATCAACATTTTCTATACTCGGAGGGATAATCGTTGTTTCATTGACTACTAATCACTAATTTAGACAAACATGGGTTTGAAAGACAAATAATAGATTTTGGTTTCATACATTACTACACGTGTATTACCTCCTAATTTCAACGTATTCCATACTCGAATGGATTGTTTGTATTTTATTGACAACTAAATCATTAAACGAGACAAACGATGATTGGACGGACCAATAATTGAACTTGGTTTCTTACACAACTACATGCGTAATACCTCCTAATATCAACGCTTTCTATACTCGGAGGGATAATCGTTGTTTCATTGACTACTAATCACTAAATTAGACAAACGTGGGTTTGAAGGACAAATAATAGAACTTGGTTTCCTACATTACTACACGTGTATTACCTCCTAATATCAACGTATTCCATACTCGAATGGATTATTTGTATTTTATTGACAACTAAATCATTAAATGAGACAAACGATGATTGGACGGACCAATAATTGAACTTGGTTTCTTACACAACTACATGCGTATTACCTCCTAATATCAACATTTTCTATACTCAAAGGGATAATAGTTGTTTCATTGACTACTAATCACTAAATTAGACAAACATGGGGGGTTTGAAGGACAAATAATAGCACTTGGTTTCATACATTACTACACGTGTATTACCTCCTAATATCAACGTATTCCATACTCGAATGGATTATTTGTATTTTATTGACAACTAAATCATTAAATGAGACAAACGATGATTGGACGGACCAATAATTGAACTTGGTTTCTTACAAAACTACATGCGTATCACCTCCTAATATCAACATTTTCTATACTCGGAATGATAATCGTTGTTTCATTGACTACTAATCACTAAATTAGACAAACATGGGGGGTTTGAAGGACAAATAATAGCACTTGGTTTCATACATTACTACATGTGTATTACCTCCTAATATCAACGTATTCCATACTCGAATGGATTATTTGTATTTTATTGACAACTAAATCATTAAATGAGACAAACGATGATTGGACGGACCAATAATTGAACTTGGTTTCTTACACAACTACATGCGTATTACCTCCTAATATCAACATTTTCTATACTCGGAGGGATAATCGTTGTTTCATTGACTACTAATCACTAAATTAGACAAACATGGGGGGTTTGAAGGACAAATAATAGCACTTGGTTTCATACATTACTACACGTGTATTACCTCCTAATATCAACGTATTCCATACTCGAATGGATTATTTGTATTTTATTGACAACTAAATCATTAAATGAGACAAACGATGATTGGACGGACCAATAATTGAACTTGGTTTCTTACAAAACTACATTCGTATCACCTCCTAATATCAACATTTTCTATACTCGGAATGATAATCGTTGTTTCATTGACTACTAATCACTAAATTAGACAAACATGGGGGGTTTGAAGGACAAATAATAGCACTTGGTTTCATACATTACTACACGTGTATTACCTCCTAATATCAACGTATTCCATACTCGAATGGATTATTTGTATTTTATTGACAACTAAATCATTAAATGAGACAAACGATGATTGGACGGACCAATAATTGAACTTGGTTTCTTACAAAACTACATGCGTATCACCTCCTAATATCAACATTTTCTATACTCAGAGGGATAATCGTTGTTTCATTGACTACTAATCACTAAATTGGACAAACATGGGTTTGAAGGACAAATAATAGAACTTTGTTTCATACATTACTACTCGTGTATTACCTCCTAATATCAACGTATTCCATACTCGAATGGATTATTTGTATTTTATTGACAACTAAATCATTAAATGAGACAAACGATGATTGGACGGACCAATAATTGAACTTGGTTTATTACAAATCTACATGCGTATCACCTCCTAATATCAACATTTTCTATACTCGGAGGGATAATCATTGTTTCATTGACTACTAATCACTAAATTAGACAAACAAGGGTTTGAAGGAAAAATAATAGAACCTGGTTTAATACATTACTACACGTGTATTACCTCCTAATATCAACGTATTCCATACTCGAATGGATTATTTGTATTTTATTGACAACTAAATCATTAAATGAGACCAACGATGATTGGACGGACCAATAATTGAACTTGGTTTCTTACACAACTACATGCGTATCACCTCCTAATATCAACATTTTCTATACTCGGAGGGATAATCATTGTTTCATTGACTACTAATCACTAAATTAGACAAACAAGGGTTTGAAGGAAAAATAATAGAACCTGGTTTAATACATTACTACACGTGTATTACCTCCTAATATCAACGTATTCCATACTCGAATGGATTATTTGTATTTTATTGACAACTAAATCATTAAATGAGACCAACGATGATTGGACGGACCAATAATTGAACTTGGTTTCTTACACAACTACATGCGTATTACCTCCTAATATCAACATTTTCTATACTCGGAGGGATAATCGTTGTTTCATTGACTACTAACCACTAAATTAGACAAACATGGGTTTGAAGGACAAATAATAGCACTTGGTTCATACATTACTACACGTGTATTACCTCCTAATATCAATGTATTCCATACTCGAATGGATTATTTGTATTTTATTGACAACTAAATCATTAAATGAGACAAACGATGATTGGACGGACCAATAATTGAACTTGGTTTCTTATACAACTACATGCGTATTACCTCCTAATATCAACATTTTCTATACTCGGAGGGATAATCGTTGTTTCATTGACTACTAATCACTAAATTAGACAAACATGGGGGGTTTGAAGGACAAATAATAGCACTTGGTTTCATACATTACTACACGTGTATTACCTCCTAATATCAACGTATTCCATACTCGAATGGATTATTTGTATTTTATTGACAACTAAATCATTAAATGAGACAAACGATGATTGGACGGACCAATAATTGAACTTGGTTTCTTACAAAACTACATGCGTATCACCTCCTAATATCAACATTTTCTATACTCAGAGGGATAATCGTTGTTTCATTGACTACTAATCACTAAATTGGACAAACATGGGTTTGAAGGACAAATAATAGAACTTTGTTTCATACATTACTACTCGTGTATTACCTCCTAATATCAACGTATTCCATACTCGAATGGATTATTTGTATTTTATTGACAACTAAATCATTAAATGAGACAAACGATGATTGGACGGACCAATAATTGAACTTGGTTTATTACAAATCTACATGCGTATCACCTCCTAATATCAACATTTTCTATACTCGGAGGGATAATCATTGTTTCATTGACTACTAATCACTAAATTAGACAAACAAGGGTTTGAAGGAAAAATAATAGAACCTGGTTTAATACATTACTACACGTGTATTACCTCCTAATATCAACGTATTCCATACTCGAATGGATTATTTGTATTTTATTGACAACTAAATCATTAAATGAGACCAACGATGATTGGACGGACCAATAATTGAACTTGGTTTCTTACACAACTACATGCGTATCACCTCCTAATATCAACATTTTCTATACTCGGAGGGATAATCATTGTTTCATTGACTACTAATCACTAAATTAGACAAACAAGGGTTTGAAGGAAAAATAATAGAACCTGGTTTAATACATTACTACACGTGTATTACCTCCTAATATCAACGTATTCCATACTCGAATGGATTATTTG
This sequence comes from Capsicum rhomboideum, assembly GCA_031232105.1. NCBI lineage: Eukaryota > Viridiplantae > Streptophyta > Magnoliopsida > Solanales > Solanaceae > Capsicum > Capsicum rhomboideum. Next base: position 82,859,432 of record CP124713.1, on the reverse strand, counting down.
TATTTTATTGACAACTAAATCATTAAATGAGACCAACGATGATTGGACGGACCAATAATTGAACTTGGTTTCTTACACAACTACATGCGTATTACCTCCTAATATCAACATTTTCTATACTCGGAGGGATAATCGTTGTTTCATTGACTACTAACCACTAAATTAGACAAACATGGGTTTGAAGGACAAATAATAGCACTTGGTTCATACATTACTACACGTGTATTACCTCCTAATATCAATGTATTCCATACTCGAATGGATTATTTGTATTTTATTGACAACTAAATCATTAAATGAGACAAACGATGATTGGACGGACCAATAATTGAACTTGGTTTCTTATACAACTACATGCGTATTACCTCCTAATATCAACATTTTCTATACTCGGAGGGATAATCGTTGTTTCATTGACTACTAATCACTAAATTAGACAAACATGGGGGGTTTGAAGGACAAATAATAGCACTTGGTTTCATACATTACTACACGTGTATTACCTCCTAATATCAACGTATTCCATACTCGAATGGATTATTTGTATTTTATTGACAACTAAATCATTAAATGAGACAAACGATGATTGGACGGACCAATAATTGAACTTGGTTTCTTACAAAACTACATGCGTATCACCTCCTAATATCAACATTTTCTATACTCAGAGGGATAATCGTTGTTTCATTGACTACTAATCACTAAATTGGACAAACATGGGTTTGAAGGACAAATAATAGAACTTTGTTTCATACATTACTACTCGTGTATTACCTCCTAATATCAACGTATTCCATACTCGAATGGATTATTTGTATTTTATTGACAACTAAATCATTAAATGAGACAAACGATGATTGGACGGACCAATAATTGAACTTGGTTTATTACAAATCTACATGCGTATCACCTCCTAATATCAACATTTTCTATACTCGGAGGGATAATCATTGTTTCATTGACTACTAATCACTAAATTAGACAAACAAGGGTTTGAAGGAAAAATAATAGAACCTGGTTTAATACATTACTACACGTGTATTACCTCCTAATATCAACGTATTCCATACTCGAATGGATTATTTGTATTTTATTGACAACTAAATCATTAAATGAGACCAACGATGATTGGACGGACCAATAATTGAACTTGGTTTCTTACACAACTACATGCGTATCACCTCCTAATATCAACATTTTCTATACTCGGAGGGATAATCATTGTTTCATTGACTACTAATCACTAAATTAGACAAACAAGGGTTTGAAGGAAAAATAATAGAACCTGGTTTAATACATTACTACACGTGTATTACCTCCTAATATCAACGTATTCCATACTCGAATGGATTATTTGTATTTTATTGACAACTAAATCATTAAATGAGACCAACGATGATTGGACGGACCAATAATTGAACTTGGTTTCTTACACAACTACATGCGTATTACCTCCTAATATCAACATTTTCTATACTCGGAGGGATAATCGTTGTTTCATTGACTACTAACCACTAAATTAGACAAACATGGGTTTGAAGGACAAATAATAGCACTTGGTTCATACATTACTACACGTGTATTACCTCCTAATATCAATGTATTCCATACTCGAATGGATTATTTGTATTTTATTGACAACTAAATCATTAAATGAGACAAACGATGATTGGACGGACCAATAATTGAACTTGGTTTCTTATACAACTACATGCGTATTACCTCCTAATATCAACATTTTCTATACTCGGAGGGATAATCGTTGTTTCATTGACTACTAATCACTAAATTAGACAAACATGGGGTGTTTGAAGGACAAATAATAGCACTTGGTTTCATACATTACTACACGTGTATTACCTCCTAATATCAACGTATTCCATACTCGAATGGATTATTTGTATTTTATTTACAACTAAATCATTAAATGAGACAAACGATGATTGGACGGACCAATAATTGAACTTGGTTTCTTACAAAACTACATGCGTATCACCTCCTAATATCAACATTTTCTATACTCGGAATGATAATCGTTGTTTCATTGACTACTAATCACTAAATTAGACAAACATGGGGGGTTTGAAGGACAAATAATAGCACTTGGTTTCATACATTACTACACGTGTATTACCTCCTAATATCAACGTATTCCATACTCGAATGGATTATTTGTATTTAATTGACAACTAAATCATTAAATGAGACAAACGATGATTGGACGGACCAATAATTGAACTTGGTTTCTTACAAAACTACATGTGTATCACCTCCTAATATCAACATTTTCTATACTCGAAGGGATAATCGTTGTTTCATTGACTACTAATCACTAAATTGGACAAACATGGGTTTGAAGGACAATTAATAGAACTTTGTTTCATACATTACTACTCGTGTATTACCTCCTAATATCAACGTATTCCATACTCGAATGGATTATTTGTATTTTATTGACAACTAAATCATTAAATGAGACAAACGATGATTGGACGGACCAATAATTGAACTTGGTTTATTACAAATCTACATGCGTATCACCTCCTAATATCAACATTTTCTATACTCGGAGGGATAATCATTGTTTCATTGACTACTAATCACTAAATTAGACAAACAAGGGTTTGAAGGAAAAATAATAGAACCTGGTTTCATACATTACTACACGTGTATTACCTCCTAATATCAACGTATTCCATACTCGAATGGATTATTTTTATTTTATTGACAACTAAATCATTAAATGAGACCAACGATGATTGGACGGACCAATAATTGAACTTGGTTTCTTACACAACTACATGCGTATTACCTCCTAATATCAACATTTTCTATACTCGGAGGGATAATCGTTGTTTCATTGACTACTAACCACTAAATTAGACAAACATGGGTTTGAAGGACAAATAATAGCACTTGGTTCATACATTACTACACGTGTATTACCTCCTAATATCAATGTATTCCATCCTCGAATGGATTATTTGTATTTTATTGACAACTAAATCATTAAATGAGACCAACGATTATTGGACGGACCAATAATTGAACTTGGTTTCTTACACAACTACATGCGTATTACCTCCTAATATCAACATTTTCTATACTCGGAGGGATAATCGTTGTTTCATTGACTACTAACCACTAAATTAGACAAACATGGGTTTGAAGGACAAATAATAGCACTTGGTTCATACATTACTACACGTGTATTACCTCCTAATATCAATGTATTCCATCCTCGAATGGATTATTTGTATTTTATTGACAACTAAATCATTAAATGAGACAAACGATGATTGGACGGACCAATAATTGAACTTGGTTTCTTACACAACTACATGCGTATTACCTCCTAATATCAACATTTTCTATACTCGGAGGGATAATCGTTGTTTCATTGACTACTAATCACTAAATTAGACAAACATGGGGGGTTTGAAGGACAAATAATAGCACTTGGTTTCATACATTACTACACGTGTATTACCTCCTAATATCAACGTATTCCATACTCGAATGGATTATTTGTATTTTATTGACAACTAAATCATTAAATGAGACAAACGATGATTGGACGGACCAATAATTGAACTTGGTTTCTTACAAAACTACATGCGTATCACCTCCTAATATCAACATTTTCTATACTCGGAATGATAATCGTTGTTTCATTGACTACTAATCACTAAATTAGACAAACATGGGGGGTTTGAAGGACAAATAATAGCACTTGGTTTCATACATTACTACACGTGTATTACCTTCTAATATCAACGTATTCCATACTCGAATGGATTATTTGTATTTTATTGACAACTAAATCATTAAATGAGACAAACGATGATTGGACGGACCAATAATTGAACTTGGTTTCTTACAAAACTACATGTGTATCACCTCCTAATATCAACATTTTCTATACTCGGAGGGATAATCGTTGTTTCATTGACTACTAATCACTAAATTGGACAAACATGGGTTTGAAGGACAAATAATAGAACTTTGTTTCATACATTACTACTCGTGTATTACCTCCTAATATCAACGTATTCCATACTCGAATGGATTATTTGTATTTTATTGACAACTAAATCATTAAATGAGACAAACGATGATTGGACGGACCAATAATTGAACTTGGTTTATTACAAATCTACATGCGTATCACCTCCTAATATCAACATTTTCTATACTCGGAGGGATAATCATTGTTTCATTGACTACTAATCACTAAATTAGACAAACAAGGGTTTGAAGGAAAAATAATAGAACCTGGTTTAATACATTACTACACGTGTATTACCTCCTAATATCAACGTATTCCATACTCGAATGGATTATTTTTATTTTATTGACAACTAAATCATTAAATGAGACCAACGATGATTGGACGGACCAATAATTGAACTTGGTTTCTTACACAACTACATGCGTATTACCTCCTAATATCAACATTTTCTATACTCGGAGGGATAATCGTTGTTTCATTGACTACTAACCACTAAATTAGACAAACATGGGTTTGAAGGACAAATAATAGCACTTGGTTCATACATTACTACACGTGTATTACCTCCTAATATCAATGTATTCCATCCTCGAATGGATTATTTGTATTTTATTGACAACTAAATCATTAAATGAGACAAACGATGATTGGACGGACCAATAATTGAACTTGGTTTCTTACACAACTACATGCGTATTACCTCCTAATATCAACATTTTCTATACTCGGAGGGATAATCGTTGTTTCATTGACTACTAATCACTAAATTAGACAAACATGGGGTGTTTGAAGGACAAATAATAGCACTTGGTTTCATACATTACTACACGTGTATTACCTCCTAATATCAACGTATTCCATACTCGAATGGATTATTTGTATTTTATTGACAACTAAATCATTAAATGAGACAAACGATGATTGGACGGACCAATAATTGAACTTGGTTTCTTACAAAACTACATGCGTATCACCTCCTAATATCAACATTTTCTATACTCGGAATGATAATCGTTGTTTCATTGACTACTAATCACTAAATTAGACAAACATGAGGGGTTTGAAGGACAAATAATAGCACTTGGTTTCATACATTACTACACGTGTATTACCTCCTAATATCAACGTATTCCATACTCGAATGGATTATTTGTATTTTATTGACAACTAAATCATTAAATGAGACAAACGATGATTGGACGGACCAATAATTGAACTTGGTTTCTTACACAACTACATGCGTATTACCTCCTAATATCAACATTTTCTATACTCGGAGGGATAATCGTTGTTTCATTGACTACTAATCACTAAATTAGACAAACATGGGGGGTTTGATGGACAAATAATAGCACTTGGTTTCATACATTACTACACGTGTATTACCTCCTAATATCAACGTATTCCATACTCGAATGGATTATTTGTATTTTATTGACAACTAAATCATTAAATGAGACCAACGATGATTGGACGGACCAATAATTGAACTTGGTTTCTTACACAACTACATGCGTATTACCTCCTAATATCAACATTTTCTATACTCGGAGGGATAATCGTTGTTTCATTGACTACTAACCACTAAATTAGACAAACATGGGTTTGAAGGACAAATAATAGCACTTGGTTCATACATTACTACACGTGTATTACCTCCTAATATCAATGTATTCCATGCTCGAATGGATTATTTGTATTTTATTGACAACTAAATCATTAAATGAGACAAACGATGATTGGACGGACCAATAATTGAACTTGGTTTCTTACACAACTACATGCGTATTACCTCCTAATATCAACATTTTCTATACTCGGAGGGATAATCGTTGTTTCATTGACTACTAATCACTAAATTAGACAAACATGGGGGGTTTGAAGGACAAATAATAGCACTTGGTTTCATACATTACTACACGTGTATTACCTCCTAATATCAACGTATTCCATACTCGAATGGATTATTTGTATTTTATTGACAACTAAATCATTAAATGAGACAAACGATGATTGGATGGACTAATAATTGAACTTGGTTTCTTACAAATCTACATGCGTATCACCTCCTAATATCAACATTTTCTATACTCGGAGGGATAATCGTTGTTTCATTGACTACTAACCACTAAATTAGACAAACATGGGTTTGAAGGACAAATAATAGCACTTGGTTCATACATTACTACACGTGTATTACCTCCTAATATCAATGTATTCCATCCTCGAATGGATTATTTGTATTTTATTGACAACTAAATCATTAAATGAGACCAACGATGATTGGACGGACCAATAATTGAACTTGGTTTCTTACACAACTACATGCGTATTACCTCCTAATATCAACATTTTCTATACTCGGAGGGATAATCGTTGTTTCATTGACTACTAACCACTAAATTAGACAAACATGGGTTTGAAGGACAAATAATAGCACTTGGTTCATACATTACTACACGTGTATTACCTCCTAATATCAATGTATTCCATCCTCGAATGGATTATTTGTATTTTATTGACAACTAAATCATTAAATGAGACAAACGATGATTGGACGGACCAATAATTGAACTTGGTTTCTTACACAACTACATGCGTATTACCTCCTAATATCAACATTTTCTATACTCGGAGGGATAATCGTTGTTTCATTGACTACTAATCACTAAATTAGACAAACATGGGGGGTTTGAAGGACAAATAATAGCACTTGGTTTCATACATTACTACACGTGTATTACCTCCTAATATCAACGTATTCCATACTCGAATGGATTATTTGTATTTTATTGACAACTAAATCATTAAATGAGACAAACGATGATTGGACGGACCAATAATTGAACTTGGTTTCTTACAAAACTACATGCGTATCACCTCCTAATATCAACATTTTCTATACTCGGAATGATAATCGTTGTTTCATTGACTACTAATCACTAAATTAGACAAACATGGGGGGTTTGAAGGACAAATAATAGCACTTGGTTTCATACATTACTACACGTGTATTACCTCCTAATATCAACGTATTCCATACTCGAATGGATTATTTGTATTTTATTGACAACTAAATCATTAAATGAGACAAACGATGATTGGACGGACCAATAATTGAACTTGGTTTCTTACAAATCTACATGCGTATCACCTCCTAATATCAACATTTTCTATACTCGGAGGGATAATCATTGTTTCATTGACTACTAATCACTAAATTAGACAAACAAGGGTTTGAAGGAAAAATAATAGAACCTGGTTTAATACATTACTACACGTGTATTACCTCCTAATATCAACGTAATCCATACTCGAATGGATTATTTTTATTTTATTGACAACTAAATCATTAAATGAGACCAACGATGATTGGACGGACCAATAATTGAACTTGGTTTCTTACACAACTACATGCGTATTACCTCCTAATATCAACATTTTCTATACTCGGAGGGATAATCGTTGTTTCATTGACTACTAACCACTAAATTAGACAAACATGGGTTTGAAGGACAAATAATAGCACTTGGTTCATACATTACTACACGTGTATTACCTCCTAATATCAATGTATTCCATCCTCGAATGGATTATTTGTATTTTATTGACAACTAAATCATTAAATGAGACAAACGATGATTGGACGGACCAATAATTGAACTTGGTTTCTTACACAACTACATGCGTATTACCTCCTAATATCAACATTTTCTATACTCGGAGGGATAATCGTTGTTTCATTGACTACTAATCACTAAATTAGACAAACATGGGGTGTTTGAAGGACAAATAATAGCACTTGGTTTCATACATTACTACACGTGTATTACCTCCTAATATCAACGTATTCCATACTCGAATGGATTATTTGTATTTTATTGACAACTAAATCATTAAATGAGACAAACGATGATTGGACGGACCAATAATTGAACTTGGTTTCTTACAAAACTACATGCGTATCACCTCCTAATATCAACATTTTCTATACTCGGAATGATAATCGTTGTTTCATTGACTACTAATCACTAAATTAGACAAACATGAGGGGTTTGAAGGACAAATAATAGCACTTGGTTTCATACATTACTACACGTGTATTACCTCCTAATATCAACGTATTCCATACTCGAATGGATTATTTGTATTTTATTGACAACTAAATCATTAAATGAGACAAACGATGATTGGACGGACCAATAATTGAACTTGGTTTATTACAAATCTACATGCGTATCACCTCCTAATATCAACATTTTCTATACTCGGAGGGATAATCATTGTTTCATTGACTACTAATCACTAAATTAGACAAACAAGGGTTTGAAGGAAAAATAATAGAACCTTGTTTAATACATTACTACACGTGTATTACCTCCTAATATCAACGTATTCCATACTCGAATGGATTATTTTTATTTTATTGACAACTAAATCATTAAATGAGACCAACGATGATTGGACGGACCAATAATTGAACTTGGTTTCTTACACAACTACATGCGTATTACCTCCTAATATCAACATTTTCTATACTCGGAGGGATAATCGTTGTTTCATTGACTACTAACCACTAAATTAGACAAACATGGGTTTGAAGGACAAATAATAGCACTTGGTTCATACATTACTACACGTGTATTACCTCCTAATATCAATGTATTCCATCCTCGAATGGATTATTTGTATTTTATTGACAACTAAATCATTAAATGAGACAAACGATGATTGGACGGACCAATAATTGAACTTGGTTTCTTACACAACTACATGCGTATTACCTCCTAATATCAACATTTTCTATACTCGGAGGGATAATCGTTGTTTCATTGACTACTAATCACTAAATTAGACAAACATGGGGTGTTTGAAGGACAAATAATAGCACTTGGTTTCATACATTACTACACGTGTATTACCTCCTAATATCAACGTATTCCATACTCGAATGGATTATTTGTATTTTATTGACAACTAAATCATTAAATGAGACAAACGATGATTGGACGGACCAATAATTGAACTTGGTTTCTTACAAAACTACATGCGTATCACCTCCTAATATCAACATTTTCTATACTCGGAATGATAATCGTTGTTTCATTGACTACTAATCACTAAATTAGACAAACATGAGGGGTTTGAAGGACAAATAATAGCACTTGGTTTCATACATTACTACACGTGTATTACCTCCTAATATCAACGTATTCCATACTCGAATGGATTATTTGTATTTTATTGACAACTAAATCATTAAATGAGACAAACGATGATTGGACGGACCAATAATTGAACTTGGTTTCTTACACAACTACATGCGTATTACCTCCTAATATCAACATTTTCTATACTCGGAGGGATAATCGTTGTTTCATTGACTACTAATCACTAAATTAGACAAACATGGGGGGTTTGATGGACAAATAATAGCACTTGGTTTCATACATTACTACACGTGTATTACCTCCTAATATCAACGTATTCCATACTCGAATGGATTATTTGTATTTTATTGACAACTAAATCATTAAATGAGACCAACGATGATTGGACGGACCAATAATTGAACTTGGTTTCTTACACAACTACATGCGTATTACCTCCTAATATCAACATTTTCTATACTCGGAGGGATAATCGTTGTTTCATTGACTACTAACCACTAAATTAGACAAACATGGGTTTGAAGGACAAATAATAGCACTTGGTTCATACATTACTACACGTGTATTACCTCCTAATATCAATGTATTCCATGCTCGAATGGATTATTTGTATTTTATTGACAACTAAATCATTAAATGAGACAAACGATGATTGGACGGACCAATAATTGAACTTGGTTTCTTACACAACTACATGCGTATTACCTCCTAATATCAACATTTTCTATACTCGGAGGGATAATCGTTGTTTCATTGACTACTAATCACTAAATTAGACAAACATGGGGGGTTTGAAGGACAAATAATAGCACTTGGTTTCATACATTACTACACGTGTATTACCTCCTAATATCAACGTATTCCATACTCGAATGGATTATTTGTATTTTATTGACAACTAAATCATTAAATGAGACAAACGATGATTGGATGGACTAATAATTGAACTTGGTTTCTTACAAATCTACATGCGTATCACCTCCTAATATCAACATTTTCTATACTCGGAGGGATAATCGTTGTTTCATTGACTACTAACCACTAAATTAGACAAACATGGGTTTGAAGGACAAATAATAGCACTTGGTTCATACATTACTACACGTGTATTACCTCCTAATATCAATGTATTCCATCCTCGAATGGATTATTTGTATTTTATTGACAACTAAATCATTAAATGAGACCAACGATGATTGGACGGACCAATAATTGAACTTGGTTTCTTACACAACTACATGCGTATTACCTCCTAATATCAACATTTTCTATACTCGGAGGGATAATCGTTGTTTCATTGACTACTAACCACTAAATTAGACAAACATGGGTTTGAAGGACAAATAATAGCACTTGGTTCATACATTACTACACGTGTATTACCTCCTAATATCAATGTATTCCATCCTCGAATGGATTATTTGTATTTTATTGACAACTAAATCATTAAATGAGACAAACGATGATTGGACGGACCAATAATTGAACTTGGTTTCTTACACAACTACATGCGTATTACCTCCTAATATCAACATTTTCTATACTCGGAGGGATAATCGTTGTTTCATTGACTACTAATCACTAAATTAGACAAACATGGGGGGTTTGAAGGACAAATAATAGCACTTGGTTTCATACATTACTACACGTGTATTACCTCCTAATATCAACGTATTCCATACTCGAATGGATTATTTGTATTTTATTGACAACTAAATCATTAAATGAGACAAACGATGATTGGACGGACCAATAATTGAACTTGGTTTCTTACAAAACTACATGCGTATCACCTCCTAATATCAACATTTTCTATACTCGGAATGATAATCGTTGTTTCATTGACTACTAATCACTAAATTAGACAAACATGGGGGGTTTGAAGGACAAATAATAGCACTTGGTTTCATACATTACTACACGTGTATTACCTCCTAATATCAACGTATTCCATACTCGAATGGATTATTTGTATTTTATTGACAACTAAATCATTAAATGAGACAAACGATGATTGGACGGACCAATAATTGAACTTGGTTTCTTACAAAACTACATGTGTATCACCTCCTAATATCAACATTTTCTATACTCGGAGGGATAATCGTTGTTTCATTGACTACTAATCACTAAATTGGACAAACATGGGTTTGAAGGACAAATAATAGAACTTTGTTTCATACATTACTACTCGTGTATTACCTCCTAATATCAACGTATTCCATACTCGAATGGATTATTTGTATTTTATTGACAACTAAATCATTAAATGAGACAAACGATGATTGGACGGACCAATAATTGAACTTGGTTTATTACAAATCTACATGCGTATCACCTCCTAATATCAACATTTTCTATACTCGGAGGGATAATCATTGTTTCATTGACTACTAATCACTAAATTAGACAAACAAGGGTTTGAAGGAAAAATAATAGAACCTGGTTTAATACATTACTACACGTGTATTACCTCCTAATATCAACGTATTCCATACTCGAATGGATTATTTTTATTTTATTGACAACTAAATCATTAAATGAGACCAACGATGATTGGACGGACCAATAATTGAACTTGGTTTCTTACACAACTACATGCGTATTACCTCCTAATATCAACATTTTCTATACTCGGAGGGATAATCGTTGTTTCATTGACTACTAACCACTAAATTAGACAAACATGGGTTTGAAGGACAAATAATAGCACTTGGTTCATACATTACTACACGTGTATTAACTCCTAATATCAATGTATTCCATCCTCGAATGGATTATTTGTATTTTATTGACAACTAAATCATTAAATGAGACAAACGATGATTGGACGGACCAATAATTGAACTTGGTTTCTTACACAACTACATGCGTATTACCTCCTAATATCAACATTTTCTATACTCGGAGGGATAATCGTTGTTTCATTGACTACTAATCACTAAATTAGACAAACATGGGGTGTTTGAAGGACAAATAATAGCACTTGGTTTCATACATTACTACACGTGTATTACCTCCTAATATCAACGTATTCCATACTCGAATGGATTATTTGTATTTTATTGACAACTAAATCATTAAATGAGACAAACGATGATTGGACGGACCAATAATTGAACTTGGTTTCTTACAAAACTACATGCGTATCACCTCCTAATATCAACATTTTCTATACTCGGAATGATAATCGTTGTTTCATTGACTACTAATCACTAAATTAGACAAACATGAGGGGTTTGAAGGACAAATAATAGCACTTGGTTTCATACATTACTACACGTGTATTACCTCCTAATATCAACGTATTCCATACTCGAATGGATTATTTGTATTTTATTGACAACTAAATCATTAAATGAGACAAACGATGATTGGACGGACCAATAATTGAACTTGGTTTCTTACACAACTACATGCGTATTACCTCCTAATATCAACATTTTCTATACTCGGAGGGATAATCGTTGTTTCATTGACTACTAATCACTAAATTAGACAAACATGGGGGGTTTGATGGACAAATAATAGCACTTGGTTTCATACATTACTACACGTGTATTACCTCCTAATATCAACGTATTCCATACTCGAATGGATTATTTGTATTTTATTGACAACTAAATCATTAAATGAGACCAACGATGATTGGACGGACCAATAATTGAACTTGGTTTATTACAAATCTACATGCGTATCACCTCCTAATATCAACATTTTCTATACTCGGAGGGATAATCATTGTTTCATTGACTACTAATCACTAAATTAGACAAACAAGGGTTTGAAGGAAAAATAATAGAACCTGGTTTAATACATTACTACACGTGTATTACCTCCTAATATCAACGTATTCCATACTCGAATGGATTATTTTTATTTTATTGACAACTAAATCATTAAATGAGACCAACGATGATTGGACGGACCAATAATTGAACTTGGTTTCTTACACAACTACATGCGTATTACCTCCTAATATCAACATTTTCTATACTCGGAGGGATAATCGTTGTTTCATTGACTACTAACCACTAAATTAGACAAACATGGGTTTGAAGGACAAATAATAGCACTTGGTTCATACATTACTACACGTGTATTACCTCCTAATATCAATGTATTCCATCCTCGAATGGATTATTTGTATTTTATTGACAACTAAATCATTAAATGAGACAAACGATGATTGGACGGACCAATAATTGAACTTGGTTTCTTACACAACTACATGCGTATTACCTCCTAATATCAACATTTTCTATACTCGGAGGGATAATCGTTGTTTCATTGACTACTAATCACTAAATTAGACAAACATGGGGTGTTTGAAGGACAAATAATAGCACTTGGTTTCATACATTACTACACGTGTATTACCTCCTAATATCAACGTATTCCATACTCGAATGGATTATTTGTATTTTATTGACAACTAAATCATTAAATGAGACAAACGATGATTGGACGGACCAATAATTGAACTTGGTTTCTTACAAAACTACATGCGTATCACCTCCTAATATCAACATTTTCTATACTCGGAATGATAATCGTTGTTTCATTGACTACTAATCACTAAATTAGACAAACATGAGGGGTTTGAAGGACAAATAATAGCACTTGGTTTCATACATTACTACACGTGTATTACCTCCTAATATCAACGTATTCCATACTCGAATGGATTATTTGTATTTTATTGACAACTAAATCATTAAATGAGACAAACGATGATTGGACGGACCAATAATTGAACTTGGTTTCTTACACAACTACATGCGTATTACCTCCTAATATCAACATTTTCTATACTCGGAGGGATAATCGTTGTTTCATTGACTACTAATCACTAAATTAGACAAACATGGGGGGTTTGATGGACAAATAATAGCACTTGGTTTCATACATTACTACACGTGTATTACCTCCTAATATCAACGTATTCCATACTCGAATGGATTATTTGTATTTTATTGACAACTAAATCATTAAATGAGACCAACGATGATTGGACGGACCAATAATTGAACTTGGTTTCTTACACAACTACATGCGTATTACCTCCTAATATCAACATTTTCTATACTCGGAGGGATAATCGTTGTTTCATTGACTACTAACCACTAAATTAGACAAACATGGGTTTGAAGGACAAATAATAGCACTTGGTTCATACATTACTACACGTGTATTACCTCCTAATATCAATGTATTCCATGCTCGAATGGATTATTTGTATTTTATTGACAACTAAATCATTAAATGAGACAAACGATGATTGGACGGACCAATAATTGAACTTGGTTTCTTACACAACTACATGCGTATTACCTCCTAATATCAACATTTTCTATACTCGGAGGGATAATCGTTGTTTCATTGACTACTAATCACTAAATTAGACAAACATGGGGGGTTTGAAGGACAAATAATAGCACTTGGTTTCATACATTACTACACGTGTATTACCTCCTAATATCAACGTATTCCATACTCGAATGGATTATTTGTATTTTATTGACAACTAAATCATTAAATGAGACAAACGATGATTGGATGGACTAATAATTGAACTTGGTTTCTTACAAATCTACATGCGTATCACCTCCTAATATCAACATTTTCTATACTCGGAGGGATAATCGTTGTTTCATTGACTACTAACCACTAAATTAGACAAACATGGGTTTGAAGGACAAATAATAGAACTTGGTTTCCTACATTACTACACGTGTATTACCTCCTAATATCAACGTATTCCATACTCGAATGGATTATTTGTATTTTATTGACAACTAAATCATTAAATGAGACAAACGATGATTGGACGGACCAATAATTGAACTTGGTTTCTTACAAATCTACATGCGTATCACCTCCTAATATCAACATTTTCTATACTCGGAATGATAATCGTTGTTTCATTGACTACTAATCACTAAATTAGACAAACATGGGGGGTTTGAAGGACAAATAATAGCACTTGGTTTCATACATTACTACACGTGTATTACCTCCTAATATCAACGTATTCCATACTCGAATGGATTATTTGTATTTTATTGACAACTAAATCATTAAATGAGACCAACGATGATTGGACGGACCAAAAATTGAACTTGGTTTCTTACACAACTACATGCGTATTACCTCCTAATATCAACATTTTCTATACTCGGAGGGATAATCGTTGTTTCATTGACTACTAACCACTAAATTAGACAAACATGGGTTTGAAGGACAAATAATAGCACTTGGTTCATACATTACTACACGTGTATTACCTCCTAATATCAATGTATTCCATCCTCGAATGGATTATTTGTATTTTATTGACAATTAAATCATTAAATGAGACAAACGATGATTGGACGGACCAATAATTGAACTTGGTTTCTTACACAACTACATACGTATTACCTCCTAATATCAACATTTTCTATACTCGGAGGGATAATCGTTGTTTCATTGACTACTAACCACTAAATTAGACAAACATGGGTTTGAAGGACAAATAATAGCACTTGGTTCATACATTACTACACGTGTATTACCTCCTAATATCAATGTATTCCATCCTCGAATGGATTATTTGTATTTTATTGACAACTAAATCATTAAATGAGACAAACGATGATTGGACGGACCAATAATTGAACTTGGTTTCTTACACAACTACATGCGTATTACCTCCTAATATCAACATTTTCTATACTCGGAGGGATAATCGTTGTTTCATTGACTACTAATCACTAAATTAGACAAACATGGGGTGTTTGAAGGACAAATAATAGCACTTGGTTTCATACATTACTACACGTGTATTACCTCCTAATATCAACGTATTCCATACTCGAATGGATTATTTGTATTTTATTGACAACTAAATCATTAAATGAGACAAACGATGATTGGACGGACCAATAATTGAACTTGGTTTCTTACAAAACTACATGCGTATCACCTCCTAATATCAACATTTTCTATACTCGGAATGATAATCGTTGTTTCATTGACTACTAATCACTAAATTAGACAAACATGAGGGGTTTGAAGGACAAATAATAGCACTTGGTTTCATACATTACTACACGTGTATTACCTCCTAATATCAACGTATTCCATACTCGAATGGATTATTTGTATTTTATTGACAACTAAATCATTAAATGAGACAAACGATGATTGGACGGACCAATAATTGAACTTGGTTTCTTACACAACTACATGCGTATTACCTCCTAATATCAACATTTTCTATACTCGGAGGGATAATCGTTGTTTCATTGACTACTAATCACTAAATTAGACAAACATGGGGGGTTTGATGGACAAATAATAGCACTTGGTTTCATACATTACTACACGTGTATTACCTCCTAATATCAACGTATTCCATACTCGAATGGATTATTTGTATTTTATTGACAACTAAATCATTAAATGAGACCAACGATGATTGGACGGACCAATAATTGAACTTGGTTTATTACAAATCTACATGCGTATCACCTCCTAATATCAACATTTTCTATACTCGGAGGGATAATCATTGTTTCATTGACTACTAATCACTAAATTAGACAAACAAGGGTTTGAAGGAAAAATAATAGAACCTGGTTTAATACATTACTACACGTGTATTACCTCCTAATATCAACGTATTCCATACTCGAATGGATTATTTTTATTTTATTGACAACTAAATCATTAAATGAGACCAACGATGATTGGACGGACCAATAATTGAACTTGGTTTCTTACACAACTACATGCGTATTACCTCCTAATATCAACATTTTCTATACTCGGAGGGATAATCGTTGTTTCATTGACTACTAACCACTAAATTAGACAAACATGGGTTTGAAGGACAAATAATAGCACTTGGTTCATACATTACTACACGTGTATTACCTCCTAATATCAATGTATTCCATCCTCGAATGGATTATTTGTATTTTATTGACAACTAAATCATTAAATGAGACAAACGATGATTGGACGGACCAATAATTGAACTTGGTTTCTTACACAACTACATGCGTATTACCTCCTAATATCAACATTTTCTATACTCGGAGGGATAATCGTTGTTTCATTGACTACTAATCACTAAATTAGACAAACATGGGGTGTTTGAAGGACAAATAATAGCACTTGGTTTCATACATTACTACACGTGTATTACCTCCTAATATCAACGTATTCCATACTCGAATGGATTATTTGTATTTTATTGACAACTAAATCATTAAATGAGACAAACGATGATTGGACGGACCAATAATTGAACTTGGTTTCTTACAAAACTACATGCGTATCACCTCCTAATATCAACATTTTCTATACTCGGAATGATAATCGTTGTTTCATTGACTACTAATCACTAAATTAGACAAACATGAGGGGTTTGAAGGACAAATAATAGCACTTGGTTTCATACATTACTACACGTGTATTACCTCCTAATATCAACGTATTCCATACTCGAATGGATTATTTGTATTTTATTGACAACTAAATCATTAAATGAGACAAACGATGATTGGACGGACCAATAATTGAACTTGGTTTCTTACACAACTACATGCGTATTACCTCCTAATATCAACATTTTCTATACTCGGAGGGATAATCGTTGTTTCATTGACTACTAATCACTAAATTAGACAAACATGGGGGGTTTGATGGACAAATAATAGCACTTGGTTTCATACATTACTACACGTGTATTACCTCCTAATATCAACGTATTCCATACTCGAATGGATTATTTGTATTTTATTGACAACTAAATCATTAAATGAGACCAACGATGATTGGACGGACCAATAATTGAACTTGGTTTCTTACACAACTACATGCGTATTACCTCCTAATATCAACATTTTCTATACTCGGAGGGATAATCGTTGTTTCATTGACTACTAATCACTAAATTAGACAAACATGGGGTGTTTGAAGGACAAATAATAGCACTTGGTTTCATACATTACTACACGTGTATTACCTCCTAATATCAACGTATTCCATACTCGAATGGATTATTTGTATTTTATTGACAACTAAATCATTAAATGAGACAAACGATGATTGGACGGACCAATAATTGAACTTGGTTTCTTACAAAACTACATGCGTATCACCTCCTAATATCAACATTTTCTATACTCGGAATGATAATCGTTGTTTCATTGACTACTAATCACTAAATTAGACAAACATGAGGGGTTTGAAGGACAAATAATAGCACTTGGTTTCATACATTACTACACGTGTATTACCTCCTAATATCAACGTATTCCATACTCGAATGGATTATTTGTATTTTATTGACAACTAAATCATTAAATGAGACAAACGATGATTGGACGGACCAATAATTGAACTTGGTTTCTTACACAACTACATGCGTATTACCTCCTAATATCAACATTTTCTATACTCGGAGGGATAATCGTTGTTTCATTGACTACTAATCACTAAATTAGACAAACATGGGGGGTTTGATGGACAAATAATAGCACTTGGTTTCATACATTACTACACGTGTATTACCTCCTAATATCAACGTATTCCATACTCGAATGGATTATTTGTATTTTATTGACAACTAAATCATTAAATGAGACCAACGATGATTGGACGGACCAATAATTGAACTTGGTTTCTTACACAACTACATGCGTATTACCTCCTAATATCAACATTTTCTATACTCGGAGGGATAATCGTTGTTTCATTGACTACTAACCACTAAATTAGACAAACATGGGTTTGAAGGACAAATAATAGCACTTGGTTCATACATTACTACACGTGTATTACCTCCTAATATCAATGTATTCCATGCTCGAATGGATTATTTGTATTTTATTGACAACTAAATCATTAAATGAGACAAACGATGATTGGACGGACCAATAATTGAACTTGGTTTCTTACACAACTACATGCGTATTACCTCCTAATATCAACATTTTCTATACTCGGAGGGATAATCGTTGTTTCATTGACTACTAATCACTAAATTAGACAAACATGGGGTGTTTGAAGGACAAATAATAGCACTTGGTTTCATACATTACTACACGTGTATTACCTCCTAATATCAACGTATTCCATACTCGAATGGATTATTTGTATTTTATTGACAACTAAATCATTAAATGAGACAAACGATGATTGGACGGACCAATAATTGAACTTGGTTTCTTACAAAACTACATGCGTATCACCTCCTAATATCAACATTTTCTATACTCGGAATGATAATCGTTGTTTCATTGACTACTAATCACTAAATTAGACAAACATGAGGGGTTTGAAGGACAAATAATAGCACTTGGTTTCATACATTACTACACGTGTATTACCTCCTAATATCAACGTATTCCATACTCGAATGGATTATTTGTATTTTATTGACAACTAAATCATTAAATGAGACAAACGATGATTGGACGGACCAATAATTGAACTTGGTTTCTTACACAACTACATGCGTATTACCTCCTAATATCAACATTTTCTATACTCGGAGGGATAATCGTTGTTTCATTGACTACTAATCACTAAATTAGACAAACATGGGGGGTTTGATGGACAAATAATAGCACTTGGTTTCATACATTACTACACGTGTATTACCTCCTAATATCAACGTATTCCATACTCGAATGGATTATTTGTATTTTATTGACAACTAAATCATTAAATGAGACCAACGATGATTGGACGGACCAATAATTGAACTTGGTTTCTTACACAACTACATGCGTATTACCTCCTAATATCAACATTTTCTATACTCGGAGGGATAATCGTTGTTTCATTGACTACTAACCACTAAATTAGACAAACATGGGTTTGAAGGACAAATAATAGCACTTGGTTCATACATTACTACACGTGTATTACCTCCTAATATCAATGTATTCCATGCTCGAATGGATTATTTGTATTTTATTGACAACTAAATCATTAAATGAGACAAACGATGATTGGACGGACCAATAATTGAACTTGGTTTCTTACACAACTACATGCGTATTACCTCCTAATATCAACATTTTCTATACTCGGAGGGATAATCGTTGTTTCATTGACTACTAATCACTAAATTAGACAAACATGGGGGGTTTGAAGGACAAATAATAGCACTTGGTTTCATACATTACTACACGTGTATTACCTCCTAATATCAACGTATTCCATACTCGAATGGATTATTTGTATTTTATTGACAACTAAATCATTAAATGAGACAAACGATGATTGGATGGACTAATAATTGAACTTGGTTTCTTACAAATCTACATGCGTATCACCTCCTAATATCAACATTTTCTATACTCGGAGGGATAATCGTTGTTTCATTGACTACTAACCACTAAATTAGACAAACATGGGTTTGAAGGACAAATAATAGAACTTGGTTTCCTACATTACTACACGTGTATTACCTCCTAATATCAACGTATTCCATACTCGAATGGATTATTTGTATTTTATTGACAACTAAATCATTAAATGAGACAAACGATGATTGGACGGACCAATAATTGAACTTGGTTTCTTACAAATCTACATGCGTATCACCTCCTAATATCAACATTTTCTATACTCGGAATGATAATCGTTGTTTCATTGACTACTAATCACTAAATTAGACAAACATGGGGGGTTTGAAGGACAAATAATAGCACTTGGTTTCATACATTACTACACGTGTATTACCTCCTAATATCAACGTATTCCATACTCGAATGGATTATTTGTATTTTATTGACAACTAAATCATTAAATGAGACCAACGATGATTGGACGGACCAAAAATTGAACTTGGTTTCTTACACAACTACATGCGTATTACCTCCTAATATCAACATTTTCTATACTCGGAGGGATAATCGTTGTTTCATTGACTACTAACCACTAAATTAGACAAACATGGGTTTGAAGGACAAATAATAGCACTTGGTTCATACATTACTACACGTGTATTACCTCCTAATATCAATGTATTCCATCCTCGAATGGATTATTTGTATTTTATTGACAATTAAATCATTAAATGAGACAAACGATGATTGGACGGACCAATAATTGAACTTGGTTTCTTACACAACTACATACGTATTACCTCCTAATATCAACATTTTCTATACTCGGAGGGATAATCGTTGTTTCATTGACTACTAACCACTAAATTAGACAAACATGGGTTTGAAGGACAAATAATAGCACTTGGTTCATACATTACTACACGTGTATTACCTCCTAATATCAATGTATTCCATCCTCGAATGGATTATTTGTATTTTATTGACAACTAAATCATTAAATGAGACAAACGATGATTGGACGGACCAATAATTGAACTTGGTTTCTTACACAACTACATGCGTATTACCTCCTAATATCAACATTTTCTATACTCGGAGGGATAATCGTTGTTTCATTGACTACTAATCACTAAATTAGACAAACATGGGGTGTTTGAAGGACAAATAATAGCACTTGGTTTCATACATTACTACACGTGTATTACCTCCTAATATCAACGTATTCCATACTCGAATGGATTATTTGTATTTTATTGACAACTAAATCATTAAATGAGACAAACGATGATTGGACGGACCAATAATTGAACTTGGTTTCTTACAAAACTACATGCGTATCACCTCCTAATATCAACATTTTCTATACTCGGAATGATAATCGTTGTTTCATTGACTACTAATCACTAAATTAGACAAACATGAGGGGTTTGAAGGACAAATAATAGCACTTGGTTTCATACATTACTACACGTGTATTACCTCCTAATATCAACGTATTCCATACTCGAATGGATTATTTGTATTTTATTGACAACTAAATCATTAAATGAGACAAACGATGATTGGACGGACCAATAATTGAACTTGGTTTCTTACACAACTACATGCGTATTACCTCCTAATATCAACATTTTCTATACTCGGAGGGATAATCGTTGTTTCATTGACTACTAATCACTAAATTAGACAAACATGGGGGGTTTGATGGACAAATAATAGCACTTGGTTTCATACATTACTACACGTGTATTACCTCCTAATATCAACGTATTCCATACTCGAATGGATTATTTGTATTTTATTGACAACTAAATCATTAAATGAGACCAACGATGATTGGACGGACCAATAATTGAACTTGGTTTCTTACACAACTACATGCGTATTACCTCCTAATATCAACATTTTCTATACTCGGAGGGATAATCGTTGTTTCATTGACTACTAACCACTAAATTAGACAAACATGGGTTTGAAGGACAAATAATAGCACTTGGTTCATACATTACTACACGTGTATTACCTCCTAATATCAATGTATTCCATCCTCGAATGGATTATTTGTATTTTATTGACAACTAAATCATTAAATGAGACAAACGATGATTGGACGGACCAATAATTGAACTTGGTTTCTTACACAACTACATGCGTATTACCTCCTAATATCAACATTTTCTATACTCGGAGGGATAATCGTTGTTTCATTGACTACTAATCACTAAATTAGACAAACATGGGGGGTTTGAAGGACAAATAATAGCACTTGGTTTCATACATTACTACACGTGTATTACCTCCTAATATCAACGTATTCCATACTCGAATGGATTATTTGTATTTTATTGACAACTAAATCATTAAATGAGACAAACGATGATTGGATGGACCAATAATTGAACTTGGTTTCTTACAAATCTACATGCGTATCACCTCCTAATATCAACATTTTCTATACTCGGAGGGATAATCGTTGTTTCATTGACTACAAACCACTAAATTAGACAAACATGGGTTTGAAGGACAAATAATAGAACTTGGTTTCCTACATTACTACACGTGTATTACCTCCTAATATCAACGTATTCCATACTCGAATGGATTATTTGTATTTTATTGACAACTAAATCATTAAATGAGACAAACGATGATTGGACGGACCAATAATTGAACTTGGTTTCTTACAAATCTACATGCGTATCACCTCCTAATATCAACATTTTCTATACTCGGAATGATAATCGTTGTTTCATTGACTACTAATCACTAAATTAGACAAACATGGGGGGTTTGAAGGACAAATAATAGCACTTGGTTTCATACATTACTACACGTGTATTACCTCCTAATATCAACGTATTCCATACTCGAATGGATTATTTGTATTTTATTGACAACTAAATCATTAAATGAGACCAACGATGATTGGACGGACCAATAATTGAACTTGGTTTCTTACACAACTACATGCGTATTACCTCCTAATATCAACATTTTCTATACTCGGAGGGATAATCGTTGTTTCATTGACTACTAACCACTAAATTAGACAAACATGGGTTTGAAGGACAAATAATAGCACTTGGTTCATACATTACTACACGTGTATTACCTCCTAATATCAATGTATTCCATCCTCGAATGGATTATTTGTATTTTATTGACAATTAAATCATTAAATGAGACAAACGATGATTGGACGGACCAATAATTGAACTTGGTTTCTTACACAACTACATACGTATTACCTCCTAATATCAACATTTTCTATACTCGGAGGGATAATCGTTGTTTCATTGACTACTAACCACTAAATTAGACAAACATGGGTTTGAAGGACAAATAATAGCACTTGGTTCATACATTACTACACGTGTATTACCTCCTAATATCAATGTATTCCATCCTCGAATGGATTATTTGTATTTTATTGACAACTAAATCATTAAATGAGACAAACGATGATTGGACGGACCAATAATTGAACTTGGTTTCTTACACAACTACATGCGTATTACCTCCTAATATCAATATTTTCTATACTCGGAGGGATAATCGTTGTTTCATTGACTACTAATCACTAAATTAGACAAACATGGGGTGTTTGAAGGACAAATAATAGCACTTGGTTTCATACATTACTACACGTGTATTACCTCCTAATATCAACGTATTCCATACTCGAATAGATTATTTGTATTTTATTGACAACTAAATCATTAAATGAGACAAACGATGATTGGACGGACCAATAATTGAACTTGGTTTCTTACAAAACTACATGCGTATCACCTCCTAATATCAACATTTTCTATACTCGGAATGATAATCGTTGTTTCATTGACTACTAATCACTAAATTAGACAAACATGGGGGGTTTGAAGGACAAATAATAGCACTTGGTTTCATACATTACTACACGTGTATTACCTCCTAATATCAACGTATTCCATACTCGAATGGATTATTTGTATTTTATTGACAACTAAATCATTAAATGCGACAAACGATGATTGGACGGACCAATAATTGAACTTGGTTTCTTACACAACTACATGCGTATTACCTCCTAATATCAACATTTTCTATACTCGGAGGGATAATCGTTGTTTCATTGACTACTAATCACTAAATTAGACAAACATGGGGGGTTTGATGGACAAATAATAGCACTTGGTTTCATACATTACTACACGTGTATTACCTCCTAATATCAACGTATTCCATACTCGAATGGATTATTTGTATTTTATTGACAACTAAATCATTAAATGAGACAAACGATGATTGGACGGACCAATAATTGAACTTGGTTTCTTACAAAACTACATGCGTATCACCTCCTAATATCAACATTTTCTATACTCGGAATGATAATCGTTGTTTCATTGACTACTAATCACTAAATTAGACAAACATGGGGGGTTTGAAGGACAAATAATAGCACTTGGTTTCATACATTACTACACGTGTATTACCTCCTAATATCAACGTATTCCATACTCGAATGGATTATTTGTATTTTATTGACAACTAAATCATTAAATGAGACAAACGATGATTGGACGGACCAATAATTGAACTTGGTTTCTTACACAACTACATGCGTATTACCTCCTAATATCAACATTTTCTATACTCGGAGGGATAATCGTTGTTTCATTGACAACTAACCACTAAATTAGACAAACATGGGTTTGAAGGACAAATAATAGCACTTGGTTCATACATTACTACACGTGTATTACCTCCTAATATCAATGTATTCCATCCTCGAATGGATTATTTGTATTTTATTGACAACTAAATCATTAAATGAGACAAACGATGATTGGACGGACCAATAATTGAACTTGGTTTCTTACACAACTACATGCGTATTACCTCCTAATATCAACATTTTCTATACTCGGAGGGATAATCGTTGTTTCATTGACTACTAATCACTAAATTAGACAAACATGGGGTGTTTGAAGGACAAATAATAGCACTTGGTTTCATACATTACTACACGTGTATTACCTCCTAATATCAACGTATTCCATACTCGAATAGATTATTTGTATTTTATTGACAACTAAATCATTAAATGAGACAAACGATGATTGGACGGACCAATAATTGAACTTGGTTTCTTACAAAACTACATGCGTATCACCTCCTAATATCAACATTTTCTATACTCGGAATGATAATCGTTGTTTCATTGACTACTAATCACTAAATTAGACAAACATGGGGGGTTTGAAGGACAAATAATAGCACTTGGTTTCATACATTACTACACGTGTATTACCTCCTAATATCAACGTATTCCATACTCGAATGGATTATTTGTATTTTATTGACAACTAAATCATTAAATGCGACAAACGATGATTGGACGGACCAATAATTGAACTTGGTTTCTTACACAACTACATGCGTATTACCTCCTAATATCAACATTTTCTATACTCGGAGGGATAATCGTTGTTTCATTGACTACTAATCACTAAATTAGACAAACATGGGGTGTTTGAAGGACAAATAATAGCACTTGGTTTCATACATTACCACACGTGTATTACCTCCTAATATCAACGTATTCCATACTCGAATAGATTATTTGTATTTTATTGACAACTAAATCATTAAATGAGACAAACGATGATTGGACGGACCAATAATTGAACTTGGTTTCTTACAAAACTACATGCGTATCACCTCCTAATATCAACATTTTCTATACTCGGAATGATAATCGTTGTTTCATTGACTACTAATCACTAAATTAGACAAACATGGGGGGTTTGAAGGACAAATAATAGCACTTGGTTTCATACATTACTACACGTGTATTACCTCCTAATATCAACGTATTCCATACTCGAATGGATTATTTGTATTTTATTGACAACTAAATCATTAAATGCGACAAACGATGATTGGACGGACCAATAATTGAACTTGGTTTCTTACACAACTACATGCGTATTACCTCCTAATATCAACATTTTCTATACTCGGAGGGATAATCGTTGTTTCATTGACTACTAATCACTAAATTAGACAAACATGGGGGGTTTGATGGACAAATAATAGCACTTGGTTTCATACATTACTACACGTGTATTACCTCCTAATATCAACGTATTCCATACTCGAATGGATTATTTGTATTTTATTGACAACTAAATCATTAAATGAGACAAACGATGATTGGACGGACCAATAATTGAACTTGGTTTCTTACAAAACTACATGCGTATCACCTCCTAATATCAACATTTTCTATACTCGGAATGATAATCGTTGTTTCATTGACTACTAATCACTAAATTAGACAAACATGGGGGGTTTGAAGGACAAATAATAGCACTTGGTTTCATACATTACTACACGTGTATTACCTCCTAATATCAACGTATTCCATACTCGAATGGATTATTTGTATTTTATTGACAACTAAATCATTAAATGAGACAAACGATGATTGGACGGACCAATAATTGAACTTGGTTTCTTACACAACTACATGCGTATTACCTCCTAATATCAACATTTTCTATACTCGGAGGGATAATCGTTGTTTCATTGACTACTAACCACTAAATTAGACAAACATGGGTTTGAAGGACAAATAATAGCACTTGGTTCATACATTACTACACGTGTATTACCTCCTAATATCAATGTATTCCATCCTCGAATGGATTATTTGTATTTTATTGACAACTAAATCATTAAATGAGACAAACGATGATTGGACGGACCAATAATTGAACTTGGTTTCTTACACAACTACATGCGTATTACCTCCTAATATCAACATTTTCTATACTCGGAGGGATAATCGTTGTTTCATTGACTACTAATCACTAAATTAGACAAACATGGGGTGTTTGAAGGACAAATAATAGCACTTGGTTTCATACATTACTACACGTGTATTACCTCCTAATATCAACGTATTCCATACTCGAATAGATTATTTGTATTTTATTGACAACTAAATCATTAAATGAGACAAACGATGATTGGACGGACCAATAATTGAACTTGGTTTCTTACAAAACTACATGCGTATCACCTCCTAATATCAACATTTTCTATACTCGGAATGATAATCGTTGTTTCATTGACTACTAATCACTAAATTAGACAAACATGGGGGGTTTGAAGGACAAATAATAGCACTTGGTTTCATACATTACTACACGTGTATTACCTCCTAATATCAACGTATTCCATACTCGAATGGATTATTTGTATTTTATTGACAACTAAATCATTAAATGAGACAAACGATGATTGGACGGACCAATAATTGAACTTGGTTTCTTACAGAACTACATGCGTATCACCTCCTAATATCAACATTTTCTATACTCGGAGGGATAATCGTTGTTTCATTGACTACTAATCACTAAATTAGACAAACATGGGGGGTTTGATGGACAAATAATAGCACTTGGTTTCATACATTACTACACGTGTATTACCTCCTAATATCAACGTATTCCATACTCGAATGGATTATTTGTATTTTATTGACAACTAAATCATTAAATGAGACAAACGATGATTGGACGGACCAATAATTGAACTTGGTTTCTTACAAAACTACATGCGTATCACCTCCTAATATCAACATTTTCTATACTCGGAATGATAATCGTTGTTTCATTGACTACTAATCACTAAATTAGACAAACATGGGGGGTTTGAAGGACAAATAATAGCACTTGGTTTCATACATTACTACACGTGTATTACCTCCTAATATCAACGTATTCCATACTCGAATGGATTATTTGTATTTTATTGACAACTAAATCATTAAATGAGACAAACGATGATTGGACGGACCAATAATTGAACTTGGTTTCTTACACAACTACATGCGTATTACCTCCTAATATCAACATTTTCTATACTCGGAGGGATAATCGTTGTTTCATTGACTACTAACCACTAAATTAGACAAACATGGGTTTGAAGGACAAATAATAGCACTTGGTTCATACATTACTACACGTGTATTACCTCCTAATATCAATGTATTCCATCCTCGAATGGATTATTTGTATTTTATTGACAACTAAATCATTAAATGAGACAAACGATGATTGGACGGACCAATAATTGAACTTGGTTTCTTACACAACTACATGCGTATTACCTCCTAATATCAACATTTTCTATACTCGGAGGGATAATCGTTGTTTCATTGACTACTAATCACTAAATTAGACAAACATGGGGTGTTTGAAGGACAAATAATAGCACTTGGTTTCATACATTACTACACGTGTATTACCTCCTAATATCAACGTATTCCATACTCGAATAGATTATTTGTATTTTATTGACAACTAAATCATTAAATGAGACAAACGATGATTGGACGGACCAATAATTGAACTTGGTTTCTTACAAAACTACATGCGTATCACCTCCTAATATCAACATTTTCTATACTCGGAATGATAATCGTTGTTTCATTGACTACTAATCACTAAATTAGACAAACATGGGGGGTTTGAAGGACAAATAATAGCACTTGGTTTCATACATTACTACACGTGTATTACCTCCTAATATCAACGTATTCCATACTCGAATGGATTATTTGTATTTTATTGACAACTAAATCATTAAATGAGACAAACGATGATTGGACGGACCAATAATTGAACTTGGTTTCTTACAGAACTACATGCGTATCACCTCCTAATATCAACATTTTCTATACTCGGAGGGATAATCGTTGTTTCATTGACTACTAATCACTAAATTAGACAAACATGGGGGGTTTGATGGACAAATAATAGCACTTGGTTTCATACATTACTACACGTGTATTACCTCCTAATATCAACGTATTCCATACTCGAATGGATTATTTGTATTTTATTGACAACTAAATCATTAAATGAGACAAACGATGATTGGACGGACCAATAATTGAACTTGGTTTCTTACAAAACTACATGCGTATCACCTCCTAATATCAACATTTTCTATACTCGGAATGATAATCGTTGTTTCATTGACTACTAATCACTAAATTAGACAAACATGGGGGGTTTGAAGGACAAATAATAGCACTTGGTTTCATACATTACTACACGTGTATTACCTCCTAATATCAACGTATTCCATACTCGAATGGATTATTTGTATTTTATTGACAACTAAATCATTAAATGAGACAAACGATGATTGGACGGACCAATAATTGAACTTGGTTTCTTACACAACTACATGCGTATTACCTCCTAATATCAACATTTTCTATACTCGGAGGGATAATCGTTGTTTCATTGACTACTAACCACTAAATTAGACAAACATGGGTTTGAAGGACAAATAATAGCACTTGGTTCATACATTACTACACGTGTATTACCTCCTAATATCAATGTATTCCATCCTCGAATGGATTATTTGTATTTTATTGACAACTAAATCATTAAATGAGACAAACGATGATTGGACGGACCAATAATTGAACTTGGTTTCTTACACAACTACATGCGTATTACCTCCTAATATCAACATTTTCTATACTCGGAGGGATAATCGTTGTTTCATTGACTACTAATCACTAAATTAGACAAACATGGGGGGTTTGAAGGACAAATAATAGCACTTGGTTTCATACATTACTACACGTGTATTACCTCCTAATATCAACGTATTCCATACTCGAATGGATTATTTGTATTTTATTGACAACTAAATCATTAAATGAGACAAACGATGATTGGACGGACCAATAATTGAACTTGGTTTCTTACACAACTACATGCGTATTACCTCCTAATATCAACATTTTCTATACTCGGAGGGATAATCGTTGTTTCATTGACTACTAACCACTAAATTAGACAAACATGGGTTTGAAGGACAAATAATAGCACTTGGTTCATACATTACTACACGTGTATTACCTCCTAATATCAATGTATTCCATCCTCGAATGGATTATTTGTATTTTATTGACAACTAAATCATTAAATGAGACAAACGATGATTGGACGGACCAATAATTGAACTTGGTTTCTTACACAACTACATGCGTATTACCTCCTAATATCAACATTTTCTATACTCGGAGGGATAATCGTTGTTTCATTGACTACTAATCACTAAATTAGACAAACATGGGGGGTTTGAAGGACAAATAATAGCACTTGGTTTCATACATTACTACACGTGTATTACCTCCTAATATCAACGTATTCCATACTCGAATGGATTATTTGTATTTTATTGACAACTAAATCATTAAATGAGACAAACGATGATTGGATGGACCAATAATTGAACTTGGTTTCTTACAGAACTACATGCGTATCACCTCCTAATATCAACATTTTCTATACTCGGAGGGATAATCGTTGTTTCATTGACTACTAACCACTAAATTAGACAAACATGGGTTTGAAGGACAAATAATAGAACTTGGTTTCCTACATTACTACACGTGAATTACCTCCTAATATCAACGTATTCCATACTCGAATGGATTATTTGTATTTTATTGACAACTAAATCATTAAATGAGACAAACGATGATTGGACGGACCAATAATTGAACTTGGTTTCTTACAAATCTACATGCGTATCACCTCCTAATATCAACATTTTCTATACTCGGAATGATAATCGTTGTTTCATTGACTACTAATCACTAAATTAGACAAACATGGGGGGTTTGAAGGACAAATAATAGCACTTGGTTTCATACATTACTACACGTGTATTACCTCCTAATATCAACGTATTCCATACTCGAATGGATTATTTGTATTTTATTGACAACTAAATCATTAAATGAGACAAACGATGATTGGACGGACCAATAATTGAACTTGGTTTCTTACACAACTACATGCGTATCACCTCCTAATATCAACATTTTCTATACTCGGAGGGATAATCATTGTTTCATTGACTACTAATCACTAAATTAGACAAACAAGGGTTTGAAGGAAAAATAATAGAACCTGGTTTCATACATTACTACACGTGTATTACCTCCTAATATCAACGTATTCCATACTCGAATGGATTATTTGTATTTTATTGACAACTAAATCATTAAATGAGACAAACGATGATTGGACGGACCAATAATTGAACTTGGTTTCTTACACAACTACATGCGTATTACCTCCTAATATCAACATTTTCTATACTCGGAGGGATAATCGTTGTTTCATTGACTACTAACCACTAAATTAGACAAACATGGGTTTGAAGGACAAATAATAGAACTTGGTTTCCTACATTACTACACGTGTATTACCTCCTAATATCAACGTATTCCATACTCGAATGGATTATTTGTATTTTATTGACAACTAAATCATTAAATGAGACAAACGATGATTGGATGGACCAATAATTGAACTTGGTTTCTTACAGAACTACATGCGTATCACCTCCTAATATCAACATTTTCTATACTCGGAGGGATAATCGTTGTTTCATTGACTACTAACCACTAAATTAGACAAACATGGGTTTGAAGGACAAATAATAGAACTTGGTTTCCTACATTACTACACGTGTATTACCTCCTAATATCAACGTATTCCATACTCGAATGGATTATTTGTATTTTATTGACAACTAAATCATTAAATGAGACAAACGATGATTGGACGGACCAATAATTGAACTTGGTTTCTTACACAACTACATGCGTATTACCTCCTAATATCAACATTTTCTATACTCGGAGGGATAATCGTTGTTTCATTGACTACTAACCACTAAATTAGACAAACATGGGTTTGAAGGACAAATAATAGAACTTGGTTTCCTACATTACTACACGTGTATTACCTCCTAATATCAACGTATTCCATACTCGAATGGATTATTTGTATTTTATTGACAACTAAATCATTAAATGAGACAAACGATGATTGGACGGACCAATAATTGAACTTGGTTTCTTACAAATCTACATGCGTATCACCTCCTAATATCAACATTTTCTATACTCGGAATGATAATCGTTGTTTCATTGACTACTAATCACTAAATTAGACAAACATGGGGGGTTTGAAGGACAAATAATAACACTTGGTTTCATACATTACTACACGTGTATTACCTCCTAATATCAACGTATTCCATACTCGAATGGATTATTTGTATTTTATTGACAACTAAATCATTAAATGAGACAAACGATGATTGGGCGGACCAATAATTGAACTTGGTTTCTTACACAACTACATGCGTATTACCTCCTAATATCAACATTTTCTATACTCGGAGGGATAATCGTTGTTTCATTGACTACTAACCACTAAATTAGACAAACATGGGTTTGAAGGACAAATAATAGAACTTGGTTTCCTACATTACTACACGTGTATTACCTCCTAATATCAACGTATTCCATACTCGAATGGATTATTTGTATTTTATTGACAACTAAATCATTAAATGAGACAAACGATGATTGGACGGACCAATAATTGAACTTGGTTTCTTACAAATCTACATGCGTATCACCTCCTAATATCAACATTTTCTATACTCGGAATGATAATCGTTGTTTCATTGACTACTAATCACTAAATTAGACAAACATGGGGGGTTTGAAGGACAAATAATAACACTTGGTTTCATACATTACTACACGTGTATTACCTCCTAATATCAACGTATTCCATACTCGAATGGATTATTTGTATTTTATTGACAACTAAATCATTAAATGAGACAAACGATGATTGGGCGGACCAATAATTGAACTTGGTTTCTTACACAACTACATGCGTATTACCTCCTAATATCAACATTTTCTATACTCGGAGGGATAATCGTTGTTTCATTGACTACTAACCACTAAATTAGACAAACATGGGTTTGAAGGACAAATAATAGAACTTGGTTTCCTACATTACTACACGTGTATTACCTCCTAATATCAACGTATTCCATACTCGAATGGATTATTTGTATTTTATTGACAACTAAATCATTAAATGAGACAAACGATGATTGGACGGACCAATAATTGAACTTGGTTTCTTACAAATCTACATGCGTATCACCTCCTAATATCAACATTTTCTATACTCGGAATGATAATCGTTGTTTCATTGACTACTAATCACTAAATTAGACAAACATGGGGGGTTTGAAGGACAAATAATAGCACTTGGTTTCATACATTACTACACGTGTATTACCTCCTAATATCAACGTATTCCATACTCGAGTGGATTATTTGTATTTTATTGACAACTAAATCATTAAATGAGACAAACGATGATTGGACGGACCAATAATTGAACTTGGTTTCTTACACAACTACATGCGTATTACCTCCTAATATCAACATTTTCTATACTCAGAGGGATAATCGTTGTTTCATTGACTACTAACCACTAAATTAGACAAACATGGGTTTGAAGGACAAATAATAGAACTTGGTTTCCTACATTACTACATGTGTATTACCTCCTAATATCAACGTATTCCATACTCGAATGGATTATTTGTATTTTATTGACAACTAAATCATTAAATGAGACAAACGATGATTGGATGGACCAATAATTGAACTTGGTTTCTTACACAACTCCATGCGTATCACCTCCTAATATCAACATTTTCTATACTCGGAGGGATAATCGTTGTTTCATTGACTACTAACCACTAAATTAGACAAACATGGGTTTGAAGGACAAATAATAGAACTTGGTTTCCTACATTACTACACGTGTATTACCTCCTAATATCAACGTATTCCATACTCGAATGGATTATTTGTATTTTATTGACAACTAAATCATTAAATGAGACAAACGATGATTGGACGGACCAATAATTGAACTTGGTTTCTTACAAATCTACATGCGTATCACCTCCTAATATCAACATTTTCTATACTCGGAATGATAATCGTTGTTTCATTGACTACTAATCACTAAATTAGACAAACATGGGGGGTTTGAAGGACAAATAATAGCACTTGGTTTCATACATTACTACACGTGTATTACCTCCTAATATCAACGTATTCCATACTCGAATGGATTATTTGTATTTTATTGACAACTAAATCATTAAATGAGACAAACGATGATTGGGCGGACCAATAATTGAACTTGGTTTCTTACACAACTACATGCGTATTACCTCCTAATATCAACATTTTCTATACTCGGAGGGATAATCGTTGTTTCATTGACTACTAACCACTAAATTAGACAAACATGGGTTTGAAGGACAAATAATAGAACTTGGTTTCCTACATTACTACACGTGTATTACCTCCTAATATCAACGTATTCCATACTCGAATGGATTATTTGTATTTTATTGACAACTAAATCATTAAATGAGACAAACGATGATTGGACGGACCAATAATTGAACTTGGTTTCTTACACAACTACATGCGTATTACCTCCTAATATCAACATTTTCTATACTCGGAGGGATAATCGTTGTTTCATTGACTACTAATCACTAATTTAGACAAACATGGGTTTGAAGGACAAATAATAGAATTTGGTTTCATACATTACTACACGTGTATTACCTCCTAATATCAACGTATTCCATACTCGAATGGATTATTTGTATTTTATTGACAACTAAATCATTAAATGAGACAAACGATGATTGGACGGACCAATAATTGAACTTGGTTTCTTACACAACTACATGCGTATCACCTCCTAATATCAACATTTTCTATACTCGGAGGGATAATCATTGTTTCATTGACTACTAATCACTAAATTAGACAAACAAGGGTTTGAAGGAAAAATAATAGAACCTGGTTTCATACATTACTACACGTGTATTACCTCCTAATATCAACGTATTCCATACTCGAATGGATTATTTGTATTTTATTGACAACTAAATCATTAAATGAGACAAACGATGATTGGACGGACCAATAATTGAACTTGGTTTCTTACACAACTACATGCGTATTACCTCCTAATATCAACATTTTCTATACTCGGAGGGATAATCGTTGTTTCATTGACTACTAACCACTAAATTAGACAAACATGGGTTTGAAGGACAAATAATAGAACTTGGTTTCCTACATTACTACACGTGTATTACCTCCTAATATCAACGTATTCCATACTCGAATGGATTATTTGTATTTTATTGACAACTAAATCATTAAATGAGACAAACGATGATTGGATGGACCAATAATTGAACTTGGTTTCTTACAGAACTACATGCGTATCACCTCCTAATATCAACATTTTCTATACTCGGAGGGATAATCGTTGTTTCATTGACTACTAACCACTAAATTAGACAAACATGGGTTTGAAGGACAAATAATAGAACTTGGTTTCCTACATTACTACACGTGTATTACCTCCTAATATCAACGTATTCCATACTCGAATGGATTATTTGTATTTTATTGACAACTAAATCATTAAATGAGACAAACGATGATTGGACGGACCAATAATTGAACTTGGTTTCTTACAAATCTACATGCGTATCACCTCCTAATATCAACATTTTCTATACTCGGAATGATAATCGTTGTTTCATTGACTACTAATCACTAAATTAGACAAACATGGGGGGTTTGAAGGACAAATAATAGCACTTGGTTTCCTACATTACTACACGTGTATTACCTCCTAATATCAACGTATTCCATACTCGAATGGATTATTTGTATTTTATTGACAACTAAATCATTAAATGAGACAAACGATGATTGGACGGACCAATAATTGAACTTGGTTTCTTACAAATCTACATGCGTATCACCTCCTAATATCAACATTTTCTATACTCGGAATGATAATCGTTGTTTCATTGACTACTAATCACTAAATTAGACAAACATGGGGGGTTTGAAGGACAAATAATAGCACTTGGTTTCATACATTACTACACGTGTATTACCTCCTAATATCAACGTATTCCATACTCGAATGGATTATTTGTATTTTATTGACAACTAAATCATTAAATGAGACAAACGATGATTGGACGGACCAATAATTGAACTTGGTTTCTTACACAACTACATGCGTATCACCTCCTAATATCAACATTTTCTATACTCGGAGGGATAATCATTGTTTCATTGACTACTAACCACTAAATTAGACAAACATGGGTTTGAAGGACAAATAATAGAACTTGGTTTCCTACATTACTACACGTGTATTACCTCCTAATATCAACGTATTCCATACTCGAATGGATTATTTGTATTTTATTGACAACTAAATCATTAAATGAGACAAACGATGATTGGACGGACCAATAATTGAACTTGGTTTCTTACACAACTACATGCGTATTACCTCCTAATATCAACATTTTCTATACTCGGAGGGATAATCGTTGTTTCATTGACTACTAACCACTAAATTAGACAAACATGGGTTTGAAGGACAAATAATAGCACTTGGTTCATACATTACTACACGTGTATTACCTCCTAATATCAATGTATTCCATCCTCGAATGGATTATTTGTATTTTATTGACAACTAAATCATTAAATGAGACAAACGATGATTGGACGGACCAATAATTGAACTTGGTTTCTTACACAACTACATGCGTATTACCTCCTAATATCAACATTTTCTATACTCGGAGGGATAATCGTTGTTTCATTGACTACTAATCACTAAATTAGACAAACATGGGGTGTTTGAAGGACAAATAATAGCACTTGGTTTCATACATTACTACACGTGTATTACCTCCTAATATCAACGTATTCCATACTCGAATAGATTATTTGTATTTTATTGACAACTAAATCATTAAATGAGACAAACGATGATTGGACGGACCAATAATTGAACTTGGTTTCTTACAAAACTACATGCGTATCACCTCCTAATATCAACATTTTCTATACTCGGAATGATAATCGTTGTTTCATTGACTACTAATCACTAAATTAGACAAACATGGGGGGTTTGAAGGACAAATAATAGCACTTGGTTTCATACATTACTACACGTGTATTACCTCCTAATATCAACGTATTCCATACTCGAATGGATTATTTGTATTTTATTGACAACTAAATCATTAAATGAGACAAACGATGATTGGACGGACCAATAATTGAACTTGGTTTCTTACAGAACTACATGCGTATCACCTCCTAATATCAACATTTTCTATACTCGGAGGGATAATCGTTGTTTCATTGACTACTAATCACTAAATTAGACAAACATGGGGGGTTTGATGGACAAATAATAGCACTTGGTTTCATACATTACTACACGTGTATTACCTCCTAATATCAACGTATTCCATACTCGAATGGATTATTTGTATTTTATTGACAACTAAATCATTAAATGAGACAAACGATGATTGGACGGACCAATAATTGAACTTGGTTTCTTACAAAACTACATGCGTATCACCTCCTAATATCAACATTTTCTATACTCGGAATGATAATCGTTGTTTCATTGACTACTAATCACTAAATTAGACAAACATGGGGGGTTTGAAGGACAAATAATAGCACTTGGTTTCATACATTACTACACGTGTATTACCTCCTAATATCAACGTATTCCATACTCGAATGGATTATTTGTATTTTATTGACAACTAAATCATTAAATGAGACAAACGATGATTGGACGGACCAATAATTGAACTTGGTTTCTTACACAACTACATGCGTATTACCTCCTAATATCAACATTTTCTATACTCGGAGGGATAATCGTTGTTTCATTGACTACTAACCACTAAATTAGACAAACATGGGTTTGAAGGACAAATAATAGCACTTGGTTCATACATTACTACACGTGTATTACCTCCTAATATCAATGTATTCCATCCTCGAATGGATTATTTGTATTTTATTGACAACTAAATCATTAAATGAGACAAACGATGATTGGACGGACCAATAATTGAACTTGGTTTCTTACACAACTACATGCGTATTACCTCCTAATATCAACATTTTCTATACTCGGAGGGATAATCGTTGTTTCATTGACTACTAATCACTAAATTAGACAAACATGGGGTGTTTGAAGGACAAATAATAGCACTTGGTTTCATACATTACTACACGTGTATTACCTCCTAATATCAACGTATTCCATACTCGAATAGATTATTTGTATTTTATTGACAACTAAATCATTAAATGAGACAAACGATGATTGGACGGACCAATAATTGAACTTGGTTTCTTACAAAACTACATGCGTATCACCTCCTAATATCAACATTTTCTATACTCGGAATGATAATCGTTGTTTCATTGACTACTAATCACTAAATTAGACAAACATGGGGGGTTTGAAGGACAAATAATAGCACTTGGTTTCATACATTACTACACGTGTATTACCTCCTAATATCAACGTATTCCATACTCGAATGGATTATTTGTATTTTATTGACAACTAAATCATTAAATGCGACAAACGATGATTGGACGGACCAATAATTGAACTTGGTTTCTTACACAACTACATGCGTATTACCTCCTAATATCAACATTTTCTATACTCGGAGGGATAATCGTTGTTTCATTGACTACTAATCACTAAATTAGACAAACATGGGGGGTTTGAAGGACAAATAATAGCACTTTGTTTCATACATTACTACACGTGTATTACCTCCTAATATCAACGTATTCCATACTCGAATGGATTATTTGTATTTTATTGACAACTAAATCATTAAATGAGACAAACGATGATTGGACGGACCAATAATTGAACTTGGTTTCTTACAAAACTACATGCGTATCACCTCCTAATATCAACATTTTCTATACTCGGAATGATAATCGTTGTTTCATTGACTACTAATCACTAAATTAGACAAACATGGGGGGTTTGAAGGACAAATAATAGCACTTGGTTTCATACATTACTACACGTGTATTACCTCCTAATATCAACGTATTCCATACTCGAATGGATTATTTGTATTTTATTGACAACTAAATCATTAAATGAGACAAACGATGATTGGACGGACCAATAATTGAACTTGGTTTCTTACACAACTACATGCGTATTACCTCCTAATATCAACATTTTCTATACTCGGAGGGATAATCGTTGTTTCATTGACTACTAACCACTAAATTAGACAAACATGGGTTTGAAGGACAAATAATAGCACTTGGTTCATACATTACTACACGTGTATTACCTCCTACTATCAATGTATTCCATCCTCGAATGGATTATTTGTATTTTATTGACAACTAAATCATTAAATGAGACAAACGATGATTGGACGGACCAATAATTGAACTTGGTTTCTTACACAACTACATGCGTATTACCTCCTAATATCAACATTTTCTATACTCGGAGGGATAATCGTTGTTTCATTGACTACTAATCACAAAATTAGACAAACATGGGGGGTTTGAAGGACAAATAATAGCACTTGGTTTCATACATTACTACACGTGTATTACCTCCTAATATCAACGTATTCCATACTCGAATGGATTATTTGTATTTTATTGACAACTAAATCATTAAATGAGACAAACGATGATTGGACGGACCAATAATTGAACTTGGTTTCTTACACAACTA
The DNA here is from genome assembly GCA_031232105.1 of Capsicum rhomboideum. Lineage (NCBI taxonomy): Eukaryota > Viridiplantae > Streptophyta > Magnoliopsida > Solanales > Solanaceae > Capsicum > Capsicum rhomboideum. Next base: position 82,819,300 of record CP124713.1, on the reverse strand, counting down.
CATGCGTATTACCTCCTAATATCAACATTTTCTATACTCGGAGGGATAATCGTTGTTTCATTGACTACTAACCACTAAATTAGACAAACATGGGTTTGAAGGACAAATAATAGCACTTGGTTCATACATTACTACACGTGTATTACCTCCTAATATCAATGTATTCCATCCTCGAATGGATTATTTGTATTTTATTGACAACTAAATCATTAAATGAGACAAACGATGATTGGACGGACCAATAATTGAACTTGGTTTCTTACACAACTACATGCGTATTACCTCCTAATATCAACATTTTCTATACTCGGAGGGATAATCGTTGTTTCATTGACTACTAATCACTAAATTAGACAAACATGGGGGGTTTGAAGGACAAATAATAGCACTTGGTTTCATACATTACTACACGTGTATTACCTCCTAATATCAACGTATTCCATACTCAAATGGATTATTTGTATTTTATTGACAACTAAATCATTAAATGAGACAAACGATGATTGGATGGACCAATAATTGAACTTGGTTTCTTACAGAACTACATGCGTATCACCTCCTAATATCAACATTTTCTATACTCGGAGGGATAATCGTTGTTTCATTGACTACTAACCACTAAATTAGACAAACATGGGTTTGAAGGACAAATAATAGAACTTGGTTTCCTACATTACTACACGTGAATTACCTCCTAATATCAACGTATTCCATACTCGAATGGATTATTTGTATTTTATTGACAACTAAATCATTAAATGAGACAAACGATGATTGGACGGACCAATAATTGAACTTGGTTTCTTACAAATCTACATGCGTATCACCTCCTAATATCAACATTTTCTATACTCGGAATGATAATCGTTGTTTCATTGACTACTAATCACTAAATTAGACAAACATGGGGGGTTTGAAGGACAAATAATAGCACTTGGTTTCATACATTACTACATGTGTATTACCTCCTAATATCAACGTATTCCATACTCGAATGGATTATTTGTATTTTATTGACAACTAAATCATTAAATGAGACAAACGATGATTGGACGGACCAATAATTGAACTTGGTTTCTTACACAACTACATGCGTATCACCTCCTAATATCAACATTTTCTATACTCGGAGGGATAATCATTGTTTCATTGACTACTAATCACTAAATTAGACAAACAAGGGTTTGAAGGAAAAATAATAGAACCTGGTTTCATACATTACTACACGTGTATTACCTCCTAATATCAACGTATTCCATACTCGAATGGATTATTTGTATTTTATTGACAACTAAATCATTAAATGAGACAAACGATGATTGGACGGACCAATAATTGAACTTGGTTTCTTACACAACTACATGCGTATTACCTCCTAATATCAACATTTTCTATACTCGGAGGGATAATCGTTGTTTCATTGACTACTAACCACTAAATTAGACAAACATGGGTTTGAAGGACAAATAATAGAACTTGGTTTCCTACATTACTACACGTGTATTACCTCCTAATATCAACGTATTCCATACTCGAATGGATTATTTGTATTTTATTGACAACTAAATCATTAAATGAGACAAACGATGATTGGATGGACCAATAATTGAACTTGGTTTCTTACAGAACTACATGCGTATCACCTCCTAATATCAACATTTTCTATACTCGGAGGGATAATCGTTGTTTCATTGACTACTAACCACTAAATTAGACAAACATGGGTTTGAAGGACAAATAATAGAACTTGGTTTCCTACATTACTACACGTGTATTACCTCCTAATATCAACGTATTCCATACTCGAATGGATTATTTGTATTTTATTGACAACTAAATCATTAAATGAGACAAACGATGATTGGACGGACCAATAATTGAACTTGGTTTCTTACACAACTACATGCGTATTACCTCCTAATATCAACATTTTCTATACTCGGAGGGATAATCGTTGTTTCATTGACTACTAACCACTAAATTAGACAAACATGGGTTTGAAGGACAAATAATAGAACTTGGTTTCCTACATTACTACACGTGTATTACCTCCTAATATCAACGTATTCCATACTCGAATGGATTATTTGTATTTTATTGACAACTAAATCATTAAATGAGACAAACGATGATTGGACGGACCAATAATTGAACTTGGTTTCTTACAAATCTACATGCGTATCACCTCCTAATATCAACATTTTCTATACTCGGAATGATAATCGTTGTTTCATTGACTACTAATCACTAAATTAGACAAACATGGGGGGTTTGAAGGACAAATAATAGCACTTGGTTTCATACATTACTACACGTGTATTACCTCCTAATATCAACGTATTCCATACTCGAATGGATTATTTGTATTTTATTGACAACTAAATCATTAAATGAGACAAACGATGATTGGGCGGACCAATAATTGAACTTGGTTTCTTACACAACTACATGCGTATTACCTCCTAATATCAACATTTTCTATACTCGGAGGGATAATCGTTGTTTCATTGACTACTAACCACTAAATTAGACAAACATGGGTTTGAAGGACAAATAATAGAACTTGGTTTCCTACATTACTACACGTGTATTACCTCCTAATATCAACGTATTCCATACTCGAATGGATTATTTGTATTTTATTGACAACTAAATCATTAAATGAGACAAACGATGATTGGACGGACCAATAATTGAACTTGGTTTCTTACAAATCTACATGCGTATCACCTCCTAATATCAACATTTTCTATACTCGGAATGATAATCGTTGTTTCATTGACTACTAATCACTAAATTAGACAAACATGGGGGGTTTGAAGGACAAATAATAGCACTTGGTTTCATACATTACTACACGTGTATTACCTCCTAATATCAACGTATTCCATACTCGAGTGGATTATTTGTATTTTATTGACAACTAAATCATTAAATGAGACAAACGATGATTGGACGGACCAATAATTGAACTTGGTTTCTTACACAACTACATGCGTATTACCTCCTAATATCAACATTTTCTATACTCAGAGGGATAATCGTTGTTTCATTGACTACTAACCACTAAATTAGACAAACATGGGTTTGAAGGAAAAATAATAGAACTTGGTTTCCTACATTACTACATGTGTATTACCTCCTAATATCAACGTATTCCATACTCGAATGGATTATTTGTATTTTATTGACAACTAAATCATTAAATGAGACAAACGATGATTGGATGGACCAATAATTGAACTTGGTTTCTTACACAACTCCATGCGTATCACCTCCTAATATCAACATTTTCTATACTCGGAGGGATAATCGTTGTTTCATTGACTACTAACCACTAAATTAGACAAACATGGGTTTGAAGGACAAATAATAGAACTTGGTTTCCTACATTACTACACGTGTATTACCTCCTAATATCAACGTATTCCATACTCGAATGGATTATTTGTATTTTATTGACAACTAAATCATTAAATGAGACAAACGATGATTGGACGGACCAATAATTGAACTTGGTTTCTTACAAATCTACATGCGTATCACCTCCTAATATCAACATTTTCTATACTCGGAATGATAATCGTTGTTTCATTGACTACTAATCACTAAATTAGACAAACATGGGGGGTTTGAAGGACAAATAATAGCACTTGGTTTCATACATTACTACACGTGTATTACCTCCTAATATCAACGTATTCCATACTCGAATGGATTATTTGTATTTTATTGACAACTAAATCATTAAATGAGACAAACGATGATTGGGCGGACCAATAATTGAACTTGGTTTCTTACACAACTACATGCGTATTACCTCCTAATATCAACATTTTCTATACTCGGAGGGATAATCGTTGTTTCATTGACTACTAACCACTAAATTAGACAAACATGGGTTTGAAGGACAAATAATAGAACTTGGTTTCCTACATTACTACACGTGTATTACCTCCTAATATCAACGTATTCCATACTCGAATGGATTATTTGTATTTTATTGACAACTAAATCATTAAATGAGACAAACGATGATTGGACGGACCAATAATTGAACTTGGTTTCTTACAAAACTACATTCGTATCACCTCCTAATATCAACATTTTCTATACTCGGAGGGATAATCGTTGTTTCATTGACTACTAATCACTAAATTGGACAAACATGGGTTTGAAGGACAAATAATAGAACTTTGTTTCATACATTACTACTCGTGTATTACCTCCTAATATCAACGTATTCCATACTCGAATGGATTATTTGTATTTTATTGACAACTAAATCATTAAATGAGACAAACGATGATTGGACGGACCAATAATTGAACTTGGTTTCTTACACAACTACATGCGTATTACCTCCTAATATCAACATTTTCTATACTCGGAGGGATAATCGTTGTTTCATTGACTACTAATCACTAATTTAGACAAACATGGGTTTGAAGGACAAATAATAGAATTTGGTTTCATACATTACTACACGTGTATTACCTCCTAATATCAACGTATTCCATACTCGAATGGATTATTTGTATTTTATTGACAACTAAATCATTAAATGAGACAAACGATGATTGGACGGACCAATAATTGAACTTGGTTTCTTACACAACTACATGCGTATCACCTCCTAATATCAACATTTTCTATACTCGGAGGGATAATCATTGTTTCATTGACTACTAATCACTAAATTAGACAAACAAGGGTTTGAAGGAAAAATAATAGAACCTGGTTTCATACATTACTACACGTGTATTACCTCCTAATATCAACGTATTCCATACTCGAATGGATTATTTGTATTTTATTGACAACTAAATCATTAAATGAGACAAACGATGATTGGACGGACCAATAATTGAACTTGGTTTCTTACACAACTACATGCGTATTACCTCCTAATATCAACATTTTCTATACTCGGAGGGATAATCGTTGTTTCATTGACTACTAACCACTAAATTAGACAAACATGGGTTTGAAGGACAAATAATAGAACTTGGTTTCCTACATTACTACACGTGTATTACCTCCTAATATCAACGTATTCCATACTCGAATGGATTATTTGTATTTTATTGACAACTAAATCATTAAATGAGACAAACGATGATTGGATGGACCAATAATTGAACTTGGTTTCTTACACAACTCCATGCGTATCACCTCCTAATATCAACATTTTCTATACTCGGAGGGATAATCGTTGTTTCATTGACTACTAACCACTAAATTAGACAAACATGGGTTTGAAGGACAAATAATAGAACTTGGTTTCCTACATTACTACACGTGTATTACCTCCTAATATCAACGTATTCCATACTCGAATGGATTATTTGTATTTTATTGACAACTAAATCATTAAATGAGACAAACGATGATTGGACGGACCAATAATTGAACTTGGTTTCTTACAAATCTACATGCGTATCACCTCCTAATATCAACATTTTCTATACTCGGAATGATAATCGTTGTTTCATTGACTACTAATCACTAAATTAGACAAACATGGGGGGTTTGAAGGACAAATAATAGCACTTGGTTTCATACATTACTACACGTGTATTACCTCCTAATATCAACGTATTCCATACTCGAATGGATTATTTGTATTTTATTGACAACTAAATCATTAAATGAGACAAACGATGATTGGGCGGACCAATAATTGAACTTGGTTTCTTACACAACTACATGCGTATTACCTCCTAATATCAACATTTTCTATACTCGGAGGGATAATCGTTGTTTCATTGACTACTAACCACTAAATTAGACAAACATGGGTTTGAAGGACAAATAATAGAACTTGGTTTCCTACATTACTACACGTGTATTACCTCCTAATATCAACGTATTCCATACTCGAATGGATTATTTGTATTTTATTGACAACTAAATCATTAAATGAGACAAACGATGATTGGACGGACCAATAATTGAACTTGGTTTCTTACAAAACTACATTCGTATCACCTCCTAATATCAACATTTTCTATACTCGGAGGGATAATCGTTGTTTCATTGACTACTAATCACTAAATTGGACAAACATGGGTTTGAAGGACAAATAATAGAACTTTGTTTCATACATTACTACTCGTGTATTACCTCCTAATATCAACGTATTCCATACTCGAATGGATTATTTGTATTTTATTGACAACTAAATCATTAAATGAGACAAACGATGATTGGACGGACCAATAATTGAACTTGGTTTCTTACACAACTACATGCGTATTACCTCCTAATATCAACATTTTCTATACTCGGAGGGATAATCGTTGTTTCATTGACTACTAATCACTAATTTAGACAAACATGGGTTTGAAGGACAAATAATAGAATTTGGTTTCATACATTACTACACGTGTATTACCTCCTAATATCAACGTATTCCATACTCGAATGGATTATTTGTATTTTATTGACAACTAAATCATTAAATGAGACAAACGATGATTGGACGGACCAATAATTGAACTTGGTTTCTTACACAACTACATGCGTATCACCTCCTAATATCAACATTTTCTATACTCGGAGGGATAATCATTGTTTCATTGACTACTAATCACTAAATTAGACAAACAAGGGTTTGAAGGAAAAATAATAGAACCTGGTTTCATACATTACTACACGTGTATTACCTCCTAATATCAACGTATTCCATACTCGAATGGATTATTTGTATTTTATTGACAACTAAATCATTAAATGAGACAAACGATGATTGGACGGACCAATAATTGAACTTGGTTTCTTACACAACTACATGCGTATTACCTCCTAATATCAACATTTTCTATACTCGGAGGGATAATCGTTGTTTCATTGACTACTAACCACTAAATTAGACAAACATGGGTTTGAAGGACAAATAATAGAACTTGGTTTCCTACATTACTACACGTGTATTACCTCCTAATATCAACGTATTCCATACTCGAATGGATTATTTGTATTTTATTGACAACTAAATCATTAAATGAGACAAACGATGATTGGATGGACCAATAATTGAACTTGGTTTCTTACAGAACTACATGCGTATCACCTCCTAATATCAACATTTTCTATACTCGGAGGGATAATCGTTGTTTCATTGACTACTAACCACTAAATTAGACAAACATGGGTTTGAAGGACAAATAATAGAACTTGGTTTCCTACATTACTACACGTGTATTACCTCCTAATATCAACGTATTCCATACTCGAATGGATTATTTGTATTTTATTGACAACTAAATCATTAAATGAGACAAACGATGATTGGACGGACCAATAATTGAACTTGGTTTCTTACAAATCTACATGCGTATCACCTCCTAATATCAACATTTTCTATACTCGGAATGATAATCGTTGTTTCATTGACTACTAATCACTAAATTAGACAAACATGGGGGGTTTGAAGGACAAATAATAGCACTTGGTTTCCTACATTACTACACGTGTATTACCTCCTAATATCAACGTATTCCATACTCGAATGGATTATTTGTATTTTATTGACAACTAAATCATTAAATGAGACAAACGATGATTGGACGGACCAATAATTGAACTTGGTTTCTTACAAATCTACATGCGTATCACCTCCTAATATCAACATTTTCTATACTCGGAATGATAATCGTTGTTTCATTGACTACTAATCACTAAATTAGACAAACATGGGGGGTTTGAAGGACAAATAATAGCACTTGGTTTCATACATTACTACACGTGTATTACCTCCTAATATCAACGTATTCCATACTCGAATGGATTATTTGTATTTTATTGACAACTAAATCATTAAATGAGACAAACGATGATTGGACGGACCAATAATTGAACTTGGTTTCTTACACAACTACATGCGTATCACCTCCTAATATCAACATTTTCTATACTCGGAGGGATAATCATTGTTTCATTGACTACTAACCACTAAATTAGACAAACATGGGTTTGAAGGACAAATAATAGAACTTGGTTTCCTACATTACTACACGTGTATTACCTCCTAATATCAACGTATTCCATACTCGAATGGATTATTTGTATTTTATTGACAACTAAATCATTAAATGAGACAAACGATGATTGGATGGACCAATAATTGAACTTGGTTTCTTACAGAACTACATGCGTATCACCTCCTAATATGAACATTTTCTATACTCGGAGGGATAATCGTTGTTTCATTGACTACTAACCACTAAATTAGACAAACATGGGTTTGAAGGACAAATAATAGAACTTGGTTTCCTACATTACTACACGTGTATTACCTCCTAATATCAACGTATTCCATACTCGAATGGATTATTTGTATTTTATTGACAACTAAATCATTAAATGAGACAAACGATGATTGGACGGACCAATAATTGAACTTGGTTTCTTACAAATCTACATGCGTATCACCTCCTAATATCAACATTTTCTATACTCGGAATGATAATCGTTGTTTCATTGACTACTAATCACTAAATTAGACAAACATGGGGGGTTTGAAGGACAAATAATAGCACTTGGTTTCATACATTACTACACGTGTATTACCTCCTAATATCAACGTATTCCATACTCGAATGGATTATTTGTATTTTATTGACAACTAAATCATTAAATGAGACAAACGATGATTGGACGGACCAATAATTGAACTTGGTTTCTTACAAAACTACATTCGTATCACCTCCTAATATCAACATTTTCTATACTCGGAGGGATAATCGTTGTTTCATTGACTACTAATCACTAAATTGGACAAACATGGGTTTGAAGGACAAATAATAGAACTTTGTTTCATACATTACTACTCGTGTATTACCTCCTAATATCAACGTATTCCATACTCGAATGGATTATTTGTATTTTATTGACAACTAAATCATTAAATGAGACAAACGATGATTGGACGGACCAATAATTGAACTTGGATTATTACAAATCTACATGCGTATCACCTCCTAATATCAACATTTTCTATACTCGGAGGGATAATCATTGTTTCATTGACTACTAATCACTAAATTAGACAAACAAGGGTTTGAAGGAAAAATAATAGAACCTGGTTTCATACATTACTACACGTGTATTACCTCCTAATATCAACGTATTCCATACTCGAATGGATTATTTGTATTTTATTGACAACTAAATCATTAAATGAGACAAACGATGATTGGACGGACCAATAATTGAACTTGGTTTCTTACACAACTACATGCGTATTACCTCCTAATATCAACATTTTCTATACTCGGAGGGATAATCGTTGTTTCATTGACTACTAATCACTAATTTAGACAAACATGGGTTTGAAGGACAAATAATAGAATTTGGTTTCATACATTACTACACGTGTATTACCTCCTAATATCAACGTATTCCATACTCTAATGGATTATTTGTATTTTATTGACAACTAAATCATTAAATGAGACAAACGATGATTGGACGGACCAATAATTGAACTTGGTTTCTTACACAACTACATGCGTATCACCTCCTAATATCAACATTTTCTATACTCGGAGGGATAATCATTGTTTCATTGACTACTAATCACTAAATTAGACAAACAAGGGTTTGAAGGAAAAATAATAGAACCTGGTTTCATACATTACTACACGTGTATTACCTCCTAATATCAACGTATTCCATACTCGAATGGATTATTTGTATTTTATTGACAACTAAATCATTAAATGAGACAAACGATGATTGGACGGACCAATAATTGAACTTGGTTTCTTACACAACTACATGCGTATTACCTCCTAATATCAACATTTTCTATAATCGGAGGGATAATCGTTGTTTCATTGACTACTAACCACTAAATTAGACAAACATGGGTTTGAAGGACAAATAATAGAACTTGGTTTCCTACATTACTACACGTGTATTACCTCCTAATATCAACGTATTCCATACTCGAATAGATTATTTGTATTTTATTGACAACTAAATCATTAAATGAGACAAACGATGATTGGATGGACCAATAATTGAACTTGGTTTCTTACAGAACTACATGCGTATCACCTCCTAATATCAACATTTTCTATACTCGGAGGGATAATCGTTGTTTCATTGACTACTAACCACTAAATTAGACAAACATGGGTTTGAAGGACAAATAATAGAACTTGGTTTCCTACATTACTACACGTGTATTACCTCCTAATATCAACGTATTCCATACTCGAATGGATTATTTGTATTTTATTGACAACTAAATCATTAAATGAGACAAACGATGATTGGACGGACCAATAATTGAACTTGGTTTCTTACAAATCTACATGCGTATCACCTCCTAATATCAACATTTTCTATACTCGGAATGATAATCGTTGTTTCATTGACTACTAATCACTAAATTAGACAAACATGGGGGGTTTGAAGGACAAATAATAGCACTTGGTTTCATACATTACTACACGTGTATTACCTCCTAATATCAACGTATTCCATACTCGAATGGATTATTTGTATTTTATTGACAACTAAATCATTAAATGAGACAAACGATGATTGGACGGACCAATAATTGAACTTGGTTTCTTACAAAACTACATTCGTATCACCTCCTAATATCAACATTTTCTATACTCGGAGGGATAATCGTTGTTTCATTGACTACTAATCACTAAATTGGACAAACATGGGTTTGAAGGACAAATAATAGAACTTTGTTTCATACATTACTACTCGTGTATTACCTCCTAATATCAACGTATTCCATACTCGAATGGATTATTTGTATTTTATTGACAACTAAATCATTAAATGAGACAAACGATGATTGGACGGACCAATAATTGAACTTGGTTTATTACAAATCTACATGCGTATCACCTCCTAATATCAACATTTTCTATACTCGGAGGGATAATCATTGTTTCATTGACTACTAATCACTAAATTAGACAAACAAGGGTTTGAAGGAAAAATAATAGAACCTGGTTTCATACATTACTACACGTGTATTACCTCCTAATATCAACGTATTCCATACTCGAATGGATTATTTGTATTTTATTGACAACTAAATCATTAAATGAGACAAACGATGATTGGACGGACCAATAATTGAACTTGGTTTCTTACACAACTACATGCGTATTACCTCCTAATATCAACATTTTCTATACTCGGAGGGATAATCGTTGTTTCATTGACTACTAATCACTAATTTAGACAAACATGGGTTTGAAGGACAAATAATAGAATTTGGTTTCATACATTACTACACGTGTATTACCTCCTAATATCAACGTATTCCATACTCGAATGGATTATTTGTATTTTATTGACAACTAAATCATTAAATGAGACAAACGATGATTGGACGGACCAATAATTGAACTTGGTTTCTTACACAACTACATGCGTATCACCTCCTAATATCAACATTTTCTATACTCGGAGGGATAATCATTGTTTCATTGACTACTAACCACTAAATTAGACAAACATGGGTTTGAAGGACAAATAATAGAACTTGGTTTCCTACATTACTACACGTGTATTACCTCCTAATATCAACGTATTCCATACTCGAATGGATTATTTGTATTTTATTGACAACTAAATCATTAAATGAGACAAACGATGATTGGATGGACCAATAATTGAACTTGGTTTCTTACAGAACTACATGCGTATCACCTCCTAATATCAACATTTTCTATACTCGGAGGGATAATCGTTGTTTCATTGACTACTAACCACTAAATTAGACAAACATGGGTTTGAAGGACAAATAATAGAACTTGGTTTCCTACATTACTACACGTGTATTACCTCCTAATATCAACGTATTCCATACTCGAATGGATTATTTGTATTTTATTGACAACTAAATCATTAAATGAGACAAACGATGATTGGACGGACCAATAATTGAACTTGGTTTCTTACAAATCTACATGCGTATCACCTCCTAATATCAACATTTTCTATACTCGGAATGATAATCGTTGTTTCATTGACTACTAATCACTAAATTAGACAAACATGGGGGGTTTGAAGGACAAATAATAGCACTTGGTTTCATACATTACTACACGTGTATTACCTCCTAATATCAACGTATTCCATACTCGAATGGATTATTTGTATTTTATTGACAACTAAATCATTAAATGAGACAAACGATGATTGGACGGACCAATAATTGAACTTGGTTTCTTACAAAACTACATTCGTATCACCTCCTAATATCAACATTTTCTATACTCGGAGGGATAATCGTTGTTTCATTGACTACTAATCACTAAATTGGACAAACATGGGTTTGAAGGACAAATAATAGAACTTTGTTTCATACATTACTACTCGTGTATTACCTCCTAATATCAACGTATTCCATACTCGAATGGATTATTTGTATTTTATTGACAACTAAATCATTAAATGAGACAAACGATGATTGGACGGACCAATAATTGAACTTGGTTTATTACAAATCTACATGCGTATCACCTCCTAATATCAACATTTTCTATACTCGGAGGGATAATCATTGTTTCATTGACTACTAATCACTAAATTAGACAAACAAGGGTTTGAAGGAAAAATAATAGAACCTGGTTTCATACATTACTACACGTGTATTACCTCCTAATATCAACGTATTCCATACTCGAATGGATTATTTGTATTTTATTGACAACTAAATCATTAAATGAGACAAACGATGATTGGACGGACCAATAATTGAACTTGGTTTCTTACACAACTACATGCGTATTACCTCCTAATATCAACATTTTCTATACTCGGAGGGATAATCGTTGTTTCATTGACTACTAATCACTAATTTAGACAAACATGGGTTTGAAGGACAAATAATAGAATTTGGTTTCATACATTACTACACGTGTATTACCTCCTAATATCAACGTATTCCATACTCGAATGGATTATTTGTATTTTATTGACAACTAAATCATTAAATGAGACAAACGATGATTGGACGGACCAATAATTGAACTTGGTTTCTTACACAACTACATGCGTATCACCTCCTAATATCAACATTTTCTATACTCGGAGGGATAATCATTGTTTCATTGACTACTAATCACTAAATTAGACAAACAAGGGTTTGAAGGAAAAATAATAGAACCTGGTTTCATACATTACTACACGTGTATTACCTCCTAATATCAACGTATTCCATACTCGAATGGATTATTTGTATTTTATTGACAACTAAATCATTAAATGAGACAAACGATGATTGGACGGACCAATAATTGAACTTGGTTTCTTACACAACTACATGCGTATTACCTCCTAATATCAACATTTTCTATACTCGGAGGGATAATCGTTGTTTCATTGACTACTAATCACTAATTTAGACAAACATGGGTTTGAAGGACAAATAATAGAATTTGGTTTCATACATTACTACACGTGTATTACCTCCTAATATCAACGTATTCCATACTCGAATGGATTATTTGTATTTTATTGACAACTAAATCATTAAATGAGACAAACGATGATTGGATGGACCAATAATTGAACTTGGTTTCTTACAGAACTACATGCGTATCACCTCCTAATATCAACATTTTCTATACTCGGAGGGATAATCGTTGTTTCATTGACTACTAACCACTAAATTAGACAAACATGGGTTTGAAGGACAAATAATAGAACTTGGTTTCCTACATTACTACACGTGTATTACCTCCTAATATCAACGTATTCCATACTCGAATGGATTATTTGTATTTTATTGACAACTAAATCATTAAATGAGACAAACGATGATTGGACGGACCAATAATTGAACTTGGTTTCTTACAAATCTACATGCGTATCACCTCCTAATATCAACATTTTCTATACTCGGAATGATAATCGTTGTTTCATTGACTACTAATCACTAAATTAGACAAACATGGGGGGTTTGAAGGACAAATAATAGCACTTGGTTTCATACATTACTACACGTGTATTACCTCCTAATATCAACGTATTCCATACTCGAATGGATTATTTGTATTTTATTGACAACTAAATCATTAAATGAGACAAACGATGATTGGACGGACCAATAATTGAACTTGGTTTCTTACAAAACTACATTCGTATCACCTCCTAATATCAACATTTTCTATACTCGGAGGGATAATCGTTGTTTCATTGACTACTAATCACTAAATTGGACAAACATGGGTTTGAAGGACAAATAATAGAACTTTGTTTCATACATTACTACTCGTGTATTACCTCCTAATATCAACGTATTCCATACTCGAATGGATTATTTGTATTTTATTGACAACTAAATCATTAAATGAGACAAACGATGATTGGACGGACCAATAATTGAACTTGGTTTCTTACACAACTACATGCGTATCACCTCCTAATATCAACATTTTCTATACTCGGAGGGATAATCATTGTTTCATTGACTACTAATCACTAAATTAGACAAACAAGGGTTTGAAGGAAAAATAATAGAACCTGGTTTCATACATTACTACACGTGTATTACCTCCTAATATCAACGTATTCCATACTCGAATGGATTATTTGTATTTTATTGACAACTAAATCATTAAATGAGACAAACGATGATTGGACGGACCAATAATTGAACTTGGTTTCTTACACAACTACATGCGTATTACCTCCTAATATCAACATTTTCTATACTCGGAGGGATAATCGTTGTTTCATTGACTACTAATCACTAATTTAGACAAACATGGGTTTGAAGGACAAATAATAGAATTTGGTTTCATACATTACTACACGTGTATTACCTCCTAATATCAACGTATTCCATACTCGAATGGATTATTTGTATTTTATTGACAACTAAATCATTAAATGAGACAAACGATGATTGGATGGACCAATAATTGAACTTGGTTTCTTACAGAACTACATGCGTATCACCTCCTAATATCAACATTTTCTATACTCGGAGGGATAATCGTTGTTTCATTGACTACTAACCACTAAATTAGACAAACATGGGTTTGAAGGACAAATAATAGAACTTGGTTTCCTACATTACTACACGTGTATTACCTCCTAATATCAACGTATTCCATACTCGAATGGATTATTTGTATTTTATTGACAACTAAATCATTAAATGAGACAAACGATGATTGGACGGACCAATAATTGAACTTGGTTTCTTACAAATCTACATGCGTATCACCTCCTAATATCAACATTTTCTATACTCGGAATGATAATCGTTGTTTCATTGACTACTAATCACTAAATTAGACAAACATGGGGGGTTTGAAGGACAAATAATAGCACTTGGTTTCATACATTACTACACGTGTATTACCTCCTAATATCAACGTATTCCATACTCGAATGGATTATTTGTATTTTATTGACAACTAAATCATTAAATGAGACAAACGATGATTGGACGGACCAATAATTGAACTTGGTTTCTTACAAAACTACATTCGTATCACCTCCTAATATCAACATTTTCTATACTCGGAGGGATAATCGTTGTTTCATTGACTACTAATCACTAAATTGGACAAACATGGGTTTGAAGGACAAATAATAGAACTTTGTTTCATACATTACTACTCGTGTATTACCTCCTAATATCAACGTATTCCATACTCGAATGGATTATTTGTATTTTATTGACAACTAAATCATTAAATGAGACAAACGATGATTGGACGGACCAATAATTGAACTTGGTTTATTACAAATCTACATGCGTATCACCTCCTAATATCAACATTTTCTATACTCGGAGGGATAATCATTGTTTCATTGACTACTAATCACTAAATTAGACAAACAAGGGTTTGAAGGAAAAATAATAGAACCTGGTTTCATACATTACTACACGTGTATTACCTCCTAATATCAACGTATTCCATACTCGAATGGATTATTTGTATTTTATTGACAACTAAATCATTAAATGAGACAAACGATGATTGGACGGACCAATAATTGAACTTGGTTTCTTACACAACTACATGCGTATTACCTCCTAATATCAACATTTTCTATACTCGGAGGGATAATCGTTGTTTCATTGACTACTAATCACTAATTTAGACAAACATGGGTTTGAAGGACAAATAATAGAATTTGGTTTCATACATTACTACACGTGTATTACCTCCTAATATCAACGTATTCCATACTCGAATGGATTATTTGTATTTTATTGACAACTAAATCATTAAATGAGACAAACGATGATTGGACGGACCAATAATTGAACTTGGTTTCTTACACAACTACATGCGTATCACCTCCTAATATCAACATTTTCTATACTCGGAGGGATAATCATTGTTTCATTGACTACTAACCACTAAATTAGACAAACATGGGTTTGAAGGACAAATAATAGAACTTGGTTTCCTAGTATCAACATTTTCTATACTCGGAGGGATAATCATTGTTTCATTGACTACTAATCACTAAATTAGACAAACAAGGGTTTGAAGGAAAAATAATAGAACCTGGTTTCATACATTACTACTCGTGTATTACCTCCTAATATCAACGTATTCCATACTCGAATGGATTATTTGTATTTTATTGACAACTAAATCATTAAATGAGACAAACGATGATTGGATGGACCAATAATTGAACTTGGTTTCTTACAGAACTACATGCGTATCACCTCCTAATATCAACATTTTCTATACTCGGAGGGATAATCGTTGTTTCATTGACTACTAACCACTAAATTAGACAAACATGGGTTTGAAGGACAAATAATAGAACTTGGTTTCCTACATTACTACACGTGTATTACCTCCTAATATCAACGTATTCCATACTCGAATGGATTATTTGTATTTTATTGACAACTAAATCATTAAATGAGACAAACGATGATTGGACGGACCAATAATTGAACTTGGTTTCTTACAAATCTACATGCGTATCACCTCCTAATATCAACATTTTCTATACTCGGAATGATAATCGTTGTTTCATTGACTACTAATCACTAAATTAGACAAACATGGGGGGTTTGAAGGACAAATAATAGCACTTGGTTTCATACATTACTACACGTGTATTACCTCCTAATATCAACGTATTCCATACTCGAATGGATTATTTGTATTTTATTGACAACTAAATCATTAAATGAGACAAACGATGATTGGACGGACCAATAATTGAACTTGGTTTCTTACAAAACTACATTCGTATCACCTCCTAATATCAACATTTTCTATACTCGGAGGGATAATCGTTGTTTCATTGACTACTAATCACTAAATTGGACAAACATGGGTTTGAAGGACAAATAATAGAACTTTGTTTCATACATTACTACTCGTGTATTACCTCCTAATATCAACGTATTCCATACTCGAATGGATTATTTGTATTTTATTGACAACTAAATCATTAAATGAGACAAACGATGATTGGACGGACCAATAATTGAACTTGGTTTATTACAAATCTACATGCGTATCACCTCCTAATATCAACATTTTCTATACTCGGAGGGATAATCATTGTTTCATTGACTACTAATCACTAAATTAGACAAACAAGGGTTTGAAGGAAAAATAATAGAACCTGGTTTCATACATTACTACACGTGTATTACCTCCTAATATCAACGTATTCCATACTCGAATGGATTATTTGTATTTTATTGACAACTAAATCATTAAATGAGACAAACGATGATTGGACGGACCAATAATTGAACTTGGTTTCTTACACAACTACATGCGTATTACCTCCTAATATCAACATTTTCTATACTCGGAGGGATAATCGTTGTTTCATTGACTACTAATCACTAATTTAGACAAACATGGGTTTGAAGGACAAATAATAGAATTTGGTTTCATACATTACTACACGTGTATTACCTCCTAATATCAACGTATTCCATACTCGAATGGATTATTTGTATTTTATTGACAACTAAATCATTAAATGAGACAAACGATGATTGGACGGACCAATAATTGAACTTGGTTTCTTACACAACTACATGCGTATCACCTCCTAATATCAACATTTTCTATACTCGGAGGGATAATCATTGTTTCATTGACTACTAATCACTAAATTAGACAAACAAGGGTTTGAAGGAAAAATAATAGAACCTGGTTTCATACATTACTACACGTGTATTACCTCCTAATATCAACGTATTCCATACTCGAATGGATTATTTGTATTTTATTGACAACTAAATCATTAAATGAGACAAACGATGATTGGACGGACCAATAATTGAACTTGGTTTCTTACACAACTACATGCGTATTACCTCCTAATATCAACATTTTCTATACTCGGAGGGATAATCGTTGTTTCATTGACTACTAATCACTAATTTAGACAAACATGGGTTTGAAGGACAAATAATAGAATTTGGTTTCATACATTACTACACGTGTATTACCTCCTAATATCAACGTATTCCATACTCGAATGGATTATTTGTATTTTATTGACAACTAAATCATTAAATGAGACAAACGATGATTGGATGGACCAATAATTGAACTTGGTTTCTTACAGAACTACATGCGTATCACCTCCTAATATCAACATTTTCTATACTCGGAGGGATAATCGTTGTTTCATTGACTACTAACCACTAAATTAGACAAACATGGGTTTGAAGGACAAATAATAGAACTTGGTTTCCTACATTACTACACGTGTATTACCTCCTAATATCAACGTATTCCATACTCGAATGGATTATTTGTATTTTATTGACAACTAAATCATTAAATGAGACAAACGATGATTGGACGGACCAATAATTGAACTTGGTTTCTTACAAATCTACATGCGTATCACCTCCTAATATCAACATTTTCTATACTCGGAATGATAATCGTTGTTTCATTGACTACTAATCACTAAATTAGACAAACATGGGGGGTTTGAAGGACAAATAATAGCACTTGGTTTCATACATTACTACACGTGTATTACCTCCTAATATCAACGTATTCCATACTCGAATGGATTATTTGTATTTTATTGACAACTAAATCATTAAATGAGACAAACGATGATTGGACGGACCAATAATTGAACTTGGTTTCTTACAAAACTACATTCGTATCACCTCCTAATATCAACATTTTCTATACTCGGAGGGATAATCGTTGTTTCATTGACTACTAATCACTAAATTGGACAAACATGGGTTTGAAGGACAAATAATAGAACTTTGTTTCATACATTACTACTCGTGTATTACCTCCTAATATCAACGTATTCCATACTCGAATGGATTATTTGTATTTTATTGACAACTAAATCATTAAATGAGACAAACGATGATTGGACGGACCAATAATTGAACTTGGTTTATTACAAATCTACATGCGTATCACCTCCTAATATCAACATTTTCTATACTCGGAGGGATAATCATTGTTTCATTGACTACTAATCACTAAATTAGACAAACAAGGGTTTGAAGGAAAAATAATAGAACCTGGTTTCATACATTACTACACGTGTATTACCTCCTAATATCAACGTATTCCATACTCGAATGGATTATTTGTATTTTATTGACAACTAAATCATTAAATGAGACAAACGATGATTGGACGGACCAATAATTGAACTTGGTTTCTTACACAACTACATGCGTATTACCTCCTAATATCAACATTTTCTATACTCGGAGGGATAATCGTTGTTTCATTGACTACTAATCACTAATTTAGACAAACATGGGTTTGAAGGACAAATAATAGAATTTGGTTTCATACATTACTACACGTGTATTACCTCCTAATATCAACGTATTCCATACTCGAATGGATTATTTGTATTTTATTGACAACTAAATCATTAAATGAGACAAACGATGATTGGACGGACCAATAATTGAACTTGGTTTCTTACACAACTACATGCGTATCACCTCCTAATATCAACATTTTCTATACTCGGAGGGATAATCATTGTTTCATTGACTACTAACCACTAAATTAGACAAACATGGGTTTGAAGGACAAATAATAGAACTTGGTTTCCTACATTACTACACGTGTATTACCTCCTAATATCAACGTATTCCATACTCGAATGGATTATTTGTATTTTATTGACAACTAAATCATTAAATGAGACAAACGATGATTGGATGGACCAATAATTGAACTTGGTTTCTTACAGAACTACATGCGTATCACCTCCTAATATCAACATTTTCTATACTCGGAGGGATAATCGTTGTTTCATTGACTACTAACCACTAAATTAGACAAACATGGGTTTGAAGGACAAATAATAGAACTTGGTTTCCTACATTACTACACGTGTATTACCTCCTAATATCAACGTATTCCATACTCGAATGGATTATTTGTATTTTATTGACAACTAAATCATTAAATGAGACAAACGATGATTGGACGGACCAATAATTGAACTTGGTTTCTTACAAATCTACATGCGTATCACCTCCTAATATCAACATTTTCTATACTCGGAATGATAATCGTTGTTTCATTGACTACTAATCACTAAATTAGACAAACATGGGGGGTTTGAAGGACAAATAATAGCACTTGGTTTCATACATTACTACACGTGTATTACCTCCTAATATCAACGTATTCCATACTCGAATGGATTATTTGTATTTTATTGACAACTAAATCATTAAATGAGACAAACGATGATTGGACGGACCAATAATTGAACTTGGTTTCTTACAAAACTACATTCGTATCACCTCCTAATATCAACATTTTCTATACTCGGAGGGATAATCGTTGTTTCATTGACTACTAATCACTAAATTGGACAAACATGGGTTTGAAGGACAAATAATAGAACTTTGTTTCATACATTACTACTCGTGTATTACCTCCTAATATCAACGTATTCCATACTCGAATGGATTATTTGTATTTTATTGACAACTAAATCATTAAATGAGACAAACGATGATTGGACGTACCAATAATTGAACTTGGTTTATTACAAATCTACATGCGTATCACCTCCTAATATCAACATTTTCTATACTCGGAGGGATAATCATTGTTTCATTGACTACTAATCACTAAATTAGACAAACAAGGGTTTGAAGGAAAAATAATAGAACCTGGTTTCATACATTACTACACGTGTATTACCTCCTAATATCAACGTATTCCATACTCGAATGGATTATTTGTATTTTATTGACAACTAAATCATTAAATGAGACAAACGATGATTGGACGGACCAATAATTGAACTTGGTTTCTTACACAACTACATGCGTATTACCTCCTAATATCAACATTTTCTATACTCGGAGGGATAATCGTTGTTTCATTGACTACTAATCACTAATTTAGACAAACATGGGTTTGAAGGACAAATAATAGAATTTGGTTTCATACATTACTACACGTGTATTACCTCCTAATATCAACGTATTCCATACTCGAATGGATTATTTGTATTTTATTGACAACTAAATCATTAAATGAGACAAACGATGATTGGACGGACCAATAATTGAACTTGGTTTCTTACACAACTACATGCGTATCACCTCCTAATATCAACATTTTCTATACTCGGAGGGATAATCATTGTTTCATTGACTACTAATCACTAAATTAGACAAACAAGGGTTTGAAGGAAAAATAATAGAACCTGGTTTCATACATTACTACACGTGTATTACCTCCTAATATCAACGTATTCCATACTCGAATGGATTATTTGTATTTTATTGACAACTAAATCATTAAATGAGACAAACGATGATTGGACGGACCAATAATTGAACTTGGTTTCTTACACAACTACATGCGTATTACCTCCTAATATCAACATTTTCTATACTCGGAGGGATAATCGTTGTTTCATTGACTACTAATCACTAATTTAGACAAACATGGGTTTGAAGGACAAATAATAGAATTTGGTTTCATACATTACTACACGTGTATTACCTCCTAATATCAACGTATTCCATACTCGAATGGATTATTTGTATTTTATTGACAACTAAATCATTAAATGAGACAAACGATGATTGGATGGACCAATAATTGAACTTGGTTTCTTACAGAACTACATGCGTATCACCTCCTAATATCAACATTTTCTATACTCGGAGGGATAATCGTTGTTTCATTGACTACTAACCACTAAATTAGACAAACATGGGTTTGAAGGACAAATAATAGAACTTGGTTTCCTACATTACTACACGTGTATTACCTCCTAATATCAACGTATTCCATACTCGAATGGATTATTTGTATTTTATTGACAACTAAATCATTAAATGAGACAAACGATGATTGGACGGACCAATAATTGAACTTGGTTTCTTACAAATCTACATGCGTATCACCTCCTAATATCAACATTTTCTATACTCGGAATGATAATCGTTGTTTCATTGACTACTAATCACTAAATTAGACAAACATGGGGGGTTTGAAGGACAAATAATAGCACTTGGTTTCATACATTACTACACGTGTATTACCTCCTAATATCAACGTATTCCATACTCGAATGGATTATTTGTATTTTATTGACAACTAAATCATTAAATGAGACAAACGATGATTGGACGGACCAATAATTGAACTTGGTTTCTTACAAAACTACATTCGTATCACCTCCTAATATCAACATTTTCTATACTCGGAGGGATAATCGTTGTTTCATTGACTACTAATCACTAAATTGGACAAACATGGGTTTGAAGGACAAATAATAGAACTTTGTTTCATACATTACTACTCGTGTATTACCTCCTAATATCAACGTATTCCATACTCGAATGGATTATTTGTATTTTATTGACAACTAAATCATTAAATGAGACAAACGATGATTGGACGGACCAATAATTGAACTTGGTTTATTACAAATCTACATGCGTATCACCTCCTAATATCAACATTTTCTATACTCGGAGGGATAATCATTGTTTCATTGACTACTAATCACTAAATTAGACAAACAAGGGTTTGAAGGAAAAATAATAGAACCTGGTTTCATACATTACTACACGTGTATTACCTCCTAATATCAACGTATTCCATACTCGAATGGATTATTTGTATTTTATTGACAACTAAATCATTAAATGAGACAAACGATGATTGGACGGACCAATAATTGAACTTGGTTTCTTACACAACTACATGCGTATTACCTCCTAATATCAACATTTTCTATACTCGGAGGGATAATCGTTGTTTCATTGACTACTAATCACTAATTTAGACAAACATGGGTTTGAAGGACAAATAATAGAATTTGGTTTCATACATTACTACACGTGTATTACCTCCTAATATCAACGTATTCCATACTCGAATGGATTATTTGTATTTTATTGACAACTAAATCATTAAATGAGACAAACGATGATTGGACGGACCAATAATTGAACTTGGTTTCTTACACAACTACATGCGTATCACCTCCTAATATCAACATTTTCTATACTCGGAGGGATAATCATTGTTTCATTGACTACTAACCACTAAATTAGACAAACATGGGTTTGAAGGACAAATAATAGAACTTGGTTTCCTACATTACTACACGTGTATTACCTCCTAATATCAACGTATTCCATACTCGAATGGATTATTTGTATTTTATTGACAACTAAATCATTAAATGAGACAAACGATGATTGGATGGACCAATAATTGAACTTGGTTTCTTACAGAACTACATGCGTATCACCTCCTAATATCAACATTTTCTATACTCGGAGGGATAATCGTTGTTTCATTGACTACTAACCACTAAATTAGACAAACATGGGTTTGAAGGACAAATAATAGAACTTGGTTTCCTACATTACTACACGTGTATTACCTCCTAATATCAACGTATTCCATACTCGAATGGATTATTTGTATTTTATTGACAACTAAATCATTAAATGAGACAAACGATGATTGGACGGACCAATAATTGAACTTGGTTTCTTACAAATCTACATGCGTATCACCTCCTAATATCAACATTTTCTATACTCGGAATGATAATCGTTGTTTCATTGACTACTAATCACTAAATTAGACAAACATGGGGGGTTTGAAGGACAAATAATAGCACTTGGTTTCATACATTACTACACGTGTATTACCTCCTAATATCAACGTATTCCATACTCGAATGGATTATTTGTATTTTATTGACAACTAAATCATTAAATGAGACAAACGATGATTGGACGGACCAATAATTGAACTTGGTTTCTTACAAAACTACATTCGTATCACCTCCTAATATCAACATTTTCTATACTCGGAGGGATAATCGTTGTTTCATTGACTACTAATCACTAAATTGGACAAACATGGGTTTGAAGGACAAATAATAGAACTTTGTTTCATACATTACTACTCGTGTATTACCTCCTAATATCAACGTATTCCATACTCGAATGGATTATTTGTATTTTATTGACAACTAAATCATTAAATGAGACAAACGATGATTGGACGGACCAATAATTGAACTTGGTTTATTACAAATCTACATGCGTATCACCTCCTAATATCAACATTTTCTATACTCGGAGAGATAATCATTGTTTCATTGACTACTAATCACTAAATTAGACAAACAAGGGTTTGAAGGAAAAATAATAGAACCTGGTTTCATACATTACTACACGTGTATTACCTCCTAATATCAACGTATTCCATACTCGAATGGATTATTTGTATTTTATTAACAACTAAATCATTAAATGAGACAAACGATGATTGGACGGACCAATAATTGAACTTGGTTTCTTACACAACTACATGCGTATTACTTCCTAATATCAACATTTTCTATACTCGGAGGGATAATCGTTGTTTCATTGACTACTAATCACTAATTTAGACAAACATGGGTTTGAAGGACAAATAATAGAATTTGGTTTCATACATTACTACACGTGTATTACCTCCTAAAATCAACGTATTCCATACTCGAATGGATTATTTGTATTTTATTGACAACTAAATCATTAAATGAGACAAACGATGATTGGAAGGACCAATAATTGAACTTGGTTTATTACAAATCTACATGCGTATCACCTCCTAATATCAACATTTTCTATACTCGGAGAGATAATCATTGTTTCATTGACTACTAATCACTAAATTAGACAAACAAGGGTTTGAAGGAAAAATAATAGAACCTGGTTTCATACATTACTACACGTGTATTACCTCCTAATATCAACGTATTCCATACTCGAATGGATTATTTGTATTTTATTAACAACTAAATCATTAAATGAGACAAACGATGATTGGACGGACCAATAATTGAACTTGGTTTCTTACACAACTACATGCGTATTACTTCCTAATATCAACATTTTCTATACTCGGAGGGATAATCGTTGTTTCATTGACTACTAATCACTAATTTAGACAAACATGGGTTTGAAGGACAAATAATAGAATTTGGTTTCATACATTACTACACGTGTATTACCTCCTAAAATCAACGTATTCCATACTCGAATGGATTATTTGTATTTTATTGACAACTAAATCATTAAATGAGACAAACGATGATTGGACGGACCAATAATTGAACTTGGTTTCTTACACAACTACATGCGTATTACCTCCTAATATCAACATTTTCTATACTCGGAGGGATAATCGTTGTTTCATTGACTACTAATCACTAATTTAGACAAACATGGGTTTGAAGGACAAATAATAGAATTTGGTTTCATACATTACTACACGTGTATTACCTCCTAATATCAACGTATTCCATACTCGAATGGATTATTTGTATTTTATTGACAACTAAATCATTAAATGAGACAAACGATGATTGGATGGACCAATAATTGAACTTGGTTTCTTACAGAACTACATGCGTATCACCTCCTAATATCAACATTTTCTATACTCGGAGGGATAATCGTTGTTTCATTGACTACTAACCACTAAATTAGACAAACATGGGTTTGAAGGACAAATAATAGAACTTGGTTTCCTACATTACTACACGTGTATTACCTCCTAATATCAACGTATTCCATACTCGAATGGATTATTTGTATTTTATTGACAACTAAATCATTAAATGAGACAAACGATGATTGGACGGACCAATAATTGAACTTGGTTTCTTACAAATCTACATGCGTATCACCTCCTAATATCAACATTTTCTATACTCGGAATGATAATCGTTGTTTCATTGACTACTAATCACTAAATTAGACAAACATGGGGGGTTTGAAGGACAAATAATAGCACTTGGTTTCATACATTACTACACGTGTATTACCTCCTAATATCAACGTATTCCATACTCGAATGGATTATTTGTATTTTATTGACAACTAAATCATTAAATGAGACAAACGATGATTGGACGGACCAATAATTGAACTTGGTTTCTTACAAAACTACATTCGTATCACCTCCTAATATCAACATTTTCTATACTCGGAGGGATAATCGTTGTTTCATTGACTACTAATCACTAAATTGGACAAACATGGGTTTGAAGGACAAATAATAGAACTTTGTTTCATACATTACTACTCGTGTATTACCTCCTAATATCAACGTATTCCATACTCGAATGGATTATTTGTATTTTATTGACAACTAAATCATTAAATGAGACAAACGATGATTGGACGGACCAATAATTGAACTTGGTTTATTACAAATCTACATGCGTATCACCTCCTAATATCAACATTTTCTATACTCGGAGGGATAATCATTGTTTCATTGACTACTAATCACTAAATTAGACAAACAAGGGTTTGAAGGAAAAATAATAGAACCTGGTTTCATACATTACTACACGTGTATTACCTCCTAATATCAACGTATTCCATACTCGAATGGATTATTTGTATTTTATTGACAACTAAATCATTAAATGAGACAAACGATGATTGGACGGACCAATAATTGAACTTGGTTTCTTACACAACTACATGCGTATTACCTCCTAATATCAACATTTTCTATAC
Organism: Capsicum rhomboideum; assembly: GCA_031232105.1. Lineage (NCBI taxonomy): Eukaryota > Viridiplantae > Streptophyta > Magnoliopsida > Solanales > Solanaceae > Capsicum > Capsicum rhomboideum. The sequence continues at coordinate 82,792,269 of CP124713.1, read as the reverse complement.
TCGGAGGGATAATCGTTGTTTCATTGACTACTAATCACTAATTTAGACAAACATGGGTTTGAAGGACAAATAATAGAATTTGGTTTCATACATTACTACACGTGTATTACCTCCTAATATCAACGTATTCCATACTCGAATGGATTATTTGTATTTTATTGACAACTAAATCATTAAATGAGACAAACGATGATTGGACGGACCAATAATTGAACTTGGTTTCTTACACAACTACATGCGTATCACCTCCTAATATCAACATTTTCTATACTCGGAGGGATAATCATTGTTTCATTGACTACTAACCACTAAATTAGACAAACATGGGTTTGAAGGACAAATAATAGAACTTGGTTTCCTACATTACTACACGTGTATTACCTCCTAATATCAACGTATTCCATACTCGAATGGATTATTTGTATTTTATTGACAACTAAATCATTAAATGAGACAAACGATGATTGGATGGACCAATAATTGAACTTGGTTTCTTACAGAACTACATGCGTATCACCTCCTAATATCAACATTTTCTATACTCGGAGGGATAATCGTTGTTTCATTGACTACTAACCACTAAATTAGACAAACATGGGTTTGAAGGACAAATAATAGAACTTGGTTTCCTACATTACTACACGTGTATTACCTCCTAATATCAACGTATTCCATACTCGAATGGATTATTTGTATTTTATTGACAACTAAATCATTAAATGAGACAAACGATGATTGGACGGACCAATAATTGAACTTGGTTTCTTACAAATCTACATGCGTATCACCTCCTAATATCAACATTTTCTATACTCGGAATGATAATCGTTGTTTCATTGACTACTAATCACTAAATTAGACAAACATGGGGGGTTTGAAGGACAAATAATAGCACTTGGTTTCATACATTACTACACGTGTATTACCTCCTAATATCAACGTATTCCATACTCGAATGGATTATTTGTATTTTATTGACAACTAAATCATTAAATGAGACAAACGATGATTGGACGGACCAATAATTGAACTTGGTTTCTTACAAAACTACATTCGTATCACCTCCTAATATCAACATTTTCTATACTCGGAGGGATAATCGTTGTTTCATTGACTACTAATCACTAAATTGGACAAACATGGGTTTGAAGGACAAATAATAGAACTTTGTTTCATACATTACTACTCGTGTATTACCTCCTAATATCAACGTATTCCATACTCGAATGGATTATTTGTATTTTATTGACAACTAAATCATTAAATGAGACAAACGATGATTGGACGGACCAATAATTGAACTTGGTTTATTACAAATCTACATGCGTATCACCTCCTAATATCAACATTTTCTATACTCGGAGAGATAATCATTGTTTCATTGACTACTAATCACTAAATTAGACAAACAAGGGTTTGAAGGAAAAATAATAGAACCTGGTTTCATACATTACTACACGTGTATTACCTCCTAATATCAACGTATTCCATACTCGAATGGATTATTTGTATTTTATTAACAACTAAATCATTAAATGAGACAAACGATGATTGGACGGACCAATAATTGAACTTGGTTTCTTACACAACTACATGCGTATTACTTCCTAATATCAACATTTTCTATACTCGGAGGGATAATCGTTGTTTCATTGACTACTAATCACTAATTTAGACAAACATGGGTTTGAAGGACAAATAATAGAATTTGGTTTCATACATTACTACACGTGTATTACCTCCTAAAATCAACGTATTCCATACTCGAATGGATTATTTGTATTTTATTGACAACTAAATCATTAAATGAGACAAACGATGATTGGAAGGACCAATAATTGAACTTGGTTTATTACAAATCTACATGCGTATCACCTCCTAATATCAACATTTTCTATACTCGGAGAGATAATCATTGTTTCATTGACTACTAATCACTAAATTAGACAAACAAGGGTTTGAAGGAAAAATAATAGAACCTGGTTTCATACATTACTACACGTGTATTACCTCCTAATATCAACGTATTCCATACTCGAATGGATTATTTGTATTTTATTAACAACTAAATCATTAAATGAGACAAACGATGATTGGACGGACCAATAATTGAACTTGGTTTCTTACACAACTACATGCGTATTACTTCCTAATATCAACATTTTCTATACTCGGAGGGATAATCGTTGTTTCATTGACTACTAATCACTAATTTAGACAAACATGGGTTTGAAGGACAAATAATAGAATTTGGTTTCATACATTACTACACGTGTATTACCTCCTAAAATCAACGTATTCCATACTCGAATGGATTATTTGTATTTTATTGACAACTAAATCATTAAATGAGACAAACGATGATTGGACGGACCAATAATTGAACTTGGTTTCTTACACAACTACATGCGTATCACCTCCTAATATCAACATTTTCTATACTCGGAGGGATAATCATTGTTTCATTGACTACTAATCACTAAATTAGACAAACAAGGGTTTGAAGGAAAAATAATAGAACCTGGTTTCATACATTACTACACGTGTATTACCTCCTAATATCAACGTATTCCATACTCGAATGGATTATTTGTATTTTATTGACAACTAAATCATTAAATGAGACAAACGATGATTGGACGGACCAATAATTGAACTTGGTTTCTTACACAACTACATGCATATTACCTCCTAATATCAACATTTTCTATACTCGGAGGGATAATCGTTGTTTCATTGACTACTAACCACTAAATTAGACAAACATGGGTTTGAAGGAAAAATAATAGAACTTGGTTTCCTACATTACTACACGTGTATTACCTCCTAATATCAACGTATTCCATACTCGAATGGATTATTTGTATTTTATTGACAACTAAATCATTAAATGAGACAAACGATGATTGGACGGACCAATAATTGAACTTGGTTTCTTACAAATCTACATGCGTATCACCTCCTAATATCAACATTTTCTATACTCGGAATGATAATCGTTGTTTCATTGACTACTAATCACTAAATTAGACAAACATGGGGGGTTTGAAGGACAAATAATAGCACTTGGTTTCATACATTACTACACGTGTATTACCTCCTAATATCAACGTATTCCATACTCGAATGGATTATTTGTATTTTATTGACAACTAAATCATTAAATGAGACAAACGATGATTGGACGGACCAATAATTGAACTTGGTTTCTTACAAAACTACATTCGTATCACCTCCTAATATCAACATTTTCTATACTCGGAGGGATAATCGTTGTTTCATTGACTACTAATCACTAAATTGGACAAACATGGGTTTGAAGGACAAATAATAGAACTTTGTTTCATACATTACTACTCGTGTATTACCTCCTAATATCAACGTATTCCATACTCGAATGGATTATTTGTATTTTATTGACAACTAAATCATTAAATGAGACAAACGATGATTGGACGGACCAATAATTGAACTTGGTTTATTACAAATCTACATGCGTATCACCTCCTAATATCAACATTTTCTATACTCGGAGGGATAATCATTGTTTCATTGACTACTAATCACTAAATTAGACAAACAAGGGTTTGAAGGAAAAATAATAGAACCTGGTTTCATACATTACTACACGTGTATTACCTCCTAATATCAACGTATTCCATACTCGAATGGATTATTTGTATTTTATTGACAACTAAATCATTAAATGAGACAAACGATGATTGGACGGACCAATAATTGAACTTGGTTTCTTACACAACTACATGCGTATTACCTCCTAATATCAACATTTTCTATACTCGGAGGGATAATCGTTGTTTCATTGACTACTAATCACTAATTTAGACAAACATGGGTTTGAAGGACAAATAATAGAATTTGGTTTCATACATTACTACACGTGTATTACCTCCTAATATCAACGTATTCCATACTCGAATGGATTATTTGTATTTTATTGACAACTAAATCATTAAATGAGACAAACGATGATTGGACGGACCAATAATTGAACTTGGTTTCTTACACAACTACATGCGTATCACCTCCTAATATCAACATTTTCTATACTCGGAGGGATAATCATTGTTTCATTGACTACTAACCACTAAATTAGACAAACATGGGTTTGAAGGACAAATAATAGAACTTGGTTTCCTACATTACTACACGTGTATTACCTCCTAATATCAACGTATTCCATACTCGAATGGATTATTTGTATTTTATTGACAACTAAATCATTAAATGAGACAAACGATGATTGGATGGACCAATAATTGAACTTGGTTTCTTACAGAACTACATGCGTATCACCTCCTAATATCAACATTTTCTATACTCGGAGGGATAATCGTTGTTTCATTGACTACTAACCACTAAATTAGACAAACATGGGTTTGAAGGACAAATAATAGAACTTGGTTTCCTACATTACTACACGTGTATTACCTCCTAATATCAACGTATTCCATACTCGAATGGATTATTTGTATTTTATTGACAACTAAATCATTAAATGAGACAAACGATGATTGGACGGACCAATAATTGAACTTGGTTTCTTACAAATCTACATGCGTATCACCTCCTAATATCAACATTTTCTATACTCGGAATGATAATCGTTGTTTCATTGACTACTAATCACTAAATTAGACAAACATGGGGGGTTTGAAGGACAAATAATAGCACTTGGTTTCATACATTACTACACGTGTATTACCTCCTAATATCAACGTATTCCATACTCGAATGGATTATTTGTATTTTATTGACAACTAAATCATTAAATGAGACAAACGATGATTGGACGGACCAATAATTGAACTTGGTTTCTTACAAAACTACATTCGTATCACCTCCTAATATCAACATTTTCTATACTCGGAGGGATAATCATTGTTTCATTGACTACTAATCACTAAATTGGACAAACATGGGTTTGAAGGACAAATAATAGAACTTTGTTTCATACATTACTACTCGTGTATTACCTCCTAATATCAACGTATTCCATACTCGAATGGATTATTTGTATTTTATTGACAACTAAATCATTAAATGAGACAAACGATGATTGGACGAACCAATAATTGAACTTGGTTTATTACAAATCTACATGCGTATCACCTCCTAATATCAACATTTTCTATACTCGGAGAGATAATCATTGTTTCATTGACTACTAATCACTAAATTAGACAAACAAGGGTTTGAAGGAAAAATAATAGAACCTGGTTTCATACATTACTACACGTGTATTACCTCCTAATATCAACGTATTCCATACTCGAATGGATTATTTGTATTTTATTAACAACTAAATCATTAAATGAGACAAACGATGATTGGACGGACCAATAATTGAACTTGGTTTCTTACACAACTACATGCGTATTACTTCCTAATATCAACATTTTCTATACTCGGAGGGATAATCGTTGTTTCATTGACTACTAATCACTAATTTAGACAAACATGGGTTTGAAGGACAAATAATAGAATTTGGTTTCATACATTACTACACGTGTATTACCTCCTAAAATCAACGTATTCCATACTCGAATGGATTATTTGTATTTTATTGACAACTAAATCATTAAATGAGACAAACGATGATTGGACGGACCAATAATTGAACTTGGTTTCTTACACAACTACATGCGTATCACCTCCTAATATCAACATTTTCTATACTCGGAGGGATAATCATTGTTTCATTGACTACTAATCACTAAATTAGACAAACAAGGGTTTGAAGGAAAAATAATAGAACCTGGTTTCATACATTACTACACGTGTATTACCTCCTAATATCAACGTATTCCATACTCGAATGGATTATTTGTATTTTATTGACAACTAAATCATTAAATGAGACAAACGATGATTGGACGGACCAATAATTGAACTTGGTTTCTTACACAACTACATGCATATTACCTCCTAATATCAACATTTTCTATACTCGGAGGGATAATCGTTGTTTCATTGACTACTAATCACTAAATTAGACAAACATGGGTTTGAAGGACAAATAATAGCACTTGGTTTCATACATTACTACACGTGTATTACCTCTTAATATCAACGTATTCCATACTCGAATGGATTATTTGTATTTAATTGACAACTAAATCTTTAAATGAGACAAACGATGATTGGACGGACCAATAATTGAACTTGGTTTCTTACAAAACTACATGCGTATCACCTCCTAATATCAACATTTTCTATACTCGGAATGATAATCGTTGTTTCATTGACTACTAATCACTAAATTAGACAAACATGGGGGGTTTGAAGGACAAATAATAGAATTTGGTTTCATACATTACTACACGTGTATTACCTCCTAATATCAACGTATTCCATACTCGAATGGATTATTTGTATTTTATTGACAACTAAATCATTAAATGAGACAAACGATGATTGGACGGACCAATAATTGAACTTGGTTTCTTACAAAACTACATTCGTATCACCTCCTAATATCAACATTTTCTATACTCGGAGGGATAATCGTTGTTTCATTGACTACTAATCACTAAATTGGACAAACATGGGTTTGAAGGACAAATAATAGAACTTTGTTTCATACATTACTACTCGTGTATTACCTCCTAATATCAACGTATTCCATACTCGAATGGATTATTTGTATTTTATTGACAACTAAATCATTAAATGAGACAAACGATGATTGGACGGACCAATAATTGAACTTGGTTTATTACAAATCTACATGCGTATCACCTCCTAATATCAACATTTTCTATACTCGGAGGGATAATCATTGTTTCATTGACTACTAATCACTAAATTAGACAAACAAGGGTTTGAAGGAAAAATAATAGAACCTGGTTTCATACATTACTACACGTGTATTACCTCCCAATATCAACGTATTCCATACTCGAATGGATTATTTGTATTTTATTGACAACTAAATCATTAAATGAGACAAACGATGATTGGACGGACCAATAATTGAACTTGGTTTCTTACACAACTACATGCGTATTACCTCCTAATATCAACATTTTCTATACTCGGAGGGATAATCGTTGTTTCATTGACTACTAATCACTAATTTAGACAAACATGGGTTTGAAGGACAAATAATAGAATTTGGTTTCATACATTACTACACGTGTATTACCTCCTAATATCAACGTATTCCATACTCGAATGGATTATTTGTATTTTATTGACAACTAAATCATTAAATGAGACAAACGATGATTGGACGGACCAATAATTGAACTTGGTTTCTTACACAACTACATGCGTATCACCTCCTAATATCAACATTTTCTATACTCGGAGGGATAATCATTGTTTCATTGACTACTAATCACTAAATTAGACAAACAAGGGTTTGAAGGAAAAATAATAGAACCTGGTTTCATACATTACTACATGTGTATTACCTCCTAATATCAACGTATTCCATACTCGAATGGATTATTTGTATTTTATTGACAACTAAATCATTAAATGAGACAAACGATGATTGGACGGACCAATAATTGAACTTGGTTTCTTACACAACTACATGCATATTACCTCCTAATATCAACATTTTCTATACTCGGAGGGATAATCGTTGTTTCATTGACTACTAACCACTAAATTAGACAAACATGGGTTTGAAGGACAAATAATAGAACTTGGTTTCCTACATTACTACACGTGTATTACCTCCTAATATCAACGTATTCCATACTCGAATGGATTATTTGTATTTTATTGACAACTAAATCATTAAATGAGACAAACGATGATTGGACGGACCAATAATTGAACTTGGTTTCTTACAAATCTACATGCGTATCACCTCCTAATATCAACATTTTCTATACTCGGAATGATAATCGTTGTTTCATTGACTACTAATCACTAAATTAGACAAACATGGGGGGTTTGAAGGACAAATAATAGCACTTGGTTTCATACATTACTACACGTGTATTACCTCCTAATATCAACGTATTCCATACTCGAATGGATTATTTGTATTTTATTGACAACTAAATCATTAAATGAGACAAACGATGATTGGACGGACCAATAATTGAACTTGGTTTCTTACAAAACTACATTCGTATCACCTCCTAATATCAACATTTTCTATACTCGGAGGGATAATCGTTGTTTCATTGACTACTAATCACTAAATTGGACAAACATGGGTTTGAAGGACAAATAATAGAACTTTGTTTCATACATTACTACTCGTGTATTACCTCCTAATATCAACGTATTCCATACTCGAATGGATTATTTGTATTTTATTGACAACTAAATCATTAAATGAGACAAACGATGATTGGACGGACCAATAATTGAACTTGGTTTATTACAAATCTACATGCGTATCACCTCCTAATATCAACATTTTCTATACTTGGAGGGATAATCATTGTTTCATTGACTACTAATCACTAAATTAGACAAACAAGGGTTTGAAGGAAAAATAATAGAACCTGGTTTCATACATTACTACACGTGTATTACCTCCCAATATCAACGTATTCCATACTCGAATGGATTATTTGTATTTTATTGACAACTAAATCATTAAATGAGACAAACGATGATTGGACGGACCAATAATTGAACTTGGTTTCTTACACAACTACATGCGTATTACCTCCTAATATCAACATTTTCTATACTCGGAGGGATAATCGTTGTTTCATTGACTACTAATCACTAATTTAGACAAACATGGGTTTGAAGGACAAATAATAGAACTTTGTTTCATACATTACTACTCATGTATTACCTCCTAATATCAACGTATTCCATACTCGAATGGATTATTTGTATTTTATTGACAACTAAATCATTAAATGAGACAAACGATGATTGGACGGACCAATAATTGAACTTGGTTTCTTACACAACTACATGCGTATCACCTCCTAATATCAACATTTTCTATAGTCGGAGGGATAATCATTGTTTCATTGACTACTAATCACTAAATTAGACAAACAAGGGTTTGAAGGAAAAATAATAGAACCTGGTTTCATACATTACTACACGTGTATTACCTCCTAATATCAACGTATTCCATACTCGAATGGATTATTTGTATTTTATTGACAACTAAATCATTAAATGAGACAAACGATGATTGGACGGACCAATAATTGAACTTGGTTTCTTACACAACTACATGCATATTACCTCCTAATATCAACATTTTCTATACTCGGAGGGATAATCGTTGTTTCATTGACTACTAACCACTAAATTAGACAAACATGGGTTTGAAGGACAAATAATAGAACTTGGTTTCCTACATTACTACACGTGTATTACCTCCTAATATCAACGTATTCCATACTCGAATGGATTATTTGTATTTTATTGACAACTAAATCATTAAATGAGACAAACGATGATTGGACGGACCAATAATTGAACTTGGTTTCTTACAAATCTACATGCGTATCACCTCCTAATATCAACATTTTCTATACTCGGAATGATAATCGTTGTTTCATTGACTACTAATCACTAAATTAGACAAACATGGGGGGTTTGAAGGACAAATAATAGCACTTGGTTTCATACATTACTACACGTGTATTACCTCCTAATATCAACGTATTCCATACTCGAATGGATTATTTGTATTTTATTGACAACTAAATCATTAAATGAGACAAACGATGATTGGACGGACCAATAATTGAACTTGGTTTCTTACAAAACTACATTCGTATCACCTCCTAATATCAACATTTTCTATACTCGGAGGGATAATCGTTGTTTCATTGACTACTAATCACTAAATTGGACAAACATGGGTTTGAAGGACAAATAATAGAACTTTGTTTCATACATTACTACTCGTGTATTACCTCCTAATATCAACGTATTCCATACTCGAATGGATTATTTGTATTTTATTGACAACTAAATCATTAAATGAGACAAACGATGATTGGACGGACCAATAATTGAACTTGGTTTATTACAAATCTACATGCGTATCACCTCCTAATATCAACATTTTCTATACTCGGAGGGATAATCATTGTTTCATTGACTACTAATCACTAAATTAGACAAACAAGGGTTTGAAGGAAAAATAATAGAACCTGGTTTCATACATTACTACACGTGTATTACCTCCCAATATCAACGTATTCCATACTCGAATGGATTATTTGTATTTTATTGACAACTAAATCATTAAATGAGACAAACGATGATTGGACGGACCAATAATTGAACTTGGTTTCTTACACAACTACATGCGTATTACCTCCTAATATCAATATTTTCTATACTCGGAGGGATAATCGTTGTTTCATTGACTACTAACCACTAAATTAGACAAACATGGGTTTGAAGGACAAATAATAGAACTTGGTTTCCTACATTACTACACGTGTATTACCTCCTAATATCAACGTATTCCATACTCGAATGGATTATTTGTATTTTATTGACAACTAAATCATTAAATGAGACAAACGATGATTGGACGGACCAATAATTGAACTTGGTTTCTTACAAATCTACATGCGTATCACCTCCTAATATCAACATTTTCTATACTCGGAATGATAATCGTTGTTTCATTGACTACTAATCACTAAATTAGACAAACATGGGGGGTTTGAAGGACAAATAATAGCACTTGGTTTCATACATTACTACACGTGTATTACCTCCTAATATCAACGTATTCCATACTCGAATGGATTATTTGTATTTTATTGACAACTAAATCATTAAATGAGACAAACGATGATTGGACGGACCAATAATTGAACTTGGTTTCTTACAAAACTACATTCGTATCACCTCCTAATATCAACATTTTCTATACTCGGAGGGATAATCATTGTTTCATTGACTACTAATCACTAAATTGGACAAACATGGGTTTGAAGGACAAATAATAGAACTTTGTTTCATACATTACTACTCGTGTATTACCTCCTAATATCAACGTATTCCATACTCGAATGGATTATTTGTATTTTATTGACAACTAAATCATTAAATGAGACAAACGATGATTGGACGGACCAATAATTGAACTTGGTTTATTACAAATCTACATGCGTATCACCTCCTAATATCAACATTTTCTATACTCGGAGGGATAATCATTGTTTCATTGACTACTAATCACTAAATTAGACAAACAAGGGTTTGAAGGAAAAATAATAGAACCTGGTTTCATACATTACTACACGTGTATTACCTCCTAATATCAACGTATTCCATACTCGAATGGATTATTTGTATTTTATTGACAACTAAATCATTAAATGAGACAAACAATGATTGGACGGACCAATAATTGAACTTGGTTTCTTACACAACTACATGCGTATTACCTCCTAATATCAACATTTTCTATACTCGGAGGGATAATCGTTGTTTCATTGACTACTAATCACTAATTTAGACAAACATGGGTTTGAAGGACAAATAATAGAATTTGGTTTCATACATTACTACACGTGTATTACCTCCTAATATCAACGTATTCCATACTCGAATGGATTATTTGTATTTTATTGACAACTAAATCATTAAATGAGACAAACGATGATTGGACGGACCAATAATTGAACTTGGTTTCTTACACAACTACATGCGTATCACCTCCTAATATCAACATTTTCTATACTCGGAGGGATAATCATTGTTTCATTGACTACTAATCACTAAATTAGACAAACAAGGGTTTGAAGGAAAAATAATAGAACCTGGTTTCATACATTACTACACGTGTATTACCTCCTAATATCAACGTATTCCATACTCGAATGGATTATTTGTATTTTATTGACAACTAAATCATTAAATGAGACAAACGATGATTGGACGGACCAATAATTGAACTTGGTTTCTTACACAACTACATGCGTATTACCTCCTAATATCAACATTTTCTATACTCGGAGGGATAATCGTTGTTTCATTGACTACTAATCACTAATTTAGACAAACATGGGTTTGAAGGACAAATAATAGAATTTGGTTTCATACATTACTACACGTGTATTACCTCCTAATATCAACGTATTCCATACTCGAATGGATTATTTGTATTTTATTGACAACTAAATCATTAAATGAGACAAACGATGATTGGACGGACCAATAATTGAACTTGGTTTCTTACACAACTACATGCGTATTACCTCCTAATATCAACATTTTCTATACTCGGAGGGATAATCGTTGTTTCATTGACTACTAATCACTAATTTAGACAAACATGGGTTTGAAGGACAAATAATAGAATTTGGTTTCATACATTACTACACGTGTATTACCTCCTAATATCAACGTATTCCATACTCGAATGGATTATTTGTATTTTATTGACAACTAAATCATTAAATGAGACAAACGATGATTGGACGGACCAATAATTGAACTTGGTTTCTTACACAACTACATGCGTATTACCTCCTAATATCAACGCTTTCTATACTCGGAGGCATAATCATTGTTTCATTGACTATTAATCACTAAATTAGACAAATATGGGTTTGAAGGACAAATAATAGAACTTGGTTTCATACATTACTACGCGTGTATTACCTCCTAATATCAACGTATTCCATACTCGAATGGATTATTTGTATTTTATTGACAACTAAATCATTAAATGAGACAAACGATGATTGGACGGACCAATAATTGAACTTGGTTTCTTACACAACTACATGCGTATTACCTCCTAATATCAACATTTTCTATACTCGGAGGGATAATCGTTGTTTCATTGACTACTAATCACTAAATTAGACAAACATGGGGGGTTTGATGGACAAATAATAGCACTTGGTTTCATACATTACTACACGTGTATTACCTCCTAATATCAACGTATTCCATACTCGAATGGATTATTTGTATTTTATTGACAACTAAATCATTAAATGAGACAAACGATGATTGGACGGACCAATAATTGAACTTGGTTTCTTACACAACTACATGCGTATTACCTCCTAATATCAACATTTTCTATACTCGGAGGGATAATCGTTGTTTCATTGACTACTAATCACTAAATTAGACAAACATGGGGGGTTTGATGGACAAATAATAGCACTTGGTTTCATACATTACTACACGTGTATTACCTCCTAATATCAACGTATTCCATACTCGAATGGATTATTTGTATTTTATTGACAACTAAATCATTAAATGAGACAAACAATGATTGGACGGACCAATAATTGAACTTGGTTTCTTACACAACTACATGCGTATTACCTCCTAATATCAACATTTTCTATACTCGGAGGGATAATCGTTGTTTCATTGACTACTAATCACTAATTTAGACAAACATGGGTTTGAAGGACAAATAATAGAATTTGGTTTCATACATTACTACACGTGTATTACCTCCTAATATCAACGTATTCCATACTCGAATGGATTATTTGTATTTTATTGACAACTAAATCATTAAATGAGACAAACGATGATTGGACGGACCAATAATTGAACTTGGTTTCTTACACAACTACATGCGTATCACCTCCTAATATCAACATTTTCTATACTCGGAGGGATAATCATTGTTTCATTGACTACTAATCACTAAATTAGACAAACAAGGGTTTGAAGGAAAAATAATAGAACCTGGTTTCATACATTACTACACGTGTATTACCTCCTAATATCAACGTATTCCATACTCGAATGGATTATTTGTATTTTATTGACAACTAAATCATTAAATGAGACAAACGATGATTGGACGGACCAATAATTGAACTTGGTTTCTTACACAACTACATGCGTATTACCTCCTAATATCAACATTTTCTATACTCGGAGGGATAATCGTTGTTTCATTGACTACTAATCACTAATTTAGACAAACATGGGTTTGAAGGACAAATAATAGAATTTGGTTTCATACATTACTACACGTGTATTACCTCCTAATATCAACGTATTCCATACTCGAATGGATTATTTGTATTTTATTGACAACTAAATCATTAAATGAGACAAACGATGATTGGACGGACCAATAATTGAACTTGGTTTCTTACACAACTACATGCGTATTACCTCCTAATATCAACATTTTCTATACTCGGAGGGATAATCGTTGTTTCATTGACTACTAATCACTAATTTAGACAAACATGGGTTTGAAGGACAAATAATAGAATTTGGTTTCATACATTACTACACGTGTATTACCTCCTAATATCAACGTATTCCATACTCGAATGGATTATTTGTATTTTATTGACAACTAAATCATTAAATGAGACAAACGATGATTGGACGGACCAATAATTGAACTTGGTTTCTTACACAACTACATGCGTATTACCTCCTAATATCAACGCTTTCTATACTCGGAGGCATAATCATTGTTTCATTGACTATTAATCACTAAATTAGACAAATATGGGTTTGAAGGACAAATAATAGAACTTGGTTTCATACATTACTACGCGTGTATTACCTCCTAATATCAACGTATTCCATACTCGAATGGATTATTTGTATTTTATTGACAACTAAATCATTAAATGAGACAAACGATGATTGGACGGACCAATAATTGAACTTGGTTTCTTACACAACTACATGCGTATTACCTCCTAATATCAACATTTTCTATACTCGGAGGGATAATCGTTGTTTCATTGACTACTAATCACTAAATTAGACAAACATGGGGGGTTTGATGGACAAATAATAGCACTTGGTTTCATACATTACTACACGTGTATTACCTCCTAATATCAACGTATTCCATACTCGAATGGATTATTTGTATTTTATTGACAACTAAATCATTAAATGAGACAAACGATGATTGGACGGACCAATAATTGAACTTGGTTTCTTACACAACTACATGCGTATTACCTCCTAATATCAACATTTTCTATACTCGGAGGGATAATCGTTGTTTCATTGACTACTAACCACTAAATTAGACAAACATGGGTTTGAAGGACAAATAATAGCACTTGGTTCATACATTACTACACGTGTATTACCTCCTAATATCAATGTATTCCATCCTCGAATGGATTATTTGTATTTTATTGACAACTAAATCATTAAATGAGACAAACGATGATTGGACGGACCAATAATTGAACTTGGTTTCTTACACAACTACATGCGTATTACCTCCTAATATCAACATTTTCTATACTCGGAGGGATAATCGTTGTTTCATTGACTACTAATCACTAAATTAGACAAACATGGGGGGTTTGAAGGACAAATAATAGCACTTGGTTTCATACATTACTACACGTGTATTACCTCCTAATATCAACGTATTCCATACTCGAATGGATTATTTGTATTTTATTGACAACTAAATCATTAAATGAGACAAACGATGATTGGATGGACCAATAATTGAACTTGGTTTCTTACAGAACTACATGCGTATCACCTCCTAATATCAACATTTTCTATACTCGGAGGGATAATCGTTATTTCATTGACTACTAACCACTAAATTAGACAAACATGGGTTTGAAGGACAAATAATAGAACTTGGTTTCCTACATTACTACACGTGTATTACCTCCTAATATCAACGTATTCCATACTCGAATGGATTATTTGTATTTTATTGACAACTAAATCATTAAATGAGACAAACGATGATTGGACGGACCAATAATTGAACTTGGTTTCTTACAAATCTACATGCGTATCACCTCCTAATATCAACATTTTCTATACTCGGAATGATAATCGTTGTTTCATTGACTACTAATCACTAAATTAGACAAACATGGGGGGTTTGAAGGACAAATAATAGCACTTGGTTTCATACATTACTACACGTGTATTACCTCCTAATATCAACGTATTCCATACTCAAATGGATTATTTGTATTTTATTGACAACTAAATCATTAAATGAGACAAACGATGATTGGACGGACCAATAATTGAACTTGGTTTCTTACAAAACTACATTCGTATCACCTCCTAATATCAACATTTTCTATACTCGGAGGGATAATCGTTGTTTCATTGACTACTAATCACTAAATTGGACAAACATGGGTTTGAAGGACAAATAATAGAACTTTGTTTCATACATTACCACTCGTGTATTACCTCCTAATATCAACGTATTCCATACTCGAATGGATTATTTGTATTTTATTGACAACTAAATCATTAAATGAGACAAACGATGATTGGACGGACCAATAATTGAACTTGGTTTCTTACACAACTACATTCGTATCACCTCCTAATATCAACATTTTCTATACTCGGAGGGATAATCGTTGTTTCATTGACTACTAATCACTAAATTGGACAAACATGGGTTTGAAGGACAAATAATAGAACTTGGTTTCATACATTACCACTCGTGTATTACCTCCTAATATCAACGTATTCCATACTCGAATGGATTATTTGTATTTTATTGACAACTAAATCATTAAATGAGACAAACGATGATTGGACGGACCAATAATTGAACTTGGTTTCTTACACAACTACATGCGTATTACCTCCTAATATCAACATTTTCTATACTCGGAGGGATAATCGTTGTTTCATTGACTACTAATCACTAATTTAGACAAACATGGGTTTGAAGGACAAATAATAGAATTTGGTTTCATACATTACTACACGTGTATTACCTCCTAATATCAACGTATTCCATACTCGAATGGATTATTTGTATTTTATTGACAACTAAATCATTAAATGAGACAAACGATGATTGGACGGACCAATAATTGAACTTGGTTTCTTACACAACTACATGCGTATTACCTCCTAATATCAACATTTTCTATACTCGGAGGGATAATCGTTGTTTCATTGACTACTAATCACTAAATTAGACAAACATGGGGGGTTTGATGGACAAATAATAGCACTTGGTTTCATACATTACTACACGTGTATTACCTCCTAATATCAACGTATTCCATACTCGAATGGATTATTTGTATTTTATTGACAACTAAATCATTAAATGAGACAAACGATGATTGGACGGACCAATAATTGAACTTGGTTTCTTACACAACTACATGCGTATTACCTCCTAATATCAACATTTTCTATACTCGGAGGGATAATCGTTGTGTCATTGACTACTAACCACTAAATTAGACAAACATGGGTTTGAAGGACAAATAATAGCACTTGGTTCATACATTACTACACGTGTATTACCTCCTAATATCAATGTATTCCATCCTCGAATGGATTATTTGTATTTTATTGACAACTAAATCATTAAATGAGACAAACGATGATTGGACGGACCAATAATTGAACTTGGTTTCTTACACAACTACATGCGTATTACCTCCTAATATCAACATTTTCTATACTCGGAGGGATAATCGTTGTTTCATTGACTACTAATCACTAAATTAGACAAACATGGGGGGTTTGAAGGACAAATAATAGCACTTGGTTTCATACATTACTACACGTGTATTACCTCCTAATATCAACGTATTCCATACTCGAATGGATTATTTGTATTTTATTGACAACTAAATCATTAAATGAGACAAACGATGATTGGATGGACCAATAATTGAACTTGGTTTCTTACAGAACTACATGCGTATCACCTCCTAATATCAACATTTTCTATACTCGGAGGGATAATCGTTGTTTCATTGACTACTAACCACTAAATTAGACAAACATGGGTTTGAAGGACAAATAATAGAACTTTGTTTCATATATGACTACACGTGTATTACCTCCTAATATTAACGTATTCCATACTCGAATGGATTATTTGTATTTTATTGACAACTAAATCATTAAATGAGACAAACGATGATTGGACGGACCAATAATTGAACTTGGTTTCTTACAAATCTACATGCGTATCACCTCCTAATATCAACATTTTCTATACTCGGAATGATAATCGTTGTTTCATTGACTACTAATCACTAAATTAGACAAACATGGGGGGTTTGAAGGACAAATAATAGCACTTGGTTTCATACATTACTACACGTGTATTACCTCCTAATATCAACGTATTCCATACTCAAATGGATTATTTGTATTTTATTGACAACTAAATCATTAAATGAGACAAACGATGATTGGACGGACCAATAATTGAACTTGGTTTCTTACACAACTACATTCGTATCACCTCCTAATATCAACATTTTCTATACTCGGAGGGATAATCGTTGTTTCATTGACTACTAATCACTAAATTGGACAAACATGGGTTTGAAGGACAAATAATAGAACTTTGTTTCATACATTACCACTCGTGTATTACCTCCTAATATCAACGTATTCCATACTCGAATGGATTATTTGTATTTTATTGACAACTAAATCATTAAATGAGACAAACGATGATTGGACGGACCAATAATTGAACTTGGTTTCTTACAAATCTACATGCGTATCACCTCCTAATATCAACATTTTCTATACTCGGAGGGATAATCATTGTTTCATTGACTACTAATCACTAAATTAGACAAACAAGGGTTTGAAGGAAAAATAATAGAACCTGGTTTCATACATTACTACACGTGTATTACCTCCTAATATCAACGTATTCCATACTCGAATGGATTATTTGTATTTTATTGACAACTAAATCAATTAATGAGACAAACGATGATTGGACGGACCAATAATTGAACTTGGTTTCTTACAGAACTACATGCGTATTACCTCCTAATATCAACATTTTCTATACTCGGAGGGATAATCGTTGTTTCATTGACTACTAATCACTAATTTAGACAAACATGGGTTTGAAGGACAAATAATAGAATTTGGTTTCATACATTACTACACGTGTATTACCTCCTAATATCAACGTATTCCATACTCGAATGGATTATTTGTATTTTATTGACAACTAAATCATTAAATGAGACAAACGATGATTGGACGGACCAATAATTGAACTTGGTTTCTTACACAACTACATGCGTATCACCTCCTAATATCAACATTTTCTATACTCGGAGGGATAATCATTGTTTCATTGACTACTAATCACTAAATTAGACAAACAAGGGTTTGAAGGAAAAATAATAGAACCTGGTTTCATACATTACTACACGTGTATTACCTCCTAATATCAACGTATTCCATACTCGAATGGATTATTTGTATTTTATTGACAACTAAATCATTAAATGAGACAAACGATGATTGGACGGACCAATAATTGAACTTGGTTTCTTACACAACTACATGCGTATTACCTCCTAATATCAACATTTTCTATACTCGGAGGGATAATCGTTGTTTCATTGACTACTAATCACTAATTTAGACAAACATGGGTTTGAAGGACAAATAATAGAATTTGGTTTCATACATTACTACACGTGTATTACCTCCTAATATCAACGTATTCCATACTCGAATGGATTATTTGTATTTTATTGACAACTAAATCATTAAATGAGACAAACGATGATTGGACGGACCAATAATTGAACTTGGTTTCTTACACAACTACATGCGTATTACCTCCTAATATCAACATTTTCTATACTCGGAGGGATAATCGTTGTTTCATTGACTACTAATCACTAAATTAGACAAACATGGGGGGTTTGATGGACAAATAATAGCACTTGGTTTCATACATTACTACACGTGTATTACCTCCTAATATCAACGTATTCCATACTCGAATGGATTATTTGTATTTTATTGACAACTAAATCATTAAATGAGACAAACGATGATTGGACGGACCAATAATTGAACTTGGTTTCTTACACAACTACATGCGTATTACCTCCTAATATCAACATTTTCTATACTCGGAGGGATAATCGTTGTGTCATTGACTACTAACCACTAAATTAGACAAACATGGGTTTGAAGGACAAATAATAGCACTTGGTTCATACATTACTACACGTGTATTACCTCCTAATATCAACGTATTCCATACTCGAATGGATTATTTGTATTTTATTGACAACTAAATCATTAAATGAGACAAACGATGATTGGACGGACCAATAATTGAACTTGGTTTCTTACACAACTACATGCGTATTACCTCCTAATATCAACATTTTCTATACTCGGAGGGATAATCGTTGTTTCATTGACTACTAATCACTAATTTAGACAAACATGGGTTTGAAGGACAAATAATAGAATTTGGTTTCATACATTACTACACGTGTATTACCTCCTAATATCAACGTATTCCATACTCGAATGGATTATTTGTATTTTATTGACAACTAAATCATTAAATGAGACAAACGATGATTGGACGGACCAATAATTGAACTTGGTTTCTTACACAACTACATGCGTATTACCTCCTAATATCAACATTTTCTATACTCGGAGGGATAATCGTTGTTTCATTGACTACTAATCACTAAATTAGACAAACATGGGGGGTTTGATGGACAAATAATAGCACTTGGTTTCATACATTACTACACGTGTATTACCTCCTAATATCAACGTATTCCATACTCGAATGGATTATTTGTATTTTATTGACAACTAAATCATTAAATGAGACAAACGATGATTGGACGGACCAATAATTGAACTTGGTTTCTTACACAACTACATGCGTATTACCTCCTAATATCAACATTTTCTATACTCGGAGGGATAATCGTTGTGTCATTGACTACTAACCACTAAATTAGACAAACATGGGTTTGAAGGACAAATAATAGCACTTGGTTCATACATTACTACACGTGTATTACCTCCTAATATCAACGTATTCCATACTCGAATGGATTATTTGTATTTTATTGACAACTAAATCATTAAATGAGACAAACGATGATTGGACGGACCAATAATTGAACTTGGTTTCTTACACAACTACATGCGTATTACCTCCTAATATCAACATTTTCTATACTCGGAGGGATAATCGTTGTTTCATTGACTACTAATCACTAATTTAGACAAACATGGGTTTGAAGGACAAATAATAGAATTTGGTTTCATACATTACTACACGTGTATTACCTCCTAATATCAACGTATTCCATACTCGAATGGATTATTTGTATTTTATTGACAACTAAATCATTAAATGAGACAAACGATGATTGGACGGACCAATAATTGAACTTGGTTTCTTACACAACTACATGCGTATTACCTCCTAATATCAACATTTTCTATACTCGGAGGGATAATCGTTGTTTCATTGACTACTAATCACTAAATTAGACAAACATGGGGGGTTTGATGGACAAATAATAGCACTTGGTTTCATACATTACTACACGTGTATTACCTCCTAATATCAACGTATTCCATACTCGAATGGATTATTTGTATTTTATTGACAACTAAATCATTAAATGAGACAAACGATGATTGGACGGACCAATAATTGAACTTGGTTTCTTACACAACTACATGCGTATTACCTCCTAATATCAACATTTTCTATACTCGGAGGGATAATCGTTGTGTCATTGACTACTAACCACTAAATTAGACAAACATGGGTTTGAAGGACAAATAATAGCACTTGGTTCATACATTACTACACGTGTATTACCTCCTAATATCAATGTATTCCATCCTCGAATGGATTATTTGTATTTTATTGACAACTAAATCATTAAATGAGACAAACGATGATTGGACGGACCAATAATTGAACTTGGTTTCTTACACAACTACATGCGTATTACCTCCTAATATCAACATTTTCTATACTCGGAGGGATAATCGTTGTTTCATTGACTACTAATCACTAAATTGGACAAACATGGGTTTGAAGGACAAATAATAGAACTTTGTTTCATACATTACCACTCGTGTATTACCTCCTAATATCAACGTATTCCATACTCGAATGGATTATTTGTATTTTATTGACAACTAAATCATTAAATGAGACAAACGATGATTGGACGGACCAATAATTGAACTTGGTTTCTTACAAATCTACATGCGTATCACCTCCTAATATCAACATTTTCTATACTCGGAGGGATAATCATTGTTTCATTGACTACTAATCACTAAATTAGACAAACAAGGGTTTGAAGGAAAAATAATAGAACCTGGTTTCATACATTACTACACGTGTATTACCTCCTAATATCAACGTATTCCATACTCGAATGGATTATTTGTATTTTATTGACAACTAAATCAATTAATGAGACAAACGATGATTGGACGGACCAATAATTGAACTTGGTTTCTTACAGAACTACATGCGTATTACCTCCTAATATCAACATTTTCTATACTCGGAGGGATAATCGTTGTTTCATTGACTACTAATCACTAATTTAGACAAACATGGGTTTGAAGGACAAATAATAGAATTTGGTTTCATACATTACTACACGTGTATTACCTCCTAATATCAACGTATTCCATACTCGAATGGATTATTTGTATTTTATTGACAACTAAATCATTAAATGAGACAAACGATGATTGGACGGACCAATAATTGAACTTGGTTTCTTACACAACTACATGCGTATCACCTCCTAATATCAACATTTTCTATACTCGGAGGGATAATCATTGTTTCATTGACTACTAATCACTAAATTAGACAAACAAGGGTTTGAAGGAAAAATAATAGAACCTGGTTTCATACATTACTACACGTGTATTACCTCCTAATATCAACGTATTCCATACTCGAATGGATTATTTGTATTTTATTGACAACTAAATCATTAAATGAGACAAACGATGATTGGACGGACCAATAATTGAACTTGGTTTCTTACACAACTACATGCGTATTACCTCCTAATATCAACATTTTCTATACTCGGAGGGATAATCGTTGTTTCATTGACTACTAATCACTAATTTAGACAAACATGGGTTTGAAGGACAAATAATAGAATTTGGTTTCATACATTACTACACGTGTATTACCTCCTAATATCAACGTATTCCATACTCGAATGGATTATTTGTATTTTATTGACAACTAAATCATTAAATGAGACAAACGATGATTGGACGGACCAATAATTGAACTTGGTTTCTTACACAACTACATGCGTATTACCTCCTAATATCAACATTTTCTATACTCGGAGGGATAATCGTTGTTTCATTGACTACTAATCACTAAATTAGACAAACATGGGGGGTTTGATGGACAAATAATAGCACTTGGTTTCATACATTACTACACGTGTATTACCTCCTAATATCAACGTATTCCATACTCGAATGGATTATTTGTATTTTATTGACAACTAAATCATTAAATGAGACAAACGATGATTGGACGGACCAATAATTGAACTTGGTTTCTTACACAACTACATGCGTATTACCTCCTAATATCAACATTTTCTATACTCGGAGGGATAATCGTTGTGTCATTGACTACTAACCACTAAATTAGACAAACATGGGTTTGAAGGACAAATAATAGCACTTGGTTCATACATTACTACACGTGTATTACCTCCTAATATCAATGTATTCCATCCTCGAATGGATTATTTGTATTTTATTGACAACTAAATCATTAAATGAGACAAACGATGATTGGACGGACCAATAATTGAACTTGGTTTCTTACACAACTACATGCGTATTACCTCCTAATATCAACATTTTCTATACTCGGAGGGATAATCGTTGTTTCATTGACTACTAATCACTAAATTAGACAAACATGGGGGGTTTGAAGGACAAATAATAGCACTTGGTTTCATACATTACTACACGTGTATTACCTCCTAATATCAACGTATTCCATACTCGAATGGATTATTTGTATTTTATTGACAACTAAATCATTAAATGAGACAAACGATGATTGGATGGACCAATAATTGAACTTGGTTTCTTACAGAACTACATGCGTATCACCTCCTAATATCAACATTTTCTATACTCGGAGGGATAATCGTTGTTTCATTGACTACTAACCACTAAATTAGACAAACATGGGTTTGAAGGACAAATAATAGAACTTGGTTTCCTACATTACTACACGTGTATTACCTCCTAATATCAACGTATTCCATACTCGAATGGATTATTTGTATTTTATTGACAACTAAATCATTAAATGAGACAAACGATGATTGGACGGACCAATAATTGAACTTGGTTTCTTACAAATCTACATGCGTATCACCTCCTAATATCAACATTTTCTATACTCGGAATGATAATCGTTGTTTCATTGACTACTAATCACTAAATTAGACAAACATGGGGGGTTTGAAGGACAAATAATAGCACTTGGTTTCATACATTACTACACGTGTATTACCTCCTAATATCAACGTATTCCATACTCGAATGGATTATTTGTATTTTATTGACAACTAAATCATTAAATGAGACAAACGATGATTGGACGGACCAATAATTGAACTTGGTTTCTTACACAACTACATGCGTATTACCTCCTAATATCAACATTTTCTATACTCGGAGGGATAATCGTTGTTTCATTGACTACTAATCACTAATTTAGACAAACATGGGTTTGAAGGACAAATAATAGAATTTGGTTTCATACATTACTACACGTGTATTACCTCCTAATATCAACGTATTCCATACTCGAATGGATTATTTGTATTTTATTGACAACTAAATCATTAAATGAGACAAACGATGATTGGACGGACCAATAATTGAACTTGGTTTCTTACAAATCTACATGCGTATCACCTCCTAATATCAACATTTTCTATACTCGGAGGGATAATCATTGTTTCATTGACTACTAATCACTAAATTAGACAAACAAGGGTTTGAAGGAAAAATAATAGAACCTGGTTTCATACATTACTACACGTGTATTACCTCCTAATATCAACGTATTCCATACTCGAATGGATTATTTGTATTTTATTGACAACTAAATCAATTAATGAGACAAACGATGATTGGACGGACCAATAATTGAACTTGGTTTCTTACAGAACTACATGCGTATTACCTCCTAATATCAACATTTTCTATACTCGGAGGGATAATCGTTGTTTCATTGACTACTAATCACTAATTTAGAAAAACATGGGTTTGAAGGACAAATAATAGAATTTGGTTTCATACATTACTACACGTGTATTACCTGCTAATATCAACGTATTCCATACTCGAATGGATTATTTGTATTTTATTGACAACTAAATCATTAAATGAGACAAACGATGATTGGACGGACCAATAATTGAACTTGGTTTCTTACACAACTACATGCGTATCACCTCCTAATATCAACATTTTCTATACTCGGAGGGATAATCATTGTTTCATTGACTACTAATCACTAAATTAGACAAACAAGGGTTTGAAGGAAAAATAATAGAACCTGGTTTCATACATTACTACACGTGTATTACCTCCTAATATCAACGTATTCCATACTCGAATGGATTATTTGTATTTTATTGACAACTAAATCATTAAATGAGACAAACGATGATTGGACGGACCAATAATTGAACTTGGTTTCTTACACAACTACATGCGTATTACCTCCTAATATCAACATTTTCTATACTCGGAGGGATAATCGTTGTTTCATTGACTACTAATCACTAATTTAGACAAACATGGGTTTGAAGGACAAATAATAGAATTTGGTTTCATACATTACTACACGTGTATTACCTCCTAATATCAACGTATTCCATACTCGAATGGATTATTTGTATTTTATTGACAACTAAATCATTAAATGAGACAAACGATGATTGGACGGACCAATAATTGAACTTGGTTTCTTACACAACTACATGCGTATTACCTCCTAATATCAACATTTTCTATACTCGGAGGGATAATCGTTGTTTCATTGACTACTAATCACTAAATTAGACAAACATGGGGGGTTTGATGGACAAATAATAGCACTTGGTTTCATACATTACTACACGTGTATTACCTCCTAATATCAACGTATTCCATACTCGAATGGATTATTTGTATTTTATTGACAACTAAATCATTAAATGAGACAAACGATGATTGGACGGACCAATAATTGAACTTGGTTTCTTACACAACTACATGCGTATTACCTCCTAATATCAACATTTTCTATACTCGGAGGGATAATAGTTGTGTCATTGACTACTAACCACTAAATTAGACAAACATGGGTTTGAAGGACAAATAATAGCACTTGGTTCATACATTACTACACGTGTATTACCTCCTAATATCAATGTATTCCATCCTCGAATGGATTATTTGTATTTTATTGACAACTAAATCATTAAATGAGACAAACGATGATTGGACGGACCAATAATTGAACTTGGTTTCTTACACAACTATATGCGTATTACCTCCTAATATCAACATTTTCTATACTCGGAGGGATAATCGTTGTTTCATTGACTACTAATCACTAAATTAGACAAACATGGGGGGTTTGAAGGACAAATAATAGCACTTGGTTTCATACATTACCTCACGTGTATTACCTCCTAATATCAACGTATTCCATACTCGAATGGATTATTTGTATTTTATTGACAACTAAATCATTAAATGAGACAAACGATGATTGGATGGACCAATAATTGAACTTGGTTTCTTACAAAACTACATGCGTATCACCTCCTAATATCAACATTTTCTATACTCGGAGGGATAATCGTTGTTTCATTGACTACTAATCACTAATTTAGACAAACATGGGTTTGAAGGACAAATAATAGAATTTGGTTTCATACATTACTACTCGTGTATTACCTCCTAATATCAACGTATTCCATACTCGAATGGATTATTTGTATTTTATTGACAACTAAATCATTAAATGAGACAAACGATGATTGGACGGACCAATAATTGAACTTGGTTTCTTACAAATCTACATGCGTATCACCTCCTAATATCAACATTTTCTATACTCGGAGGGATAATCATTGTTTCATTGACTACTAATCACTAAATTAGACAAACAAGGGTTTGAAGGAAAAATAATAGAACCTGGTTTCATACATTACTACACGTGTATTACCTCCTAATATCAACGTATTCCATACTCGAATGGATTATTTGTATTTTATTGACAACTAAATCATTAAATGAGACAAACGATGATTGGACGGACCAATAATTGAACTTGGTTTCTTACACAACTACATGCGTATTACCTCCTAATATCAACATTTTCTATACTCGGAGGGATAATCGTTGTTTCATTGACTACTAATCACTAATTTAGACAAACATGGGTTTGAAGGACAAATAATAGAATTTGGTTTCATACATTACTACACGTGTATTACCTCCTAATATCAACGTATTCCATACTCGAATGGATTATTTGTATTTTATTGACAACTAAATCATTAAATGAGACAAACGATGATTGGACGGACCAATAATTGAACTTGGTTTCTTACACAACTACATGCGTATTACCTCCTAATATCAACATTTTCTATACTCGGAGGGATAATCGTTGTTTCATTGACTACTAATCACTAAATTAGACAAACATGGGGGGTTTGATCGACAAATAATAGCACTTGGTTTCATACATTACTACACGTGTATTACCTCCTAATATCAACGTATTCCATACTCGAATGGATTATTTGTATTTTATTGACAACTAAATCATTAAATGAGACAAACGATGATTGGACGGACCAATAATTGAACTTGGTTTCTTACACAACTACATGCGTATTACCTCCTAATATCAACATTTTCTATACTCGGAGGGATAATAGTTGTGTCATTGACTACTAACCACTAAATTAGACAAACATGGGTTTGAAGGACAAATAATAGCACTTGGTTCATACATTACTACACGTGTATTACCTCCTAATATCAATGTATTCCATCCTCGAATGGATTATTTGTATTTTATTGACAACTAAATCATTAAATGAGACAAACGATGATTGGACGGACCAATAATTGAACTTGGTTTCTTACACAACTACATGCGTATTACCTACTAATATCAACATTTTCTATACTCGGAGGGATAATCGTTGTTTCATTGACTACTAATCACTAAATTAGACAAACATGGGGGGTTTGAAGGACAAATAATAGCACTTGGTTTCATACATTACCTCACGTGTATTACCTCCTAATATCAACGTATTCCATACTCGAATGGATTATTTGTATTTTATTGACAACTAAATCATTAAATGAGACAAACGATGATTGGATGGACCAATAATTGAACTTGGTTTCTTACAAAACTACATGCGTATCACCTCCTAATATCAACATTTTCTATACTCGGAGGGATAATCGTTGTTTCATTGACTACTAATCACTAATTTAGACAAACATGGGTTTGAAGGACAAATAATAGAATTTGGTTTCATACATTACTACTCGTGTATTACCTCCTAATATCAACGTATTCCATACTCGAATGGATTATTTGTATTTTATTGACAACTAAATCATTAAATGAGACAAACGATGATTGGACGGACCAATAATTGAACTTGGTTTCTTACAAATCTACATGCGTATCACCTCCTAATATCAACATTTTCTATACTCGGAGGGATAATCATTGTTTCATTGACTACTAATCACTAAATTAGACAAACAAGGGTTTGAAGGAAAAATAATAGAACCTGGTTTCATACATTACTACACGTGTATTACCTCCTAATATCAACGTATTCCATACTCGAATGGATTATTTGTATTTTATTGACAACTAAATCAATTAATGAGACAAACGATGATTGGACGGACCAATAATTGAACTTGGTTTCTTACAGAACTACATGCGTATTACCTCCTAATATCAACATTTTCTATACTCGGAGGGATAATCGTTGTTTCATTGACTACTAATCACTAATTTAGACAAACATGGGTTTGAAGGACAAATAATAGAATTTGGTTTCATACATTACTACACGTGTATTACCTCCTAATATCAACGTATTCCATACTCGAATGGATTATTTGTATTTTATTGACAACTAAATCATTAAATGAGACAAACGATGATTGGACGGACCAATAATTGAACTTGGTTTCTTACACAACTACATGCGTATCACCTCCTAATATCAACATTTTCTATACTCGGAGGGATAATCATTGTTTCATTGACTACTAATCACTAAATTAGACAAACAAGGGTTTGAAGGAAAAATAATAGAACCTGGTTTCATACATTACTACACGTGTATTACCTCCTAATATCAACGTATTCCATACTCGAATGGATTATTTGTATTTTATTGACAACTAAATCATTAAATGAGACAAACGATGATTGGACGGACCAATAATTGAACTTGGTTTCTTACACAACTACATGCGTATTACCTCCTAATATCAACATTTTCTATACTCGGAGGGATAATCGTTGTTTCATTGACTACTAATCACTAATTTAGACAAACATGGGTTTGAAGGACAAATAATAGAATTTGGTTTCATACATTACTACACGTGTATTACCTCCTAATATCAACGTATTCCATACTCGAATGGATTATTTGTATTTTATTGACAACTAAATCATTAAATGAGACAAACGATGATTGGACGGACCAATAATTGAACTTGGTTTCTTACACAACTACATGCGTATTACCTCCTAATATCAACATTTTCTATACTCGGAGGGATAATCGTTGTTTCATTGACTACTAATCACTAAATTAGACAAACATGGGGGGTTTGATGGACAAATAATAGCACTTGGTTTCATACATTACTACACGTGTATTACCTCCTAATATCAACGTATTCCATACTCGAATGGATTATTTGTATTTTATTGACAACTAAATCATTAAATGAGACAAACGATGATTGGACGGACCAATAATTGAACTTGGTTTCTTACACAACTACATGCGTATTACCTCCTAATATCAACATTTTCTATACTCGGAGGGATAATCGTTGTGTCATTGACTACTAACCACTAAATTAGACAAACATGGGTTTGAAGGACAAATAATAGCACTTGGTTCATACATTACTACACGTGTATTACCTCCTAATATCAATGTATTCCATCCTCGAATGGATTATTTGTATTTTATTGACAACTAAATCATTAAATGAGACAAACGATGATTGGACGGACCAATAATTGAACTTGGTTTCTTACACAACTACATGCGTATTACCTCCTAATATCAACATTTTCTATACTCGGAGGGATAATCGTTGTTTCATTGACTACTAATCACTAAATTAGACAAACATGGGGGGTTTGAAGGACAAATAATAGCACTTGGTTTCATACATTACTACACGTGTATTACCTCCTAATATCAACGTATTCCATACTCGAATGGATTATTTGTATTTTATTGACAACTAAATCATTAAATGAGACAAACGATGATTGGATGGACCAATAATTGAACTTGGTTTCTTACAGAACTACATGCGTATCACCTCCTAATATCAACATTTTCTATACTCGGAGGGATAATCGTTGTTTCATTGACTACTAACCACTAAATTAGACAAACATGGGTTTGAAGGACAAATAATAGAACTTGGTTTCCTACATTACTACACGTGTATTACCTCCTAATATCAACGTATTCCATACTCGAATGGATTATTTGTATTTTATTGACAACTAAATCATTAAATGAGACAAACGATGATTGGACGGACCAATAATTGAACTTGGTTTCTTACAAATCTACATGCGTATCACCTCCTAATATCAACATTTTCTATACTCGGAATGATAATCGTTGTTTCATTGACTACTAATCACTAAATTAGACAAACATGGGGGGTTTGAAGGACAAATAATAGCACTTGGTTTCATACATTACTACACGTGTATTACCTCCTAATATCAACGTATTCCATACTCGAATGGATTATTTGTATTTTATTGACAACTAAATCATTAAATGAGACAAACGATGATTGGACGGACCAATAATTGAACTTGGTTTCTTACAAAACTACATTCGTATCACCTCCTAATATCAACATTTTCTATACTCGGAGGGATAATCGTTGTTTCATTGACTACTAATCACTAAATTGGACAAACATGGGTTTGAAGGACAAATAATAGAATTTGGTTTCATACATTACTACACGTGTATTACCTCCTAATATCAACGTATTCCATACTCGAATGGATTATTTGTATTTTATTGACAACTAAATCATTAAATGAGACAAACGATGATTGGACGGACCAATAATTGAACTTGGTTTCTTACAAATCTACATGCGTATCACCTCCTAATATCAACATTTTCTATACTCGGAGGGATAATCATTGTTTCATTGACTACTAATCACTAAATTAGACAAACAAGGGTTTGAAGGAAAAATAATAGAACCTGGTTTCATACATTACTACACGTGTATTACCTCCTAATATCAACGTATTCCATACTCGAATGGATTATTTGTATTTTATTGACAACTAAATCATTAAATGAGACAAACGATGATTGGACGGACCAATAATTGAACTTGGTTTCTTACAGAACTACATGCGTATTACCTCCTAATATCAACATTTTCTATACTCGGAGGGATAATCGTTGTTTCATTGACTACTAATCACTAATTTAGACAAACATGGGTTTGAAGGACAAATAATAGAATTTGGTTTCATACATTACTACACGTGTATTACCTCCTAATATCAACGTATTCCATACTCGAATGGATTATTTGTATTTTATTGACAACTAAATCATTAAATGAGACAAACGATGATTGGACGGACCAATAATTGAACTTGGTTTCTTACACAACTACATGCGTATCACCTCCTAATATCAACATTTTCTATACTCGGAGGGATAATCATTGTTTCATTGACTACTAATCACTAAATTAGACAAACAAGGGTTTGAAGGAAAAATAATAGAACCTGGTTTCATACATTACTACACGTGTATTACCTCCTAATATCAACGTATTCCATACTCGAATGGATTATTTGTATTTTATTGACAACTAAATCATTAAATGAGACAAACGATGATTGGACGGACCAATAATTGAACTTGGTTTCTTACACAACTACATGCGTATTACCTCCTAATATCAACATTTTCTATACTCGGAGGGATAATCGTTGTTTCATTGACTACTAATCACTAATTTAGACAAACATGGGTTTGTAGGACAAATAATAGAATTTGGTTTCATACATTACTACACGTGTATTACCTCCTAATATCAACGTATTCCATCCTCGAATGGATTATTTGTATTTTATTGACAACTAAATCATTAAATGAGACAAACGATGATTGGACGGACCAATAATTGAACTTGGTTTCTTACACAACTACATGCGTATTACCTCCTAATATCAACATTTTCTATACTCGGAGGGATAATCGTTGTTTCATTGACTACTAATCACTAAATTAGACAAACATGGGGGGTTTGATGGACAAATAATAGCACTTGGTTTCATACATTACTACACGTGTATTACCTCCTAATATCAACGTATTCCATACTCGAATGGATTATTTGTATTTTATTGACAACTAAATCATTAAATGAGACCAACGATGATTGGACGGACCAATAATTGAACTTGGTTTCTTACACAACTACATGCGTATTACCTCCTAATATCAACATTTTCTATACTCGGAGGGATAATCGTTGTTTCATTGACTACTAACCACTAAATTAGACAAACATGGGTTTGAAGGACAAATAATAGCACTTGGTTCATACATTACTACACGTGTATTACCTCCTAATATCAATGTATTCCATCCTCGAATGGATTATTTGTATTTTATTGACAACTAAATCATTAAATGAGACAAACGATGATTGGACGGACCAATAATTGAACTTGGTTTCTTACACAACTACATGCGTATTACCTCCTAATATCAACATTTTCTATACTCGGAGGGATAATCGTTGTTTCATTGACTACTAATCACTAAATTAGCCAAACATGGGGGGTTTGAAGGACAAATAATAGCACTTGGTTTCATACATTACTACACGTGTATTACCTCCTAATATCAACGTATTCCATACTCGAATGGATTATTTGTATTTTATTGACAACTAAATCATTAAATGAGACCAACGATGATTGGACGGACCAATAATTGAACTTGGTTTCTTACACAACTACATGCGTATTACCTCCTAATATCAACATTTTCTATACTCGGAGGGATAATCGTTGTTTCATTGACTACTAACCACTAAATTAGACAAACATGGGTTTGAAGGACAAATAATAGCACTTGGTTCATACATTACTACACGTGTATTACCTCCTAATATCAATGTATTCCATCCTCGAATGGATTATTTGTATTTTATTGACAACTAAATCATTAAATGAGACAAACGATGATTGGACGGACCAATAATTGAACATGGTTTCTTACACAACTACATGCGTATTACCTCCTAATATCAACATTTTCTATACTCGGAGGGATAATCGTTGTTTCATTGACTACTAATCACTAAATTAGCCAAACATGGGGGGTTTGAAGGACAAATAATAGCACTTGGTTTCATACATTACCTCACGTGTATTACCTCCTAATATCAACGTATTCCATACTCGAATGGATTATTTGTATTTTATTGACAACTAAATCATTAAATGAGACAAACGATGATTGGATGGACCAATAATTGAACTTGGTTTCTTACAAAACTACATGCGTATCACCTCCTAATATCAACATTTTCTATACTCGGAGGGATAATCGTTGTTTCATTGACTACTAACCACTAAATTAGACAAACATGGGTTTGAAGGACAAATAATAGAACTTGGTTTCATACATTACTACACGTGTATTACCTCCTAATATCAACGTATTCCATACTCGAATGGATTATTTTTATTTTATTGACAACTAAATCATTAAATGAGACAAACGATGATTGGACGGACCAATAATTGAACTTGGTTTATTACAAATCTACATGCGTATCACCTCCTAATATCAACATTTTCTATACTCGGAGGGATAATCATTGTTTCATTGACTACTAATCACTAAATTAGACAAACAAGGGTTTGAAGGAAAAATAATAGAACCTGGTTTCATACATTACTACACGTGTATTACCTCCTAATATCAACGTATTCCATACTCGAATGGATTATTTGTATTTTATTGACAACTAAATCATTAAATGAGACAAACGATGATTGGACGGACCAATAATTGAACTTGGTTTCTTACACAACTACATGCGTATTACCTCCTAATATCAACATTTTCTATACTCGGAGGGATAATCGTTGTTTCATTGACTACTAATCACTAATTTAGACAAACATGGGTTTGAAGGACAAATAATAGAATTTGGTTTCATACATTACTACACGTGTATTACCTCCTAATATCAACGTATTCCATACTCGAATGGATTATTTGTATTTTATTGACAACTAAATCATTAAATGAGACAAACGATGATTGGACGGACCAATAATTGAACTTGGTTTCTTACACAACTACATGCGTATCACCTCCTAATATCAACATTTTCTATACTCGGAGGGATAATCATTGTTTCATTGACTACTAATCACTAAATTAGACAAACAAGGGTTTGAAGGAAAAATAATAGAACCTGGTTTCATACATTACTACACGTGTATTACCTCCTAATATCAACGTATTCCATACTCGAATGGATTATTTGTATTTTATTGACTACTAAATCATTAAATGAGACAAACGATGATTGGACGGACCAATAATTGAACTTGGTTTCTTACACAACTAAATGCGTATTACCTCCTAATATCAACATTTTCTATACTCGGAGGGATAATCGTAGTTTCATTGACTACTAATCACTAATTTAGACAAACATGGGTTTGAAGGACAAATAATAGAATTTGGTTTCATACATTACTACACGTGTATTACCTCCTAATATCAACGTATTCCATACTCGAATGGATTATTTGTATTTTATTGACAACTAAATCATTAAATGAGACAAACGATGATTGGACGGACCAATAATTGAACTTGGTTTCTTACACAACTACATGCGTATCACCTCCTAATATCAACGCTTTCTATACTCGGAGGGATAATCATTGTTTCATTGACTACTAATCACTAAATTAGACAAACAAGGGTTTGAAGGAAAAATAATAGAACCTGGTTTCATACATTAC
Source organism: Capsicum rhomboideum (assembly GCA_031232105.1). Classification (NCBI taxonomy): domain Eukaryota; kingdom Viridiplantae; phylum Streptophyta; class Magnoliopsida; order Solanales; family Solanaceae; genus Capsicum; species Capsicum rhomboideum. The sequence goes on along the minus strand of CP124713.1, from coordinate 82,757,132 downwards.
TACACGTGTATTACCTCCTAATATCAACGTATTCCATACTCGAATATATTATTTGTATTTTATTGACAACTAAATCATTAAATGAGACAAACGATGATTGGACGGACCAATAATTGAACTTGGTTTCTTACACAACTACATGCGTATTACCTCCTAATATCAACATTTTCTATACTCGGAGGGATAATCGTTGTTTCATTGACTACTAATCACTAATTTAGACAAACATGGGTTTGAAGGACAAATAATAGAATTTGGTTTCATACATTACTACACGTGTATTACCTCCTAATATCAACGTATTCCATACTCGAATGGATTATTTGTATTTTATTGACAACTAAATCATTAAATGAGACAAACGATGATTGGACGGACCAATAATTGAACTTGGTTTCTTACACAACTACATGCGTATTACCTCCTAATATCAACGCTTTCTATACTCGGAGGCATAATCATTGTTTCATTGACTATTAATCACTAAATTAGACAAACATGGGTTTGAAGGACAAATAATAGAACTTGGTTTCATACATTACTACGCGTGTATTACCTCCTAATATCAACGTATTCCATACTCGAATGGATTATTTATATTTTATTGACAACTAAATCATTAAATGAGACAAACGATGATTGGACGGACCAATAATTGAACTTGGTTTCTTACACAACTACATGCGTATTACCTCCTAATATCAACATTTTCTATACTCGGAGGTATAATCGTTGTTTCATTGACTACTAACCACTAAATTAGACAAACATGGGTTTGAAGGATAAATAATAGCACTTGGTTCATACATTACTACACGTGTATTACCTCCTAATATCAATGTATTCCATCCTCGAATGGATTATTTGTATTTTATTGACAACTAAATCATTAAATGAGACACACGATGATTGGACGGACCAATAATTGAACTTGGTTTCTTACACAACTACATGCGTATTACCTCCTAATATCAACATTTTCTATACTCGGAGGGATAATCGTTGTTTCATTGACTACTAATCACTAAATTAGACAAACATGGGGGGTTTGAAGGACAAATAATAGCACTTGGTTTCATACATTACTACACGTGTATTACCTCCTAATATCAACGTATTCCATACTCGAATGGATTATTTGTATTTTATTGACAACTAAATCATTAAATGAGACAAACGATGATTGGATGGACCAATAATTGAACTTGGTTTCTTACAGAACTACATGCGTATCACCTCCTAATATCAACATTTTCTATACTCGGAGGGATAATCGTTGTTTCATTGACTACTAACCACTAAATTAGACAAACATGGGTTTGAAGGACAAATAATAGAACTTGGTTTCCTACATTACTACACGTGTATTACCTCCTAATATCAACGTATTCCATACTCGAATGGATTATTTGTATTTTATTGACAACTAAATCATTAAATGAGACAAACGATGATTGGACGGACCAATAATTGAACTTGGTTTCTTACAAATCTACATGCGTATCACCTCCTAATATCAACATTTTCTATACTCGGAATGATAATCGTTGTTTCATTGACTACTAATCACTAAATTAGACAAACATGGGGGGTTTGAAGGACAAATAATAGCACTTGGTTTCATACATTACTACACGTGTATTACCTCCTAATATCAACGTATTCCATACTCGAATGGATTATTTGTATTTTATTGACAACTATATCATTAAATGAGACAAACGATGATTGGACGGACCAATAATTGAACTTGGTTTCTTACACAACTACATGCGTATTACCTCCTAATATCAACATTTTCTATACTCGGAGGGATAATCGTTGTTTCATTGACTACTAATCACTAAATTAGACAAACATGGGGGGTTTGAAGGACAAATAATAGCACTTGGTTTCATACATTACTACACGTGTATTACCTCCTAATATCAACGTATTCCATACTCGAATGGATTATTTGTATTTTATTGACAACTAAATCATTAAATGAGACAAACGATGATTGGATGGACCAATAATTGAACTTGGTTTCTTACAGAACTACATGCGTATCACCTCCTAATATCAACGTATTCCATACTCGAATTGATTATTTGTATTTTATTGACAACTAAATCATTAAATGAGACAAACGATGATTGGACGGACCAATAATTGAACTTGGTTTCTTACACAACTACATGCGTATTACCTCCTAATATCAACATTTTCTATACTCGGAGGGATAATCGTTGTTTCATTGACTACTAACCACTAAATTAGACAAACATGGGTTTGAAGGACAAATAATAGAACTTGGTTTCCTACATTACTACACGTGTATTACCTCCTAATATCAACGTATTCCATACTCGAATGGATTATTTGTATTTTATTGACAACTAAATCATTAAATGAGACAAACGATGATTGGACGGACCAATAATTGAACTTGGTTTCTTACAAATCTACATGCGTATCACCTCCTAATATCAACATTTTCTATACTCGGAATGATAATCGTTGTTTCATTGACTACTAATCACTAAATTAGACAAACATGGGGGGTTTGAAGGACAAATAATAGCACTTGGTTTCATACATTACTACACGTGTATTACCTCCTAATATCAACGTATTCCATACTCGAATGGATTATTTGTATTTTATTGACAACTAAATCATTAAATGAGACAAACGATGATTGGACGGACCAATAATTGAACTTGGTTTCTTACAAAACTACATTCGTATCACCTCCTAATATCAACATTTTCTATACTCGGAGGGATAATCGTTGTTTCATTGACTACTAATCACTAAATTAGACAAACAAGGGTTTGAAGGAAAAATAATAGAACCTGGTTTCATACATTACTACACGTGTATTACCTCCTAATATCAACGTATTCCATACTCGAATGGATTATTTGTATTTTATTGACAACTAAATCATTAAATGAGACAAACGATGATTGGACGGACCAATAATTGAACTTGGTTTCTTACAAATCTACATGCGTATCACCTCCTAATATCAACATTTTCTATACTCGGAATGATAATCGTTGTTTCATTGACTACTAATCACTAAATTAGACAAACATGGGGGGTTTGAAGGACAAATAATAGCACTTGGTTTCATACATTACTACACGTGTATTACCTCCTAATATCAACGTATTCCATACTCGAATGGATTATTTGTATTTTATTGACAACTAAATCATTAAATGAGACAAATGATGATTGGACGGACCAATAATTGAACTTGGTTTCTTACACAACTACATGCGTATCACCTCCTAATATCAACATTTTCTATACTCGGAGGGATAATCGTTGTTTCATTGACTACTAATCACTAATTTAGACAAACATGGGTTTGAAGGACAAATAATAGAATTTGGTTTCATACATTACTACACGTGTATTACCTCCTAATATCAACGTATTCCATACTCGAATGGATTATTTGTATTTTATTGACAACTAAATCATTAAATGAGACAAACGATGATTGGACGGACCAATAATTGAACTTGGTTTCTTACAGAACTACATGCGTATCACCTCCTAATATCAACATTTTCTATACTCGGAGGGATAAACGTTGTTTCATTGACTACTAATCACTAAATTAGACAAACATGGGTTTGAAGGACAAATAATAGAACTTGGTTTCCTACATTACTACACGTGTATTACCTCCTAATATGAACGTATTCCATACTCGAATTGATTATTTGTATTTTATTGACAACTAAATCATTAAATGAGACAAACGATGATTGGACGGACCAATAATTGAACTTGGTTTCTTACACAACTACATGCGTATTACCTCCTAATATCAACATTTTCTATACTCGGAGGGATAATCGTTGTTTCATTGACTACTAACCACTAAATTAGACAAACATGGGTTTGAAGGACAAATAATAGAACTTGGTTTCCTACATTACTACACGTGTATTACCTCCTAATATCAACGTATTCCATACTCGAATGGATTATTTGTATTTTATTGACAACTAAATCATTAAATGAGACAAACGATGATTGGACGGACCAATAATTGAACTTGGTTTCTTACAAATCTACATGCGTATCACCTCCTAATATCAACATTTTCTATACTCGGAATGATAATCGTTGTTTCATTGACTACTAATCACTAAATTAGACAAACATGGGGGGTTTGAAGGACAAATAATAGCACTTGGTTTCATACATTACTACACGTGTATTACCTCCTAATATCAACGTATTCCATACTCGAATGGATTATTTGTATTTTATTGACAACTAAATCATTAAATGAGACAAACGATGATTGGACGGACCAATAATTGAACTTGGTTTCTTACAAAACTACATTCGTATCACCTCCTAATATCAACATTTTCTATACTCGGAGGGATAATCGTTGTTTCATTGACTACTAATCACTAAATTAGACAAACAAGGGTTTGAAGGAAAAATAATAGAACCTGGTTTCATACATTACTACACGTGTATTACCTCCTAATATCAACGTATTCCATACTCGAATGGATTATTTGTATTTTATTGACAACTAAATCATTAAATGAGACAAACGATGATTGGACGGACCAATAATTGAACTTGGTTTCTTACAAATCTACATGCGTATCACCTCCTAATATCAACATTTTCTATACTCGGAATGATAATCGTTGTTTCATTGACTACTAATCACTAAATTAGACAAACATGGGGGGTTTGAAGGACAAATAATAGCACTTGGTTTCATACATTACTACACGTGTATTACCTCCTAATATCAACGTATTCCATACTCGAATGGATTATTTGTATTTTATTGACAACTAAATCATTAAATGAGACAAATGATGATTGGACGGACCAATAATTGAACTTGGTTTCTTACACAACTACATGCGTATCACCTCCTAATATCAACATTTTCTATACTCGGAGGGATAATCGTTGTTTCATTGACTACTAATCACTAATTTAGACAAACATGGGTTTGAAGGACAAATAATAGAATTTGGTTTCATACATTACTACACGTGTATTACCTCCTAATATCAACGTATTCCATACTCGAATGGATTATTTGTATTTTATTGACAACTAAATCATTAAATGAGACAAACGATGATTGGACGGACCAATAATTGAACTTGGTTTCTTACAGAACTACATGCGAATCACCTCCTAATATCAACATTTTCTATACTCGGAGGGATAAACGTTGTTTCATTGACTACTAATCACTAAATTAGACAAACATGGGTTTGAAGGACAAATAATAGAACTTGGTTTCCTACATTACTACACGTGTATTACCTCCTAATATGAACGTATTCCATACTCGAATGGATTATTTGTCTTTTATTGACAACTAAATCATTAAACGAGACAAACGATGATTGGACGGACCAATATTTGAACTTAGTTTCTTACACAACTACATGCGTAATACCTCCTAATATCAACGCTTTCTATACTCGGAGGGATAATCGTTGTTTCATTGACTACTAATCACTAAATTAGACAAACATGGGTTTGAAGGACAAATAATAGAACTTGGTTTCATACATTACTACACGTGTATTACCTCCTAATATCAACGTATTCCATACTCGAATGGATTATTTGTATTTTATTGACAACTATATCATTAAATGAGACAAACGATGATTGGACGGACCAATAATTGAACTTGGTTTCTTACACAACTACATGCGTATTACCTCCTAATATCAACATTTTCTATACTCGGAGGGATAATCGTTGTTTCATTGACTACTAATCACTAAATTAGACAAACATGGGGGGTTTGAAGGACAAATAATAGCACTTGGTTTCATACATTACTACACGTGTATTACCTCCTAATATCAACGTATTCCATACTCGAATGGATTATTTGTATTCTATTGACAACTAAATCATTAAATGAGACAAACGATGATTGGATGGACCAATAATTGAACTTGGTTTCTTACAGAACTACATGCGTATCACCTCCTAATATCAACGTATTCCATACTCGAATTGATTATTTGTATTTTATTGACAACTAAATCATTAAATGAGACAAACGATGATTGGACGGACCAATAATTGAACTTGGTTTCTTACACAACTACATGCGTATTACCTCCTAATATCAACATTTTCTATACTCGGAGGGATAATCGTTGTTTCATTGACTACTAACCACTAAATTAGACAAACATGGGTTTGAAGGACAAATAATAGAACTTGGTTTCCTACATTACTACACGTGTATTACCTCCTAATATCAACGTATTCCATACTCGAATGGATTATTTGTATTTTATTGACAACTAAATCATTAAATGAGACAAACGATGATTGGACGGACCAATAATTGAACTTGGTTTCTTACAAATCTACATGCGTATCACCTCCTAATATCAACATTTTCTATACTCGGAATGATAATCGTTGTTTCATTGACTACTAATCACTAAATTAGACAAACATGGGGGGTTTGAAGGACAAATAATAGCACTTGGTTTCATACATTACTACACGTGTATTACCTCCTAATATCAACGTATTCCATACTCGAATGGATTATTTGTATTTTATTGACAACTAAATCATTAAATGAGACAAACGATGATTGGACGGACCAATAATTGAACTTGGTTTCTTACACAACTACATGCGTATCACCTCCTAATATCAACATTTTCTATACTCGGAGGGATAATCGTTGTTTCATTGACTACTAATCACTAATTTAGACAAACATGGGTTTGAAGGACAAATAATAGAATTTGGTTTCATACATTACTACACGTGTATTACCTCCTAATATCAACGTATTCCATACTCGAATGGATTATTTGTATTTTATTGACAACTAAATCATTAAATGAGACAAACGATGATTGGACGGACCAATAATTGAACTTGGTTTCTTACACAACTACATGCGTATTACCTCCTAATATCAACATTTTCTATACTCGGAGGGATAATCGTTGTTTCATTGACTACTAATCACTAAATTAGACAAACATGGGGGGTTTGATGGACGAATAATAGCACTTGGTTTCATACATTACTACACGTGTATTACCTCCTAATATCAACGTATTCCATACTCGAATGGATTATTTGTATTTTATTGACAACTAAATCATTAAATGAGACCAACGATGATTGGACTGACCAATAATTGAACTTGGTTTCTTACACAACTACATGCGTATTACCTCCTAATATCAACATTTTCTATACTCGGAGGGATAATCGTTGTTTCATTGACTACTAACCACTAAATTAGACAAACATGGGTTTGAAGGATAAATAATAGCACTTGGTTCATACATTACTACACGTGTATTACCTCCTAATATCAATGTATTCCATCCTCGAATGGATTATTTGTATTTTATTGACAACTAAATCATTAAATGAGACACACGATGATTGGACGGACCAATAATTGAACTTGGTTTCTTACACAACTACATGCGTATTACCTCCTAATATCAACATTTTCTATACTCGGAGGGATAATCGTTGTTTCATTGACTACTAATCACTAAATTAGACAAACATGGGGGGTTTGAAGGACAAATAATAGCACTTGGTTTCATACATTACTACACGTGTATTACCTCCTAATATCAACGTATTCCATACTCGAATGGATTATTTGTATTTTATTGACAACTAAATCATTAAATGAGACAAACGATGATTGGATGGACCAATAATTGAACTTGGTTTCTTACAGAACTACATGCGTATCACCTCCTAATATCAACATTTTCTATACTCGGAGGGATAATCGTTGTTTCATTGACTACTAACCACTAAATTAGACAAACATGGGTTTGAAGGACAAATAATAGAACTTGGTTTCCTACATTACTACACGTGTATTACCTCCTAATATCAACGTATTCCATACTCGAATGGATTATTTGTATTTTATTGACAACTAAATCATTAAATGAGACAAACGATGATTGGACGGACCAATAATTGAACTTGGTTTCTTACAAATCTACATGCGTATCACCTCCTAATATCAACATTTTCTATACTCAGAATGATAATCGTTGTTTCATTGACTACTAATCACTAAATTAGACAAACATGGGGGGTTTGAAGGACAAATAATAGCACTTGGTTTCATACATTACTACACGTGTATTACCTCCTAATATCAACGTATTCCATACTCGAATGGATTATTTGTATTTTATTGACAACTATATCATTAAATGAGACAAACGATGATTGGACGGACCAATAATTGAACTTGGTTTCTTACACAACTACATGCGTATTACCTCCTAATATCAACATTTTCTATACTCGGAGGGATAATCGTTGTTTCATTGACTACTAATCACTAAATTAGACAAACATGGGGGGTTTGAAGGACAAATAATAGCACTTGGTTTCATACATTACTACACGTGTATTACCTCCTAATATCAACGTATTCCATACTCGAATGGATTATTTGTATTTTATTGACAACTAAATCATTAAATGAGACAAACGATGATTGGATGGACCAATAATTGAACTTGGTTTCTTACAGAACTACATGCGTGTCACCTCCTAATATCAACGTATTCCATACTCGAATTGATTATTTGTATTTTATTGACAACTAAATCATTAAATGAGACAAACGATGATTGGACGGACCAATAATTGAACTTGGTTTCTTACACAACTACATGCGTATTACCTCCTAATATCAACATTTTCTATACTCGGAGGGATAATCGTTGTTTCATTGACTACTAACCACTAAATTAGACAAACATGGGTTTGAAGGACAAATAATAGAACTTGGTTTCCTACATTACTACACGTGTATTACCTCCTAATATCAACGTATTCCATACTCGAATGGATTATTTGTATTTTATTGACAACTAAATCATTAAATGAGACAAACGATGATTGGACGGACCAATAATTGAACTTGGTTTCTTACAAATCTACATGCGTATCACCTCCTAATATCAACATTTTCTATACTCGGAATGATAATCGTTGTTTCATTGACTACTAATCACTAAATTAGACAAACATGGGGGGTTTGAAGGACAAATAATAGCACTTGGTTTCATACATTACTACACGTGTATTACCTCCTAATATCAACGTATTCCATACTCGAATGGATTATTTGTATTTTATTGACAACTAAATCATTAAATGAGACAAACGATGATTGGACGGACCAATAATTGAACTTGGTTTCTTACAAAACTACATTCGTATCACCTCCTAATATCAACATTTTCTATACTCGGAGGGATAATCGTTGTTTCATTGACTACTAATCACTAAATTAGACAAACAAGGGTTTGAAGGAAAAATAATAGAACCTGGTTTCATACATTACTACACGTGTATTACCTCCTAATATCAACGTATTCCATACTCGAATGGATTATTTGTATTTTATTGACAACTAAATCATTAAATGAGACAAACGATGATTGGACGGACCAATAATTGAACTTGGTTTCTTACAAATCTACATGCGTATCACCTCCTAATATCAACATTTTCTATACTCGGAATGATAATCGTTGTTTCATTGACTACTAATCACTAAATTAGACAAACATGGGGGGTTTGAAGGACAAATAATAGCACTTGGTTTCATACATTACTACACGTGTATTACCTCCTAATATCAACGTATTCCATACTCGAATGGATTATTTGTATTTTATTGACAACTAAATCATTAAATGAGACAAATGATGATTGGACGGACCAATAATTGAACTTGGTTTCTTACACAACTACATGCGTATCACCTCCTAATATCAACATTTTCTATACTCGGAGGGATAATCGTTGTTTCATTGACTACTAATCACTAATTTAGACAAACATGGGTTTGAAGGACAAATAATAGAATTTGGTTTCATACATTACTACACGTGTATTACCTCCTAATATCAACGTATTCCATACTCGAATGGATTATTTGTATTTTATTGACAACTAAATCATTAAATGAGACAAACGATGATTGGACGGACCAATAATTGAACTTGGTTTCTTACAGAACTACATGCGTATCACCTCCTAATATCAACATTTTCTATACTCGGAGGGATAAACGTTGTTTCATTGACTACTAATCACTAAATTAGACAAACATGGGTTTGAAGGACAAATAATAGAACTTGGTTTCCTACATTACTACACGTGTATTACCTCCTAATATGAACGTATTCCATACTCGAATGGATTATTTGTCTTTTATTGACAACTAAATCATTAAACGAGACAAACGATGATTGGACGGACCAATATTTGAACTTAGTTTCTTACACAACTACATGCGTAATACCTCCTAATATCAACGCTTTCTATACTCGGAGGGATAATCGTTGTTTCATTGACTACTAATCACTAAATTAGACAAACATGGGTTTGAAGGACAAATAATAGAACTTGGTTTCATACATTACTACACGTGTATTACCTCCTAATATCAACGTATTCCATACTCGAATGGATTATTTGTATTTTATTGACAACTATATCATTAAATGAGACAAACGATGATTGGACGGACTAATAATTGAACTTGGTTTCTTACACAACTACATGCGTATTACCTCCTAATATCAACATTTTCTATACTCGGAGGGATAATCGTTGTTTCATTGACTACTAATCACTAAATTAGACAAACATGGGGGGTTTGAAGGACAAATAATAGCACTTGGTTTCATACATTACTACACGTGTATTACCTCCTAATATCAACGTATTCCATACTCGAATGGATTATTTGTATTTTATTGACAACTAAATCATTAAATGAGACAAACGATGATTGGATGGACCAATAATTGAACTTGGTTTCTTACAGAACTACATGCGTATCACCTCCTAATATCAACGTATTCCATACTCGAATTGATTATTTGTATTTTATTGACAACTAAATCATTAAATGAGACAAACGATGATTGGACGGACCAATAATTGAACTTGGTTTCTTACACAACTACATGCGTATTACCTCCTAATATCAACATTTTCTATACTCGGAGGGATAATCGTTGTTTCATTGACTACTAACCACTAAATTAGACAAACATGGGTTTGAAGGACAAATAATAGAACTTGGTTTCCTACATTACTACACGTGTATTACCTCCTAATATCAACGTATTCCATACTCGAATGGATTATTTGTATTTTATTGACAACTAAATCATTAAATGAGACAAACGATGATTGGACGGACCAATAATTGAACTTGGTTTCTTACAAATCTACATGCGTATCACCTCCTAATATCAACATTTTCTATACTCGGAATGATAATCGTTGTTTCATTGACTACTAATCACTAAATTAGACAAACATGGGGGGTTTGAAGGACAAATAATAGCACTTGGTTTCATACATTACTACACGTGTATTACCTCCTAATATCAACGTATTCCATACTCGAATGGATTATTTGTATTTTATTGACAACTAAATCATTAAATGAGACAAACGATGATTGGACGAACCAATAATTGAACTTGGTTTCTTACAAAACTACATTCGTATCACCTCCTAATATCAACATTTTCTATACTCGGAGGGATAATCGTTGTTTCATTGACTACTAATCACTAAATTGGACAAACATGGGTTTGAAGGACAAATAATAGAACTTTGTTTCATACATTACTACTCGTGTATTACCTCCTAATATCAACGTATTCCATACTCGAATGGATTATTTGTATTTTATTGACAACTAAATCATTAAATGAGACAAACGATGATTGGACGGACCAATAATTGAACTTGGTTTCTTACAAATCTACATGCGTATCACCTCCTAATATCAACATTTTCTATACTCGGAATGATAATCGTTGTTTCATTGACTACTAATCACTAAATTAGACAAACATGGGGGGTTTGAAGGACAAATAATAGCACTTGGTTTCATACATTACTACACGTGTATTACCTCCTAATATCAACGTATTCCATACTCGAATGGATTATTTGTATTTTATTGACAACTAAATCATTAAATGAGACAAACGATGATTGGACGGACCAATAATTGAACTTGGTTTCTTACACAACTACATGCGTATCACCTCCTAATATCAACATTTTCTATACTCGGAGGGATAATCGTTGTTTCATTGACTACTAATCACTAATTTAGACAAACATGGGTTTGAAGGACAAATAATAGAATTTGGTTTCATACATTACTACACGTGTATTACCTCCTAATATCAACGTATTCCATACTCGAATGGATTATTTGTATTTTATTGACAACTAAATCATTAAATGAGACAAACGATGATTGGACGGACCAATAATTGAACTTGATTTCTTACAGAACTACATGCGTATCACCTTCTAATATCAACATTTTCTATACTCGGAGGGATAAACGTTGTTTCATTGACTACTAATCACTAAATTAGACAAACATGGGTTTGAAGGACAAATAATAGAACTTGGTTTCCTACATTACTACACGTGTATTACCTCCTAATATCAACGTATTCCATACTCGAATGGATTATTTGTATTTTATTGACAACTAAATCATTAAACGAGACAAACGATGATTGGACGGACCAATATTTGAACTTAGTTTCTTACACAACTACATGCGTAATACCTCCTAATATCAACGCTTTCTATACTCGGAGGGATAATCGTTGTTTCATTGACTACTAATCACTAAATTAGACAAACATGGGTTTGAAGGACAAATAATAGAACTTGGTTTCCTACATTACTACAAGTGTATTACCTCCTAATATCAACGTATTCCATACTCGAATGGATTATTTGTATTTTATTGACAACTAAATCATTAAATTAGACAAACGATGATTGGACGGACCAATAATTGAACTTGGTTTCTTACAGAACTACATGCGTATCACCTCCTAATATCAACATTTTCTATACTCGGAGGGATAATCGTTGTTTCATTGACTACTAATCACTAAATTAGACAAACATGGGTTTGAAGGACAAATAATAGAACTTTGTTTCATATATGACTACACGTGTATTACCTCCTAATATCAACGTATTCCATACTCGAATGGATTATTTTTATTTTATTGACAACTAAATCATTAAATGAGACAAACGATGATTGGACGGACCAATAATTGAACTTGGTTTCTTACAAATCTACATGCGTATCACCTCCTAATATCAACATTTTCTATACTCGGAGGGATAATCATTGTTTCATTGACTACTAATCACTAAATTAGACAAACAAGGGTTTGAAGGAAAAATAATAGAACCTGGTTTCATACATTACTACACGTGTATTACCTCCTAATATCAACGTATTCCATACTCGAATGGATTATTTGTATTTTATTGACAACTAAATCATTAAATGAGACAAACGATGATTGGACGGACCAATAATTGAACTTGGTTTCTTACACAACTACATGCGTATTACCTACTAATATCAACATTTTCTATACTCGGAGGGATAATCGTTGTTTCATTGACTACTAATCACTAATTTAGACAAACATGGGTTTGAAAGACAAATAATAGAATTTGGTTTCATACATTACTACACGTGTATTACCTCCTAATATCAACGTATTCCATACTCGAATGGATTATTTGTATTTTATTGACAACTAAATCATTAAACGAGACAAACGATGATTGGACGGACCAATAATTGAACTTGGTTTCTTACACAACTACATGCGTAATACCTCCTAATATCAACGCTTTCTATACTCGGAGGGATAATCGTTGTTTCATTGACTACTAATCACTAAATTAGACAAACATGGGTTTGAAGGACAAATAATAGAACTTGGTTTCCTACATTACTACACGTGTATTACCTCCTAATATCAACGTATTCCATACTCGAATGGATTATTTGTATTTTATTGACAACTAAATCATTAAATGAGACAAACGATGATTGGACGGACCAATAATTGAACTTGGTTTCTTACAAATCTACATGCGTATCACCTCCTAATATCAACATTTTCTATACTCGGAATGATAATCGTTGTTTCATTGACTACTAATCACTAAATTAGACAAACATGGGGGTTTGAAGGACAAATAATAGCACTTGGTTTCATACATTACTACACGTGTATTACCTCCTAATATCAACGTATTCCATACTCGAATGGATTATTTGTATTTTATTGACAACTAAATCATTAAATGAGACAAACGATGATTGGACGGACCAATAATTGAACTTGGTTTCTTACAAAACTACATTCGTATCACCTCCTAATATCAACATTTTCTATACTCGGAGGGATAATCGTTGTTTCATTGACTACTAATCACTAAATTGGACAAACATGGGTTTGAAGGACAAATAATAGAACTTTGTTTCATACATTACTACTCGTGTATTACCTCCTAATATCAACGTATTCCATACTCGAATGGATTATTTGTATTTTATTGACAACTAAATCATTAAATGAGACAAACGATGATTGGACGGACCAATAATTGAACTTGGTTTATTACAAATCTACATGCGTATCACCTCCTAATATCAACATTTTCTATACTCGGAGGGATAATCATTGTTTCATTGACTACTAATCACTAAATTAGACAAACAAGGGTTTGAAGGAAAAATAATAGAACCTGGTTTCATACATTACTACACGTGTATTACCTCCTAATATCAACGTATTCCATACTCGAATGGATTATTTGTATTTTATTGACAACTAAATCATTAAATGAGACAAACGATGATTGGACGGACCAATAATTGAACTTGGTTTCTTACAGAACTACATGCGTATCACCTCCTAATATCAACATTTTCTATACTCGGAGGGATAAACGTTGTTTCATTGACTACTAATCACTAAATTAGACAAACATGGGTTTGAAGGACAAATAATAGAACTTGGTTTCCTACATTACTACACGTGTATTACCTCCTAATATGAACGTATTCCATACTCGAATGGATTATTTGTATTTTATTGACAACTAAATCATTAAACGAGACAAACGATGATTGGACGGACCAATAATTGAACTTAGTTTCTTACACAACTACATGCGTAATACCTCCTAATATCAACGCTTTCTATACTCGGAGGGATAATCGTTGTTTCATTGACTACTAATCACTAAATTAGACAAACATGGGTTTGAAGAACAAATAATAGAACTTGGTTTCCTACATTACTACAAGTGTATTACCTCCTAATATCAACGTATTCCATACTCGAATGGATTATTTGTATTTTATTGACAACTAAATCATTAAATGAGACAAACGATGATTGGACGGACCAATAATTGAACTTGGTTTCTTACAGAACTACATGCGTATCACCTCCTAATATCAACGCTTTCTATACTCGGAGGGATAATCGTTGTTTCATTGACTACTAATCACTAATTTAGACAAACATGGGTTTGAAAGACAAATAATAGAATTTGGTTTCATACATTACTACACGTGTATTACCTCCTAATATCAACGTATTCCATACTCGAATGGATTATTTGTATTTTATTGACAACTAAATCATTAAACGAGACAAACGATGATTGGACGGACCAATAATTGAACTTGGTTTCTTACACAACTACATGCGTAATACCTCCTAATATCAACGCTTTCTATACTCGGAGGGATAATCGTTGTTTCATTGACTACTAATCACTAAATTAGACAAACATGGGTTTGAAGGACAAATATAATATAACTTGGTTTCCTACATTACTACACGTGTATTACCTCCTAATATCAACGTATTCCATACTCGAATGGATTATTTGTATTTTATTGACAACTAAATCATTAAATGAGACAAACGATGATTGGACGGACCAATAATTGAACTTGGTTTCTTACAAATCTACATGCGTATCACCTCCTAATATCAACATTTTCTATACTCGGAATGATAATCGTTGTTTCATTGACTACTAATCACTAAATTAGACAAACATGGGGGGTTTGAAGGACAAATAATAGCACTTGGTTTCATACATTACTACACGTGTATTACCTCCTAATATCAACGTATTCCATACTCGAATGAATTATTTGTATTTTATTGACAACTAAATCATTAAATGAGACAAACGATGATTGGACGGACCAATAATTGAACTTGGTTTCTTACAAAACTACATTCGTATCACCTCCTAATATCAACATTTTCTATACTCGGAGGGATAATCGTTGTTTCATTGACTACTAATCACTAAATTGGACAAACATGGGTTTGAAGGACAAATAATAGAACTTTGTTTCATACATTACTACTCGTGTATTACCTCCTAATATCAACGTATTCCATACTCGAATGGATTATTTGTATTTTATTGACAACTAAATCATTAAATGAGACAAACGATGATTGGACGGACCAATAATTGAACTTGGTTTATTACAAATCTACATGCGTATCACCTCCTAATATCAACATTTTCTATACTCGGAGGGATAATCATTGTTTCATTGACTACTAATCACTAAATTAGACAAACAAGGGTTTGAAGGAAAAATAATAGAACCTGGTTTCATACATTACTACACGTGTATCACCTCCTAATATCAACGTATTCCATACTCGAATGGATTATTTGTATTTTATTGACAACTAAATCATTAAATGAGACAAACGATGATTGGACGGACCAATAATTGAACTTGGTTTCTTACATAACTACATGCGTATCACCTCCTAATATCAACATTTTCTATACTCGGAGGGATAAACGTTGTTTCATTGACTACTAATCACTAAATTAGACAAACATGGGTTTGAAGGACAAATAATAGAACTTGGTTTCCTACATTACTACACGTGTATTACCTCCTAATATGAACGTATTCCATACTCGAATGGATTATTTGTATTTTATTGACAACTAAATCATTAAACGAGACAAACGATGATTGGACGGACCAATAATTGAACTTAGTTTCTTACACAACTACATGCGTAATACCTCCTAATATCAACGCTTTCTATACTCGGAGGGATAATCGTTGTTTCATTGACTACTAATCACTAAATTAGACAAACATGGGTTTGAAGGACAAATAATAGAACTTGGTTTCCTACATTACTACAAGTGTATTACCTCCTAATATCAACGTATTCCATACTCGAATGGATTATTTGTATTTTATTGACAACTAAATCATTAAATGAGACAAACGATGATTGGACGGACCAATAATTGAACTTGGTTTCTTACAGAACTACATGCGTATCACCTCCTAATATCAACATTTTCTATACTCGGAGGGATAATCGTTGTTTCATTGACTACTAATCACTAAATTAGACAAACATGGGTTTGAAGGACAAATAATAGAACTTTGTTTCATATATGACTACACGTGTATTACCTCCTAATATCAACGTATTCCATACTCGAATGGATTATTTTTATTTTATTGACAACTAAATCATTAAATGAGACAAACGATGATTGGACGGACCAATAATTGAACTTGGTTTCTTACAAATCTACATGCGTATCACCTCCTAATATCAACATTTTCTATACTCGGAGGGATAATCGTTGTTTCATTGACTACTAATCACTAAATTGGACAAACATGGGTTTGAAGGACAAATAATAGAACTTTGTTTCATACATTACTACTCGTGTATTACCTCCTAATATCAACGTATTCCATACTCGAATGGATTATTTGTATTTTATTGACAACTAAATCATTAAATGAGACAAACGATGATTGGACGGACCAATAATTGAACTTGGTTTATTACAAATCTACATGCGTATCACCTCCTAATATCAACATTTTCTATACTCGGAGGGATAATCATTGTTTCATTGACTACTAATCACTAAATTAGACAAACAAGGGTTTGAAGGAAAAATAATAGAACCTGGTTTCATACATTACTACACGTGTATTACCTCCTAATATCAACGTATTCCATACTCGAATGGATTATTTGTATTTTATTGACAACTAAATCATTAAATGAGACAAACGATGATTGGACGGACCAATAATTGAACTTGGTTTCTTACAGAACTACATGCGTATCACCTCCTAATATCAACATTTTCTATACTCGGAGGGATAAACGTTGTTTCATTGACTACTAATCACTAAATTAGACAAACATGGGTTTGAAGGACAAATAATAGAACTTGGTTTCCTACATTACTACACGTGTATTACCTCCTAATATGAACGTATTCCATACTCGAATGGATTATTTGTATTTTATTGACAACTAAATCATTAAACGAGACAAACGATGATTGGACGGACCAATAATTGAACTTAGTTTCTTACACAACTACATGCGTAATACCTCCTAATATCAACGCTTTCTATACTCGGAGGGATAATCGTTGTTTCATTGACTACTAATCACTAAATTAGACAAACATGGGTTTGAAGAACAAATAATAGAACTTGGTTTCCTACATTACTACAAGTGTATTACCTCCTAATATCAACGTATTCCATACTCGAATGGATTATTTGTATTTTATTGACAACTAAATCATTAAATGAGACAAACGATGATTGGACGGACCAATAATTGAACTTGGTTTCTTACAGAACTACATGCGTATCACCTCCTAATATCAACGCTTTCTATACTCGGAGGGATAATCGTTGTTTCATTGACTACTAATCACTAATTTAGACAAACATGGGTTTGAAAGACAAATAATAGAATTTGGTTTCATACATTACTACACGTGTATTACCTCCTAATATCAACGTATTCCATACTCGAATGGATTATTTGTATTTTATTGACAACTAAATCATTAAACGAGACAAACGATGATTGGACGGACCAATAATTGAACTTGGTTTCTTACACAACTACATGCGTAATACCTCCTAATATCAACGCTTTCTATACTCGGAGGGATAATCGTTGTTTCATTGACTACTAATCACTAAATTAGACAAACATGGGTTTGAAGGACAAATATAATATAACTTGGTTTCCTACATTACTACACGTGTATTACCTCCTAATATCAACGTATTCCATACTCGAATGGATTATTTGTATTTTATTGACAACTAAATCATTAAATGAGACAAACGATGATTGGACGGACCAATAATTGAACTTGGTTTCTTACAAATCTACATGCGTATCACCTCCTAATATCAACATTTTCTATACTCGGAATGATAATCGTTGTTTCATTGACTACTAATCACTAAATTAGACAAACATGGGGGGTTTGAAGGACAAATAATAGCACTTGGTTTCATACATTACTACACGTGTATTACCTCCTAATATCAACGTATTCCATACTCGAATGAATTATTTGTATTTTATTGACAACTAAATCATTAAATGAGACAAACGATGATTGGACGGACCAATAATTGAACTTGGTTTCTTACAAAACTACATTCGTATCACCTCCTAATATCAACATTTTCTATACTCGGAGGGATAATCGTTGTTTCATTGACTACTAATCACTAAATTGGACAAACATGGGTTTGAAGGACAAATAATAGAACTTTGTTTCATACATTACTACTCGTGTATTACCTCCTAATATCAACGTATTCCATACTCGAATGGATTATTTGTATTTTATTGACAACTAAATCATTAAATGAGACAAACGATGATTGGACGGACCAATAATTGAACTTGGTTTATTACAAATCTACATGCGTATCACCTCCTAATATCAACATTTTCTATACTCGGAGGGATAATCATTGTTTCATTGACTACTAATCACTAAATTAGACAAACAAGGGTTTGAAGGAAAAATAATAGAACCTGGTTTCATACATTACTACACGTGTATCACCTCCTAATATCAACGTATTCCATACTCGAATGGATTATTTGTATTTTATTGACAACTAAATCATTAAATGAGACAAACGATGATTGGACGGACCAATAATTGAACTTGGTTTCTTACATAACTACATGCGTATCACCTCCTAATATCAACATTTTCTATACTCGGAGGGATAAACGTTGTTTCATTGACTACTAATCACTAAATTAGACAAACATGGGTTTGAAGGACAAATAATAGAACTTGGTTTCCTACATTACTACACGTGTATTACCTCCTAATATGAACGTATTCCATACTCGAATGGATTATTTGTATTTTATTGACAACTAAATCATTAAACGAGACAAACGATGATTGGACGGACCAATAATTGAACTTAGTTTCTTACACAACTACATGCGTAATACCTCCTAATATCAACGCTTTCTATACTCGGAGGGATAATCGTTGTTTCATTGACTACTAATCACTAAATTAGACAAACATGGGTTTGAAGGACAAATAATAGAACTTGGTTTCCTACATTACTACAAGTGTATTACCTCCTAATATCAACGTATTCCATACTCGAATGGATTATTTGTATTTTATTGACAACTAAATCATTAAATGAGACAAACGATGATTGGACGGACCAATAATTGAACTTGGTTTCTTACAGAACTACATGCGTATCACCTCCTAATATCAACATTTTCTATACTCGGAGGGATAATCGTTGTTTCATTGACTACTAATCACTAAATTAGACAAACATGGGTTTGAAGGACAAATAATAGAACTTTGTTTCATATATGACTACACGTGTATTACCTCCTAATATCAACGTATTCCATACTCGAATGGATTATTTTTATTTTATTGACAACTAAATCATTAAATGAGACAAACGATGATTGGACGGACCAATAATTGAACTTGGTTTCTTACAAATCTACATGCGTATCACCTCCTAATATCAACATTTTCTATACTCGGAGGGATAATCATTGTTTCATTGACTACTAATCACTAAATTAGACAAACAAGGGTTTGAAGGAAAAATAATAGAACCTGGTTTCATACATTACTACACGTGTATTACCTCCTAATATCAACGTATTCCATACTCGAATGGATTATTTGTATTTTATTGACAACTAAATCATTAAATGAGACAAACGATGATTGGACGGACCAATAATTGAACTTGGTTTCTTACACAACTACATGCGTATTACCTCCTAATATCAACATTTTCTATACTCGGAGGGATAATCGTTGTTTCATTGACTACTAATCACTAATTTAGACAAACATGGGTTTGAAAGACAAATAATAGAATTTGGTTTCATACATTACTACACGTGTATTACCTCCTAATATCAACGTATTCCATACTCGAATGGATTATTTGTATTTTATTGACAACTAAATCATTAAACGAGACAAACGATGATTGGACGGACCAATAATTGAACTTGGTTTCTTACAAAACTACATTCGTATCACCTCCTAATATCAACATTTTCTATACTCGGAGGGATAATCGTTGTTTCATTGACTACTAATCACTAAATTGGACAAACATGGGTTTGAAGGACAAATAATAGAACTTTGTTTCATACATTACTACTCGTGTATTACCTCCTAATATCAACGTATTCCATACTCGAATGGATTATTTGTATTTTATTGACAACTAAATCATTAAATGAGACAAACGATGATTGGACGGACCAATAATTGAACTTGGTTTATTACAAATCTACATGCGTATCACCTCCTAATATCAACATTTTCTATACTCGGAGGGATAATCATTGTTTCATTGACTACTAATCACTAAATTAGACAAACAAGGGTTTGAAGGAAAAATAATAGAACCTGGTTTCATACATTACTACACGTGTATTACCTCCTAATATCAACGTATTCCATACTCGAATGAATTATTTGTATTTTATTGACAACTAAATCATTAAATGAGACAAACGATGATTGGACGGACCAATAATTGAACTTGGTTTCTTACAAAACTACATTCGTATCACCTCCTAATATCAACATTTTCTATACTCGGAGGGATAATCGTTGTTTCATTGACTACTAATCACTAAATTGGACAAACATGGGTTTGAAGGACAAATAATAGAACTTTGTTTCATACATTACTACTCGTGTATTACCTCCTAATATCAACGTATTCCATACTCGAATGGATTATTTGTATTTTATTGACAACTAAATCATTAAATGAGACAAACGATGATTGGACGGACCAATAATTGAACTTGGTTTATTACAAATCTACATGCGTATCACCTCCTAATATCAACATTTTCTATACTCGGAGGGATAATCATTGTTTCATTGACTACTAATCACTAAATTAGACAAACAAGGGTTTGAAGGAAAAATAATAGAACCTGGTTTCATACATTACTACACGTGTATCACCTCCTAATATCAACGTATTCCATACTCGAATGGATTATTTGTATTTTATTGACAACTAAATCATTAAATGAGACAAACGATGATTGGACGGACCAATAATTGAACTTGGTTTCTTACATAACTACATGCGTATCACCTCCTAATATCAACATTTTCTATACTCGGAGGGATAAACGTTGTTTCATTGACTACTAATCACTAAATTAGACAAACATGGGTTTGAAGGACAAATAATAGAACTTGGTTTCCTACATTACTACACGTGTATTACCTCCTAATATGAACGTATTCCATACTCGAATGGATTATTTGTATTTTATTGACAACTAAATCATTAAACGAGACAAACGATGATTGGACGGACCAATAATTGAACTTAGTTTCTTACACAACTACATGCGTAATACCTCCTAATATCAACGCTTTCTATACTCGGAGGGATAATCGTTGTTTCATTGACTACTAATCACTAATTTAGACAAACATGGGTTTGAAAGACAAATAATAGAATTTGGTTTCATACATTACTACACGTGTATTACCTCCTAATATCAACGTATTCCATACTCGAATGGATTATTTGTATTTTATTGACAACTAAATCATTAAACGAGACAAACGATGATTGGACGGACCAATAATTGAACTTGGTTTCTTACACAACTACATGCGTAATACCTCCTAATATCAACGCTTTCTATACTCGGAGGGATAATCGTTGTTTCATTGACAACTAATCACTAAATTAGACAAACATGGGTTTGAAGGACAAATAATAGAACTTTGTTTCATACATTACTACTCGTGTATTACCTCCTAATATCAACGTATTCCATACTCGAATGGATTATTTGTATTTTATTGACAACTAAATCATTAAATGAGACAAACGATGATTGGACGGACCAATAATTGAACTTGGTTTATTACAAATCTACATGCGTATCACCTCCTAATATCAACATTTTCTATACTCGGAGGGATAAACGTTGTTTCATTGACTACTAATCACTAAATTAGACAAACATGGGTTTGAAGGACAAATAATAGAACTTGGTTTCCTACATTACTACACGTGTATTACCTCCTAATATCAACGTATTCCATACTCGAATGGATTATTTGTATTTTATTGACAACTAAATCATTAAATGAGACAAACGATGATTGGACGGACCAATAATTGAACTTGGTTTCTTACAAATCTACATGCGTATCACCTCCTAATATCAACATTTTCTATACTCGGAATGATAATCGTTGTTTCATTGACTACTAATCACTAAATTAGACAAACATGGGGGGTTTGAAGGACAAATAATAGCACTTGGTTTCATACATTACTACACGTGTATTACCTCCTAATATCAACGTATTCCATACTCGAATGAATTATTTGTATTTTATTGACAACTAAATCATTAAATGAGACAAACGATGATTGGACGGACCAATAATTGAACTTGGTTTCTTACAAAACTACATTCGTATCACCTCCTAATATCAACATTTTCTATACTCGGAGGGATAATCGTTGTTTCATTGACTACTAATCACTAAATTGGACAAACATGGGTTTGAAGGACAAATAATAGAACTTTGTTTCATACATTACTACTCGTGTATTACCTCCTAATATCAACGTATTCCATACTCGAATGGATTATTTGTATTTTATTGACAACTAAATCATTAAATGAGACAAACGATGATTGGACGGACCAATAATTGAACTTGGTTTATTACAAATCTACATGCGTATCACCTCCTAATATCAACATTTTCTATACTCGGAGGGATAATCATTGTTTCATTGACTACTAATCACTAAATTAGACAAACAAGGGTTTGAAGGAAAAATAATAGAACCTGGTTTCATACATTACTACACGTGTATCACCTCCTAATATCAACGTATTCCATACTCGAATGGATTATTTGTATTTTATTGACAACTAAATCATTAAATGAGACAAACGATGATTGGACGGACCAATAATTGAACTTGGTTTCTTACATAACTACATGCGTATCACCTCCTAATATCAACATTTTCTATACTCGGAGGGATAAACGTTGTTTCATTGACTACTAATCACTAAATTAGACAAACATGGGTTTGAAGGACAAATAATAGAACTTGGTTTCCTACATTACTACACGTGTATTACCTCCTAATATGAACGTATTCCATACTCGAATGGATTATTTGTATTTTATTGACAACTAAATCATTAAATGAGACAAACGATGATTGGACGGACCAATAATTGAACTTGGTTTATTACAAATCTACATGCGTATCACCTCCTAATATCAACATTTTCTATACTCGGAGGGATAAACGTTGTTTCATTGACTACTAATCACTAAATTAGACAAACATGGGTTTGAAGGACAAATAATAGAACTTGGTTTCCTACATTACTACACGTGTATTACCTCCTAATATCAACGTATTCCATACTCGAATGGATTATTTGTATTTTATTGACAACTAAATCATTA
The DNA here is from genome assembly GCA_031232105.1 of Capsicum rhomboideum. Lineage (NCBI taxonomy): Eukaryota > Viridiplantae > Streptophyta > Magnoliopsida > Solanales > Solanaceae > Capsicum > Capsicum rhomboideum. The sequence continues at coordinate 82,732,322 of CP124713.1, read as the reverse complement.
AATGAGACAAACGATGATTGGACGGACCAATAATTGAACTTGGTTTCTTACAAATCTACATGCGTATCACCTCCTAATATCAACATTTTCTATACTCGGAATGATAATCGTTGTTTCATTGACTACTAATCACTAAATTAGACAAACATGGGGGGTTTGAAGGACAAATAATAGCACTTGGTTTCATACATTACTACACGTGTATTACCTCCTAATATCAACGTATTCCATACTCGAATGAATTATTTGTATTTTATTGACAACTAAATCATTAAATGAGACAAACGATGATTGGACGGACCAATAATTGAACTTGGTTTCTTACAAAACTACATTCGTATCACCTCCTAATATCAACATTTTCTATACTCGGAGGGATAATCGTTGTTTCATTGACTACTAATCACTAAATTGGACAAACATGGGTTTGAAGGACAAATAATAGAACTTTGTTTCATACATTACTACTCGTGTATTACCTCCTAATATCAACGTATTCCATACTCGAATGGATTATTTGTATTTTATTGACAACTAAATCATTAAATGAGACAAACGATGATTGGACGGACCAATAATTGAACTTGGTTTATTACAAATCTACATGCGTATCACCTCCTAATATCAACATTTTCTATACTCGGAGGGATAATCATTGTTTCATTGACTACTAATCACTAAATTAGACAAACAAGGGTTTGAAGGAAAAATAATAGAACCTGGTTTCATACATTACTACACGTGTATCACCTCCTAATATCAACGTATTCCATACTCGAATGGATTATTTGTATTTTATTGACAACTAAATCATTAAATGAGACAAACGATGATTGGACGGACCAATAATTGAACTTGGTTTCTTACATAACTACATGCGTATCACCTCCTAATATCAACATTTTCTATACTCGGAGGGATAAACGTTGTTTCATTGACTACTAATCACTAAATTAGACAAACATGGGTTTGAAGGACAAATAATAGAACTTGGTTTCCTACATTACTACACGTGTATTACCTCCTAATATGAACGTATTCCATACTCGAATGGATTATTTGTATTTTATTGACAACTAAATCATTAAACGAGACAAACGATGATTGGACGGACCAATAATTGAACTTAGTTTCTTACACAACTACATGCGTAATACCTCCTAATATCAACGCTTTCTATACTCGGAGGGATAATCGTTGTTTCATTGACTACTAATCACTAAATTAGACAAACATGGGTTTGAAGGACAAATAATAGAACTTGGTTTCCTACATTACTACAAGTGTATTACCTCCTAATATCAACGTATTCCATACTCGAATGGATTATTTGTATTTTATTGACAACTAAATCATTAAATGAGACAAACGATGATTGGACGGACCAATAATTGAACTTGGTTTCTTACAGAACTACATGCGTATCACCTCCTAATATCAACATTTTCTATACTCGGAGGGATAATCGTTGTTTCATTGACTACTAATCACTAAATTAGACAAACATGGGTTTGAAGGACAAATAATAGAACTTTGTTTCATATATGACTACACGTGTATTACCTCCTAATATCAACGTATTCCATACTCGAATGGATTATTTTTATTTTATTGACAACTAAATCATTAAATGAGACAAACGATGATTGGACGGACCAATAATTGAACTTGGTTTCTTACAAATCTACATGCGTATCACCTCCTAATATCAACATTTTCTATACTCGGAGGGATAATCATTGTTTCATTGACTACTAATCACTAAATTAGACAAACAAGGGTTTGAAGGAAAAATAATAGAACCTGGTTTCATACATTACTACACGTGTATTACCTCCTAATATCAACGTATTCCATACTCGAATGGATTATTTGTATTTTATTGACAACTAAATCATTAAATGAGACAAACGATGATTGGACGGACCAATAATTGAACTTGGTTTCTTACACAACTACATGCGTATTACCTCCTAATATCAACATTTTCTATACTCGGAGGGATAATCGTTGTTTCATTGACTACTAATCACTAATTTAGACAAACATGGGTTTGAAAGACAAATAATAGAATTTGGTTTCATACATTACTACACGTGTATTACCTCCTAATATCAACGTATTCCATACTCGAATGGATTATTTGTATTTTATTGACAACTAAATCATTAAACGAGACAAACGATGATTGGACGGACCAATAATTGAACTTGGTTTCTTACAAAACTACATTCGTATCACCTCCTAATATCAACATTTTCTATACTCGGAGGGATAATCGTTGTTTCATTGACTACTAATCACTAAATTGGACAAACATGGGTTTGAAGGACAAATAATAGAACTTTGTTTCATACATTACTACTCGTGTATTACCTCCTAATATCAACGTATTCCATACTCGAATGGATTATTTGTATTTTATTGACAACTAAATCATTAAATGAGACAAACGATGATTGGACGGACCAATAATTGAACTTGGTTTATTACAAATCTACATGCGTATCACCTCCTAATATCAACATTTTCTATACTCGGAGGGATAATCATTGTTTCATTGACTACTAATCACTAAATTAGACAAACAAGGGTTTGAAGGAAAAATAATAGAACCTGGTTTCATACATTACTACACGTGTATTACCTCCTAATATCAACGTATTCCATACTCGAATGAATTATTTGTATTTTATTGACAACTAAATCATTAAATGAGACAAACGATGATTGGACGGACCAATAATTGAACTTGGTTTCTTACAAAACTACATTCGTATCACCTCCTAATATCAACATTTTCTATACTCGGAGGGATAATCGTTGTTTCATTGACTACTAATCACTAAATTGGACAAACATGGGTTTGAAGGACAAATAATAGAACTTTGTTTCATACATTACTACTCGTGTATTACCTCCTAATATCAACGTATTCCATACTCGAATGGATTATTTGTATTTTATTGACAACTAAATCATTAAATGAGACAAACGATGATTGGACGGACCAATAATTGAACTTGGTTTATTACAAATCTACATGCGTATCACCTCCTAATATCAACATTTTCTATACTCGGAGGGATAATCATTGTTTCATTGACTACTAATCACTAAATTAGACAAACAAGGGTTTGAAGGAAAAATAATAGAACCTGGTTTCATACATTACTACACGTGTATCACCTCCTAATATCAACGTATTCCATACTCGAATGGATTATTTGTATTTTATTGACAACTAAATCATTAAATGAGACAAACGATGATTGGACGGACCAATAATTGAACTTGGTTTCTTACATAACTACATGCGTATCACCTCCTAATATCAACATTTTCTATACTCGGAGGGATAAACGTTGTTTCATTGACTACTAATCACTAAATTAGACAAACATGGGTTTGAAGGACAAATAATAGAACTTGGTTTCCTACATTACTACACGTGTATTACCTCCTAATATGAACGTATTCCATACTCGAATGGATTATTTGTATTTTATTGACAACTAAATCATTAAACGAGACAAACGATGATTGGACGGACCAATAATTGAACTTAGTTTCTTACACAACTACATGCGTAATACCTCCTAATATCAACGCTTTCTATACTCGGAGGGATAATCGTTGTTTCATTGACTACTAATCACTAAATTAGACAAACATGGGTTTGAAGGACAAATAATAGAACTTGGTTTCCTACATTACTACAAGTGTATTACCTCCTAATATCAACGTATTCCATACTCGAATGGATTATTTGTATTTTATTGACAACTAAATCATTAAATGAGACAAACGATGATTGGACGGACCAATAATTGAACTTGGTTTCTTACAGAACTACATGCGTATCACCTCCTAATATCAACATTTTCTATACTCGGAGGGATAATCGTTGTTTCATTGACTACTAATCACTAAATTAGACAAACATGGGTTTGAAGGACAAATAATAGAACTTTGTTTCATATATGACTACAGGTGTATTACCTCCTAATATCAACGTATTCCATACTCGAATGGATTATTTTTATTTTATTGACAACTAAATCATTAAATGAGACAAACGATGATTGGACGGACCAATAATTGAACTTGGTTTCTTACAAATCTACATGCGTATCACCTCCTAATATCAACATTTTCTATACTCGGAGGGATAATCATTGTTTCATTGACTACTAATCACTAAATTAGACAAACAAGGGTTTGAAGGAAAAATAATAGAACCTGGTTTCATACATTACTACACGTGTATTACCTCCTAATATCAACGTATTCCATACTCGAATGGATTATTTGTATTTTATTGACAACTAAATCATTAAATGAGACAAACGATGATTGGACGGACCAATAATTGAACTTGGTTTCTTACACAACTACATGCGTATTACCTCCTAATATCAACATTTTCTATACTCGGAGGGATAATCGTTGTTTCATTGACTACTAATCACTAATTTAGACAAACATGGGTTTGAAAGACAAATAATAGAATTTGGTTTCATACATTACTACACGTGTATTACCTCCTAATATCAACGTATTCCATACTCGAATGGATTATTTGTATTTTATTGACAACTAAATCATTAAACGAGACAAACGATGATTGGACGGACCAATAATTGAACTTGGTTTCTTACAAAACTACATTCGTATCACCTCCTAATATCAACATTTTCTATACTCGGAGGGATAATCGTTGTTTCATTGACTACTAATCACTAAATTGGACAAACATGGGTTTGAAGGACAAATAATAGAACTTTGTTTCATACATTACTACTCGTGTATTACCTCCTAATATCAACGTATTCCATACTCGAATGGATTATTTGTATTTTATTGACAACTAAATCATTAAATGAGACAAACGATGATTGGACGGACCAATAATTGAACTTGGTTTATTACAAATCTACATGCGTATCACCTCCTAATATCAACATTTTCTATACTCGGAGGGATAATCATTGTTTCATTGACTACTAATCACTAAATTAGACAAACAAGGGTTTGAAGGAAAAATAATAGAACCTGGTTTCATACATTACTACACGTGTATTACCTCCTAATATCAACGTATTCCATACTCGAATGGATTATTTGTATTTTATTGACAACTAAATCATTAAATGAGACAAACGATGATTGGACGGACCAATAATTGAACTTGGTTTCTTACACAACTACATGCGTATTACCTACTAATATCAACATTTTCTATACTCGGAGGGATAATCGTTGTTTCATTGACTACTAATCACTAATTTAGACAAACATGGGTTTGAAGGACAAATAATAGAATTTGGTTTCATACATTACTACACGTGTATTACCTCCTAATATCAACGTATTCCATACTCGAATGGATTATTTGTATTTTATTGACAACTAAATCATTAAATGAGACAAACGATGATTGGACGGACCAATAATTGAACTTGGTTTCTTACACAACTATATGCGTATTACCTCCTAATATCAACGCTTTCTATACTCGGAGGCATAATCATTGTTTCATTGACTATTAATCACTAAATTAGACAAACATGGGTTTGAAGGACAAATAATAGAACTTGGTTTCATACATTACTACGCGTGTATTACCTCCTAATATCAACGTATTCCATACTCGAATGGATTATTTGTATTTTATTGACAACTAAATCATTAAATGAGACAAACGATGATTGGACGGACCAATAATTGAACTTGGTTTCTTACACAACTACATGCGTATTACCTCCTAATATCAACATTTTCTATACTCGGAGGGATAATCGTTGTTTCATTGACTACTAATCACTAAATTAGACAAACATGGGGGGTTTGATGGACAAATAATAGCACTTGGTTTCATACATTACTACACGTGTATTACCTCCTAATATCAACGTATTCCATACTCGAATGGATTATTTGTATTTTATTGACAACTAAATCATTAAATGAGACCAACGATGATTGGACTGACCAATAATTGAACTTGGTTTCTTACACAACTACATGCGTATTACCTCCTAATATCAACATTTTCTATACTCGGAGGGATAATCGTTGTTTCATTGACTACTAACCACTAAATTAGACAAACATGGGTTTGAAGGACAAATAATAGCACTTGGTTCATACATTACTACACGTGTATTACCTCCTAATATCAATGTATTCCATCCTCGAATGGATTATTTGTATTTTATTGACAACTAAATCATTAAATGAGACAAACGATGATTGGACGGACCAATAATTGAACTTGGTTTCTTACACAACTACATGCGTATTACCTCCTAATATCAACATTTTCTATACTCGGAGGGATAATCGTTGTTTCATTGACTACTAATCACTAAATTAGACAAACATGGGGGGTTTGAAGGACAAATAATAGCACTTGGTTTCATACATTACTACACGTGTATTACCTCCTAATATCAACGTATTCCATACTCGAATGGATTATTTGTATTTTATTGACAACTAAATCATTAAATGAGACAAACGATGATTGGATGGACCAATAATTGAACTTGGTTTCTTACAGAACTACATGCGTATCACCTCCTAATATCAACATTTTCTATACTCGGAGGGATAATCGTTGTTTCATTGACTACTAATCACTAAATTAGACAAACATGGGTTTGAAGGACAAATAATAGAACTTTGTTTCATATATGACTACACGTGTATTACCTCCTAATATCAACGTATTCCATACTCGAATGGATTATTTTTATTTTATTGACAACTAAATCATTAAATGAGACAAACGATGATTGGACGGACCAATAATTGAACTTGGTTTCTTACAAAACTACATGCGTATCACCTCCTAATATCAACATTTTCTATACTCGGAGGGATAATCATTGTTTCATTGACTACTAATCACTAAATTAGACAAACAAGGGTTTGAAGGAAAAATAATAGAACCTGGTTTCATACATTACTACACGTGTATTACCTCCTAATATCAACGTATTCCATACTCGAATGGATTATTTGTGTTTTATTGACAACTAAATCATTAAATGAGACAAACGATGATTGGACGGACCAATAATTGAACTTGGTTTCTTACACAACTACATGCGTATTACCTCCTAATATCAACATTTTCTATACTCGGAGGGATAATCGTTGTTTCATTGACTACTAATCACTAATTTAGACAAACATGGGTTTGAAGGACAAATAATAGAATTTGGTTTCATACATTACTACACGTGTATTACCTCCTAATATCAACGTATTCCATACTCGAATGGATTATTTGTATTTTATTGACAACTAAATCATTAAATGAGACAAACGATGATTGGACGGACCAATAATTGAACTTGGTTTCTTACACAACTACATGCGTATTACCTCCTAATATCAACACTTTCTATACTCGGAGGCATAATCATTGTTTCATTGACTATTAATCACTAAATTAGACAAACATGGGTTTGAAGGACAAATAATAGAACTTGGTTTCATACATTACTACGCGTGTATTACCTCCTAATATCAACGTATTCCATACTCGAATGGATTATTTGTATTTTATTGACAACTAAATCATTAAATGAGACAAACGATGATTGGACGGACCAATAATTGAACTTGGTTTCTTACACAACTACATGCGTATTACCTCCTAATATCAACATTTTCTATACTCGGAGGGATAATCGTTGTTTCATTGACTACTAATCACTAAATTAGACAAACATGGGGGGTTTGAAGGACAAATAATAGCACTTGGTTTCATACATTACTACACGTGTATTACCTCCTAATATCAACGTATTCCATACTCGAATGGATTATTTGTATTTTATTGACAACTAAATCATTAAATGAGACAAACGATGATTGGATGGACCAATAATTGAACTTGGTTTCTTACAGAACTACATGCGTATCACCTCCTAATATCAACATTTTCTATACTCGGAGGGATAATCGTTGTTTCATTGACTACTAATCACTAAATTAGACAAACATGGGTTTGAAGGACAAATAATAGAACTTTGTTTCATATATGACTACACGTGTATTACCTCCTAATATCAACGTATTCCATACTCGAATGGATTATTTGTATTTTATTGACAACTAAATCATTAAATGAGACAAACGATGATTGGACGGACCAATAATTGAACTTGGTTTCTTACAAAACTACATGCGTATCACCTCCTAATATCAACATTTTCTATACTCGGAGGGATAATCATTGTTTCATTGACTACTAATCACTAAATTAGACAAACAAGGGTTTGAAGGAAAAATAATAGAACCTGGTTTCATACATTACTACACGTGTATTACCTCCTAATATCAACGTATTCCATACTCGAAACGATTATTTGTGTTTTATTGACAACTAAATCATTAAATGAGACAAACGATGATTGGACGGACCAATAATTGAACTTGGTTTCTTACACAACTACATGCGTATTACCTCCTAATATCAACATTTTCTATACTCGGAGGGATAATCGTTGTTTCATTGACTACTAATCACTAATTTAGACAAACATGGGTTTGAAGGACAAATAATAGAATTTGGTTTCATACATTACTACACGTGTATTACCTCCTAATATCAACGTATTCCATACTCGAATGGATTATTTGTATTTTATTGACAACTAAATCATTAAATGAGACAAACGATGATTGGACGGACCAATAATTGAACTTGGTTTCTTACACAACTACATGCGTATTACCTCCTAATATCAACACTTTCTATACTCGGAGGCATAATCATTGTTTCATTGACTATTAATCACTAAATTAGACAAACATGGGTTTGAAGGACAAATAATAGAACTTGGTTTCATACATTACTACGCGTGTATTACCTCCTAATATCAACGTATTCCATACTCGAATGGATTATTTGTATTTTATTGACAACTAAATCATTAAATGAGACAAACGATGATTGGACGGACCAATAATTGAACTTGGTTTCTTACACAACTACATGCGTATTACCTCCTAATATCAACATTTTCTATACTCGGAGGGATAATCGTTGTTTCATTGACTACTAATCACTAATTTAGACAAACATGGGTTTGAAGGACAAATAATAGAATTTGGTTTCATACATTACTACACGTGTATTACCTCCTAATATCAACGTATTCCATACTCGAATGGATTATTTGTATTTTATTGACAACTAAATCATTAAATGAGACAAACGATGATTGGACGGACCAATAATTGAACTTGGTTTCTTACACAACTACATGCGTATTACCTCCTAATATCAACACTTTCTATACTCGGAGGCATAATCATTGTTTCATTGACTATTAATCACTAAATTAGACAAACATGGGTTTGAAGGACAAATAATAGAACTTGGTTTCATACATTACTACGCGTGTATTACCTCCTAATATCAACGTATTCCATACTCGAATGGATTATTTTTATTTTATTGACAACTAAATCATTAAATGAGACAAACGATGATTGGACGGACCAATAATTGAACTTGGTTTCTTACACAACTACATGCGTATTACCTCCTAATATCAACATTTTCTATACTCGGAGGGATAATCGTTGTTTCATTGACTACTAATCACTAAATTAGACAAACATGGGGGGTTTGAAGGACAAATAATAGCACTTGGTTTCATACATTACTACACGTGTATTACCTCCTAATATCAACGTATTCCATACTCGAATGGATTATTTGTATTTTATTGACAACTAAATCATTAAATGAGACAAACGATGATTGGATGGACCAATAATTGAACTTGGTTTCTTACAGAACTACATGCGTATCACCTCCTAATATCAACATTTTCTATACTCGGAGGGATAATCGTTGTTTCATTGACTACTAATCACTAAATTAGACAAACATGGGTTTGAAGGACAAATAATAGAACTTTGTTTCATATATGACTACACGTGTATTACCTCCTAATATCAACGTATTCCATACTCGAATGGATTATTTTTATTTTATTGACAACTAAATCATTAAATGAGACAAACGATGATTGGACGGACCAATAATTGAACTTGGTTTCTTACAAAACTACATGCGTATCACCTCCTAATATCAACATTTTCTATACTCGGAGGGATAATCATTGTTTCATTGACTACTAATCACTAAATTAGACAAACAAGGGTTTGAAGGAAAAATAATAGAACCTGGTTTCATACATTACTACACGTGTATTACCTCCTAATATCAACGTATTCCATACTCGAATGGATTATTTGTGTTTTATTGACAACTAAATCATTAAATGAGACAAACGATGATTGGACGGACCAATAATTGAACTTGGTTTCTTACACAACTACATGCGTATTACCTCCTAATATCAACATTTTCTATACTCGGAGGGATAATCGTTGTTTCATTGACTACTAATCACTAATTTAGACAAACATGGGTTTGAAGGACAAATAATAGAATTTGGTTTCATAAATTACTACACGTGTATTACCTCCTAATATCAACGTATTCCATACTCGAATGGATTATTTGTATTTTATTGACAACTAAATCATTAAATGAGACAAACGATGATTGGACGGACCAATAATTGAACTTGGTTTCTTACACAACTACATGCGTATTACCTCCTAATATCAACACTTTCTATACTCGGAGGCATAATCATTGTTTCATTGACTATTAATCACTAAATTAGACAAACATGGGTTTGAAGGACAAATAATAGAACTTGGTTTCATACATTACTACGCGTGTATTACCTCCTAATATCAACGTATTCCATACTCGAATGGATTATTTGTATTTTATTGACAACTAAATCATTAAATGAGACAAACGATGATTGGACGGACCAATAATTGAACTTGGTTTCTTACACAACTACATGCGTATTACCTCCTAATATCAACATTTTCTATACTCGGAGGGATAATCGTTGTTTCATTGACTACTAATCACTAAATTAGACAAACATGGGGGGTTTGATGGACAAATAATAGCACTTGGTTTCATACATTACTACACGTGTATTACCTCCTAATATCAACGTATTCCATACTCGAATGGATTATTTGTATTTTATTGACAACTAAATCATTAAATGAGACCAACGATGATTGGACTGACCAATAATTGAACTTGGTTTCTTACACAACTACATGCGTATTACCTCCTAATATCAACATTTTCTATACTCGGAGGGATAATCGTTGTTTCATTGACTACTAACCACTAAATTAGACAAACATGGGTTTGAAGGACAAATAATAGCACTTGGTTCATACATTACTACACGTGTATTACCTCCTAATATCAATGTATTCCATCCTCGAATGGATTATTTGTATTTTATTGACAACTAAATCATTAAATGAGACAAACGATGATTGGACGGACCAATAATTGAACTTGGTTTCTTACACAACTACATGCGTATTACCTCCTAATATCAACATTTTCTATACTCGGAGGGATAATCGTTGTTTCATTGACTACTAATCACTAAATTAGACAAACATGGGGGGTTTGAAGGACAAATAATAGCACTTGGTTTCATACATTACTACACGTGTATTACCTCCTAATATCAACGTATTCCATACTCGAATGGATTATTTGTATTTTATTGACAACTAAATCATTAAATGAGACAAACGATGATTGGATGGACCAATAATTGAACTTGGTTTCTTACAGAACTACATGCGTATCACCTCCTAATATCAACATTTTCTATACTCGGAGGGATAATCGTTGTTTCATTGACTACTAATCACTAAATTAGACAAACATGGGTTTGAAGGACAAATAATAGAACTTTGTTTCATATATGACTACACGTGTATTACCTCCTAATATCAACGTATTCCATACTCGAATGGATTATTTGTATTTTATTGACAACTAAATCATTAAATGAGACAAACGATGATTGGACGGACCAATAATTGAACTTGGTTTCTTACAAAACTACATGCGTATCACCTCCTAATATCAACATTTTCTATACTCGGAGGGATAATCATTGTTTCATTGACTACTAATCACTAAATTAGACAAACAAGGGTTTGAAGGAAAAATAATAGAACCTGGTTTCATACATTACTACACGTGTATTACCTCCTAATATCAACGTATTCCATACTCGAATGGATTATTTGTGTTTTATTGACAACTAAATCATTAAATGAGACAAACGATGATTGGACGGACCAATAATTGAACTTGGTTTCTTACATAACTACATGCGTATTACCTCCTAATATCAACATTTTCTATACTCGGAGGGATAATCGTTGTTTCATTGACTACTAATCACTAATTTAGACAAACATGAGTTTGAAAGACAAATAATAGAATTTGGTTTCATACATTACTACACGTGTATTACCTCCTAATATCAACGTATTCCATACTCGAATGGATTATTTGTATTTTATTGACAACTAAATCATTAAACGAGACAAACGATGATTGGACGGACCAATAATTAAACTTGGTTTCTTACACAACTACATGCGTAATACCTCCTAATATCAACATTTTCTATACTCGGAGGGATAATCATTGTTTCATTGACTACTAATCACTAAATTAGACAAACAAGGGTTTGAAGGAAAAATAATAGAACCTGGTTTCATACATTACTACACGTGTATTACCTCCTAATATCAACGTATTCCATACTCGAATGGATTATTTGTGTTTTATTGACAACTAAATCATTAAATGAGACAAACGATGATTGGACGGACCAATAATTGAACTTGGTTTCTTACATAACTACATGCGTATTACCTCCTAATATCAACATTTTCTATACTCGGAGGGATAATCGTTGTTTCATTGACTACTAATCACTAATTTAGACAAACATGGGTTTGAAAGACAAATAATAGAATTTGGTTTCATACATTACTACACGTGTATTACCTCCTAATATCAACGTATTCCATACTCGAATGGATTATTTGTATTTTATTGACAACTAAATCATTAAACGAGACAAACGATGATTGGACGGACCAATAATTGAACTTGGTTTCTTACACAACTACATGCGTAATACCTCCTAATATCAACGCTTTCTATACTCGGAGGGATAATCGTTGTTTCATTGACTACTAATCACTAAATTAGACAAACATGGGTTTGAAGGACAAATAATAGAACTTGGTTTCCTACATTACTACACGTGTATTACCTCCTAATATCAACGTATTCCATACTCGAATGGATTATTTGTGTTTTATTGACAACTAAATCATTAAATGAGACAAACGATGATTGGACGGACCAATAATTGAACTTGGTTTCTTACACAACTACATGCGTATTACCTCCTAATATCAACATTTTCTATACTCGGAGGGATAATCGTTGTTTCATTGACTACTAATCACTAATTTAGACAAACATGGGTTTGAAGGACAAATAATAGAATTTGGTTTCATACATTACTACACGTGTATTACCTCCTAATATCAACGTATTCCATACTCGAATGGATTATTTGTATTTTATTGACAACTAAATCATTAAATGAGACAAACGATGATTGGACGGACCAATAATTGAACTTGGTTTCTTACACAACTACATGCGTATTACCTCCTAATATCAACACTTTCTATACTCGGAGGCATAATCATTGTTTCATTGACTATTAATCACTAAATTAGACAAACATGGGTTTGAAGGACAAATAATAGAACTTGGTTTCATACATTACTACGCGTGTATTACCTCCTAATATCAACGTATTCCATACTCGAATGGATTATTTGTATTTTATTGACAACTAAATCATTAAATGAGACAAACGATGATTGGACGGACCAATAATTGAACTTGGTTTCTTACACAACTACATGCGTATTACCTCCTAATATCAACATTTTCTATACTCGGAGGGATAATCGTTGTTTCATTGACTACTAATCACTAAATTAGACAAACATGGGGGGTTTGAAGGACAAATAATAGCACTTGGTTTCATACATTACTACACGTGTATTACCTCCTAATATCAACGTATTCCATACTCGAATGGATTATTTGTATTTTATTGACAACTAAATCATTAAATGAGACAAACGATGATTGGATGGACCAATAATTGAACTTGGTTTCTTACAGAACTACATGCGTATCACCTCCTAATATCAACATTTTCTATACTCGGAGGGATAATCGTTGTTTCATTGACTACTAATCACTAAATTAGACAAACATGGGTTTGAAGGACAAATAATAGAACTTTGTTTCATATATGACTACACGTGTATTACCTCCTAATATCAACGTATTCCATACTCGAATGGATTATTTGTATTTTATTGACAACTAAATCATTAAATGAGACAAACGATGATTGGACGGACCAATAATTGAACTTGGTTTCTTACAAAACTACATGCGTATTACCTCCTAATATCAACATTTTCTATACTCGGAGGGATAATCGTTGTTTCATTGACTACTAATCACTAAATTAGACAAACATGGGGGGTTTGAAGGACAAATAATAGCACTTGGTTTCATACATTACTACACGTGTATTACCTCCTAATATCAACGTATTCCATACTCGAATGGATTATTTGTATTTTATTGACAACTAAATCATTAAATGAGACAAACGATGATTGGATGGACCAATAATTGAACTTGGTTTCTTACAGAACTACATGCGTATCACCTCCTAATATCAACATTTTCTATACTCGGAGGGATAATCGTTGTTTCATTGACTACTAATCACTAAATTAGACAAACATGGGTTTGAAGGACAAATAATAGAACTTTGTTTCATATATGACTACACGTGTATTACCTCCTAATATCAACGTATTCCATACTCGAATGGATTATTTGTATTTTATTGACAACTAAATCATTAAATGAGACAAACGATGATTGGACGGACCAATAATTGAACTTGGTTTCTTACAAAACTACATGCGTATCACCTCCTAATATCAACATTTTCTATACTCGGAGGGATAATCATTGTTTCATTGACTACTAATCACTAAATTAGACAAACAAGGGTTTGAAGGAAAAATAATAGAACCTGGTTTCATACATTACTACACGTGTATTACCTCCTAATATCAACGTATTCCATACTCGAAACGATTATTTGTGTTTTATTGACAACTAAATCATTAAATGAGACAAACGATGATTGGACGGACCAATAATTGAACTTGGTTTCTTACACAACTACATGCGTATTACCTCCTAATATCAACATTTTCTATACTCGGAGGGATAATCGTTGTTTCATTGACTACTAATCACTAATTTAGACAAACATGGGTTTGAAGGACAAATAATAGAATTTGGTTTCATACATTACTACACGTGTATTACCTCCTAATATCAACGTATTCCATACTCGAATGGATTATTTGTATTTTATTGACAACTAAATCATTAAATGAGACAAACGATGATTGGACGGACCAATAATTGAACTTGGTTTCTTACACAACTACATGCGTATTACCTCCTAATATCAACACTTTCTATACTCGGAGGCATAATCATTGTTTCATTGACTATTAATCACTAAATTAGACAAACATGGGTTTGAAGGACAAATAATAGAACTTGGTTTCATACATTACTACGCGTGTATTACCTCCTAATATCAACGTATTCCATACTCGAATGGATTATTTGTATTTTATTGACAACTAAATCATTAAATGAGACAAACGATGATTGGACGGACCAATAATTGAACTTGGTTTCTTACACAACTACATGCGTATTACCTCCTAATATCAACATTTTCTATACTCGGAGGGATAATCGTTGTTTCATTGACTACTAATCACTAATTTAGACAAACATGGGTTTGAAGGACAAATAATAGAATTTGGTTTCATACATTACTACACGTGTATTACCTCCTAATATCAACGTATTCCATACTCGAATGGATTATTTGTATTTTATTGACAACTAAATCATTAAATGAGACAAACGATGATTGGACGGACCAATAATTGAACTTGGTTTCTTACACAACTACATGCGTATTACCTCCTAATATCAACACTTTCTATACTCGGAGGCATAATCATTGTTTCATTGACTATTAATCACTAAATTAGACAAACATGGGTTTGAAGGACAAATAATAGAACTTGGTTTCATACATTACTACGCGTGTATTACCTCCTAATATCAACGTATTCCATACTCGAATGGATTATTTGTATTTTATTGACAACTAAATCATTAAATGAGACAAACGATGATTGGACGGACCAATAATTGAACTTGGTTTCTTACACAACTACATGCGTATTACCTCCTAATATCAACATTTTCTATACTCGGAGGGATAATCGTTGTTTCATTGACTACTAATCACTAAATTAGACAAACATGGGGGGTTTGAAGGACAAATAATAGCACTTGGTTTCATACATTACTACACGTGTATTACCTCCTAATATCAACGTATTCCATACTCGAATGGATTATTTGTATTTTATTGACAACTAAATCATTAAATGAGACAAACGATGATTGGATGGACCAATAATTGAACTTGGTTTCTTACAGAACTACATGCGTATCACCTCCTAATATCAACATTTTCTATACTCGGAGGGATAATCGTTGTTTCATTGACTACTAATCACTAAATTAGACAAACATGGGTTTGAAGGACAAATAATAGAACTTTGTTTCATATATGACTACACGTGTATTACCTCCTAATATCAACGTATTCCATACTCGAATGGATTATTTTTATTTTATTGACAACTAAATCATTAAATGAGACAAACGATGATTGGACGGACCAATAATTGAACTTGGTTTCTTACAAAACTACATGCGTATCACCTCCTAATATCAACATTTTCTATACTCGGAGGGATAATCATTGTTTCATTGACTACTAATCACTAAATTAGACAAACAAGGGTTTGAAGGAAAAATAATAGAACCTGGTTTCATACATTACTACACGTGTATTACCTCCTAATATCAACGTATTCCATACTCGAATGGATTATTTGTGTTTTATTGACAACTAAATCATTAAATGAGACAAACGATGATTGGACGGACCAATAATTGAACTTGGTTTCTTACACAACTACATGCGTATTACCTCCTAATATCAACATTTTCTATACTCGGAGGGATAATCGTTGTTTCATTGACTACTAATCACTAATTTAGACAAACATGGGTTTGAAGGACAAATAATAGAATTTGGTTTCATACATTACTACACGTGTATTACCTCCTAATATCAACGTATTCCATACTCGAATGGATTATTTGTATTTTATTGACAACTAAATCATTAAATGAGACAAACGATGATTGGACGGACCAATAATTGAACTTGGTTTCTTACACAACTACATGCGTATTACCTCCTAATATCAACACTTTCTATACTCGGAGGCATAATCATTGTTTCATTGACTATTAATCACTAAATTAGACAAACATGGGTTTGAAGGACAAATAATAGAACTTGGTTTCATACATTACTACGCGTGTATTACCTCCTAATATCAACGTATTCCATACTCGAATGGATTATTTGTATTTTATTGACAACTAAATCATTAAATGAGACAAACGATGATTGGACGGACCAATAATTGAACTTGGTTTCTTACACAACTACATGCGTATTACCTCCTAATATCAACATTTTCTATACTCGGAGGGATAATCGTTGTTTCATTGACTACTAATCACTAAATTAGACAAACATGGGGGGTTTGATGGACAAATAATAGCACTTGGTTTCATACATTACTACACGTGTATTACCTCCTAATATCAACGTATTCCATACTCGAATGGATTATTTGTATTTTATTGACAACTAAATCATTAAATGAGACCAACGATGATTGGACTGACCAATAATTGAACTTGGTTTCTTACACAACTACATGCGTATTACCTCCTAATATCAACATTTTCTATACTCGGAGGGATAATCGTTGTTTCATTGACTACTAACCACTAAATTAGACAAACATGGGTTTGAAGGACAAATAATAGCACTTGGTTCATACATTACTACACGTGTATTACCTCCTAATATCAATGTATTCCATCCTCGAATGGATTATTTGTATTTTATTGACAACTAAATCATTAAATGAGACAAACGATGATTGGACGGACCAATAATTGAACTTGGTTTCTTACACAACTACATGCGTATTACCTCCTAATATCAACATTTTCTATACTCGGAGGGATAATCGTTGTTTCATTGACTACTAATCACTAAATTAGACAAACATGGGGGGTTTGAAGGACAAATAATAGCACTTGGTTTCATACATTACTACACGTGTATTACCTCCTAATATCAACGTATTCCATACTCGAATGGATTATTTGTATTTTATTGACAACTAAATCATTAAATGAGACAAACGATGATTGGATGGACCAATAATTGAACTTGGTTTCTTACAGAACTACATGCGTATCACCTCCTAATATCAACATTTTCTATACTCGGAGGGATAATCGTTGTTTCATTGACAACTAATCACTAAATTAGACAAACATGGGTTTGAAGGACAAATAATAGAACTTTGTTTCATATATGACTACACGTGTATTACCTCCTAATATCAACGTATTCCATACTCGAATGGATTATTTGTATTTTATTGACAACTAAATCATTAAATGAGACAAACGATGATTGGACGGACCAATAATTGAACTTGGTTTCTTACAAAACTACATGCGTATCACCTCCTAATATCAACATTTTCTATACTCGGAGGGATAATCATTGTTTCATTGACTACTAATCACTAAATTAGACAAACAAGGGTTTGAAGGAAAAATAATAGAACCTGGTTTCATACATTACTACACGTGTATTACCTCCTAATATCAACGTATTCCATACTCGAATGGATTATTTGTGTTTTATTGACAACTAAATCATTAAATGAGACAAACGATGATTGGACGGACCAATAATTGAACTTGGTTTCTTACATAACTACATGCGTATTACCTCCTAATATCAACATTTTCTATACTCGGAGGGATAATCGTTGTTTCATTGACTACTAATCACTAATTTAGACAAACATGAGTTTGAAAGACAAATAATAGAATTTGGTTTCATACATTACTACACGTGTATTACCTCCTAATATCAACGTATTCCATACTCGAATGGATTATTTGTATTTTATTGACAACTAAATCATTAAACGAGACAAACGATGATTGGACGGACCAATAATTAAACTTGGTTTCTTACACAACTACATGCGTAATACCTCCTAATATCAACATTTTCTATACTCGGAGGGATAATCATTGTTTCATTGACTACTAATCACTAAATTAGACAAACAAGGGTTTGAAGGAAAAATAATAGAACCTGGTTTCATACATTACTACACGTGTATTACCTCCTAATATCAACGTATTCCATACTCGAATGGATTATTTGTGTTTTATTGACAACTAAATCATTAAATGAGACAAACGATGATTGGACGGACCAATAATTGAACTTGGTTTCTTACATAACTACATGCGTATTACCTCCTAATATCAACATTTTCTATACTCGGAGGGATAATCGTTGTTTCATTGACTACTAATCACTAATTTAGACAAACATGGGTTTGAAAGACAAATAATAGAATTTGGTTTCATACATTACTACACGTGTATTACCTCCTAATATCAACGTATTCCATACTCGAATGGATTATTTGTATTTTATTGACAACTAAATCATTAAACGAGACAAACGATGATTGGACGGACCAATAATTGAACTTGGTTTCTTACACAACTACATGCGTAATACCTCCTAATATCAACGCTTTCTATACTCGGAGGGATAATCGTTGTTTCATTGACTACTAATCACTAAATTAGACAAACATGGGTTTGAAGGACAAATAATAGAACTTGGTTTCCTACATTACTACACGTGTATTACCTCCTAATATCAACGTATTCCATACTCGAATGGATTATTTGTGTTTTATTGACAACTAAATCATTAAATGAGACAAACGATGATTGGACGGACCAATAATTGAACTTGGTTTCTTACACAACTACATGCGTATTACCTCCTAATATCAACATTTTCTATACTCGGAGGGATAATCGTTGTTTCATTGACTACTAATCACTAATTTAGACAAACATGGGTTTGAAGGACAAATAATAGAATTTGGTTTCATACATTACTACACGTGTATTACCTCCTAATATCAACGTATTCCATACTCGAATGGATTATTTGTATTTTATTGACAACTAAATCATTAAATGAGACAAACGATGATTGGACGGACCAATAATTGAACTTGGTTTCTTACACAACTACATGCGTATTACCTCCTAATATCAACACTTTCTATACTCGGAGGCATAATCATTGTTTCATTGACTATTAATCACTAAATTAGACAAACATGGGTTTGAAGGACAAATAATAGAACTTGGTTTCATACATTACTACGCGTGTATTACCTCCTAATATCAACGTATTCCATACTCGAATGGATTATTTGTATTTTATTGACAACTAAATCATTAAATGAGACAAACGATGATTGGACGGACCAATAATTGAACTTGGTTTCTTACACAACTACATGCGTATTACCTCCTAATATCAACATTTTCTATACTCGGAGGGATAATCGTTGTTTCATTGACTACTAATCACTAAATTAGACAAACATGGGGGGTTTGAAGGACAAATAATAGCACTTGGTTTCATACATTACTACACGTGTATTACCTCCTAATATCAACGTATTCCATACTCGAATGGATTATTTGTATTTTATTGAAAACTAAATCATTAAATGAGACAAACGATGATTGGACGGACCAATAATTGAACTTGGTTTCTTACACAACTACATGCGTATTACCTCATAATATCAACATTTTCTATACTCGGAGGGATAATCGTTGTTTCATTGACTACTAATCACTAATTTAGACAAACATGGGTTTGAAGGAAAAATAATAGAACCTGGTTTCATACATTACTACACGTGTATTACCTCCTAATATCAACGTATTCCATACTCGAATGGATTATTTGTATTTTATTGACAACTAAATCATTAAATGAGACAAACGATGATTGGACGGACCAATAATTGAACTTGGTTTCTTACACAACTACATGCGTATTACCTCCTAATATCAACGCTTTCTATACTCGGAGGCATAATCATTGTTTCATTGACTATTAATCACTAAATTAGACAAACATGGGTTTGAAGGACAAATAATAGAACTTGGTTTCATACATTACTACGCGTGTATTACCTCCTAATATCAACGTATTCCATACTCGAATGGATTATTTGTATTTTATTGACAACTAAATCATTAAATGAGACAAACGATGATTGGACGGACCAATAATTGAACTTGGTTTCTTACACAACTACATGCGTATTACCTCCTAATATCAACATTTTCTATACTCGGAGGGATAATCGTTGTTTCATTGACTACTAATCACTAAATTAGACAAACATGGGGGGTTTGATGGACAAATAATAGCACTTGGTTTCATACATTACTACACGTGTATTACCTCCTAATATCAACGTATTCCATACTCGAATGGATTATTTGTATTTTATTGACAACTAAATCATTAAATGAGACCAACGATGATTGGACTGACCAATAATTGAACTTGGTTTCTTACACAACTACATGCGTATTACCTCCTAATATCAACATTTTCTATACTCGGAGGGATAATCGTTGTTTCATTGACTACTAACCACTAAATTAGACAAACATGGGTTTGAAGGACAAATAATAGCACTTGGTTCATACATTACTACACGTGTATTACCTCCTAATATCAATGTATTCCATCCTCGAATGGATTATTTGTATTTTATTGACAACTAAATCATTAAATGAGACAAACGATGATTGGACGGACCAATAATTGAACTTGGTTTCTTACACAACTACATGCGTATTACCTCCTAATATCAACATTTTCTATACTCGGAGGGATAATCGTTGTTTCATTGAATACTAATCACTAATTTAGACAAACATGGGTTTGAAGGACAAATAATAGAATTTGGTTTCATACATTACTACACGTGTATTACCTCCTAATATCAACGTATTCCATACTCGAATGGATTATTTGTATTTTATTGAAAACTAAATCATTAAATGAGACAAACGATGATTGGACGGACCAATAATTGAACTTGGTTTCTTACACAACTACATGCGTATTACCTCATAATATCAACATTTTCTATACTCGGAGGGATAATCGTTGTTTCATTGACTACTAATCACTAATTTAGACAAACATGGGTTTGAAGGACAAATAATAGAATTTGGTTTCATACATTACTACACGTGTATTACCTCCTAATATCAACGTATTCCATACTCGAATGGATTATTTGTATTTTATTGACAACTAAATCATTAAATGAGACAAACGATGATTGGACGGACCAATAATTGAACTTGGTTTCTTACACAACTACATGCGTATTACCTCCTAATATCAACGCTTTCTATACTCGGAGGCATAATCATTGTTTCATTGACTATTAATCACTAAATTAGACAAACATGGGTTTGAAGGACAAATAATAGAACTTGGTTTCATACATTACTACGCGTGTATTACCTCCTAATATCAACGTATTCCATACTCGAATGGATTATTTGTATTTTATTGACAACTAAATCATTAAATGAGACAAACGATGATTGGACGGACCAATAATTGAACTTGGTTTCTTACACAACTACATGCGTATTACCTCCTAATATCAACATTTTCTATACTCGGAGGGATAATCGTTGTTTCATTGACTACTAATCACTAAATTAGACAAACATGGGGGGTTTGATGGACAAATAATAGCACTTGGTTTCATACATTACTACACGTGTATTACCTCCTAATATCAACGTATTCCATACTCGAATGGATTATTTGTATTTTATTGACAACTAAATCATTAAATGAGACCAACGATGATTGGACTGACCAATAATTGAACTTGGTTTCTTACACAACTACATGCGTATTACCTCCTAATATCAACATTTTCTATACTCGGAGGGATAATCGTTGTTTCATTGACTACTAACCACTAAATTAGACAAACATGGGTTTGAAGGACAAATAATAGCACTTGGTTCATACATTACTACACGTGTATTACCTCCTAATATCAATGTATTCCATCCTCGAATGGATTATTTGTATTTTATTGACAACTAAATCATTAAATGAGACAAACGATGATTGGACGGACCAATAATTGAACTTGGTTTCTTACACAACTACATGCGTATTACCTCCTAATATCAACATTTTCTATACTCGGAGGGATAATCGTTGTTTCATTGACTACTAATCACTAAATTAGACAAACATGGGGGGTTTGAAGGACAAATAATAGCACTTGGTTTCATACATTACTACACGTGTATTACCTCCTAATATCAACGTATTCCATACTCGAATGGATTATTTGTATTTTATTGACAACTAAATCATTAAATGAGACAAACGATGATTGGATGGACCAATAATTGAACTTGGTTTCTTACAGAACTACATGCGTATCACCTCCTAATATCAACATTTTCTATACTCGGAGGGATAATCGTTGTTTCATTGACTACTAATCACTAAATTAGACAAACATGGGTTTGAAGGACAAATAATAGAACTTTGTTTCATATATGACTACACGTGTATTACCTCCTAATATCAACGTATTCCATACTCGAATGGATTATTTTTATTTTATTGACAACTAAATCATTAAATGAGACAAACGATGATTGGACGGACCAATAATTGAACTTGGTTTCTTACACAACTACATGCGTATCACCTCCTAATATCAACATTTTCTATACTCGGAGGGATAATCATTGTTTCATTGACTACTAATCACTAAATTAGACAAACAAAGGTTTGAAGGAAAAATAATAGAACCTGGTTTCATACATTACTACACGTGTATTACCTCCTAATATCAACGTATTCCATACTCGAATGGATTATTTGTGTTTTATTGACAACTAAATCATTAAATGAGACAAACGATGATTGGACGGACCAATAATTGAACTTGGTTTCTTACATAACTACATGCGTATTACCTCCTAATATCAACATTTTCTATACTCGGAGGGATAATCGTTGTTTCATTGACTACTAATCACTAATTTAGACAAACATTGGTTTGAAAGACAAATAATAGAATTTGGTTTCATACATTACTACCCGTGTATTACCTCCTAATATCAACGTATTCCATACTCGAATGGATTATTTGTATTTTATTGACAACTAAATCATTAAACGAGACAAACGATGATTGGACGGACCAATAATTGAACTTGGTTTCTTACACAACTACATGCGTAATACCTCCTAATATCAACGCTTTCTATACTCGGAGGGATAATCGTTGTTTCATTGACTACTAATCACTAAATTAGACAAACATGGGTTTGAAGGACAAATAATAGAACTTGGTTTCCTACATTACTACACGTGTATTACCTCCTAATATCAACGTATTCCATACTCGAATGGATTATTTGTATTTTATTGACAACTAAATCATTAAATGAGACAAACGATGATTGGACGGACCAATAATTGAACTTGGTTTATTACAAATCTACATGCGTATCACCTCCTAATATCAACATTTTCTATACTCGGAATGATAATCGTTGTTTCATTGACTACTAATCACTAAATTAGACAAACATGGGGGGTTTGAAGGACAAATAATAGCACTTGGTTTCATACATTACTACACGTGTATTACCTCCTAATATCAACGTATTCCATACTCGAATGGATTATTTGTATTTTATTGACAACTAAATCATTAAATGAGACAAACGATGATTGGACGGACCAATAATTGAACTTGGTTTCTTACAAAACTACATTCGTATCACCTCCTAATATCAACATTTTCTATACTCGGAGGGATAATCGTTGTTTCATTGACTACTAATCACTAAATTGGAGAAACATGGGTTTGAAGGACAAATAATAGAACTTTGTTTCATACATTACTACTCGTGTATTACCTCCTAATATCAACGTATTCCATACTCGAATGGATTATTTGTATTTTATTGACAACTAAATCATTAAATGAGACAAACGATGATTGGACGGACCAATAATTGAACTTGGTTTATTACAAATCTACATGCGTATCACCTCCTAATATCAACATTTTCTATACTCGGAGGGATAATCATTGTTTCATTGACTACTAATCACTAAATTAGACAAACAAGGGTTTGAAGGAAAAATAATAGAACCTGGTTTCATACATTACTACACGTGTATTACCTCCTAATATCAACGTATTCCATACTCGAATGGATTATTTGTATTTTATTGAAAACTAAATCATTAAATGAGACAAACGATGATTGGACGGACCAATAATTGAACTTGGTTTCTTACACAACTACATGCGTATTACCTCATAATATCAACATTTTCTATACTCGGAGGGATAATCGTTGTTTCATTGACTACTAATCACTAATTTAGACAAACATGGGTTTGAAGGACAAATAATAGAATTTGGTTTCATACATTACTACACGTGTATTACCTCCTAATATCAACGTATTCCATACTCGAATGGATTATTTGTATTTTATTGACAACTAAATCATTAAATGAGACAAACGATGATTGGACGGACCAATAATTGAACTTGGTTTCTTACACAACTACATGCGTATTACCTCCTAATATCAACGCTTTCTATACTCGGAGGCATAATCATTGTTTCATTGACTATTAATCACTAAATTAGACAAACATGGGTTTGAAGGACAAATAATAGAACTTGGTTTCATACATTACTACGCGTGTATTACCTCCTAATATCAACGTATTCCATACTCGAATGGATTATTTGTATTTTATTGACAACTAAATCATTAAATGAGACAAACGATGATTGGACGGACCAATAATTGAACTTGGTTTCTTACACAACTACATGCGTATTACCTCCTAATATCAACATTTTCTATACTCGGAGGGATAATCGTTGTTTCATTGACTACTAATCACTAAATTAGACAAACATGGGGGGTTTGATGGACAAATAATAGCACTTGGTTTCATACATTACTACACGTGTATTACCTTCTAATATCAACGTATTCCATACTCGAATGGATTATTTGTATTTTATTGACAACTAAATAATTAAATGAGACCAACGATGATTGGACGGACCAATAATTGAACTTGGTTTCTTACACAACTACATGCGTATTACCTCCTAATATCAACATTTTCTATACTCGGAGGGATGATCGTTGTTTCATTGACTACTAACCACTAAATTAGACAAACATGGGTTTGAAGGAAAAATAATAGCACTTGGTTCATACATTACTACACGTGTATTACCTCCTAATATCAATGTATTCCATCCTCGAATGGATTATTTGTATTTTATTGACAACTAAATCATTAAATGAGACAAACGATGATTGGACGGACCAATAATTGAACTTGGTTTCTTACACAACTACATGCGTATTACCTCCTAATATCAACATTTTCTATACTCGGAGGGATAATCGTTGTTTCATTGACTACTAATCACTAAATTAGACAAACATGGGGGGTTTGAAGGACAAATAATAGCACTTGGTTTCATACATTACTACACGTGTATTACCTCCTAATATCAACGTATTCCATACTCGAATGGATTATTTGTATTTTATTGACAACTAAATCATTAAATGAGACAAACGATGATTGGATGGACCAATAATTGAACTTGGTTTCTTACAGAACTACATGCGTATCACCTCCTAATATCAACATTTTCTATACTCGGAGGGATAATCTTTGTTTCATTGACTACTAATCACTAAATTAGACAAACATGGGTTTGAAGGACAAATAATAGAACTTTGTTTCATATATGACTACACGTGTATTACCTCCTAATATCAACGTATTCCATACTCGAATGGATTATTTTTATTTTATTGACAACTAAATCATTAAATGAGACAAACGATGATTGGACGGACCAATAATTGAACTTGGTTTCTTACAAAACTACATGCGTATCACCTCCTAATATCAACATTTTCTATACTCGGAATGATAATCGTTGTTTCATTGACTACTAATCACTAAATTAGACAAACATGGGGGGTTTGAAGGACAAATAATAACACTTGGTTTCATACATTACTACACGTGTATTACCTCCTAATATCAATGTATTCCATACTCGAATGGATTATTTGTATTTTATTGACAACTAAATCATTAAATGAGACCAACGATGATTGGACGGACCAATAATTGAACTTGGTTTCTTACACAACTACATGCGTATTACCTCCTAATATCAACATTTTCTATACTCGGAGGGATGATCGTTGTTTCATTGACTACTAACCACTAAATTAGACAAACATGGGTTTGAAGGAAAAATAATAGCACTTGGTTCATACATTACTACACGTGTATTACCTCCTAATATCAATGTATTCCATCCTCGAATGGATTATTTGTATTTTATTGACAACTAAATCATTAAATGAGACAAACGATGATTGGACGGACCAATAATTGAACTTGGTTTCTTACACAACTACATGCGTATTACCTCCTAATATCAACATTTTCTATACTCGGAGGGATAATCGTTGTTTCATTGACTACTAATCACTAAATTAGACAAACATGGGGGGTTTGAAGGACAAATAATAGCACTTGGTTTCATACATTACTACACGTGTATTACCTCCTAATATCAACGTATTCCATACTCGAATGGATTATTTGTATTTTATTGACAACTAAATCATTAAATGAGACAAACGATGATTGGATGGACCAATAATTGAACTTGGTTTCTTACAGAACTACATGCGTATCACCTCCTAATATCAACATTTTCTATACTCGGAGGGATAATCTTTGTTTCATTGACTACTAATCACTAAATTAGACAAACATGGGTTTGAAGGACAAATAATAGAACTTTGTTTCATATATGACTACACGTGTATTACCTCCTAATATCAACGTATTCCATACTCGAATGGATTATTTTTATTTTATTGACAACTAAATCATTAAATGAGACAAACGATGATTGGACGGACCAATAATTGAACTTGGTTTCTTACAAAACTACATGCGTATCACCTCCTAATATCAACATTTTCTATACTCGGAATGATAATCGTTGTTTCATTGACTACTAATCACTAAATTAGACAAACATGGGGGGTTTGAAGGACAAATAATAACACTTGGTTTCATACATTACTACACGTGTATTACCTCCTAATATCAATGTATTCCATACTCGAATGGATTATTTGTATTTTATTGACAACTAAATCATTAAATGAGACAAACGATGATTGGACGGACCAATAATTGAACTTGGTTTCTTACATAACTACATGCGTATTACCTCCTAATATCAACATTTTCTATACTCGGAGGGATAATCGTTGTTTCATTGACTACTAATCACTAATTTAGATAAACATGGGTTTGAAAGACAAATAATAGAATTTGGTTTCATACATTACTACACGTGTATTACCTCCTAATATCAACGTATTCCATACTCGAATGGATTATTTGTATTTTATTGACAACTAAATCATTAAACGAGACAAACGATGATTGGACGGACCAATAATTGAACTTGGTTTCTTACACAACTACATGCGTAATACCTCCTAATATCAACGCTTTCTATACTCGGAGGGATAATCGTTGTTTCATTGACTACTAATCACTAAATTAGACAAACATGGGTTTGAAGGACAAATAATAGAACTTGGTTTCCTACATTACTACACGTGTATTACCTCCTAATATCAACGTATTCCATACTCGAATGGATTATTTGTATTTTATTGACAACTAAATCATTAAATGAGACAAACGATGATTGGACGGACCAATAATTGAACTTGGTTTCTTACAAATCTACATGCGTATCACCTCCTAATATCAATATTTTCTATACTCGGAATGATAATCGTTGTTTCATTGACTACTAATCACTAAATTAGACAAACATGGGGGGTTTGAAGGAAAAATAATAGAACCTGGTTTCATACATTACTACACGTGTATTACCTCCTAATATCAACGTATTCCATACTCGAATGGATTATTTGTATTTTAGTGACAACTAAATCATTAAATGAGACAAACGATGATTGGACGGACCAATAATTGAACTTGGTTTCTTACAAAACTACATGCGTATCACCTCCTAATATCAACATTTTCTATACTCGGAGGGATAATCGTTGTTTCATTGACTACTAATCACTAATTTAGACAAACATGGGTTTGAAGGAAAAATAATAGAATTTGGTTTCATACATTACTACACGTGTATTACCTCCTAATATCAACGTATTCCATACTCGAATGGATTATTTGTATTTTATTGACAACTAAATCATTAAATGAGACAAACGATGATTGGACGGACCAATAATTGAACTTGGTTTCTTACACAACTACATGCGTATTACCTCCTAATATCAACGGTTTCTATACTCGGAGGCATAATCATTGTTTCATTGACTATTAATCACTAAATTAGACAAACATGGGTTTGAAGGACAAATAATAGAACTTGGTTTCATACATTACTACGCGTGTATTACCTCCTAATATCAACGTATTCCATACTCGAATGGATTATTTGTATTTTATTGACAACTAAATCATTAAATGAGACAAACGATGATTGGACGGACCAATAATTGAACTTGGTTTCTTACACAACTACATGCGTATTACCTCCTAATATCAACATTTTCTATACTCGGAGGGATAATCGTTGTTTCATTGACTACTAATCACTAAATTAGACAAACATGGGGGGTTTGATGGACAAATAATAGCACTTGGTTTCATACATTACTACACGTGTATTACCTCCTAATATCAACGTATTCCATACTCGAATGGATTATTTGTATTTTATTGACAACTAAATCATTAAATGAGACCAACGATGATTGGACGGACCAATAATTGAACTTGGTTTCTTACACAACTACATGCGTATTACCTCCTAATATCAACATTTTCTATACTCGGAGGGATAATCGTTGTTTCATTGACTACTAATCACTAAATTAGACAAACATGGGTTTGAAGGACAAATAATAGAACTTTGTTTCATATATGACTACACGTGTATTACCTCCTAATATCAACGTATTCCATACTCGAATGGATTATTTTTATTTTATTGACAACTAAATCATTAAATGAGACAAACGATGATTGGACGGACCAATAATTGAACTTGGTTTCTTACAAAACTACATGCGTATCACCTCCTAATATCAACATTTTCTATACTCGGAATGATAATCGTTGTTTCATTGACTACTAATCACTAAATTAGACAAACATGGGGGGTTTGAAGGACAAATAATAACACTTGGTTTCATACATTACTACACGTGTATTACCTCCTAATATCAATGTATTCCATACTCGAATGGATTATTTGTATTTTATTGACAACTAAATCATTAAATGAGACAAACGATGATTGGACGGACCAATAATTGAACTTGGTTTCTTACATAACTACATGCGTATTACCTCCTAATATCAACATTTTCTATACTCGGAGGGATAATCGTTGTTTCATTGACTACTAATCACTAATTTAGACAAACATGGGTTTGAAAGACAAATAATAGAATTTGGTTTCATACATTACTACACGTGTATTACCTCCTAATATCAACGTATTCCATACTCGAATGGATTATTTGTATTTTATTGACAACTAAATCATTAAACGAGACAAACGATGATTGGACGGACCAATAATTGAACTTGGTTTCTTACACAACTACATGCGTAATACCTCCTAATATCAACGCTTTCTATACTCGGAGGGATAATCGTTGTTTCATTGACTACTAATCACTAAATTAGACAAACATGGGTTTGAAGGACAAATAATAGAACTTGGTTTCCTACATTACTACACGTGTATTACCTCCTAATATCAACGTATTCCATACTCGAATGGATTATTTGTATTTTATTGACAACTAAATCATTAAATGAGACAAACGATGATTGGACGGACCAATAATTGAACTTGGTTTATTACAAATCTACATGCGTATCACCTCCTAATATCAATATTTTCTATACTCGGAATGATAATCGTTGTTTCATTGACTACTAATCACTAAATTAGACAAACATGGGGGGTTTGAAGGAAAAATAATAGAACCTGGTTTCATACATTACTACACGTGTATTACCTCCTAATATCAACGTATTCCATACTCGAATGGATTATTTGTATTTTATTGACAACTAAATCATTAAATGAGACCAACGATGATTGGACTGACCAATAATTGAACTTGGTTTCTTACAAAACTACATGCGTATCACCTCCTAATATCAACATTTTCTATACTCGGAGGGATAATCGTTGTTTCATTGACTACTAATCACTAATTTAGACAAACATGGGTTTGAAGGACAAATAATAGAATTTGGTTTCATACATTACTACACGTGTATTACCTCCTAATATCAACGTATTCCATACTCGAATGGATTATTTGTATTTTATTGACAACTAAATCATTAAATGAGACAAACGATGATTGGACGGACCAATAATTGAACTTGGTTTCTTACACAACTACATGCGTATTACCTCCTAATATCAACGGTTTCTATACTCGGAGGCATAATCATTGTTTCATTGACTATTAATCACTAAATTAGACAAACATGGGTTTGAAGGACAAATAATAGAACTTGGTTTCATACATTACTACGCGTGTATTACCTCCTAATATCAACGTATTCCATACTCGAATGGATTATTTGTATTTTATTGACAACTAAATCATTAAATGAGACAAACGATGATTGGACGGACCAATAATTGAACTTGGTTTCTTACACAACTACATGCGTATTACCTCCTAATATCAACATTTTCTATACTCGGAGGGATAATCGTTGTTTCATTGACTACTAATCACTAAATTAGACAAACATGGGGGGTTTGATGGACAAATAATAGCACTTGGTTTCATACATTACTACACGTGTATTACCTCCTAATATCAACGTATTCCATACTCGAATGGATTATTTGTATTTTATTGACAACTAAATCATTAAATGAGACCAACGATGATTGGACGGACCAATAATTGAACTTGGTTTCTTACACAACTACATGCGTATTACCTCCTAATATCAATATTTTCTATACTCGGAGGGATAATCGTTGTTTCATTGACTACTAATCACTAAATTAGACAAACATGGGTTTGAAGGACAAATAATAGAACTTTGTTTCATATATGACTACACGTGTATTACCTCCTAATATCAACGTATTCCATACTCGAATGGATTATTTTTATTTTATTGACAACTAAATCATTAAATGAGACAAACGATGATTGGACGGACCAATAATTGAACTTGGTTTCTTACAAAACTACATGCGTATCACCTCCTAATATCAACATTTTCTATACTCGGAATGATAATCGTTGTTTCATTGACTACTAATCACTAAATTAGACAAACATGGGGGGTTTGAAGGACAAATAATAACACTTGGTTTCATACATTACTACACGTGTATTACCTCCTAATATCAATGTATTCCATACTCGAATGGATTATTTGTATTTTATTGACAACTAAATCATTAAATGAGACAAACGATGATTGGACGGACCAATAATTGAACTTGGTTTCTTACATAACTACATGCGTATTACCTCCTAATATCAACATTTTCTATACTCGGAGGGATAATCGTTGTTTCATTGACTACTAATCACTAATTTAGACAAACATGGGTTTGAAAGACAAATAATAGAATTTGGTTTCATACATTACTACACGTGTATTACCTCCTAATATCAACGTATTCCATACTCGAATGGATTATTTGTATTTTATTGACAACTAAATCATTAAACGAGACAAACGATGATTGGACGGACCAATAATTGAACTTGGTTTCTTACACAACTACATGCGTAATACCTCCTAATATCAACGCTTTCTATACTCGGAGGGATAATCGTTGTTTCATTGACTACTAATCACTAAATTAGACAAACATGGGTTTGAAGGACAAATAATAGAACTTGGTTTCCTACATTACTACACGTGTATTACCTCCTAATATCAACGTATTCCATACTCGAATGGATTATTTGTATTTTATTGACAACTAAATCATTAAATGAGACAAACGATGATTGGACGGACCAATAATTGAACTTGGTTTATTACAAATCTACATTCGTATCACCTCCTAATATCAATATTTTCTATACTCGGAATGATAATCGTTGTTTCATTGACTACTAATCACTAAATTAGACAAACATGGGGGGTTTGAAGGAAAAATAATAGAACCTGGTTTCATACATTACTACACGTGTATTACCTCCTAATATCAACGTATTCCATACTCGAATGGATTATTTGTATTTTATTGACAACTAAATCATTAAATGAGACCAACGATGATTGGACTGACCAATAATTGAACTTGGTTTCTTACAAAACTACATGCGTATCACCTCCTAATATCAACATTTTCTATACTCGGAGGGATAATCGTTGTTTCATTGACTACTAATCACTAATTTAGACAAACATGGGTTTGAAGGACAAATAATAGAATTTGGTTTCATACATTACTACACGTGTATTACCTCCTAATATCAACGTATTCCATACTCGAATGGATTATTTGTATTTTATTGACAACTAAATCATTAAATGAGACAAACGATGATTGGACGGACCAATAATTGAACTTGGTTTCTTACACAACTACATGCGTATTACCTCCTAATATCAACGGTTTCTATACTCGGAGGCATAATCATTGTTTCATTGACTATTAATCACTAAATTAGACAAACATGGGTTTGAAGGACAAATAATAGAACTTGGTTTCATACATTACTACGCGTGTATTACCTCCTAATATCAACGTATTCCATACTCGAATGGATTATTTGTATTTTATTGACAACTAAATCATTAAATGAGACAAACGATGATTGGACGGACCAATAATTGAACTTGGTTTCTTACACAACTACATGCGTATTACCTCCTAATATCAACATTTTCTATACTCGGAGGGATAATCGTTGTTTCATTGACTACTAATCACTAAATTAGACAAACATGGGGGGTTTGATGGACAAATAATAGCACTTGGTTTCATACATTACTACACGTGTATTACCTCCTAATATCAACGTATTCCATACTCGAATGGATTATTTGTATTTTATTGACAACTAAATCATTAAATGAGACCAACGATGATTGGACGGACCAATAATTGAACTTGGTTTCTTACACAACTACATGCGTATTACCTCCTAATATCAACATTTTCTATACTCGGAGGGATAATCGTTGTTTCATTGACTACTAACCACTAAATTAGACAAACATGGGTTTGAAGGACAAATAATAGCACTTGGTTCATACATTACTACACGTGTATTACCTCCTAATATCAATGTATTCCATCCTCGAATGGATTATTTGTATTTTATTGACAACTAAATCATTAAATGAGACAAACGATGATTGGACGGACCAATAATTGAACTTGGTTTCTTACACAACTACATGCGTATTACCTCCTAATATCAACATTTTCTATACTCGGAGGGATAATCGTTGTTTCATTGACTACTAATCACTAAATTAGACAAACATGGGGGGTTTGAAGGACACATAATAGCACTTGGTTTCATACATTACTACACGTGTATTACCTCCTAATATCAACGTATTCCATACTCGAATGGATTATTTGTATTTTATTGACAACTAAATCATTAAATGAGACAAACGATGATTGGATGGACCAATAATTGAACTTGGTTTCTTACAGAACTACATGCGTATCACCTCCTAATATCAACATTTTCTATACTCGGAGGGATAATCTTTGTTTCATTGACTACTAATCACTAAATTAGACAAACATGGGTTTGAAGGACAAATAATAGAACTTTGTTTCATATATGACTACACGTGTATTACCTCCTAATATCAATGTATTCCATACTCGAATGGATTATTTGTATTTTATTGACAACTAAATCATTAAATGAGACAAACGATGATTGGACGGACCAATAATTGAACTTGGTTTCTTACAAAACTACATGCGTATCACCTCCTAATATCAACATTTTCTATACTCGGAATGATAATCGTTGTTTCATTGACTACTAATCACTAAATTAGACAAACATGGGGGGTTTGAAGGACAAATAATAACACTTGGTTTCATACATTACTACACGTGTATTACCTCCTAATATCAACGTATTCCATACTCGAATGGATTATTTGTATTTTATTGACAACTAAATCATTAAATGAGACAAACGATGATTGGACGGACCAATAATTGAACTTGGTTTCTTACAAAACTACATGCGTATCACCTCCTAATATCAACATTTTCTATACTCGAAGGGATAATCGTTGTTTCATTGACTACTAATCACTAAATTGGACAAACATGGGTTTGAAGGACAAATAATAGAACTTTGTTTCATACATTACTACTCGTGTATTACCTCCTAATATCAACGTATTCCATACTCGAATGGATTATTTGTATTTTATTGACAACTAAATCATTAAATGAGAAAAACGATGATTGGACGGACCAATAATTGAACTTGGTTTATTACAAATCTACATGCGTATCACCTCCTAATATCAACATTTTCTATACTCGGAGGGATAATCATTGTTTCATTGACTACTAATCACTAAATTAGACAAACAAGGGTTTGAAGGAAAAATAATAGAACCTGGTTTCATACATTACTACACGTGTATTACCTCCTAATATCAACGTATTCCATACTCGAATGGATTATTTGTATTTTATTGACAACTAAATCATTAAATGAGACAAACGATGATTGGACGGACCAATAATTGAACTTGGTTTCTTACACAACTACATGCGTATTACCTCCTAATATCAACATTTTCTATACTCGGAGGGATAATCGTTGTTTCATTGACTACTAATCACTAAATTGGACAAACATGGGTTTGAAGGACAAATAATAGAACTTTGTTTCATACATTACTACTCGTGTATTACCTCCTAATATCAACGTATTCCATACTCGAATGGATTATTTGTATTTTATTGACAACTAAATCATTAAATGAGACAAACGATGATTGGACGGACCAATAATTGAACTTGGTTTCTTACACAACTACATGCGTATTACCTCCTAATATCAACGCTTTCTATACTCAGAGGGATAATCATTGTTTCATTGACTATTAATCACTAAATTAGACAAAATGGGTTTGAAGGACAAATAATAGAACTTGGTTTCATACATTACTACGCGTGTATTACCTCCTAATATCAACGTATTCCATACTCGAATGGATTATTTGTATTTTATTGACAACTAAATCATTAAATGAGACAAACGATGATTGGACGGACCAATAATTGAACTTGGTTTCTTACACAACTACATGCGTATTACCTCCTAATATCAACATTTTCTATACTCGGAGGGATAATCGTTGTTTCATTGACTACTAATCACTAAATTAGACAAACATGGGGGGTTTGATGGACAAATAATAGCACTTGGTTTCATACATTACTACACGTGTATTACCTCCTAATATCAACGTATTCCATACTCGAATGGATTATTTGTATTTTATTGACAACTAAATCATTAAATGAGACCAACGATGATTGGACGGAATAATAATTGAACTTGGTTTCTTACACAACTACATGCGTATTACCTCCTAATATCAACATTTTCTATACTCGGAGGGATAATCGTTGTTTCATTGACTACTAACCACTAAATTAGACAAACATGGGTTTGAAGGACAAATAATAGCACTTGGTTCATACATTACTACACGTGTATTACCTCCTAATATCAATGTATTCCATCCTCGAATGGATTATTTGTATTTTATTGACAACTAAATCATTAAATGAGACAAACGATGATTGGACGGACCAATAATTGAACTTGGTTTCTTACACAACTACATGCGTATTACCTCCTAATATCAACATTTTCTATACTCGGAGGGATAATCGTTGTTTCATTGACTACTAATCACTAAATTAGACAAACATGGGGGGTTTGATGGACAAATTATAGCACTTGGTTTCATACATTACTACACGTGTATTACCTCCTAATATCAACGTATTCCATACTCGAATGGATTATTTGTATTTTATTGACAACTAAATCATTAAATGAGACAAACGATGATTGGACGGACCAATAATTGAACTTGGTTTCTTACACAACTACATGCGTATTACCTCCTAATATCAACATTTTCTATACTCGGAGGGATAATCGTTGTTTCATTGACTACTAACCACTAAATTAGACAAACATGGGTTTGAAGGACAAATAATAGCACTTGGTTCATACATTACTACACGTGTATTACCTCCTAATATCAACGTATTCCATACTCGAATGGATTATTTGTATTTTATTGACAACTAAATCATTAAATGAGACAAACGATGATTGGACGGACCAATAATTGAACTTGGTTTCTTACAAATCTACATGCGTATCACCTCCTAATATCAACATTTTCTATACTCGGAATGATAATCGTTGTTTCATTGACTACTAATCACTAAATTAGACAAACAAGGGTTTGAAGGAAAAATAATAGAACCTGGTTTCATACATTACTACACGTGTATTACCTCCTAATATCAACGTATTCCATCCTCGAATGGATTATTTGTATTTTATTGACAACTAAATCATTAAATGAGACAAACGATGATTGGACGGACCAATAATTGAACTTGGTTTCTTACACAACTACATGCGTATTACCTCCTAATATCAACATTTTCTATACTCGGAGGGATAATCGTTGTTTCATTGACTACTAATCACTAAATTAGACAAACATGGGGGGTTTGATGGACAAATTATAGCACTTGGTTTCATACATTACTACACGTGTATTACCTCCTAATATCAACGTATTCCATACTCGAATGGATTATTTGTATTTTATTGACAACTAAATCATTAAATGAGACCAACGATGATTGGACGGACCAATAATTGAACTTGGTTTCTTACACAACTACATGCGTATTACCTCCTAATATCAACATTTTCTATACTCGGAGGGATAATCGTTGTTTCATTGACTACTAACCACTAAATTAGACAAACATGGGTTTGAAGGACAAATAATAGCACTTGGTTCATACATTACTACACGTGTATTACCTCCTAATATCAATGTATTCCATCCTCGAATGGATTATTTGTATTTTATTGACAACTAAATCATTAAATGAGACAAACGATGATTGGACGGACCAATAATTGAACTTGGTTTCTTACACAACTACATGCGTATTACCTCCTAATATCAACATTTTCTATACTCGGAGGGATAATCGTTGTTTCATTGACTACTAATCACTAAATTAGACAAACATGGGGGGTTTGAAGGACAAATAATAGCACTTGGTTTCATACATTACTACACGTGTATTACCTCCTAATATCAACGTATTCCATACTCGAATGGATTATTTGTATTTTATTAACAACTAAATCATTAAATGAGACAAACGATGATTGGACGGACCAATAATTGAACTTGGTTTCTTACAGAACTACATGCGTATCACCTCCTAATATCAACATTTTCTATACTCGGAGGGATAATCGTTGTTTCATTGACTACTAATCACTAAATTAGACAAACATGGGTTTGAAGGACAAATAATAGAACTTTGTTTCATATATGACTACACGTGTATTACCTCCTAATATCAACGTATTCCATACTCGAATGGATTATTTGTATTTTATTGACAACTAAATCATTAAATGAGACAAACGATGATTGGACGGACCAATAATTGAACTTGGTTTCTTACAAATACATGCGTATCACCTCCTAATATCAACATTTTCTATACTCGGAGGGATAATCATTGTTTCATTGACTACTAATCACTAAATAAGACAAACAAGGGTTTGAAGGAAAAATAATAGAACCTGGTTTCGTACATTACTACACGTGTATTACCTCCTAATATCAACGTATTCCATACTCGAATGGATTATTTGTATTTTATTGACAACTAAATCATTAAATGAGACAAACGATGATTGGACGGACCAATAATTGAACTTGGTTTCTTACACAACTACATGCGTATTACCTCCTAATATCAACATTTTCTATACTCGGAGGGATAATCGTTGTTTCATTGACTACTAATCACTAATTTAGACAAACATGGGTTTGAAAGACAAATAATAGAATTTGGTTTCATACATTACTACACGTGTATTACCTCCTAATATCAACGTATTCCATACTCGAATGTATTATTTGTATTTTATTGACAACTAAATCATTAAATGAGACAAACGATGATTGGACGGACCAATAATTGAACTTGGTTTCTTACACAACTACATGCGTATTACCTCCTAATATCAACGCTTTCTATACTCGGAGGGATAATCGTTGTTTCATTGACTACTAATCACTAAATTAGACAAACATGGGTTTGAAGGACAAATAATAGAACTTGGTTTCCTACATTACTACACGTGTATTACCTCCTAATATCAACGTATTCCATACTCGAATGGATTATTTGTATTTTATTGACAACTAAATCATTAAATGAGACAAACGATGATTGGACGGACCAATAATTGAACTTGGTTTCTTACAAATCTACATGCGTATCACCTCCTAATATCAACATTTTCTATACTCGGAATGATAATCGTTGTTTCATTGACTACTAATCACTAAATTAGACAAACAAGGGTTTGAAGGAAAAATAATAGAACCTGGTTTCATACATTACTACACGTGTATTACCTCCTAATATCAACGTATTCCATACTCGAATGGATTATTTGTATTTTATTGACAACTAAATCATTAAATGAGACAAACGATGATTGGACGGACCAATAATTGAACTTGGTTTCTTACAAAACTACATGCGTATCACCTCCTAATATCAACATTTTCTATACTCGGAGGGATAATCGTTGTTTCATTGACTACTAATCACTAAATTAGACAAACATGGGTTTGAAGGACAAATAATAGAACTTGGTTTCATACATTACTACACGTGTATTACCTCCTAATATCAACGTGTTCCATACTCGAAAGGATTATTTGTATTTTATGGACAACTAAATCATTAA
This sequence comes from Capsicum rhomboideum, assembly GCA_031232105.1. NCBI lineage: Eukaryota > Viridiplantae > Streptophyta > Magnoliopsida > Solanales > Solanaceae > Capsicum > Capsicum rhomboideum. The sequence continues at coordinate 82,691,848 of CP124713.1, read as the reverse complement.
ATGAGACAAACCATGATTGGACGGACCAATAATTGAACTTGGTTTCTTACACAACTACATGTGTATTACCTCCTAATATCAATATTTTCTATACTCGGAGGGATAATCGTTGTTTCATTGACTACTAATCACTAAATTAGACAAACATGGGGGGTTTGATGGACAAATAATAGCACTTGCTTTCATACATTACTACACGTGTATTACCTCCTAATATCAACGTATTCCATACTCGAATGGATTATTTGTATTTTATTGACAACTAAATCATTAAATGAGACCAACGACGATTGGACAGACCAATAATTGAACTTGGTTTCTTACACAACTACATGCGTATTACCTCCTAATATCAACATTTTCTATACTCGGAGGGATAATCGTTGTTTCATTGACTACTAACCACTAAATTAGACAAACATGGGTTTGAAGGACAAATAATAGCACTTGGTTCATACATTACTACACGTGTATTACCTCCTAATATCAATGTATTCCATCCTCGAATGGATTATTTGTATTTTATTGACAACTAAATAATTAAATGAGACAAACGATGATTAGACGGACCAATAATTGAACTTGGTTTCTTACACAACTACATGCGTATTACCTCCTAATATCAACAGTTTCTATACTCGGAGGGATAATCGTTGTTTCATTGACTACTAATCACTAAATTAGACAAACATGGGGGGTTTGAAGGACAAATAATAGCACTTGGTTTCATACATTACTACACGTGTATTACCTCCTAATATCAACGTATTCCATACTCGAATGGATTATTTGTATTTTATTGACAACTAAATCATTAAATGAGACAAACGATGATTGGACGGACCAATAATTGAACTTGGTTTCTTACAAAACTACATGCGTATTACCTCCTAATATCAACGCTTTCTATACTCGGAGGGATAATCGTTGTTTCATTGACTACTAATCACTAAATTAGACAAACATGGGTTTGAAGGACAAATAATAGAACTTGGTTTCCTACATTACTACACGTGTATTACCTCCTAATATCAACGTATTCCATACTCGAATGGATTATTTGTATTTTATTGACAACTAAATCATTAAATGAGACAAACGATGATTGGACGGACCAATAATTGAACTTGGTTTCTTACAAATCTACATGCGTATCACCTCCTAATATCAACATTTTCTATACTCGGAATGATAATCGTTGTTTCATTGACTACTAATCACTAAATTAGACAAACAAGGGTTTGAAGGAAAAATAATAGAACCTGGTTTCATACATTACTACACGTGTATTACCTCCTAATATCAACGTATTCCATACTCGAATGGATTATTTGTATTTTATTGACAACTAAATCATTAAATGAGACAAACGATGATTGGACGGACCAATAATTGAACTTGGTTTCTTACAAAACTACATGCGTATCACCTCCTAATATCAACATTTTCTATACTCGGAGGGATAATCGTTGTTTCATTGACTACTAATCACTAAATTAGACAAACATGGGTTTGAAGGACAAATAATAGAACTTGGTTTCATACATTACTACACGTGTATTACCTCCTAATATCAACGTGTTCCATACTCGAAAGGATTATTTGTATTTTATGGACAACTAAATCATTAAATGAGACAAACCATGATTGGACGGACCAATAATTGAACTTGGTTTCTTACACAACTACATGTGTATTACCTCCTAATATCAATATTTTCTATACTCGGAGGGATAATCGTTGTTTCATTGACTACTAATCACTAAATTAGACAAACATGGGGGGTTTGATGGACAAATAATAGCACTTGCTTTCATACATTACTACACGTGTATTACCTCCTAATATCAACGTATTCCATACTCGAATGGATTATTTGTATTTTATTGACAACTAAATCATTAAATGAGACCAACGACGATTGGACAGACCAATAATTGAACTTGGTTTCTTACACAACTACATGCGTATTACCTCCTAATATCAACATTTTCTATACTCGGAGGGATAATCGTTGTTTCATTGACTACTAACCACTAAATTAGACAAACATGGGTTTGAAGGACAAATAATAGCACTTGGTTCATACATTACTACACGTGTATTACCTCCTAATATCAATGTATTCCATCCTCGAATGGATTATTTGTATTTTATTGACAACTAAATAATTAAATGAGACAAACGATGATTAGACGGACCAATAATTGAACTTGGTTTCTTACACAACTACATGCGTATTACCTCCTAATATCAACAGTTTCTATACTCGGAGGGATAATCGTTGTTTCATTGACTACTAATCACTAAATTAGACAAACATGGGGGGTTTGAAGGACAAATAATAGCACTTGGTTTCATACATTACTACACGTGTATTACCTCCTAATATCAACGTATTCCATACTCGAATGGATTATTTGTATTTTATTGACAACTAAATCATTAAATGAGACAAACGATGATTGGACGGACCAATAATTGAACTTGGTTTCTTACAGAACTACATGCGCATCACCTCCTAATATCAACATTTTCTATACTCGGAGGGATAATCGTTGTTTCATTGACTACTAATCACTAAATTAGACAAACAAGGGTTTGAAGGAAAAATAATAGAACCTGGTTTCATACATTACTACACGTGTATTACCTTCTAATTTCAACGTATTCCATACTCGAATGGATTATTTGTATTTTATTGACAACTAAATCATTAAATGAGACAAACGATGATTGGACGGACCAATAATTGAACTTGGTTTCTTACAAAACTACATGCGTATCACCTCCTAATATCAACATTTTCTATACTCGGAATGATAATTGTTGTTTCATTGACTACTAATCACTAAATTAGACAAACATGGGTTTGAAGGACAAATAATAGCACTTGATTTCATACATTACTACACGTGTATTACCTCCTAATATCAACGTATTCCATACTCGAATGGATTATTTGTATTTTATTGACAACTAAATCATTAAATGAGACAAACGATGATTGGACGGACCAATAATTGAACTTGGTTTCTTACAAAACTACATGCGTATCACCTCCTAATATCAACATTTTCTATACTCGGAGGGATAATCGTTGTTTCATTGACTACTAACCACTAAATTAGACAAACATGGGTTTGAAGGACAAATAATAGCACTTGGTTCATACATTACTACACGTGTATTACCTCCTAATATCAATGTATTCCATACTCGAATGGATTATTTGTATTTTATTGACAACTAAATCATTAAATGAGACCAACGATGATTGGACGGACCAATAATTGAACTTGGTTTCTTACACAACTACATGCGTATTACCTCCTAATATCAACATTTTCTATACTCGGAGGGATAATCGTTGTTTCATTGACTACTAACCACTAAATTAGACAAAAATGGGTTTGAAGGACAAATAATAGCACTTGGTTCATACATTACTACACGTGTATTACCTCCTAATATCAATGTATTCCATCCTCGAATGGATTATTTGTATTTTATTGACAACTAAATCATTAAATGAGACCAACGATGATTGGACGGACCAATAATTGAACTTGGTTTCTTACACAACTACATGCGTATTACCTCCTAATATCAACATTTTCTATACTCGGAGGGATAATCGTTGTTTCATTGACTACTAACCACTAAATTAGACAAAAATGGGTTTGAAGGACAAATAATAGCACTTGGTTCATACATTACTACACGTGTATTACCTCCTAATATCAATGTATTCCATCCTCGAATGGATTATTTGTATTTTATTGACAACTAAATCATTAAATGAGACAAACGATGATTGGACGGACCAATAATTGAACTTGGTTTCTTACACAACTACATGCGTATTACCTCCTAATATCAACATTTTCTATACTCGGAGGGATAATCGTTGTTTCATTGACTACTAATCACTAACTTAGACAAACATGGGGGGTTTGAAGGACAAATAATAGAACTTTGTTTCATACATTACTACACGTGTATTACCTCCTAATATCAACGTATTCCATACTCGAATGGATTATTTGTATTTTATTGACAACTAAATCATTAAATGAGACAAACGATGATTGGACGGACCAATAATTGAACTTGGTTTCTTACAGAACTACATGCGTATCACCTCCTAATATCAACATTTTCTATACTCGGAGGGATAATCGTTGTTTCATTGACTACTAATCACTAAATTAGACAAACATGGGGGGTTTGAAGGACAAATAATAGCACTTGGTTTCATACATTACTACACGTGTATTACCTCCTAATATCAACGTATTCCATACTCGAATGGATTATTTGTATTTTATTGACAACTAAATCATTAAATGAGACAAACGATGATTGGACGGACCAATAATTGAACTTGGTTTCTTACAGAACTACATGCGTATCACCTCCTAATATCAACATTTTCTATACTCGGAGGGATAATCGTTGTTTCATTGACTACTAATCACTAAATTAGACAAACATGGGTTTGAAGGACAAATAATAGAACTTTGTTTCATATATGACTACACGTGTATTACCTCCTAATATCAACGTATTCCATACTCGAATGGATTATTTGTATTTTATTGACAACTAAATCATTAAATGAGACAAACGATGATTGGACGGACCAATAATTGAACTTGGTTTCTTACAAATACATGCGTATCACCTCCTAATATCAACATTTTCTATACTCGGAGGGATAATCATTGTTTCATTGACTACTAATCACTAAATTAGACAAACAAGGGTTTGAAGGAAAAATAATAGAACCTGGTTTCGTACATTACTACACGTGTATTACCTCCTAATATCAACGTATTCCATACTCGAATGGATTATTTGTATTTTATTGACAACTAAATCATTAAATGAGACAAACGATGATTGGACGGACCAATAATTGAACTTGGTTTCTTACACAACTACATGCGTATTACCTCCTAATATCAACATTTTCTATACTCGGAGGGATAATCGTTGTTTCATTGACTACTAATCACTAATTTAGACAAACATGGGTTTGAAAGACAAATAATAGAATTTGGTTTCATACATTACTACACGTGTATTACCTCCTAATATCAACGTATTCCATACTCGAATGGATTATTTGTATTTTATTGACAACTAAATCATTAAATGAGACAAACGATGATTGGACGGACCAATAATTGAACTTGGTTTCTTACACAACTACATGCGTATTACCTCCTAATATCAACGCTTTCTATACTCGGAGGGATAATCGTTGTTTCATTGACTACTAATCACTAAATTAGACAAACATGGGTTTGAAGGACAAATAATAGAACTTGGTTTCCTACATTACTACACGTGTATTACCTCCTAATATCAACGTATTCCATACTCGAATGGATTATTTGTATTTTATTGACAACTAAATCATTAAATGAGACAAACGATGATTGGACGGACCAATAATTGAACTTGGTTTCTTACAAATCTACATGCGTATCACCTCCTAATATCAACATTTTCTATACTCGGAATGATAATCGTTGTTTCATTGACTACTAATCACTAAATTAGACAAACAAGGGTTTGAAGGAAAAATAATAGAACCTGGTTTCATACATTACTACACGTGTATTACCTCCTAATATCAACGTATTCCATACTCGAATGGATTATTTGTATTTTATTGACAACTAAATCATTAAATGAGACAAACGATGATTGGACGGACCAATAATTGAACTTGGTTTCTTACAAAACTACATGCGTATCACCTCCTAATATCAACATTTTCTATACTCGGAGGGATAATCGTTGTTTCATTGACTACTAATCACTAAATTAGACAAACATGGGGGGTTTGATGGACAAATAATAGCACTTGCTTTCATACATTACTACACGTGTATTACCTCCTAATATCAACGTGTTCCATACTCGAAAGGATTATTTGTATTTTATGGACAACTAAATCATTAAATGAGACAAACCATGATTGGACGGACCAATAATTGAACTTGGTTTCTTACACAACTACATGTGTATTACCTCCTAATATCAATATTTTCTATACTCGGAGGGATAATCGTTGTTTCATTGACTACTAATCACTAAATTAGACAAACATGGGGGTTTGATGGACAAATAATAGCACTTGCTTTCATACATTACTACACGTGTATTACCTCCTAATATCAACGTATTCCATACTCGAATGGATTATTTGTATTTTATTGACAACTAAATCATTAAATGAGACCAACGACGTTTGGACAGACCAATAATTGAACTTGGTTTCTTACACAACTACATGCGTATTACCTCCTAATATCAACATTTTCTATACTCGGAGGGATAATCGTTGTTTCATTGACTACTAACCACTAAATTAGACAAACATGGGTTTGAAGGACAAATAATAGCACTTGGTTCATACATTACTACACGTGTATTACCTCCTAATATCAATGTATTCCATCCTCGAATGGATTATTTGTATTTTATTGACAACTAAATCATTAAATGAGACAAACGATGATTAGACGGACCAATAATTGAACTTGGTTTCTTACACAACTACATGCGTATTACCTCCTAATATCAACAGTTTCTATACTCGAAGGGATAATCGTTGTTTCATTGACTACTAATCACTAAATTAGACAAACATGGGGGGTTTGAAGGACAAATAATAGCACTTGGTTTCATACATTACTACACGTGTATTACCTCCTAATATCAACGTATTCCATACTCGAATGGATTATTTGTATTTTATTGACAACTAAATCATTAAATGAGACAAACGATGATTGGACGGACCAATAATTGAACTTGGTTTCTTACAGAACTACATGCGCATCACCTCCTAATATCAACATTTTCTATACTCGGAGGGATAATCGTTGTTTCATTGACTACTAATCACTAAATTAGACAAACAAGGGTTTGAAGGAAAAATAATAGAACCTGGTTTCATACATTACTACACGTGTATTACCTTCTAATTTCAACGTATTCCATACTCGAATGGATTATTTGTATTTTATTGACAACTAAATCATTAAATGAGACAAACGATGATTGGACGGACCAATAATTGAACTTGGTTTCTTACAAAACTACATGCGTATCACCTCCTAATATCAACATTTTCTATACTCGGAATGATAATTGTTGTTTCATTGACTACTAATCACTAAATTAGACAAACATGGGTTTGAAGGACAAATAATAGCACTTGATTTCATACATTACTACACGTGTATTACCTCCTAATATCAACGTATTCCATACTCGAATGGATTATTTGTATTTTATTGACAACTAAATCATTAAATGAGACAAACGATGATTGGACGGACCAATAATTGAACTTGGTTTCTGACAAAACTACATGCGTATCACCTCCTAATATCAACATTTTCTATACTCGGAGGGATAATCGTTGTTTCATTGACTACTAACCACTAAATTAGACAAACATGGGTTTGAAGGACAAATAATAGCACTTGGTTCATACATTACTACACGTGTATTACCTCCTAATATCAATGTATTCCATACTCGAATGGATTATTTGTATTTTATTGACAACTAAATCATTAAATGAGACCAACGATGATTGGACGGACCAATAATTGAACTTGGTTTCTTACACAACTACATGCGTATTACCTCCTAATATCAACATTTTCTATACTCGGAGGGATAATCGTTGTTTCATTGACTACTAACCACTAAATTAGACAAAAATGGGTTTGAAGGACAAATAATAGCACTTGGTTCATACATTACTACACGTGTATTACCTCCTAATATCAATGTATTCCATCCTCGAATGGATTATTTGTATTTTATTGACAACTAAATCATTAAATGAGACAAACGATGATTGGACGGACCAATAATTGAACTTGGTTTCTTACACAACTACATGCGTATTACCTCCTAATATCAACATTTTCTATACTCGGAGGGATAATCGTTGTTTCATTGACTACTAATCACTAACTTAGACAAACATGGGGGGTTTGAAGGACAAATGATAGCACTTGGTTTCATACATTACTACACGTGTATTACCTCCTAATATCAACGTATTCCATACTCGAATGGATTATTTGTATTTTATTGACAACTAAATCATTAAATGAGACAAACGATGATTGGACGGACCAATAATTGAACTTGGTTTCTTACAGAACTACATGCGTATCACCTCCTAATATCAACATTTTCTATACTCGGAGGGATAATCGTTGTTTCATTGACTACTAATCACTAAATTAGACAAACATGGGTTTGAAGAACAAATAATAGAACTTTGTTTCATATATGACTACACGTGTATTACCTCCTAATATCAACGTATTCCATACTCGAATGGATTATTTGTATTTTATTGACAACTAAATCATTAAATGAGACAAACGATGATTGGACGGACCAATAATTGAACTTGGTTTCTTACAAAACTACATGCGTATCACCTCCTAATATCAACATTTTCTATACTCGGAATGATAATTGTTGTTTCATTGACTACTAATCACTAAATTAGACAAACATGGGTTTGAAGGACAAATAATAGCACTTGATTTCATACATTACTACACGTGTATTACCTCCTAATATCAACGTATTCCATACTCGAATGGATTATTTGTATTTTATTGACAACTAAATCATTAAATGAGACAAACGATGATTGGACGGACCAATAATTGAACTTGGTTTCTGACAAAACTACATGCGTATCACCTCCTAATATCAACATTTTCTATACTCGGAGGGATAATCGTTGTTTCATTGACTACTAACCACTAAATTAGACAAACATGGGTTTGAAGGACAAATAATAGCACTTGGTTCATACATTACTACACGTGTATTACCTCCTAATATCAATGTATTCCATACTCGAATGGATTATTTGTATTTTATTGACAACTAAATCATTAAATGAGACCAACGATGATTGGACGGACCAATAATTGAACTTGGTTTCTTACACAACTACATGCGTATTACCTCCTAATATCAACATTTTCTATACTCGGAGGGATAATCGTTGTTTCATTGACTACTAACCACTAAATTAGACAAAAATGGGTTTGAAGGACAAATAATAGCACTTGGTTCATACATTACTACACGTGTATTACCTCCTAATATCAATGTATTCCATCCTCGAATGGATTATTTGTATTTTATTGACAACTAAATCATTAAATGAGACAAACGATGATTGGACGGACCAATAATTGAACTTGGTTTCTTACACAACTACATGCGTATTACCTCCTAATATCAACATTTTCTATACTCGGAGGGATAATCGTTGTTTCATTGACTACTAATCACTAACTTAGACAAACATGGGGGGTTTGAAGGACAAATGATAGCACTTGGTTTCATACATTACTACACGTGTATTACCTCCTAATATCAACGTATTCCATACTCGAATGGATTATTTGTATTTTATTGACAACTAAATCATTAAATGAGACAAACGATGATTGGACGGACCAATAATTGAACTTGGTTTCTTACAGAACTACATGCGTATCACCTCCTAATATCAACATTTTCTATACTCGGAGGGATAATCGTTGTTTCATTGACTACTAATCACTAAATTAGACAAACATGGGTTTGAAGAACAAATAATAGAACTTTGTTTCATATATGACTACACGTGTATTACCTCCTAATATCAACGTATTCCATACTCGAATGGATTATTTGTATTTTATTGACAACTAAATCATTAAATGAGACCTACGATGATTGGACGGACCAATAATTGAACTTGGTTTCTTACAAATACATGCGTATCACCTCCTAATATCAACATTTTCTATACTCGGAGGGATAATCATTGTTTCATTGACTACTAATCACTAAATTAGACAAACAAGGGTTTGAAGGAAAAATAATAGAACCTGGTTTCATACATTACTACACGTGTATTACCTCCTAATATCAACGTATTCCATACTCGAATGGATTATTTGTATTTTATTGACAACTAAATCATTAAATGAGACAAACGATGATTGGACGGACCAATAATTGAACTTGGTTTCTTACAAAACTACATGCGTATCACCTCCTAATATCAACATTTTCTATACTCGGAGGGATAATCGTTGTTTCATTGACTACTAATCACTAAATTAGACAAACATGGGTTTAAAGGACAAATAATAGAACTTGGTTTCATACATTACTACACGTGTATTACCTCCTAATATCAACGTGTTCCATACTCGAAAGGATTATTTGTATTTTATGGACAACTAAATCATTAAATGAGACAAACCATGATTGGACGGACCAATAATTGAACTTGGTTTCTTACACAACTACATGTGTATTACCTCCTAATATCAATATTTTCTATACTCGGAGGGATAATCGTTGTTTCATTGACTACTAATCACTAAATTAGACAAACATGGGGGGTTTGATGGACAAATAATAGCACTTGCTTTCATACATTACTACACGTGTATTACCTCCTAATATCAACGTATTCCATACTCGAATGGATTATTTGTATTTTATTGACAACTAAATCATTAAATGAGACCAACGACGATTGGACAGACCAATAATTGAACTTGGTTTCTTACACAACTACATGCGTATTACCTCCTAATATCAACATTTTCTATACTCGGAGGGATAATCGTTGTTTCATTGACTACTAACCACTAAATTAGACAAACATGGGTTTGAAGGACAAATAATAGCACTTGGTTCATACATTACTACACGTGTATTACCTCCTAATATCAATGTATTCCATCCTCGAATGGATTATTTGTATTTTATTGACAACTAAATAATTAAATGAGACAAACGATGATTAGACGGACCAATAATTGAACTTGGTTTCTTACACAACTACATGCGTATTACCTCCTAATATCAACAGTTTCTATACTCGGAGGGATAATCGTTGTTTCATTGACTACTAATCACTAAATTAGACAAACATGGGGGGTTTGAAGGACAAATAATAGCACTTGGTTTCATACATTACTACACGTGTATTACCTCCTAATATCAACGTATTCCATACTCGAATGGATTATTTGTATTTTATTGACAACTAAATCATTAAATGAGACAAACGATGATTGGACGGACCAATAATTGAACTTGGTTTCTTACAGAACTACATGCGCATCACCTCCTAATATCAACATTTTCTATACTCGGAGGGATAATCGTTGTTTCATTGACTACTAATCACTAAATTAGACAAACAAGGGTTTGAAGGAAAAATAATAGAACCTGGTTTCATACATTACTACACGTGTATTACCTTCTAATTTCAACGTATTCCATACTCGAATGGATTATTTGTATTTTATTGACAACTAAATCATTAAATGAGACAAACGATGATTGGACGGACCAATAATTGAACTTGGTTTCTTACAAAACTACATGCGTATCACCTCCTAATATCAACATTTTCTATACTCGGAATGATAATTGTTGTTTCATTGACTACTAATCACTAAATTAGACAAACATGGGTTTGAAGGACAAATAATAGCACTTGATTTCATACATTACTACACGTGTATTACCTCCTAATATCAACGTATTCCATACTCGAATGGATTATTTGTATTTTATTGACAACTAAATCATTAAATGAGACAAACGATGATTGGACGGACCAATAATTGAACTTGATTTCTGACAAAACTACATGCGTATCACCTCCTAATATCAACATTTTCTATACTCGGAGGGATAATCGTTGTTTCATTGACTACTAACCACTAAATTAGACAAACATGGGTTTGAAGGACAAATAATAGCACTTGGTTCATACATTACTACACGTGTATTACCTCCTAATATCAATGTATTCCATCCTCGAATGGATTATTTGTATTTTATTGACAACTAAATCATTAAATGAGACCAACGATGATTGGACGGACCAATAATTGAACTTGGTTTCTTACACAACTACATGCGTATTACCTCCTAATATCAACATTTTCTATACTCGGAGGGATAATCGTTGTTTCATTGACTACTAACCACTAAATTAGACAAAAATGGGTTTGAAGGACAAATAATAGCACTTGGTTCATACATTACTACACGTGTATTACCTCCTAATATCAATGTATTCCATCCTCGAATGGATTATTTGTATTTTATTGACAACTAAATCATTAAATGAGACAAACGATGATTGGACGGACCAATAATTGAACTTGGTTTCTTACACAACTACATGCGTATTACCTCCTAATATCAACATTTTCTATACTCGGAGGGATAATCGTTGTTTCATTGACTACTAATCACTAACTTAGACAAACATGGGGGGTTTGAAGGACAAATGATAGCACTTGGTTTCATACATTACTACACGTGTATTACCTCCTAATATCAACGTATTCCATACTCGAATGGATTATTTGTATTTTATTGACAACTAAATCATTAAATGAGACAAACGATGATTGGACGGACCAATAATTGAACTTGGTTTCTTACAGAACTACATGCGTATCACCTCCTAATATCAACATTTTCTATACGCGGAGGGATAATCGTTGTTTCATTGACTACTAATCACTAAATTAGACAAACATGGGTTTGAAGAACAAATAATAGAACTTTGTTTCATATATGACTACACGTGTATTACCTCCTAATATCAACGTATTCCATACTCGAATGGATTATTTGTATTTTATTGACAACTAAATCATTAAATGAGACCTACGATGATTGGACGGACCAATAATTGAACTTGGTTTCTTACAAATACATGCGTATCACCTCCTAATATCAACATTTTCTATACTCGGAGGGATAATCATTGTTTCATTGACTACTAATCACTAAATTAGACAAACAAGGGTTTGAAGGAAAAATAATAGAACCTGGTTTCATACATTACTACACGTGTATTACCTCCTAATATCAACGTATTCCATACTCGAATGGATTATTTGTATTTTATTGACAACTAAATCATTAAATGAGACAAACGATGATTGGACGGACCAATAATTGAACTTGGTTTCTTACACAACTACATGCGTATTACCTCCTAATATCAACATTTTCTATACTCGGAGGGATAATCATTGTTTCATTGACTACTAATCACTAATTTAGACAAACATGGGTTTGAAAGACAAATAATAGAATTTGGTTTCATACATTACTACACGTGTATTACCTCCTAATATCAACGTATTCCATACTCGAATGGATTATTTGTATTTTATTGACAACTAAATCATTAAATGAGACAAACGATGATTGGACGGACCAATAATTGAACTTGGTTTCTTACACAACTACATGCGTATTACCTCCTAATATCAACGCTTTCTATACTCGGAGGGATAATCGTTGTTTCATTGACTACTAATCACTAAATTAGACAAACATGGGTTTGAAGGACAAATAATAGAACTTGGTTTCCTACATTACTACACGTGTATTACCTCCTAATATCAACGTATTCCATACTCGAATGGATTATTTGTATTTTATTGAAAACTAAATCATTAAATGAGACAAACGATGATTGGACGGACCAATAATTGAACTTGGTTTCTAACAAATCTACATGCGTATCACCTCCTAATATCAACATTTTCTATACTCGGAATGATAATCGTTGTTTCATTGACTACTAATCACTAAATTAGACAAACAAGGGTTTGAAGGAAAAATAATAGAACCTGGTTTCATACATTACTACACGTGTATTACCTCCTAATATCAACGTATTCCATACTCGAATGGATTATTTGTATTTTATTGACCACTAAATCATTAAATGAGACGTACGATGATTGGACGGACCAATAATTGAACTTGGTTTCTTACACAACTACATGCGTATTACTTCCTAATATCAACACTTTCTATACTCAGAGGGATAATCGTTGTTTCATTGACTACTAATCACTAAATTAGACAAACTTGGGGGGTTTGATGGACAAATAATAGCACTTGGTTTCATACATTACTACACGTGTATTACCTCCTAATATCAACGTATTCCATACTCGAATGGATTATTTGTATTTTATTGACAACTAAATCATTAAATGAGACAAACGATGATTGGACGGACCAATAATTGAACTTTGTTTCTTACAAATCAACATGCGTATCACCTCCTAATATCAACATTTTCTATACTCGGAGGGATAATCGTTGTTTCATTGACTACTAATCACTAAATTAGAAAAACATGGGTTTGAAGGACAAATAATAGAACTTTGTTTCATACATTACTACACGTGTATTACCTCCTAATATCAACGTATTCCATACTCGAATGGATTATTTGTATTTTATTAACAACTAAATCATTAAATGAGACAAACGATGATTGGACGGACCAATAATTGAACTTGGTTTCTTACAAAACTACATGCGTATCACCTCCTAATATCAACATTTTCTATACTCGGAATGATAATTGTTGTTTCATTGACTACTAATCACTAAATTAGACAAACTTGGGGGGTTTGATGGACAAATAATAGCACTTGGTTTCATACATTACTACACGTGTATTACCTCCTAATATCAGCGTATTCCATACTCGAATGGATTATTTGTATTTTATTGTCAACTAAATCATTAAATGAGACAAAGGATGATTGGACGGACCAATAATTGAACTTGGTTTCTTACACAACTACATGCGTATTACCTCCTAATATCAACAATTTCTATACTCGGAATGATAATTGTTGTTTCATTGACTACTAATCACTAAATTAGACAAACTTGGGGGGTTTGATGGACAAATAATAGCACTTGGTTTCATACATTACTACACGTGTATTACCTCCTAATATCAACGTATTCCATACTCGAATGGATTATTTGTATTTTATTGACAACTAAATCATTAAATGAGACAAACGATGATTGGACGGACCAATAATTGAACTTGGTTTCTTACACAACTACATGCGTATTACCTCCTAATATCAACGCTTTCTATACTCAGAGGGATAATCGTTGTTTCATTGACTACTAATCACTAAATTAGACAAACATGGGTTTGAAGGACAAATAATAGAACTTGGTTTCCTACATTACTACACGTGTATTACCTCCTAATATCAACGTATTCCATACTCGAATGGATTATTTGTATTTTATTGACAACTAAATCATTAAATGAGACAAACGATGATTGGACGGACCAATAATTGAACTTGGTTTCTTACAAATCTACATGCGTATCACCTCCTAATATCAACATTTTCTATACTCGGAATGATAATCGTTGTTTCATTGACTACTAATCACTAAATTAGACAAACAAGGGTTTAAAGGAAAAATAATAGAACCTGGTTTCATACATTACTATACGTGTATTACCTCCTAATATCAACGTATTCCATACTCGAATGGATTATTTGTATTTTATTGACCACTAAATCATTAAATGAGACGTACGATGATTGGACGGACCAATAATTGAACTTGGTTTCTTACACAACTACATGCGTATTACTTCCTAATATCAACATTTTCTATACTCAGAGGGATAATCGTGGTTTCATTGACTACTAATCACTAAATTAGACAAACTTGGGGGGTTTGATGGACAAATAATAGCACTTGGTTTCATACATTACTACACGTGTATTACCTCCTAATATCAACGTATTCCATACTCGAATGGATTATTTGTATTTTATTGACAACTAAATCATTAAATGAGACAAACGATGATTGGATGGACCAATAATTGAACTTTGTTTCTTACAAATCAACATGCGTATCACCTCCTAATATTAACATTTTCTATACTCGGAGGGATAATCGTTGTTTCATTGACTACTAATCACTAAATTAGACAAACATGGGTTTGAAGGACAAATAATAGAACTTTGTTTCATACATTACTACACGTGTATTACCTCCTAATATCAACGTATTCCATACTCGAATGGATTATTTGTATTTTATTAATAACTAAATCATTAAATGAGACAAACGATGATTGGACGGACCAATAATTGAACTTGGTTTCTTACAAAACTACATGCGTATCACCTCCTAATATCAACATTTTCTATACTCGGAATGATAATTGTTGTTTCATTGACTACTAATCACTAAATTAGACAAACTTGGGGGGTTTGATGGACAAATAATAGCACTTGGTTTCATACATTACTACACGTGTATTACCTCCTAATATCAACGTATTCCATACTCGAATGGATTATTTGTATTTTATTGTCAACTAAATCATTAAATGAGACAAAGGATGATTGGACGGACCAATAATTGAACTTGGTTTCTTACACAACTACATGCGTATTACCTCCTAATATCAACAATTTCTATACTCGGAATGATAATTGTTGTTTCATTGACTACTAATCACTAAATTAGACAAACTTGGGGGGTTTGATGGACAAATAATAGCACTTGGTTTCATACATTACTACACGTGTATTACCTCCTAATATCAACGTATTCCATACTCGAATGGATTATTTGTATTTTATTGTCAACTAAATCATTAAATGAGACAAAGAATGATTGGACGGACCAATAATTGAACTTGGTTTCTTACACAACTACATGCGTATTACCTCCTAATATCAACAATTTCTATACTCGGAGGGATAATCGTTGTTTCATTGACTACTAATCACTAAATTAGACAAACATGGGTTTGAAGGACAAATAATAGCACTTGGTTCATACATTACTACACGTGTATTACCTCCTAATATCAATGTATTCCATCCTCGAATGGATTATTTGTATTTTATTGACAACTAAATCATTAAATGAGACAAACGATGATTGGACGGACCAATAATTGAACTTGGTTTATTACAAATCTACATGCGTATCACCTCCTAATATCAACATTTTCTATACTCGGAGGGATAATCATTGTTTCATTGACTACTAATCACTAAATTAGACAAACAAGGGTTTGAAGGAAAAATAATAGAACCTGGTTTCATACATTACTACACGTGTATTACCTCCTAATATCAACGTATTCCATACTCGAATGGATTATTTGTATTTTATTGACAACTAAATCATTAAATGAGACAAACGATGATTGGACGGACCAATAATTGAACTTGGTTTCTTACACAACTACATGCGTATTACCTCCTAATATCAACAATTTCTATACTCGGAGGGATAATCGTTGTTTCATTGACTACTAATCACTAAATTAGACAAACATGGGTTTGAAGGACAAATAATAGCACTTGGTTCATACATTACTACACGTGTATTACCTCCTAATATCAATGTATTCCATCCTCGAATGGATTATTTGTATTTTATTGACAACTAAATCATTAAATGAGACAAACGATGATTGGACGGACCAATAATTGAACTTGGTTTATTACAAATCTACATGCGTATCACCTCCTAATATCAACATTTTCTATACTCGGAGGGATAATCATTGTTTCATTGACTACTAATCACTAAATTAGACAAACAAGGGTTTGAAGGAAAAATAATAGAACCTGGTTTCATACATTACTACACGTGTATTACCTCCTAATATCAACGTATTCCATACTCGAATGGATTATTTGTATTTTATTGTCAACTAAATCATTAAATGAGACAAAGGATGATTGGACGGACCAATAATTGAACTTGGTTTCTTACACAACTACATGCGTATTACCTCCTAATATCAACAATTTCTATACTCGGAATGATAATTGTTGTTTCATTGACTACTAATCACTAAATTAGACAAACTTGGGGGGTTTGATGGACAAATAATAGCACTTGGTTTCATACATTACTACACGTGTATTACCTCCTAATATCAACGTATTCCATACTCGAATGGATTATTTGTATTTTATTGTCAACTAAATCATTAAATGAGACAAAGAATGATTGGACGGACCAATAATTGAACTTGGTTTCTTACACAACTACATGCGTATTACCTCCTAATATCAACAATTTCTATACTCGGAGGGATAATCGTTGTTTCATTGACTACTAATCACTAAATTAGACAAACATGGGTTTGAAGGACAAATAATAGCACTTGGTTCATACATTACTACACGTGTATTACCTCCTAATATCAATGTATTCCATCCTCGAATGGATTATTTGTATTTTATTGACAACTAAATCATTAAATGAGACAAACGATGATTGGACGGACCAATAATTGAACTTGGTTTCTTACACAACTACATGCGTATTACCTCCTAATATCAACATTTTCTATACTCGGAGGGATAATCGTTGTTTCATTGACTACTAATCACTAAATTAGACAAACAAGGGTTTGAAGGAAAAATAATAGAACCTGGTTTCATACATTACTACACGTGTATTACCTCCTAATTTCAACGTATTCCATACTCGAATGGATTATTTGTATTTTAGTGACAACTAAATCATTAAATGAGACAAACGATGATTGGACGGACCAATAATTGAACTTGGTTTCTTACAAAACTACATGCGTATCACCTCCTAATATCAACATTTTCTATACTCGGAATGATAATTGTTGTTTCATTGACTACTAATCACTAAATTAGACAAACTTTGGGGGGTTGATGGACAAATAATAGCACTTGGTTTCATACATTACTACACGTGTATTACCTCCTAATATCAACGTATTCCATACTCGAATGGATTATTTGTATTTTATTGTCAACTAAATCATTAAATGAGACAAAGGATGATTGGACGGACCAATAATTGAACTTGGTTTCTTACACAACTACATGCGTATTACCTCCTAATATCAACAATTTCTACACTCGGAATGATAATTGTTGTTTCATTGACTACTAATCACTAAATTAGACAAACTTGGGGGGTTTGATGGACAAATAATAGCACTTGGTTTCATACATTACTACACGTGTATTACCTCCTAATATCAACGTATTCCATACTCGAATGGATTATTTGTATTTTATTGTCAACTAAATCATTAAATGAGACAAAGAATGATTGGACGGACCAATAATTGAACTTGGTTTCTTACACAACTACATGCGTATTACCTCCTAATATCAACAATTTCTATACTCGGAGGGATAATCGTTGTTTCATTGACTACTAATCACTAAATTAGACAAACATGGGTTTGAAGGACAAATAATAGCACTTGGTTCATACATTACTACACGTGTATTACCTCCTAATATCAATGTATTCCATCCTCGAATGGATTATTTGTATTTTATTGACAACTAAATCATTAAATGAGACAAACGATGATTGGACGGACCAATAATTGAACTTGGTTTCTTACACAACTACATGCGTATTACCTCCTAATATCAACATTTTCTATACTCGGAGGGATAATCGTTGTTTCATTGACTACTAATCACTAAATTAGACAAACAAGGGTTTGAAGGAAAAATAATAGAACCTGGTTTCATACATTACTACACGTGTATTACCTCCTAATTTCAACGTATTCCATACTCGAATGGATTATTTGTATTTTAGTGACAACTAAATCATTAAATGAGACAAACGATGATTGGACGGACCAATAATTGAACTTGGTTTCTTACAAAACTACATGCGTATCACCTCCTAATATCAACATTTTCTATACTCGGAATGATAATTGTTGTTTCATTGACTACTAATCACTAAATTAGACAAACATGGGCTTGAAGGACAAATAATAGAACTTGGTTTCATACATTACTACACGTGTATTACCTCCTAATATCAACGTATTCCATACTCGAATGGATTATTTGTATTTTATTGACAACTAAATCATTAAATGAGACAAACGATGATTGGACGGACCAATAATTGAACTTCGTTTCTTACACAACTACATGCGTATTACCTCCTAATATCAACATTTTATATACTCGGAGGGATAATCGTTGTTTCATTGACTACTAATCACTAAATTAGACAAACATGGGGGGTTTGATGGACAAATAATAGAACTTGGTTTCATACATTACTACACGTGTATTACCTCCTAATATCAACGTATTCCATACTCGAATGGATTATTTGTATTTTATTGACAACTAAATCATTAAATGAGACAAACGATGATTGGACGGACCAATAATTGAACTTGGTTTCTTACACAACTACATGCGTATTACCTCCTAATATCAACATTTTCTATACTCGGAGGGATAATCGTTGTTTCATTGACTACTAATCACTAAATTAGACAAACATGGGGGGTTTGATGGACAAATAATAGCACTTGGTTTCATACATTACTACACGTGTATTACCTCCTAATATCAACGTATTCCATACTCGAATGGATTATTTGTATTTTATTGACAACTAAATCATTAAATGAGACCAACGATGATTGGACGGACCAATAATTGAACTTGGTTTCTTACACAACTACATGCGTATTACCTCCTAATATCAACAATTTCTATACTCGGAGGGATAATCGTTGTTTCATTGACTACTAATCACTAAATTAGACAAACATGGGTTTGAAGGACAAATAATAGCACTTGGTTCATACATTACTACACGTGTATTACCTCCTAATATCAATGTATTCCATCCTCGAATGGATTATTTGTATTTTATTGACAACTAAATCATTAAATGAGACAAACGATGATTGGACGGACCAATAATTGAACTTGGTTTCTTACACAACTACATGCGTATTACCTCCTAATATCAACATTTTCTATACTCGGAGGGATAATCGTTGTTTCATTGACTACTAATCACTAAATTAGACAAACAAGGGTTTGAAGGAAAAATAATAGAACCTGGTTTCATACATTACTACACGTGTATTACCTCCTAATTTCAACGTATTCCATACTCGAATGGATTATTTGTATTTTAGTGACAACTAAATCATTAAATGAGACAAACGATGATTGGACGGACCAATAATTGAACTTGGTTTCTTACAAAACTACATGCGTATCACCTCCTAATATCAACATTTTCTATACTCGGAATGATAATTGTTGTTTCATTGACTACTAATCACTAAATTAGACAAACATGGGTTTGAAGGACAAATAATAGCACTTGGTTCATACATTACTACACGTGTATTACCTCCTAATATCAATGTATTCCATCCTCGAATGGATTATTTGTATTTTATTGACAACTAAATCATTAAATGAGACAAACGATGATTGGACGGACCAATAATTGAACTTGGTTTATTACAAATCTACATGCGTATCACCTCCTAATATCAACATTTTCTATACTCGGAGGGATAATCATTGTTTCATTGACTACTAATCACTAAATTAGACAAACAAGGGTTTGAAGGAAAAATAATAGAACCTGGTTTCATACATTACTACACGTGTATTACCTCCTAATATCAACGTATTCCATACTCGAATGGATTATTTGTATTTTATTGACAACTAAATCATTAAATGAGACAAACGATGATTGGACGGACCAATAATTGAACTTGGTTTCTTACACAACTACATGCGTATTACCTCCTAATATCAACAATTTCTATACTCGGAGGGATAATCGTTGTTTCATTGACTACTAATCACTAAATTAGACAAACATGGGTTTGAAGGACAAATAATAGCACTTGGTTCATACATTACTACACGTGTATTACCTCCTAATATCAATGTATTCCATCCTCGAATGGATTATTTGTATTTTATTGACAACTAAATCATTAAATGAGACAAACGATGATTGGACGGACCAATAATTGAACTTGGTTTATTACAAATCTACATGCGTATCACCTCCTAATATCAACATTTTCTATACTCGGAGGGATAATCATTGTTTCATTGACTACTAATCACTAAATTAGACAAACAAGGGTTTGAAGGAAAAATAATAGAACCTGGTTTCATACATTACTACACGTGTATTACCTCCTAATATCAACGTATTCCATACTCGAATGGATTATTTGTATTTTATTGTCAACTAAATCATTAAATGAGACAAAGGATGATTGGACGGACCAATAATTGAACTTGGTTTCTTACACAACTACATGCGTATTACCTCCTAATATCAACAATTTCTATACTCGGAATGATAATTGTTGTTTCATTGACTACTAATCACTAAATTAGACAAACTTGGGGGGTTTGATGGACAAATAATAGCACTTGGTTTCATACATTACTACACGTGTATTACCTCCTAATATCAACGTATTCCATACTCGAATGGATTATTTGTATTTTATTGTCAACTAAATCATTAAATGAGACAAACGATGATTGGACGGACCAATAATTGAACTTGGTTTATTACAAATCTACATGCGTATCACCTCCTAATATCAACATTTTCTATACTCGGAGGGATAATCATTGTTTCATTGACTACTAATCACTAAATTAGACAAACAAGGGTTTGAAGGAAAAATAATAGAACCTGGTTTCATACATTACTACACGTGTATTACCTCCTAATATCAACGTATTCCATACTCGAATGGATTATTTGTATTTTATTGTCAACTAAATCATTAAATGAGACAAAGGATGATTGGACGGACCAATAATTGAACTTGGTTTCTTACACAACTACATGCGTATTACCTCCTAATATCAACAATTTCTATACTCGGAATGATAATTGTTGTTTCATTGACTACTAATCACTAAATTAGACAAACTTGGGGGGTTTGATGGACAAATAATAGCACTTGGTTTCATACATTACTACACGTGTATTACCTCCTAATATCAACGTATTCCATACTCGAATGGATTATTTGTATTTTATTGTCAACTAAATCATTAAATGAGACAAAGAATGATTGGACGGACCAATAATTGAACTTGGTTTCTTACACAACTACATGCGTATTACCTCCTAATATCAACAATTTCTATACTCGGAGGGATAATCGTTGTTTCATTGACTACTAATCACTAAATTAGACAAACATGGGTTTGAAGGACAAATAATAGCACTTGGTTCATACATTACTACACGTGTATTACCTCCTAATATCAATGTATTCCATCCTCGAATGGATTATTTGTATTTTATTGACAACTAAATCATTAAATGAGACAAACGATGATTGGACGGACCAATAATTGAACTTGGTTTCTTACACAACTACATGCGTATTACCTCCTAATATCAACATTTTCTATACTCGGAGGGATAATCGTTGTTTCATTGACTACTAATCACTAAATTAGACAAACAAGGGTTTGAAGGAAAAATAATAGAACCTGGTTTCATACATTACTACACGTGTATTACCTCCTAATTTCAACGTATTCCATACTCGAATGGATTATTTGTATTTTAGTGACAACTAAATCATTAAATGAGACAAACGATGATTGGACGGACCAATAATTGAACTTGGTTTCTTACAAAACTACATGCGTATCACCTCCTAATATCAACATTTTCTATACTCGGAATGATAATTGTTGTTTCATTGACTACTAATCACTAAATTAGACAAACTTTGGGGGGTTGATGGACAAATAATAGCACTTGGTTTCATACATTACTACACGTGTATTACCTCCTAATATCAACGTATTCCATACTCGAATGGATTATTTGTATTTTATTGTCAACTAAATCATTAAATGAGACAAAGGATGATTGGACGGACCAATAATTGAACTTGGTTTCTTACACAACTACATGCGTATTACCTCCTAATATCAACAATTTCTACACTCGGAATGATAATTGTTGTTTCATTGACTACTAATCACTAAATTAGACAAACTTGGGGGGTTTGATGGACAAATAATAGCACTTGGTTTCATACATTACTACACGTGTATTACCTCCTAATATCAACGTATTCCATACTCGAATGGATTATTTGTATTTTATTGTCAACTAAATCATTAAATGAGACAAAGAATGATTGGACGGACCAATAATTGAACTTGGTTTCTTACACAACTACATGCGTATTACCTCCTAATATCAACAATTTCTATACTCGGAGGGATAATCGTTGTTTCATTGACTACTAATCACTAAATTAGACAAACATGGGTTTGAAGGACAAATAATAGCACTTGGTTCATACATTACTACACGTGTATTACCTCCTAATATCAATGTATTCCATCCTCGAATGGATTATTTGTATTTTATTGACAACTAAATCATTAAATGAGACAAACGATGATTGGACGGACCAATAATTGAACTTGGTTTCTTACACAACTACATGCGTATTACCTCCTAATATCAACATTTTCTATACTCGGAGGGATAATCGTTGTTTCATTGACTACTAATCACTAAATTAGACAAACAAGGGTTTGAAGGAAAAATAATAGAACCTGGTTTCATACATTACTACACGTGTATTACCTCCTAATTTCAACGTATTCCATACTCGAATGGATTATTTGTATTTTAGTGACAACTAAATCATTAAATGAGACAAACGATGATTGGACGGACCAATAATTGAACTTGGTTTCTTACAAAACTACATGCGTATCACCTCCTAATATCAACATTTTCTATACTCGGAATGATAATTGTTGTTTCATTGACTACTAATCACTAAATTAGACAAACTTTGGGGGGTTGATGGACAAATAATAGCACTTGGTTTCATACATTACTACACGTGTATTACCTCCTAATATCAACGTATTCCATACTCGAATGGATTATTTGTATTTTATTGTCAACTAAATCATTAAATGAGACAAAGGATGATTGGACGGACCAATAATTGAACTTGGTTTCTTACACAACTACATGCGTATTACCTCCTAATATCAACAATTTCTACACTCGGAATGATAATTGTTGTTTCATTGACTACTAATCACTAAATTAGACAAACTTGGGGGGTTTGATGGACAAATAATAGCACTTGGTTTCATACATTACTACACGTGTATTACCTCCTAATATCAACGTATTCCATACTCGAATGGATTATTTGTATTTTATTGTCAACTAAATCATTAAATGAGACAAAGAATGATTGGACGGACCAATAATTGAACTTGGTTTCTTACACAACTACATGAGTATTACCTCCTAATATCAACAATTTCTATACTCGGAGGGATAATCGTTGTTTCATTGACTACTAATCACTAAATTAGACAAACATGGGTTTGAAGGACAAATAATAGCACTTGGTTCATACATTACTACACGTGTATTACCTCCTAATATCAATGTATTCCATCCTCGAATGGATTATTTGTATTTTATTGACAACTAAATCATTAAATGAGACAAACGATGATTGGACGGACCAATAATTGAACTTGGTTTCTTACACAACTACATGCGTATTACCTCCTAATATCAACATTTTCTATACTCGGAGGGATAATCGTTGTTTCATTGACTACTAATCACTAAATTAGACAAACAAGGGTTTGAAGGAAAAATAATAGAACCTGGTTTCATACATTACTACACGTGTATTACCTCCTAATTTCAACGTATTCCATACTCGAATGGATTATTTGTATTTTAGTGACAACTAAATCATTAAATGAGACAAACGATGATTGGACGGACCAATAATTGAACTTGGTTTCTTACAAAACTACATGCGTATCACCTCCTAATATCAACATTTTCTATACTCGGAATGATAATTGTTGTTTCATTGACTACTAATCACTAAATTAGACAAACATGGGCTTGAAGGACAAATAATAGAACTTGGTTTCATACATTACTACACGTGTATTACCTCCTAATATCAACGTATTCCATACTCGAATGGATTATTTGTATTTTATTGACAACTAAATCATTAAATGAGACAAACGATGATTGGACGGACCAATAATTGAACTTCGTTTCTTACACAACTACATGCGTATTACCTCCTAATATCAACATTTTATATACTCGGAGGGATAATCGTTGTTTCATTGACTACTAATCACTAAATTAGACAAACATGGGGGGTTTGATGGACAAATAATAGAACTTGGTTTCATACATTACTACACGTGTATTACCTCCTAATATCAACGTATTCCATACTCGAATGGATTATTTGTATTTTATTGACAACTAAATCATTAAATGAGACAAACGATGATTGGACGGACCAATAATTGAACTTGGTTTCTTACACAACTACATGCGTATTACCTCCTAATATCAACATTTTCTATACTCGGAGGGATAATCGTTGTTTCATTGACTACTAATCACTAAATTAGACAAACATGGGCTTGAAGGACAAATAATAGAACTTGGTTTCATACATTACTACACGTGTATTACCTCCTAATATCAACGTATTCCATACTCGAATGGATTATTTGTATTTTATTGACAACTAAATCATTAAATGAGACAAACGATGATTGGACGGACCAATAATTGAACTTGGTTTATTACAAATCTACATGCGTATCACCTCCTAATATCAACATTTTCTATACTCGGAGGGATAATCATTGTTTCATTGACTACTAATCACTAAATTAGACAAACAAGGGTTTGAAGGAAAAATAATAGAACCTGGTTTCATACATTACTACACGTGTATTACCTCCTAATATCAACGTATTCCATACTCGAATGGATTATTTGTATTTTATTGTCAACTAAATCATTAAATGAGACAAAGGATGATTGGACGGACCAATAATTGAACTTGGTTTCTTACACAACTACATGCGTATTACCTCCTAATATCAACAATTTCTATACTCGGAATGATAATTGTTGTTTCATTGACTACTAATCACTAAATTAGACAAACTTGGGGGGTTTGATGGACAAATAATAGCACTTGGTTTCATACATTACTACACGTGTATTACCTCCTAATATCAACGTATTCCATACTCGAATGGATTATTTGTATTTTATTGTCAACTAAATCATTAAATGAGACAAACGATGATTGGACGGACCAATAATTGAACTTGGTTTATTACAAATCTACATGCGTATCACCTCCTAATATCAACATTTTCTATACTCGGAGGGATAATCATTGTTTCATTGACTACTAATCACTAAATTAGACAAACAAGGGTTTGAAGGAAAAATAATAGAACCTGGTTTCATACCTTACTACACGTGTATTACCTCCTAATATCAACGTATTCCATACTCGAATGGATTATTTGTATTTTATTGTCAACTAAATCATTAAATGAGACAAAGGATGATTGGACGGACCAATAATTGAACTTGGTTTCTTACACAACTACATGCGTATTACCTCCTAATATCAACAATTTCTATACTCGGAATGATAATTGTTGTTTCATTGACTACTAATCACTAAATTAGACAAACTTGGGGGGTTTGATGGACAAATAATAGCACTTGGTTTCATACATTACTACACGTGTATTACCTCCTAATATCAACGTATTCCATACTCGAATGGATTATTTGTATTTTATTGTCAACTAAATCATTAAATGAGACAAAGAATGATTGGACGGACCAATAATTGAACTTGGTTTCTTACACAACTACATGCGTATTACCTCCTAATATCAACAATTTCTATACTCGGAGGGATAATCGTTGTTTCATTGACTACTAATCACTAAATTAGACAAACATGGGTTTGAAGGACAAATAATAGCACTTGGTTCATACATTACTACACGTGTATTACCTCCTAATATCAATGTATTCCATCCTCGAATGGATTATTTGTATTTTATTGACAACTAAATCATTAAATGAGACAAACGATGATTGGACGGACCAATAATTGAACTTGGTTTCTTACACAACTACATGCGTATTACCTCCTAATATCAACATTTTCTATACTCGGAGGGATAATCGTTGTTTCATTGACTACTAATCACTAAATTAGACAAACAAGGGTTTGAAGGAAAAATAATAGAACCTGGTTTCATACATTACTACACGTGTATTACCTCCTAATTTCAACGTATTCCATACTCGAATGGATTATTTGTATTTTAGTGACAACTAAATCATTAAATGAGACAAACGATGATTGGACGGACCAATAATTGAACTTGGTTTCTTACAAAACTACATGCGTATCACCTCCTAATATCAACATTTTCTATACTCGGAATGATAATTGTTGTTTCATTGACTACTAATCACTAAATTAGACAAACTTTGGGGGGTTGATGGACAAATAATAGCACTTGGTTTCATACATTACTACACGTGTATTACCTCCTAATATCAACGTATTCCATACTCGAATGGATTATTTGTATTTTATTGTCAACTAAATCATTAAATGAGACAAAGGATGATTGGACGGACCAATAATTGAACTTGGTTTCTTACACAACTACATGCGTATTACCTCCTAATATCAACAATTTCTACACTCGGAATGATAATTGTTGTTTCATTGACTACTAATCACTAAATTAGACAAACTTGGGGGGTTTGATGGACAAATAATAGCACTTGGTTTCATACATTACTACACGTGTATTACCTCCTAATATCAACGTATTCCATACTCGAATGGATTATTTGTATTTTATTGTCAACT
Source organism: Capsicum rhomboideum (assembly GCA_031232105.1). Classification (NCBI taxonomy): domain Eukaryota; kingdom Viridiplantae; phylum Streptophyta; class Magnoliopsida; order Solanales; family Solanaceae; genus Capsicum; species Capsicum rhomboideum. The sequence goes on along the minus strand of CP124713.1, from coordinate 82,663,326 downwards.
AAATCATTAAATGAGACAAAGAATGATTGGACGGACCAATAATTGAACTTGGTTTCTTACACAACTACATGAGTATTACCTCCTAATATCAACAATTTCTATACTCGGAGGGATAATCGTTGTTTCATTGACTACTAATCACTAAATTAGACAAACATGGGTTTGAAGGACAAATAATAGCACTTGGTTCATACATTACTACACGTGTATTACCTCCTAATATCAATGTATTCCATCCTCGAATGGATTATTTGTATTTTATTGACAACTAAATCATTAAATGAGACAAACGATGATTGGACGGACCAATAATTGAACTTGGTTTCTTACACAACTACATGCGTATTACCTCCTAATATCAACATTTTCTATACTCGGAGGGATAATCGTTGTTTCATTGACTACTAATCACTAAATTAGACAAACAAGGGTTTGAAGGAAAAATAATAGAACCTGGTTTCATACATTACTACACGTGTATTACCTCCTAATTTCAACGTATTCCATACTCGAATGGATTATTTGTATTTTAGTGACAACTAAATCATTAAATGAGACAAACGATGATTGGACGGACCAATAATTGAACTTGGTTTCTTACAAAACTACATGCGTATCACCTCCTAATATCAACATTTTCTATACTCGGAATGATAATTGTTGTTTCATTGACTACTAATCACTAAATTAGACAAACATGGGCTTGAAGGACAAATAATAGAACTTGGTTTCATACATTACTACACGTGTATTACCTCCTAATATCAACGTATTCCATACTCGAATGGATTATTTGTATTTTATTGACAACTAAATCATTAAATGAGACAAACGATGATTGGACGGACCAATAATTGAACTTCGTTTCTTACACAACTACATGCGTATTACCTCCTAATATCAACATTTTATATACTCGGAGGGATAATCGTTGTTTCATTGACTACTAATCACTAAATTAGACAAACATGGGGGGTTTGATGGACAAATAATAGAACTTGGTTTCATACATTACTACACGTGTATTACCTCCTAATATCAACGTATTCCATACTCGAATGGATTATTTGTATTTTATTGACAACTAAATCATTAAATGAGACAAACGATGATTGGACGGACCAATAATTGAACTTGGTTTCTTACACAACTACATGCGTATTACCTCCTAATATCAACATTTTCTATACTCGGAGGGATAATCGTTGTTTCATTGACTACTAATCACTAAATTAGACAAACATGGGGGGTTTGATGGACAAATAATAGCACTTGGTTTCATACATTACTACACGTGTATTACCTCCTAATATCAACGTATTCCATACTCGAATGGATTATTTGTATTTTATTGACAACTAAATCATTAAATGAGACCAACGATGATTGGACGGACCAATAATTGAACTTGGTTTCTTACACAACTACATGCGTATTACCTCCTAATATCAACATTTTCTATACTCGGAGGGATAATCGTTGTTTCATTGACTACTAATCACTAAATTAGACAAACTTGGGGGGTTTGATGGACAAATAATAGCACTTGGTTTCATACATTACTACACGTGTATTACCTCCTAATATCAACGTATTCCATATTCGAATGGATTATTTGTATTTTATTGTCAACTAAATAATTAAATGAGACAAAGGATGATTGGACGGACCAATAATTGAACTTGGTTTCTTACACAACTACATGCGTATTACCTCCTAATATCAACAATTTCTATACTCGGAGGGATAATCGTTGTTTCATTGACTACTAATCACTAAATTAGACAAACATGGGTTTGAAGGACAAATAATAGCACTTGGTTCATACATTACTACACGTGTATTACCTCCTAATATCAATGTATTCCATCGTCGAATGGATTATTTGTATTTTATTGACAACTAAATCATTAAATGAGACAAACGATGATTGGACGGACCAATAATTGAACTTGGTTTCTTACACAACTACATGCGTATTACCTCCTAATATCAACATTTTCTATACTCGGAGGGATAATCGTTGTTTCATTGACTACTAATCACTAAATTAGACAAACAAGGGTTTGAAGGAAAAATAATAGAACCTGGTTTCATACATTACTACACGTGTATTACCTCCTAATTTCAACGTATTGCATACTCGAATGGATTATTTGTATTTTATTGACAACTAAATCATTAAATGAGACAAACGATGATTGGACGGACCAATAATTGAACTTGGTTTCTTACAAAACTACATGCGTATCACCTCCTAATATCAACATTTTCTATACTCGGAATGATAATTGTTGTTTCATTGACTACTAATCACTAAATTAGACAAACATGGGCTTGAAGGACAAATAATAGAACTTGGTTTCATACATTACTACACGTGTATTACCTCCTAATATCAACGTATTCCATACTCAAATGGATTATTTGTATTTTATTGACAACTAAATCATTAAATGAGACAAACGATGATTGGACGGACCAATAATTGAACTTGGTTTCTTACACAACTACATGCGTATTACCTCCTAATATAAACATTTTCTATACTCGGAGGGATAATCGTTGTTTCATTGACTACTAATCACTAAATTAGACAAACATGGGGGGTTTGAAGGACAAATAATAGCACTTGGTTTCATACATTACTACACGTGTATTACCTCCTAATATCAACGTATTCCATACTCGAATGGATTATTTGTATTTTATTGACAACTAAATCATTAAATGAGACAAACGATGATTGGACGGACCAATAATTGAACTTGGTTTCTTACACAACTACATGCGTATTACCTCCTAATATCAACATTTTATATACTCGGAGGGATAATCGTTGTTTCATTGACTACTAATCACTAAATTAGACAAACATGGGGGGTTTGATGGACAAATAATAGCACTTGGTTTCATACATTACTACACGTGTATTACCTCCTAATATCAACGTATTCCATACTCGAATGGATTATTTGTATTTTATTGTCAACTAAATCATTAAATGAGACAAAGAATGATTGGACGGACCAATAATTGAACTTGGTTTCTTACACAACTACATGCGTATTACCTCCTAATATCAACAATTTCTATACTCGGAGGGATAATCGTTGTTTCATTGACTACTAATCACTAAATTAGACAAACATGGGTTTGAAGGACAAATAATAGCACTTGGTTCATACATTACTACACGTGTATTACCTCCTAATATCAATGTATTCCATCCTCGAATGGATTATTTGTATTTTATTGACAACTAAATCATTAAATGAGACAAACGATGATTGGACGGACCAATAATTGAACTTGGTTTCTTACACAACTACATGCGTATTACCTCCTAATATCAACATTTTCTATACTCGGAGGGATAATCGTTGTTTCATTGACTACTAATCACTAAATTAGACAAACAAGGGTTTGAAGGAAAAATAATAGAACCTGGTTTCATACATTACTACACGTGTATTACCTCCTAATTTCAACGTATTCCATACTCGAATGGATTATTTGTATTTTAGTGACAACTAAATCATTAAATGAGACAAACGATGATTGGACGGACCAATAATTGAACTTGGTTTCTTACAAAACTACATGCGTATCACCTCCTAATATCAACATTTTCTATACTCGGAATGATAATTGTTGTTTCATTGACTACTAATCACTAAATTAGACAAACTTTGGGGGGTTGATGGACAAATAATAGCACTTGGTTTCATACATTACTACACGTGTATTACCTCCTAATATCAACGTATTCCATACTCGAATGGATTATTTGTATTTTATTGTCAACTAAATCATTAAATGAGACAAAGGATGATTGGACGGACCAATAATTGAACTTGGTTTCTTACACAACTACATGCGTATTACCTCCTAATATCAACAATTTCTACACTCGGAATGATAATTGTTGTTTCATTGACTACTAATCACTAAATTAGACAAACTTGGGGGGTTTGATGGACAAATAATAGCACTTGGTTTCATACATTACTACACGTGTATTACCTCCTAATATCAACGTATTCCATACTCGAATGGATTATTTGTATTTTATTGTCAACTAAATCATTAAATGAGACAAAGAATGATTGGACGGACCAATAATTGAACTTGGTTTCTTACACAACTACATGAGTATTACCTCCTAATATCAACAATTTCTATACTCGGAGGGATAATCGTTGTTTCATTGACTACTAATCACTAAATTAGACAAACATGGGTTTGAAGGACAAATAATAGCACTTGGTTCATACATTACTACACGTGTATTACCTCCTAATATCAATGTATTCCATCCTCGAATGGATTATTTGTATTTTATTGACAACTAAATCATTAAATGAGACAAACGATGATTGGACGGACCAATAATTGAACTTGGTTTCTTACACAACTACATGCGTATTACCTCCTAATATCAACATTTTCTATACTCGGAGGGATAATCGTTGTTTCATTGACTACTAATCACTAAATTAGACAAACAAGGGTTTGAAGGAAAAATAATAGAACCTGGTTTCATACATTACTACACGTGTATTACCTCCTAATTTCAACGTATTCCATACTCGAATGGATTATTTGTATTTTAGTGACAACTAAATCATTAAATGAGACAAACGATGATTGGACGGACCAATAATTGAACTTGGTTTCTTACAAAACTACATGCGTATCACCTCCTAATATCAACATTTTCTATACTCGGAATGATAATTGTTGTTTCATTGACTACTAATCACTAAATTAGACAAACTTTGGGGGGTTGATGGACAAATAATAGCACTTGGTTTCATACATTACTACACGTGTATTACCTCCTAATATCAACGTATTCCATACTCGAATGGATTATTTGTATTTTATTGTCAACTAAATCATTAAATGAGACAAAGGATGATTGGACGGACCAATAATTGAACTTGGTTTCTTACACAACTACATGCGTATTACCTCCTAATATCAACAATTTCTACACTCGGAATGATAATTGTTGTTTCATTGACTACTAATCACTAAATTAGACAAACTTGGGGGGTTTGATGGACAAATAATAGCACTTGGTTTCATACATTACTACACGTGTATTACCTCCTAATATCAACGTATTCCATACTCGAATGGATTATTTGTATTTTATTGTCAACTAAATCATTAAATGAGACAAAGAATGATTGGACGGACCAATAATTGAACTTGGTTTCTTACACAACTACATGAGTATTACCTCCTAATATCAACAATTTCTATACTCGGAGGGATAATCGTTGTTTCATTGACTACTAATCACTAAATTAGACAAACATGGGTTTGAAGGACAAATAATAGCACTTGGTTCATACATTACTACACGTGTATTACCTCCTAATATCAATGTATTCCATCCTCGAATGGATTATTTGTATTTTATTGACAACTAAATCATTAAATGAGACAAACGATGATTGGACGGACCAATAATTGAACTTGGTTTCTTACACAACTACATGCGTATTACCTCCTAATATCAACATTTTCTATACTCGGAGGGATAATCGTTGTTTCATTGACTACTAATCACTAAATTAGACAAACAAGGGTTTGAAGGAAAAATAATAGAACCTGGTTTCATACATTACTACACGTGTATTACCTCCTAATTTCAACGTATTCCATACTCGAATGGATTATTTGTATTTTAGTGACAACTAAATCATTAAATGAGACAAACGATGATTGGACGGACCAATAATTGAACTTGGTTTCTTACAAAACTACATGCGTATCACCTCCTAATATCAACATTTTCTATACTCGGAATGATAATTGTTGTTTCATTGACTACTAATCACTAAATTAGACAAACATGGGCTTGAAGGACAAATAATAGAACTTGGTTTCATACATTACTACACGTGTATTACCTCCTAATATCAACGTATTCCATACTCGAATGGATTATTTGTATTTTATTGACAACTAAATCATTAAATGAGACAAACGATGATTGGACGGACCAATAATTGAACTTCGTTTCTTACACAACTACATGCGTATTACCTCCTAATATCAACATTTTATATACTCGGAGGGATAATCGTTGTTTCATTGACTACTAATCACTAAATTAGACAAACATGGGGGGTTTGATGGACAAATAATAGAACTTGGTTTCATACATTACTACACGTGTATTACCTCCTAATATCAACGTATTCCATACTCGAATGGATTATTTGTATTTTATTGACAACTAAATCATTAAATGAGACAAACGATGATTGGACGGACCAATAATTGAACTTGGTTTCTTACACAACTACATGCGTATTACCTCCTAATATCAACATTTTCTATACTCGGAGGGATAATCGTTGTTTCATTGACTACTAATCACTAAATTAGACAAACATGGGGGGTTTGATGGACAAATAATAGCACTTGGTTTCATACATTACTACACGTGTATTACCTCCTAATATCAACGTATTCCATACTCGAATGGATTATTTGTATTTTATTGACAACTAAATCATTAAATGAGACCAACGATGATTGGACGGACCAATAATTGAACTTGGTTTCTTACACAACTACATGCGTATTACCTCCTAATATCAACATTTTCTATACTCGGAGGGATAATCGTTGTTTCATTGACTACTAATCACTAAATTAGACAAACTTGGGGGGTTTGATGGACAAATAATAGCACTTGGTTTCATACATTACTACACGTGTATTACCTCCTAATATCAACGTATTCCATATTCGAATGGATTATTTGTATTTTATTGTCAACTAAATAATTAAATGAGACAAAGGATGATTGGACGGACCAATAATTGAACTTGGTTTCTTACACAACTACATGCGTATTACCTCCTAATATCAACAATTTCTATACTCGGAGGGATAATCGTTGTTTCATTGACTACTAATCACTAAATTAGACAAACATGGGTTTGAAGGACAAATAATAGCACTTGGTTCATACATTACTACACGTGTATTACCTCCTAATATCAATGTATTCCATCGTCGAATGGATTATTTGTATTTTATTGACAACTAAATCATTAAATGAGACAAACGATGATTGGACGGACCAATAATTGAACTTGGTTTCTTACACAACTACATGCGTATTACCTCCTAATATCAACATTTTCTATACTCGGAGGGATAATCGTTGTTTCATTGACTACTAATCACTAAATTAGACAAACAAGGGTTTGAAGGAAAAATAATAGAACCTGGTTTCATACATTACTACACGTGTATTACCTCCTAATTTCAACGTATTCCATACTCGAATGGATTATTTGTATTTTATTGACAACTAAATCATTAAATGAGACAAACGATGATTGGACGGACCAATAATTGAACTTGGTTTCTTACAAAACTACATGCGTATCACCTCCTAATATCAACATTTTCTATACTCGGAATGATAATTGTTGTTTCATTGACTACTAATCACTAAATTAGACAAACATGGGCTTGAAGGACAAATAATAGAACTTGGTTTCATACATTACTACACGTGTATTACCTCCTAATATCAACGTATTCCATACTCAAATGGATTATTTGTATTTTATTGACAACTAAATCATTAAATGAGACAAACGATGATTGGACGGACCAATAATTGAACTTGGTTTCTTACACAACTACATGCGTATTACCTCCTAATATAAACATTTTCTATACTCGGAGGGATAATCGTTGTTTCATTGACTACTAATCACTAAATTAGACAAACATGGGGGGTTTGAAGGACAAATAATAGCACTTGGTTTCATACATTACTACACGTGTATTACCTCCTAATATCAACGTATTCCATACTCGAATGGATTATTTGTATTTTATTGACAACTAAATCATTAAATGAGACAAACGATGATTGGACGGACCAATAATTGAACTTGGTTTCTTACACAACTACATGCGTATTACCTCCTAATATCAACATTTTATATACTCGGAGGGATAATCGTTGTTTCATTGACTACTAATCACTAAATTAGACAAACATGGGGGGTTTGATGGACAAATAATAGCACTTGGTTTCATACATTACTACACGTGTATTACCTCCTAATATCAACGTATTCCATACTCGAATGGATTATTTGTATTTTATTGACAACTAAATCATTAAATGAGACCAACGATGATTGGACGGACCAATAATTGAACTTGGTTTCTTACACAACTACATGCGTATTACCTCCTAATATCAACATTTTCTATACTCGGAGGGATAATCGTTGTTTCATTGACTACTAATCACTAAATTAGACAAACTTGGGGGGTTTGATGGACAAATAATAGCACTTGGTTTCATACATTACTACACGTGTATTACCTCCTAATATCAACGTATTCCATATTCGAATGGATTATTTGTATTTTATTGTCAACTAAATAATTAAATGAGACAAAGGATGATTGGACGGACCAATAATTGAACTTGGTTTCTTACACAACTACATGCGTATTACCTCCTAATATCAACAATTTCTATACTCGGAGGGATAATCGTTGTTTCATTGACTACTAATCACTAAATTAGACAAACATGGGTTTGAAGGACAAATAATAGCACTTGGTTCATACATTACTACACGTGTATTACCTCCTAATATCAATGTATTCCATCGTCGAATGGATTATTTGTATTTTATTGACAACTAAATCATTAAATGAGACAAACGATGATTGGACGGACCAATAATTGAACTTGGTTTCTTACACAACTACATGCGTATTACCTCCTAATATCAACATTTTCTATACTCGGAGGGATAATCGTTGTTTCATTGACTACTAATCACTAAATTAGACAAACAAGGGTTTGAAAGAAAAATAATAGAACCTGGTTTCATACATTACTACACGTGTATTACCTCCTAATTTCAACGTATTCCATACTCGAATGGATTATTTGTATTTTATTGACAACTAAATCATTAAATGAGACAAACGATGATTGGACGGACCAATAATTGAACTTGGTTTCTTACAAAACTACATGCGTATCACCTCCTAATATCAACATTTTCTATACTCGGAATGATAATTGTTGTTTCATTGACTACTAATCACTAAATTAGACAAACATGGGCTTGAAGGACAAATAATAGAACTTGGTTTCATACATTACTACACGTGTATTACCTCCTAATATCAACGTATTCCATACTCAAATGGATTATTTGTATTTTATTGACAACTAAATCATTAAATGAGACAAACGATGATTGGACGGACCAATAATTGAACTTGGTTTCTTACACAACTACATGCGTATTACCTCCTAATATAAACATTTTCTATACTCGGAGGGATAATCGTTGTTTCATTGACTACTAATCACTAAATTAGACAAACATGGGGGGTTTGAAGGACAAATAATAGCACTTGGTTTCATACATTACTACACGTGTATTACCTCCTAATATCAACGTATTCCATACTCGAATGGATTATTTGTATTTTATTGACAACTAAATCATTAAATGAGACAAACGATGATTGGACGGACCAATAATTGAACTTGGTTTCTTACACAACTACATGCGTATTACCTCCTAATATCAACATTTTATATACTCGGAGGGATAATCGTTGTTTCATTGACTACTAATCACTAAATTAGACAAACATGGGGGGTTTGATGGACAAATAATAGCACTTGGTTTCATACATTACTACACGTGTATTACCTCCTAATATCAACGTATTCCATACTCGAATGGATTATTTGTATTTTATTGACAACTAAATCATTAAATGAGACAAACGATGATTGGACGGACCAATAATTGAACTTGGTTTCTTACACAATTACATGCGTATTACCTCCTAATATCAACAATTTCTATACTCGGAGGGATAATCGTTGTTTCATTGACTACTAATCACTAAATTAGACAAACAAGGGTTTGAAGGAAAAATAATAGAACCTGGTTTCATACATTACTACACGTGTATTACCTCCTAATTTCAACGTATTCCATACTCGAATGGATTATTTGTATTTTATTGACAACTAAATCATTAAATGAGACAAACGATGATTGGACGGACCAATAATTGAACTTGGTTTCTTACAAAACTACATGCGTATCACCTCCTAATATCAACATTTTCTATACTCGGAATGATAATTGTTGTTTCATTGACTACTAATCACTAAATTAGACAAACATGGGCTTGAAGGACAAATAACAGAACTTGGTTTCATACATTACTACACGTGTATTACCTCCTAATATCAACGTATTCCATACTCAAATGGATTATTTGTATTTTATTGACAACTAAATCATTAAATGAGACAAACGATGATTGGACGGACCAATAGTTGAACTTGGTTTCTTACACAACTACATGCGTATTACCTCCTAATATCAACATTTTCTATACTCGGAGGGATAATCGTTGTTTCATTGACTACTAATCACTAAATTAGACAAACATGGGGGGTTTGATGGACAAATAATAGCACTTGGTTTCATACATTACTACACGTGTATTACCTCCTAATATCAACGTATTCCATACTCGAATGGATTATTTGTATTTTATTGACAACTAAATCATTAAATGAGACAAACGATGATTGGACGGACCAATAATTGAACTTGGTTTCTTACACAACTACATGCGTATTACCTCCTAATATCAACATTTTATATACTCGGAGGGATAATCGTTGTTTCATTGACTACTAATCACTAAATTAGACAAACATGGGGGGTTTGAAGGACAAATAATAGAACTTGGTTTCATACATTACTACACGTGTATTACCTCCTAATATCAACGTATTCCATACTCGAATGGATTATTTGTATTTAATTGACAACTAAATCTTTAAATGAGACAAACGATGATTGGACGGACCAATAATTGAACTTGGTTTATTACACAACTACATGCGTATTACCTCCTAATATCAACGCTTTCTATACTCGGAGGGATAATCGTTGTTTCATTGACTACTAATCACTAAATTAGACAAACATGGGTTTGAAGGACAAATAATAGCACTTGGTTTCATACATTACTACACGTGTATTACCTCCTAATATCAACGTATTCCATACTCGAATGGATTATTTGTATTTTATTGTCAACTAAATCATTAAATGAGACAAAGGATGATTGGACGGACCAATAATTGAACTTGGTTTCTTACACAACTACATGCGTATTACCTCCTAATATCAACATTTTCTATACTCGGAGGGATAATCGTTGTTTCATTGACTACTAATCACTAAATTAGACAAACAAGGGTTTGAAGGAAAAATAATAGAACCTGGTTTCATACATTACTACACGTGTATTACCTCCTAATTTCAACGTATTCCATACCCGAATGGATTGTTTGTATTTTATTGACAACTAAATCATTAAATGAGACAAACGATGATTGGACGGACCAATAATTGAACTTGGTTTCTTACAAAACTACATGCGTATCACCTCCTAATATCAACATTTTCTATACTCGGAGGGATAATCGTTGTTTCATTGACTACTAATCACTAAATTAGACAAACAAGGGTTTGAAGGAAAAATAATAGAACCTGGTTTCATACATTACTACACGTGTATTACCTCCTAATTTCAACGTATTCCATACTCGAATGGATTATTTGTATTTTATTGACAACTAAATCATTAAATGAGACAAACGATGATTGGACGGACCAATAATTGAACTTGGTTTCTTACAAAACTACATGCGTATCACCTCCTAATATCAACATTTTCTATACTCGGAATGATAATTGTTGTTTCATTGACTACTAATCACTAAATTAGACAAACATGGGCTTGAAGGACAAATAATAGAACTTGGTTTCATACATTACTACACGTGTATTACCTCCTAATATCAACGTATTCCATACTCAAATGGATTATTTGTATTTTATTGACAACTAAATCATTAAATGAGACAAACGATGATTGGACGGACCAATAATTGAACTTGGTTTCTTACACAACTACATGCGTATTACCTCCTAATATAAACATTTTCTATACTCGGAGGGATAATCGTTGTTTCATTGACTACTAATCACTAAATTAGACAAACATGGGGGGTTTGAAGGACAAATAATAGCACTTGGTTTCATACATTACTACACGTGTATTACCTCCTAATATCAACGTATTCCATACTCGAATGGATTATTTGTATTTTATTGACAACTAAATCATTAAATGAGACAAACGATGATTGGACGGACCAATAATTGAACTTGGTTTCTTACACAACTACATGCGTATTACCTCCTAATATCAACATTTTATATACTCGGAGGGATAATCGTTGTTTCATTGACTACTAATCACTAAATTAGACAAACATGGGGGGTTTGATGGACAAATAATAGCACTTGGTTTCATACATTACTACACGTGTATTACCTCCTAATATCAACGTATTCCATACTCGAATGGATTATTTGTATTTTATTGACAACTAAATCATTAAATGAGACAAACGATGATTGGACGGACCAATAATTGAACTTGGTTTCTTACACAACTACATGCGTATTACCTCCTAATATCAACAATTTCTATACTCGGAGGGATAATCGTTGTTTCATTGACTACTAATCACTAAATTAGACAAACAAGGGTTTGAAGGAAAAATAATAGAACCTGGTTTCATACATTACTACACGTGTATTACCTCCTAATTTCAACGTATTCCATACTCGAATGGATTATTTGTATTTTATTGACAACTAAATCATTAAATGAGACAAACGATGATTGGACGGACCAATAATTGAACTTGGTTTCTTACAAAACTACATGCGTATCACCTCCTAATATCAACATTTTCTATACTCGGAATGATAATTGTTGTTTCATTGACTACTAATCACTAAATTAGACAAACATGGGCTTGAAGGACAAATAATAGAACTTGGTTTCATACATTACTACACGTGTATTACCTCCTAATATCAACGTATTCCATACTCAAATGGATTATTTGTATTTTATTGACAACTAAATCATTAAATGAGACAAACGATGATTGGACGGACCAATAGTTGAACTTGGTTTCTTACACAACTACATGCGTATTACCTCCTAATATCAACATTTTCTATACTCGGAGGGATAATCGTTGTTTCATTGACTACTAATCACTAAATTAGACAAACATGGGGGGTTTGATGGACAAATAATAGCACTTGGTTTCATACATTACTACACGTGTATTACCTCCTAATATCAACGTATTCCATACTCGAATGGATTATTTGTATTTTATTGACAACTAAATCATTAAATGAGACAAACGATGATTGGACGGACCAATAATTGAACTTGGTTTCTTACACAACTACATGCGTATTACCTCCTAATATCAACATTTTATATACTCGGAGGGATAATCGTTGTTTCATTGACTACTAATCACTAAATTAGACAAACATGGGGGGTTTGAAGGACAAATAATAGAACTTGGTTTCATACATTACTACACGTGTATTACCTCCTAATATCAACGTATTCCATACTCGAATGGATTATTTGTATTTAATTGACAACTAAATCTTTAAATGAGACAGACGATGATTGGACGGACCAATAATTGAACTTGGTTTCTTACACAACTACATGCGTATTACCTCCTAATATCAACGCTTTCTATACTCGGAGGGATAATCGTTGTTTCATTGACTACTAATCACTAAATTAGACAAACATGGGTTTGAAGGACAAATAATAGCACTTGGTTTCATACATTACTACACGTGTATTACCTCCTAATATCAACGTATTCCATACTCGAATGGATTATTTGTATTTTATTGTCAACTAAATCATTAAATGAGACAAAGGATGATTGGACGGACCAATAATTGAACTTGGTTTCTTACACAACTACATGCGTATTACCTCCTAATATCAACATTTTCTATACTCGGAGGGATAATCGTTGTTTCATTGACTACTAATCACTAAATTAGACAAACTTGGGGGGTTTGATGGACAAATAATAGCACTTGGTTTCATACATTACTACACGTGTATTACCTCCTAATATCAACGTATTCCATATTCGAATGGATTATTTGTATTTTATTGTCAACTAAATAATTAAATGAGACAAAGGATGATTGGACGGACCAATAATTGAACTTGGTTTCTTACACAACTACATGCGTATTACCTCCTAATATCAACAATTTCTATACTCGGAGGGATAATCGTTGTTTCATTGACTACTAATCACTAAATTAGACAAACATGGGTTTGAAGGACAAATAATAGCACTTGGTTCATACATTACTACACGTGTATTACCTCCTAATATCAATGTATTCCATCGTCGAATGGATTATTTGTATTTTATTGACAACTAAATCATTAAATGAGACAAACGATGATTGGACGGACCAATAATTGAACTTGGTTTCTTACACAACTACATGCGTATTACCTCCTAATATCAACATTTTCTATACTCGGAGGGATAATCGTTGTTTCATTGACTACTAATCACTAAATTAGACAAACAAGGGTTTGAAGGAAAAATAATAGAACCTGGTTTCATACATTACTACACGTGTATTACCTCCTAATTTCAACGTATTCCATACTCGAATGGATTATTTGTATTTTATTGACAACTAAATCATTAAATGAGACAAACGATGATTGGACGGACCAATAATTGAACTTGGTTTCTTACAAAACTACATGCGTATCACCTCCTAATATCAACATTTTCTATACTCGGAGGGATAATCGTTGTTTCATTGACTACTAATCACTAAATTAGACAAACAAGGGTTTGAAGGAAAAATAATAGAACCTGGTTTCATACATTACTACACGTGTATTACCTCCTAATTTCAACGTATTCCATACTCGAATGGATTATTTGTATTTTATTGACAACTAAATCATTAAATGAGACAAACGATGATTGGACGGACCAATAATTGAACTTGGTTTCTTACAAAACTACATGCGTATCACCTCCTAATATCAACATTTTCTATACTCGGAATGATAATTGTTGTTTCATTGACTACTAATCACTAAATTAGACAAACATGGGCTTGAAGGACAAATAATAGAACTTGGTTTCATACATTACTACACGTGTATTACCTCCTAATATCAACGTATTCCATACTCAAATGGATTATTTGTATTTTATTGACAACTAAATCATTAAATGAGACAAACGATGATTGGACGGACCAATAGTTGAACTTGGTTTCTTACACAACTACATGCGTATTACCTCCTAATATCAACATTTTCTATACTCGGAGGGATAATCGTTGTTTCATTGACTACTAATCACTAAATTAGACAAACATGGGGGGTTTGATGGACAAATAATAGCACTTGGTTTCATACATTACTACACGTGTATTACCTCCTAATATCAACGTATTCCATACTCGAATGGATTATTTGTATTTTATTGACAACTAAATCATTAAATGAGACAAACGATGATTGGACGGACCAATAATTGAACTTGGTTTCTTACACAACTACATGCGTATTACCTCCTAATATCAACATTTTATATACTCGGAGGGATAATCGTTGTTTCATTGACTACTAATCACTAAATTAGACAAACATGGGGGGTTTGAAGGACAAATAATAGAACTTGGTTTCATACATTACTACACGTGTATTACCTCCTAATATCAACGTATTCCATACTCGAATGGATTATTTGTATTTAATTGACAACTAAATCTTTAAATGAGACAGACGATGATTGGACGGACCAATAATTGAACTTGGTTTCTTACACAACTACATGCGTATTACCTCCTAATATCAACGCTTTCTATACTCGGAGGGATAATCGTTGTTTCATTGACTACTAATCACTAAATTAGACAAACATGGGTTTGAAGGACAAATAATAGCACTTGGTTTCATACATTACTACACGTGTATTACCTCCTAATATCAACGTATTCCATACTCGAATGGATTATTTGTATTTTATTGTCAACTAAATCATTAAATGAGACAAAGGATGATTGGACGGACCAATAATTGAACTTGGTTTCTTACACAACTACATGCGTATTACCTCCTAATATCAACATTTTCTATACTCGGAGGGATAATCGTTGTTTCATTGACTACTAATCACTAAATTAGACAAACTTGGGGGGTTTGATGGACAAATAATAGCACTTGGTTTCATACATTACTACACGTGTATTACCTCCTAATATCAACGTATTCCATATTCGAATGGATTATTTGTATTTTATTGTCAACTAAATAATTAAATGAGACAAAGGATGATTGGACGGACCAATAATTGAACTTGGTTTCTTACACAACTACATGCGTATTACCTCCTAATATCAACAATTTCTATACTCGGAGGGATAATCGTTGTTTCATTGACTACTAATCACTAAATTAGACAAACATGGGTTTGAAGGACAAATAATAGCACTTGGTTCATACATTACTACACGTGTATTACCTCCTAATATCAATGTATTCCATCGTCGAATGGATTATTTGTATTTTATTGACAACTAAATCATTAAATGAGACAAACGATGATTGGACGGACCAATAATTGAACTTGGTTTCTTACACAACTACATGCGTATTACCTCCTAATATCAACATTTTCTATACTCGGAGGGATAATCGTTGTTTCATTGACTACTAATCACTAAATTAGACAAACAAGGGTTTGAAGGAAAAATAATAGAACCTGGTTTCATACATTACTACACGTGTATTACCTCCTAATTTCAACGTATTCCATACTCGAATGGATTATTTGTATTTTATTGACAACTAAATCATTAAATGAGACAAACGATGATTGGACGGACCAATAATTGAACTTGGTTTCTTACAAAACTACATGCGTATCACCTCCTAATATCAACATTTTCTATACTCGGAATGAAAATTGTTGTTTCATTGACTACTAATCACTAAATTAGACAAACATGGGCTTGAAGGAAAAATAATAGAACTTGGTTTCATACATTACTACACGTGTATTACCTCCTAATATCAACGTATTCCATACTCAAATGGATTATTTGTATTTTATTGACAACTAAATCATTAAATGAGACAAACGATGATTGGACGGACCAATAATTGAACTTGGTTTCTTACACAACTACATGTGTATTACCTCCTAATATAAACATTTTCTATACTCGGAGGGATAATCGTTGTTTCATTGACTACTAATCACTAAATTAGACAAACATGGGGGGTTTGAAGGACAAATAATAGCACTTGGTTTCATACATTACTACACGTGTATTACCTCCTAATATCAATGTATTCCATACTCGAATGGATTATTTGTATTTTATTGACAACTAAATCATTAAATGAGACAAACGATGATTGGACGGACCAATAATTGAACTTGGTTTCTTACACAACTACATGCGTATTACCTCCTAATATCAACATTTTATATACTCGGAGGGATAATCGTTGTTTCATTGACTACTAATCACTAAATTAGACAAACATGGGGGGTTTGATGGACAAATAATAGCACTTGGTTTCATACATTACTACACGTGTATTACCTCCTAATATCAACGTATTCCATACTCGAATGGATTATTTGTATTTTATTGACAACTAAATCATTAAAAGAGACAAACGATGATTGGACGGACCAATAATTGAACTTGGTTTCTTACACAACTACATGCGTATTACCTCCTAATATCAACAATTTCTATACTCGGAGGGATAATCGTTGTTTCATTGACTACTAATCACTAAATTAGACAAACAAGGGTTTGAAGGAAAAATAATAGAACCTGGTTTCATACATTACTACACGTGTATTACCTCCTAATTTCAACGTATTCCATACTCGAATGGATTATTTGTATTTTATTGACAACTAAATCATTAAATGAGACAAACGATGATTGGACGGACCAATAATTGAACTTGGTTTCTTACAAAACTACATGCGTATCACCTCCTAATATCAACATTTTCTATACTCGGAATGATAATTGTTGTTTCATTGACTACTAATCACTAAATTAGACAAACATGGGCTTGAAGGACAAATAATAGAACTTGGTTTCATACATTACTACACGTGTATTACCTCCTAATATCAACGTATTCCATACTCAAATGGATTATTTGTATTTTATTGACAACTAAATCATTAAATGAGACAAACGATGATTGGACGGACCAATAGTTGAACTTGGTTTCTTACACAACTACATGCGTATTACCTCCTAATATCAACATTTTCTATACTCGGAGGGATAATCGTTGTTTCATTGACTACTAATCACTAAATTAGACAAACATGGGGGGTTTGATGGACAAATAATAGCACTTGGTTTCATACATTACTACACGTGTATTACCTCCTAATATCAACGTATTCCATACTCGAATGGATTATTTGTATTTTATTGACAACTAAATCATTAAATGAGACAAACGATGATTGGACGGACCAATAATTGAACTTGGTTTCTTACACAACTACATGCGTATTACCTCCTAATATCAACATTTTATATACTCGGAGGGATAATCGTTGTTTCATTGACTACTAATCACTAAATTAGACAAACATGGGGGGTTTGAAGGACAAATAATAGAACTTGGTTTCATACATTACTACACGTGTATTACCTCCTAATATCAACGTATTCCATACTCGAATGGATTATTTGTATTTAATTGACAACTAAATCTTTAAATGAGACAAACGATGATTGGACGGACCAATAATTGAACTTGGTTTATTACACAACTACATGCGTATTACCTCCTAATATCAACGCTTTCTATACTCGGAGGGATAATCGTTGTTTCATTGACTACTAATCACTAAATTAGACAAACATGGGTTTGAAGGACAAATAATAGCACTTGGTTTCATACATTACTACACGTGTATTACCTCCTAATATCAACGTATTCCATACTCGAATGGATTATTTGTATTTTATTGTCAACTAAATCATTAAATGAGACAAAGGATGATTGGACGGACCAATAATTGAACTTGGTTTCTTACACAACTACATGCGTATTACCTCCTAATATCAACATTTTCTATACTCGGAGGGATAATCGTTGTTTCATTGACTACTAATCACTAAATTAGACAAACAAGGGTTTGAAGGAAAAATAATAGAACCTGGTTTCATACATTACTACACGTGTATTACCTCCTAATTTCAACGTATTCCATACCCGAATGGATTGTTTGTATTTTATTGACAACTAAATCATTAAATGAGACAAACGATGATTGGACGGACCAATAATTGAACTTGGTTTCTTACAAAACTACATGCGTATCACCTCCTAATATCAACATTTTCTATACTCGGAGGGATAATCGTTGTTTCATTGACTACTAATCACTAAATTAGACAAACAAGGGTTTGAAGGAAAAATAATAGAACCTGGTTTCATACATTACTACACGTGTATTACCTCCTAATTTCAACGTATTCCATACTCGAATGGATTATTTGTATTTTATTGACAACTAAATCATTAAATGAGACAAACGATGATTGGACGGACCAATAATTGAACTTGGTTTCTTACAAAACTACATGCGTATCACCTCCTAATATCAACATTTTCTATACTCGGAATGATAATTGTTGTTTCATTGACTACTAATCACTAAATTAGACAAACATGGGCTTGAAGGACAAATAATAGAACTTGGTTTCATACATTACTACACGTGTATTACCTCCTAATATCAACGTATTCCATACTCAAATGGATTATTTGTATTTTATTGACAACTAAATCATTAAATGAGACAAACGATGATTGGACGGACCAATAATTGAACTTGGTTTCTTACACAACTACATGCGTATTACCTCCTAATATAAACATTTTCTATACTCGGAGGGATAATCGTTGTTTCATTGACTACTAATCACTAAATTAGACAAACATGGGGGGTTTGAAGGACAAATAATAGCACTTGGTTTCATACATTACTACACGTGTATTACCTCCTAATATCAACGTATTCCATACTCGAATGGATTATTTGTATTTTATTGACAACTAAATCATTAAATGAGACAAACGATGATTGGACGGACCAATAATTGAACTTGGTTTCTTACACAACTACATGCGTATTACCTCCTAATATCAACATTTTATATACTCGGAGGGATAATCGTTGTTTCATTGACTACTAATCACTAAATTAGACAAACATGGGGGGTTTGATGGACAAATAATAGCACTTGGTTTCATACATTACTACACGTGTATTACCTCCTAATATCAACGTATTCCATACTCGAATGGATTATTTGTATTTTATTGACAACTAAATCATTAAATGAGACAAACGATGATTGGACGGACCAATAATTGAACTTGGTTTCTTACACAACTACATGCGTATTACCTCCTAATATCAACAATTTCTATACTCGGAGGGATAATCGTTGTTTCATTGACTACTAATCACTAAATTAGACAAACAAGGGTTTGAAGGAAAAATAATAGAACCTGGTTTCATACATTACTACACGTGTATTACCTCCTAATTTCAACGTATTCCATACTCGAATGGATTATTTGTATTTTATTGACAACTAAATCATTAAATGAGACAAACGATGATTGGACGGACCAATAATTGAACTTGGTTTCTTACAAAACTACATGCGTATCACCTCCTAATATCAACATTTTCTATACTCGGAATGATAATTGTTGTTTCATTGACTACTAATCACTAAATTAGACAAACATGGGCTTGAAGGACAAATAATAGAACTTGGTTTCATACATTACTACACGTGTATTACCTCCTAATATCAACGTATTCCATACTCAAATGGATTATTTGTATTTTATTGACAACTAAATCATTAAATGAGACAAACGATGATTGGACGGACCAATAGTTGAACTTGGTTTCTTACACAACTACATGCGTATTACCTCCTAATATCAACATTTTCTATACTCGGAGGGATAATCGTTGTTTCATTGACTACTAATCACTAAATTAGACAAACATGGGGGGTTTGATGGACAAATAATAGCACTTGGTTTCATACATTACTACACGTGTATTACCTCCTAATATCAACGTATTCCATACTCGAATGGATTATTTGTATTTTATTGACAACTAAATCATTAAATGAGACAAACGATGATTGGACGGACCAATAATTGAACTTGGTTTCTTACACAACTACATGCGTATTACCTCCTAATATCAACATTTTCTATACTCGGAGGGATAATCGTTGTTTCATTGACTACTAATCACTAAATTAGACAAACTTGGGGGGTTTGATGGACAAATAATAGCACTTGGTTTCATACATTACTACACGTGTATTACCTCCTAATATCAACGTATTCCATATTCGAATGGATTATTTGTATTTTATTGTCAACTAAATAATTAAATGAGACAAAGGATGATTGGACGGACCAATAATTGAACTTGGTTTCTTACACAACTACATGCGTATTACCTCCTAATATCAACAATTTCTATACTCGGAGGGATAATCGTTGTTTCATTGACTACTAATCACTAAATTAGACAAACATGGGTTTGAAGGACAAATAATAGCACTTGGTTCATACATTACTACACGTGTATTACCTCCTAATATCAATGTATTCCATCGTCGAATGGATTATTTGTATTTTATTGACAACTAAATCATTAAATGAGACAAACGATGATTGGACGGACCAATAATTGAACTTGGTTTCTTACACAACTACATGCGTATTACCTCCTAATATCAACATTTTCTATACTCGGAGGGATAATCGTTGTTTCATTGACTACTAATCACTAAATTAGACAAACAAGGGTTTGAAGGAAAAATAATAGAACCTGGTTTCATACATTACTACACGTGTATTACCTCCTAATTTCAACGTATTCCATACTCGAATGGATTATTTGTATTTTATTGACAACTAAATCATTAAATGAGACAAACGATGATTGGACGGACCAATAATTGAACTTGGTTTCTTACAAAACTACATGCGTATCACCTCCTAATATCAACATTTTCTATACTCGGAATGAAAATTGTTGTTTCATTGACTACTAATCACTAAATTAGACAAACATGGGCTTGAAGGAAAAATAATAGAACTTGGTTTCATACATTACTACACGTGTATTACCTCCTAATATCAACGTATTCCATACTCAAATGGATTATTTGTATTTTATTGACAACTAAATCATTAAATGAGACAAACGATGATTGGACGGACCAATAGTTGAACTTGGTTTCTTACACAACTACATGCGTATTACCTCCTAATATCAACATTTTCTATACTCGGAGGGATAATCGTTGTTTCATTGACTACTAATCACTAAATTAGACAAACATGGGGGGTTTGATGGACAAATAATAGCACTTGGTTTCATACATTACTACACGTGTATTACCTCCTAATATCAACGTATTCCATACTCGAATGGATTATTTGTATTTTATTGACAACTAAATCATTAAATGAGACAAACGATGATTGGACGGACCAATAATTGAACTTGGTTTCTTACACAACTACATGCGTATTACCTCCTAATATCAACATTTTCTATACTCGGAGGGATAATCGTTGTTTCATTGACTACTAATCACTAAATTAGACAAACATGGGGGGTTTGATGGACAAATAATAGCACTTGGTTTCATACATTACTACACGTGTATTACCTCCTAATATCAACGTATTCCATACTCGAATGGATTATTTGTATTTTATTGACAACTAAATCATTAAATGAGACAAACGATGATTGGACGGACCAATAATTGAACTTGGTTTCTTACACAACTACATGCGTATTACCTCCTAATATCAACATTTTATATACTCGGAGGGATAATCGTTGTTTCATTGACTACTAATCACTAAATTAGACAAACATGGGGGGTTTGAAGGACAAATAATAGAACTTGGTTTCATACATTACTACACGTGTATTACCTCCTAATATCAACGTATTCCATACTCGAATGGATTATTTGTATTTAATTGACAACTAAATCTTTAAATGAGACAAACGATGATTGGACGGACCAATAATTGAACTTGGTTTATTACACAACTACATGCGTATTACCTCCTAATATCAACGCTTTCTATACTCGGAGGGATAATCGTTGTTTCATTGACTACTAATCACTAAATTAGACAAACATGGGTTTGAAGGACAAATAATAGCACTTGGTTTCATACATTACTACACGTGTATTACCTCCTAATATCAACGTATTCCATACTCGAATGGATTATTTGTATTTTATTGTCAACTAAATCATTAAATGAGACAAAGGATGATTGGACGGACCAATAATTGAACTTGGTTTCTTACACAACTACATGCGTATTACCTCCTAATATCAACATTTTCTATACTCGGAGGGATAATCGTTGTTTCATTGACTACTAATCACTAAATTAGACAAACAAGGGTTTGAAGGAAAAATAATAGAACCTGGTTTCATACATTACTACACGTGTATTACCTCCTAATTTCAACGTATTCCATACCCGAATGGATTGTTTGTATTTTATTGACAACTAAATCATTAAATGAGACAAACGATGATTGGACGGACCAATAATTGAACTTGGTTTCTTACAAAACTACATGCGTATCACCTCCTAATATCAACATTTTCTATACTCGGAGGGATAATCGTTGTTTCATTGACTACTAATCACTAAATTAGACAAACAAGGGTTTGAAGGAAAAATAATAGAACCTGGTTTCATACATTACTACACGTGTATTACCTCCTAATTTCAACGTATTCCATACTCGAATGGATTATTTGTATTTTATTGACAACTAAATCATTAAATGAGACAAACGATGATTGGACGGACCAATAATTGAACTTGGTTTCTTACAAAACTACATGCGTATCACCTCCTAATATCAACATTTTCTATACTCGGAATGATAATTGTTGTTTCATTGACTACTAATCACTAAATTAGACAAACATGGGCTTGAAGGACAAATAATAGAACTTGGTTTCATACATTACTACACGTGTATTACCTCCTAATATCAACGTATTCCATACTCAAATGGATTATTTGTATTTTATTGACAACTAAATCATTAAATGAGACAAACGATGATTGGACGGACCAATAATTGAACTTGGTTTCTTACACAACTACATGCGTATTACCTCCTAATATAAACATTTTCTATACTCGGAGGGATAATCGTTGTTTCATTGACTACTAATCACTAAATTAGACAAACATGGGGGGTTTGAAGGACAAATAATAGCACTTGGTTTCATACATTACTACACGTGTATTACCTCCTAATATCAACGTATTCCATACTCGAATGGATTATTTGTATTTTATTGACAACTAAATCATTAAATGAGACAAACGATGATTGGACGGACCAATAATTGAACTTGGTTTCTTACACAACTACATGCGTATTACCTCCTAATATCAACATTTTATATACTCGGAGGGATAATCGTTGTTTCATTGACTACTAATCACTAAATTAGACAAACATGGGGGGTTTGATGGACAAATAATAGCACTTGGTTTCATACATTACTACACGTGTATTACCTCCTAATATCAACGTATTCCATACTCGAATGGATTATTTGTATTTTATTGACAACTAAATCATTAAATGAGACAAACGATGATTGGACGGACCAATAATTGAACTTGGTTTCTTACACAACTACATGCGTATTACCTCCTAATATCAACAATTTCTATACTCGGAGGGATAATCGTTGTTTCATTGACTACTAATCACTAAATTAGACAAACAAGGGTTTGAAGGAAAAATAATAGAACCTGGTTTCATACATTACTACACGTGTATTACCTCCTAATTTCAACGTATTCCATACTCGAATGGATTATTTGTATTTTATTGACAACTAAATCATTAAATGAGACAAACGATGATTGGACGGACCAATAATTGAACTTGGTTTCTTACAAAACTACATGCGTATCACCTCCTAATATCAACATTTTCTATACTCGGAATGATAATTGTTGTTTCATTGACTACTAATCACTAAATTAGACAAACATGGGCTTGAAGGACAAATAATAGAACTTGGTTTCATACATTACTACACGTGTATTACCTCCTAATATCAACGTATTCCATACTCAAATGGATTATTTGTATTTTATTGACAACTAAATCATTAAATGAGACAAACGATGATTGGACGGACCAATAGTTGAACTTGGTTTCTTACACAACTACATGCGTATTACCTCCTAATATCAACATTTTCTATACTCGGAGGGATAATCGTTGTTTCATTGACTACTAATCACTAAATTAGACAAACATGGGGGGTTTGATGGACAAATAATAGCACTTGGTTTCATACATTACTACACGTGTATTACCTCCTAATATCAACGTATTCCATACTCGAATGGATTATTTGTATTTTATTGACAACTAAATCATTAAATGAGACAAACGATGATTGGACGGACCAATAATTGAACTTGGTTTCTTACACAACTACATGCGTATTACCTCCTAATATCAACATTTTCTATACTCGGAGGGATAATCGTTGTTTCATTGACTACTAATCACTAAATTAGACAAACTTGGGGGGTTTGATGGACAAATAATAGCACTTGGTTTCATACATTACTACACGTGTATTACCTCCTAATATCAACGTATTCCATATTCGAATGGATTATTTGTATTTTATTGTCAACTAAATAATTAAATGAGACAAAGGATGATTGGACGGACCAATAATTGAACTTGGTTTCTTACACAACTACATGCGTATTACCTCCTAATATCAACAATTTCTATACTCGGAGGGATAATCGTTGTTTCATTGACTACTAATCACTAAATTAGACAAACATGGGTTTGAAGGACAAATAATAGCACTTGGTTCATACATTACTACACGTGTATTACCTCCTAATATCAATGTATTCCATCGTCGAATGGATTATTTGTATTTTATTGACAACTAAATCATTAAATGAGACAAACGATGATTGGACGGACCAATAATTGAACTTGGTTTCTTACACAACTACATGCGTATTACCTCCTAATATCAACATTTTCTATACTCGGAGGGATAATCGTTGTTTCATTGACTACTAATCACTAAATTAGACAAACAAGGGTTTGAAGGAAAAATAATAGAACCTGGTTTCATACATTACTACACGTGTATTACCTCCTAATTTCAACGTATTCCATACTCGAATGGATTATTTGTATTTTATTGACAACTAAATCATTAAATGAGACAAACGATGATTGGACGGACCAATAATTGAACTTGGTTTCTTACAAAACTACATGCGTATCACCTCCTAATATCAACATTTTCTATACTCGGAATGAAAATTGTTGTTTCATTGACTACTAATCACTAAATTAGACAAACATGGGCTTGAAGGACAAATAATAGAACTTGGTTTCATACATTACTACACGTGTATTACCTCCTAATATCAACGTATTCCATACTCAAATGGATTATTTGTATTTTATTGACAACTAAATCATTAAATGAGACAAACGATGATTGGACGGACCAATAATTGAACTTGGTTTCTTACACAACTACATGCGTATTACCTCCTAATATAAACATTTTCTATACTCGGAGGGATAATCGTTGTTTCATTGACTACTAATCACTAAATTAGACAAACATGGGGGGTTTGAAGGACAAATAATAGCACTTGGTTTCATACATTACTACACGTGTATTACCTCCTAATATCAATGTATTCCATACTCGAATGGATTATTTGTATTTTATTGACAACTAAATCATTAAATGAGACAAACGATGATTGGACGGACCAATAATTGAACTTGGTTTCTTACACAACTACATGCGTATTACCTCCTAATATCAACATTTTATATACTCGGAGGGATAATCGTTGTTTCATTGACTACTAATCACTAAATTAGACAAACATGGGGGGTTTGATGGACAAATAATAGCACTTGGTTTCATACATTACTACACGTGTATTACCTCCTAATATCAACGTATTCCATACTCGAATGGATTATTTGTATTTTATTGACAACTAAATCATTAAAAGAGACAAACGATGATTGGACGGACCAATAATTGAACTTGGTTTCTTACACAACTACATGCGTATTACCTCCTAATATCAACAATTTCTATACTCGGAGGGATAATCGTTGTTTCATTGACTACTAATCACTAAATTAGACAAACAAGGGTTTGAAGGAAAAATAATAGAACCTGGTTTCATACATTACTACACGTGTATTACCTCCTAATTTCAACGTATTCCATACTCGAATGGATTATTTGTATTTTATTGACAACTAAATCATTAAATGAGACAAAGGATGATTGGACGGACCAATAATTGAACTTGGTTTCTTACAAAACTACATGCGTATCACCTCCTAATATCAACATTTTCTATACTCGGAATGATAATTGTTGTTTCATTGACTACTAATCACTAAATTAGACAAACATGGGCTTGAAGGACAAATAATAGAACTTGGTTTCATACATTACTACACGTGTATTACCTCCTAATATCAACGTATTCCATACTCAAATGGATTATTTGTATTTTATTGACAACTAAATCATTAAATGAGACAAACGATGATTGGACGGACCAATAGTTGAACTTGGTTTCTTACACAACTACATGCGTATTACCTCCTAATATCAACATTTTCTATACTCGGAGGGATAATCGTTGTTTCATTGACTACTAATCACTAAATTAGACAAACATGGGGGGTTTGATGGACAAATAATAGCACTTGGTTTCATACATTACTACACGTGTATTACCTCCTAATATCAACGTATTCCATACTCGAATGGATTATTTGTATTTCATTGACAACTAAATCATTAAATGAGACAAACGATGATTGGACGGACCAATAATTGAACTTGGTTTCTTACACAACTACATGCGTATTACCTCCTAATATCAACATTTTATATACTCGGAGGGATAATCGTTGTTTCATTGACTACTAATCACTAAATTAGACAAACATGGGGGGTTTGAAGGACAAATAATAGAACTTGGTTTCATACATTACTACACGTGTATTACCTCCTAATATCAACGTATTCCATACTCGAATGGATTATTTGTATTTAATTGACAACTAAATCTTTAAATGAGACAAACGATGATTGGACGGACCAATAATTGAACTTGGTTTATTACACAACTACATGCGTATTACCTCCTAATATCAACGCTTTCTATACTCGGAGGGATAATCGTTGTTTCATTGACTACTAATCACTAAATTAGACAAACATGGGTTTGAAGGACAAATAATAGCACTTGGTTTCATACATTACTACACGTGTATTACCTCCTAATATCAACGTATTCCATACTCGAATGGATTATTTGTATTTTATTGTCAACTAAATCATTAAATGAGACAAAGGATGATTGGACGGACCAATAATTGAACTTGGTTTCTTACAAAACTACATGCGTATTACCTCCTAATATCAACATTTTCTATACTCGGAGGGATAATCGTTGTTTCATTGACTACTAATCACTAAATTAGACAAACAAGGGTTTGAAGGAAAAATAATAGAACCTGGTTTCATACATTACTACACGTGTATTACCTCCTAATTTCAACGTATTCCATACCCGAATGGATTGTTTGTATTTTATTGACAACTAAATCATTAAATGAGACAAACGATGATTGGACGGACCAATAATTGAACTTGGTTTCTTACAAAACTACATGCGTATCACCTCCTAATATCAACATTTTCTATACTCGGAATGATAATTATTGTTTCATTGACTACTAATCACTAAATTAGACAAACATGGGCTTGAAGGACAAATAATAGAACTTGGTTTCATACATTACTACACGTGTATTACCTCCTAATATCAACGTATTCCATACTCAAATGGATTATTTGTATTTTATTGACAACTAAATCATTAAATGAGACAAACGATGATTGGACGGACCAATAGTTGAACTTGGTTTCTTACACAACTACATGCGTATTACCTCCTAATATCAACATTTTCTATACTCGGAGGGATAATCGTTGTTTCATTGACTACTAATCACTAAATTAGACAAACATGGGGGGTTTGATGGACAAATAATAGCACTTGGTTTCATACATTACTACACGTGTATTACCTCCTAATATCAACGTATTCCATACTCGAATGGATTATTTGTATTTTATTGACAACTAAATCATTAAATGAGACAAACGATGATTGGACGGACCAATAATTGAACTTGGTTTCTTACACAACTACATGCGTATTACCTCCTAATATCAACATTTTATATACTCGGAGGGATAATCGTTGTTTCATTGACTACTAATCACTAAATTAGACAAACATGGGGGGTTTGATGGACAAATAATAGCACTTGGTTTCATACATTACTACACGTGTATTACCTCCTAATATCAACGTATTCCATACTCGAATGGATTATTTGTATTTTATTGACAACTAAATCATTAAAAGAGACAAACGATGATTGGACGGACCAATAATTGAACTTGGTTTCTTACACAACTACATGCGTATTACCTCCTAATATCAACAATTTCTATACTCGGAGGGATAATCGTTGTTTCATTGACTACTAATCACTAAATTAGACAAACAAGGGTTTGAAGGAAAAATAATAGAACCTAGTTTCATACATTACTACACGTGTATTACCTCCTAATTTCAACGTATTCCATACTCGAATGGATTATTTGTATTTTATTGACAACTAAATCATTAAATGAGACAAACGATGATTGGACGGACCAATAATTGAACTTGGTTTCTTACAAAACTACATGCGTATCACCTCCTAATATCAACATTTTCTATACTCGGAATGATAATTGTTGTTTCATTGACTACTAATCACTAAATTAGACAAACATGGGCTTGAAGGACAAATAATAGAACTTGGTTTCATACATTACTACACGTGTATTACCTCCTAATATCAACGTATTCCATACTCAAATGGATTATTTGTATTTTATTGACAACTAAATCATTAAATGAGACAAACGATGATTGGACGGACCAATAGTTGAACTTGGTTTCTTACACAACTACATGCGTATTACCTCCTAATATCAACATTTTCTATACTCGGAGGGATAATCGTTGTTTCATTGACTACTAATCACTAAATTAGACAAACATGGGGGGTTTGATGGACAAATAATAGCACTTGGTTTCATACATTACTACACGTGTATTACCTCCTAATATCAACGTATTCCATACTCGAATGGATTATTTGTATTTCATTGACAACTAAATCATTAAATGAGACAAACGATGATTGGACGGACCAATAATTGAACTTGGTTTCTTACACAACTACATGCGTATTACCTCCTAATATCAACATTTTATATACTCGGAGGGATAATCGTTGTTTCATTGACTACTAATCACTAAATTAGACAAACATGGGGGGTTTGAAGGACAAATAATAGAACTTGGTTTCATACATTACTACACGTGTATTACCTCCTAATATCAACGTATTCCATACTCGAATGGATTATTTGTATTTAATTGACAACTAAATCTTTAAATGAGACAAACGATGATTGGACGGACCAATAATTGAACTTGGTTTATTACACAACTACATGCGTATTACCTCCTAATATCAACGCTTTCTATACTCGGAGGGATAATCGTTGTTTCATTGACTACTAATCACTAAATTAGACAAACATGGGTTTGAAGGACAAATAATAGCACTTGGTTTCATACATTACTACACGTGTATTACCTCCTAATATCAACGTATTCCATACTCGAATGGATTATTTGTATTTTATTGTCAACTAAATCATTAAATGAGACAAAGGATGATTGGACGGACCAATAATTGAACTTGGTTTCTTACAAAACTACATGCGTATTACCTCCTAATATCAACATTTTCTATACTCGGAGGGATAATCGTTGTTTCATTGACTACTAATCACTAAATTAGACAAACAAGGGTTTGAAGGAAAAATAATAGAACCTGGTTTCATACATTACTACACGTGTATTACCTCCTAATTTCAACGTATTCCATACCCGAATGGATTGTTTGTATTTTATTGACAACTAAATCATTAAATGAGACAAACGATGA
The DNA here is from genome assembly GCA_031232105.1 of Capsicum rhomboideum. Classification (NCBI taxonomy): domain Eukaryota; kingdom Viridiplantae; phylum Streptophyta; class Magnoliopsida; order Solanales; family Solanaceae; genus Capsicum; species Capsicum rhomboideum. The sequence goes on along the minus strand of CP124713.1, from coordinate 82,631,996 downwards.
TTGGACGGACCAATAATTGAACTTGGTTTCTTACAAAACTACATGCGTATCACCTCCTAATATCAACATTTTCTATACTCGGAATGATAATTATTGTTTCATTGACTACTAATCACTAAATTAGACAAACATGGGCTTGAAGGACAAATAATAGAACTTGGTTTCATACATTACTACACGTGTATTACCTCCTAATATCAACGTATTCCATACTCAAATGGATTATTTGTATTTTATTGACAACTAAATCATTAAATGAGACAAACGATGATTGGACGGACCAATAGTTGAACTTGGTTTCTTACACAACTACATGCGTATTACCTCCTAATATCAACATTTTCTATACTCGGAGGGATAATCGTTGTTTCATTGACTACTAATCACTAAATTAGACAAACATGGGGGGTTTGATGGACAAATAATAGCACTTGGTTTCATACATTACTACACGTGTATTACCTCCTAATATCAACGTATTCCATACTCGAATGGATTATTTGTATTTTATTGACAACTAAATCATTAAATGAGACAAACGATGATTGGACGGACCAATAATTGAACTTGGTTTCTTACACAACTACATGCGTATTACCTCCTAATATCAACATTTTATATACTCGGAGGGATAATCGTTGTTTCATTGACTACTAATCACTAAATTAGACAAACATGGGGGGTTTGATGGACAAATAATAGCACTTGGTTTCATACATTACTACACGTGTATTACCTCCTAATATCAACGTATTCCATACTCGAATGGATTATTTGTATTTTATTGACAACTAAATCATTAAAAGAGACAAACGATGATTGGACGGACCAATAATTGAACTTGGTTTCTTACACAACTACATGCGTATTACCTCCTAATATCAACAATTTCTATACTCGGAGGGATAATCGTTGTTTCATTGACTACTAATCACTAAATTAGACAAACAAGGGTTTGAAGGAAAAATAATAGAACCTGGTTTCATACATTACTACACGTGTATTACCTCCTAATTTCAACGTATTCCATACTCGAATGGATTATTTGTATTTTATTGACAACTAAATCATTAAATGAGACAAACGATGATTGGACGGACCAATAATTGAACTTGGTTTCTTACAAAACTACATGCGTATCACCTCCTAATATCAACATTTTCTATACTCGGAATGATAATTGTTGTTTCATTGACTACTAATCACTAAATTAGACAAACATGGGCTTGAAGGACAAATAATAGAACTTGGTTTCATACATTACTACACGTGTATTACCTCCTAATATCAACGTATTCCATACTCAAATGGATTATTTGTATTTTATTGACAACTAAATCATTAAATGAGACAAACGATGATTGGACGGACCAATAGTTGAACTTGGTTTCTTACACAACTACATGCGTATTACCTCCTAATATCAACATTTTCTATACTCGGAGGGATAATCGTTGTTTCATTGACTACTAATCACTAAATTAGACAAACATGGGGGGTTTGATGGACAAATAATAGCACTTGGTTTCATACATTACTACACGTGTATTACCTCCTAATATCAACGTATTCCATACTCGAATGGATTATTTGTATTTCATTGACAACTAAATCATTAAATGAGACAAACGATGATTGGACGGACCAATAATTGAACTTGGTTTCTTACACAACTACATGCGTATTACCTCCTAATATCAACATTTTATATACTCGGAGGGATAATCGTTGTTTCATTGACTACTAATCACTAAATTAGACAAACATGGGGGGTTTGAAGGACAAATAATAGAACTTGGTTTCATACATTACTACACGTGTATTACCTCCTAATATCAACGTATTCCATACTCGAATGGATTATTTGTATTTAATTGACAACTAAATCTTTAAATGAGACAAACGATGATTGGACGGACCAATAATTGAACTTGGTTTATTACACAACTACATGCGTATTACCTCCTAATATCAACGCTTTCTATACTCGGAGGGATAATCGTTGTTTCATTGACTACTAATCACTAAATTAGACAAACATGGGTTTGAAGGACAAATAATAGCACTTGGTTTCATACATTACTACACGTGTATTACCTCCTAATATCAACGTATTCCATACTCGAATGGATTATTTGTATTTTATTGTCAACTAAATCATTAAATGAGACAAAGGATGATTGGACGGACCAATAATTGAACTTGGTTTCTTACAAAACTACATGCGTATTACCTCCTAATATCAACATTTTCTATACTCGGAGGGATAATCGTTGTTTCATTGACTACTAATCACTAAATTAGACAAACAAGGGTTTGAAGGAAAAATAATAGAACCTGGTTTCATACATTACTACACGTGTATTACCTCCTAATTTCAACGTATTCCATACCCGAATGGATTGTTTGTATTTTATTGACAACTAAATCATTAAATGAGACAAACGATGATTGGACGGACCAATAATTGAACTTGGTTTCTTACAAAACTACATGCGTATCACCTCCTAATATCAACATTTTCTATACTCGGAATGATAATTATTGTTTCATTGACTACTAATCACTAAATTAGACAAACATGGGCTTGAAGGACAAATAATAGAACTTGGTTTCATACATTACTACACGTGTATTACCTCCTAATATCAACGTATTCCATACTCAAATGGATTATTTGTATTTTATTGACAACTAAATCATTAAATGAGACAAACGATGATTGGACGGACCAATAGTTGAACTTGGTTTCTTACACAACTACATGCGTATTACCTCCTAATATCAACATTTTCTATACTCGGAGGGATAATCGTTGTTTCATTGACTACTAATCACTAAATTAGACAAACATGGGGGGTTTGATGGACAAATAATAGCACTTGGTTTCATACATTACTACACGTGTATTACCTCCTAATATCAACGTATTCCATACTCGAATGGATTATTTGTATTTTATTGACAACTAAATCATTAAATGAGACAAACGATGATTGGACGGACCAATAATTGAACTTGGTTTCTTACACAACTACATGCGTATTACCTCCTAATATCAACATTTTATATACTCGGAGGGATAATCGTTGTTTCATTGACTACTAATCACTAAATTAGACAAACATGGGGGGTTTGAAGGACAAATAATAGAACTTGGTTTCATACATTACTACACGTGTATTACCTCCTAATATCAACGTATTCCATACTCGAATGGATTATTTGTATTTAATTGACAACTAAATCTTTAAATGAGACAAACGATGATTGGACGGACCAATAATTGAACTTGGTTTATTACACAACTACATGCGTATTACCTCCTAATATCAACGCTTTCTATACTCGGAGGGATAATCGTTGTTTCATTGACTACTAATCACTAAATTAGACAAACATGGGTTTGAAGGACAAATAATAGCACTTGGTTTCATACATTACTACACGTGTATTACCTCCTAATATCAACGTATTCCATACTCGAATGGATTATTTGTATTTTATTGTCAACTAAATCATTAAATGAGACAAAGGATGATTGGACGGACCAATAATTGAACTTGGTTTCTTACAAAACTACATGCGTATTACCTCCTAATATCAACATTTTCTATACTCGGAGGGATAATCGTTGTTTCATTGACTACTAATCACTAAATTAGACAAACAAGGGTTTGAAGGAAAAATAATAGAACCTGGTTTCATACATTACTACACGTGTATTACCTCCTAATTTCAACGTATTCCATACTCGAATGGATTATTTGTATTTTATTGACAACTAAATCATTAAATGAGACAAACGATGATTGGACGGACCAATAATTGAACTTGGTTTCTTACAAAACTACATGCGTATCACCTCCTAATATCAACATTTTCTATACTCGGAATGATAATTGTTGTTTCATTGACTACTAATCACTAAATTAGACAAACATGGGCTTGAAGGACAAATAATAGAACTTGGTTTCATACATTACTACACGTGTATTACCTCCTAATATCAACGTATTCCATACTCAAATGGATTATTTGTATTTTATTGACAACTAAATCATTAAATGAGACAAACGATGATTGGACGGACCAATAATTGAACTTGGTTTCTTACACAACTACATGCGTATTACCTCCTAATATCAACATTTTCTATACTCGGAGGGATAATCGTTGTTTCATTGACTACTAATCACTAAATTAGACAAACATGGGGGGTTTGATGGACAAATAATAGCTGTTGGTTTCATACATTACTACACGTGTATTACCTCCTAATATCAACGTATTCCATACTCGAATGGATTATTTGTATTTTATTGACAACTAAATCATTAAATGAGACAAACGATGATTGGACGGACCAATAATTGAACTTGGTTTCTTACACAACTACATGCGTATTACCTCCTAATATCAACATTTTCTATACTCGGAGGGATAATCGTTGTTTCATTGACTACTAATCACTAAATTAGACAAACATGGGGGGTTTGAAGGACAAATAATAGCACTTGGTTTCATACATTACTACACGTGTATTACCTCCTAATATCAACGTATTCCATACTCGAATGGATTATTTGTATTTTATTGACAACTAAATCATTAAATGAGACAAACGATGATTGGACGGACCAATAATTGAACTTGGTTTCTTACACAACTACATGCGTATTACCTCCTAATATCAACATTTTCTATACTCGGAGGGATAATCGTAGTTTCATTGACTACTAATCACTAAATTAGACAAACATGGGTTTGAAGAACAAACAATAGCACTTGGTTCATACATTACTACACGTGTATTACCTCCTAATTTCAACGTATTCCATACTCGAATGGATTATTTGTATTTTGTTGACAACTAAATCATTAAATGAGACAAACGATGATTGGACGGACCAATAATTGAACTTGGTTTCTTACAAAACTACATGCGTATCACCTCCTAATATCGACATTTTCTATACTCGGAATGATAATTGTTGTTTCATTGACTACTAATCACTAAATTAGACAAACATGGGCTTGAAGGACAAATAATAGAACTTGGTTTCATACATTACTACACGTGTATTACCTCCTAATATCAACGTATTCCATACTCAAATGGATTATTTGTATTTTATTGACAACTAAATCATTAAATGAGACTAACGATGATTGGACGGACCAATAGTTGAACTTGGTTTCTTACACAACTACATGCGTATTACCTCCTAATATCAACATTTTCTATACTCGGAGGGATAATCGTTGTTTCATTGACTACTAATCACTAAATTAGACAAACATGGGTTTGAAGAACAAACAATAGCACTTGGTTCATACATTACTACACGTGTATTACCTCCTAATTTCAACGTATTCCATACTCGAATGGATTATTTGTATTTTGTTGACAACTAAATCATTAAATGAGACAAACGATGATTGGACGGACCAATAATTGAACTTGGTTTCTTACACAACTACATGCGTATTACCTCCTAATATCAACATTTTCTATACTCGGAGGGATAATCGTTGTTTCATTGACTACTAATCACTAAATTAGACAAACATGGGGGGTTTGATGGACAAATAATAGCAGTTGGTTTCATACATTACTACACGTGTATTACCTCCTAATATCAACGTATTCCATACTTGAATGGATTATTTGTATTTTATTGACAACTAAATCATTAAATGAGACAAACGATGATTGGACGGACCAATAATTGAACTTGGTTTCTTACACAACTACATGCGTATTACCTCCTAATATCAACATTTTCTATACTCGGAGGGATAATCGTTGTTACATTGACTACTAATCACTAAATTAGACAAATATGGGGGGTTTGAAGGACAAATAATAGCACTTGGTTTCATACATTACTACACGTGTATTACCTCCTAATATCAACGTATTCCATACTCGAATGGATTATTTGTATTTTATTGACAACTAAATCATTAAATGAGACAAACGATGATTGGACGGACCAATAATTGAACTTGGTTTCTTACACAACTACATGCGTATTACCTCCTAATATCAACATTTTCTATACTCGGAGGGATAATCGTTGTTTCATTGACTACTAATCACTAAATTAGACAAACAAGGGTTTGAAGGAAAAATAATAGAACCTGGTTTCATACATTACTACACGTGTATTACCTCCAAATTTCAACGTATTCCATACTCGAATGGATTATTTGTATTTTATTGACAACTAAATCATTAAATGAGACAAACGATGATTGGACGGACCAATAATTGAACTTGGTTTCTTACAAAACTACATGCGTATCACCTCCTAATATCAACATTTTCTATACTCGGAATGATAATTGTTGTTTCACTGACTACTAATCACTAAATTAGACAAACATGGGCTTGAAGGACAAATAATAGAACTTGGTTTCATACATTACTACACGTGTATTACCTCCTAATATCAACGTATTCCATACTCAAATGGATTATTTGTATTTTATTGACAACTAAATCATTAAATGAGACAAACGATGATTGGACGGACCAATAATTGAACTTGGTTTCTTACACAACTACATGCGTATTACCTCCTAATATCAACATTTTATATACTCGGAGGGATAATCGTTGTTTCATTGACTACTAATCACTAAATTAGACAAACATGGGGGGTTTGATGGACAAATAATAGCAGTTGGTTTCATACATTACTACACGTGTATTACCTCCTAATATCAACGTATTCCATACTTGAATGGATTATTTGTATTTTATTGACAACTAAATCATTAAATGAGACAAACGATGATTGGACGGACCAATAATTGAACTTGGTTTTTTACACAACTACATGCGTATTACCTCCTAATATCAACATTTTCTATACTCGGAGGGATAATCGTTGTTTCATTGACTACTAATCACTAAATTAGACAAACTTGGGGGGTTTGATGGACAAATAATAGCACTTGGTTTCATACATTACTACACGTGTATTACCTCCTAATATCAACGTATTCCATACTCGAATGGATTATTTGTATTTTATTGACAACTAAATCATTAAATGAGACAAACGATGATTGGACGGACCAATAATTGAACTTGGTTTCTTACACAACTACATGCGTATTACCTCCTAATATCAACATTTTCAATACTCGGAGGGATAATCGTTGTTTCATTGACTACTAATCACTAAATTAGACAAACAAGGGTTTGAAGGAAAAATAATAGAACCTGGTTTCATACATTACTACATGTGTATTACCTCCTAATTTCAACGTATTCCATACTCGAATGGATTATTTGTATTTTATTGACAACTAAATCATTAAATGAGACAAACGATGATTGGACGGACCAATAATTGAACTTGGTTTCTTACACAACTACATGCGTATTACCTCCTAATATCAACAATTTCTATACTCGGAGGGATAATCGTTGTTTCATTGACTACTAATCACTAAATTAGACAAACATGGGTTTGAAGGACAAATAATAGCACTTGGTTCATACATTACTACACGTGTATTACCTCCTAATATCAATGTATTCCATCCTCGAATGGATTATTTGTATTTTATTGACAACAAAATCATTAAATGAGACAAACGATGATTGGACGGACCAATAATTGAACTTGGTTTCTTACACAACTACATGCGTATAACCTCCTAATATCAACATTTTCTATACTCGGAGGGATAATCGTTGTTTCATTGACTACTAATCACTAAATTAGACAAACAAGGGTTTGAAGGAAAAATAATAGAACCTGGTTTCATACATTACTACATGTGTATTACCTCCTAATTTCAACGTATTCCATACTCGAATGGATTATTTGTATTTTATTGACAACTAAATCATTAAATGAGACAAACGATGATTGGACGGACCAATAATTGAACTTGGTTTCTTACAAAACTACATGCGTATCACCTCCTAATATCAACATTTTCTATACTCGGAATGATAATTATTGTTTCATTGACTACTAATCACTAAATTAGACAAACATGGGCTTGAAGGACAAATAATAGAACTTGGTTTCATACATTACTACACGTGTATTACCTCCTAATATCAACGTATTCCATACTCAAATGGATTATTTGTATTTTATTGACAACTAAATCATTAAATGAGACAAACGATGATTGGACGGACCAATAGTTGAACTTGGTTTCTTACACAACTACATGCGTATTACCTCCTAATATCAACATTTTCTATACTCGGAGGGATAATCGTTGTTTCATTGACTACTAATCACTAAATTAGACAAACATGGGGGGTTTGATGGACAAATAATAGCACTTGGTTTCATACATTACTACACGTGTATTACCTCCTAATATCAACGTATTCCATACTCGAATGGATTATTTGTATTTTATTGACAACTAAATCATTAAATGAGACAAACGATGATTGGACGGACCAATAATTGAACTTGGTTTCTTACACAACTACATGCGTATTACCTCCTAATATCAACATTTTATATACTCGGAGGGATAATCGTTGTTTCATTGACTACTAATCACTAAATTAGACAAACATGGGGGGTTTGAAGGACAAATAATAGAACTTGGTTTCATACATTACTACACGTGTATTACCTCCTAATATCAACGTATTCCATACTCGAATGGATTATTTGTATTTAATTGACAACTAAATCTTTAAATGAGACAAACGATGATTGGACGGACCAATAATTGAACTTGGTTTATTACACAACTACATGCGTATTACCTCCTAATATCAACGCTTTCTATACTCGGAGGGATAATCGTTGTTTCATTGACTACTAATCACTAAATTAGACAAACATGGGTTTGAAGGACAAATAATAGCACTTGGTTTCATACATTACTACACGTGTATTACCTCCTAATATCAACGTATTCCATACTCGAATGGATTATTTGTATTTTATTGTCAACTAAATCATTAAATGAGACAAAGGATGATTGGACGGACCAATAATTGAACTTGGTTTCTTACAAAACTACATGCGTATTACCTCCTAATATCAACATTTTCTATACTCGGAGGGATAATCGTTGTTTCATTGACTACTAATCACTAAATTAGACAAACAAGGGTTTGAAGGAAAAATAATAGAACCTGGTTTCATACATTACTACACGTGTATTACCTCCTAATTTCAACGTATTCCATACTCGAATGGATTATTTGTATTTTATTGACAACTAAATCATTAAATGAGACAAACGATGATTGGACGGACCAATAATTGAACTTGGTTTCTTACAAAACTACATGCGTATCACCTCCTAATATCAACATTTTCTATACTCGGAATGATAATTGTTGTTTCATTGACTACTAATCACTAAATTAGACAAACATGGGCTTGAAGGACAAATAATAGAACTTGGTTTCATACATTACTACACGTGTATTACCTCCTAATATCAACGTATTCCATACTCAAATGGATTATTTGTATTTTATTGACAACTAAATCATTAAATGAGACAAACGATGATTGGACGGACCAATAATTGAACTTGGTTTCTTACACAACTACATGCGTATTACCTCCTAATATCAACAATTTCTATACTCGGAGGGATAATCGTTGTTTCATTGACTACTAATCACTAAATTAGACAAACATGGGTTTGAAGGACAAATAATAGCACTTGGTTCATACATTACTACACGTGTATTACCTCCTAATATCAATGTATTCCATCCTCGAATGGATTATTTGTATTTTATTGACAACAAAATCATTAAATGAGACAAACGATGATTGGACGGACCAATAATTGAACTTGGTTTCTTACACAACTACATGCGTATAACCTCCTAATATCAACATTTTCTATACTCGGAGGGATAATCGTTGTTTCATTGACTACTAATCACTAAATTAGACAAACAAGGGTTTGAAGGAAAAATAATAGAACCTGGTTTCATACATTACTACATGTGTATTACCTCCTAATTTCAACGTATTCCATACTCGAATGGATTATTTGTATTTTATTGACAACTAAATCATTAAATGAGACAAACGATGATTGGACGGACCAATAATTGAACTTGGTTTCTTACAAAACTACATGCGTATCACCTCCTAATATCAACATTTTCTATACTCGGAATGATAATTATTGTTTCATTGACTACTAATCACTAAATTAGACAAACATGGGCTTGAAGGACAAATAATAGAACTTGGTTTCATACATTACTACACGTGTATTACCTCCTAATATCAACGTATTCCATACTCAAATGGATTATTTGTATTTTATTGACAACTAAATCATTAAATGAGACAAACGATGATTGGACGGACCAATAGTTGAACTTGGTTTCTTACACAACTACATGCGTATTACCTCCTAATATCAACATTTTCTATACTCGGAGGGATAATCGTTGTTTCATTGACTACTAATCACTAAATTAGACAAACATGGGGGGTTTGATGGACAAATAATAGCACTTGGTTTCATACATTACTACACGTGTATTACCTCCTAATATCAACGTATTCCATACTCGAATGGATTATTTGTATTTTATTGACAACTAAATCATTAAATGAGACAAACGATGATTGGACGGACCAATAATTGAACTTGGTTTCTTACACAACTACATGCGTATTACCTCCTAATATCAACATTTTCTATACTCGGAGGGATAATCGTTGTTTCATTGACTACTAATCACTAAATTAGACAAACAAGGGTTTGAAGGAAAAATAATAGAACCTGGTTTCATACATTACTACATGTGTATTACCTCCTAATTTCAACGTATTCCATACTCGAATGGATTATTTGTATTTTATTGACAACTAAATCATTAAATGAGACAAACGATGATTGGACGGACCAATAATTGAACTTGGTTTCTTACACAACTACATGCGTATTACCTCCTAATATCAACAATTTCTATACTCGGAGGGATAATCGTTGTTTCATTGACTACTAATCACTAAATTAGACAAACATGGGTTTGAAGGACAAATAATAGCACTTGGTTCATACATTACTACACGTGTATTACCTCCTAATATCAATGTATTCCATCCTCGAATGGATTATTTGTATTTTATTGACAACAAAATCATTAAATGAGACAAACGATGATTGGACGGACCAATAATTGAACTTGGTTTCTTACACAACTACATGCGTATAACCTCCTAATATCAACATTTTCTATACTCGGAGGGATAATCGTTGTTTCATTGACTACTAATCACTAAATTAGACAAACAAGGGTTTGAAGGAAAAATAATAGAACCTGGTTTCATACATTACTACATGTGTATTACCTCCTAATTTCAACGTATTCCATACTCGAATGGATTATTTGTATTTTATTGACAACTAAATCATTAAATGAGACAAACGATGATTGGACGGACCAATAATTGAACTTGGTTTCTTACAAAACTACATGCGTATCACCTCCTAATATCAACATTTTCTATACTCGGAATGATAATTATTGTTTCATTGACTACTAATCACTAAATTAGACAAACATGGGCTTGAAGGACAAATAATAGAACTTGGTTTCATACATTACTACACGTGTATTACCTCCTAATATCAACGTATTCCATACTCAAATGGATTATTTGTATTTTATTGACAACTAAATCATTAAATGAGACAAACGATGATTGGACGGACCAATAGTTGAACTTGGTTTCTTACACAACTACATGCGTATTACCTCCTAATATCAACATTTTCTATACTCGGAGGGATAATCGTTGTTTCATTGACTACTAATCACTAAATTAGACAAACATGGGGGGTTTGATGGACAAATAATAGCACTTGGTTTCATACATTACTACACGTGTATTACCTCCTAATATCAACGTATTCCATACTCGAATGGATTATTTGTATTTTATTGACAACTAAATCATTAAATGAGACAAACGATGATTGGACGGACCAATAATTGAACTTGGTTTCTTACACAACTACATGCGTATTACCTCCTAATATCAACATTTTATATACTCGGAGGGATAATCGTTGTTTCATTGACTACTAATCACTAAATTAGACAAACATGGGGGGTTTGAAGGACAAATAATAGAACTTGGTTTCATACATTACTACACGTGTATTACCTCCTAATATCAACGTATTCCATACTCGAATGGATTATTTGTATTTAATTGACAACTAAATCTTTAAATGAGACAAACGATGATTGGACGGACCAATAATTGAACTTGGTTTATTACACAACTACATGCGTATTACCTCCTAATATCAACGCTTTCTATACTCGGAGGGATAATCGTTGTTTCATTGACTACTAATCACTAAATTAGACAAACATGGGTTTGAAGGACAAATAATAGCACTTGGTTTCATACATTACTACACGTGTATTACCTCCTAATATCAACGTATTCCATACTCGAATGGATTATTTGTATTTTATTGTCAACTAAATCATTAAATGAGACAAAGGATGATTGGACGGACCAATAATTGAACTTGGTTTCTTACAAAACTACATGCGTATTACCTCCTAATATCAACATTTTCTATACTCGGAGGGATAATCGTTGTTTCATTGACTACTAATCACTAAATTAGACAAACAAGGGTTTGAAGGAAAAATAATAGAACCTGGTTTCATACATTACTACACGTGTATTACCTCCTAATTTCAACGTATTCCATACTCGAATGGATTATTTGTATTTTATTGACAACTAAATCATTAAATGAGACAAACGATGATTGGACGGACCAATAATTGAACTTGGTTTCTTACAAAACTACATGCGTATCACCTCCTAATATCAACATTTTCTATACTCGGAATGATAATTGTTGTTTCATTGACTACTAATCACTAAATTAGACAAACATGGGCTTGAAGGACAAATAATAGAACTTGGTTTCATACATTACTACACGTGTATTACCTCCTAATATCAACGTATTCCATACTCAAATGGATTATTTGTATTTTATTGACAACTAAATCATTAAATGAGACAAACGATGATTGGACGGACCAATAATTGAACTTGGTTTCTTACACAACTACATGCGTATTACCTCCTAATATCAACAATTTCTATACTCGGAGGGATAATCGTTGTTTCATTGACTACTAATCACTAAATTAGACAAACATGGGTTTGAAGGACAAATAATAGCACTTGGTTCATACATTACTACACGTGTATTACCTCCTAATATCAATGTATTCCATCCTCGAATGGATTATTTGTATTTTATTGACAACAAAATCATTAAATGAGACAAACGATGATTGGACGGACCAATAATTGAACTTGGTTTCTTACACAACTACATGCGTATAACCTCCTAATATCAACATTTTCTATACTCGGAGGGATAATCGTTGTTTCATTGACTACTAATCACTAAATTAGACAAACAAGGGTTTGAAGGAAAAATAATAGAACCTGGTTTCATACATTACTACATGTGTATTACCTCCTAATTTCAACGTATTCCATACTCGAATGGATTATTTGTATTTTATTGACAACTAAATCATTAAATGAGACAAACGATGATTGGACGGACCAATAATTGAACTTGGTTTCTTACAAAACTACATGCGTATCACCTCCTAATATCAACATTTTCTATACTCGGAATGATAATTATTGTTTCATTGACTACTAATCACTAAATTAGACAAACATGGGCTTGAAGGACAAATAATAGAACTTGGTTTCATACATTACTACACGTGTATTACCTCCTAATATCAACGTATTCCATACTCAAATGGATTATTTGTATTTTATTGACAACTAAATCATTAAATGAGACAAACGATGATTGGACGGACCAATAGTTGAACTTGGTTTCTTACACAACTACATGCGTATTACCTCCTAATATCAACATTTTCTATACTCGGAGGGATAATCGTTGTTTCATTGACTACTAATCACTAAATTAGACAAACATGGGGGGTTTGATGGACAAATAATAGCACTTGGTTTCATACATTACTACACGTGTATTACCTCCTAATATCAACGTATTCCATACTCGAATGGATTATTTGTATTTTATTGACAACTAAATCATTAAATGAGACAAACGATGATTGGACGGACCAATAATTGAACTTGGTTTCTTACACAACTACATGCGTATTACCTCCTAATATCAACATTTTATATACTCGGAGGGATAATCGTTGTTTCATTGACTACTAATCACTAAATTAGACAAACATGGGGGGTTTGAAGGACAAATAATAGAACTTGGTTTCATACATTACTACACGTGTATTACCTCCTAATATCAACGTATTCCATACTCGAATGGATTATTTGTATTTAATTGACAACTAAATCTTTAAATGAGACAAACGATGATTGGACGGACCAATAATTGAACTTGGTTTATTACACAACTACATGCGTATTACCTCCTAATATCAACGCTTTCTATACTCGGAGGGATAATCGTTGTTTCATTGACTACTAATCACTAAATTAGACAAACATGGGTTTGAAGGACAAATAATAGCACTTGGTTTCATACATTACTACACGTGTATTACCTCCTAATATCAACGTATTCCATACTCGAATGGATTATTTGTATTTTATTGTCAACTAAATCATTAAATGAGACAAAGGATGATTGGACGGACCAATAATTGAACTTGGTTTCTTACAAAACTACATGCGTATTACCTCCTAATATCAACATTTTCTATACTCGGAGGGATAATCGTTGTTTCATTGACTACTAATCACTAAATTAGACAAACAAGGGTTTGAAGGAAAAATAATAGAACCTGGTTTCATACATTACTACACGTGTATTACCTCCTAATTTCAACGTATTCCATACTCGAATGGATTATTTGTATTTTATTGACAACTAAATCATTAAATGAGACAAACGATGATTGGACGGACCAATAATTGAACTTGGTTTCTTACAAAACTACATGCGTATCACCTCCTAATATCAACATTTTCTATACTCGGAATGATAATTGTTGTTTCATTGACTACTAATCACTAAATTAGACAAACATGGGCTTGAAGGACAAATAATAGAACTTGGTTTCATACATTACTACACGTGTATTACCTCCTAATATCAACGTATTCCATACTCAAATGGATTATTTGTATTTTATTGACAACTAAATCATTAAATGAGACAAACGATGATTGGACGGACCAATAATTGAACTTGGTTTATTACACAACTACATGCGTATTACCTCCTAATATCAACATTTTCTATACTCGGAGGGATAATCGTTGTTTCATTGACTACTAATCACTAAATTAGACAAACATGGGGGGTTTGATGGACAAATAATAGCTGTTGGTTTCATACATTACTACACGTGTATTACCTCCTAATATCAACGTATTCCATACTCGAATGGATTATTTGTATTTTATTGACAACTAAATCATTAAATGAGACAAACGATGATTGGACGGACCAATAATTGAACTTGGTTTCTTACACAACTACATGCGTATTACCTCCTAATATCAACATTTTCTATACTCGGAGGGATAATCGTTGTTTCATTGACTACTAATCACTAAATTAGACAAACATGGGGGGTTTGAAGGACAAATAATAGCACTTGGTTTCATACATTACTACACGTGTATTACCTCCTAATATCAACGTATTCCATACTCGAATGGATTATTTGTATTTTATTGACAACTAAATCATTAAATGAGACAAACGATGATTAGACGGACCAATAATTGAACTTGGTTTCTTACACAACTACATGCGTATTACCTCCTAATATCAACATTTTCTATACTCGGAGGGATAATCGTTGTTTCATTGACTACTAATCACTAAATTAGACAAACATGGGTTTGAAGAACAAACAATAGCACTTGGTTCATACATTACTACACGTGTATTACCTCCTAATTTCAACGTATTCCATACTCGAATGGATTATTTGTATTTTATTGACAACTAAATCATTAAATGAGACAAACGATGATTGGACGGACCAATAATTGAACTTGGTTTCTTACAAAACTACATGCGTATCACCTCCTAATATCAACATTTTCTATACTCGGAGGGATAATCGTTGTTTCATTGACTACTAATCACTAAATTAGACAAACATGGGTTTGAAGGACAAATAATAGAACTTGGTTCATACATTACTACACGTGTATTACCTCCTAATATCAATGTATTCCATCCTCGAATGGATTATTTGTATTTTATTGACAACTAAATCATTAAATGAGACAAACGATGATTGGACGGACCAATAATTGAACTTGGTTTCTTACACAACTACATGCGTATTACCTCCTAATATCAACATTTTCTATACTCGGAGGGATAATCGTTGTTTCATTGACTACTAATCACTAAATTAGACAAACATGGGTTTGAAGGACAAATAATAGCACTTGGTTCATACATTACTACACGTGTATTACCTCCTAATATCAACGTATTCCATACTCGAATGGATTATTTGTATTTTATTGACAACTAAATCATTAAATGAGACAAACGATGATTGGACGGACCAATAATTGAACTTGGTTTATTACACAACTACATGCGTATTACCTCCTAATATCAACGCTTTCTATACTCGGAGGGATAATCGTTGTTTCATTGACTACTAATCACTAAATTAGACAAACATGGGGGGTTTGAAGGACAAATAATAGAACTTGGTTTCATACATTACTACACGTGTATTACCTCCTAATATCAACGTATTCCATACTCGAATGGATTATTTGTATTTAATTGACAACTAAATCTTTAAATGAGACAAACGTTGATTGGACGGACCAATAATTGAACTTGGTTTATTACACAACTACATGCGTATTACCTCCTAATATCAACGCTTTCTATACTCGGAGGGATAATCGTTGTTTCATTGACTACTAATCACTAAATTAGACAAACATGGGTTTGAAGGACAAATAATAGCACTTGGTTTCATACATTACTACACGTGTATTACCTCCTAATATCAACGTATTCCATACTCGAATGGATTATTTGTATTTTATTGTCAACTAAATCATTAAATGAGACAAAGGATGATTGGACGGACCAATAATTGAACTTGGTTTCTTACAAAACTACATGCGTATTACCTCCTAATATCAACATTTTCTATACTCGGAGGGATAATCGTTGTTTCATTGACTACTAATCACTAAATTAGACAAACAAGGGTTTGAAGGAAAAATAATAGAACCTGGTTTCATACATTACTACACGTGTATTACCTCCTAATTTCAACGTATTCCATACTCGAATGGATTATTTGTATTTTATTGACAACTAAATCATTAAATGAGACAAACGATGATTGGACGGACCAATAATTGAACTTGGTTTCTTACAAAACTACATGCGTATCACCTCCTAATATCAACATTTTCTATACTCGGAATGATAATTGTTGTTTCATTGACTACTAATCACTAAATTAGACAAACATGGGCTTGAAGGACAAATAATAGAACTTGGTTTCATACATTACTACACGTGTATTACCTCCTAATATCAACGTATTCCATACTCAAATGGATTATTTGTATTTTATTGACAACTAAATCATTAAATGAGACAAACGATGATTGGACGGACCAATAATTGAACTTGGTTTATTACACAACTACATGCGTATTACCTCCTAATATCAACATTTTCTATACTCGGAGGGATAATCGTTGTTTCATTGACTACTAATCACTAAATTAGACAAACAAGGGTTTGAAGGAAAAATAATAGAACCTGGTTTCATACATTACTACACGTGTATTACCTCCTAATTTCAACGTATTCCATACTCGAATGGATTATTTGTATTTTATTGACAACTAAATCATTAAATGAGACAAACGATGATTGGACGGACCAATAATTGAACTTGGTTTCTTACAAAACTACATGCGTATCACCTCCTAATATCAACATTTTCTATACTCGGAATGATAATTGTTGTTTCATTGACTACTAATCACTAAATTAGACAAACATGGGCTTGAAGGACAAATAATAGAACTTGGTTTCATACATTACTACACGTGTATTACCTCCTAATATCAACGTATTCCATACTCAAATGGATTATTTGTATTTTATTGACAACTAAATCATTAAATGAGACAAACGATGATTGGACGGACCAATAATTGAACTTGGTTTATTACACAACTACATGCGTATTACCTCCTAATATCAACATTTTCTATACTCGGAGGGATAATCGTTGTTTCATTGACTACTAATCACTAAATTAGACAAACATGGGGGGTTTGATGGACAAATAATAGCTGTTGGTTTCATACATTATTACACGTGTATTACCTCCTAATATCAACGTATTCCATACTCGAATGGATTATTTGTATTTTATTGACAACTAAATCATTAAATGAGACAAACGATGATTGGACGGACCAATAATTGAACTTGGTTTCTTACACAACTACATGCGTATTACCTCCTAATATCAACATTTTCTATACTCGGAGGGATAATCGTTGTTTCATTGACTACTAATCACTAAATTAGACAAACATGGGGGGTTTGAAGGACAAATAATAGCACTTGGTTTCATACATTACTACACGTGTATTACCTCCTAATATCAACGTATTCCATACTCGAATGGATTATTTGTATTTTATTGACAACTAAATCATTAAATGAGACAAACGATGATTGGACGGACCAATAATTGAACTTGGTTTCTTACACAACTACATGCGTATTACCTCCTAATATCAACATTTTCTATACTCGGAGGGATAATCGTTGTTTCATTGACTACTAATCACTAAATTAGACAAACATGGGTTTGAAGAACAAACAATAGCACTTGGTTCATACATTACTACACGTGTATTACCTCCTAATTTCAACGTATTCCATACTCGAATGGATTATTTGTATTTTATTGACAACTAAATCATTAAATGAGACAAACGATGATTGGACGGACCAATAATTGAACTTGGTTTCTTACAAAACTACATGCGTATCACCTCCTAATATCAACATTTTCTATACTCGGAGGGATAATCGTTGTTTCATTGACTACTAATCACTAAATTAGACAAACATGGGTTTGAAGGACAAATAATAGAACTTGGTTCATACATTACTACACGTGTATTACCTCCTAATATCAATGTATTCCATCCTCGAATGGATTATTTGTATTTTATTGACAACTAAATCATTAAATGAGACAAACGATGATTGGACGGACCAATAATTGAACTTGGTTTCTTACACAACTACATGCGTATTACCTCCTAATATCAACATTTTCTATACTCGGAGGGATAATCGTTGTTTCATTGACTACTAATCACTAAATTAGACAAACATGGGTTTGAAGGACAAATAATAGCACTTGGTTCATACATTACTACACGTGTATTACCTCCTAATATAAACGTATTCCATACTCGAATGGATTATTTGTATTTTATTGACAACTAAATCATTAAATGAGACAAACGATGATTGGACGGACCAATAATTGAACTTGGTTTCTTACAAAAATACATGCGTATCACCTCCTAATATCGACATTTTCTATACTGGGAATGATAATTGTTGTTTCATTGACTACTAATCACTAAATTAGACAAACATGGGTTTGAAGGACAAATAATAGAACTTGGTTTCATACATTACTACACGTGTATTACCTCCTAATATCAACGTATTCCATACTCGAATGGATTATTTGTATTTTATTGACAACTAAATCATTAAATGAGACAAACGATGATTGGACGGACCAATAATTGAACTTGGTTTCTTACACAACTACATGCGTATTACCTCCTAATATCAACATTTTCTATACTCGGAGGGATAATCGTTGTTTCATTGACTACCAATCACTAAATTAGACAAACATGGGGGTTTGATGGACAAATAATAGCACTTGGTTTCATACATTACTACACGTGTATTACCTCCTAATATCAACGTATTCCATACTCGAATGGATTATTTGTATTTTATTGACAACTAAATCATTAAATGAGACAAACGATGATTGGACGGACCAATAATTGAACTTGGTTTCTTACACAACTACATGCGTATTACCTCCTAATATCAACATTTTATATACTCGGAGGGATAATCGTTGTTTCATTGACTACTAATCACTAAATTAGACAAACATGGGTTTGAAGGACAAATAATAGCACTTGGTTCATACATTACTACACGTGTATTACCTTCTAATATCAACGTATTCCATACTCGAATGGATTATTTGTATTTTATTGACAACTAAATCATTAAATGAGACAAACGATGATTGGACGGACCAATAATTGAACTTGGTTTCTTACAAATCTACATGCGTATCACCTCCTAATATCAACATTTTCTATACTCGGAGGGATAATCATTGTTTCATTGACTACTAATCACTAAATTAGACAAACAAGGGTTTGAAGGAAAAATAATAGAACCTGGTTTCATACATTACTACACGTGTATTACCTCCTAATATCAACGTATTCCATACTCGAATGGATTATTTGTATTTTATTGACAACTAAATCATTAAATGAGACAAACGATGATTGGACGGACCAATAATTGAACTTGGTTTCTTACAAAACTACATGCGTATCACCTCCTAATATCAACATTTTCTATACTCGGAGGGATAATCGTTGTTTCATTGACTACTAATCACTAAATTGTATTACCTCCTAATATCAATGTATTCCATCCTCGAATGGATTATTTGCATTTTATTGACAACTAAATCATTATATGAGACAAACGATGATTGGACGGACCAATAATTGAACTTGGTTTCTCACAAAACTACAAGCGTATCACCTCCTAATATCAACATTTTCTATACTCGGAGGGATAATCGTTGTTTCATTGACTACTAATCACTAAATTAGACAAACATGGGTTTGAAGGACAAATAATAGAACTTGGTTTCCAACATTACTACACGTGTATTACCTCCAAATATCAACGTATTCCATACCCGAATGGATTATTTGTATTTTATTGACAACTAAATCATTAAATGAGACAAACGATGATTGGATGGACCAATAATTGAACCTGGTTTCTTACACAACATCATGTTGGTTTCTTACACAAATACATGCGTATTACCTCCTAGTATCAACGTATTCCATACTCAGATGGATTATCATTCTTTCATTGACTACTAAATCACTAAACGAGATATGCATAGGTTGGTTAGACCTATAATAGAACTTGGATTGTTACACTGCTATATTAGTATTACCACTTATTATCAACGTATTCCATACTCAGATGGATTATAGGTTTTCTTTCACTATTGAATCACTAAATGAGACATAAATATACTGGACGAAACAATAATAGAATGTGGTGTCATACATTACCACACGTGTATTACCTCCTAATATTAACGTATTCCATAGTGGAATGGATTATTTGTATTTTATTGACAACTAAATCATTAAATGAGACAAACGATGATTGGACAGACCAATAATTGAACTTGGTTTCTTACAAAACTACATGCGTATCACCTCCTAATATCACCATTTTCTATAATCGGAGGGATAATCGTTGTTTCATTGACTACTAATCACATAGTTAGACAAACATGGGTTTGAAGGACAAATAATAGAACTTGGTTTCCAACATTACTACACGTATATTACCTCCAAATATCAACGTATTCCATACCCGAGTGGATTATTTGTATTTTATTGACAACTAAATCATTAAGTGAGACAAACGATGATTGGATGGACGAATAATTGAACTTGGTTTCTTACAAAACATCATGTTGGTTTCTTACACAACTACATGCGTATTACCTCCTAGTATCTACGTATTCCATACTCAGATGGATTATCATTCTTTCATTGACTACTAAATCACTAAATTAGACAAACATGGGTTTAAAGGACAAATAATAGAACTTGGTTTCCTACATTACGACACGTACATCACCTCCTAATATCAACATTTTCTATACTCGGAGGGATAATCGTTGTTTCATTGACTACTAATCACTAAATTAGACAAACATGGGTTTGAAGGACAAATAATAGAACTTGGTTTCCAACATTAATACACGTGTATTACCTCCAAATATCAACGTATTCCATACCCGAATGGATTATTTGTATTTTATTGACAACTAAATCATTAAATGAGACAAACGATGATTGGACGGACCAATAATTGAACTTGGTTTCTTACAAAACTACATGCGTATCACCTCCTAATATCAACATTTTCTATACTCGGAGGGATAATCGTTGTTTCATTGACTACTAATCACTAAATTAGACAAACATGGGGGGTTTGATGGACAAATAATAGCACTTGGTTTCATACATTACTACACGTGTATTACCTCTTAATATCAACGTATTCCATACTCGAATGGATTATTTGTATTTTATTGACAACTAAATCATTAAATGAGACAAACGATGATTGGACGGACCAATAATTGAACTTGGTTTCTTACACAACTACATGCGTATTACCTCCAAATATCAACATTTTCTATACTCGGAGGGATAATCGTTTTTTCATTGACTACTAATCACTAAATTAGACAAACATGGGGGGATTGATGGACAAATAATAGCACTTGGTTTCATACATTACTACACATGTATTACCTCCTAATATCAACGTATTCCATACTCGAATGGATTATTTGTATTTTATTGACAACTAAATCATTAAATGAGACAAACGATGATTGGACGGACCAATAATTGAACTTGGTTTCTTACAAAACTACATGCGTATCACCTCCTAATATCAACATTTTCTATACTCGGAGGGATAATCGTTGTTTCATTGACTACTAATCACTAAATTAGACAAACATGGGTTTGAAGGACAAATAATAGCACTTGGTTCATACATTACTAAACGTGTATTACCTTCTAATATCAATGTATTCCATCCTCGAATGGATTATTGGTCCGTCCAATCATCGTTTGAGACAAACGATGATTGGACGGACCAATAATTGAACTTGGTTTCTTACACAACTACATGCGTATTACCTCCTAATATCAACATTTTCTATACTCGGAGGGATAATCGTTTTTTCATTGACTACTAATCACTAAATTAGACAAACATGGGGGGATTGATGGACAAATAATAGCACTTGGTTTCATACATTACTACACATGTATTACCTCCTAATATCAACGTATTCCATACTCGAATGGATTATTTGTATTTTATTGACAACTAAATCATTAAATGAGACAAACGATGATTGGACGGACCAATAATTGAACTTGGTTTCTTACAAAACTACATGCGTATCACCTCCTAATATCAACATTTTCTATACTCGGAGGGATAATCGTTGTTTCATTGACTACTAATCACTAAATTAGACAAACATGGGTTTGAAGGACAAATAATAGAACTTGGTTTCATACATTACTACACGTGTATTACCTCCTAATATCAACGTATTCCATACTCGAATGGATTATTTGTATTTAATTGACAACTAAATCTTTAAATGAGACAAACGATGATTGGACGGACCAATAATTGAACTTGGTTTATTACACAACTACATGCGTATTACCTCCTAATATCAACGCTTTCTATACTCGGAGGGATAATCGTTGTTTCATTGACTACTAATCACTAAATTAGACAAACATGGGTTTGAAGGACAAATAATAGCACTTGGTTTCATACATTACTACACGTGTATTACCTCCTAATATCAACGTATTCCATACTCGAATGGATTATTTGTATTTTATTGTCAACTAAATCATTAAATGAGACAAAGGATGATTGGACGGACCAATAATTGAACTTGGTTTCTTACAAAACTACATGCGTATTACCTCCTAATATCAACATTTTCTATACTCGGAGGGATAATCGTTGTTTCATTGACTACTAATCACTAAATTAGACAAACAAGGGTTTGAAGGAAAAATAATAGAACCTGGTTTCGTACATTACTACACGTGTATTACCTCCTAATTTCAACGTATTCCATACTCGAATGGATTATTTGTATTTTATTGACAACTAAATCATTAAATGAGACAAACGATGATTGGACGGACCAATAATTGAACTTGGTTTCTTACAAAACTACATGCGTATCACCTCCTAATATCAACATTTTCTATACTCGGAATGATAATTGTTGTTTCATTGACTACTAATCACTAAATTAGACAAACATGGGCTTGAAGGACAAATAATAGAACTTGGTTTCATACATTACTACACGTGTATTACCTCCTAATATCAACGTATTCCATACTCAAATGGATTATTTGTATTTTATTGACAACTAAATCATTAAATGAGACAAACGATGATTGGACGGACCAATAATTGAACTTGGTTTCTTACACAACTACATGCGTATTACCTCCTAATATCAACATTTTCTATACTCGGAGGGATAATCGTTGTTTCATTGACTACTAATCACTAAATTAGACAAACATGGGGGGTTTGATGGACAAATAATAGCTGTTGGTTTCATACATTACTACACGTGTATTACCTCCTAATATCAACGTATTCCATACTCGAATGGATTATTTGTATTTTATTGACAACTAAATCATTAAATGAGACAAACGATGATTGGACGGACCAATAATTGAACTTGGTTTCTTACACAACTACATGCGTATTACCTCCTAATATCAACATTTTCTATACTCGGAGGGATAATCGTTGTTTCATTGACTACTAATCACTAAATTAGACAAACATGGGGGGTTTGAAGGACAAATAATAGCACTTGGTTTCATACATTACTACACGTGTATTACCTCCTAATATCAACGTATTCCATACTCGAATGGATTATTTGTATTTTATTGACAACTAAATCATTAAATGAGACAAACGATGATTGGACGGACCAATAATTGAACTTGGTTTCTTACACAACTACATGCGTATTACCTCCTAATATCAACATTTTCTATACTCGGAGGGATAATCGTTGTTTCATTGACTACTAATCACTAAATTAGACAAACATGGGTTTGAAGAACAAACAATAGCACTTGGTTCATACATTACTACACGTGTATTACCTCCTAATTTCAACGTATTCCATACTCGAATGGATTATTTGTATTTTATTGACAACTAAATCATTAAATGAGACAAACGATGATTGGACGGACCAATAATTGAACTTGGTTTCTTACAAAACTACATGCGTATCACCTCCTAATATCAACATTTTCTATACTCGGAGGGATAATCGTTGTTTCATTGACTACTAATCACTAAATTAGACAAACATGGGTTTGAAGGACAAATAATAGAACTTGGTTCATACATTACTACACGTGTATTACCTCCTAATATCAATGTATTCCATCCTCGAATGGATTATTTGTATTTTATTGACAACTAAATCATTAAATGAGACAAACGATGATTGGACGGACCAATAATTGAACTTGGTTTCTTACACAACTACATGCGTATTACCTCCTAATATCAACATTTTCTATACTCGGAGGGATAATCGTTGTTTCATTGACTACTAATCACTAAATTAGACAAACATGGGTTTGAAGGACAAATAATAGCACTTGGTTCATACATTACTACACGTGTATTACCTCCTAATATAAACGTATTCCATACTCGAATGGATTATTTGTATTTTATTGACAACTAAATCATTAAATGAGACAAACGATGATTGGACGGACCAATAATTGAACTTGGTTTCTTACAAAAATACATGCGTATCACCTCCTAATCTCGACATTTTCTATACTCGGAATGATAATTGTTGTTTCATTGACTACTAATCACTAAATTAGACAAACATGGGTTTGAAGGACAAATAATAGAACTTGGTTTCATACATTACTACACGTGTATTACCTCCTAATATCAACGTATTCCATACTCGAATGGATTATTTGTATTTTATTGACAACTAAATCATTAAATGAGACAAACGATGATTGGACGGACCAATAATTGAACTTGGTTTCTTACACAACTACATGCGTATTACCTCCTAATATCAACATTTTCTATACTCGGAGGGATAATCGTTGTTTCATTGACTACCAATCACTAAATTAGACAAACATGGGGGTTTGATGGACAAATAATAGCACTTGGTTTCATACATTACTACACGTGTATTACCTCCTAATATCAACGTATTCCATACTCGAATGGATTATTTGTATTTTATTGACAACTAAATCATTAAATGAGACAAACGATGATTGGACGGACCAATAATTGAACTTGGTTTCTTACACAACTACATGCGTATTACCTCCTAATATCAACATTTTATATACTCGGAGGGATAATCGTTGTTTCATTGACTACTAATCACTAAATTAGACAAACATGGGTTTGAAGGACAAATAATAGCACTTGGTTCATACATTACTACACGTGTATTACCTCCTAATATCAACGTATTCCATACTCGAATGGATTATTTGTATTTTATTGACAACTAAATCATTAAATGAGACAAACGATGATTGGACGGACCAATAATTGAACTTGGTTTCTTACAAATCTACATGCGTATCACCTCCTAATATCAACATTTTCTATACTCGGAGGGATAATCATTGTTTCATTGACTACTAATCACTAAATTAGACAAACAAGGGTTTGAAGGAAAAATAATAGAACCTGGTTTCATACATTACTACACGTGTATTACCTCCTAATATCAACGTATTCCATACTCGAATGGATTATTTGTATTTTATTGACAACTAAATCATTAAATGAGACAAACGATGATTGGACGGACCAATAATTGAACTTGGTTTCTTACAAAACTACATGCGTATCACCTCCTAATATCAACATTTTCTATACTCGGAGGGATAATCGTTGTTTCATTGACTACTAATCACTAAATTAGACAAACATGGGTTTGAAGGACAAATAATAGAACTTGGTTCATACATTACTACACGTGTATTACCTCCTAATATCAATGTATTCCATCCTCGAATGGATTATTTGTATTTTATTGACAACTAAATCATTAAATGAGACAAACGATGATTGGACGGACCAATAATTGAACTTGGTTTCTTACACAACTACATGCGTATTACCTCCTAATATCAACATTTTCTATACTCGGAGGGATAATCGTTGTTTCATTGACTACTAATCACTAAATTAGACAAACAAGGGTTTGAAGGAAAAATAATAGAACCTGGTTTCATACATTACTACATGTGTATTACCTCCTAATTTCAACGTATTCCATACTCGAATGGATTATTTGTATTTTATTGACAACTAAATCATTAAATGAGACAAACGATGATTGGACGGACCAATAATTGAACTTGGTTTCTTACAAAACTACATGCGTATCACCTCCTAATATCAACATTTTCTATACTCGGAATGATAATTGTTGTTTCATTGACTACTAATCACTAAATTAGACAAACATGGGTTTGAAGGACAAATAATAGAACTTGGTTTCATACATTACTACACGTGTATTACCTCCTAATATCAACGTATTCCATACTCGAATGGATTATTTGTATTTTATTGACAACTAAATCATTAAATGAGACAAACGATGATTGGACAGACCAATAATTGAACTTGGTTTCTTACACAACTACATGCGTATTACCTCCTAATATCAACAATTTCTATACTCGGAGGGATAATCGTTGTTTCATTGACTACTAATCACTAAATTAGACAAACATGGGTTTGAAGGACAAATAATAGAACCTGGTTTCATACATTACTACACGTGTATTACCTCCTAATATCAACGTATTCCATACTCGAATGGATTATTTGTATTTTATTGACAACGAAATCATTAAATGAGACAAACGATGATTGGACGGACCAATAATTGAACTTGTTTTCTTACAAAACTACATGCGTATCACCTCCTAATATCAACATTTTCTATACTCGGAATGATAATTGTTGTTTCATTGACTACTAATCACTAAATTAGACAAACATGGGTTTGAAGGACAAATAATAGAACTTGGTTTCATACATTAGTACACGTGTATTACCTCCTAATTTCAACGTATTCCATACTCGAATGGATTATTTGTATTTTATTGACAACTAAATCATTAAATGAGACAATCGATGATTGGACGGACCAATAATTGAACTTGGTTTCTTACAAAACTACATGCGTATCACCTCCTAATATCAACATTTTCTATACTCGGAATGATAATTGTTGTTTCATTGACTACTAATCACTAAATTAGACAAACATGGGTTTGAAGGACAAATAATAGAACTTGGTTTCATACATTACTACACGTGTATTACCTCCTAATATCAACGTATTCCATACTCGAATGGATTATTTGTATTTTATTGACAACTAAATCATTAAATGAGACAAACGATGATTGGACGGACCAATAATTGAACTTGGTTTCTTACACAACTACATGCGTATTACCTCCTAATATCAACATTTTCTATACTCGGAGGGATAATCATTGTTTCATTGACTACTAATCACTAAATTAGACAAACAAGGGTTTGAAGGAAAAATAATAGAACCTGGTTTCATACATTACTACACGTGTATTACCTCCTAATATCAACGTATTCCATACTCGAATGGATTATTTGTATTTTATTGACAACTAAATCATTAAATGAGACAAACGATGATTGGACGGACCAATAATTGAACTTGGTTTCTTACAAAACTACATGCGTATCACCTCCTAATATCAACATTTTCTATACTCGGAGGGATAATCGTTGTTTCATTGACTACTAATCACTAAATTAGACAAACATGGGTTTGAAGGACAAATAATAGAACTTGGTTCATACATTACTACACGTGTATTACCTCCTAATATCAATGTATTCCATCCTCGAATGGATTATTTGTATTTTATTGACAACTAAATCATTAAATGAGACAAACGATGATTGGACGGACCAATAATTGAACTTGGTTTCTTACACAACTACATGCGTATTACCTCCTAATATCAACATTTTCTATACTCGGAGGGATAATCGTTGTTTCATTGACTACTAATCACTAAATTAGACAAACAAGGGTTTGAAGGAAAAATAATAGAACCTGGTTTCATACATTACTACATGTGTATTACCTCCTAATTTCAACGTATTCCATACTCGAATGGATTATTTGTATTTTATTGACAACTAAATCATTAAATGAGACAAACGATGATTGGACGGACCAATAATTGAACTTGGTTTCTTACAAAACTACATGCGTATCACCTCCTAATATCAACATTTTCTATACTCGGAATGATAATTGTTGTTTCATTGACTACTAATCACTAAATTAGACAAACATGGGTTTGAAGGACAAATAATAGAACTTCGTTTCATACATTACTACACGTGTATTACCTCCTAATATCAACGTATTCCATACTCGAATGGATTATTTGTATTTTATTGACAACTAAATCATTAAATGAGACAAACGATGATTGGACAGACCAATAATTGAACTTGGTTTCTTACACAACTACATGCGTATTACCTCCTAATATCAAAAATTTCTATACTCGGAGGGATAATCGTTGTTTCATTGACTACTAATCACTAAATTAGACAAACATGGGTTTGAAGGACAAATAATAGAACCTGGTTTCATACATTACTACACGTGTATTACCTCCTAATATCAACGTATTCCATACTCGAATGGATTATTTGTATTTTATTGACAACGAAATCATTAAATGAGACAAACGATGATTGGACGGACCAATAATTGAACTTGTTTTCTTACAAAACTACATGCGTATCACCTCCTAATATCAACATTTTCTATACTCGGAATGATAATTGTTGTTTCATTGACTACTAATCACTAAATTAGACAAACATGGGTTTGAAGGACAAATAATAGAACTTGGTTTCATACATTAGTACACGTGTATTACCTCCTAATTTCAACGTATTCCATACTCGAATGGATTATTTGTATTTTATTGACAACTAAATCATTAAATGAGACAATCGATGATTGGACGGACCAATAATTGAACTTGGTTTCTTACAAAACTACATGCGTATCACCTCCTAATATCAACATTTTCTATACTCGGAATGATAATTGTTGTTTCATTGACTACTAATCACTAAATTAGACAAACATGGGTTTGAAGGACAAATAATAGAACTTGGTTTCATACATTACTACACGTGTATTACCTCCTAATATCAACGTATTCCATACTCGAATGGATTATTTGTATTTTATTGACAACTAAATCATTAAATGAGACAAACGATGATTGGACGGACCAATAATTGAACTTGGTTTCTTACACAACTACATGCGTATTACCTCCTAATATCAACATTTTCAATACTCGGAGGGATAATCGTTGTTTCATTGACTACCAATCACTAAATTAGACAAACATGGGGGTTTGATGGACAAATAATAGCACCTTGTTTCATACATTACTACACGTGTATTACCTCCTAATTTCAACGTATTCCATACTCGAATGGATTATTTGTATTTTATTGACAACTAAATCATTAAATGAGACAATCGATGATTGGACGGACCAATAATTGAACTTGGTTTCTTACAAAACTACATGCGTATCACCTCCTAATATCAACATTTTCTATACTCGGAATGATAATTGTTGTTTCATTGACTACTAATCACTAAATTAGACAAACATGGGTTTGAAGGACAAATAATAGAACTTGGTTTCATACATTACTACACGTGTATTACCTCCTAATATCAACGTATTCCATACTCGAATGGATTATTTGTATTTTATTGACAACTAAATCATTAAATGAGACAAACGATGATTGGACGGACCAATAATTGAACTTGGTTTCTTACACAACTACATGCGTATTACCTCCTAATATCAACATTTTCTATACTCGGAGGGATAATCGTTGTTTCATTGACTACCAATCACTAAATTAGACAAACATGGGGGTTTGATGGACAAATAATAGCACCTTGTTTCATACATTACTACACGTGTATTACCTCCTAATATCAACGTATTCCATACTCGAATGGATTATTTGTATTTTATTGTCAACTAAATCATTAAATGAGACAAACGATGATTGGACGGACCAATAATTGAACTTGGTTTCTTACAAAACTACATGCGTATCACCTCCTAATATCAACATTTTCTATACTCGGAATGATAATTGTTGTTTCATTGACTACTAATCACTAAATTAGACAAACATGGGTTTGAAGGACAAATAATAGAACTTGGTTTCATACATTAGTACACGTGTATTACCTCCTAATTTCAACGTATTCCATACTCGAATGGATTATTTGTATTTTATTGACAACTAAATCATTAAATGAGACAATCGATGATTGGACGGACCAATAATTGAACTTGGTTTCTTACAAAACTACATGCGTATCACCTCCTAATATCAACATTTTCTATACTCGGAATGATAATTGTTGTTTCATTGACTACTAATCACTAAATTAGACAAACATGGGTTTGAAGGACAAATAATAGAACTTGGTTTCATACATTACTACACGTGTATTACCTCCTAATATCAACGTATTCCATACTCGAATGGATTATTTGTATTTTATTGACAACTAAATCATTAAATGAGACAAACGATGATTGGACGGACCAATAATTGAACTTGGTTTCTTACACAACTACATGCGTATTACCTCCTAATATCAACATTTTCTATACTCGGAGGGATAATCGTTGTTTCATTGACTACCAATCACTAAATTAGACAAACATGGGGGTTTGATGGACAAATAATAGCACCTTGTTTCATACATTACTACACGTGTATTACCTCCTAATATCAACGTATTCCATACTCGAATGGATTATTTGTATTTTATTGACAACTAAATCATTAAATGAGACAAACGATGATTGGACGGACCAATAATTGAACTTGGTTTCTTACACAACTACATGCGTATTACCTCCTAATATCAACATTTTCTATACTCGGAGGGATAATCGTTGTTTCATTGACTACTAATCACTAAATTAGACAAACATGGGTTTGAAGGACAAATAATAGCACTTGGTTCATACATTACTACACGTGTATTACCTCCTAATATCAACGTATTCCATACTCGAATGGATTATTTGTATTTTATTGACAACTAAATCATTAAATGAGACAAACGATGATTGGACAGACCAATAATTGAACTTGGTTTCTTACACAACTACATGCGTATTACCTCCTAATATCAACAATTTCTATACTCGGAGGGATAATCGTTGTTTCATTGACTACTAATCACTAAATTAGACAAACATGGGTTTGAAGGACAAATAATAGAACCTGGTTTCATACATTACTACACGTGTATTACCTCCTAATATCAACGTATTCCATACTCGAATGGATTATTTGTATTTTATTGACAACGAAATCATTAAATGAGACAAACGATGATTGGACGGACCAATAATTGAACTTGTTTTCTTACAAAACTACATGCGTATCACCTCCTAATATCAACATTTTCTATACTCGGAATGATAATTGTTGTTTCATTGACTACTAATCACTAAATTAGACAAACATGGGTTTGAAGGACAAATAATAGAACTTGGTTTCATACATTAGTACACGTGTATTACCTCCTAATTTCAACGTATTCCATACTCGAATGGATTATTTGTATTTTATTGACAACTAAATCATTAAATGAGACAATCGATGATTGGACGGACCAATAATTGAACTTGGTTTCTTACAAAACTACATGCGTATCACCTCCTAATATCAACATTTTCTATACTCGGAATGATAATTGTTGTTTCATTGACTACTAATCACTAAATTAGACAAACATGGGTTTGAAGGACAAATAATAGAACTTGGTTTCATACATTACTACACGTGTATTACCTCCTAATATCAACGTATTCCATACTCGAATGGATTATTTGTATTTTATTGACAACTAAATCATTAAATGAGACAAACGATGATTGGACGGACCAATAATTGAACTTGGTTTCTTACACAACTACATGCGTATTACCTCCTAATATCAACATTTTCTATACTCGGAGGGATAATCATTGTTTCATTGACTACTAATCACTAAATTAGACAAACAAGGGTTTGAAGGAAAAATAATAGAACCTGGTTTCATACATTACTACACGTGTATTACCTCCTAATATCAACGTATTCCATACTCGAATGGATTATTTGTATTTTATTGACAACTAAATCATTAAATGAGACAAACGATGATTGGACGGACCAATAATTGAACTTGGTTTCTTACAAAACTACATGCGTATCACCTCCTAATATCAACATTTTCTATACTCGGAGGGATAATCGTTGTTTCATTGACTACTAATCACTAAATTAGACAAACATGGGTTTGAAGGACAAATAATAGAACTTGGTTCATACATTACTACACGTGTATTACCTCCTAATATCAATGTATTCCATCCTCGAATGGATTATTTGTATTTTATTGACAACTAAATCATTAAATGAGACAAACGATGATTGGACGGACCAATAATTGAACTTGGTTTCTTACACAACTACATGCGTATTACCTCCTAATATCAACATTTTCTATACTCGGAGGGATAATCGTTGTTTCATTGACTACTAATCACTAAATTAGACAAACAAGGGTTTGAAGGAAAAATAATAGAACCTGGTTTCATACATTACTACATGTGTATTACCTCCTAATTTCAACGTATTCCATACTCGAATGGATTATTTGTATTTTATTGACAACTAAATCATTAAATGAGACAAACGATGATTGGACGGACCAATAATTGAACTTGGTTTCTTACAAAACTACATGCGTATCACCTCCTAATATCAACATTTTCTATACTCGGAATGATAATTGTTGTTTCATTGACTACTAATCACTAAATTAGACAAACATGGGTTTGAAGGACAAATAATAGAACTTGGTTTCATACATTACTACACGTGTATTACCTCCTAATATCAACGTATTCCATACTCGAATGGATTATTTGTATTTTATTGACAACTAAATCATTAAATGAGACAAACGATGATTGGACAGACCAATAATTGAACTTGGTTTCTTACACAACTACATGCGTATTACCTCCTAATATCAACAATTTCTATACTCGGAGGGATAATCGTTGTTTCATTGACTACTAATCACTAAATTAGACAAACATGGGTTTGAAGGACAAATAATAGAACCTGGTTTCATACATTACTACACGTGTATTACCTCCTAATATCAACGTATTCCATACTCGAATGGATTATTTGTATTTTATTGACAACGAAATCATTAAATGAGACAAACGATGATTGGACGGACCAATAATTGAACTTGTTTTCTTACAAAACTACATGCGTATCACCTCCTAATATCAACATTTTCTATACTCGGAATGATAATTGTTGTTTCATTGACTACTAATCACTAAATTAGACAAACATGGGTTTGAAGGACAAATAATAGAACTTGGTTTCATACATTAGTACACGTGTATTACCTCCTAATTTCAACGTATTCCATACTCGAATGGATTATTTGTATTTTATTGACAACTAAATCATTAAATGAGACAATCGATGATTGGACGGACCAATAATTGAACTTGGTTTCTTACAAAACTACATGCGTATCACCTCCTAATATCAACATTTTCTATACTCGGAATGATAATTGTTGTTTCATTGACTACTAATCACTAAATTAGACAAACATGGGTTTGAAGGACAAATAATAGAACTTGGTTTCATACATTACTACACGTGTATTACCTCCTAATATCAACGTATTCCATACTCGAATGGATTATTTGTATTTTATTGACAACTAAATCATTAAATGAGACAAACGATGATTGGACGGACCAATAATTGAACTTGGTTTCTTACACAACTACATGCGTATTACCTCCTAATATAAACATTTTCAATACTCGGAGGGATAATCGTTGTTTCATTGACTACCAATCACTAAATTAGACAAACATGGGGGTTTGATGGACAAATAATAGCACCTTGTTTCATACATTACTACACGTGTATTACCTCCTAATTTCAACGTATTCCATACTCGAATGGATTATTTGTATTTTATTGACAACTAAATCATTAAATGAGACAATCGATGATTGGACGGACCAATAATTGAACTTGGTTTCTTACAAAACTACATGCGTATCACCTCCTAATATCAACATTTTCTATACTCGGAATGATAATTGTTGTTTCATTGACTACTAATCACTAAATTAGACAAACATGGGTTTGAAGGACAAATAATAGAACTTGGTTTCATACATTACTACACGTGTATTACCTCCTAATATCAACGTATTCCATACTCGAATGGATTATTTGTATTTTATTGACAACTAAATCATTAAATGAGACAAACGATGATTGGACGGACCAATAATTGAACTTGGTTTCTTACACAACTACATGCGTATTACCTCCTAATATCAACATTTTCTATACTCGGAGGGATAATCGTTGTTTCATTGACTACCAATCACTAAATTAGACAAACATGGGGGTTTGATGGACAAATAATAGCACCTTGTTTCATACATTACTACACGTGTATTACCTCCTAATATCAACGTATTCCATACTCGAATGGATTATTTGTATTTTATTGTCAACTAAATCATTAAATGAGACAAACGATGATTGGACGGACCAATAATTGAACTTGGTTTCTTACAAAACTACATGCGTATCACCTCCTAATATCAACATTTTCTATACTCGGAATGATAATTGTTGTTTCATTGACTACTAATCACTAAATTAGACAAACATGGGTTTGAAGGACAAATAATAGAACTTGGTTTCATACATTAGTACACGTGTATTACCTCCTAATTTCAACGTATTCCATACTCGAATGGATTATTTGTATTTTATTGACAACTAAATCATTAAATGAGACAATCGATGATTGGACGGACCAATAATTGAACTTGGTTTCTTACAAAACTACATGCGTATCACCTCCTAATATCAACATTTTCTATACTCGGAATGATAATTGTTGTTTCATTGACTACTAATCACTAAATTAGACAAACATGGGTTTGAAGGACAAATAATAGAACTTGGTTTCATACATTACTACACGTGTATTACCTCCTAATATCAACGTATTCCATACTCGAATGGATTATTTGTATTTTATTGACAACTAAATCATTAAATGAGACAAACGATGATTGGACGGACCAATAATTGAACTTGGTTTCTTACACAACTACATGCGTATTACCTCCTAATATCAACATTTTCTATACTCGGAGGGATAATCGTTGTTTCATTGACTACCAATCACTAAATTAGACAAACATGGGGGTTTGATGGACAAATAATAGCACCTTGTTTCATACATTACTACACGTGTATTACCTCCTAATATCAACGTATTCCATACTCGAATGGATTATTTGTATTTTATTGACAACTAAATCATTAAATGAGACAAACGATGATTGGACGGACCAATAATTGAACTTGGTTTCTTACACAACTACATGCGTATTACCTCCTAATATCAACATTTTCTATACTCGGAGGGATAATCGTTGTTTCATTGACTACTAATCACTAAATTAGACAAACATGGGTTTGAAGGACAAATAATAGCACTTGGTTCATACATTACTACACGTGTATTACCTCCTAATATCAACGTATTCCATACTCGAATGGATTATTTGTATTTTATTGACAACTAAATCATTAAATGAGACAAACGATGATTGGACAGACCAATAATTGAACTTGGTTTCTTACACAACTACATGCGTATTACCTCCTAATATCAACAATTTCTATACTCGGAGGGATAATCGTTGTTTCATTGACTACTAATCACTAAATTAGACAAACATGGGTTTGAAGGACAAATAATAGAACCTGGTTTCATACATTACTACACGTGTATTACCTCCTAATATCAACGTATTCCATACTCGAATGGATTATTTGTATTTTATTGACAACTAAATCATTAAATGAGACAAACGATGATTGGACGGACCAATAATTGAACTTGTTTTCTTACAAAACTACATGCGTATCACCTCCTAATATCAACATTTTCTATACTCGGAATGATAATTGTTGTTTCATTGACTACTAATCACTAAATTAGACAAACATGGGTTTGAAGGACAAATAATAGAACTTGGTTTCATACATTAGTACATGTGTATTACCTCCTAATTTCAACGTATTCCATACTCGAATGGATTATTTGTATTTTATTGACAACTAAATCATTAAATGAGACAATCGATGATTGGACGGACCAATAATTGAACTTGGTTTCTTACAAAACTACATGCGTATCACCTCCTAATATCAACATTTTCTATACTCGGAATGATAATTGTTGTTTCATTGACTACTAATCACTAAATTAGACAAACATGGGTTTGAAGGACAAATAATAGAACTTGGTTTCATACATTACTACACGTGTATTACCTCCTAATATCAACGTATTCCATACTCGAATGGATTATTTGTATTTTATTGACAACTAAATCATTAAATGAGACAAACGATGATTGGACGGACCAATAATTGAACTTGGTTTCTTACACAACTACATGCGTATTACCTCCTAATATCAACATTTTCTATACTCGGAGGGATAATCATTGTTTCATTGACTACTAATCACTAAATTAGACAAACAAGGGTTTGAAGGAAAAATAATAGAACCTGGTTTCATACATTACTACACGTGTATTACCTCCTAATATCAACGTATTCCATACTCGAATGGATTATTTGTATTTTATTGACAACTAAATCATTAAATGAGACAAACGATGATTGGACGGACCAATAATTGAACTTGGTTTCTTACAAAACTACATGCGTATCACCTCCTAATATCAACATTTTCTATACTCGGAGGGATAATCGTTGTTTCATTGACTACTAATCACTAAATTAGACAAACATGGGTTTGAAGGACAAATAATAGAACTTGGTTCATACATTACTACACGTGTATTACCTCCTAATATCAATGTATTCCATCCTCGAATGGATTATTTGTATTTTATTGACAACTAAATCATTAAATGAGACAAACGATGATTGGACGGACCAATAATTGAACTTGGTTTCTTACACAACTACATGCGTATTACCTCCTAATATCAACATTTTCTATACTCGGAGGGATAATCGTTGTTTCATTGACTACTAATCACTAAATTAGACAAACAAGGGTTTGAAGGAAAAATAATAGAACCTGGTTTCATACATTACTACATGTGTATTACCTCCTAATTTCAACGTATTCCATACTCGAATGGATTATTTGTATTTTATTGACAACTAAATCATTAAATGAGACAAACGATGATTGGACGGACCAATAATTGAACTTGGTTTCTTACAAAACTACATGCGTATCACCTCCTAATATCAACATTTTCTATACTCGGAATGATAATTGTTGTTTCATTGACTACTAATCACTAAATTAGACAAACATGGGTTTGAAGGACAAATAATAGAACTTGGTTTCATACATTACTACACGTGTATTACCTCCTAATATCAACGTATTCCATACTCGAATGGATTATTTGTATTTTATTGACAACTAAATCATTAAATGAGACAAACGATGATTGGACAGACCAATAATTGAACTTGGTTTCTTACACAACTACATGCGTATTACCTCCTAATATCAACAATTTCTATACTCGGAGGGATAATCGTTGTTTCATTGACTACTAATCACTAAATTAGACAAACATGGGTTTGAAGGACAAATAATAGAACCTGGTTTCATACATTACTACACGTGTATTACCTCCTAATATCAACGTATTCCATACTCGAATGGATTATTTGTATTTTATTGACAACGAAATCATTAAATGAGACAAACGATGATTGGACGGACCAATAATTGAACTTGGTTTCTTACAAAACTACATGCGTATCACCTCCTAATATCAACATTTTCTATACTCGGAATGATAATTGTTGTTTCATTGACTACTAATCACTAAATTAGACAAACATGGGTTTGAAGGACAAATAATAGAACTTGGTTTCATACATTAGTACACGTGTATTACCTCCTAATTTCAACGTATTCCATACTCGAATGGATTATTTGTATTTTATTGACAACTAAATCATTAAATGAGACAATCGATGATTGGACGGACCAATAATTGAACTTGGTTTCTTACAAAACTACATGCGTATCACCTCCTAATATCAACATTTTCTATACTCGGAATGATAATTGTTGTTTCATTGACTACTAATCACTAAATTAGACA
This sequence comes from Capsicum rhomboideum, assembly GCA_031232105.1. Classification (NCBI taxonomy): domain Eukaryota; kingdom Viridiplantae; phylum Streptophyta; class Magnoliopsida; order Solanales; family Solanaceae; genus Capsicum; species Capsicum rhomboideum. Next base: position 82,592,517 of record CP124713.1, on the reverse strand, counting down.
AACATGGGTTTGAAGGACAAATAATAGAACTTGGTTTCATACATTACTACACGTGTATTACCTCCTAATATCAACGTATTCCATACTCGAATGGATTATTTGTATTTTATTGACAACTAAATCATTAAATGAGACAAACGATGATTGGACGGACCAATAATTGAACTTGGTTTCTTACACAACTACATGCGTATTACCTCCTAATATCAACATTTTCTATACTCGGAGGGATAATCGTTGTTTCATTGACTACCAATCACTAAATTAGACAAACATGGGGGTTTGATGGACAAATAATAGCACCTTGTTTCATACATTACTACACGTGTATTACCTCCTAATTTCAACGTATTCCATACTCGAATGGATTATTTGTATTTTATTGACAACTAAATCATTAAATGAGACAATCGATGATTGGACGGACCAATAATTGAACTTGGTTTCTTACAAAACTACATGCGTATCACCTCCTAATATCAACATTTTCTATACTCGGAATGATAATTGTTGTTTCATTGACTACTAATCACTAAATTAGACAAACATGGGTTTGAAGGACAAATAATAGAACTTGGTTTCATACATTACTACACGTGTATTACCTCCTAATATCAACGTATTCCATACTCGAATGGATTATTTGTATTTTATTGACAACTAAATCATTAAATGAGACAAACGATGATTGGACGGACCAATAATTGAACTTGGTTTCTTACACAACTACATGCGTATTACCTCCTAATATCAACATTTTCTATACTCGGAGGGATAATCGTTGTTTCATTGACTACCAATCACTAAATTAGACAAACATGGGGGTTTGATGGACAAATAATAGCACCTTGTTTCATACATTACTACACGTGTATTACCTCCTAATATCAACGTATTCCATACTCGAATGGATTATTTGTATTTTATTGTCAACTAAATCATTAAATGAGACAAACGATGATTGGACGGACCAATAATTGAACTTGGTTTCTTACAAAACTACATGCGTATCACCTCCTAATATCAACATTTTCTATACTCGGAATGATAATTGTTGTTTCATTGACTACTAATCACTAAATTAGACAAACATGGGTTTGAAGGACAAATAATAGAACTTGGTTTCATACATTAGTACACGTGTATTACCTCCTAATTTCAACGTATTCCATACTCGAATGGATTATTTGTATTTTATTGACAACTAAATCATTAAATGAGACAATCGATGATTGGACGGACCAATAATTGAACTTGGTTTCTTACAAAACTACATGCGTATCACCTCCTAATATCAACATTTTCTATACTCGGAATGATAATTGTTGTTTCATTGACTACTAATCACTAAATTAGACAAACATGGGTTTGAAGGACAAATAATAGAACTTGGTTTCATACATTACTACACGTGTATTACCTCCTAATATCAACGTATTCCATACTCGAATGGATTATTTGTATTTTATTGACAACTAAATCATTAGATGAGACAAACGATGATTGGACGGACCAATAATTGAACTTGGTTTCTTACACAACTACATGCGTATTACCTCCTAATATCAACATTTTCTATACTCGGAGGGATAATCATTGTTTCATTGACTACTAATCACTAAATTAGACAAACATGGGTTTGAAGGACAAATAATAGAACCTGGTTTCATACATTACTACACGTGTATTACCTCCTAATATCAACGTATTCCATACTCGAATGGATTATTTGTATTTTATTGACAACGAAATCATTAAATGAGACAAACGATGATTGGACGGACCAATAATTGAACTTGGTTTCTTACAAAACTACATGCGTATCACCTCCTAATATCAACATTTTCTATACTCGGAATGATAATTGTTGTTTCATTGACTACTAATCACTAAATTAGACAAACATGGGTTTGAAGGACAAATAATAGAACTTGGTTTCATACATTAGTACACGTGTATTACCTCCTAATTTCAACGTATTCCATACTCGAATGGATTATTTGTATTTTATTGACAACTAAATCATTAAATGAGACAATCGATGATTGGACGGACCAATAATTGAACTTGGTTTCTTACAAAACTACATGCGTATCACCTCCTAATATCAACATTTTCTATACTCGGAATGATAATTGTTGTTTCATTGACTACTAATCACTAAATTAGACAAACATGGGTTTGAAGGACAAATAATAGAACTTGGTTTCATACATTACTACACGTGTATTACCTCCTAATATCAACGTATTCCATACTCGAATGGATTATTTGTATTTTATTGACAACTAAATCATTAAATGAGACAAACGATGATTGGACGGACCAATAATTGAACTTGGTTTCTTACACAACTACATGCGTATTACCTCCTAATATCAACATTTTCTATACTCGGAGGGATAATCGTTGTTTCATTGACTACCAATCACTAAATTAGACAAACATGGGGGTTTGATGGACAAATAATAGCACCTTGTTTCATACATTACTACACGTGTATTACCTCCTAATTTCAACGTATTCCATACTCGAATGGATTATTTGTATTTTATTGACAACTAAATCATTAAATGAGACAATCGATGATTGGACGGACCAATAATTGAACTTGGTTTCTTACAAAACTACATGCGTATCACCTCCTAATATCAACATTTTCTATACTCGGAATGATAATTGTTGTTTCATTGACTACTAATCACTAAATTAGACAAACATGGGTTTGAAGGACAAATAATAGAACTTGGTTTCATACATTACTACACGTGTATTACCTCCTAATATCAACGTATTCCATACTCGAATGGATTATTTGTATTTTATTGACAACTAAATCATTAAATGAGACAAACGATGATTGGACGGACCAATAATTGAACTTGGTTTCTTACACAACTACATGCGTATTACCTCCTAATATCAACATTTTCTATACTCGGAGGGATAATCGTTGTTTCATTGACTACCAATCACTAAATTAGACAAACATGGGGGTTTGATGGACAAATAATAGCACCTTGTTTCATACATTACTACACGTGTATTACCTCCTAATATCAACGTATTCCATACTCGAATGGATTATTTGTATTTTATTGTCAACTAAATCATTAAATGAGACAAACGATGATTGGACGGACCAATAATTGAACTTGGTTTCTTACAAAACTACATGCGTATCACCTCCTAATATCAACATTTTCTATACTCGGAATGATAATTGTTGTTTCATTGACTACTAATCACTAAATTAGACAAACATGGGTTTGAAGGACAAATAATAGAACTTGGTTTCATACATTAGTACACGTGTATTACCTCCTAATTTCAACGTATTCCATACTCGAATGGATTATTTGTATTTTATTGACAACTAAATCATTAAATGAGACAATCGATGATTGGACGGACCAATAATTGAACTTGGTTTCTTACAAAACTACATGCGTATCACCTCCTAATATCAACATTTTCTATACTCGGAATGATAATTGTTGTTTCATTGACTACTAATCACTAAATTAGACAAACATGGGTTTGAAGGACAAATAATAGAACTTGGTTTCATACATTACTACACGTGTATTACCTCCTAATATCAACGTATTCCATACTCGAATGGATTATTTGTATTTTATTGACAACTAAATCATTAGATGAGACAAACGATGATTGGACGGACCAATAATTGAACTTGGTTTCTTACACAACTACATGCGTATTACCTCCTAATATCAACATTTTCTATACTCGGAGGGATAATCGTTGTTTCATTGACTACCAATCACTAAATTAGACAAACATGGGGGTTTGATGGACAAATAATAGCACCTTGTTTCATACATTACTACACGTGTATTACCTCCTAATATCAACGTATTCCATACTCGAATGGATTATTTGTATTTTATTGACAACTAAATCATTAAATGAGACAAACGATGATTGGACGGACCAATAATTGAACTTGGTTTCTTACACAACTACATGCGTATTACCTCCTAATATCAACATTTTCTATACTCGGAGGGATAATCGTTGTTTCATTGACTACTAATCACTAAATTAGACAAACATGGGTTTGAAGGACAAATAATAGCACTTGGTTCATACATTACTACACGTGTATTACCTCCTAATATCAACGTATTCCATACTCGAATGGATTATTTGTATTTTATTGACAACTAAATCATTAAATGAGACAAACGATGATTGGACAGACCAATAATTGAACTTGGTTTCTTACACAACTACATGCGTATTACCTCCTAATATCAACAATTTCTATACTCGGAGGGATAATCATTGTTTCATTGACTACTAATCACTAAATTAGACAAACATGGGTTTGAAGGACAAATAATAGAACCTGGTTTCATACATTACTACACGTGTATTACCTCCTAATATCAACGTATTCCATACTCGAATGGATTATTTGTATTTTATTGACAACGAAATCATTAAATGAGACAAACGATGATTGGACGGACCAATAATTGAACTTGTTTTCTTACAAAACTACATGCGTATCACCTCCTAATATCAACATTTTCTATACTCGGAATGATAATTGTTGTTTCATTGACTACTAATCACTAAATTAGACAAACATGGGTTTGAAGGACAAATAATAGAACTTGGTTTCATACATTAGTACACGTGTATTACCTCCTAATTTCAACGTATTCCATACTCGAATGGATTATTTGTATTTTATTGACAACTAAATCATTAAATGAGACAATCGATGATTGGACGGACCAATAATTGAACTTGGTTTCTTACAAAACTACATGCGTATCACCTCCTAATATCAACATTTTCTATACTCGGAATGATAATTGTTGTTTCATTGACTACTAATCACTAAATTAGACAAACATGGGTTTGAAGGACAAATAATAGAACTTGGTTTCATACATTACTACACGTGTATTACCTCCTAATATCAACGTATTCCATACTCGAATGGATTATTTGTATTTTATTGACAACTAAATCATTAAATGAGACAAACGATGATTGGACGGACCAATAATTGAACTTGGTTTCTTACACAACTACATGCGTATTACCTCCTAATATCAACATTTTCTATACTCGGAGGGATAATCGTTGTTTCATTGACTACCAATCACTAAATTAGACAAACATGGGGGTTTGATGGACAAATAATAGCACCTTGTTTCATACATTACTACACGTGTATTACCTCCTAATATCAACGTATTCCATACTCGAATGGATTATTTGTATTTTATTGACAACTAAATCATTAAATGAGACAAACGATGATTGGACGGACCAATAATTGAACTTGGTTTCTTACACAACTACATGCGTATTACCTCCTAATATCAACATTTTCTATACTCGGAGGGATAATCGTTGTTTCATTGACTACTAATCACTAAATTAGACAAACATGGGTTTGAAGGACAAATAATAGCACTTGGTTCATACATTACTACACGTGTATTACCTCCTAATATCAACGTATTCCATACTCGAATGGATTATTTGTATTTTATTGACAACTAAATCATTAAATGAGACAAACGATGATTGGACGGACCAATAATTGAACTTGGTTTCTTACAAATCTACATGCGTATCACCTCCTAATATCAACATTTGCTATACTCGGAGGGATAATCATTGTTTCATTGACTACTAATCACTAAATTAGACAAACAAGGGTTTGAAGGAAAAATAATAGAACCTGGTTTCATACATTACTACACGTGTATTACCTCCTAATATCAACGTATTCCATACTCGAATGGATTATTTGTATTTTATTGACAACTAAATCATTAAATGAGACAAACGATGATTGGACGGACCAATAATTGAACTTGGTTTCTTACAAAACTACATGCGTATCACCTCCTAATATCAACATTTTCTATACTCGAAGGGATAATCGTTGTTTCATTGACTACTAATCACTAAATTAGACAAACATGGGTTTGAAGGACAAATAATAGAACTTGGTTTCATACATTACTACACGTGTATTACCTACTAATATCAACGTATTCCATACTCGAATGGATTATTTGTATTTTATTGACAACTAAATCATTAAATGAGACAAACGATGATTGGACAGACCAATAATTGAACTTGGTTTCTTACACAACTACATGCGTATTACCTCCTAATATCAACAATTTCTATACTCGGAGGGATAATCATTGTTTCATTGACTACTAATCACTAAATTAGACAAACATGGGTTTGAAGGACAAATAATAGAACCTGGTTTCATACATTACTACACGTGTATTACCTCCTAATATCAACGTATTCCATACTCGAATGGATTATTTGTATTTTATTGACAACGAAATCATTAAATGAGACAAACGATGATTGGACGGACCAATAATTGAACTTGTTTTCTTACAAAACTACATGCGTATCACCTCCTAATATCAACATTTTCTATACTCGGAATGATAATTGTTGTTTCATTGACTACTAATCACTAAATTAGACAAACATGGGTTTGAAGGACAAATAATAGAACTTGGTTTCATACATTAGTACACGTGTATTACCTCCTAATTTCAACGTATTCCATACTCGAATGGATTATTTGTATTTTATTGACAACTAAATCATTAAATGAGACAATCGATGATTGGACGGACCAATAATTGAACTTGGTTTCTTACAAAACTACATGCGTATCACCTCCTAATATCAACATTTTCTATACTCGGAATGATAATTGTTGTTTCATTGACTACTAATCACTAAATTAGACAAACATGGGTTTGAAGGACAAATAATAGAACTTGGTTTCATACATTACTACACGTGTATTACCTCCTAATATCAACGTATTCCATACTCGAATGGATTATTTGTATTTTATTGACAACTAAATCATTAAATGAGACAAACGATGATTGGACGGACCAATAATTGAACTTGGTTTCTTACACAACTACATGCGTATTACCTCCTAATATCAACATTTTCTATACTCGGAGGGATAATCGTTGTTTCATTGACTACCAATCACTAAATTAGACAAACATGGGGGTTTGATGGACAAATAATAGCACCTTGTTTCATACATTACTACACGTGTATTACCTCCTAATATCAACGTATTCCATACTCGAATGGATTATTTGTATTTTATTGACAACTAAATCATTAAATGAGACAAACGATGATTGGACGGACCAATAATTGAACTTGGTTTCTTACACAACTACATGCGTATTACCTCCTAATATCAACATTTTCTATACTCGGAGGGATAATCGTTGTTTCATTGACTACTAATCACTAAATTAGACAAACATGGGTTTGAAGGACAAATAATAGCACTTGGTTCATACATTACTACACGTGTATTACCTCCTAATATCAACGTATTCCATACTCGAATGGATTATTTGTATTTTATTGACAACTAAATCATTAAATGAGACAAACGATGATTGGACGGACCAATAATTGAACTTGGTTTCTTACAAATCTACATGCGTATCACCTCCTAATATCAACATTTGCTATACTCGGAGGGATAATCATTGTTTCATTGACTACTAATCACTAAATTAGACAAACAAGGGTTTGAAGGAAAAATAATAGAACCTGGTTTCATACATTACTACACGTGTATTACCTCCTAATATCAACGTATTCCATACTCGAATGGATTATTTGTATTTTATTGACAACTAAATCATTAAATGAGACAAACGATGATTGGACGGACCAATAATTGAACTTGGTTTCTTACAAAACTACATGCGTATCACCTCCTAATATCAACATTTTCTATACTCGAAGGGATAATCGTTGTTTCATTGACTACTAATCACTAAATTAGACAAACATGGGTTTGAAGGACAAATAATAGAACTTGGTTTCATACATTACTACACGTGTATTACCTACTAATATCAACGTATTCCATACTCGAATGGATTATTTGTATTTTATTGACAACTAAATCATTAAATGAGACAAACGATGATTGGACGGACCAATAATTGAACTTGGTTTCTTACACAACTACATGCGTATTACCTCCTAATATCAACATTTTCTATACTCGGAGGGATAATCGTTTTTTCATTGACTACTAATCACTAAATTAGACAAACATGGGTTTGAAGGACAAATAATAGCACTTGGTTCATACATTACTACACGTGTATTACCTCCTAATATCAACGTATTCCATACTCGAATGGATTATTTGTATTTTATTGACAACTAAATCATTAAATGAGACAAACGATGATTGGACAGACCAATAATTGAACTTGGTTTCTTACACAACTACATGCGTATTACCTCCTAATATCAACAATTTCTATACTCGGAGGGATAATCATTGTTTCATTGACTACTAATCACTAAATTAGACAAACATGGGTTTGAAGGACAAATAATAGAACCTGGTTTCATACATTACTACACGTGTATTACCTCCTAATATCAACGTATTCCATACTCGAATGGATTATTTGTATTTTATTGACAACTAAATCATTAAATGAGACAATCGATGATTGGACGGACCAATAATTGAACTTGGTTTCTTACAAAACTACATGCGTATCACCTCCTAATATCAACATTTTCTATACTCGGAATGATAATTGTTGTTTCATTGACTACTAATCACTAAATTAGACAAACATGGGTTTGAAGGACAAATAATAGAACTTGGTTTCATACATTACTACACGTGTATTACCTCCTAATATCAACGTATTCCATACTCGAATGGATTATTTGTATTTTATTGACAACTAAATCATTAAATGAGACAAACGATGATTGGACGGACCAATAATTGAACTTGGTTTCTTACACAACTACATGCGTATTACCTCCTAATATCAACATTTTCTATACTCGGAGGGATAATCGTTGTTTCATTGACTACCAATCACTAAATTAGACAAACATGGGGGTTTGATGGACAAATAATAGCACCTTGTTTCATACATTACTACACGTGTATTACCTCCTAATATCAACGTATTCCATACTCGAATGGATTATTTGTATTTTATTGACAACTAAATCATTAAATGAGACAAACGATGATTGGACGGACCAATAATTGAACTTGGTTTCTTACACAACTACATGCGTATTACCTCCTAATATCAACATTTTCTATACTCGGAGGGATAATCGTTGTTTCATTGACTACCAATCACTAAATTAGACAAACATGGGGGTTTGATGGACAAATAATAGCACCTTGTTTCATACATTACTACACGTGTATTACCTCCTAATATCAACGTATTCCATACTCGAATGGATTATTTGTATTTTATTGACAACTAAATCATTAAATGAGACAAACGATGATTGGACGGACCAATAATTGAACTTGGTTTCTTACACAACTACATGCGTATTACCTCCTAATATCAACATTTTCTATACTCGGAGGGATAATCGTTGTTTCATTGACTACTAATCACTAAATTAGACAAACATGGGTTTGAAGGACAAATAATAGCACTTGGTTCATACATTACTACACGTGTATTACCTCCTAATATCAACGTATTCCATACTCGAATGGATTATTTGTATTTTATTGACAACTAAATCATTAAATGAGACAAACGATGATTGGACGGACCAATAATTGAACTTGGTTTCTTACAAATCTACATGCGTATCACCTCCTAATATCAACATTTGCTATACTCGGAGGGATAATCATTGTTTCATTGACTACTAATCACTAAATTAGACAAACAAGGGTTTGAAGGAAAAATAATAGAACCTGGTTTCATACATTACTACACGTGTATTACCTCCTAATATCAACGTATTCCATACTCGAATGGATTATTTGTATTTTATTGACAACTAAATCATTAAATGAGACAAACGATGATTGGACGGACCAATAATTGAACTTGGTTTCTTACAAAACTACATGCGTATCACCTCCTAATATCAACATTTTCTATACTCGAAGGGATAATCGTTGTTTCATTGACTACTAATCACTAAATTAGACAAACATGGGTTTGAAGGACAAATAATAGAACTTGGTTTCATACATTACTACACGTGTATTACCTACTAATATCAACGTATTCCATACTCGAATGGATTATTTGTATTTTATTGACAACTAAATCATTAAATGAGACAAACGATGATTGGACGGACCAATAATTGAACTTGGTTTCTTACACAACTACATGCGTATTACCTCCTAATATCAACATTTTCTATACTCGGAGGGATAATCGTTTTTTCATTGACTACTAATCACTAAATTAGACAAACATGGGTTTGAAGGACAAATAATAGCACTTGGTTCATACATTACTACACGTGTATTACCTCCTAATATCAACGTATTCCATACTCGAATGGATTATTTGTATTTTATTGACAACTAAATCATTAAATGAGACAAACGATGATTGGACAGACCAATAATTGAACTTGGTTTCTTACACAACTACATGCGTATTACCTCCTAATATCAACAATTTCTATACTCGGAGGGATAATCATTGTTTCATTGACTACTAATCACTAAATTAGACAAACATGGGTTTGAAGGACAAATAATAGAACCTGGTTTCATACATTACTACACGTGTATTACCTCCTAATATCAACGTATTCCATACTCGAATGGATTATTTGTATTTTATTGACAACTAAATCATTAAATGAGACAATCGATGATTGGACGGACCAATAATTGAACTTGGTTTCTTACAAAACTACATGCGTATCACCTCCTAATATCAACATTTTCTATACTCGGAATGATAATTGTTGTTTCATTGACTACTAATCACTAAATTAGACAAACATGGGTTTGAAGGACAAATAATAGAACTTGGTTTCATACATTACTACACGTGTATTACCTCCTAATATCAACGTATTCCATACTCGAATGGATTATTTGTATTTTATTGACAACTAAATCATTAAATGAGACAAACGATGATTGGACGGACCAATAATTGAACTTGGTTTCTTACACAACTACATGCGTATTACCTCCTAATATCAACATTTTCTATACTCGGAGGGATAATCGTTGTTTCATTGACTACCAATCACTAAATTAGACAAACATGGGGGTTTGATGGACAAATAATAGCACCTTGTTTCATACATTACTACACGTGTATTACCTCCTAATATCAACGTATTCCATACTCGAATGGATTATTTGTATTTTATTGACAACTAAATCATTAAATGAGACAAACGATGATTGGACGGACCAATAATTGAACTTGGTTTCTTACAAAACTACATGCGTATCACCTCCTAATATCAACATTTTCTATACTCGGAATGATAATCGTTGTTTCATTGACTACTAATCACTAAATTAGACAAACATGGGTTTGAAGGACAAATAATAGCACTTGGTTCATACATTACTACACGTGTATTACCTCCTAATATCAACGTATTCCATACTCGAATGGATTATTTGTATTTTATTGACAACTAAATCATTAAATGAGACAAACGATGATTGGACGGACCAATAATTGAACTTGGTTTCTTACAAATCTACATGCGTATCACCTCCTAATATCAACATTTGCTATACTCGGAGGGATAATCATTGTTTCATTGACTACTAATCACTAAATTAGACAAACAAGGGTTTGAAGGAAAAATAATAGAACCTGGTTTCATACATTACTACACGTGTATTACCTCCTAATATCAACGTATTCCATACTCGAATGGATTATTTGTATTTTATTGACAACTAAATCATTAAATGAGACAAACGATGATTGGACGGACCAATAATTGAACTTGGTTTCTTACAAAACTACATGCGTATCACCTCCTAATATCAACATTTTCTATACTCGAAGGGATAATCGTTGTTTCATTGACTACTAATCACTAAATTAGACAAACATGGGTTTGAAGGACAAATAATAGAACTTGGTTTCATACATTACTACACGTGTATTACCTACTAATATCAACGTATTCCATACTCGAATGGATTATTTGTATTTTATTGACAACTAAATCATTAAATGAGACAAACGATGATTGGACGGACCAATAATTGAACTTGGTTTCTTACACAACTACATGCGTATTACCTCCTAATATCAACATTTTCTATACTCGGAGGGATAATCGTTGTTTCATTGACTACTAATCACTAAATTAGACAAACATGGGTTTGAAGGACAAATAATAGCACTTGGTTCATACATTACTACACGTGTATTACCTCCTAATATCAACGTATTCCATACTCGAATGGATTATTTGTATTTTATTGACAACTAAATCATTAAATGAGACAAACGATGATTGGACAGACCAATAATTGAACTTGGTTTCTTACACAACTACATGCGTATTACCTCCTAATATCAACAATTTCTATACTCGGAGGGATAATCATTGTTTCATTGACTACTAATCACTAAATTAGACAAACATGGGTTTGAAGGACAAATAATAGAACCTGGTTTCATACATTACTACACGTGTATTACCTCCTAATATCAACGTATTCCATACTCGAATGGATTATTTGTATTTTATTGACAACTAAATCATTAAATGAGACAATCGATGATTGGACGGACCAATAATTGAACTTGGTTTCTTACAAAACTACATGCGTATCACCTCCTAATATCAACATTTTCTATACTCGGAATGATAATTGTTGTTTCATTGACTACTAATCACTAAATTAGACAAACATGGGTTTGAAGGACAAATAATAGAACTTGGTTTCATACATTACTACACGTGTATTACCTCCTAATATCAACGTATTCCATACTCGAATGGATTATTTGTATTTTATTGACAACTAAATCATTAAATGAGACAAACGATGATTGGACGGACCAATAATTGAACTTGGTTTCTTACACAACTACATGCGTATTACCTCCTAATATCAACATTTTCTATACTCGGAGGGATAATCGTTGTTTCATTGACTACCAATCACTAAATTAGACAAACATGGGGGTTTGATGGACAAATAATAGCACCTTGTTTCATACATTACTACACGTGTATTACCTCCTAATATCAACGTATTCCATACTCGAATGGATTATTTGTATTTTATTGACAACTAAATCATTAAATGAGACAAACGATGATTGGACGGACCAATAATTGAACTTGGTTTCTTACACAACTACATGCGTATTACCTCCTAATATCAACATTTTCTATACTCGGAGGGATAATCGTTGTTTCATTGACTACTAATCACTAAATTAGACAAACATGGGTTTGAAGGACAAATAATAGCACTTGGTTCATACATTACTACACGTGTATTACCTCCTAATATCAACGTATTCCATACTCGAATGGATTATTTGTATTTTATTGACAACTAAATCATTAAATGAGACAAACGATGATTGGACGGACCAATAATTGAACTTGGTTTCTTACAAATCTACATGCGTATCACCTCCTAATATCAACATTTGCTATACTCGGAGGGATAATCATTGTTTCATTGACTACTAATCACTAAATTAGACAAACAAGGGTTTGAAGGAAAAATAATAGAACCTGGTTTCATACATTACTACACGTGTATTACCTCCTAATATCAACGTATTCCATACTCGAATGGATTATTTGTATTTTATTGACAACTAAATCATTAAATGAGACAAACGATGATTGGACGGACCAATAATTGAACTTGGTTTCTTACAAAACTACATGCGTATCACCTCCTAATATCAACATTTTCTATACTCGAAGGGATAATCGTTGTTTCATTGACTACTAATCACTAAATTAGACAAACATGGGTTTGAAGGACAAATAATAGAACTTGGTTTCATACATTACTACACGTGTATTACCTACTAATATCAACGTATTCCATACTCGAATGGATTATTTGTATTTTATTGACAACTAAATCATTAAATGAGACAAACGATGATTGGACGGACCAATAATTGAACTTGGTTTCTTACACAACTACATGCGTATTACCTCCTAATATCAACATTTTCTATACTCGGAGGGATAATCGTTGTTTCATTGACTACTAATCACTAAATTAGACAAACATGGGTTTGAAGGACAAATAATAGCACTTGGTTCATACATTACTACACGTGTATTACCTCCTAATATCAACGTATTCCATACTCGAATGGATTATTTGTATTTTATTGACAACTAAATCATTAAATGAGACAAACGATGATTGGACAGACCAATAATTGAACTTGGTTTCTTACACAACTACATGCGTATTACCTCCTAATATCAACAATTTCTATACTCGGAGGGATAATCATTGTTTCATTGACTACTAATCACTAAATTAGACAAACATGGGTTTGAAGGACAAATAATAGAACCTGGTTTCATACATTACTACACGTGTATTACCTCCTAATATCAACGTATTCCATACTCGAATGGATTATTTGTATTTTATTGACAACGAAATCATTAAATGAGACAAACGATGATTGGACGGACCAATAATTGAACTTGTTTTCTTACAAAACTACATGCGTATCACCTCCTAATATCAACATTTTCTATACTCGGAATGATAATTGTTGTTTCATTGACTACTAATCACTAAATTAGACAAACATGGGTTTGAAGGACAAATAATAGAACTTGGTTTCATACATTAGTACACGTGTATTACCTCCTAATTTCAACGTATTCCATACTCGAATGGATTATTTGTATTTTATTGACAACTAAATCATTAAATGAGACAATCGATGATTGGACGGACCAATAATTGAACTTGGTTTCTTACAAAACTACATGCGTATCACCTCCTAATATCAACATTTTCTATACTCGGAATGATAATTGTTGTTTCATTGACTACTAATCACTAAATTAGACAAACATGGGTTTGAAGGACAAATAATAGAACTTGGTTTCATACATTACTACACGTGTATTACCTCCTAATATCAACGTATTCCATACTCGAATGGATTATTTGTATTTTATTGACAACTAAATCATTAAATGAGACAAACGATGATTGGACGGACCAATAATTGAACTTGGTTTCTTACACAACTACATGCGTATTACCTCCTAATATCAACATTTTCTATACTCGGAGGGATAATCGTTGTTTCATTGACTACCAATCACTAAATTAGACAAACATGGGGGTTTGATGGACAAATAATAGCACCTTGTTTCATACATTACTACACGTGTATTACCTCCTAATATCAACGTATTCCATACTCGAATGGATTATTTGTATTTTATTGACAACTAAATCATTAAATGAGACAAACGATGATTGGACGGACCAATAATTGAACTTGGTTTCTTACACAACTACATGCGTATTACCTCCTAATATCAACATTTTCTATACTCGGAGGGATAATCGTTGTTTCATTGACTACTAATCACTAAATTAGACAAACATGGGTTTGAAGGACAAATAATAGCACTTGGTTCATACATTACTACACGTGTATTACCTCCTAATATCAACGTATTCCATACTCGAATGGATTATTTGTATTTTATTGACAACTAAATCATTAAATGAGACAAACGATGATTGGACGGACCAATAATTGAACTTCGTTTCTTACAAATCTACATGCGTATCACCTCCTAATATCAACATTTGCTATACTCGGAGGGATAATCATTGTTTCATTGACTACTAATCACTAAATTAGACAAACAAGGGTTTGAAGGAAAAATAATAGAACCTGGTTTCATACATTACTACACGTGTATTACCTCCTAATATCAACGTATTCCATACTCGAATGGATTATTTGTATTTTATTGACAACTAAATCATTAAATGAGACAAACGATGATTGGACGGACCAATAATTGAACTTGGTTTCTTACAAAACTACATGCGTATCACCTCCTAATATCAACATTTTCTATACTCGAAGGGATAATCGTTGTTTCATTGACTACTAATCACTAAATTAGACAAACATGGGTTTGAAGGACAAATAATAGAACTTGGTTTCATACATTACTACACGTGTATTACCTACTAATATCAACGTATTCCATACTCGAATGGATTATTTGTATTTTATTGACAACTAAATCATTAAATGAGACAAACGATGATTGGACGGACCAATAATTGAACTTGGTTTCTTACACAACTACATGCGTATTACCTCCTAATATCAACATTTTCTATACTCGGAGGGATAATCGTTGTTTCATTGACTACTAATCACTAAATTAGACAAACATGGGTTTGAAGGACAAATAATAGCACTTGGTTCATACATTACTACACGTGTATTACCTCCTAATATCAACGTATTCCATACTCGAATGGATTATTTGTATTTTATTGACAACTAAATCATTAAATGAGACAAACGATGATTGGACAGACCAATAATTGAACTTGGTTTCTTACACAACTACATGCGTATTACCTCCTAATATCAACAATTTCTATACTCGGAGGGATAATCATTGTTTCATTGACTACTAATCACTAAATTAGACAAACATGGGTTTGAAGGACAAATAATAGAACCTGGTTTCATACATTACTACACGTGTATTACCTCCTAATATCAACGTATTCCATACTCGAATGGATTATTTGTATTTTATTGACAACGAAATCATTAAATGAGACAAACGATGATTGGACGGACCAATAATTGAACTTGTTTTCTTACAAAACTACATGCGTATCACCTCCTAATATCAACATTTTCTATACTCGGAATGATAATTGTTGTTTCATTGACTACTAATCACTAAATTAGACAAACATGGGTTTGAAGGACAAATAATAGAACTTGGTTTCATACATTAGTACACGTGTATTACCTCCTAATTTCAACGTATTCCATACTCGAATGGATTATTTGTATTTTATTGACAACTAAATCATTAAATGAGACAATCGATGATTGGACGGACCAATAATTGAACTTGGTTTCTTACAAAACTACATGCGTATCACCTCCTAATATCAACATTTTCTATACTCGGAATGATAATTGTTGTTTCATTGACTACTAATCACTAAATTAGACAAACATGGGTTTGAAGGACAAATAATAGAACTTGGTTTCATACATTACTACACGTGTATTACCTCCTAATATCAACGTATTCCATACTCGAATGGATTATTTGTATTTTATTGACAACTAAATCATTAAATGAGACAAACGATGATTGGACGGACCAATAATTGAACTTGGTTTCTTACACAACTACATGCGTATTACCTCCTAATATCAACATTTTCTATACTCGGAGGGATAATCGTTGTTTCATTGACTACCAATCACTAAATTAGACAAACATGGGGGTTTGATGGACAAATAATAGCACCTTGTTTCATACATTACTACACGTGTATTACCTCCTAATATCAACGTATTCCATACTCGAATGGATTATTTGTATTTTATTGACAACTAAATCATTAAATGAGACAAACGATGATTGGACGGACCAATAATTGAACTTGGTTTCTTACACAACTACATGCGTATTACCTCCTAATATCAACATTTTCTATACTCGGAGGGATAATCGTTGTTTCATTGACTACTAATCACTAAATTAGACAAACATGGGTTTGAAGGACAAATAATAGCACTTGGTTCATACATTACTACACGTGTATTACCTCCTAATATCAACGTATTCCATACTCGAATGGATTATTTGTATTTTATTGACAACTAAATCATTAAATGAGACAAACGATGATTGGACGGACCAATAATTGAACTTGGTTTCTTACAAATCTACATGCGTATCACCTCCTAATATCAACATTTGCTATACTCGGAGGGATAATCATTGTTTCATTGACTACTAATCACTAAATTAGACAAACATGGGTTTGAAGGACAAATAATAGAACCTGGTTTCATACATTACTACACGTGTATTACCTCCTAATATCAACGTATTCCATACTCGAATGGATTATTTGTATTTTATTGACAACGAAATCATTAAATGAGACAAACGATGATTGGACGGACCAATAATTGAACTTGTTTTCGTACAAAACTACATGCGTATCACCTCCTAATATCAACATTTTCTATACTCGGAATGATAATTGTTGTTTCATTGACTACTAATCACTAAATTAGACAAACATGGGTTTGAAGGACAAATAATAGAACTTGGTTTCATACATTAGTACACGTGTATTACCTCCTAATTTCAACGTATTCCATACTCGAATGGATTATTTGTATTTTATTGACAACTAAATCATTAAATGAGACAATCGATGATTGGACGGACCAATAATTGAACTTGGTTTCTTACAAAACTACATGCGTATCACCTCCTAATATCAACATTTTCTATACTCGGAATGATAATTGTTGTTTCATTGACTACTAATCACTAAATTAGACAAACATGGGTTTGAAGGACAAATAATAGAACTTGGTTTCATACATTACTACACGTGTATTACCTCCTAATATCAACGTATTCCATACTCGAATGGATTATTTGTATTTTATTGACAACTAAATCATTAAATGAGACAAACGATGATTGGACGGACCAATAATTGAACTTGGTTTCTTACACAACTACATGCGTATTACCTCCTAATATCAACATTTTCTATACTCGGAGGGATAATCGTTGTTTCATTGACTACCAATCACTAAATTAGACAAACATGGGGGTTTGATGGACAAATAATAGCACCTTGTTTCATACATTACTACACGTGTATTACCTCCTAATATCAACGTATTCCATACTCGAATGGATTATTTGTATTTTATTGACAACTAAATCATTAAATGAGACAAACGATGATTGGACGGACCAATAATTGAACTTGGTTTCTTACACAACTACATGCGTATTACCTCCTAATATCAACATTTTCTATACTCGGAGGGATAATCGTTGTTTCATTGACTACTAATCACTAAATTAGACAAACATGGGTTTGAAGGACAAATAATAGCACTTGGTTCATACATTACTACACGTGTATTACCTCCTAATATCAACGTATTCCATACTCGAATGGATTATTTGTATTTTATTGACAACTAAATCATTAAATGAGACAAACGATGATTGGACGGACCAATAATTGAACTTGGTTTCTTACAAATCTACATGCGTATCACCTCCTAATATCAACATTTGCTATACTCGGAGGGATAATCATTGTTTCATTGACTACTAATCACTAAATTAGACAAACAAGGGTTTGAAGGAAAAATAATAGAACCTGGTTTCATACATTACTACACGTGTATTACCTCCTAATATCAACGTATTCCATACTCGAATGGATTATTTGTATTTTATTGACAACTAAATCATTAAATGAGATAAACGATGATTGGACGGACCAATAATTGAACTTGGTTTCTTACAAAACTACATGCGTATCACCTCCTAATATCAACATTTTCTATACTCGGAATGATAATTGTTGTTTCATTGACTACTAATCACTAAATTAGACAAACATGGGTTTGAAGGACAAATAATAGAACTTGGTTTCATACATTACTACACGTGTATTACCTCCTAATATCAACGTATTCCATACTCGAATGGATTATTTGTATTTTATTGACAACTAAATCATTAAATGAGACAAACGATGATTGGACGGACCAATAATTGAACTTGGTTTCTTACACAACTACATGCGTATTACCTCCTAATATCAACATTTTCTATACTCGGAGGGATAATCGTTGTTTCATTGACTACCAATCACTAAATTAGACAAACATGGGGGTTTGATGGACAAATAATAGCACCTTGTTTCATACATTACTACACGTGTATTACCTCCTAATATCAACGTATTCCATACTCGAATGGATTATTTGTATTTTATTGACAACTAAATCATTAAATGAGACAAACGATGATTGGACGGACCAATAATTGAACTTGGTTTCTTACACAACTACATGCGTATTACCTCCTAATATCAACATTTTCTATACTCGGAGGGATAATCGTTGTTTCATTGACTACTAATCACTAAATTAGACAAACATGGGTTTGAAGGACAAATAATAGCACTTGGTTCATACATTACTACACGTGTATTACCTCCTAATATCAACGTATTCCATACTCGAATGGATTATTTGTATTTTATTGACAACTAAATCATTAAATGAGACAAACGATGATTGGACGGACCAATAATTGAACTTGGTTTCTTACAAATCTACATGCGTATCACCTCCTAATATCAACATTTGCTATACTCGGAGGGATAATCATTGTTTCATTGACTACTAATCACTAAATTAGACAAACAAGGGTTTGAAGGAAAAATAATAGAACCTGGTTTCATACATTACTACACGTGTATTACCTCCTAATATCAACGTATTCCATACTCGAATGGATTATTTGTATTTTATTGACAACTAAATCATTAAATGAGATAAACGATGATTGGACGGACCAATAATTGAACTTGGTTTCTTACAAAACTACATGCGTATCACCTCCTAATATCAACATTTTCTATACTCGAAGGGATAATCGTTGTTTCATTGACTACTAATCACTAAATTAGACAAACATGGGTTTGAAGGACAAATAATAGAACTTGGTTTCATACATTACTACACGTGTATTACCTACTAATATCAACGTATTCCATACTCGAATGGATTATTTGTATTTTATTGACAACTAAATCATTAAATGAGACAAACGATGATTGGACGGACCAATAATTGAACTTGGTTTCTTACACAACTACATGCGTATTACCTCCTAATATCAACATTTTATATACTCGGAGGGATAATCGTTGTTTCATTGACTACTAATCACTAAATTAGACAAACATGGGTTTGAAGGACAAATAATAGCACTTGGTTCATACATTACTACACGTGTATTACCTCCTAATATCAACGTATTCCATACTCGAATGGATTATTTGTATTTTATTGACAACTAAATCATTAAATGAGACAAACGATGATTGGACGGACCAATAATTGAACTTGGTTTCTTACACATCTACATGCGTATCACCTCCTAATATCAACATTTTCTATACTCGGAGGGATAATCATTGTTTCATTGACTACTAATCACTAAATTAGACAAACAAGGGTTTGAAGGAAAAATAATAGAACCTGGTTTCATACATTACTACACGTGTATTACCTCCTAATATCAACGTATTCCATACTCGAATGGATTATTTGTATTTTATTTACAACTAAATCATTAAATGAGACAAACGATGATTGGACGGACCAATAATTGAACTTGGTTTCTTACAAAACTACATGCGTATCACCTCCTAATATCAACATTTTCTATACTCGGAGGGATAATCGTTGTTTCATTGACTACTAATCACTAAATTAGACAAACATGGGTTTGAAGGACAAATAATAGAACTTGGTTTCATACATTACGACACGTGTATTACCTCCTAATATCAACGTATTCCATACTCGAATGGATTATTTGTATTTTATTTACAACTAAATCATTAAATGAGACAAACGATGATTGGACGGACCAATAATTGAACTTGGTTTCTTACACAACTACATGCGTATTACCTCCTAATATCAACATTTTCTATACTCGGAGGGATAATCGTTGTTTCATTGACTACTAATCACTAAATTAGACAAACATGGGGGGTTTGATAGACAAATAATAGCACTTGGTTTCATACATTACTACACGTGTATTACTTCCTAATATCAACGTATTCCATTCTCGAATGGATTATTTGTATTTTATTTACAACTAAATCATTAAATGAGACAAACAATGATTGTACGGACAGTTAATTGAACTTGGTTTCTTACACGACTACATGCGTATTACCTCCTAATATCAACATTTTCTATACTCGGAGGGATAATCGTTGTTTCATTGACTACTAATCACTAAATTAGACAAACATGGGTTTGAAGGACAAATAATAGCACTTGGTTCATACATTACTACACGTGTATTACCTCCTAATATCAATGTATTCCATCCTCGAATGGATTATTTGTATTTTATTGACAACTAAATCATTAAATGAGACAAACGATGATTGGACGGACCAATAATTGAACTTGGTTTCTTACACAACTACATGCGTATTACCTCCTAATATCAACATTTTCTATACTCGGAGGGATAATCGTTGTTTCATTGACTACTAATCACTAAATTAGACAAACATGGGTTTGAAGGACAAATAATAGCACTTGGTTCATACATTACTACACGTGTATTACCTCCTAATATCAATGTATTCCATCCTCGAATGGATTATTTGTATTTTATTGACAACTAAATCATTAAATGAGACAAACGATGATTGGACGGACCAATAATTGAACTTGGTTTCTTACACAACTACATGCGTATTACCTCCTAATATCAACATTTTATATACTTGGAGGGATAATCGTTGTTTCATTGACTACTAATCACTAAATTAGACAAACATAGGGGGTTTGAAGGACAAATAATAGCACGTGGTTTCATACATTACTACACGTGTATTACCTCCTAATATCAACGTATTCCATACTAGAATGGATTATATGTATTTTATTGACAACTAAATCATTAAATGAGACAAACGATGATTGGACGGACCAATAATTGAACTTTGTTTCTTACAAATCAACATGCGTATCACCTCCTAGTATCAACATTTTCTATACTCGGAGGGATAATCATTGTTTCATTGACTACTAATCACTAAATTAGACAAACAAGGGTTTGAAGGAAAAATAATAGAACCTGCTTTCATACATTACTACACGTGTATTACCTGCTCATTTCAACGTATTCCATACTCGAATGGATTATTTGTATTTTATTGACAACTAAATCATTAAATGAGACAAACGATGATTGGACGGACCAATAATTGAACTTGGTTTCTTACAAAACTACATGCGTATCACCTCCTAATATCAACATTTTCTATACTCGGAATGATAATTGTTGTTTCATTCACTACTAATCACTAAATTAGACAAACATGGGTTTGAAGGACAAATAATAGAACTTGGTTTCATACATTAGTACACGTGTATTACCTCCTAATATCAACGTATTCCATACTCGAATGGATTATTTGTATTTTATTGACAACTAAATCATTAAATGAGACAAACGATGATTGGACGGACCAATAATTGAACTTGGTTTCTTACACAACTACATGCGTATTACCTCCTAATATCAACATTTTCTATACTCGGAGGGATAATCGTTGTTTCATTGACTACTAATCACTAAATTAGACAAACATGGGGGGATTGATGGACAAATAATAGCACTTGGTTTCATACATTACTACACATGTATTACCTCCTAATATCAACGTATTCCATACTCGAATGGATTATTTGTATTTTATTGACAACTAAATCATTAAATGAGACAAACGATGATTGGACGGACCAATAATTGAACTTGGTTTCTTACAAAACTACATGCGTATCACCTCCTAATATCAACATTTTCTATACTCGGAGGGATAATCGTTGTTTCATTGACTACTAATCACTAAATTAGACAAACATGGGTTTGAAGGACAAATAATAGCACTTGGTTCATACATTACTACACGTGTATTACCTTCTAATATCAATGTATTCCATCCTCGAATGGATTATTTGCATTTTATTGACAACTAAATCATTATATGAGACAAACGATGATTGGACGGACCAATAATTGAACTTGGTTTCTTACAAAACTACAAGCGTATCACCTCCTAATATCAACATTTTCTATACTCGGAGGGATAATCGTTGTTTCATTGACTACTAATCACTAAATTAGACAAACATGGGTTTGAAGGACAAATAATAGACCTTGGTTTCCAACATTACTACACGTGTATTACCTCCAAATATCAACGTATTCCATACCCGAATGGATTATTTGTATTTTATTGACAACTAAATCATTAAATGAGACAAACGATGATTGGATGGACCAATAATTGAACTTGGTTTCTTACACAACATCATGTTGGTTTCTTACAAAAATACATGCGTATTACCTCCTAGTATCAACGTATTCCATACTCAGATGGATTATCATTCTTTCATTGACTACTAAATCACTAAACGAGATATGCATAGGTTGGTTAGACCTATAATAGAACTTGGATTGTTACACTGCTATATTAGTATTACCACTTATTATCAACGTATTCCATACTCGGATGGATTATAGGTTTTCTTTCACTATTGAATCACTAAATGAGACATAAATATACTGGACGAAACAATAATTGAATGTGGTGTCATACATTACCACACGTGTATTACCTCCTAATATTAACGTATTCCATACTCGAATGGATTATTTGTATTTTATTGACAACTAAATCATTAAATCAGACAAACGATGATTGGACGGACCAATAATTGAACTTGGTTTCTTACAAAACTACATGCGTATCACCTCCTAATATCACCATTTTCTATACTCGGAGGGATAATCGTTGTTTCATTGACTACTAATCACTAAATTAGACAAACATGGGGGGTTTGATAGACAAATAATAGCACTTGGTTTCATACATTACTACACGTGTATTACCTCCTAATATCAACGTATTCCATACTCGAATAGATTATTTGTATTTTATTGACAACTAAATCATTAAATGAGACAAACAATGGTTGGACGGACCAATAATTGAACTTGGTTTCTTACACAACTACATGCGTATTACCTCCTAATATCAACGTTTTCTATACTCGTAGGGATAATTATTGTTTCATTGACTACTAATCACTAAATTAGATAAACATGGGTTTGAAGGACAAATAATAGAACTTGGTTTCCTACATTACGACACGTGTATTACCTCCTAATATAAACATATTCCATACTCGAATGGATTATTTGTATTTTATTGACAACTAAATCATTAAATGAGACAAACGATGATTGGACGGACCAATAATTGAACTTGGTTTCTTACAAAACTACATGCGTATCACCTCCTAATATCAACATTTTCTATACTCGGAATGATAATCGTTGTTTCATTGACTACTAATCACTAAATTAGACAAACATGGGTTTCAAGGACAAATAATAGAACTTGGTTTCATACATTACTACACGTGTATTACCTCCTAATATCAACGTATTCCATACTCGAATGGATTATTTGTATTTTAGTGACAACTAAATCATTAAATGAGACAAACGATGATTGGACGGACCAATAATTGAACTTGGTTTCTTACACAACTACATGCGTATTACCTCCTAATATCAACATTTTATATACTCGGAGGGATAATCGTTGTTTCATTGACTACTAATCACTAAATTAGATAAACATGGGGGGTTTGATGGACAAATAATAGCACTTGGTTTCATACATTACTACACGTGTATTACCTACTAGTATCAACGTATTCCATACTCGAATGGATTATTTGTATTTTATTGACAACTAAATCATTAAATGAGACAAACGATGATTGGACGGACCAATAATTGAACTTGGTTTCTTACAAAACTACATGCGTATCACCTCCTAATATCAACATTTTCTACACTCGGAGGGATACTCGTTGTTTCATTGACTACTAATCACTAAATTAGACAAACAAGGGTTTGAAGGAAAAATAATAGAACCTGGTTTCATACATTACTACACGTGTATTACCTCCTAATTTCAACGTATTCCATACTCGAATGGATTATTTGTATTTTATTGACAACTAAATCATTAAATGAGACAAACGATGATTGGACGGACCAATAATTGAACTTGGTTTCTTACAAAACTACATGCGTATCACCTCCTAATATCAACATTTTCTATACTCGGAATGATAATTGTTGTTTCATTGACTACTAATCACTAAATTAGACAAACATGGGTTTGAAGGACAAATAATAGAACTTGGTTTCATACATTACTACACGTGTATTACCTCCTAATATCAACGTATTCCATACTCGAATGGATTATTTGTATTTTATTGACAACTAAATCATTAAATGAGACAAACGATGATTGGACGGACCAATAATTGAACTTGGTTTCTTACACAACTACATGCGTATTACCTCCTAATATCAACATTTTCTATACTCGGAGGGATAATCGTTGTTTCATTGACTACTAATCACTAAATTAGACAAACATGGGGGGTTTGATGGGCAAATAATAGCACTTGGTTTCATACATTACTACACGTGTATTACCTACTAATATCAACGTATTCCATACTCGAATGGATTATTTGTATTTTATTGACAACTAAATCATTAAATGAGACAAACGATGATTGGACGGACCAATAATTGAACTTGGTTTCTTACAAAACTACATGCGTATCACCTCCTAATATCAACATTTTCTATACTCGGAGGGATAATCGTTGTTTCATTGACTACTAATCACTAAATTAGACAAACATGGGTTTGAAGGAAAAATAATAGCACTTGGTTTCTTACAAAACTACATGCGTATCACCTCCTAATATCAACATTTTCTATACTCGGAGGGATAATCGTTGTTTCATTGACTACTAATCACTAAATTAGACAAACATGGGTTTGAAGGAAAAATAATAGCACTTGGTTTCATACATTACTACACGTGTATTACCTCCTAATATCAATGTATTCCATACTCGAATGGATTATTTGAATTTTATTGACAACTAAATAATTTAATGAGACAAACGATAATTGGACGGACCAATAATTGAACTTGGTTTCTTACAAAACTACATGCGTATCACCTCCTAATATCAACATTTTGTATACTCGGAGGGATAATCGTTGTTTCATTGACTACTAATCACTAAATTAGACAAACATGGGTTTGAAGGACAAATAATAGAACTTGGTTTCCAACATTACTACACGTATATTACCTCCAAATATCAACGTATTCCATACCCGAATGGATTATTTGTATTTTATTGACAACTAAATCATTAAATGAGACAAACGATGATTGGATGGACGAATAATTGAACTTGGTTTCTTACAAAACATCATGTTGGTTTCTTACACAACTACATGCGTATTACCTCCTAGTATCTACGTATTCCATACTCAGATGGATTATCATTCTTTCATTGACTACTAAATCACTAAATTAAACAAACATGGGTTTGAAGGACAAATAATAGCACTTGGTTCATACATTACTACACGTGTATTACCTCCTAATATCAATGTATTCCATCCTCGAATGGATTATTTGCATTTTATTGACAACTAAATCATTATATGAGACAAACGATGATTGGACGGACCAATAATTGAACTTGGTTTCTCACAAAACTACAAGCGTATCACCTCCTAATATCAACATTTTCTATACTCGGAGGGATAATCGTTGTTTCATTGACTACTAATCACTAAATTAGACAAACATGGGTTTGAAGGACAAATAATAGAACTTGGTTTCCAACATTACTACACGTGTATTACCTCCAAATATCAACGTATTCCATACCCGAATGGATTATTTGTATTTTATTTACAACTAAATCATTAAATGAGACAAACGATGATTGGATGGACCAATAATTGAACCTGGTTTCTTACACAACATCATGTTGGTTTCTTACACAAATACATGCGTATTACCTCCTAGTATCAACGTATTCCATACTCAGATGGATTATCATTCTTTCATTGACTACTAAATCACTAAACGAGATATGCATAGGTTGGTTAGACCTATAATAGAACTTGGATTGTTACACTGCTATATTAGTATTACCACTTATTATCAACGTATTCCATACTCAGATGGATTATAGGTTTTCTTTCACTATTGAATCACTAAATGAGACATAAATATACTGGACGAAACAATAATAGAATGTGGTGTCATACATTACCACACGTGTATTACCTCCTAATATTAACGTATTCCATAGTGGAATGGATTATTTGTATTTTATTGACAACTAAATCATTAAATGAGACAAACGATGATTGGACAGACCAATAATTGAACTTGGTTTCTTACAAAACTACATGCGTATCACCTCCTAATATCACCATTTTCTATAATCGGAGGGATAATCGTTGTTTCATTGACTACTAATCACATAATTAGACAAACATGGGTTTGAAGGAGAAATAATAGAACTTGGTTTCCAACATTACTACACGTATATTACCTCCAAATATCAACGTATTCCATACCCGAGTGGATTATTTTTATTTTATTGACAACTAAATCATTAAGTGAGACAAACGATGATTGGATGGACGAATAATTGAACTTGGTTTCTTACAAAACATCATGTTGGTTTCTTACACAACTACATGCGTATTACCTCCTAGTATCTACGTATTCCATACTCAGATGGATTATCATTCTTTCATTGACTACTAAATCACTAAATTAGACAAACATGGGTTTAAAGGACAAATAATAGAACTTGGTTTTCTACATTACGACACGTACATCACCTCCTAATATCAACATTTTCTATACTCGGAGGGATAATCGTTGTTTCATTGACTACTAATCACTAAATTAGACAAACATGGGTTTGAAGGACAAATAATAGAACTTGGTTTCCAACATTAATACACGTGTATTACCTCCAAATATCAACGTATTCCATACCCGAATGGATTACTTGTATTTTATTGACAACTAAATCATTAAATGAGACAAACGATGATTGGACGGACCAATAATTGAACTTGGTTTCTTACAAAACTACATGCGTATCACCTCCTAATATCAACATTTTCTATACTCGGAGGGATAATCGTTGTTTCATTGACTACTAATCACTAAATTAGACAAACATGGGGGGTTTGATGGACAAATAATAGCACTTGGTTTCATACATTACTACACGTGTATTACCTCTTAATATCAACGTATTCCATACTCGAATGGATTATTTGTATTTTATTGACAACTAAATCATTAAATGAGACAAACGATGATTGGACGGACCAATAATTGAACTTGGTTTCTTACAAAACTACATGCGTATCACCTCCTAATATCAACATTTTCTATACTCGGAATGATAATCATTGTTTCATTGACTACTAATCACTAAATTAGACAAACAAGGGTTTGAAGGAAAAATAATAGAACGTGGTTTCATACATTACTACACGTGTATTACCTCCTAATTTCAACGAATTCCATACTCGAATGGATTATTTGTATTTTATAGACAACTAAATCATTAAATGAGACAAAAGATGATTGGACGGACCAATAATTGAACTTGGTTTCTTACAAAACTACATGCGTATCACCTCCTAATATCAACATTTTCTATACTCGGAATGATAATTGTTGTTTCATTGACTACTAATCACTAAATTAGACAAACATGGGTTTGAAGGACAAATAATAGACCTTGGTTTCATACATTACTACACGTGTATTACCTCCTAATATCAACGCATTCCATACTCGAATGGATTATTTGTATTTTATTGACTACTAAATCATTAAATGAGACAAACGATGATTGGATGGACCAATAATTGAACTTGGTTTCTTACACAACATCATGTTGGTTTCTTACACAAATACATGCGTATTACCTCCTAGTATCAACGTATTCCATACTCAGATGGATTATCATTCTTTCATTGACTACTAAATCACTAAACGAGATATGCATAGGTTGGTTAGACCTATAATAGAACTTGGATTGTTACACTGCTATATTAGTATTACCACTTATTATCAACGTATTCCATACTCGGATGGATTATAGGTTTTTCTTTCACTATTGAATCACTAAATGAGACATAAATATACTGGACGAAACAATAATAGAATGTGGTGTCATACATTACCACACGTGTATTACCTCCAAATATTAACGTATTCCATACTCGAATGGATTATTTGAATTTTATAGACAACTAAATCATTAAATGAGACAAACAATGGTTGGACGGACCAATAATTGAACTTGGTTTCTTACACAACTACATGCGTATTACCTCCAAATATCAACGTTTTCTATACTCGTAGGGATAATCATTGTTTCATTGACTACTAATCACTAAATTAGATAAACATGGGTTTGAAGGACAAATAATAGAACTTGGTTTCCTACATTACGACACGTGTATTACCTCCTAATATCAACATATTCCATACTCGAATGGATTATTTGTATTTTATTGACAACTAAATCATTAAATGAGACAAACGATGATTGGACGGACCATTAATTGAACTTGGTTTCTTACAAAACTACATGCGTATCACCTCCTAATATCAACATTTTCTATACTACGAATGATAATCGTTGTTTCATTGACTACTAATCACTAAATTAGACAAACATGGGTTTCAAGGACAAATAATAGAACTTGGTTTCATACATTACTACACGTGTATTACCTCCTAATATCAACGTATTCCATACTCGAATGGATTATTTGTATTTTATTGACAACTAAATCATTAAATGAGACAAACGATGATTGGACGGACCAATAATTGAACTTGGTTTCTTACACAACTACATGCGTATTACCTCCTAATATCAACATTTTCTATACTCGGAGGGATAATCGTTGTTTCATTGACTACTAATCACTAAATTAGACAAACATGGGTTTGAAGGACAAATAATAGAACTTGGTTTCCAACATTAATACACGTGTATTACCTCCAAATATCAACGTATTCCATACCCGAATGGATTATTTGTATTTTATTGACAACTAAATCATTAAATGAGACAAACGATGATTGGACGGACCAATAATTGAACTTAGTTTCTTACACAACTACATGCGTATTACCTCCTAATATCAACATTTTCTATACACGGAGGGATAATCGTTGTTTACTTGACTACTAATCACTAAATTAGACAAACATGGGTTTCAAGGACAAATAATAGAACATGGTTTCCAACATTACTACACGTGTATTACCTCCAAATATCTACGTATTCCATACCCGAATGGATTATTTGTATTTTATTGACAACTAAATCATTAAATGAGACAAACGATGATTGGATGGACCAATAATTGAACTTGGTTTCTTACACAACATCATGTTGGTTTCTTACATAACTACATGCGTATTATATCCTAGTATCAACGTATTCCATACTCAGATGGATTATCATTCTTTCATTGACTACTAAATCACTAAACGAGATATGCATAGGTTGGTTAGACCTATAATAGAACTTGGATTGTTACACTGCTATATTAGTATTACCACTTATTATCAACGTATTCCATACTCGGATGGATTATTGGTTTTTCTTTCACTATTGAATCACTTAATGAGACATAAATATACTGGACGAAACAATAATAGAATGTGGTGTCATACATTACCACACGTGTCTTACCTCCTAATATTAACGTATTCCATACTCGAATGGATTATTTGAATTTAATAGAAAACTAAATCATTAAATGAGACAAACGATGGTTGGACGGACCAATAATTGAACTTGGTTTCTTACACAACTACATGCGTATTACCTCCTAATATCAACGTTTTCTATACTCGGAGGGATAATCATTGTTTCATTGACTACTAATCACTAAATTAGACAAACATGGGTTTGAAGGACAAATAATAGAACTTGGTTTCCTACATTACGACACGTGTATTACCTCCTAATATCAACATATTCCATACTCGAATTGATTATTTTTATTTTATTGACAACTAAATCATTAAATGAGACAAACGATGATTGGACGGACCAATAATTGAACTTGGTTTCTTACAAAACTACATGCGTATCACCTCCTAATATCAACATTTTCTATACTCGGAATGATAATTGTTGTTTCATTCACTACTAATCACTAAATTAGACAAACATGGGTTTGAAGGACAAATAATAGAACTTGGTTTCATACATTAGTACACGTGTATTACCTCTTAATATCAACGTATTCCATACTCGAATGGATTATTTGTATTTTATTGACAACTAAATCATTAAATGAGACAAACGATGATTGGACGGACCAATAATTGAACTTGGTTTCTTACACAACTACATGCGTATTACCTCCTAATATCAACATTTTCTATACTCGGAGGGATAATCGTTTTTTCATTGACTACTAATCACTAAATTAGACAAACATGGGGGGATTGATGGACAAATAATAGCACTTGGTTTCATACATTACTACACATGTATTACCTCCTAATATCAACGTATTCCATACTCGAATGGATTATTTGTATTTTATTGACAACTAAATCATTAAATGAGACAAACGATGATTGGACGGACCAATAATTGAACTTGGTTTCTTACAAAACTACATGCGTATCACCTCCTAATATCAACATTTTCTATACTCGGAGGGATAATCGTTGTTTCATTGACTACTAATCACTAAATTAGACAAACATGGGTTTGAAGGACAAATAATAGTACTTGGTTCATACATTACTAAACGTGTATTACCTTCTAATATCAATGTATTCCATCCTCGAATGGATTATTTGCATTTTATTGACAACTAAATCATTATATGAGACAAACGATGATTGGACGGACCAATAATTGAACTTGGTTTCTTACAAAACTACAAGCGTATCACCTCCTAATATCAACATTTTCTATACTCGGAGGGATAATCGTTGTTTCATTGACTACTAATCACTAAATTAGACAAACATGGGTTTGAAGGACAAATAATAGAACTTGGTTTCATACATTACTCCACGTATATTACCTCCTAATATCAACGTATTCCATACTCGAATGGATTATTTGTATTTTATTGACAACTAAATCATTAAATGAGACAAACGATGATTGGACGGACCAATAATTGAACTTTGTTTCTTACAAATCTACATGCGTATCACCTCCTAATATCAACATTTTCTCTACTCGGAGGGATAATCGTTGTTTCATTGACTACTAATCACTAAATTAGACAAACATGGGTTTGAAGGACAAATAATAGAACTTGGTTTCCAACATTACTACACGTGTATTACCTCCAAATATCTACCTATTCCATACCCGAATGGATTATTTGTATTTTATTGACAACTAAATCATTAAATGAGACAAACGATGATTGGACGGACCAATAATTGAACTTGGTTTCTTACACAACTACATGCGTATTACCTCCTAATATCAACTCTTTCTATACTCGGAGGGATAATCATTGTTTCATTGACTACTAATCACTAAATTAGACAAACATGGGTTTGAAGGACTAATAATAGAACTTGGTTTCCTACATTACTACACGTGTATTACCTCCAAATATCAACGTATTCCATACCCGAATGGATTATATGTATTTTATTGACAACTAAATCATTAAATGAGACAAACGATGATTGGACGGACCAATAATTGAACTTGGTTTCTTACAAAACTACATGCGTATCACCTCCTAATATCAACATTTTCTATACTCGGAGGGATAATCGTTGTTTCATTGGCTACTAATCACTAAATTAGACAAACATGGGTTTGAAGGACAAATAATAGAACTTGGTTTCATACATTACTACACGTGTATTACCTCTTAATATCAACGTATTCCATACTCTAATGGATTATTTGTATTTTATTGACAACTAAATCATTAAATGAGACAAACGATGATTGGACGGACCAATAATTGAACTTGGTTTCTTACAAAACTACATGCGTATCACCTCCTAATATCAACATTTTCTATACTCGGAATGATAATCATTGTTTCATTGACTACTAATCACTAAATTAGACAAACATGGGTTTGAAGGACAAATAATAGAACTTGGTTTCCTACATTACTACACGTGTATTACCTCCTAATATCAACGTATTCCATACCCGAATGGATTATTTGTATTTTATTGACAACTAAATCATTAAATGAGACAAACGATGATTGGATGGACCAATAATTGAACTTGGTTTCTTACACAACTACATGCGTATTACCTCCTAATATCAACATTTTCTATACTCGGAGGGATAATCGTTGTTTCATTGACTACTAATCACTAAATTAGACAAACATGGGTTTGAAGGACAAAGAATAGAACTTGGTTTCCAACATTACTACACGTGTATTACCTCCAAATATCTACGTATTCCATACCCGAATGGATTATTTGTATTTTATTGACAACTAAATCATTAAATGAGACAAACGATGATTGGATGGACCAATAATTGAACTTCGTTTCTTACACAACATCATGTTGGTTTCTTACACAACTACATGCGTATTATATCCTAGTATCAACGTATTCCATACTCAGATGGATTATCATTCTTTCATTGACTACTAAATCACTAAACGAGATATGCATAGGTTGGTTTGACCTATAATAGAACTTGGATTGTTACACTGCTATATTAGTATTACCACTTATTATCAACGTATTCCATACTCGGATGGATTATAGGTTTTTTTTTCACTATTGAATCACTAAATGAGACATAAATATACTGGACGAAACAATAATAGAATGTGGTGTCATACATTACCACACGTGTATTACCTCCTAATATTAACGTATTCCATACTCGAATGGATTATTTGAATTTAATAGACAACTAAATCATTAAATGAGACAAACGATGGTTGGACGGACCAATAATTGAACTTGGTTTCTTACAAAACTACATGCGTAATACCTCCTAATATCAACGTTTTCTATACTCGGAGGGATAATCATTGTTTCATTGACTACTAATCACTAAATTAGACAAACATGGGTTTGAAGAACAAATAATAGAACTTGGTTTCCTACATTACGACACGTGTATTACCTCCTAATATCAACGTATTCCATACTCAAATGGATTATTTGTATTTTATAGACAACTAAATCATTAAATGAGACAAACGATGGTTGGACGGACCAATAATTGAACTTGGTTTCTTACACAACTACATGCGTATTACCTCCTAATATCAACGCTTTCTATACTAGGAGGGATAATCATTGTTTCATTGACTACTAATCACTAAATTAGACAAACATGGGTTTGAAGGACAAATAATAGAACTTGGTTTCATACATTACTACACGTGTATTACCTCCAAATATCAACGTATTCCATACCCGAATGGATTATTTTATTTTATTGACAACTAAATTATTAAATGAGACAAACGATGATTGGACGGACCAATAATTGAACTTGGTTTCTTACAAAACTACATGAGTATCACCTCCTAATATCAACATTTCCTATACTCGGAGGGATAATCGTTGTTTCATTGACTACTAATCACTAAATTAGACAAACATGGGTTTGAAGGACAAATAATAGAACTTGGTTTCCAACATTACTACACGTGTATTACCTCCAAATATCTACCTATTCCATACCCGAGTGGATTATTTGTATTTTATTAACAACTAAATCATTAAATGAGACAAACGATGATTGGACGGACCAATAATTGAACTTGGTTTCTTACACAACTACATGCGTATTACCTCCTATTATCAACGCTTTCTATACTCGGAGGGATAATCGTTGTTTCATTGACTACTAATAACTAAATTAGACAAACATGGGTTTGAAGGACAAATAATAGAACCTGGTTTCATACATTACTACACGTGTATTACCTCCAAATATCAACGTATTCCATACCCGAATGCATTATTTGTATTTTATTGACAACTAAATCATTAAATGAGACAAACGATGATTGGACGAACCAATAATTGAACTTGGTTTCTTACAAAAATACATACGCATTACCTCCTAATATCAACATTTCCTATACTCGGAGGGATAATCGTTGTTTCATTGACTACTAATCACTAAATTAGACAAACATGGGTTTGAAGGACAAATAATAGAACTTGGTTTCATACATTACTACACGTGTATTACCTCCTAATATCAACGTATTCCATACTCGAATGGATTATTTGTATTTTATTGACAACTAAATCATTAAATGAGACAAACGATGATTGGACGGACCAATAATTGAACTTGGTTTCTTACAAATCTACATGTGTATCACCTCCTAATATCAACATTTTCAATACTCGGAGGGATAATCGTTGTTTCATTGACTACTAATCACTAAATTAGAAAAACATGGGTTTGAAGGAAAAATAATAGAACCTGGTTTCATACATTACTACACATGTATTACCTCCTAATATCAACGTATTCCATACTCAAATGGATTATTTGTATTTTATTGACAACTAAATCATTAAATGAGACAAACGATGATTGGACGGACCAATAATTGAACTTTGTTTCTTACAAATCTACATGCGTATCACCTCCTAATATCAACATTTTCTATACTCGGAGGGATAATCGTTGTTTCATTGACTACTAATAACTAAATTAGACAAACATGGGTTTGAAGGACAAATAATAGAACCTGGTTTCATACATTACTACACGTGTATTACCTCCAAATATCAACGTATTCCATACCCGAATGCATTATTTGTATTTTATTGACAACTAAATCATTAAATGAGACAAACGATGATTGGACGAACCAATAATTGAACTTGGTTTCTTACAAAACTACATGCGCATTACCTCCTAATATCAACATTTCCTATACTCGGAGGGATAATCGTTGTTTCATTGACTACTAATCACTAAATTAGACAAACATGGGTTTGAAGGACAAATAATAGAACTTGGTTTCATACATTACTACACGTGTATTACCTCCTAATATCAACGTATTCCATACTCGAATGGATTATTTGTATTTTATTGACAACTAAATCATTAAATGAGACAAACGATGATTGGACGGACCAATAATTGAACTTGGTTTCTTACAAATCTACATGCGTATCACCTCCTAATATCAACATTTTCTATACTCGGAGGGATAATCGTTGTTTCATTGACTACTAATCACTAAATTAGACAAACATGGGTTTGAAGGAAAAATAATAGAACCTGGTTTCATACATTACTACACATGTATTACCTCCTAATATCAACGTATTCCATACTCGAATGGATTATTTGTATTTTATAGACAACTAAATCATTAAATGAGACAAACGATGGTTGGACGGACCAATAATTGAACTTGGTTTCTTACACAACTACATGCGTATTACCTCCTAATATCAACGCTTTCTATACTAGGAGGGATAATCATTGTTTCATTGACTACTAATCACTAAATTAGACAAACATGGGTTTGAAGGACAAATAATAGAACTTGGTTTCATACATTACGACACGTGTATTACCTCCAAATATCAACGTATTCCATACCCGAATGGATTATTTGTATTTTATTGACAACTAAATTATTAAATGAGACAAACGATGATTGGACGGACCAATAATTGAACTTGGTTTCTTACAAAACTACATGAGTATCACCTCCTAATATCAACATTTCCTATACTCGGAGGGATAATCGTTGTTTCATTGACTACTAATCACTAAATTAGACAAACATGGGTTTGAAGGACAAATAATAGAACTTGGTTTCCAACATTACTACACGTGTATTACCTCCAAATATCTACCTATTCCATACCCGAGTGGATTATTTGTATTTTATTAACAACTAAATCATTAAATGAGACAAACGATGATTGGACGGACCAATAATTGAACTTGGTTTCTTACACAACTACATGCGTATTACCTCCTATTATCAACGCTTTCTATACTCGGAGGGATAATCGTTGTTTCATTGACTACTAATAACTAAATTAGACAAACATGGGTTTGAAGGACAAATAATAGAACCTGGTTTCATACATTACTACACGTGTATTACCTCCAAATATCAACGTATTCCATACCCGAATGCATTATTTGTATTTTATTGACAACTAAATCATTAAATGAGACAAACGATGATTGGACGAACCAATAATTGAACTTGGTTTCTTACAAAACTACATGCGCATTACCTCCTAATATCAACATTTCCTATACTCGGAGGGATAATCGTTGTTTCATTGACTACGAATAACTAAATTAGACAAACATGGGTTTGAAGGACAATTAGTAGAACTTGGTTTCATACATTACTACACGTGTATTACCTCCTAATATCAACATATTCCATACTCGAATGGATTATTTGTATTTTATTGACAACTAAATCATTAAATGAGACAAACGATGATTGGACGGACCAATAATTGAACTTGGTTTCTTACAAATCTACATGCGTATCACCTCCTAATATCAACATTTTCTATACTCGGAGGGATAATCGTTGTTTCATTGACTACTAATCACTAAATTAGACAAACATGGGTTTGAAGGAAAAATAATAGAACCTGGTTTCATACATTACTACACATGTATTACCTCCTAATATCAACGTATTCCATACTCGAATGGATTATTTGTATTTTATTGACAACTAAATCATTAAATGAGACAAACGATGATTGGACGGACCAATAATTGAACTTTGTTTCTTTCAAATCTACATGCGTATCACCTCCTAATATCAACATTTTCTATACTCGGAGGGATAATCGTTGTTTCATTGGCTACTAATCACTAAATTAGACAAACATGGGTTTGAAGGACAAATAATAGAACTTGGTTTCATACATTACTACACGTGTATTACCTCTTAATATCAACGTATTCCATACTCTAATGGATTATTTGTATTTTATTGACAACTAAATCATTAAATGAGACAAACGATGATTGGACGGACCAATAATTGAACTTGGTTTCTTACAAAACTACATGCGTATCACCTCCTAATATCAACATTTTCTATACTCGGAATGATAATCATTGTTTCATTGACTACTAATCACTAAATTAGACAAACATGGGTTTGAAGGACAAATAATAGAACTTGGTTTCCTACATTACTACACGTGTATTACCTCCTAATATCAACGTATTCCATACCCGAATGGATTACTTGTATTTTATTGACAACTAAATCATTAAATGAGACAAACGATGATTGGACGGACCAATAATTGAACTTGGTTTCTTACACAACTACATGCGTATTACCTCCTAATATCAACATTTTCTATACTCGGAGGGATAATCGTTGTTTCATTGACTACTAATCACTAAATTAGACAAACATGGGTTTGAAGGACAAAGAATAGAACTTGGTTTCCAACATTACTACACGTGTATTACCTCCAAATATCTACGTATTCCATACCCGAATGGATTATTTGTATTTTATTGACAACTAAATCATTAAATGAGACAAACGATGATTGGATGGACCAATAATTGAACTTCGTTTCTTACACAACATCATGTTGGTTTCTTACACAACTACATGCGTATTATATCCTAGTATCAACGTATTCCATACTCAGATGGATTATCATTCTTTCATTGACTACTAAATCACTAAACGAGATATGCATAGGTTGGTTAGACCTATAATAGAACTTGGATTGTTACACTGCTATATTAGTATTACCACTTATTATCAACGTATTCCATACTCGGATGGATTATAGGTTTTTTTTTCACTATTGAATCACTAAATGAGACATAAATATACTGGACGAAACAATAATAGAATGTGGTGTCATACATTACCACACGTGTATTACCTCCTAATATTAACGTATTCCATACTCGAATGGATTATTTGAATTTAATAGACAACTAAATCATTAAATGAGACAAACGATGGTTGGACGGACCAATAATTGAACTTGGTTTCTTACACAACTACATGCGTAATACCTCCTAATATCAACGTTTTCTATACTCGGAGGGATAATCATTGTTTCATTGACTACTAATCACTAAATTAGACAAACATGGGTTTGAAGAACAAATAATAGAACTTGGTTTCCTACATTACGACACGTGTATTACCTCCTAATATCAACGTATTCCATACTCAAATGGATTATTTGTATTTTATAGACAACTAAATCATTAAATGAGACAAACGATGGTTGGACGGACCAATAATTGAACTTGGTTTCTTACACAACTACATGCGTATTACCTCCTAATATCAACGCTTTCTATACTCGGAGGGATAATCATTGTTTCATTGACTACTAATCACTAAATTAGACAAACATGGGTTTGAAGGACAAATAATAGAACTTGGTTTCATACATTACTACACGTGTATTACCTCCAAATATCAACGTATTCCATACCCGAATGGATTATTTGTATTTTATTGACAACTAAATTATTAAATGAGACAAACGATGATTGGACGGACCAATAATTGAACTTGGTTTCTTACAAAACTACATGAGTATCACCTCCTAATATCAACATTTCCTATACTCGGAGGGATAATCGTTGTTTCATTGACTACTAATCACTAAATTAGACAAACATGGGTTTGAAGGACAAATAATAGAACTTGGTTTCCAACATTACTACACGTGTATTACCTCCAAATATCTACCTATTCCATACCCGAGTGGATTATTTGTATTTTATTAACAACTAAATCATTAAATGAGACAAACGATGATTGGACGGACCAATAATTGAACTTGGTTTCTTACACAACTACATGCGTATTACCTCCTAATATCAACGCTTTCTATACTCGGAGGGATAATCATTGTTTCATTGACTACTAATCACTAAATTAGACAAACATGGGTTTGAAGGACAAATAATAGAACCTGGTTTCATACATTACTACACATGTATTACCTCCTAATATCAACGTATTCCATACTCGAATGGATTATTTGTATTTTATTGACAACTAAATCATTAAATGAGACAAACGATGATTGGACGGACCAATAATTGAACTTTGTTTCTTACAAATCTACATGCGCATCACCTCCTAATATCAACATTTTCTATACTCGGAGGGATAATCGTTGTTTCATTGACTACTAATAACTAAATTAGACAAACATGGGTTTGAAGGACAAATAATAGAACCTGGTTTCATACATTACTACACGTGTATTACCTCCAAATATCAACGTATTCCAGACCCGAATGCATTATTTGTATTTTATTGACAACTAAATCATTAAATGAGACAAACGATGATTGGACGAACCAATAATTGAACTTGGTTTCTTACAAAACTACATGCGCATTACCTCCTAATATCAACATTTCCTATACTCGGAGGGATAATCGTTGTTTCATTGACTACTAATCACTAAATTAGACAAACATGGGTTTGAAGGACAAATAATAGAACTTGGTTTCATACATTACTACACGTGTATTACCTCCTAATATCAACGTATTCCATACTCGAATGGATTATTTGTATTTTATTGACAACTAAATCATTAAATGAGACAAACGATGATTGGACGGACCAATAATTGAACTTGGTTTCTTACAAATCTACATGCGTATCACCTCCTAATATCAACATTTTCTATACTCGGAGGGATAATCGTTGTTTCATTGACTACTAATCACTAAATTAGACAAACATGGGTTTGAAGGAAAAATAATAGAACCTGGTTTCATACATTACTACACATGTATTACCTCCTAATATCAACGTATTCCATACTCGAATGGATTATTTGTATTTTATTGACAACTAAATCATTAAATGAGACAAACGATGATTGGACGGACCAATAATTGAACTTTGTTTCTTACAAATCTACATGCGTATCACCTCCTAATATCAACATTTTCTATACTCGGAGGGATAATCGTTGTTTCATTGGCTACTAATCACTAAATTAGACAAACATGGGTTTGAAGGACAAATAATAGAACTTGGTTTCATACATTACTACACGTGTATTACCTCTTAATATCAACGTATTCCATACTCTAATGGATTATTTGTATTTTATTGACAACTAAATCATTAAATGAGACAAACGATGATTGGACGGACCAATAATTGAACTTGGTTTCTTACAAAACTACATGCGTATCACCTCCTAATATCAACATTTTCTATACTCGGAATGATAATCATTGTTTCATTGACTACTAATCACTAAATTAGACAAACATGGGTTTGAAGGACAAATAATAGAACTTGGTTTCCTACATTACTACACGTGTATTACCTCCTAATATCAACGTATTCCATACCCGAATGGATTATTTTTATTTTATTGACAACTAAATCATTAAATGAGACAAACGATGATTGGACGGACCAATAATT
The DNA here is from genome assembly GCA_031232105.1 of Capsicum rhomboideum. Classification (NCBI taxonomy): domain Eukaryota; kingdom Viridiplantae; phylum Streptophyta; class Magnoliopsida; order Solanales; family Solanaceae; genus Capsicum; species Capsicum rhomboideum. Next base: position 82,550,397 of record CP124713.1, on the reverse strand, counting down.
GAACTTGGTTTCTTACACAACTACATGCGTATTACCTCCTAATATCAACATTTTCTATACTCGGAGGGATAATCGTTGTTTCATTGACTACTAATCACTAAATTAGACAAACATGGGTTTGAAGGACAAAGAATAGAACTTGGTTTCCAACATTACTACACGTGTATTACCTCCAAATATCTACGTATTCCATACTCAAATGGATTATTTGTATTTTATAGACAACTAAATCATTAAATGAGACAAACGATGGTTGGACGGACCAATAATTGAACTTGGTTTCTTACACAACTACATGCGTATTACCTCCTAATATCAACGCTTTGTATACTCGGAGGGATAATCATTGTTTCATTGACTACTAATCACTAAATTAGACAAACATGGGTTTGAAGGACAAATAATAGAACTTGGTTTCATACATTACTACACGTGTATTACCTCCAAATATCAACGTATTCCATACCCGAATGGATTATTTGTATTTTATTGACAACTAAATTATTAAATGAGACAAACGATGATTGGACGGACCAATAATTGAACTTGGTTTCTTACAAAACTACATGAGTATCACCTCCTAATATCAACATTTCCTATACTCGGAGGGATAATCGTTGTTTCATTGACTACTAATCACTAAATTAGACAAACATGGGTTTGAAGGACAAATAATAGAACTTGGTTTCCAACATTACTACACGTGTATTACCTCCAAATATCTACCTATTCCATACCCGAGTGGATTATTTGTATTTTATTAACAACTAAATCATTAAATGAGACAAACGATGATTGGACGGACCAATAATTGAACTTGGTTTCTTACACAACTACATGCGTATTACCTCCTAATATCAACGCTTTCTATACTCGGAGGGATAATCATTGTTTCATTGACTACTAATCACTAAATTAGACAAACATGGGTTTGAAGGACAAATAATAGAACCTGGTTTCATACATTACTACACATGTATTACCTCCTAATATCAACGTATTCCATACTCGAATGGATTATTTGTATTTTATTGACAACTAAATCATTAAATGAGACAAACGATGATTGGACGGACCAATAATTGAACTTTGTTTCTTACAAATCTACATGCGTATCACCTCCTAATATCAACATTTTCTATACTCGGAGGGATAATCGTTGTTTCATTGACTACTAATAACTAAATTAGACAAACATGGGTTTGAAGGACAAATAATAGAACCTGGTTTCATACATTACTACACGTGTATTACCTCCAAATATCAACGTATTCCAGACCCGAATGCATTATTTGTATTTTATTGACAACTAAATCATTAAATGAGACAAACGATGATTGGACGAACCAATAATTGAACTTGGTTTCTTACAAAACTACATGCGCATTACCTCCTAATATCAACATTTCCTATACTCGGAGGGATAATCGTTGTTTCATTGACTACTAATCACTAAATTAGACAAACATGGGTTTGAAGGACAAATAATAGAACTTGGTTTCATACATTACTACACGTGTATTACCTCCTAATATCAACGTATTCCATACTCGAATGGATTATTTGTATTTTATTGACAACTAAATCATTAAATGAGACAAACGATGATTGGACGGACCAATAATTGAACTTGGTTTCTTACAAATCTACATGCGTATCACCTCCTAATATCAACATTTTCTATACTCGGAGGGATAATCGTTGTTTCATTGACTACTAATCACTAAATTAGACAAACATGGGTTTGAAGGAAAAATAATAGAACCTGGTTTCATACATTACTACACATGTATTACCTCCTAATATCAACGTATTCCATACTCGAATGGATTATTTGTATTTTATTGACAACTAAATCATTAAATGAGACAAACGATGATTGGACGGACCAATAATTGAACTTTGTTTCTTACAAATCTACATGCGTATCACCTCCTAATATCAACATTTTCTATACTCGGAGGGATAATCGTTGTTTCATTGGCTACTAATCACTAAATTAGACAAACATGGGTTTGAAGGACAAATAATAGAACTTGGTTTCATACATTACTACACGTGTATTACCTCTTAATATCAACGTATTCCATACTCTAATGGATTATTTGTATTTTATTGACAACTAAATCATTAAATGAGACAAATGATGATTGGACGGACCAATAATTGAACTTGGTTTCTTACAAAACTACATGCGTATCACCTCCTAATATCAACATTTTCTATACTCGGAATGATAATCATTGTTTCATTGACTACTAATCACTAAATTAGACAAACATGGGTTTGAAGGACAAATAATAGAACTTGGTTTCCAACATTACTACACGTGTATTACCTCCTAATATCAACGTATTCCATACCCGAATGGATTATTTTTATTTTATTGACAACTAAATCATTAAATGAGACAAACGATGATTGGACGGACCAATAATTGAACTTGGTTTCTTACACAACTACATGCGTATTACCTCCTAATATCAACATTTTCTATACTCGGAGGGATAATCGTTGTTTCATTGACTACTAATCACTAAATTAGACAAACATGGGTTTGAAGGACAAAGAATAGAACTTGGTTTCCAACATTACTACACGTGTATTACCTCCAAATATCTACGTATTCCATACCCGAATGGATTATTTGTATTTTATTGACAACTAAATCATTAAATGACACAAACGATGATTGGATGGACCAATAATTGAACTTCGTTTCTTACACAACATCATGTTGGTTTCTTACACAACTACATGCGTATTATATCCTAGTATCAACGTATTCCATACTCAGATGGATTATCATTCTTTCATTGACTACTAAATCACTAAACGAGATATGCATAGGTTGGTTAGACCTATAATAGAACTTGGATTGTTACACTGCTATATTAGTATTACCACTTATTATCAACGTATTCCATTCTCGGATGGATTATAGGTTTTTTTTTCACTATTGAATCACTAAATGAGACATAAATATACTGGACGAAACAATAATAGAATGTGGTGTCATACATTACCACACGTGTATTACCTCCTAATATTAACGTATTCCATACTCGAATGGATTATTTGAATTTAACAGACAACTAAATCATTAAATGAGACAAACGATGGTTGGACGGACCAATAATTGAACTTGGTTTCTTACACAACTACATGCGTAATACCTCCTAATATCAACGTTTTCTATACTCGGAGGGATAATCATTGTTTCATTGACTACTAATCACTAAATTAGACAAACATGGGTTTGAAGAACAAATAATAGAACTTGGTTTCCTACATTACGACACGTGTATTACCTCCTAATATCAACGTATTCCATACTCAAATGGATTATTTGTATTTTATAGACAACTAAATCATTAAATGAGACAAACGATGGTTGGACGGACCAATAATTGAACTTGGTTTCTTACACAACTACATGCGTATTACCTCCTAATATCAACGCTTTCTATACTCGGAGGGATAATCATTGTTTCATTGACTACTAATCACTAAATTAGACAAACATGGGTTTGAAGGACAAATAATAGAACTTGGTTTCATACATTACTACACGTGTATTACCTCCAAATATCAACGTATTCCATACCCGAATGGATTATTTGTATTTTATTGACAACTAAATTATTAAATGAGACAAACGATGATTGGACGGACCAATAATTGAACTTGGTTTCTTACAAAACTACATGAGTATCACCTCCTAATATCAACATTTCCTATACTCGGAGGGATAATCGTTGTTTCATTGACTACTAATCACTAAATTAGACAAACATGGGTTTGAAGGACAAATAATAGAACTTGGTTTCCAACATTACTACACGTGTATTACCTCCAAATATCTACCTATTCCATACCCGAGTGGATTATTTGTATTTTATTAACAACTAAATCATTAAATGAGACAAACGATGATTGGACGGACCAATAATTGAACTTGGTTTCTTACACAACTACATGCGTATTACCTCCTATTATCAATGCTTTCTATACTCGGAGGGATAATCGTTGTTTCATTGACTACTAATAACTAAATTAGACAAACATGGGTTTGAAGGACAAATAATAGAACCTGGTTTCATACATTACTACACGTGTATTACCTCCAAATATCAACGTATTCCATACCCGAATGCATTATTTGTATTTCATTGACAACTAAATCATTAAATGAGACAAACGATGATTGGACGAACCAATAATTGAACTTGGTTTCTTACAAAAATACATACGCATTACCTCCTAATATCAACATTTCCTATACTCGGAGGGATAATCGTTGTTTCATTGACTACTAATCACTAAATTAGACAAACATGGGTTTGAAGGACAAATAATAGAACTTGGTTTCATACATTACTACACGTGTATTACCTCCTAATATCAACGTATTCCATACTCTAATGGATTATTTGTATTTTATTGACAACTAAATCATTAAATGAGACAAACGATGATTGGACGGACCAATAATTGAACTTGGTTTCTTACAAAACTACATGCGTATCACCTCCTAATATCAACATTTTCTATACTCGGAATGATAATCATTGTTTCATTGACTACTAATCACTAAATTAGACAAACATGGGTTTGAAGGACAAATAATAGAACTTGGTTTCCTACATTACTACACGTGTATTACCTCCTAATATCAACGTATTCCATACCCGAATGGATTATTTGTATTTTATTGACAACTAAATCATTAAATGAGACAAACGATGATTGGACGGACCAATAATTGAACTTGGTTTCTTACACAACTACATGCGTATTACCTCCTAATATCAACATTTTCTATACTCGGAGGGATAATCGTTGTTTCATTGACTACTAATCACTAAATTAGACAAACATGGGTTTGAAGGACAAAGAATAGAACTTGGTTTCCAACATTACTACACGTGTATTACCTCCAAATATCTACGTATTCCATACCCGAATGGATTATTTGTATTTTATTGACAACTAAATCATTAAATGAGACAAACGATGATTGGATGGACCAATAATTGAACTTCGTTTCTTACACAACATCATGTTGGTTTCTTACACAACTACATGCGTATTATATCCTAGTATCAACGTATTCCATACTCAGATGGATTATCATTCTTTCATTGACTACTAAATCACTAAACGAGATATGCATAGGTTGGTTAGACCTATAATAGAACTTGGATTGTTACACTGCTATATTAGTATTACCACTTATTATCAACGTATTCCATACTCGGATGGATTATAGGTTTTTTTTTCACTATTGAATCACTAAATGAGACATAAATATACTGGACGAAACAATAATAGAATGTGGTGTCATACATTACCACACGTGTATTACCTCCTAATATTAACGTATTCCATACTCGAATGGATTATTTGAATTTAATAGACAACTAAATCATTAAATGAGACAAACGATGGTTGGACGGACCAATAATTGAACTTGGTTTCTTACACAACTACATGCGTAATACCTCCTAATATCAACGTTTTCTATACTCGGAGGGATAATCATTGTTTCATTGACTACTAATCACTAAATTAGACAAACATGGGTTTGAAGAACAAATAATAGAACTTGGTTTCCTACATTACGACACGTGTATTACCTCCTAATATCAACGTATTCCATACTCAAATGGATTATTTGTATTTTATAGACAACTAAATCATTAAATGAGACAAACGATGGTTGGACGGACCAATAATTGAACTTGGTTTCTTACACAACTACATGCGTATTACCTCCTAATATCAACGCTTTCTATACTCGGAGGGATAATCATTGTTTCATTGACTACTAATCACTAAATTAGACAAACATGGGTTTGAAGGACAAATAATAGAACTTGGTTTCATACATTACTACACGTGTATTACCTCCAAATATCAACGTATTCCATACCCGAATGGATTATTTGTATTTTATTGACAACTAAATTATTAAATGAGACAAACGATGATTGGACGGACCAATAATTGAACTTGGTTTCCTACAAAACTACATGAGTATCACCTCCTAATATCAACATTTCCTATACTCGGAGGGATAATCGTTGTTTCATTGACTACTAATCACTAAATTAGACAAACATGGGTTTGAAGGACAAATAATAGAACTTGGTTTCCAACATTACTACACGTGTATTACCTCCAAATATCTACCTATTCCATGCCCGAGTGGATTATTTGTATTTTATTAACAACTAAATCATTAAATGAGACAAACGATGATTGGACGGACCAATAATTGAACTTGGTTTCTTACACAACTACATGCGTATTACCTCCTATTATCAACGCTTTCTATACTCGGAGGGATAATCGTTGTTTCATTGACTACTAATAACTAAATTAGACAAACATGGGTTTGAAGGACAAATAATAGAACCTGGTTTCATACATTACTACACGTGTATTACCTCCAAATATCAACGTATTCCATACCCGAATGCATTATTTGTATTTTATTGACAACTAAATCATTAAATGAGACAAACGATGATTGGACGAACCAATAATTGAACTTGGTTTCTTACAAAAATACATACGCATTACCTCCTAATATCAACATTTCCTATACTCGGAGGGATAATCGTTGTTTCATTGACTACTAATCACTAAATTAGACAAACATGGGTTTGAAGGACAAATAATAGAACTTGGTTTCATACATTACTACACGTGTATTACCTCCTAATATCAACGTATTCCATACTCGAATGGATTATTTGTATTTTATTGACAACTAAATCATTAAATGAGACAAACGATGATTGGACGGACCAATAATTGAACTTGGTTTCTTACAAATCTACATGTGTATCACCTCCTAATATCAACATTTTCTATACTCGGAGGGATAATCGTTGTTTCATTGACTACTAATCACTAAATTAGAAAAACATGGGTTTGAAGGAAAAATAATAGAACCTGGTTTCATACATTACTACACATGTATTACCTCCTAATATCAACGTATTCCATACTCGAATGGATTATTTGTATTTTATTGACAACTAAATCATTAAATGAGACAAACGATGATTGGACGGACCAATAATTGAACTTTGTTTCTTACAAATCTACATGCGTATCACCTCCTAATATCAACATTTTCTATACTCGGAGGGATAATCGTTGTTTCATTGACTACTAATTACTAAATTAGACAAACATGGGTTTGAAGGACAAATAATAGAACCTGGTTTCATACATTACTACACGTGTATTACCTCCAAATATCAACGTATTCCATACCCGAATGCATTATTTGTATTTTATTGACAACTAAATCATTAAATGAGACAAACGATGATTGGACGAACCAATAATTGAACTTGGTTTCTTACAAAACTACATGCGCATTACCTCCTAATATCAACATTTCCTATACTCGGAGGGATAATCGTTGTTTCATTGACTACGAATAACTAAATTAGACAAACATGGGTTTGAAGGACAATTAATAGAACTTGGTTTCATACATTACTACACGTGTATTACCTCCTAATATCAATGTATTCCATACTCGAATGGATTATTTGTATTTTATTGACAACTAAATCATTAAATGAGACAAACGATGATTGGACGGACCAATAATTGAACTTGGTTTCTTACAAATCTACATGCGTATCACCTCCTAATATCAACATTTTCTATACTCGGAGGGATAATCGATGTTTCATTGACTACTAATCACTAAATTAGACAAACATGGGTTTGAAGGAAAAATAATAGAACCTGGTTTCATACATTACTACACATGTATTACCTCCTAATATCAACGTATTCCATACTCGAATGGATTATTTGTATTTTATTGACAACTAAATCATTAAATGAGACAAACGATGATTGGACGGACCAATAATTGAACTTTGTTTCATACAAATCTACATGCGTATCACCTCCTAATATCAACATTTTCTATACTCGTAGGGATAATCGTTGTTTCATTGACTACTAATCACTAAATTAGACAAACATGGATTTGAAGGACAAATAATAGAACCTGGTTTCCTACATTACTACACGTGTATTACCTCCTAATATCAACGTATTCCATACTCGAATGGATTATTTGTATTTTATTGACAACTAAATCATTAAATGAGACAAACGATGATTGGACGGACCAATAATTGAACTTTGTTTCTTACAAATCTACATGCGTATCACCTCCTAATATCAACATTTTCTATACTCGTAGGGATAATCGTTGTTTCATTGACTACTAATCACTAAATTAGACAAACATGGATTTGAAGGACAAATAATAGAACCTGGTTTCCTACATTACTACACGTGTATTACCTCCTAATATCAACGTATTCCATACTCGAATGGATTATTTGTATTTTATTGACAACTAAATCATTAAATGAGACAAACGATGATTGGACGGACCAATAATTGAACTTTGTTTCTTACAAATCTACATGCGTATCACCTCCTAATATCAACATTTTCTATACTCGGAGGGATAATCGTTGTTTCATTGACTACTAATAACTAAATTAGACAAACATGGGTTTGAAGGACAAATAATAGAACCTGGTTTCATACATTACTACACGTGTATTACATCCAAATATCAACGTATTCCATACCCGAATGCATTATTTGTATTTTATTGACAACTAAATCATTAAATGAGACAAACGATGATTGGACGAACCAATAATTGAACTTGGTTTCTTACAAAACTACATGCGCATTACCTCCTAATATCAACATTTCCTATACTCGGAGGGATAATCGTTGTTTCATTGACTACGAATAACTAAATTAGACAAACATGGGTTTGAAGGACAATTAATAGAACTTGGTTTCATACATTACTACACGTGTATTACCTCCTAATATCAACGTATTCCATACTCGAATGGATTATTTGTATTTTATTGACAACTAAATCATTAAATGAGACAAACGATGATTGGACGGACCAATAATTGAACTTGGTTTCTTATAAATCTACATGCGTATCACCTCCTAATATCAACATTTTCTATACTCGGAGGGATAATCGTTGTTTCATTGACTACTAATCACTAAATTAGACAAACATGGGTTTGAAGGAAACATAATAGAACCTGGTTTCATACATTACTACACATGTATTACCTCCTAATATCAACGTATTCCATACTCGAATGGATTATTTGTATTTTATTGACAACTAAATCATTAAATGAGACAAACGATGATTGGACGGACCAATAATTGAACTTTGTTTCTTACAAATCTACATGCGTATCACCTCCTAATATCAACATTTTCTATACTCGTAGGGATCTTCGTTGTTTCATTGACTACTAATCACTAAATTAGACAAACATGGATTTGAAGGACAAATAATAGAACCTGGTTTCCTACATTACTACACATGTATTACCTCCTAATATCAACGTATTCCATACTCGAATGGATTATTTGTATTTTATTGACAACTAAATCATTAAATTAGACAAACGATGATTGGACGGACCAATAATTGAACTTGGTTTCTTACAAATCTACATGTGTATCACCTGCTAATATCAACATTTTCTATACTCGGAGGGATAATCGTTGTTTCATTGACTACTAATCACTAAATTAGACAAACATGGGTTTGAAGGAAAAATAATAGAACCTGGTTTCATACATTACAACACATGTGTTACCTCCTAATATCAACGTATTCCATACTCGAATGGATTATTTGTATTTTATTGACAACTAAATCATTAAATGAGACAAACGATGATTGGACGGACCAATAATTGAACTTTGTTTCTTACAAATCTACATGCGTATCACCTCCTAATATCAACATTTTCTATACTCGGAGGGATAATCGTTGTTTCATTGACTACTAATAACTAAATTAGACAAACATGGGTTTGAAGGACAAATAATAGAACCTGGTTTCATACATTACTACACGTGTATTACCTCCAAATATCAACGTATTCCATACCCGAATGCATTATTTGTATTTTATTGACAACTAAATCATTAAATGAGACAAACGATGATTGGACGAACCAATAATTGAACTTGGTTTCTTACAAAACTACATGCGCATTACCTCCTAATATCAACATTTCCTATACTCGGAGGGATAATCGTTGTTTCATTGACTACTAATCACTAAATTAGACAAACATGGGTTTGAAGGACAAATAATAGAACTTGGTTTCATACATTACTACACGTGTATTACCTCCTAATATCAACGTATTCCGTACTCGAATGGATTATTTGTATTTTATTGACAACTAAATCATTAAATGAGACAAACGATGATTGGACGGACCAATAATTGAACTTGGTTTCTTACAAATCTACATGCGTATCACCTCCTAATATCAACATTTTCTATACTCGGAGAGATAATCGTTGTTTCATTGACTACTAATCACTAAATTAGACAAACATGGGTTTGAAGGAAAAATAATAGAACCTGGTTTCCAACATTACTACACGTGTATTACCTCCAAATATCTACCTATTCCATACCCGAGTGGATTATTTGTATTTTATTAACAACTAAATCATTAAATGAGACAAACGATGATTGGACGGACCAATAATTGAACTTGGTTTCTTACACAACTACATGCGTATTACCTCCTATTATCAACGCTTTCTATACTCGGAGGGATAATCGTTGTTTCATTGACTACTAATAACTAAATTAGACAAACATGGGTTTGAAGGACAAATAATAGAACCTGGTTTCATACATTACTACACGTGTATTACCTCCAAATATCAACGTATTCCATACCCGAATGCATTATTTGTATTTTATTGACAACTAAATCATTAAATGAGACAAACGATGATTGGACGAACCAATAATTGAACTTGGTTTCTTACAAAAATACATACGCATTACCTCCTAATATCAACATTTCCTATACTCGGAGGGATAATCGTTGTTTCATTGACTACTAATCACTAAATTAGACAAACATGGGTTTGAAGGACAAATAATAGAACTTGGTTTCATACATTACTACACGTGTATTACCTCCTAATATCAACGTATTCCATACTCGAATGGATTATTTGTATTTTATTGACAACTAAATCATTAAATGAGACAAACGATGATTGGACGGACCAATAATTGAACTTGGTTTCTTACAAATCTACATGTGTATCACCTCCTAATATCAACATTTTCTATACTCGGAGGGATAATCGTTGTTTCATTGACTACTAATCACTAAATTAGAAAAACATGGGTTTGAAGGAAAAATAATAGAACCTGGTTTCATACATTACTACACATGTATTACCTCCTAATATCAACGTATTCCATACTCGAATGGATTATTTGTATTTTATTGACAACTAAATCATTAAATGAGACAAACGATGATTGGACGGACCAATAATTGAACTTTGTTTCTTACAAATCTACATGCGTATCACCTCCTAATATCAACATTTTCTATACTCGGAGGGATAATCGTTGTTTCATTGACTACTAATAACTAAATTAGACAAACATGGGTTTGAAGGACAAATAATAGAACCTGGTTTCATACATTACTACACGTGTATTACCTCCAAATATCAACGTATTCCATACCCGAATGCATTATTTGTATTTTATTGACAACTAAATCATTAAATGAGACAAACGATGATTGGACGAACCAATAATTGAACTTGGTTTCTTACAAAACTACATGCGCATTACCTCCTAATATCAACATTTCCTATACTCGGAGGGATAATCGTTGTTTCATTGACTACGAATAACTAAATTAGACAAACATGGGTTTGAAGGACAATTAATAGAACTTGGTTTCATACATTACTACACGTGTATTACCTCCTAATATCAATGTATTCCATACTCGAATGGATTATTTGTATTTTATTGACAACTAAATCATTAAATGAGACAAACGATGATTGGACGGACCAATAATTGAACTTGGTTTCTTACAAATCTACATGCGTATCACCTCCTAATATCAACATTTTCTATACTCGGAGGGATAATCGATGTTTCATTGACTACTAATCACTAAATTAGACAAACATGGGTTTGAAGGAAAAATAATAGAACCTGGTTTCATACATTACTACACATGTATTACCTCCTAATATCAACGTATTCCATACTCGAATGGATTATTTGTATTTTATTGACAACTAAATCATTAAATGAGACAAACGATGATTGGACGGACCAATAATTGAACTTTGTTTCATACAAATCTACATGCGTATCACCTCCTAATATCAACATTTTCTATACTCGTAGGGATAATCGTTGTTTCATTGACTACTAATCACTAAATTAGACAAACATGGATTTGAAGGACAAATAATAGAACCTGGTTTCCTACATTACTACACGTGTATTACCTCCTAATATCAACGTATTCCATACTCGAATGGATTATTTGTATTTTATTGACAACTAAATCATTAAATGAGACAAACGATGATTGGACGGACCAATAATTGAACTTTGTTTCTTACAAATCTACATGCGTATCACCTCCTAATATCAACATTTTCTATACTCGTAGGGATAATCGTTGTTTCATTGACTACTAATCACTAAATTAGACAAACATGGATTTGAAGGACAAATAATAGAACCTGGTTTCCTACATTACTACACGTGTATTACCTCCTAATATCAACGTATTCCATACTCGAATGGATTATTTGTATTTTATTGACAACTAAATCATTAAATGAGACAAACGATGATTGGACGGACCAATAATTGAACTTTGTTTCTTACAAATCTACATGCGTATCACCTCCTAATATCAACATTTTCTATACTCGGAGGGATAATCGTTGTTTCATTGACTACTAATAACTAAATTAGACAAACATGGGTTTGAAGGACAAATAATAGAACCTGGTTTCATACATTACTACACGTGTATTACATCCAAATATCAACGTATTCCATACCCGAATGCATTATTTGTATTTTATTGACAACTAAATCATTAAATGAGACAAACGATGATTGGACGAACCAATAATTGAACTTGGTTTCTTACAAAACTACATGCGCATTACCTCCTAATATCAACATTTCCTATACTCGGAGGGATAATCGTTGTTTCATTGACTACGAATAACTAAATTAGACAAACATGGGTTTGAAGGACAATTAATAGAACTTGGTTTCATACATTACTACACGTGTATTACCTCCTAATATCAACGTATTCCATACTCGAATGGATTATTTGTATTTTATTGACAACTAAATCATTAAATGAGACAAACGATGATTGGACGGACCAATAATTGAACTTGGTTTCTTATAAATCTACATGCGTATCACCTCCTAATATCAACATTTTCTATACTCGGAGGGATAATCGTTGTTTCATTGACTACTAATCACTAAATTAGACAAACATGGGTTTGAAGGAAACATAATAGAACCTGGTTTCATACATTACTACACATGTATTACCTCCTAATATCAACGTATTCCATACTCGAATGGATTATTTGTATTTTATTGACAACTAAATCATTAAATGAGACAAACGATGATTGGACGGACCAATAATTGAACTTTGTTTCTTACAAATCTACATGCGTATCACCTCCTAATATCAACATTTTCTATACTCGTAGGGATCTTCGTTGTTTCATTGACTACTAATCACTAAATTAGACAAACATGGATTTGAAGGACAAATAATAGAACCTGGTTTCCTACATTACTACACATGTATTACCTCCTAATATCAACGTATTCCATACTCGAATGGATTATTTGTATTTTATTGACAACTAAATCATTAAATTAGACAAACGATGATTGGACGGACCAATAATTGAACTTGGTTTCTTACAAATCTACATGTGTATCACCTGCTAATATCAACATTTTCTATACTCGGAGGGATAATCGTTGTTTCATTGACTACTAATCACTAAATTAGACAAACATGGGTTTGAAGGAAAAATAATAGAACCTGGTTTCATACATTACAACACATGTGTTACCTCCTAATATCAACGTATTCCATACTCGAATGGATTATTTGTATTTTATTGACAACTAAATCATTAAATGAGACAAACGATGATTGGACGGACCAATAATTGAACTTTGTTTCTTACAAATCTACATGCGTATCACCTCCTAATATCAACATTTTCTATACTCGGAGGGATAATCGTTGTTTCATTGACTACTAATAACTAAATTAGACAAACATGGGTTTGAAGGACAAATAATAGAACCTGGTTTCATACATTACTACACGTGTATTACCTCCAAATATCAACGTATTCCATACCCGAATGCATTATTTGTATTTTATTGACAACTAAATCATTAAATGAGACAAACGATGATTGGACGAACCAATAATTGAACTTGGTTTCTTACAAAACTACATGCGCATTACCTCCTAATATCAACATTTCCTATACTCGGAGGGATAATCGTTGTTTCATTGACTACTAATCACTAAATTAGACAAACATGGGTTTGAAGGACAAATAATAGAACTTGGTTTCATACATTACTACACGTGTATTACCTCCTAATATCAACGTATTCCGTACTCGAATGGATTATTTGTATTTTATTGACAACTAAATCATTAAATGAGACAAACGATGATTGGACGGACCAATAATTGAACTTGGTTTCTTACAAATCTACATGCGTATCACCTCCTAATATCAACATTTTCTATACTCGGAGAGATAATCGTTGTTTCATTGACTACTAATCACTAAATTAGACAAACATGGGTTTGAAGGAAAAATAATAGAACCTGGTTTCATACATTACTACACATGTATTACCTCCTAATATCAACGTATTCCTTACTCGAATGGATTATTTGTATTTTATTGACAACTAAATGATTAAATGAGACAAACGATGATTGGACGGACCAATAATTGAACTTTGTTTCTTACAAATCTACATGCGTATCACCTCCTAATATCAACATTTTCTATACTCGGAGGGATAATCGTTGTTTCATTGACTACTATTCACTAAATTAGACAAACATGGGTTTGAAGGACAAATAATAGAACCTGGTTTCATACATTACTACACGTGTATTACCTCCTAATATCAACGTATTCCATACTCGAATGGATTATTTGTATTTTATTGACAACTAAATCATTAAATGAGACAAACGATGATTGGACGGACCAATAATTGAACTTTGTTCCTTACAAAACTACATGCGTATCACCTCCTAATATCAACATTTTCTATACTCGGAGGGATAATCGTTGTTTCATTGACTACTAATAACTAAATTAGACAAACATGGGTTTGAAGGACAAATAATAGAACTTGGTTTCCAACATTACTACACGTGTATAACCTCCAAATATCAACGTATTCCATACCCGAATGGATTATTTGTATTTTATTGACAACTAAATCATTAAATGAGACAAACGATGATTGGATGGACCAATAATTGAACTTGGTTTCTTACACAACATCATGTTGGTTTCTTACACAACTAAATGCGTTTTTTGTCCTAGTATCAACGTATTCCATACTCAGATGGATTATCATTCTTTCATTGACTACTAAATCACTAAACGAGATATGCATAGGTTGGTTAGACCTATAATAGAACTTGGATTGTTACACTGCTATATTAGTATTACCACTTATTATCAACTTATTCCATACTCGGATGGATTATAGGTTTTTTTTTCACTATTGAATCACTAAATGAGACATAAATATACTGGACGAAACAATAATAGAATGTGGTGTCATACATTACCACACGTGTATTACCTCCTAATATTAACGTATTCCATACTCGAATGGATTATTTAAATTTTATAGACAACTAAATCATTAAATGAGACAAACGATGGTTGGACGGACCAATAATTGAACTTGGTTTCTTACACAACTACATGCGTATTACCTCCTAATATCAACGCTTTTTATACTCGGAGGGATAATCATTGTTTCATTGACTACTAATCACTAAATTAGACAAACATGGGTTTGAAGGACAAATAATAGAACTTGGTTTCCAACATTACTACACGTGTATAACCTCTAAATATCAACGTATTCCATACCCGAATGGATTATTTGTATTTTATTGACAACTAAATCATTAAATGAGACAAACGATGATTGGATGGACCAATAATTGAACTTGGTTTCTTACACAACATCATGTTGGTTTCTTACACAACTACATGCGTTTTATGTCCTAGTATCAACGTATTCCATACTCAGATGGATTATCATTCTTTCATTGACTACTAAATCACTAAACGAGATATGCATAGGTTGGTTAGACCTATAATAGAACTTGGATTGTTACACTGCTATATTAGTATTACCACTTATTATCAACTTATTCCATACTCGGATGGATTATAGGTTTTTTTTTCACTATTGAATCACTAAATGAGACATAAATATACTGGACGTAACAATAATAGAATGTGGTGTCATACATTACCACACGTGTATTACCTCCTAATATTAACGTATTCCATACTCGAATGGATTATTTAAATTTTATAGACAACTAAATCATTAAATGAGACAAACGATGATTGGACGGACCAATAATTGAACTTGGTTTCTTACAAATCTACATGCGTATCACCTCCTAATATCAACATTTCCTATACTCGGAGGGATAATCGTTGTTTCATTGACTACTAATCACTAAATTAGACAAACATGGGTTTGAAGGAAAAATAATAGAACCTGGTTTCATACATTACTACACATGTATTACCTCCTAATATCAACGTATTCCATACTCGAATGGATTATTTGTATTTTATTTACAACTAAATCATTAAATGAGACAAACGATGATTGGACGGACCAATAATTGAACTTTGTTTCTTACAAATCTACATGCGTATCACCTCCTAATATCAACATTTTCTATACTCGGAGGGATAATCGTTGTTTCATTGACTACTAATCACTAAATTAGACAAACATGGGTTTGAAGGACAAATAATAGAACCTGGTTTCATACATTACTACACGTGTATTACCTCCTAATATCAACGTATTCCATACTCGAATGGATTATTTGTATTTTATTGACAACTAAATCATTAAATGAGACAAACGATGATTGGACGGACCAATAATTGAACTTGGTTTCTTACAAAACTACATGCGTATCACCTCCTAATATCAACATTTTCTATACTCGGAGGGATAATCGTTGTTTCATTGACTACTAATAACTAAATTAGACAAACATGGGTTTGAAGGACAAATAATAGAACTTGGTTTCCAACATTACTACACGTGTATAACCTCCAAATATCAACGTATTCCATACCCGAATGGATTATTTGTATTTTATTGACAACTAAATCATTAAATGAGACAAACGATGATTGGATGGACCAATAATTGAACTTGGTTTCTTACACAACATCATGTTGGTTTCTTACACAACTAAATGCGTTTTTTGTCCTAGTATCAACGTATTCCATACTCAGATGGATTATCATTCTTTCATTGACTACTAAATCACTAAACGAGATATGCATAGGTTGGTTAGACCTATAATAGAACTTGGATTGTTACACTGCTATATTAGTATTACCACTTATTATCAACTTATTCCATACTCGGATGGATTATAGGTTTTTTTTTCACTATTGAATCACTAAATGAGACATAAATATACTGGACGAAACAATAATAGAATGTGGTGTCATACATTACCACACGTGTATTACCTCCTAATATTAACGTATTCCATACTCGAATGGATTATTTAAATTTTATAGACAACTAAATCATTAAATGAGACAAACGATGGTTGGACGGACCAATAATTGAACTTGGTTTCTTACACAACTACATGCGTATTACCTCCTAATATCAACGCTTTTTATACTCGGAGGGATAATCATTGTTTCATTGACTACTAATCACTAAATTAGACAAACATGGGTTTGAAGGACAAATAATAGAACTTGGTTTCCAACATTACTACACGTGTATAACCTCTAAATATCAACGTATTCCATACCCGAATGGATTATTTGTATTTTATTGACAACTAAATCATTAAATGAGACAAACGATGATTGGATGGACCAATAATTGAACTTGGTTTCTTACACAACATCATGTTGGTTTCTTACACAACTACATGCGTTTTATGTCCTAGTATCAACGTATTCCATACTCAGATGGATTATCATTCTTTCATTGACTACTAAATCACTAAACGAGATATGCATAGGTTGGTTAGACCTATAATAGAACTTGGATTGTTACACTGCTATATTAGTATTACCGCTTATTATCAACTTATTCCATACTCGGATGGATTATAGGTTTTTTTTTCACTATTGAATCACTAAATGAGACATAAATATACTGGACGTAACAATAATAGAATGTGGTGTCATACATTACCACACGTGTATTACCTCCTAATATTAACGTATTCCATACTCGAATGGATTATTTAAATTTTATAGACAACTAAATCATTAAATGAGACAAACGATGATTGGACGGACCAATAATTGAACTTGGTTTCTTACAAATCTACATGCGTATCACCTCCTAATATCAACATTTCCTATACTCGGAGGGATAATCGTTGTTTCATTGACTACTAATCACTAAATTAGACAAACATGGGTTTGAAGGAAAAATAATAGAACCTGGTTTCATACATTACTACACATGTATTACCTCCTAATATCAACGTATTCCATACTCGAATGGATTATTTGTATTTTATTTACAACTAAATCATTAAATGAGACAAACGATGATTGGACGGACCAATAATTGAACTTTGTTTCTTACAAATCTACATGCGTATCACCTCCTAATATCAACATTTTCTATACTCGGAGGGATAATCGTTGTTTCATTGACTACTAATCACTAAATTAGACAAACATGGGTTTGAAGGACAAATAATAGAACCTGGTTTCATACATTACTACACGTGTATTACCTCCTAATATCAACGTATTCCATACTCGAATGGATTATTTGTATTTTATTGACAACTAAATCATTAAATGAGACAAACGATGATTGGACGGACCAATAATTGAACTTGGTTTCTTACAAAACTACATGCGTATCACCTCCTAATATCAACATTTTCTATACTCGGAGGGATAATCGTTGTTTCATTGACTACTAATAACTAAATTAGACAAACATGGGTTTGAAGGACAAATAATAGAACTTGGTTTCCAACATTACTACACGTCTATTACCTCCAAATATCAACGTATTCCATACCCGAATGGATTATTTGTATTTTATTGACTACTAAATCATTAAATGAGACAAACGATGATTGGATGGACCAATAATTGAACTTGGTTTCTTACACAACATCATGTTGGTTTCTTACACAACTACATGCGTATTATGTCCTAGTATCAACGTATTCCATACTCAGATGGATTATCATTCTTTCATTGACTACTAAATCACTAAACGAGATATGCATAGGTTGGTTAGACCTATAATAGAACTTGGATTGTTACACTGCTATATTAGTATTACCACTTATTATCAACGTATTCCATACTCGGATGGATTATAGGTTTTTCTTTCACTATTGAATCACTAAATGAGACATAAATATACTGGATGAAACAATAATAGAATGTGGTGTCATACATTACCACACGTGTATTACCTCCTAATATTAACGTATTCCATACTCGAATGGATTATTTAAATTTTATAGACAACTAAATCATTAAATGAGACAAATGATGGTTGGACGGACCAATAATTGAACTTGGTTTCTTACACAACTACATGCGTATTACCTCCTAATATCAACGTTTTCTATACTCGGAGGGATAATCATTGTTTCATTGACTACTAATCACTAAATTAGACAAACATGGGTTTGAAGGACAAATAATAGAACCTGGTTTCCTACATTACTACACGTGTATTACCTCCAAATATCAACGTATTCCATACCCGAATGGATTATTTGTATTTTATTGACAACTAAATCATTATATGAGACAAACGATGATTGGACGGACCAATAATTGAACTTGGTTTCTTACAAAACTACATGCGTATCACCTCCTAATATCAACATTTTCTATACTCGAAGGGATAATCGTTGTTTCATTGAGTACTAATAACTAAATTAGACAAACATGGGTTTGAAGGACAAATAATAGAACTTGGTTTCATACATTACTACACGTGTATTACCTCCTAATATCAACGTATTCCATACTCGAATGGATTATTTGTATTTTATTGACAACTAAATCATTATATGAGACAAACGATGATTGGACGGACCAATAATTGAACTTGGTTTCTTACAAAACTACATGCGTATCACCTCCTAATATCAACATTTTCTATACTCGGAGGGATAATCGTTGTTTCATTGACTACTAATATCTAAATTAGACAAACATGGGTTTGAAGGACAAATAATAGAACTTGGTTTCATACATTTCTACACGTGTATTACCTCCAAATATCAACGTATTCCATACTCGAATGGATTATTTGTATTTTATTGACAACTAAATCATTAAATGAGACAAACGATGATTGGACGGAAGAATAATTGAACTTGGTTTCTTACAAATCTACATGCGTATCACCTCCTAATATCAACATTTTCTATACTCGAAGGGATAATCGTTGTTTCATTGACTACTAATCACTAAATTAGACAAACATGGGGGGTTTGATGGACAAATAATAGCACTTGGTTTCATACATTACTACACGTGTATTACCTACTAATATCAACGTATTCCATACTCGAATGGATTATTTGTATTTTATTGACAACTAAATCATTAAATGAGACAAACGATGATTGGACGGACCAATAATTGAACTTGGTCTCTTACACAACTACATGCGTATTACCTCCTAATATCAACGCTTTCTATACTCGGAGGGATAATCATTGTTTCATTGACTACTAATCACTAAATTAGACAAACATGGGTTTGAAGGAAAAATAATAGAACTTGGTTTCCTACATTACTACACGTGTATTACCTCCAAATATCAACGTATTCCATACCCGAATGCATTATTTGTATTTTATTGACAACTAAATCATTAAATGAGACAAACGATGATTGGACGAACCAATAATTGAACTTGGTTTCTTACAAAACTACATGCGTATTACCTCCTAATATAAACATTTCCTATACTCGGAGGGATAATCGTTGTTTCATTGACTACTAATCACTAAATTAGACAAACATGGGTTTGAAGGACAAATAATAGAACTGGGTTTCATACATTACTACACGTGTATTACCTCCTAATATCAACGTATTCCATACTCGAATGGATTATTTTTATTTTATTGACAACTAAATCATTAAATGAGACAAACGATGATTGGACAGACCAATAATTGAACTTGGTTTCTTACAAATCTACATGCGTATCACCTCCTAATATCAACATTTTCTATACTCGGAGGGATAATCGTTGTTTCATTGACTACTAATCACTAAATTAGACAAACATGGGTTTGAAGGACAAATAATAGAACCTGGTTTCATACATTACTACACGTGTATTACCTCCTAATATCAACGTATTCCATACTCGAATGGATTATTTGTATTTTATTGACAACTAAATCATTAAATGAGACAAACGATGATTGGACGGACCAATAATTGAACTTGGTTTCTTACAAAACTACATGCGTATCACCTCCTAATATCAACATTTTCTATACTCGGAGGGATAATCGTTGTTTCATTGACTACTAATAACTAAATTAGACAAACATGGGTTTGAAGGACAAATAATAGAACTTGGTTTCCAACATTACTACACGTGTATTACCTCCAAATATCAACGTATTCCATACCCGAATGGATTATTTGTATTTTATTGACTACTAAATCATTAAATGAGACAAACGATGATTGGATGGACCAATAATTGAACTTGGTTTCTTACACAACATCATGTTGGTTTCTTACACAACTACATGCGTATTATGTCCTAGTATCAACGTATTCCATACTCAGATGGATTATCATTCTTTCATTGACTACTAAATCACTAAACGAGATATGCATAGGTTGGTTAGACCTATAATAGAACTTGGATTGTTACACTGCTATATTAGTATTACCACTTATTATCAACGTATTCCATACTCGGATGGATTATAGGTTTTTCTTTCACTATTGAATCACTAAATGAGACATAAATATACTGGATGAAACAATAATAGAATGTGGTGTCATACATTACCACACGTGTATTACCTCCTAATATTAACGTATTCCATACTCGAATGGATTATTTAAATTTTATAGACAACTAAATCATTAAATGAGACAAATGATGGTTGGACGGACCAATAATTGAACTTGGTTTCTTACACAACTACATGCGTATTACCTCCTAATATCAACGTTTTCTATACTCGGAGGGATAATCATTGTTTCATTGACTACTAATCACTAAATTAGACAAACATGGGTTTGAAGGACAAATAATAGAACCTGGTTTCCTACATTACTACACGTGTATTACCTCTAAATATCAACGTATTCCATACCCGAATGGATTATTTGTATTTTATTGACAACTAAATCATTATATGAGACAAACGATGATTGGACGGACCAATAATTGAACTTGGTTTCTTACAAAACTACATGCGTATCACCTCCTAATATCAACATTTTCTATACTCGAAGGGATAATCGTTGTTTCATTGACTACTAATAACTAAATTAGACAAACATGTGTTTGAAGGACAAATAATAGAACTTGGTTTCATACATTACTACACGTGTATTACCTCCTAATATCAACGTATTCCATACTCGAATGGATTATTTGTATTTTATTGACAACTAAATCATTATATGAGACAAACGATGATTGGACGGACCAATAATTGAACTTGGTTTCTTACAAAACTACATGCGTATCACCTCCTAATATCAACATTTTCTATACTCGGAGGGATAATCGTTGTTTCATTGACTACTAATATCTAAATTAGACAAACATGGGTTTGAAGGACAAATAATAGAACTTGGTTTCATACATTTCTACACGTGTATTACCTCCAAATATCAACGTATTCCATACTCGAATGGATTATTTGTATTTTATTGACAACTAAATCATTAAATGAGACAAACGATGATTGGACGGAAGAATAATTGAACTTGGTTTCTTACAAATCTACATGCGTATCACCTCCTAATATCAACATTTTCTATACTCGAAGGGATAATCGTTGTTTCATTGACTACTAATCACTAAATTAGACAAACATGGGGGGTTTGATGGACAAATAATAGCACTTGGTTTCATACATTACTACACGTGTATTACCTACTAATATCAACGTATTCCATACTCGAATGGATTATTTGTATTTTATTGACAACTAAATCATTAAATGAGACAAACGATGATTGGACGGACCAATAATTGAACTTGGTCTCTTACACAACTACATGCGTATTACCTCCTAATATCAACGCTTTCTATACTCGGAGGGATAATCATTGTTTCATTGACTACTAATCACTAAATTAGACAAACATGGGTTTGAAGGAAAAATAATAGAACTTGGTTTCCTACATTACTACACGTGTATTACCTCCAAATATCAACGTATTCCATACCCGAATGCATTATTTGTATTTTATTGACAACTAAATCATTAAATGAGACAAACGATGATTGGACGAACCAATAATTGAACTTGGTTTCTTACAAAACTACATGCGTATTACCTCCTAATATAAACATTTCCTATACTCGGAGGGATAATCGTTGTTTCATTGACTACTAATCACTAAATTAGACAAACATGGGTTTGAAGGACAAATAATAGAACTGGGTTTCATACATTACTACACGTGTATTACCTCCTAATATCAACGTATTCCATACTCGAATGGATTATTTTTATTTTATTGACAACTAAATCATTAAATGAGACAAACGATGATTGGACGGACCAATAATTGAACTTGGTTTCTTACAAATCTACATGCGTATCACCTCCTAATATCAACATTTTCTATACTCGGAGGGATAATCGTTGTTTCATTGACTACTAATCACTAAATTAGACAAACATGGGTTTGAAGGAAAAATAATAGAACCTGGTTTCATACATTACTACACATGTATTACCTCCTAATATCAACGTATTCCATACTCGAATGGATTATTTGTATTTTATTGACAACTAAATCATTAAATGAGACAAACGATGATTGGACGGACCAATAATTGAACTTCTTTTCTTACAAATCAACATGCGTATCACCTCCTAATATCAACATTTTCTATACTCGGAGGGATAATCGTTGTTTCATTGACTACTAATCACTAAATTAGACAAACATGGGTTTGAAGGACAAATAATAGAACTTGGTTTCATACATTACTACACGTGTATTACCTCCTAATATCAACGTATTCCATACTCGAATGGATTATTTGTATTTTATTGACAACTAAATCATTAAATGAGACAAACGATGATTGGACGGACCAATAATTGAATTTGGTTTCTTACAAATCTACATGCGTATCACCTCCTAATATCAACATTTCCTATACTCGGAGGGATAATCGTTGTTTCATTGACTACTAATCACTAAATTAGACAAACATGGGTTTGAAGGAAAAATAATAGAACCTGGTTTCATACATTACTACACATGTATTACCTCCTAATATCAACGTATTCCATACTCGAATGGATTATTTGTATTTTATTGACAACTAAATCGTTAAATGAGACAAACGATGATTGGACGGACCAATAATTGAACTTTGTTTCTTACAAATCTACATGCGTATCACCTCCTAATATCAACATTTTCTATACTCGGAGGGATAATCGTTGTTTCA
This sequence comes from Capsicum rhomboideum, assembly GCA_031232105.1. NCBI lineage: Eukaryota > Viridiplantae > Streptophyta > Magnoliopsida > Solanales > Solanaceae > Capsicum > Capsicum rhomboideum. Next base: position 82,525,451 of record CP124713.1, on the reverse strand, counting down.
TTGACTACTAATCACTAAATTAGACAAACATGGGTTTGAAGGACAAATAATAGAACCTGGTTTCATACATTACTACACGTGTATTACCTCCTAATATCAACGTATTCCATACTCGAATGGATTATTTGTATTTTATTGACAACTAAATCATTAAATGAGACAAACGATGATTGGACGGACCAATAATTGAACTTGGTTTCTTACAAAACTACATGCGTATCACCTCCTAATATCAACATTTTCTATACTCGGAGGGATAATCATTGTTTCATTGACTACTAATCACTAAATTAGACAAACATGGGTTTGAAGGACAAATAATAGAACCTGGTTTCCTACATTACTACACGTGTATTACCTCCAAATATCAACGTATTCCATACCCGAATGGATCATTTGTATTTTATTGATAACTAAATCATTATATGAGACAAACGATGATTGGACGGACCAATAATTGAACTTGGTTTCTTACAAAACTACATGCGTATCACCTCCTAATATTAACATTTTCTATACTCGGAGGGATAATCGTTGTTTCATTGACTACTAATAACTAAATTAGACAAACATGGGTTTGAAGGACAAATAATAGAACTTGGTTTCATACATTACTACACGTGTATTACCTCCTAATATCAACGTATTCCATACTCGAATGGATTATTTGTATTTTATTGACAACTAAATCATTAAATGAGACAAACGATGATTGGACGGACCAATAATTGAACTTGGTTTCTTACAAATCTACATGCGTATCACCTCTTAATATCAACATTTTCTATACTCGAAGGGATAATCGTTGTTTCATTGACTACTAATCACTAAATTAGACAAACATGGGGGGTTTGATGGACAAATAATAACACTTGGTTTCATACATTACTACACGTGTATTACCTACTAATATCAACGTATTCCATACTCGAATGGATTATTTGTATTTTATTGACAACTAAATCATTAAATGAGACAAACGATGATTGGACGGACCAATAATTGAACTTGGTTTCTTACACAACTACATGCGTATTACCTCCTAATATCAACATTTTCTATACTCGGAGGGATAATCATTGTTTCATTGACTACTAATCACTAAATTAGACAAACATGGGTTTGAAGGACAAATAATAGAACTTGGTTTCCTACATTACTGCACGTGTATTACCTCCAAATATCAACGTATTCCATACCCGAATGGATTATTTTTATTTTATTGACAACTAAATCATTAAATGAGACAAACGATGATTGGACGGACCAATAATTGAACTTGGTTTCTTACAAATCTACATGCGTATCACCTCCTAATATCAACATTTCCTATACTCGGAGGGATAATCGTTGTTTCATTGACTACTAATCACTAAATTAGACAAACATGGGTTTGAAGGAAAAATAATAGAACCTGGTTTCATACATTACTACACATGTATTACCTCCTAATATCAACGTATTCCATACTCGAATGGATTATTTGTATTTTATTGACAACTAAATCATTAAATGAGACAAACGATGATTGGACGGACCAATAATTGAACTTCTTTTCTTACAAATCAACATGCGTATCACCTCCTAATATCAACATTTTCTATACTCGGAGGGATAATCGTTGTTTCATTGACTACTAATCACTAAATTAGACAAACATGGGTTTGAAGGACAAATAATAGAACTTGGTTTCATACATTACTACACGTGTATTACCTCCTAATATCAACGTATTCCATACTCGAATGGATTATTTGTATTTTATTGACAACTAAATCATTAAATGAGACAAACGATGATTGGACGGACCAATAATTGAACTTGGTTTCTTACAAATCTACATGCGTATCACCTCCTAATATCAACATTTCCTATACTCGGAGGGATAATCGTTGTTTCATTGACTACTAATCACTAAATTAGACAAACATGGGTTTGAAGGAAAAATAATAGAACCTGGTTTCATACATTACTACACATGTATTACCTCCTAATATCAACGTATTCCATACTCGAATGGATTATTTGTATTTTATTGACAACTAAATCATTAAATGAGACAAACGATGATTGGACGGACCAATAATTGAACTTTGTTTCTTACAAATCTACATGCGTATCACCTCCTAATATCAACATTTTCTATACTCGGAGGGATAATCGTTGTTTCATTGACTACTAATCACTAAATTAGACAAACATGGGTTTGAAGGACAAATAATAGAACCTGGTTTCATACATTACTACACGTGTATTACCTCCTAATATCAACGTATTCCATACTCGAATGGATTATTTGTATTTTATTGACAACTAAATCATTAAATGAGACAAACGATGATTGGACGGACCAATAATTGAACTTGGTTTCTTACAAAACTACATGCGTATCACCTCCTAATATCAACATTTTCTATACTCGGAGGGATAATCGTTGTTTCATTGACTACTAATAACTAAATTAGACAAACATGGGTTTGAAGGACAAATAATAGAACTTGGTTTCCAACATTACTACACGTCTATTACCTCCAAATATCAACGTATTCCATACCCGAATGGATTATTTGTATTTTATTGACTACTAAATCATTAAATGAGACAAACGATGATTGGATGGACCAATAATTGAACTTGGTTTCTTACACAACATCATGTTGGTTTCTTACACAACTACATGCGTATTATGTCCTAGTATCAACGTATTCCATACTCAGATGGATTATCATTCTTTCATTGACTACTAAATCACTAAACGAGATATGCATAGGTTGGTTAGACCTATAATAGAACTTGGATTGTTGCACTGCTATATTAGTATTACCACTTATTATCAACGTATTCCATACTCGGATGGATTATAGGTTTTTCTTTCACTATTGAATCACTAAATGAGACATAAATATATTGGATGAAACAATAATAGAATGTGGTGTCATACATTACCACACGTGTATTACCTCCTAATATTAACGTATTCCATACTAGAATGGATTATTTAAATTTTATAGACAACTAAATCATTAAATGAGACAAATGATGGTTGGACGGACCAATAATTGAACTTGGTTTCTTACACAACTACATGCGTATCACCTCCTAATATCAACATTTCCTATACTCGGAGGGATAATCGTTGTTTCATTGACTACTAATCACTAAATTAGACAAACATGGGTTTGAAGGAAAAATAATAGAACTTGGTTTCCTACATTACTACACGTGTATTACCTCCAAATATCAACGTATTCCATACCCGAATGGATCATTTGTATTTTATTGATAACTAAATCATTATATGAGACAAACGATGATTGGACGGACCAATAATTGAACTTGGTTTCTTACAAAACTACATGCGTATCACCTCCTAATATTAACATTTTCTATACTCGGAGGGATAATCGTTGTTTCATTGACTACTAATAACTAAATTAGACAAACATGGGTTTGAAGGACAAATAATAGAACTTGGTTTCATACATTACTACACGTGTATTACCTCCTAATATCAACGTATTCCATACTCGAATGGATTATTTGTATTTTATTGACAACTAAATCATTAAATGAGACAAACGATGATTGGACGGACCAATAATTGAACTTGGTTTCTTACAAATCTACATGCGTATCACCTCTTAATATCAACATTTTCTATACTCGAAGGGATAATCGTTGTTTCATTGACTACTAATCACTAAATTAGACAAACATGGGGGGTTTGATGGACAAATAATAACACTTGGTTTCATACATTACTACACGTGTATTACCTACTAATATCAACGTATTCCATACTCGAATGGATTATTTGTATTTTATTGACAACTAAATCATTAAATGAGACAAACGATGATTGGACGGACCAATAATTGAACTTGGTTTCTTACACAACTACATGCGTATTACCTCCTAATATCAACATTTTCTATACTCGGAGGGATAATCATTGTTTCATTGACTACTAATCACTAAATTAGACAAACATGGGTTTGAAGGACAAATAATAGAACTTGGTTTCCTACATTACTGCACGTGTATTACCTCCAAATATCAACGTATTCCATACCCGAATGGATTATTTTTATTTTATTGACAACTAAATCATTAAATGAGACAAACGATGATTGGACGGACCAATAATTGAACTTGGTTTCTTACAAATCTACATGCGTATCACCTCCTAATATCAACATTTCCTATACTCGGAGGGATAATCGTTGTTTCATTGACTACTAATCACTAAATTAGACAAACATGGGTTTGAAGGAAAAATAATAGAACCTGGTTTCATACATTACTACACATGTATTACCTCCTAATATCAACGTATTCCATACTCGAATGGATTATTTGTATTTTATTGACAACTAAATCATTAAATGAGACAAACGATGATTGGACGGACCAATAATTGAACTTCTTTTCTTACAAATCAACATGCGTATCACCTCCTAATATCAACATTTTCTATACTCGGAGGGATAATCGTTGTTTCATTGACTACTAATCACTAAATTAGACAAACATGGGTTTGAAGGACAAATAATAGAACTTGGTTTCATACATTACTACACGTGTATTACCTCCTAATATCAACGTATTCCATACTCGAATGGATTATTTGTATTTTATTGACAACTAAATCATTAAATGAGACAAACGATGATTGGACGGACCAATAATTGAACTTGGTTTCTTACAAATCTACATGCGTATCACCTCCTAATATCAACATTTCCTATACTCGGAGGGATAATCGTTGTTTCATTGACTACTAATCACTAAATTAGACAAACATGGGTTTGAAGGAAAAATAATAGAACCTGGTTTCATACATTACTACACATGTATTACCTCCTAATATCAACGTATTCCATACTCGAATGGATTATTTGTATTTTATTGACAACTAAATCATTAAATGAGACAAACGATGATTGGACGGACCAATAATTGAACTTTGTTTCTTACAAATCTACATGCGTATCACCTCCTAATATCAACATTTTCTATACTCGGAGGGATAATCGTTGTTTCATTGACTACTAATCACTAAATTAGACAAACATGGGTTTGAAGGACAAATAATAGAACCTGGTTTCATACATTACTACACGTGTATTACCTCCTAATATCAACGTATTCCATACTCGAATGGATTATTTGTATTTTATTGACAACTAAATCATTAAATGAGACAAACGATGATTGGACGGACCAATAATTGAACTTGGTTTCTTACAAAACTACATGCGTATCACCTCCTAATATCAACATTTTCTATACTCGGAGGGATAATCGTTGTTTCATTGACTACTAATAACTAAATTAGACAAACATGGGTTTGAAGGACAAATAATAGAACTTGGTTTCCAACATTACTACACGTCTATTACCTCCAAATATCAACGTATTCCATACCCGAATGGATTATTTGTATTTTATTGACTACTAAATCATTAAATGAGACAAACGATGATTGGATGGACCAATAATTGAACTTGGTTTCTTACACAACATCATGTTGGTTTCTTACACAACTACATGCGTATTATGTCCTAGTATCAACGTATTCCATACTCAGATGGATTATCATTCTTTCATTGACTACTAAATCACTAAACGAGATATGCATAGGTTGGTTAGACCTATAATAGAACTTGGATTGTTGCACTGCTATATTAGTATTACCACTTATTATCAACGTATTCCATACTCGGATGGATTATAGGTTTTTCTTTCACTATTGAATCACTAAATGAGACATAAATATATTGGATGAAACAATAATAGAATGTGGTGTCATACATTACCACACGTGTATTACCTCCTAATATTAACGTATTCCATACTAGAATGGATTATTTAAATTTTATAGACAACTAAATCATTAAATGAGACAAATGATGGTTGGACGGACCAATAATTGAACTTGGTTTCTTACACAACTACATGCGTATCACCTCCTAATATCAACATTTCCTATACTCGGAGGGATAATCGTTGTTTCATTGACTACTAATCACTAAATTAGACAAACATGGGTTTGAAGGAAAAATAATAGAACCTGGTTTCCTACATTACTACACGTGTATTACCTCCAAATATCAACGTATTCCATACCCGAATGGATTATTTGTATTTTATTGATAACTAAATCATTATATGAGACAAACGATGATTGGACGGACCAATAATTGAACTTGGTTTCTTACAAAACTACATGCGTATCACCTCCTAATATCAACATTTTCTATACTCGGAGGGATAATCGTTGTTTCATTGACTACTAATAACTAAATTAGACAAACATGGGTTTGAAGGACAAATAATAGAACTTGGTTTCATACATTACTACACGTGTATTACCTCCTAATATCAACGTATTCCATACTCGAATGGATTATTTGTATTTTATTGACAACTAAATCATTAAATGAGACAAACGATGATTGGACGGAAAAATAATTGAACTTGGTTTCTTACAAATCTACATGCGTATCACCTCTTAATATCAACATTTTCTATACTCGAAGGGATAATCGTTGTTTCATTGACTACTAATCACTAAATTAGACAAACATGGGGGGTTTGATGGACAAATAATAACACTTGGTTTCATACATTACTACACGTGTATTACCTACTAATATCAACGTATTCCATACTCGAATGGATTATTTGTATTTTATTGACAACTAAATCATTAAATGAGACAAACGATGATTGGACGGACCAATAATTGAACTTGGTTTCTTACACAACTACATGCGTATTACCTCCTAATATCAACATTTTCTATACTCGGAGGGATAATCATTGTTTCATTGACTACTAATCACTAAATTAGACAAACATGGGTTTGAAGGACAAATAATAGAACTTGGTTTCCTACATTACTGCACGTGTATTACCTCCAAATATCAACGTATTCCATACCCGAATGGATTATTTTTATTTTATTGACAACTAAATCATTAAATGAGACAAACGATGATTGGACGGACCAATAATTGAACTTGGTTTCTTACAAATCTACATGCGTATCACCTCCTAATATCAACATTTCCTATACTCGGAGGGATAATCGTTGTTTCATTGACTACTAATCACTAAATTAGACAAACATGGGTTTGAAGGAAAAATAATAGAACCTGGTTTCATACATTACTACACATGTATTACCTCCTAATATCAACGTATTCCATACTCGAATGGATTATTTGTATTTTATTGACAACTAAATCATTAAATGAGACAAACGATGATTGGACGGACCAATAATTGAACTTCTTTTCTTACAAATCAACATGCGTATCACCTCCTAATATCAACATTTTCTATACTCGGAGGGATAATCGTTGTTTCATTGACTACTAATCACTAAATTAGACAAACATGGGTTTGAAGGACAAATAATAGAACTTGGTTTCATACATTACTACACGTGTATTACCTCCTAATATCAACGTATTCCATACTCGAATGGATTATTTGTATTTTATTGACAACTAAATCATTAAATGAGACAAACGATGATTGGACGAACCAATAATTGAACTTGGTTTCTTACAAAACTACATGCGTATTACCTCCTAATATAAACATTTCCTATACTCGGAGGGATAATCGTTGTTTCATTGACTACTAATCACTAAATTAGACAAACATGGGTTTGAAGGACAAATAATAGAACTGGGTTTCATACATTACTACACGTGTATTACCTCCTAATATCAACGTATTCCATACTCGAATGGATTATTTTTATTTTATTGACAACTAAATCATTAAATGAGACAAACGATGATTGGACGGACCAATAATTGAACTTGGTTTCTTACAAATCTACATGCGTATCACCTCCTAATATCAACATTTCCTATACTCGGAGGGATAATCGTTGTTTCATTGACTACTAATCACTAAATTAGACAAACATGGGTTTGAAGGAAAAATAATAGAACCTGGTTTCATACATTACTACACATGTATTACCTCCTAATATCAACGTATTCCATACTCGAATGGATTATTTGTATTTTATTGACAACTAAATCATTAAATGAGACAAACGATGATTGGACGGACCAATAATTGAACTTCTTTTCTTACAAATCAACATGCGTATCACCTCCTAATATCAACATTTTCTATACTCGGAGGGATAATCGTTGTTTCATTGACTACTAATCACTAAATTAGACAAACATGGGTTTGAAGGACAAATAATAGAACTTGGTTTCATACATTACTACACGTGTATTACCTCCTAATATCAACGTATTCCATACTCGAATGGATTATTTGTATTTTATTGACAACTAAATCATTAAATGAGACAAACGATGATTGGACGGACCAATAATTGAACTTGGTTTCTTACAAATCTACATGCGTATCACCTCCTAATATCAACATTTCCTATACTCGGAGGGATAATCGTTGTTTCATTGACTACTAATCACTAAATTAGACAAACATGGGTTTGAAGGAAAAATAATAGAACCTGGTTTCATACATTACTACACATGTATTACCTCCTAATATCAACGTATTCCATACTCGAATGGATTATTTGTATTTTATTAACAACTAAATCATTAAATGAGACAAACGATGATTGGACGAACCAATAATTGAACTTGGTTTCTTACAAAACTACATGCGTATTACCTCCTAATATAAACATTTCCTATACTCGGAGGGATAATCGTTGTTTCATTGACTACTAATCACTAAATTAGACAAACATGGGTTTGAAGGACAAATAATAGAACTGGGTTTCATACATTACTACACGTGTATTACCTCCTAATATCAACGTATTCCATACTCGAATGGATTATTTTTATTTTATTGACAACTAAATCATTAAATGAGACAAACGATGATTGGACGGACCAATAATTGAACTTGGTTTCTTACAAATCTACATGCGTATCACCTCCTAATATCAACATTTCCTATACTCGGAGGGATAATCGTTGTTTCATTGACTACTAATCACTAAATTAGACAAACATGGGTTTGAAGGAAAAATAATAGAACCTGGTTTCATACATTACTACACATGTATTACCTCCTAATATCAACGTATTCCATACTCGAATGGATTATTTGTATTTTATTGACAACTAAATCATTAAATGAGACAAACGATGATTGGACGGACCAATAATTGAACTTCTTTTCTTACAAATCAACATGCGTATCACCTCCTAATATCAACATTTTCTATACTCGGAGGGATAATCGTTGTTTCATTGACTACTAATCACTAAATTAGACAAACATGGGTTTGAAGGAAAAATAATAGAACTTGGTTTCATACATTACTACACGTGTATTACCTCCTAATATCAACGTATTCCATACTCGAATGGATTATTTGTATTTTATTGACAACTAAATCATTAAATGAGACAAACGATGATTGGACGGACCAATAATTGAACTTGGTTTCTTACAAATCTACATGCGTATCACCTCCTAATATCAACATTTCCTATACTCGGAGGGATAATCGTTGTTTCATTGACTACTAATCACTAAATTAGACAAACATGGGTTTGAAGGAAAAATAATAGAACCTGGTTTCATACATTACTACACATGTATTACCTCCTAATATCAACGTATTCCATACTCGAATGGATTATTTGTATTTTATTGACAACTAAATCATTAAATGAGACAAACGATGATTGGACGGACCAATAATTGAACTTTGTTTCTTACAAATCTACATGCGTATCACCTCCTAATATCAACATTTTCTATACTCGGAGGGATAATCGTTGTTTCATTGACTACTAATCACTAAATTAGACAAACATGGGTTTGAAGGACAAATAATAGAACCTGGTTTCATACATTACTACACGTGTATTACCTCCTAATATCAACGTATTCCATACTCGAATGGATTATTTGTATTTTATTGACAACTAAATCATTAAATGAGACAAACGATGATTGGACGGACCAATAATTGAACTTGGTTTCTTACAAAACTACATGCGTATCACCTCCTAATATCAACATTTTCTATACTCGGAGGGATAATCGTTGTTTCATTGACTACTAATAACTAAATTAGACAAACATGGGTTTGAAGGACAAATAATAGAACTTGGTTTCCAACATTACTACACGTCTATTACCTCCAAATATCAACGTATTCCATACCCGAATGGATTATTTGTATTTTATTGACTACTAAATCATTAAATGAGACAAACGATGATTGGATGGACCAATAATTGAACTTGGTTTCTTACACAACATCATGTTGGTTTCTTACACAACTACATGCGTATTATGTCCTAGTATCAACGTATTCCATACTCAGATGGATTATCATTCTTTCATTGACTACTAAATCACTAAACGAGATATGCATAGGTTGGTTAGACCTATAATAGAACTTGGATTGTTGCACTGCTATATTAGTATTACCACTTATTATCAACGTATTCCATACTCGGATGGATTATAGGTTTTTCTTTCACTATTGAATCACTAAATGAGACATAAATATACTGGATGAAACAATAATAGAATGTGGTGTCATACATTACCACACGTGTATTACCTCCTAATATTAACGTATTCCATACTAGAATGGATTATTTAAATTTTATAGACAACTAAATCATTAAATGAGACAAATGATGGTTGGACGGACCAATAATTGAACTTGGTTTCTTACACAACTACATGCGTATTACCTCCTAATATCAACGTTTTCTATACTCGGAGGGATAATCATTGTTTCATTGACTACTAATCACTAAATTAGACAAACATAGGTTTGAAGGACAAATAATAGAACCTGGTTTCCTACATTACTACACGTGTATTACCTCCAAATATCAACGTATTCCATACCCGAATGGATTATTTGTATTTTATTGATAACTAAATCATTATATGAGACAAACGATGATTGGACGGACCAATAATTGAACTTGGTTTCTTACAAAACTACATGCGTATCACCTCCTAATATCAACATTTTCTATACTCGGAGGGATAATCGTTGTTTCATTGACTACTAATCACTAAATTAGACAAACATGGGTTTGAAGGACAAATAATAGAACCTGGTTTCATACATTACTACACGTGTATTACCTCCTAATATCAACGTATTCCATACTCGAATGGATTATTTGTATTTTATTGACAACTAAATCATTAAATGAGACAAACGATGATTGGACGGACCAATAATTGAACTTGGTTTCTTACAAAACTACATGCGTATCACCTCCTAATATCAACATTTTCTATACTCGGAGGGATAATCGTTGTTTCATTGACTACTAATAACTAAATTAGACAAACATGGGTTTGAAGGACAAATAATAGAACTTGGTTTCCAACATTACTACACGTCTATTACCTGCAAATATCAACGTATTCCATACCCGAATGGATTATTTGTATTTTATTGACTACTAAATCATTAAATGAGACAAACGATGATTGGATGGACCAATAATTGAACTTGGTTTCTTACACAACATCATGTTGGTTTCTTACACAACTACATGCGTATTATGTCCTAGTATCAACGTATTCCATACTCAGATGGATTATCATTCTTTCATTGACTACTAAATCACTAAACGAGATATGCATAGGTTGGTTAGACCTATAATAGAACTTGGATTGTTGCACTGCTATATTAGTATTACCTCTTATTATCAACGTATTCCATACTCGGATGGATTATAGGTTTTTCTTTCACTATTGAATCACTAAATGAGACATAAATATACTGGATGAAACAATAATAGAATGTGGTGTCATACATTACCACACGTGTATTACCTCCTAATATTAACGTATTCCATACTAGAATGGATTATTTAAATTTTATAGACAACTAAATCATTAAATGAGACAAATGATGGTTGGACGGACCAATAATTGAACTTGGTTTCTTACACAACTACATGCGTATTACCTCCTAATATCAACGTTTTCTATACTCGGAGGGATAATCATTGTTTCATTGACTACTAATCACTAAATTAGACAAACATAGGTTTGAAGGACAAATAATAGAACCTGGTTTCCTACATTACTACACGTGTATTACCTCCAAATATCAACGTATTCCATACCCGAATGGATTATTTGTATTTTATTGATAACTAAATCATTATATGAGACAAACGATGATTGGACGGACCAATAATTGAACTTGGTTTCTTACAAAACTACATGCGTATCACCTCCTAATTTCAACATTTTCTATACTCGGAGGGATAATCGTTGTTTCATTGACTACTAATAACTAAATTAGACAAACATGGGTTTGAAGGACAAATAATAGAACTTGGTTTCATACATTACTACACGTGTATTACCTCCTAATATCAACGTATTCCATACTCGAATGGATTATTTGTATTTTATTGACAACTAAATCATTAAATGAGACAAACGATGATTGGACGGACCAATAATTGAACTTGGTTTCTTACAAATCTACATGCGTATCACCTCTTAATATCAACATTTTCTATACTCGAAGGGATAATCGTTGTTTCATTGACTACTAATCACTAAATTAGACAAACATGGGGGGTTTGATGGACAAATAATAACACTTGGTTTCATACATTACTACACGTGTATTACCTACTAATATCAACGTATTCCATACTCGAATGGATTATTTGTATTTTATTGACAACTAAATCATTAAATGAGACAAACGATGATTGGACGGACCAATAATTGAACTTGGTTTCTTACACAACTACATGCGTATTACCTCCTAATATCAACATTTTCTATACTCGGAGGGATAATCATTGTTTCATTGACTACTAATCACTAAATTAGACAAACATGGGTTTGAAGGACAAATAATAGAACTTGGTTTCCTACATTACTGCACGTGTATTACCTCCAAATATCAACGTATTCCATACCCGAATGGATTATTTGTATTTTATTGACAACTAAATCATTATATGAGACAAACGATGATTGGACGGACCAATAATTGAACTTGGTTTCTTACAAATCTACATGGGTATCACCTCCTAATATCAACATTTTCTATACTCGGAGGGATAATCGTTGTTTCATTGACTACTAATCACTAAATTAGACAAACATGGGTTTGAAGGAAAAATAATAGAACCTGGTTTCATACATTACTACACATGTCATACCTCCTAATATCAACGTATTCCATACTCGAATGGATTATTTGTATTTTATTGACAACTAAATCATTAAATGAGACAAACGATGATTGGACGGACCAATAATTGAACTTGGCTTCTTACACAACTACATGCGTATTACCTCCTAATATCAACATTTTCTATACTCGGAGGGATAATCATTGTTTCATTGACTACTAATCACTAAATTAGACAAACATGGGTTTGAAGGACAAATAATAGAACTTGGTTTCCTACATTACTGCACGTGTATTACCTCCAAATATCAACGTATTCCATACCCGAATGGATTATTTGTATTTTATTGACAACTAAATCATTATATGAGACAAACGATGATTGGACGGACCAATAATTGAACTTGGTTTCTTACAAATCTACATGTGTATCACCTCCTAATATCAACATTTTCTATACTCGGAGGGATAATCGTTGTTTCATTGACTACTAATCACTAAATTAGACAAACATGGGTTTGAAGGAAAAATAATAGAACCTGGTTTCATACATTACTACACATGTCTTACCTCCTAATATCAACGTATTCCATACTCGAATGGATTATTTGTATTTTATTGACAACTAAATCATTAAATGAGACAAACGATGATTGGACGGACCAATAATTGAACTTTGTTCCTTACAAATCTACATGCGTATCACCTCCTAATATCAACATTTTCTATACTCGGAGGGATAATCGTTGTTTCATTGACTACTAATAACTAAATTAGACAAACATGGGTTTGAAGGACAAATAATAGAACCTGGTTTCATACATTACTACACGTGTATTACCTCCAAATATCAACGTATTCCATACCCGAATGCATTATTTGTATTTTATTGACAACTAAATCATTAAATGAGACAAACGATGATTGGACGAACCAATAATTGAACTTGGTTTCTTACAAAACTACATGCGCATTACCTCCTAATATCAACATTTCCTATACTCGGAGGGATAATCGTTGTTTCATTGACTACTAATCACTAAATTAGACAAACATGGGTTTGAAGGACAAATAATAGAACTTGGTTTCATACATTACTACACGTGTATTACCTCCTAATATTAACGTATTCCATACTCGAATGGATTATTTGAATTTAACAGACAACTAAATCATTAAATGAGACAAACGATGGTTGGACGGACCAATAATTGAACTTGGTTTCTTACACAACTACATGCGTAATACCTCCTAATATCAACATTTTCTATACTCGGAGGGATAATCATTGTTTCATTGACTACTAATCACTAAATTAGACAAACATGGGTTTGAAGAACAAATAATAGAACTTGGTTTCCTACAAAACTACATGCGCATTACCTCCTAATATCAACATTTCCTATACTCGGAGGGATAATCGTTGTTTCATTGACTACTAATCACTAAATTAGACAAACATGGGTTTGAAGGACAAATAATAGAACTTGGTTTCATACATTACTACACGTGTATTACCTCCTAATATTAACGTATTCCATACTCGAATGGATTATTTGAATTTAACAGACAACTAAATCATTAAATGAGACAAACGATGATTGGACGGACCAATAATTGAACTTGGTTTCTTACACAACTACATGCGTATTACCTCCTAATATCAACGCTTTCTATACTCGGAGGGATAATCATTGTTTCATTGACTACTAATCACTAAATTAGACAAACATGGGTTTGAAGGACAAATAATAGAACCTGGTTTCATACATTACTACACATGTATTACCTCCTAATATCAACGTATTCCATACTCGAATGGATTATTTGTATTTTATTGACAACTAAATCATTAAATGAGACAAACGATGATTGGACGGACCAATAATTGAACTTGGTTTCTTACAAATCTACATGCGTATCACCTCCTAATATCAACATTTTCTATACTCGGAGGGATAATCGTTGTTTCATTGACTACTAATCACTAAATTAGACAAACATGGGTTTGAAGGAAAAATAATAGAACCTGGTTTCATACATTACTACACATGTATTACCTCCTAATATCAACGTATTCCATACCCGAATGGATTATTTGTATTTTATTGATAACTAAATCATTATATGAGACAAACGATGATTGGACGGACCAATAATTGAACTTGGTTTCTTACAAAACTACATGCGTATCACCTCCTAATTTCAACATTTTCTATACTCGGAGGGATAATCGTTGTTTCATTGACTACTAATAACTAAATTAGACAAACATGGGTTTGAAGGACAAATAATAGAACTTGGTTTCATACA
Organism: Capsicum rhomboideum; assembly: GCA_031232105.1. Taxonomy (NCBI): domain Eukaryota; kingdom Viridiplantae; phylum Streptophyta; class Magnoliopsida; order Solanales; family Solanaceae; genus Capsicum; species Capsicum rhomboideum. The sequence continues at coordinate 82,509,961 of CP124713.1, read as the reverse complement.
TTACTACACGTGTATTACCTCCTAATATCAACGTATTCCATACTCGAATGGATTATTTGTATTTTATTGACAACTAAATCATTAAATGAGACAAACGATGATTGGACGGACCAATAATTGAACTTGGTTTCTTACAAATCTACATGCGTATCACCTCTTAATATCAACATTTTCTATACTCGAAGGGATAATCGTTGTTTCATTGACTACTAATCACTAAATTAGACAAACATGGGGGGTTTGATGGACAAATAATAACACTTGGTTTCATACATTACTACACGTGTATTACCTACTAATATCAACGTATTCCATACTCGAATGGATTATTTGTATTTTATTGACAACTAAATCATTAAATGAGACAAACGATGATTGGACGGACCAATAATTGAACTTGGTTTCTTACACAACTACATGCGTATTACCTCCTAATATCAACATTTTCTATACTCGGAGGGATAATCATTGTTTCATTGACTACTAATCACTAAATTAGACAAACATGGGTTTGAAGGACAAATAATAGAACTTGGTTTCCTACATTACTGCACGTGTATTACCTCCAAATATCAACGTATTCCATACCCGAATGGATTATTTGTATTTTATTGACAACTAAATCATTATATGAGACAAACGATGATTGGACGGACCAATAATTGAACTTGGTTTCTTACAAATCTACATGGGTATCACCTCCTAATATCAACATTTTCTATACTCGGAGGGATAATCGTTGTTTCATTGACTACTAATCACTAAATTAGACAAACATGGGTTTGAAGGAAAAATAATAGAACCTGGTTTCATACATTACTACACATGTCATACCTCCTAATATCAACGTATTCCATACTCGAATGGATTATTTGTATTTTATTGACAACTAAATCATTAAATGAGACAAACGATGATTGGACGGACCAATAATTGAACTTGGCTTCTTACACAACTACATGCGTATTACCTCCTAATATCAACATTTTCTATACTCGGAGGGATAATCATTGTTTCATTGACTACTAATCACTAAATTAGACAAACATGGGTTTGAAGGACAAATAATAGAACTTGGTTTCCTACATTACTGCACGTGTATTACCTCCAAATATCAACGTATTCCATACCCGAATGGATTATTTGTATTTTATTGACAACTAAATCATTATATGAGACAAACGATGATTGGACGGACCAATAATTGAACTTGGTTTCTTACAAATCTACATGTGTATCACCTCCTAATATCAACATTTTCTATACTCGGAGGGATAATCGTTGTTTCATTGACTACTAATCACTAAATTAGACAAACATGGGTTTGAAGGAAAAATAATAGAACCTGGTTTCATACATTACTACACATGTCTTACCTCCTAATATCAACGTATTCCATACTCGAATGGATTATTTGTATTTTATTGACAACTAAATCATTAAATGAGACAAACGATGATTGGACGGACCAATAATTGAACTTTGTTCCTTACAAATCTACATGCGTATCACCTCCTAATATCAACATTTTCTATACTCGGAGGGATAATCGTTGTTTCATTGACTACTAATAACTAAATTAGACAAACATGGGTTTGAAGGACAAATAATAGAACCTGGTTTCATACATTACTACACGTGTATTACCTCCAAATATCAACGTATTCCATACCCGAATGCATTATTTGTATTTTATTGACAACTAAATCATTAAATGAGACAAACGATGATTGGACGAACCAATAATTGAACTTGGTTTCTTACAAAACTACATGCACATTACCTCCTAATATCAACATTTCCTATACTCGGAGGGATAATCGTTGTTTCATTGACTACTAATCACTAAATTAGACAAACATGGGTTTGAAGGACAAATAATAGAACTTGGTTTCATACATTACTACACGTGTATTACCTCCTAATATTAACGTATTCCATACTCGAATGGATTATTTGAATTTAACAGACAACTAAATCATTAAATGAGACAAACGATGGTTGGACGGACCAATAATTGAACTTGGTTTCTTACACAACTACATGCGTAATACCTCCTAATATCAACATTTTCTATACTCGGAGGGATAATCATTGTTTCATTGACTACTAATCACTAAATTAGACAAACATGGGTTTGAAGAACAAATAATAGAACTTGGTTTCCTACAAAACTACATGCGCATTACCTCCTAATATCAACATTTCCTATACTCGGAGGGATAATCGTTGTTTCATTGACTACTAATCACTAAATTAGACAAACATGGGTTTGAAGGACAAATAATAGAACTTGGTTTCATACATTACTACACGTGTATTACCTCCTAATATTAACGTATTCCATACTCGAATGGATTATTTGAATTTAACAGACAACTAAATCATTAAATGAGACAAACGATGATTGGACGGACCAATAATTGAACTTGGTTTCTTACACAACTACATGCGTATTACCTCCTAATATCAACGCTTTCTATACTCGGAGGGATAATCATTGTTTCATTGACTACTAATCACTAAATTAGACAAACATGGGTTTGAAGGACAAATAATAGAACCTGGTTTCATACATTACTACACATGTATTACCTCCTAATATCAACGTATTCCATACTCGAATGGATTATTTGTATTTTATTGACAACTAAATCATTAAATGAGACAAACGATGATTGGACGGACCAATAATTGAACTTGGTTTCTTACAAATCTACATGCGTATCACCTCCTAATATCAACATTTTCTATACTCGGAGGGATAATCGTTGTTTCATTGACTACTAATCACTAAATTAGACAAACATGGGTTTGAAGGAAAAATAATAGAACCTGGTTTCATACATTACTACACATGTATTACCTCCTAATATCAACGTATTCCATACTCGAATGGATTATTTGTATTTTATTGACAACTAAATGATTAAATGAGACAAACGATGATTGGGCGGACCAATAATTGAACTTTGTTTCTTACAAATCTACATGCGTATCACCTCCTAATATCAACATTTTCTATACTCGGAGGGATAATCGTTGTTTCTTTGACTACTAATCACTAAATTAGACAAACGTGGGTTTGAAGGACAAATAATAGAACCTGGTTTCATACATTACTACACGTGTATTACCTCCTAATATCAACGTATTCCATACTCGAATGGATTATTTGTATTTTATTGACAACTAAATCATTAAATGAGACAAACGATGATTGGACGGACCAATAATTGAACTTTGTTTCTTACAAAACTACATGCGTATCACCTCCTAATATCAACATTTTCTATACTCGGAGGGATAATCGTTGTTTCATTGACTACTAATAACTAAATTAGACAAACATGGGTTTGAAGGACAAATAATAGAACTTGGTTTCCAACATTACTACACGTGTATAACCTCCAAATATCAACGTATTCCATACCCGAATGGATTATTTGTATTTTATTGACAACTAAATCATTAAATGACACAAACGATGATTAGATGGACCAATAATTGAACTTGGTTTCTTACACAACATCATGTTGGTTTCTTACACAACTACATGCGTTTTATGTCCTAGTATCAACGTATTCCATACTCAGATGGATTATCATTCTTTCATTGACTACTAAATCACTAAACGAGATATGCATAGGTTGGTTAGACCTATAATAGAACTTGGATTGTTACACTGCTATATTAGTATTACCACTTATTATCAACTTATTCCATACTCGGATGGATTATAGGTTTTTTTTTCACTATTGAATCACTAAATGAGACATAAATATACTGGACGAAACAATAATAGAATGTGGTGTCATACATTACCACACGTGTATTACCTCCTAATATTAACGTATTCCATACTCGAATGGATTATTTAAATTTTATAGACAACTAAATCATTAAATGAGACAAACGATGTTTGGACGGACCAATAATTGAACTTGGTTTCTTACACAACTACATGCGTATTACCTCCTAATATCAACGCTTTTTATACTCGGAGGGATAATCATTGTTTCATTGACTACTAATCACTAAATTAGACAAACATGGGTTTGAAGGACAAATAATAGAACTTGGTTTCCTACATTACTACACGTGTATTACCTCCAAATATCAACGTATTCCATACCCGAATGGATTATTTGTATTTTATTGACAACTAAATCATTATATGAGACAAACGATGATTGGACGGACCAATAATTGAACTTGGTTTCTTACAAAACTACATGCGTATCACCTCCTAATATCAACATTTTCTATACTCGGAGGGATAATCGTTGTTTCATTGACTACTAATAACTAAATTAGACAAACATGGGTTTGAAGGACAAATAATAGAACTTGGTTTCATACATTTCTACACGTGTATTACCTCCTAATATCAACGTATTCCATACTCGAATGGATTATTTGTATTTTATTGACAACTAAATCATTAAATGAGACAAACGATGATTGGACGGAAGAATAATTGAACTTGGTTTCTTACAAATCTACATGCGTATCACCTCCTAATATCAACATTTTCTATACTCGGAGGGATAATCGTTGTTTCGTTGACTACTAATCACTAAATTAGACAAACATGGGGGGTTTGATGGACAAATAATAGCACTTGGTTTCATACATTACTACACGTGTATTACCTACTAATATCAACCTATTCCATATTCGAATGGATTATTTGTATTTTATTGACAACTAAATCATTAAATGAGACAAACGATGATTGGACGGACCAATAATTGAACTTGGTTTCTTACACAACTACATGCGTATTACCTCCTAATATCAACGCTTTCTATACTCGGAGGGATAATCATTGTTTCATTGACTACTAATCACTAAATTAGACAAACATGGGTTTGAAGGAAAAATAATAGAACTTGGTTTCCTACATTACTACACGTGTATTACCTCCAAATATCAACGTATTCCATACCCGAATGCATTATTTGTATTTTATTGACAACTAAATCATTAAATGAGACAAACGATGATTGGACGAACCAATAATTGAACTTGGTTTCTTACAAAACTACATGCGTATTACCTCCTAATATCAACATTTCCTATACTCGGAGGGATAATCGTTGTTTCATTGACTACTAATCACTAAATTCGACAAACATGGGGGGTTTGAAGGACAAATAATAGCACTTGGTTTCATACATTACTACACGTGTATTACCTACTAATATCAACGTATTCCATACTCGAATGGATTATTTGTATTTTATTGACAACTAAATCATTAAATGAGACAAACGATGATTGGACGGACCAATAATTGAACTTGGTTTCTTACAAAACTACATGCGTATCACCTCCTAATATCAACATTTTCTATACTCGGAGGGATAATCGTTGTTTCATTGAATACTAATAACTAAATTAGACAAACATGGGTTTGAAGGACAAATAATAGAACTTGGTTTCCAACATTACTACACGTGTATTACCTTCAAATATCAATGTATTCCATACCCGAATGGATTATTTGTATTTTATTAACAACTAAATCATTAAATGAGACATACGATGATTGGATGGACCAATAATTGAACTTTGTTTCTTACACAACATCATGTTGGTTTCTTACACAATTACATGCGTATTATGTCCTAGTATCAACGTATTCCATACTCAGATGGATTATCATTCTTTCATTGACTACTAAATCACTAAACGAGATATGCATAGGTTGGTTAGACCTATAATAGAACTTGGATTGTTACACTGCTATATTAGTATTACCACTTATTATCAACGTATTCCATACTCGGATGGATTATAGGTTTTTCTATCACTATTGAATCACTAAATGAGACGTAAATATACTGGACGAAACAATAATAGAATGTGGTGTCATACATTACCACACGTGTATTACCTCCTAATATTAACGTATTCCATACTCGAATGGATTATTTAAATTTTATAGACAACTAAATCATTAAATGAGACAAATGATGGTTGGACGGACCAATAATTGAACTTGGTTTCTTACACAACTACATGCGTATTACCTCCTAATATCAACGTTTTCTATACTCAGAGGGATAATCATTGTTTAGTTGACTACTAATCACTAAATTAGACAAACATGGGTTTGAAGGACAAATAATAGAGCTTGGTTTCCTACATTACGACACGTGTATTACCTCCTAATATCAACATATTCCATACTCGAATGGATTATTTGTATTTTATTGACAAATAAATCATTAAATGAGACAAACGATGATTGGACGGACCAATAATTGAAACTTGGTTTCTTACACAACTACATGCGTATTACCTCCTAATATCAACATTTTCTATACACGGAATGATAATCGTTGTTTTATTGACTACTAATCACTAAATTAGACAAACATGGGGTGTTTGAAGGACAAATAATAGCACTTGGTTTCATACATTACTACACGTGTATTACCTCCTAATATCAACGTATTCCATACTCGAATGGATTATTTGTATTTTATTGACAACTAAATCATTAAATGAGACAAACGATGATTGGACGGACCAATAATTGAACTTTGTTTCTTACAAAACTACATGCGTATCACCTCCTAATATCAACATTTTCTATACTCGGAGGGATAATCGTTGTTTCATTGACTACTAATAACTAAATTAGACAAACATGGGTTTGAAGGACAAATAATAGAACTTGGTTTCCAACATTACTACACGTGTATAACCTCCAAATATCAACGTATTCCATACCCGAATGGATTATTTGTATTTTATTGACAACTAAATCATTAAATGACACAAACGATGATTAGATGGACCAATAATTGAACTTGGTTTCTTACACAACATCATGTTGGTTTCTTACACAACTACATGCGTTTTATGTCCTAGTATCATCGTATTCCATACTCAGATGGATTATCATTCTTTCATTGACTACTAAATCACTAAACGAGATATGCATAGGTTGGTTAGACCTATAATAGAACTTGGATTGTTACACTGCTATATTAGTATTACCACTTATTATCAACTTATTCCATACTCGGATGGATTATAGGTTTTTTTTTCACTATTGAATCACTAAATGAGACATAAATATACTGGACGAAACAATAATAGAATGTGGTGTCATACATTACCACACGTGTATTACCTCCTAATATTAACGTATTCCATACTCGAATGGATTATTTAAATTTTATAGACAACTAAATCATTAAATGAGACAAACGATGTTTGGACGGACCAATAATTGAACTTGGTTTCTTACACAACTACATGCGTATTACCTCCTAATATCAACGCTTTTTATACTCGGAGGGATAATCATTGTTTCATTGACTACTAATCACTAAATTAGACAAACATGGGTTTGAAGGACAAATAATAGAACTTGGTTTCCTACATTACTACACGTGTATTACCTCCAAATATCAACGTATTCCATACCCGAATGGATTATTTGTATTTTATTGACAACTAAATCATTATATGAGACAAACGATGATTGGACGGACCAATAATTGAACTTGGTTTCTTACAAAACTACATGCGTATCACCTCCTAATATCAACATTTTCTATACTCGGAGGGATAATCGTTGTTTCATTGACTACTAATAACTAAATTAGACAAACATGGGTTTGAAGGACAAATAATAGAACTTGGTTTCATACATTTCTACACGTGTATTACCTCCTAATATCAACGTATTCCATACTCGAATGGATTATTTGTATTTTATTGACAACTAAATCATTAAATGAGACAAACGATGATTGGACGGAAGAATAATTGAACTTGGTTTCTTACAAATCTACATGCGTATCACCTCCTAATATCAACATTTTCTATACTCGGAGGGATAATCGTTGTTTTGTTGACTACTAATCAGTAAATTAGACAAACATGGGGGGTTTGATGGACAAATAATAGCACTTGGTTTCATACATTACTACACGTGTATTACCTACTAATATCAACCTATTCCATACTCGAATGGATTATTTGTATTTTATTGACAACTAAATCATTAAATGAGACAAACGATGATTGGACGGACCAATAATTGAACTTGGTCTCTTACACAACTACATGCGTATTACCTCCTAATATCAACGCTTTCTATACTCGGAGGGATAATCATTGTTTCATTGACTACTAATCACTAAATTAGACAAACATGGGTTTGAAGGAAAAATAATAGAACTTGGTTTCCTACATTACTACACGTGTATTACCTCCAAATATCAACGTATTCCATACCCGAATGCATTATTTGTATTTTATTGACAACTAAATCATTAAATGAGACAAACGATGATTGGACGAACCAATAATTGAACTTGGTTTCTTACAAAACTACATGCGTATTACCTCCTAATATCAACATTTCCTATACTCGGAGGGATAATCGTTGTTTCATTGACTACTAATCACTAAATTCGACAAACATGGGGGGTTTGAAGGACAAATAATAGCACTTGGTTTCATACATTACTACACGTGTATTACCTACTAATATCAACGTATTCCATACTCGAATGGATTATTTGTATTTTATTGACAACTAAATCATTAAATGAGACAAACGATGATTGGACGGACCAATAATTGAACTTGGTTTCTTACACAACTACATGCGTATTACCTCCTAATATCAACATTTTCTACACTCGGAGGGATAATCATTGTTTCATTGACTACTAATCACTAAATTAGACAAACATGGGTTTGAAGGACAAATAATAGAACTTGGTTTCCTACATTACTGCACGTGTATTACCTCCAAATATCAACGTATTCCATACCCGAATGGATTATTTGTATTTTATTGACAACTAAATCATTATATGAGACAAACGATGATTGGACGGACCAATAATTGAACTTGGTTTCTTACAAAACTACATGCGTATCACCTCCTAATATCAACATTTTCTATACTCGGAGGGATAATCGTTGTTTCATTGACTACTAATAACTAAATTAGGCAAACATGGGTTTGAAGGACAAATAATAGAACTTGGTTTCATACGTTACTACACGTGTATTACCTCCTAATATCAACGTATTCCATACTCGAATGGATTATTTGTATTTTATTGAAAACTAAATCATTAAATGAGACAAACGATGATTGGACGGACCAATAATTGAACTTGGTCTCTTACACAACTACATGCGTATTACCTCCTAATATCAACGCTTTCTATACTCGGAGGGATAATCATTGTTTCATTGACTACTAATCACTAAATTAGACAAACATGGGTTTGAAGGAAAAATAATAGAACTTGGTTTCCTACATTACTACACGTGTATTACCTCCAAATATCAACGTATTCCATACCCGAATGGATTATTTGTATTTTATTGACAACTAAATCATTATATGAGACAAACGATGATTGGACGGACCAATAATTGAACTTGGTTTCTTACAAAACTACATGCGTATCACCTCCTAATATCAACATTTTCTATACTAGGAGGGATAATCGTTGTTTCATTGACTACTAATAACTAAATTAGACAAACATGGGTTTGAAGGACAAATAATAGAACTTGGTTTCATACATTACTACACGTGTATTACCTCCTAATATCAACGTATTCCATACTCGAATGGATTATTTGTATTTTATTGAAAACTAAATCATTAAATGAGACAAACGATGATTGGACGGACCAATAATTGAACTTGGTTTCTTACAAATCTACATGCGTATCACCTCCTAATATCAACATTTTCTATACTAGGAGGGATAATCGTTGTTTCATTGACTACTAATCACTAAATTAGACAAACATGGGGGGTTTGATGGACAAATAATAGCACTTGGTTTCATACATTACTACACGTGTATTACCTACTAATATCAACGTATTCCATACTCGAATGGATTATTTGTATTTTATTGACAACTAAATCATTAAATGAGACAAACGATGATTGGACGGACCAATAATTGAACTTGGCTTCTTACACAACTACATGCGTATTACCTCCTAATATCAACATTTTCTATACTCGGAGGGATAATCGTTGTTTCATTGACTACTAATAACTAAATTAGACAAACATGGGTTTGAAGGACAAATAATAGAACTTGGTTTCCAACATTACTACACGTGTATTACCTTCAAATATCAATGTATTCCATACCCGAATGGATTATTTGTATTTTATTAACAACTAAATCATTAAATGAGACAAACGATGATTGGATGGACCAATAATTGAACTTTTTTTCTTACACAACATCATGTTGGTTTCTTACACAATTACATGCGTATTATGTCCTAGTATCAACGTATTCCATACTCAGATGGATTATCATTCTTTCATTGACTACTAAATCACTAAACGAGATATGCATAGGTTGGGTAGACCTATAATAGAACTTGGATTGTTACACTGCTATATTAGTATTACCACTTATTATCAACGTATTCCATACTCGGATGGATTATAGGTTTTTCTATCACTATTGAATCACTAAATGAGACGTAAATATACTGGACGAAACAATAATAGAATGTGGTGTCATACATTACCACACGTGTATTACCTCCTAATATTAACGTATTCCATACTCGAATGGATTATTTAAATTTTATAGACAACTAAATCATTAAATGAGACAAATGATGGTTGGACGGACCAATAATTGAACTTGGTTTCTTACACAACTACATGCGTATTACCTCCTAATATCAACGTTTTCTATACTCAGAGGGATAATCATTGTTTAGTTGACTACTAATCACTAAATTAGACAAACATGGGTTTGAAGGACAAATAATAGAGCTTGGTTTCCTACATTACGACACGTGTATTACCTCCTAATATCAACATATTCCATACTCGAATGGATTATTTGTATTTTATTGACAAATAAATCATTAAATGAGACAAACGATGATTGGACGGACCAATAATTGAAACTTGGTTTCTTACACAACTACATGCGTATTACCTCCTAATATCAACATTTTCTATACACGGAATGATAATCGTTGTTTTATTGACTACTAATCACTAAATTAGACAAACATGGGGTGTTTGAAGGACAAATAATAGCACTTGGTTTCATACATTACTACACGTGTATTACCTCCTAATATCAACGTATTCCATACTCGAATAGATTATTTGTATTTTATTGACAACTAAATCATTAAATGAGACAAACGATGATTGGACGGACCAATAATTGAACTTGGTTTCTTACACAACTACATGCGTATTACCTCCTAATATCAACATTTTCTATACTCGGAGGGATAATCATTGTTTCATTGACTACTAATCACTAAATTAGACAAACATGGGTTTGAAGGACAAATAATAGAACTTGGTTTCCTACATTACTGCACGTGTATTACCTCCAAATATCAACGTATTCCATACCCGAATGGATTATTTGTATTTTATTGACAACTAAATCATTATATGAGACAAGCGATGATTGGACGGACCAATAATTGAACTTGGTTTCTTACAAAACTACATGCGTATCACCTCCTAATATCAACATTTTCTATACTCGGAGGGATAATCGTTGTTTCATTGACTACTAATAACTAAATTAGACAAACATGGGTTTGAAGGACAAATAATAGAACTTGGTTTCATACATTACTACACGTGTATTACCTCCTAATATCAACGTATTCCATACTCGAATGGATTATTTGTATTTTATGGACAACTAAATCATTAAATGAGGCAAACGATGATTGGACGGACCAATAATTGAACTTGGTTTCTTACAAATCTACATGCGTATAACCTCCTAATATCAACATTTTCTATACTCGGAGGGATAATCGTTGTTTCATTGACTACTAATCACTAAATTAGACAAACATGGGTTTGAAGGACAAATAATAGAACCTGGTTTCATACATTACTACACGTGTATTACCTCCGAATATCAACGTATTCCATACTCGAATGGATAATTTGTATTTTATTGACAACTAAATCATTAAATGAGACAAACGATGATTGGAAGGACCAATAATTGAACTTGGTTTCTTATAAAACTACATGCGTATCACCTCCTAATATCAACATTTTCTATACTCGGAGGGATAATCGTTGTTTCATTGAATACTAATAACTAAATTAGGCAAACATGGGTTTGAAGGACAAATAATAGAACTTGGTTTCCAACATTACTACACGTGTATAACCTTCAAATATCAACGTATTCCATACCCGAATGGATTATTTGTATTTTATTGACAACTAAATCATTAAATGAGACAAACGATGATTGGATGGACCAATAATTGAACTTGGTTTCTTACACAACATCATGTTGGTTTCTTACACAACTACATGCATATTATGTCCTAGTATCAACGTATTCCATACTCAGATGGATTATCATTCTTTCATTGACTACTAAATCACTAAACGAGATATGCATAGGTTGGTTAGACCTATAATAGAACTTAGATTGTTACACTGCTATATTAGTATTACCACTTATTATCAACTTATTCCATACTCGGATGGATTATAGGTTTTTTTTTCACTATTGAATCACTAAATGAGACATAAATATACTGGACGAAACAATAATAGAATGTGGTGTCATACATTACCACACGTGTATTACCTCCTAATATTAACGTATTCCATACTCGAATGGATTATTTAAATTTATAGACAACTAAATCATTAAATGAGACAAACGATGGTTGGACGGACCAATAATTGAACTTTGTTTCTTACAAATCTACATGCGTATCATCTCCTAATATCAACATTTTCTATACTCGGAGGGATAATCGTTGTTTCATTGACTACTAATAACTAAATTAGACAAACATGGGTTTGAAGGACAAATAATAGAACCTGGTTTCATACATTACTACACGTGTATTACCTCCTAATATCAACGTATTCCATACTCGAATGGATAATTTGTATTTTATTGACAACTAAATCATTAAATGAGACAAACGATGATTGGACGGACCAATAATTGAACTTGGTTTCTTATAAAACTACATGCGTATCACCTCCTAATATGAACATTTTCTATACTCGGAGGGATAATCGTTGTTTCATTGACTACTAATAACTAAATTAGACAAACATGGGTTTGAAGGACAAATAATAGAACTTGGTTTCCGACATTACTACACGTGTATTACCTTCAAATATCAATGTATTCCATACCCGAATGGATTATTTGTATTTTATTGACAACTAAATCATTAAATGAGACAAACGATGATTGGATGGACCAATAATTGAACTTGGTTTCTTACACAACATCATGTTGGTTTCTTACACAACTACATGCATATTATGTCCTAGTATCAACGTATTCCATACTCAGATGGATTATCATTCTTTCATTGACTACTAAATCACTAAACGAGATATGCATAGGTTGGTTAGACCTATAATAGAACTTAGATTGTTACACTGCTATATTAGTATTACCACTTATTATCAACTTATTCCATACTCGGATGGATTATAGGTTTTTTTTTCACTATTGAATCACTAAATGAGACATAAATATACTGGACGAAACAATAATAGAATGTGGTGTCATACATTACCACACGTGTATTACCTCCTAATATTAACGTATTCCATACTCGAATGGATTATTTAAATTTATAGACAACTAAATCATTAAATGAGACAAACGATGGTTGGACGGACCAATAATTGAACTTTGTTTCTTACAAATCTACATGCGTATCATCTCCTAATATCAACATTTTCTATACTCGGAGGGATAATCGTTGTTTCATTGACTACTAATAACTAAATTAGACAAACATGGGTTTGAAGGACAAATAATAGAACCTGGTTTCATACATTACTACACGTGTATTACCTCCTAATATCAACGTATTCCATACTCGAATGGATAATTTGTATTTTATTGACAACTAAATCATTAAATGAGACAAACGATGATTGGACGGACCAATAATTGAACTTGGTTTCTTATAAAACTACATGCGTATCACCTCCTAATATGAACATTTTCTATACTCGGAGGGATAATCGTTGTTTCATTGACTACTAATAACTAAATTAGACAAACATGGGTTTGAAGGACAAATAATAGAACTTGGTTTCCGACATTACTACACGTGTATTACCTTCAAATATCAATGTATTCCATACCCGAATGGATTATTTGTATTTTATTGACAACTAAATCATTAAATGAGACAAACGATGATTGGATGGACCAATAATTGAACTTTGTTTCTTACACAACATCATGTTGGTTTCTTACACAATTACATGCGTATTATGTCCTAGTATCAACGTATTCCATACTCAGATGGATTATCATTCTTTCATTGACTACTAAATCACTAAATGAGATATGCATAGGTTGGTTAGACCTATAATAGAACTTGGATTGTTACACTGCTATATTAGTATTACCGCTTATTATCAACGTATTCCATACTCGGATGGATTATAGGTTTTTCTATCACTATTGAATCACTAAATGAGACATAAATATACTGGACGAAACAATAATAGAATGTGGTGTCATACATTACCACACGTGTATTACCTCCTAATATTAACGTATTCCATACTCGAATGGATTATTTAAATTTTATAGACAACTAAATCATTAAATGAGACAAATGATGGTTGGACGGACCAATAATTGAACTTGGTTTCTTACACAACTACATGCGTATTACCTCCTAATATCAACGTTTTCTATACTCAGAGGGATAATCATTGTTTAGTTGACTACTAATCACTAAATTAGACAAACATGGGTTTGAAGGACAAATAATAGAGCTTGGTTTCCTACATTACGACACATGTATTACCTCCTAATATCAACATATTCCATACTCGAATGGATAATTTGTATTTTATTGACAACTAAATCATTAAATGAGACAAACGATGATTGGACGGACCAATAATTGAACTTGGTTTCTTACACAACTACATGCGTATTACCTCCTAATATCAACATTTTCTATACTCGGAATGATAATCGTTGTTTTATTGACTACTAATCACTAAATTAGACAAACATGGGGTGTTTGAAGGACAAATAATAGCACTTGGTTTCATACATTACTACACGTGTATTACCTCCTAATATCAACGTATTCCATACTCGAATGGATTATTTGTATTTTATTGACAACTAAATCATTAAATGAGACAAACGATGATTGGACGGACCAATAATTGAACTTGGTTTCTTACACAACTACATGCGTATTACCTCCTAATATCAACATTTTCTATACTCGGAGGGATAATCATTGTTTCATTGACTACTAATCACTAAATTAGACAAACATGGGTTTGAAGGACAAATAATAGAACTTGGTTTCCTACATTACTGCACGTGTATTACCTCCAAATATCAACGTATTCCATACCCGAATGGATTATTTGTATTTTATTGACAACTAAATCATTATATGAGACAAACGATGATTGGACGGACCAATAATTGAACTTGGTTTCTTACAAAACTACATGCGTATCACCTCCTAATATCAACATTT
Organism: Capsicum rhomboideum; assembly: GCA_031232105.1. Lineage (NCBI taxonomy): Eukaryota > Viridiplantae > Streptophyta > Magnoliopsida > Solanales > Solanaceae > Capsicum > Capsicum rhomboideum. Next base: position 82,494,415 of record CP124713.1, on the reverse strand, counting down.
TCTATACTCGGAGGGATAATCGTTGTTTCATTGACTACTAATCACTAAATTAGACAAACATGGGTTTGAAGGACAAATAATAGAACTTGGTTTCATACATTACTACACGTGTATTACCTCCTAATATCAACGTATTCCATACTCGAATGGATTATTTGTATTTTATGGACAACTAAATCATTAAATGAGGCAAACGATGATTGGACGGACCAATAATTGAACTTGGTTTCTTACAAATCTACATGCGTATAACCTCCTAATATCAACATTTTCTATACTCGGAGGGATAATCGTTGTTTCATTGACTACTAATCACTAAATTAGACAAACATGGGTTTGAAGGACAAATAATAGAACCTGGTTTCATACATTACTACACGTGTATTACCTCCGAATATCAACGTATTCCATACTCGAATGGATAATTTGTATTTTATTGACAACTAAATCATTAAATGAGACAAACGATGATTGGAAGGACCAATAATTGAACTTGGTTTCTTATAAAACTACATGCGTATCACCTCCTAATATCAACATTTTCTATACTCGGAGGGATAATCGTTGTTTCATTGAATACTAATAACTAAATTAGGCAAACATGGGTTTGAAGGACAAATAATAGAACTTGGTTTCCAACATTACTACACGTGTATAACCTTCAAATATCAACGTATTCCATACCCGAATGGATTATTTGTATTTTATTGACAACTAAATCATTAAATGAGACAAACGATGATTGGATGGACCAATAATTGAACTTGGTTTCTTACACAACATCATGTTGGTTTCTTACACAACTACATGCATATTATGTCCTAGTATCAACGTATTCCATACTCAGATGGATTATCATTCTTTCATTGACTACTAAATCACTAAACGAGATATGCATAGGTTGGTTAGACCTATAATAGAACTTAGATTGTTACACTGCTATATTAGTATTACCACTTATTATCAACTTATTCCATACTCGGATGGATTATAGGTTTTTTTTTCACTATTGAATCACTAAATGAGACATAAATATACTGGACGAAACAATAATAGAATGTGGTGTCATACATTACCACACGTGTATTACCTCCTAATATTAACGTATTCCATACTCGAATGGATTATTTAAATTTATAGACAACTAAATCATTAAATGAGACAAACGATGGTTGGACGGACCAATAATTGAACTTTGTTTCTTACAAATCTACATGCGTATCATCTCCTAATATCAACATTTTCTATACTCGGAGGGATAATCGTTGTTTCATTGACTACTAATAACTAAATTAGACAAACATGGGTTTGAAGGACAAATAATAGAACCTGGTTTCATACATTACTACACGTGTATTACCTCCTAATATCAACGTATTCCATACTCGAATGGATAATTTGTATTTTATTGACAACTAAATCATTAAATGAGACAAACGATGATTGGACGGACCAATAATTGAACTTGGTTTCTTATAAAACTACATGCGTATCACCTCCTAATATGAACATTTTCTATACTCGGAGGGATAATCGTTGTTTCATTGACTACTAATAACTAAATTAGACAAACATGGGTTTGAAGGACAAATAATAGAACTTGGTTTCCGACATTACTACACGTGTATTACCTTCAAATATCAATGTATTCCATACCCGAATGGATTATTTGTATTTTATTGACAACTAAATCATTAAATGAGACAAACGATGATTGGATGGACCAATAATTGAACTTTGTTTCTTACACAACATCATGTTGGTTTCTTACACAATTACATGCGTATTATGTCCTAGTATCAACGTATTCCATACTCAGATGGATTATCATTCTTTCATTGACTACTAAATCACTAAATGAGATATGCATAGGTTGGTTAGACCTATAATAGAACTTGGATTGTTACACTGCTATATTAGTATTACCGCTTATTATCAACGTATTCCATACTCGGATGGATTATAGGTTTTTCTATCACTATTGAATCACTAAATGAGACATAAATATACTGGACGAAACAATAATAGAATGTGGTGTCATACATTACCACACGTGTATTACCTCCTAATATTAACGTATTCCATACTCGAATGGATTATTTAAATTTTATAGACAACTAAATCATTAAATGAGACAAATGATGGTTGGACGGACCAATAATTGAACTTGGTTTCTTACACAACTACATGCGTATTACCTCCTAATATCAACGTTTTCTATACTCAGAGGGATAATCATTGTTTAGTTGACTACTAATCACTAAATTAGACAAACATGGGTTTGAAGGACAAATAATAGAGCTTGGTTTCCTACATTACGACACATGTATTACCTCCTAATATCAACATATTCCATACTCGAATGGATAATTTGTATTTTATTGACAACTAAATCATTAAATGAGACAAACGATGATTGGACGGACCAATAATTGAACTTGGTTTCTTACACAACTACATGCGTATTACCTCCTAATATCAACATTTTCTATACTCGGAATGATAATCGTTGTTTTATTGACTACTAATCACTAAATTAGACAAACATGGGGTGTTTGAAGGACAAATAATAGCACTTGGTTTCATACATTACTACACGTGTATTACCTCCTAATATCAACGTATTCCATACTCGAATGGATTATTTGTATTTTATTGACAACTAAATCATTAAATGAGACAAACGATGATTGGACGGACCAATAATTGAACTTGGTTTCTTACACAACTACATGCGTATTACCTCCTAATATCAACATTTTCTATACTCGGAGGGATAATCATTGTTTCATTGACTACTAATCACTAAATTAGACAAACATGGGTTTGAAGGACAAATAATAGAACTTGGTTTCCTACATTACTGCACGTGTATTACCTCCAAATATCAACGTATTCCATACCCGAATGGATTATTTGTATTTTATTGACAACTAAATCATTATATGAGACAAACGATGATTGGACGGACCAATAATTGAACTTGGTTTCTTACAAAACTACATGCGTATCACCTCCTAATATCAACATTTTCTATACTCGGAGGGATAATCGTTGTTTCATTGACTACTAATCACTAAATTAGACAAACATGGGTTTGAAGGACAAATAATAGAACTTGGTTTCATACATTACTACACGTGTATTACCTCCTAATATCAACGTATTCCATACTCGAATGGATTATTTATATTTTATGGACAACTAAATCATTAAATGAGGCAAACGATGATTGGACGGACCAATAATTGAACTTGGTTTCTTACAAATCTACATGCGTATCACCTCCTAATATCAACATTTTCTATACTCGGAGGGATAATCGTTGTTTCATTGACTACTAATCACTAAATTAGACAAACATGGGTTTGAAGGACAAATAATAGAACCTGGTTTCATACATTACTACACGTGTATTACCTCCGAATATCAACGTATTCCATACTCGAATGGATTATTTATATTTTATGGACAACTAAATCATTAAATGAGGCAAACGATGATTGGACGGACCAATAATTGAACTTTGTTTCTTACAAATCTACATGCGTATCACCTCCTAATATCAACATTTTCTATACTCGGAGGGATAATCGTTGTTTCATTGACTACTAATCACTAAATTAGACAAACATGGGTTTGAAGGACAAATAATAGAACCTGGTTTCATACATTACTACACGTGTATTACCTCCGAATATCAACGTATTCCATACTCGAATGGATAATTTGTATTTTATTGACAACTAAATCATTAAATGAGACAAACGATGATTGGACGGACCAATAATTGAACTTGGTTTCTTACACAACTACATGCGTATCACCTCCTAATATCAACATTTTCTATACTCGGAGGGATAATCGTTGTTTCATTGAATACTAATAACTAAATTAGACAAACATGGGTTTGAAGGACAAATAATAGAACTTGGTTTCCAACATTACTACACGTGTATAACCTTCAAATATCAACGTATTCCATACCCGAATGGATTATTTGTATTTTATTGACAACTAAATCATTAAATGAGACAAACGATGATTGGATGGACCAATAATTGAACTTGGTTTCTTACACAACATCATGTTGGTTTCTTACACAACTACATGCATATTATGTCCTAGTATCAACGTATTCCATACTCAGATGGATTATCATTCTTTCATTGACTACTAAATCACTAAACGAGATATGCATAGGTTGGTTAGACCTATAATAGAACTTGGATTGTTACACTGCTATATTAGTATTACCACTTATTATCAACTTATTCCATACTCGGATGGATTATAGGTTTTTTTGTTCACTATTGAATCACTAAATGAGACATAAATATACTGGACGAAACAATAATAGAATGTGGTGTCATACATTACCACACGTGTATTACCTCCTAATATTAACGTATTCCATACTCGAATGGATTATTTAAATTTATAGACAACTAAATCATTAAATGAGACAAACGATGGTTGGACGGACCAATAATTGAACTTTGTTTCTTACAAATCTACATGCGTATCATCTCCTAATATCAACATTTTCTATACTCGGAGGGATAATCGTTGTTTCATTGACTACTAATCACTAAATTAGACAAACATGGGTTTGAAGGACAAATAATAGAACCTGGTTTCATACATTACTACACGTGTATTACCTCCTAATATCAACGTATTCCATACTCGAATGGATAATTTGTATTTTATTGACAACTAAATCATTAAATGAGACAAACGATGATTGGACGGACCAATAATTGAACTTGGTTTCTTATAAAACTACATGCGTATCACCTCCTAATATGAACATTTTCTATACTCGGAGGGATAATCGTTGTTTCATTGACTACTAATAACTAAATTAGACAAACATGGGTTTGAAGGACAAATAATAGAACTTGGTTTCCGACATTACTACACGTGTATTACCTTCAAATATCAATGTATTCCATACCCGAATGGATTATTTGTATTTTATTGACAACTAAATCATTAAATGAGACAAACGATGATTGGATGGACCAATAATTGAACTTTGTTTCTTACACAACATCATGTTGGTTTCTTACACAATTACATGCGTATTATGTCCTAGTATCAACGTATTCCATACTCAGATGGATTATCATTCTTTCATTGACTACTAAATCACTAAATGAGATATGCATAGGTTGGTTAGACCTATAATAGAACTTGGATTGTTACACTGCTATATTAGTATTACCGCTTATTATCAACGTATTCCATACTCGGATGGATTATAGGTTTTTCTATCACTATTGAATCACTAAATGAGACATAAATATACTGGACGAAACAATAATAGAATGTGGTGTCATACATTACCACACGTGTATTACCTCCTAATATTAACGTATTCCATACTCGAATGGATTATTTAAATTTTATAGACAACTAAATCATTAAATGAGACAAATGATGGTTGGACGGACCAATAATTGAACTTGGTTTCTTACACAACTACATGCGTATTACCTCCTAATATCAACGTTTTCTATACTCAGAGGGATAATCATTGTTTAGTTGACTACTAATCACTAAATTAGACAAACATGGGTTTGAAGGACAAATAATAGAGCTTGGTTTCCTACATTACGACACATGTATTACCTCCTAATATCAACATATTCCATACTCGAATGGATAATTTGTATTTTATTGACAACTAAATCATTAAATGAGACAAACGATGATTGGACGGACCAATAATTGAACTTGGTTTCTTACACAACTACATGCGTATTACCTCCTAATATCAACATTTTCTATACTCGGAATGATAATCGTTGTTTTATTGACTACTAATCACTAAATTAGACAAACATGGGGTGTTTGAAGGACAAATAATAGCACTTGGTTTCATACATTACTACACGTGTATTACCTCCTAATATCAACGTATTCCATACTCGAATGGATTATTTGTATTTTATTGACAACTAAATCATTAAATGAGACAAACGATGATTGGACGGACCAATAATTGAACTTGGTTTCTTACACAACTACATGCGTATTACCTCCTAATATCAACATTTTCTATACTCGGAGGGATAATCATTGTTTCATTGACTACTAATCACTAAATTAGACAAACATGGGTTTGAAGGACAAATAATAGAACTTGGTTTCCTACATTACTGCACGTGTATTACCTCCAAATATCAACGTATTCCATACCCGAATGGATTATTTGTATTTTATTGACAACTAAATCATTATATGAGACAAACGATGATTGGACGGACCAATAATTGAACTTGGTTTCTTACAAAACTACATGCGTATCACCTCCTAATATCAACATTTTCTATACTCGGAGGGATAATCGTTGTTTCATTGACTACTAATCACTAAATTAGACAAACATGGGTTTGAAGGACAAATAATAGAACTTGGTTTCATACATTACTACATGTGTATTACCTCCTAATATCAACGTATTCCATACTCGAATGGATTATTTATATTTTATGGACAACTAAATCATTAAATGAGGCAAACGATGATTGGACGGACCAATAATTGAACTTGGTTTCTTACAAATCTACATGCGTATCACCTCCTAATATCAACATTTTCTATACTCGGAGGGATAATCGTTGTTTCATTGACTACTAATCACTAAATTAGACAAACATGGGTTTGAAGGACAAATAATAGAACCTGGTTTCATACATTACTACACGTGTATTACCTCCGAATATCAACGTATTCCATACTCGAATGGATTATTTATATTTTATGGACAACTAAATCATTAAATGAGGCAAACGATGATTGGACGGACCAATAATTGAACTTTGTTTCTTACAAATCTACATGCGTATCACCTCCTAATATCAACATTTTCTATACTCGGAGGGATAATCGTTGTTTCATTGACTACTAATCACTAAATTAGACAAACATGGGTTTGAAGGACAAATAATAGAACCTGGTTTCATACATTACTACACGTGTATTACCTCCGAATATCAACGTATTCCATACTCGAATGGATAATTTGTATTTTATTGACAACTAAATCATTAAATGAGACAAACGATGATTGGACGGACCAATAATTGAACTTGGTTTCTTACACAACTACATGCGTATCACCTCCTAATATCAACATTTTCTATACTCGGAGGGATAATCGTTGTTTCATTGAATACTAATAACTAAATTAGACAAACATGGGTTTGAAGGACAAATAATAGAACTTGGTTTCCAACATTACTACACGTGTATAACCTTCAAATATCAACGTATTCCATACCCGAATGGATTATTTGTATTTTATTGACAACTAAATCATTAAATGAGACAAACGATGATTGGATGGACCAATAATTGAACTTGGTTTCTTACACAACATCATGTTGGTTTCTTACACAACTACATGCATATTATGTCCTAGTATCAACGTATTCCATACTCAGATGGATTATCATTCTTTCATTGACTACTAAATCACTAAACGAGATATGCATAGGTTGGTTAGACCTATAATAGAACTTGGATTGTTACACTGCTATATTAGTATTACCACTTATTATCAACTTATTCCATACTCGGATGGATTATAGGTTTTTTTGTTCACTATTGAATCACTAAATGAGACATAAATATACTGGACGAAACAATAATAGAATGTGGTGTCATACATTACCACACGTGTATTACCTCCTAATATTAACGTATTCCATACTCGAATGGATTATTTAAATTTATAGACAACTAAATCATTAAATGAGACAAACGATGGTTGGACGGACCAATAATTGAACTTTGTTTCTTACAAATCTACATGCGTATCATCTCCTAATATCAACATTTTCTATACTCGGAGGGATAATCGTTGTTTCATTGACTACTAATCACTAAATTAGACAAACATGGGTTTGAAGGACAAATAATAGAACCTGGTTTCATACATTACTACACGTGTATTACCTCCTAATATCAACGTATTCCATACTCGAATGGATAATTTGTATTTTATTGACAACTAAATCATTAAATGAGACAAACGATGATTGGACGGACCAATAATTGAACTTGGTTTCTTATAAAACTACATGCGTATCACCTCCTAATATGAACATTTTCTATACTCGGAGGGATAATCGTTGTTTCATTGACTACTAATAACTAAATTAGACAAACATGGGTTTGAAGGACAAATAATAGAACTTGGTTTCCGACATTACTACACGTGTATTACCTTCAAATATCAATGTATTCCATACCCGAATGGATTATTTGTATTTTATTGACAACTAAATCATTAAATGAGACAAACGATGATTGGATGGACCAATAATTGAACTTTGTTTCTTACACAACATCATGTTGGTTTCTTACACAATTACATGCGTATTATGTCCTAGTATCAACGTATTCCATACTCAGATGGATTATCATTCTTTCATTGACTACTAAATCACTAAATGAGATATGCATAGGTTGGTTAGACCTATAATAGAACTTGGATTGTTACACTGCTATATTAGTATTACCGCTTATTATCAACGTATTCCATACTCGGATGGATTATAGGTTTTTCTATCACTATTGAATCACTAAATGAGACATAAATATACTGGACGAAACAATAATAGAATGTGGTGTCATACATTACCACACGTGTATTACCTCCTAATATTAACGTATTCCATACTCGAATGGATTATTTAAATTTTATAGACAACTAAATCATTAAATGAGACAAATGATGGTTGGACGGACCAATAATTGAACTTGGTTTCTTACACAACTACATGCGTATTACCTCCTAATATCAACGTTTTCTATACTCAGAGGGATAATCATTGTTTAGTTGACTACTAATCACTAAATTAGACAAACATGGGTTTGAAGGACAAATAATAGAGCTTGGTTTCCTACATTACGACACATGTATTACCTCCTAATATCAACATATTCCATACTCGAATGGATAATTTGTATTTTATTGACAACTAAATCATTAAATGAGACAAACGATGATTGGACGGACCAATAATTGAACTTGGTTTCTTACACAACTACATGCGTATTACCTCCTAATATCAACATTTTCTATACTCGGAATGATAATCGTTGTTTTATTGACTACTAATCACTAAATTAGACAAACATGGGGTGTTTGAAGGACAAATAATAGCACTTGGTTTCATACATTACTACACGTGTATTACCTCCTAATATCAACGTATTCCATACTCGAATGGATTATTTGTATTTTATTGACAACTAAATCATTAAATGAGACAAACGATGATTGGACGGACCAATAATTGAACTTGGTTTCTTACACAACTACATGCGTATTACCTCCTAATATCAACATTTTCTATACTCGGAGGGATAATCATTGTTTCATTGACTACTAATCACTAAATTAGACAAACATGGGTTTGAAGGACAAATAATAGAACTTGGTTTCCTACATTACTGCACGTGTATTACCTCCAAATATCAACGTATTCCATACCCGAATGGATTATTTGTATTTTATTGACAACTAAATCATTATATGAGACAAACGATGATTGGACGGACCAATAATTGAACTTGGTTTCTTACAAAACTACATGCGTATCACCTCCTAATATCAACATTTTCTATACTCGGAGGGATAATCGTTGTTTCATTGACTACTAATCACTAAATTAGACAAACATGGGTTTGAAGGACAAATAATAGAACTTGGTTTCATACATTACTACACGTGTATTACCTCCTAATATCAACGTATTCCATACTCGAATGGATTATTTATATTTTATGGACAACTAAATCATTAAATGAGGCAAACGATGATTGGACGGACCAATAATTGAACTTGGTTTCTTACAAATCTACATGCGTATCACCTCCTAATATCAACATTTTCTATACTCGGAGGGATAATCGTTGTTTCATTGACTACTAATCACTAAATTAGACAAACATGGGTTTGAAGGACAAATAATAGAACCTGGTTTCATACATTACTACACGTGTATTACCTCCGAATATCAACGTATTCCATACTCGAATGGATTATTTATATTTTATGGACAACTAAATCATTAAATGAGGCAAACGATGATTGGACGGACCAATAATTGAACTTTGTTTCTTACAAATCTACATGCGTATCACCTCCTAATATCAACATTTTCTATACTCGGAGGGATAATCGTTGTTTCATTGACTACTAATCACTAAATTAGACAAACATGGGTTTGAAGGACAAATAATAGAACCTGGTTTCATACATTACTACACGTGTATTACCTCCGAATATCAACGTATTCCATACTCGAATGGATAATTTGTATTTTATTGACAACTAAATCATTAAATGAGACAAACGATGATTGGACGGACCAATAATTGAACTTGGTTTCTTACACAACTACATGCGTATCACCTCCTAATATCAACATTTTCTATACTCGGAGGGATAATCGTTGTTTCATTGAATACTAATAACTAAATTAGACAAACATGGGTTTGAAGGACAAATAATAGAACTTGGTTTCCAACATTACTACACGTGTATAACCTTCAAATATCAACGTATTCCATACCCGAATGGATTATTTGTATTTTATTGACAACTAAATCATTAAATGAGACAAACGATGATTGGATGGACCAATAATTGAACTTGGTTTCTTACACAACATCATGTTGGTTTCTTACACAACTACATGCATATTATGTCCTAGTATCAACGTATTCCATACTCAGATGGATTATCATTCTTTCATTGACTACTAAATCACTAAACGAGATATGCATAGGTTGGTTAGACCTATAATAGAACTTGGATTGTTACACTGCTATATTAGTATTACCACTTATTATCAACTTATTCCATACTCGGATGGATTATAGGTTTTTTTGTTCACTATTGAATCACTAAATGAGACATAAATATACTGGACGAAACAATAATAGAATGTGGTGTCATACATTACCACACGTGTATTACCTCCTAATATTAACGTATTCCATACTCGAATGGATTATTTAAATTTATAGACAACTAAATCATTAAATGAGACAAACGATGGTTGGACGGACCAATAATTGAACTTTGTTTCTTACAAATCTACATGCGTATCATCTCCTAATATCAACATTTTCTATACTCGGAGGGATAATCGTTGTTTCATTGACTACTAATCACTAAATTAGACAAACATGGGTTTGAAGGACAAATAATAGAACCTGGTTTCATACATTACTACACGTGTATTACCTCCTAATATCAACGTATTCCATACTCGAATGGATAATTTGTATTTTATTGACAACTAAATCATTAAATGAGACAAACGATGATTGGACGGACCAATAATTGAACTTGGTTTCTTACAAAACTACATGCGTATCACCTCCTAATATCAACATTTTCTATACTCGGAGGGATAATCGTTGTTTCATTGAATACTAATAACTAAATTAGACAAACATGGGTTTGAAGGACAAATAATAGAACTTGGTTTCCAACATTACTACACGTGTATAACCTTCAAATATCAACGTATTCCATACCCGAATGGATTATTTGTATTTTATTGACAACTAAATCATTATATGAGACAAACGATGATTGGACGGACCAATAATTGAACTTGGTTTCTTACAAAACTACATGCGTATCACCTCCTAATATCAACATTTTCTATACTCGGAGGGATAATCGTTGTTTCATTGACTACTAATAACTAAATTAGACAAACATGGGTTTGAAGGACAAATAATAGAACTTGGTTTCATACATTACTACACGTGTATTACCTCCTAATATCAACGTATTCCATACTCGAATGGATTATTTATATTTTATGGACAACTAAATCATTAAATGAGGCAAACGATGATTGGACGGACCAATAATTGAACTTTGTTTCTTACAAATCTACATGCGTATCACCTCCTAATATCAACATTTTCTATACTCGGAGGGATAATCGTTGTTTCATTGACTACTAATCACTAAATTAGACAAACATGGGTTTGAAGGACAAATAATAGAACCTGGTTTCATACATTACTACACGTGTATTACCTCCGAATATCAACGTATTCCATACTCGAATGGATTATTTATATTTTATGGACAACTAAATCATTAAATGAGGCAAACGATGATTGGACGGACCAATAATTGAACTTTGTTTCTTACAAATCTACATGCGTATCACCTCCTAATATCAACATTTTCTATACTCGGAGGGATAATCGTTGTTTCATTGACTACTAATCACTAAATTAGACAAACATGGGTTTGAAGGACAAATAATAGAACCTGGTTTCATACATTACTACACGTGTATTACCTCCGAATATCAACGTATTCCATACTCGAATGGATAATTTGTATTTTATTGACAACTAAATCATTAAATGAGACAAACGATGATTGGACGGACCAATAATTGAACTTGGTTTCTTACAAAACTACATGCGTATCACCTCCTAATATCAACATTTTCTATACTCGGAGGGATAATCGTTGTTTCATTGAATACTAATAACTAAATTAGACAAACATGGGTTTGAAGGACAAATAATAGAACTTGGTTTTCAACATTACTACACGTGTATAACCTTCAAATATCAACGTATTCCATACCCGAATGGATTATTTGTATTTTATTGACAACTAAATCATTAAATGAGACAAACGATGATTGGACGGACCAATAATTGAACTTGGTTTCTTACAAAACTACATGCGTATCACCTCCTAATATCAACATTTTCTATACTCGGAGGGATAATCGTTGTTTCATTGAATACTAATAACTAAATTAGACAAACATGGGTTTGAAGGACAAATAATAGAACTTGGTTTCCAACATTACTACACGTGTATAACCTTCAAATATCAACGTATTCCATACCCGAATGGATTATTTGTATTTTATTGACAACTAAATCATTATATGAGACAAACGATGATTGGACGGACCAATAATTGAACTTGGTTTCTTACAAAACTACATGCGTATCACCTCCTAATATCAACATTTTCTATACTCGGAGGGATAATCGTTGTTTCATTGACTACTAATAACTAAATTAGACAAACATGGGTTTGAAGGACAAATAATAGAACTTGGTTTCATACATTACTACACGTGTATTACCTCCTAATATCAACGTATTCCATACTCGAATGGATTATTTATATTTTATGGACAACTAAATCATTAAATGAGGCAAACGATGATTGGACGGACCAATAATTGAACTTTGTTTCTTACAAATCTACATGCGTATCACCTCCTAATATCAACATTTTCTATACTCGGAGGGATAATCGTTGTTTCATTGACTACTGATCACTAAATTAGACAAACATGGGTTTGAAGGACAAATAATAGAACCTGGTTTCATACATTACTACACGTGTATTACCTCCGAATATCAACGTATTCCATACTCGAATGGATTATTTATATTTTATGGACAACTAAATCATTAAATGAGGCAAACGATGATTGGACGGACCAATAATTGAACTTTGTTTCTTACAAATCTACATGCGTATCACCTCCTAATATCAACATTTTCTATACTCGGAGGGATAATCGTTGTTTCATTGACTACTAATCACTAAATTAGACAAACATGGGTTTGAAGGACAAATAATAGAACCTGGTTTCATACATTACTACACGTGTATTACCTCCGAATATCAACGTATTCCATACTCGAATGGATAATTTGTATTTTATTGACAACTAAATCATTAAATGAGACAAACGATGATTGGACGGACCAATAATTGAACTTGGTTTCTTACAAAACTACATGCGTATCACCTCCTAATATCAACATTTTCTATACTCGGAGGGATAATCGTTGTTTCATTGAATACTAATAACTAAATTAGACAAACATGGGTTTGAAGGACAAATAATAGAACTTGGTTTTCAACATTACTACACGTGTATAACCTTCAAATATCAACGTATTCCATACCCGAATGGATTATTTGTATTTTATTGACAACTAAATCATTAAATGAGACAAACGATGATTGGACGGACCAATAATTGAACTTGGTTTCTTACAAAACTACATGCGTATCACCTCCTAATATCAACATTTTCTATACTCGGAGGGATAATCGTTGTTTCATTGAATACTAATAACTAAATTAGACAAACATGGGTTTGAAGGACAAATAATAGAACTTGGTTTCCAACATTACTACACGTGTATAACCTTCAAATATCAACGTATTCCATACCCGAATGGATTATTTGTATTTTATTGACAACTAAATCATTATATGAGACAAACGATGATTGGACGGACCAATAATTGAACTTGGTTTCTTACAAAACTACATGCGTATCACCTCCTAATATCAACATTTTCTATACTCGGAGGGATAATCGTTGTTTCATTGACTACTAATAACTAAATTAGACAAACATGGGTTTGAAGGACAAATAATAGAACTTGGTTTCATACATTACTACACGTGTATTACCTCCTAATATCAACGTATTCCATACTCGAATGGATTATTTATATTTTATGGACAACTAAATCATTAAATGAGGCAAACGATGATTGGACGGACCAATAATTGAACTTTGTTTCTTACAAATCTACATGCGTATCACCTCCTAATATCAACATTTTCTATACTCGGAGGGATAATCGTTGTTTCATTGACTACTAATCACTAAATTAGACAAACATGGGTTTGAAGGACAAATAATAGAACCTGGTTTCATACATTACTACACGTGTATTACCTCCGAATATCAACGTATTCCATACTCGAATGGATTATTTATATTTTATGGACAACTAAATCATTAAATGAGGCAAACGATGATTGGACGGACCAATAATTGAACTTTGTTTCTTACAAATCTACATGCGTATCACCTCCTAATATCAACATTTTCTATACTCGGAGGGATAATCGTTGTTTCATTGACTACTAATCACTAAATTAGACAAACATGGGTTTGAAGGACAAATAATAGAACCTGGTTTCATACATTACTACACGTGTATTACCTCCGAATATCAACGTATTCCATACTCGAATGGATAATTTGTATTTTATTGACAACTAAATCATTAAATGAGACAAACGATGATTGGACGGACCAATAATTGAACTTGGTTTCTTACAAAACTACATGCGTATCACCTCCTAATATCAACATTTTCTATACTCGGAGGGATAATCGTTGTTTCATTGAATACTAATAACTAAATTAGACAAACATGGGTTTGAAGGACAAATAATAGAACTTGGTTTCCAACATTACTACACGTGTATTACCTCCAAATATCAACGTATTCCATACTCGAATGGATTATTTGTATTTTATTGACAACTAAATCATTAAATGAGACAAACGATGATTGGATGGACCAATAATTGAACTTGGTTTCTTACACAACATCATGTTGGTTTCTTACACAACTACATGCGTATTATGTCCTAGTATCAACGTATTCCATACTCAGATGGATTATCATTCTTTCATTGACTACTAAATCACTAAACGAGATATGCATAGGTTGGTTAGACCTATAATAGAACTTGGATTGTTACACTGCTATATTAGTATTACCACTTATTATCAACTTATTCCATACTCGGATGGATTATAGGTTTTTTTGTTCACTATTGAATCACTAAATGAGACATAAATATACTGGACGAAACAATAATAGAATGTGGTGTCATACATTACCACACGTGTATTACCTCCTAATATTAACGTATTCCATACTCGAATGGATTATTTAAATTTATAGACAACTAAATCATTAAATGAGACAAACGATGGTTGGACGGACCAATAATTGAACTTTGTTTCTTACAAATCTACATGCGTATCATCTCCTAATATCAACATTTTCTATACTCGGAGGGATAATCGTTGTTTCATTGACTACTAATCACTAAATTAGACAAACATGGGTTTGAAGGACAAATAATAGAACCTGGTTTCATACATTACTACACGTGTATTACCTCCTAATATCAACGTATTCCATACTCGAATGGATAATTTGTATTTTATTGACAACTAAATCATTAAATGAGACAAACGATGATTGGACGGACCAATAATTGAACTTGGTTTCTTACAAAACTACATGCGTATCACCTCCTAATATCAACATTTTCTATACTCGGAGGGATAATCGTTGTTTCATTGAATACTAATAACTAAATTAGACAAACATGGGTTTGAAGGACAAATAATAGAACTTGGTTTCCAACATTACTACACGTGTATAACCTTCAAATATCAACGTATTCCATACCCGAATGGATTATTTGTATTTTATTGACAACTAAATCATTATATGAGACAAACGATGATTGGACGGACCAATAATTGAACTTGGTTTCTTACAAAACTACATGCGTATCACCTCCTAATATCAACATTTTCTATACTCGGTGGGATAATCGTTGTTTCATTGACTACTAATAACTAAATTAGACAAACATGGGTTTGAAGGACAAATAATAGAACTTGGTTTCATACATTACTACACGTGTATTACCTCCTAATATCAACGTATTCCATACTCGAATGGATTATTTATATTTTATGGACAACTAAATCATTAAATGAGGCAAACGATGATTGGACGGACCAATAATTGAACTTTGTTTCTTACAAATCTACATGCGTATCACCTCCTAATATCAACATTTTCTATACTCGGAGGGATAATCGTTGTTTCATTGACTACTAATCACTAAATTAGACAAACATGGGTTTGAAGGACAAATAATAGAACCTGGTTTCATACATTACTACACGTGTATTACCTCCGAATATCAACGTATTCCATACTCGAATGGATTATTTATATTTTATGGACAACTAAATCATTAAATGAGGCAAACGATGATTGGACGGACCAATAATTGAACTTTGTTTCTTACAAATCTACATGCGTATCACCTCCTAATATCAACATTTTCTATACTCGGAGGGATAATCGTTGTTTCATTGACTACTAATCACTAAATTAGACAAACATGGGTTTGAAGGACAAATAATAGAACCTGGTTTCATACATTACTACACGTGTATTACCTCCGAATATCAACGTATTCCATACTCGAATGGATAATTTGTATTTTATTGACAACTAAATCATTAAATGAGACAAACGATGATTGGACGGACCAATAATTGAACTTGGTTTCTTACAAAACTACATGCGTATCACCTCCTAATATCAACATTTTCTATACTCGGAGGGATAATCGTTGTTTCATTGAATACTAATAACTAAATTAGACAAACATGGGTTTGAAGGACAAATAATAGAACTTGGTTTTCAACATTACTACACGTGTATAACCTTCAAATATCAACGTATTCCATACCCGAATGGATTATTTGTATTTTATTGACAACTAAATCATTAAATGAGACAAACGATGATTGGACGGACCAATAATTGAACTTGGTTTCTTACAAAACTACATGCGTATCACCTCCTAATATCAACATTTTCTATACTCGGAGGGATAATCGTTGTTTCATTGAATACTAATAACTAAATTAGACAAACATGGGTTTGAAGGACAAATAATAGAACTTGGTTTCCAACATTACTACACGTGTATAACCTTCAAATATCAACGTATTCCATACCCGAATGGATTATTTGTATTTTATTGACAACTAAATCATTATATGAGACAAACGATGATTGGACGGACCAATAATTGAACTTGGTTTCTTACAAAACTACATGCGTATCACCTCCTAATATCAACATTTTCTATACTCGGAGGGATAATCGTTGTTTCATTGACTACTAATAACTAAATTAGACAAACATGGGTTTGAAGGACAAATAATAGAACTTGGTTTCATACATTACTACACGTGTATTACCTCCTAATATCAACGTATTCCATACTCGAATGGATTATTTATATTTTATGGACAACTAAATCATTAAATGAGGCAAACGATGATTGGACGGACCAATAATTGAACTTTGTTTCTTACAAATCTACATGCGTATCACCTCCTAATATCAACATTTTCTATACTCGGAGGGATAATCGTTGTTTCATTGACTACTAATCACTAAATTAGACAAACATGGGTTTGAAGGACAAATAATAGAACCTGGTTTCATACATTACTACACGTGTATTACCTCCGAATATCAACGTATTCCATACTCGAATGGATTATTTATATTTTATGGACAACTAAATCATTAAATGAGGCAAACGATGATTGGACGGACCAATAATTGAACTTTGTTTCTTACAAATCTACATGCGTATCACCTCCTAATATCAACATTTTCTATACTCGGAGGGATAATCGTTGTTTCATTGACTACTAATCACTAAATTAGACAAACATGGGTTTGAAGGACAAATAATAGAACCTGGTTTCATACATTACTACACGTGTATTACCTCCGAATATCAACGTATTCCATACTCGAATGGATAATTTGTATTTTATTGACAACTAAATCATTAAATGAGACAAACGATGATTGGACGGACCAATAATTGAACTTGGTTTCTTACAAAACTACATGCGTATCACCTCCTAATATCAACATTTTCTATACTCGGAGGGATAATCGTTGTTTCATTGAATACTAATAACTAAATTAGACAAACATGGGTTTGAAGGACAAATAATAGAACTTGGTTTTCAACATTACTACACGTGTATAACCTTCAAATATCAACGTATTCCATACCCGAATGGATTATTTGTATTTTATTGACAACTAAATCATTAAATGAGACAAACGATGATTGGATGGACCAATAATTGAACTTGGTTTCTTACACAACATCATGTTGGTTTCTTACACAACTACATGCATATTATGTCCTAGTATCAACGTATTCCATACTCAGATGGATTATCATTCTTTCATTGACTACTAAATCACTAAACGAGATATGCATAGGTTGGTTAGACCTATAATACAACTTGGATTGTTACACTGCTATATTAGTATTACCACTTATTATCAACTTATTCCATACTCGGATGGATTATAGGTTTTTTTGTTCACTATTGAATCACTAAATGAGACATAAATATACTGGACGAAACAATAATAGAATGTGGTGTCATACATTACCACACGTGTATTACCTCCTAATATTAACGTATTCCATACTCGAATGGATTATTTAAATTTATAGACAACTAAATCATTAAATGAGACAAACGATGGTTGGACGGACCAATAATTGAACTTTGTTTCTTACAAATCTACATGCGTATCATCTCCTAATATCAACATTTTCTATACTCGGAGGGATAATCGTTGTTTCATTGACTACTAATAACTAAATTAGACAAACATGGGTTTGAAGGACAAATAATAGAACCTGGTTTCATACATTACTACACGTGTATTACCTCCTAATATCAACGTATTCCATACTCGAATGGATAATTTGTATTTTATTGACAACTAAATCATTAAATGAGACAAACGATGATTGGACGGACCAATAATTGAACTTGGTTTCTTATAAAACTACATGCGTATCACCTCCTAATATCAACATTTTCTATACTCGGAGGGATAATCGTTGTTTCATTGAATACTAATAACTAAATTAGACAAACATGGGTTTGAAGGACAAATAATAGAACTTGGTTTCCAACATTACTACACGTGTATAACCTTCAAATATCAACGTATTCCATACCCGAATGGATTATTTGTATTTTATTGACAACTAAATCATTAAATGAGACAAACGATGATTGGATGGACCAATAATTGAACTTGGTTTCTTACACAACATCATGTTGGTTTCTTACACAACTACATGCGTATTATGTCCTAGTATCAACGTATTCCATACTCAGATGGATTATCATTCTTTCATTGACTACTAAATCACTAAACGAGATATGCATAGGTTGGTTAGACCTATAATAGAACTTGGATTGTTACACTGCTATATTAGTATTACCACTTATTATCAACTTATTCCATACTCGGATGGATTATAGGTTTTTTTTTCACTATTGAATCACTAAATGAGACATAAATATACTGGACGAAACAATAATAGAATGTGGTGTCATACATTACCACACGTGTATTACCTCCTAATATTAACGTATTCCATACTCGAATGGATTATTTAAATTTATAGACAACTAAATCATTAAATGAGACAAACGATGGTTGGACGGACCAATAATTGAACTTGGTTTCTTACACAACTACATGCGTATTACCTCCTAATATCAACATTTTCTATACTCGGAGGGATAATCGTTGTTTCATTGACTACTAATCACTAAATTAGACAAACATGGGGGGTTTGAAGGACAAATAATAGCACTTGGTTTCATACATTACTACACCTGTATTACCTCCTAATATCAACGTATTCCATACTCGAATGGATTATTTGTATTTTATTGACAACTAAATCATTAAATGAGACAAACGATGATTGGACGGACCAATAATTGAACTTGGTTTCTTACACAACTACATTCGTATTACCTCCTAATATCAACATTTTCTATACTCGGAGGGATAATCGTTGTTTCATTGACTACTAATCACTAAATTAGACAAACATGGGGGGTTTGAAGGACAAATAATAGCACTTGGTTTCATACATTACTACACGTGTATTACCTCCTAATATCAACGTATTCCATACTCGAATGGATTATTTGTATTTTATTGACAACTAAATCATTAAATGAGACAAACGATGATTGGACGGACCAATAATTGAACTTGGTTTCTTACAAAACTACATGTGTATCACCTCCTAATATCAACATTTTCTATACTCGGAGGGATAATCGTTGTTTCATTGACTACTAATCACTAAATTGGACAAACATGGGTTTGAAGGACAAATAATAGAACTTTGTTTCATACATTACTACTCGTGTATTACCTCCTAATATCAACGTATTCCATACTCGAATGGATTATTTGTATTTTATTGACAACTAAATCATTAAATGAGACAAACGATGATTGGACGGACCAATAATTGAACTTGGTTTCTTACAAATCTACATGCGTATCACCTCCTAATATCAACATTTTCTATACTCGGAGGGATAATCATTGTTTCATTGACTACTAATCACTAAATTAGACAAACAAGGGTTTGAAGGAAAAATAATAGAACCTGGTTTAATACATTACTACACGTGTATTACCTCCTAATATCAACGTATTCCATACTCGAATGGATTATTTTTATTTTATTGACAACTAAATCGTTAAATGAGACCAACGATGATTGGACGGACCAATAATTGAACTTGGTTTCTTACACAACTACATGCGTATTACCTCCTAATATCAACATTTTCTATACTCGGAGGGATAATCGTTGTTTCATTGACTACTAATCACTAAATTAGACAAACATGGGTTTGAAGGACAAATAATAGAACTTGGTTTCCTACATTACTAGACGTGTATTACCTCCAAATATCAACGTATTCCATACCCGAATGGATTATTTGTATTTTATTGACAACTAAATCATTATATGAGACAAACGATGATTGGACGGACCAATAATTGAACTTGGTTTCTTACAAAACTACATGCGTATCACCTCCTAATATCAACATTTTCTATACTCGGAGGGATAATCGTTGTTTCATTGACTACTAATAACTAAATTAGACAAACATGGGTTTGAAGGACAAATAATAGAACTTGGTTTCATACATTACTACACGTGTATTACCTCCTAATATCAACGTATTCCATACTCGAATGGATTATTTGTATTTTATTGACAACTAAATCATTAAATGAGACAAACGATGATTGGACGGACCAATAATTGAACTTTGTTTCGTACAAATCTACATGCGTATCACCTCCTAATATCAACATTTTCTATACTCGGAGGGATAATCGTTGTTTCATTGACTACTAATCACTAAATTAGACAAACATGGGTTTGAAGGACAAATAATAGAACCTGGTTTCATACATTACTACACGTGTATTACTTCCTAATATCAACGTATTCCATACTCGAATGGATTATTTGCATTTTATTGACAACTAAATCATTAAATGAGACAAACGATGATTGGACGGACCAATAATTGAACTTGGTTTCTTACAAAACTACATGCGTATCACCTCCTAATATCAACATTTTCTATACTCGGAGGGATAATCGTTGTTTCATTGAATACTAATAACTAAATTAGACAAACATGGGTTTGAAGGACAAATAATAGAACTTGGTTTCCAACATTACTACACGTGTATAACCTTCAAATATCAACGTATTCCATACTCGAATGGATTATTTGTATTTTATTGACAACTAAATCATTAAATGAGACAAACGATGATTGGATGGACCAATAATTGAACTTGGTTTCTTACACAACATCATGTTGGTTTCTTACACAACTACATGCGTATTATGTCCTAGTATCAACGTATTCCATACTCAGATGGATTATCATTCTTTCATTGACTACTAAATCACTAAACGAGATATGCATAGGTTGGTTAAACCTATAATAGAACTTGGATTGTTACACTGCTATATTAGTATTACCACTTATTATCAACTTATTCCATACTCGGATGGATTATAGGTTTTTTTTTCACTATTGAATCACTAAATGAGACATAAATATACTGGACGAAACAATAATAGAATGTGGTGTCATATATTACCACACGTGTATTACCTCCTAATATTAACGTATTCCATACTCGAATGGATTATTTGTATTTTATTGACAACTAAATCATTAAATGAGACAAACGATGATTGGACGGACCAATAATTGAACTTTGTTTCTTACAAATCTACATGCGTATCATCTCCTAATATCAACATTTTCTATACTCGGAGGGATAATCGTTGTTTCATTGACTACTAATCACTAAATTAGACAAACATGGGTTTGAAGGACAAATAATAGAACCTGGTTTCATACATTACTACACGTGTATTACCTCCTAATATCAACGTATTCCATACTCGAATGGATAATTTGTATTTTATTGACAACTAAATCATTAAATGAGACAAACGATGATTGGACGGACCAATAATTGAACTTGGTTTCTTACAAAACTACATGCGTATCACCTCCTAATATCAACATTTTCTATATTCGGAGGGATAATCGTTGTTTCATTGAATACTAATAACTAAATTAGACAAACATGGGTTTGAAGGACAAATAATAGAACTTGGTTTCCAACATTACTACACGTGTATAACCTTCAAATATCAACGTATTCCATACCCGAATAGATTATTTGTATTTTATTGACAACTAAATCATTAAATGAGACAAACGATGATTGGATGGACCAATAATTGAACTTGGTTTCTTACACAACATCATGTTGGTTTCTTACACAACTACATGCGTATTATGTCCTAGTATCAACGTATTCCATACTCAGATGGATTATCATTCTTTCATTGACTACTAAATCACTAAACGAGATATGCATAGGTTGGTTAGACCTATAATAGAACTTGGATTGTTACACTGCTATATTAGTATTACCACTTATTATCAACGTATTCTATACTCGGATGGATTATAGGTTTTTCTTTCACTATTGAATCACTAAATGAGACATAAATATACTGGACGAAACAATAATAGAATGTGGTGTCATACATTACCACACGTGTATTACCTCCTAATATTAACGTATTCCATACTCGAATGGATTATTTAAATTTATAGACAACTAAATCATTAAATGAGACAAATGATGGTTGGACGGACCAATAATTGAACTTGGTTTCTTACACAACTACATGCGTATCACCTCCTAATATCAACATTTTCTATACTCGAAGGGATAATCGTTGTTTCATTGACTACTAATAACTAAATTAGACAAACATGGGTTTGAAGGACAAATAATAGAACTTGGTTTCATACATTACTACACGTGTATTACCTCCTAATATCAACGTATTCCATACTCGAATGGATTATTTGTATTTTATTGACAACTAAATCATTAAATGAGACAAACGATGATTGGACGGAAGAATAATTGAACTTGGTTTCTTACAAATCTACATGCATATCACCTCCTAATATCAACATTTTCTATACTCGGAGGGATAATCGTTGTCTCATTGACTACTAATCACTAAATTAGACAAACATGGGGGGTTTGATGGACAAATAATAGCACTTGGTTTCATACATTACTACTCGTGTATTACCTACTAATATCAACGTATTCCATACTCGAATGGATTATTTGTATTTTATTGACAACTAAATCATTAAATGAGACAAACGATGATTGGACGGACCAATAATTGAACTTGGTTTCTTACAAAACTACATGCGTATCACCTCCTAATATCAACATTTTCTATACTCGAAATGATAATCGTTGTTTCATTGACTACTAATCACTAAATTAGACAAACATGGGTTTGAAGGAAAAATAATAGAACTTGGTTTCCTACATTACTACACGTGTATTACCTCCAAATATCAACGTATTCCATACCCGAATGCATTATTTGTATTTTATTGACAACTAAATCATTAAATGAGACAAACGATGATTGGACGAACCAATAATTGAACTTGGTTTCTTACAAATCTACATGCGTATCACCTCCTAATATCAACATTTTCTATACTCGGAGGGATAATCGTTGTTTCATTGACTACTAATCACTAAATTAGACAAACATGGGTTTGAAGGACAAATAATAGAACCTGGTTTCATACATTACTACCCGTGTATTACCTCCTAATATCAACGTATTCCATACTCGAATGGATTATTTGTATTTTATTGACAACTAAATCATTAAATGAGACAAACGATGATTGGACGGACCAATAATTGAACTTGGTTTCTTACAAAACTACATGCGTATCACCTCCTAATATCAACATTTTCTATACTCAGAGGGATAATCGTTGTTTCATTGACTACTAATAACTAAATTAGACAAACATGGGTTTGAAGGACAAATAATAGAACTTGGTTTCCAACATTACTACACGTGTATTACCTCCAAATATCAACGTATTCCATACTCGAATGGATTATTTGTATTTTATTGACAACTAAATCATTAAATGAGACAAACGATGATTGGATGGACCAATAATTGAACTTGGTTTCTTACACAACATCATGTTGGTTTCTTACACAACTACATGCGTATTATCTCCTAGTATCAACGTATTCCATACTCAGATGGATTATCATTCTTTCATTGACTACTAAATCACTAAACGAGATATGCATAGGTTGGTTAGAACTATAATAGAACTTGAATTGTTACACTGCTATATTAGTATGACCACTTATTATCAACGTATTCCATACTCGGATGGATTATAGGTTTTTCTTTCACTATTGAATCACTAAATGAGACATAAATATACTGGACGAAACAATAATAGAATGTGGTGTCATACATTACCACACGTGTATTACCTCCTAATATTAACGTATTCCATACTCGAATGGATTATTTAAATTTTATAGACAACTAAATCATTAAATGAGACAAACGATGGTTGGACGGACCAATAATTGAACTTGGTTTCTTACACAACTACATGCGTATTACCTCCTAATATCAACGTTTTCTATACTCGGAGGGATAATCATTGTTTCATTGACTACTAATCACTAAATTAGACAAACATGGGTTTGAAGGACAAATAATAGAACCTGGTTTCCTACATTACTACACGTGTATTACCTCCAAATATCAACGTATTCCATACCCGAATGGATTATTTGTATTTTATTGACAACTAAATCATTATATGAGACAAACGATGATTGGACGGACCAATAATTGAACTTTGTTTCTTACAAATCTACATGCGTATCATCTCCTAATATCAACATTTTCTATACTCGGAGGGATAATCGTTGTTTCATTGACTACTAATCACTAAATTAGACAAACATGGGTTTGAAGGACAAATAATAGAACCTGGTTTCATACATTACTACACGTGTATTACCTCCTAATATCAACGTATTCCATACTCGAATGGATAATTTGTATTTTATTGACAACTAAATCATTAAATGAGACAAACGATGATTGGACGGACCAATAATTGAACTTGGTTTCTTACAAAACTACATGCGTATCACCTCCTAATATCAACATTTTCTATATTCGGAGGGATAATCGTTGTTTCATTGAATACTAATAACTAAATTAGACAAACATGGGTTTGAAGGACAAATAATAGAACTTGGTTTCCAACATTACTACACGTGTATAACCTTCAAATATCAACGTATTCCATACCCGAATAGATTATTTGTATTTTATTGACAACTAAATCATTAAATGAGACAAACGATGATTGGATGGACCAATAATTGAACTTGGTTTCTTACACAACATCATGTTGGTTTCTTACACAACTACATGCGTATTATGTCCTAGTATCAACGTATTCCATACTCAGATGGATTATCATTCTTTCATTGACTACTAAATCACTAAACGAGATATGCATAGGTTGGTTAGACCTATAATAGAACTTGGATTGTTACACTGCTATATTAGTATTACCACTTATTATCAACGTATTCTATACTCGGATGGATTATAGGTTTTTCTTTCACTATTGAATCACTAAATGAGACATAAATATACTGGACGAAACAATAATAGAATGTGGTGTCATACATTACCACACGTGTATTACCTCCTAATATTAACGTATTCCATACTCGAATGGATTATTTGTATTTTATTGACAACTAAATCATTAAATGAGACAAACGATGATTGGACGGACCAATAATTGAACTTTGTTTCTTACAAATCTACATGCGTATCATCTCCTAATATCAACATTTTCTATACTCGGAGGGATAATCGTTGTTTCATTGACTACTAATCACTAAATTAGACAAACATGGGTTTGAAGGACAAATAATAGAACCTGGTTTCATACATTACTACACGTGTATTACCTCCTAATATCAACGTATTCCATACTCGAATGGATAATTTGTATTTTATTGACAACTAAATCATTAAATGAGACAAACGATGATTGGACGGACCAATAATTGAACTTGGTTTCTTACAAAACTACATGCGTATCACCTCCTAATATCAACATTTTCTATATTCGGAGGGATAATCGTTGTTTCATTGAATACTAATAACTAAATTAGACAAACATGGGTTTGAAGGACAAATAATAGAACTTGGTTTCCAACATTACTACACGTGTATAACCTTCAAATATCAACGTATTCCATACCCGAATAGATTATTTGTATTTTATTGACAACTAAATCATTAAATGAGACAAACGATGATTGGATGGACCAATAATTGAACTTGGTTTCTTACACAACATCATGTTGGTTTCTTACACAACTACATGCGTATTATGTCCTAGTATCAACGTATTCCATACTCAGATGGATTATCATTCTTTCATTGACTACTAAATCACTAAACGAGATATGCATAGGTTGGTTAGACCTATAATAGAACTTGGATTGTTACACTGCTATATTAGTATTACCACTTATTATCAACGTATTCTATACTCGGATGGATTATAGGTTTTTCTTTCACTATTGAATCACTAAATGAGACATAAATATACTGGACGAAACAATAATAGAATGTGGTGTCATACATTACCACACGTGTATTACCTCCTAATATTAACGTATTCCATACTCGAATGGATTATTTAAATTTATAGACAACTAAATCATTAAATGAGACAAACGATGGTTGGACGGACCAATAATTGAACTTGGTTTCTTACACAACTACATGCGTATCACCTCCTAATATCAACATTTTCTATACTCGAAGGGATAATCGTTGTTTCATTGACTACTAATAACTAAATTAGACAAACATGGGTTTGAAGGACAAATAATAGAACTTGGTTTCATACATTACTACACGTGTATTACCTCCTAATATCAACGTATTCCATACTCGAATGGATTATTTGTATTTTATTGACAACTAAATCATTAAATGAGACAAACGATGATTGGACGGAAGAATAATTGAACTTGGTTTCTTACAAATCTACATGCATATCACCTCCTAATATCAACATTTTCTATACTCGGAGGGATAATCGTTGTCTCATTGACTACTAATCACTAAATTAGACAAACATGGGGGGTTTGATGGACAAATAATAGCACTTGGTTTCATACATTACTACTCGTGTATTACCTACTAATATCAACGTATTCCATACTCGAATGGATTATTTGTATTTTATTGACAACTAAATCATTAAATGAGACAAACGATGATTGGACGGACCAATAATTGAACTTGGTTTCTTACAAAACTACATGCGTATCACCTCCTAATATCAACATTTTCTATACTCGAAATGATAATCGTTGTTTCATTGACTACTAATCACTAAATTAGACAAACAAGGGTTTGAAGGAAAAATAATAGAACTTGGTTTCCTACATTACTACACGTGTATTACCTCCAAATATCAACGTATTCCATACCCGAATGCATTATTTGTATTTTATTGACAACTAAATCATTAAATGAGACAAACGATGATTGGACGAACCAATAATTGAACTTGGTTTCTTACAAATCTACATGCGTATCACCTCCTAATATCAACATTTTCTATACTCGGAGGGATAATCGTTGTTTCATTGACTACTAATCACTAAATTAGACAAACATGGGTTTGAAGGACAAATAATAGAACCTGGTTTCATACATTACTACACGTGTATTACCTCCTAATATCAACGTATTCCATACTCGAATGGATTATTTGTATTTTATTGACAACTAAATCATTAAATGAGACAAACGATGATTGGACGGACCAATAATTGAACTTGGTTTCTTACAAAACTACATGCGTATCACCTCCTAATATCAACATTTTCTATACTCAGAGGGATAATCGTTGTTTCATTGACTACTAATAACTAAATTAGACAAACATGGGTTTGAAGGACAAATAATAGAACTTGGTTTCCAACATTACTACACGTGTATTACCTCCAAATATCAACGTATTCCATACTCGAATGGATTATTTGTATTTTATTGACAACTAAATCATTAAATGAGACAAACGATGATTGGATGGACCAATAATTGAACTTGGTTTCTTACACAACATCATGTTGGTTTCTTACACAACTACATGCGTATTATGTCCTAGTATCAACGTATTCCATACTCAGATGGATTATCATTCTTTCATTGACTACTAAATCACTAAACGAGATATGCATAGGTTGGTTAGACCTATAATAGAACTTGAATTGTTACACTGCTATATTAGTATGACCACTTATTATCAACGTATTCCATACTCGGATGGATTATAGGTTTTTCTTTCACTATTGAATCACTAAATGAGACATAAATATACTGGACGAAACAATAATAGAATGTGGTGTCATACATTACCACACGTGTATTACCTCCTAATATTAACGTATTCCATACTCGAATGGATTATTTAAATTTTATAGACAACTAAATCATTAAATGAGACAAACGATGGTTGGACGGACCAATAATTGAACTTGGTTTCTTACACAACTACATGCGTATCACCTCCTAATATCAACATTTTCTATACTCGGAGGGATAATCGTTGTTTCATTGACTACTAATCACTAAATTAGACAAACATGGGTTTGAAGGACAAATAATAGAACCTGGTTTCATACATTACTACACGTGTATTACCTCCTAATATCAACGTATTCCATACTCGAATGGATAATTTGTATTTTATTGACAACTAAATCATTAAATGAGACAAACGATGATTGGACGGACCAATAATTGAACTTGGTTTCTTACAAAACTACATGCGTATCACCTCCTAATATCAACATTTTCTATATTCGGAGGGATAATCGTTGTTTCATTGAATACTAATAACTAAATTAGACAAACATGGGTTTGAAGGACAAATAATAGAACTTGGTTTCCAACATTACTACACGTGTATAACCTTCAAATATCAACGTATTCCATACCCGAATAGATTATTTGTATTTTATTGACAACTAAATCATTAAATGAGACAAACGATGATTGGATGGACCAATAATTGAACTTGGTTTCTTACACAACATCATGTTGGTTTCTTACACAACTACATGCGTATTATGTCCTAGTATCAACGTATTCCATACTCAGATGGATTATCATTCTTTCATTGACTACTAAATCACTAAACGAGATATGCATAGGTTGGTTAGACCTATAATAGAACTTGGATTGTTACACTGCTATATTAGTATTACCACTTATTATCAACGTATTCTATACTCGGATGGATTATAGGTTTTTCTTTCACTATTGAATCACTAAATGAGACATAAATATACTGGACGAAACAATAATAGAATGTGGTGTCATACATTACCACACGTGTATTACCTCCTAATATTAACGTATTCCATACTCGAATGGATTATTTGTATTTTATTGACAACTAAATCATTAAATGAGACAAACGATGATTGGACGGACCAATAATTGAACTTTGTTTCTTACAAATCTACATGCGTATCATCTCCTAATATCAACATTTTCTATACTCGGAGGGATAATCGTTGTTTCATTGACTACTAATCACTAAATTAGACAAACATGGGTTTGAAGGACAAATAATAGAACCTGGTTTCATACATTACTACACGTGTATTACCTCCTAATATCAACGTATTCCATACTCGAATGGATAATTTGTATTTTATTGACAACTAAATCATTAAATGAGACAAACGATGATTGGACGGACCAATAATTGAACTTGGTTTCTTACAAAACTACATGCGTATCACCTCCTAATATCAACATTTTCTATATTCGGAGGGATAATCGTTGTTTCATTGAATACTAATAACTAAATTAGACAAACATGGGTTTGAAGGACAAATAATAGAACTTGGTTTCCAACATTACTACACGTGTATAACCTTCAAATATCAACGTATTCCATACCCGAATAGATTATTTGTATTTTATTGACAACTAAATCATTAAATGAGACAAACGATGATTGGATGGACCAATAATTGAACTTGGTTTCTTACACAACATCATGTTGGTTTCTTACACAACTACATGCGTATTATGTCCTAGTATCAACGTATTCCATACTCAGATGGATTATCATTCTTTCATTGACTACTAAATCACTAAACGAGATATGCATAGGTTGGTTAGACCTATAATAGAACTTGGATTGTTACACTGCTATATTAGTATTACCACTTATTATCAACGTATTCTATACTCGGATGGATTATAGGTTTTTCTTTCACTATTGAATCACTAAATGAGACATAAATATACTGGACGAAACAATAATAGAATGTGGTGTCATACATTACCACACGTGTATTACCTCCTAATATTAACGTATTCCATACTCGAATGGATTATTTAAATTTATAGACAACTAAATCATTAAATGAGACAAACGATGGTTGGACGGACCAATAATTGAACTTGGTTTCTTACACAACTACATGCGTATCACCTCCTAATATCAACATTTTCTATACTCGAAGGGATAATCGTTGTTTCATTGACTACTAATAACTAAATTAGACAAACATGGGTTTGAAGGACAAATAATAGAACTTGGTTTCATACATTACTACACGTGTATTACCTCCTAATATCAACGTATTCCATACTCGAATGGATTATTTGTATTTTATTGACAACTAAATCATTAAATGAGACAAACGATGATTGGACGGAAGAATAATTGAACTTGGTTTCTTACAAATCTACATGCATATCACCTCCTAATATCAACATTTTCTATACTCGGAGGGATAATCGTTGTCTCATTGACTACTAATCACTAAATTAGACAAACATGGGGGGTTTGATGGACAAATAATAGCACTTGGTTTCATACATTACTACTCGTGTATTACCTACTAATATCAACGTATTCCATACTCGAATGGATTATTTGTATTTTATTGACAACTAAATCATTAAATGAGACAAACGATGATTGGACGGACCAATAATTGAACTTGGTTTCTTACAAAACTACATGCGTATCACCTCCTAATATCAACATTTTCTATACTCGAAATGATAATCGTTGTTTCATTGACTACTAATCACTAAATTAGACAAACAAGGGTTTGAAGGAAAAATAATAGAACTTGGTTTCCTACATTACTACACGTGTATTACCTCCAAATATCAACGTATTCCATACCCGAATGCATTATTTGTATTTTATTGACAACTAAATCATTAAATGAGACAAACGATGATTGGACGAACCAATAATTGAACTTGGTTTCTTACAAATCTACATGCGTATCACCTCCTAATATCAACATTTTCTATACTCGGAGGGATAATCGTTGTTTCATTGACTACTAATCACTAAATTAGACAAACATGGGTTTGAAGGACAAATAATAGAACCTGGTTTCATACATTACTACCCGTGTATTACCTCCTAATATCAACGTATTCCATACTCGAATGGATTATTTGTATTTTATTGACAACTAAATCATTAAATGAGACAAACGATGATTGGACGGACCAATAATTGAACTTGGTTTCTTACAAAACTACATGCGTATCACCTCCTAATATCAACATTTTCTATACTCAGAGGGATAATCGTTGTTTCATTGACTACTAATAACTAAATTAGACAAACATGGGTTTGAAGGACAAATAATAGAACTTGGTTTCCAACATTACTACACGTGTATTACCTCCAAATATCAACGTATTCCATACTCGAATGGATTATTTGTATTTTATTGACAACTAAATCATTAAATGAGACAAACGATGATTGGATGGACCAATAATTGAACTTGGTTTCTTACACAACATCATGTTGGTTTCTTACACAACTACATGCGTATTATGTCCTAGTATCAACGTATTCCATACTCAGATGGATTATCATTCTTTCATTGACTACTAAATCACTAAACGAGATATGCATAGGTTGGTTAGACCTATAATAGAACTTGAATTGTTACACTGCTATATTAGTATGACCACTTATTATCAACGTATTCCATACTCGGATGGATTATAGGTTTTTCTTTCACTATTGAATCACTAAATGAGACATAAATATACTGGACGAAACAATAATAGAATGTGGTGTCATACATTACCACACGTGTATTACCTCCTAATATTAACGTATTCCATACTCGAATGGATTATTTAAATTTTATAGACAACTAAATCATTAAATGAGACAAACGATGGTTGGACGGACCAATAATTGAACTTGGTTTCTTACACAACTACATGCGTATTACCTCCTAATATCAACGTTTTCTATACTCGGAGGGATAATCATTGTTTCATTGACTACTAATCACTAAATTAGACAAACATGGGTTTGAAGGACAAATAATAGAACCTGGTTTCCTACATTACTACACGTGTATTACCTCCAAATATCAACGTATTCCATACCCGAATGGATTATTTGTATTTTATTGACAACTAAATCATTATATGAGACAAACGATGATTGGACGGACCAATAATTGAACTTGGTTTCTTACAAAACTACATGCGTATCACCTCCTAATATCAACATTTTCTATACTCGGAGGGATAATCGTTGTTTCATTGACTACTAATAACTATATTAGACAAACATGGGTTTGAAGGACAAATAATAGAACTTGGTTTCATACATTACTACACGTGTATTACCTCCTAATATCAACGTATTCCATACTCGAATGGATTATTTGTATTTTATTGACAACTAAATCATTAAATGAGACAAACGATGATTGGACGGAAGAATAATTGAACTTGGTTTGGTACAAATCTACATGCGTATCACCTCCTAATATCAACATTTTCTATACTCGGAGGGATAATCGTTGTTTCATTGACTACTAATCACTAAATTAGACAAACATGGGGGGTTTGATGGACAAATAATAGCACTTGGTTTCATACATTACTACACGTGTATTACCTACTAATATCAACGTATTCCATACTCGAATGGATTATTTGTATTTTATTGATAACTAAATCATTAAATGAGACAAACGATGATTGGACGGACCAATAATTGAACTTGGTTTCTTACACAACTACATGCGTATTACCTCCTAATATCAACATTTTCTATACTCGGAGGGATAATCATTGTTTCATGGACTACTAATCACTAAATTAGACAAACATGGGTTTGAAGGACAAATAATAGAACTTGGTTTCCTACATTACTGCACGTGTATTACCTCCAAATATCAACGTATTCCATACCCGAATGGATTATTTGTATTTTATTGACAACTAAATCATTAAATGAGACAAACGATGATTGGACGGACCAATAATTGAACTTGGTTTCTTACAAATCTACATGCGTATCACCTCCTAATATCAACATTTTCTATACTCGGAGGGATAATCGTTGTTTCATTGACTACTAATCACTAAATTAGACAAACATGGGTTTGAAGGACAAATAATAGAACCTGGTTTCATACATTACTACACGTGTATTACCTCCTAATATCAACGTATTCCATACTCGAATGGATTATTTGTATTTTATTGACAACTAAATCATTAAATGAGACAAACGATGATTGGACGGACCAATAATTGAACTTGGTTTCTTACAAAACTACATGCGTATCACCTCCTAATATCAACATTTTCTATACTCAGAGGGATAATCGTTGTTTCATTGACTACTAATAACTAAATTAGACAAACATGGGTTTGAAGGACAAATAATAGAACTTGGTTTCCAACATTACTACACGTGTATTACCTCCAAATATCAACGTATTCCATACTCGAATGGATTATTTGTATTTTATTGACAACTAAATCATTAAATGAGACAAACGATGATTGGATGGACCAATAATTGAACTTGGTTTCTTACACAACATCATGTTGGTTTCTTACACAACTACATGCGTATTATGTCCTAGTATCAACGTATTCCATACTCAGATGGATTATCATTCTTTCATTGACTACTAAATCACTAAACGAGATATGCATAGGTTGGTTAGACCTATAATAGAACTTGAATTGTTACACTGCTATATTAGTATGACCACTTATTATCAACGTATTCCATACTCGGATGGATTATAGGTTTTTCTTTCACTATTGAATCACTAAATGAGACATAAATATACTGGACGAAACAATAATAGAATGTGGTGTCATACATTACCACACGTGTATTACCTCCTAATATTAACGTATTCCATACTCGAATGGATTATTTAAATTTTATAGACAACTAAATCATTAAATGAGACAAACGATGGTTGGACGGACCAATAATTGAACTTGGTTTCTTACACAACTACATGCGTATTACCTCCTAATATCAACGTTTTCTATACTCGGAGGGATAATCATTGTTTCATTGACTACTAATCACTAAATTAGACAAACATGGGTTTGAAGGACAAATAATAGAACCTGGTTTCATACATTACTACACGTGTATTACCTCCAAATATCAACGTATTCCATACCCGAATGGATTATTTGTATTTTATTGACAACTAAATCATTATATGAGACAAACGATGATTGGACGGACCAATAATTGAACTTTGTTTCTTACAAATCTACATGCGTATCATCTCCTAATATCAACATTTTCTATACTCGGAGGGATAATCGTTGTTTCATTGACTACTAATCACTAAATTAGACAAACATGGGTTTGAAGGACAAATAATAGAACCTAGTTTCATACATTACTACACGTGTATTACCTCCTAATATCAACGTATTCCATACTCGAATGGATAATTTGTATTTTATTGACAACTAAATCATTAAATGAGACAAACGATGATTGGACGGACCAATAATTGAACTTGGTTTCTTACAAAACTACATGCGTATCACCTCCTAATATCAACATTTTCTATATTCGGAGGGATAATCGTTGTTTCATTGACTACTAATAACTAAATTAGACAAACATGGGTTTGAAGGACAAATAATAGAACTTGGTTTCCAACATTACTACACGTGTATAACCTTCAAATATCAACGTATTCCATACCCGAATAGATTATTTGTATTTTATTGACAACTAAATCATTAAATGAGACAAACGATGATTGGATGGACCAATAATTGAACTTGGTTTCTTACACAACATCATGTTGGTTTCTTACACAACTACATGCGTATTATGTCCTAGTATCAACGTATTCCATACTCAGATGGATTATCATTCTTTCATTGACTACTAAATCACTAAACGAGATATGCATAGGTTGGTTAGACCTATAATAGAACTTGGATTGTTACACTGCTATATTAGTATTACCACTTATTATCAACGTATTCCATACTCGGATGGATTATAGGTTTTTCTTTCACTATTGAATCACTAAATGAGACATAAATATACTGGACGAAACAATAATAGAATGTGGTGTCATACATTACCACACGTGTATTACCTCCTAATATTAACGTATTCCATACTCGAATGGATTATTTAAATTTTATAGACAACTAAATCATTAAATGAGACAAACGATGATTGGACGGACCAATAATTGAACTTGGTTTCTTACAAAACTACATGCGTATCACCTCCTAATATCAACATTTTCTATACTCAGAGGGATAATCGTTGTTTCATTGACTACTAATAACTAAATTAGACAAACATGGGTTTGAAGGACAAATAATAGAACTTGGTTTCCAACATTACTACACGTGTATTACCTCCAAATATCAACGTATTCCATACTCGAATGGATTATTTGTATTTTATTGACAACTAAATCATTAAATGAGACAAACGATGATTGGATGGACCAATAATTGAACTTGGTTTCTTACACAACATCATGTTGGTTTCTTACACAACTACATGCGTATTATGTCCTAGTATCAACGTATTCCATACTCAGATGGATTATCATTCTTTCATTGACTACTAAATCACTAAACGAGATATGCATAGGTTGGTTAGACCTATAATAGAACTTGAATTGTTACACTGCTATATTAGTATGACCACTTATTATCAACGTATTCCATACTCGGATGGATTATAGGTTTTTCTTTCACTATTGAATCACTAAATGAGACATAAATATACTGGACGAAACAATAATAGAATGTGGTGTCATACATTACCACACGTGTATTACCTCCTAATATTAACGTATTCCATACTCGAATGGATTATTTAAATTTTATAGACAACTAAATCATTAAATGAGACAAACGATGGTTGGACGGACCAATAATTGAACTTGGTTTCTTACACAACTACATGCGTATTACCTCCTAATATCAACGTTTTCTATACTCGGAGGGATAATCATTGTTTCATTGACTACTAATCACTAAATTAGACAAACATGGGTTTGAAGGACAAATAATAGAACCTGGTTTCATACATTACTACACGTGTATTACCTCCAAATATCAACGTATTCCATACCCGAATGGATTATTTGTATTTTATTGACAACTAAATCATTATATGAGACAAACGATGATTGGACGGACCAATAATTGAACTTTGTTTCTTACAAATCTACATGCGTATCATCTCCTAATATCAACATTTTCTATACTCGGAGGGATAATCGTTGTTTCATTGACTACTAATCACTAAATTAGACAAACATGGGTTTGAAGGACAAATAATAGAACCTAGTTTCATACATTACTACACGTGTATTACCTCCTAATATCAACGTATTCCATACTCGAATGGATAATTTGTATTTTATTGACAACTAAATCATTAAATGAGACAAACGATGATTGGACGGACCAATAATTGAACTTGGTTTCTTACAAAACTACATGCGTATCACCTCCTAATATCAACATTTTCTATATTCGGAGGGATAATCGTTGTTTCATTGACTACTAATAACTAAATTAGACAAACATGGGTTTGAAGGACAAATAATAGAACTTGGTTTCCAACATTACTACACGTGTATAACCTTCAAATATCAACGTATTCCATACCCGAATAGATTATTTGTATTTTATTGACAACTAAATCATTAAATGAGACAAACGATGATTGGATGGACCAATAATTGAACTTGGTTTCTTACACAACATCATGTTGGTTTCTTACACAACTACATGCGTATTATGTCCTAGTATCAACGTATTCCATACTCAGATGGATTATCATTCTTTCATTGACTACTAAATCACTAAACGAGATATGCATAGGTTGGTTAGACCTATAATAGAACTTGGATTGTTACACTGCTATATTAGTATTACCACTTATTATCAACGTATTCTATACTCGGATGGATTATAGGTTTTTCTTTCACTATTGAATCACTAAATGAGACATAAATATACTGGACGAAACAATAATAGAATGTGGTGTCATACATTACCACACGTGTATTACCTCCTAATATTAACGTATTCCATACTCGAATGGATTATTTGTATTTTATTGACAACTAAATCATTAAATGAGACAAACGATGATTGGACGGACCAATAATTGAACTTTGTTTCTTACAAATCTACATGCGTATCATCTCCTAATATCAACATTTTCTATACTCGGAGGGATAATCGTTGTTTCATTGACTACTAATCACTAAATTAGACAAACATGGGTTTGAAGGACAAATAATAGAACCTGGTTTCATACATTACTACACGTGTATTACCTCCTAATATCAACGTATTCCATACTCGAATGGATAATTTGTATTTTATTGACAACTAAATCATTAAATGAGACAAACGATGATTGGACGGACCAATAATTGAACTTGGTTTCTTACAAAACTACATGCGTATCACCTCCTAATATCAACATTTTCTATATTCGGAGGGATAATCGTTGTTTCATTGAATACTAATAACTAAATTAGACAAACATGGGTTTGAAGGACAAATAATAGAACTTGGTTTCCAACATTACTACACGTGTATAACCTTCAAATATCAACGTATTCCATACCCGAATAGATTATTTGTATTTTATTGACAACTAAATCATTAAATGAGACAAACGATGATTGGATGGACCAATAATTGAACTTGGTTTCTTACACAACATCATGTTGGTTTCTTACACAACTACATGCGTATTATGTCCTAGTATCAACGTATTCCATACTCAGATGGATTATCATTCTTTCATTGACTACTAAATCACTAAACGAGATATGCATAGGTTGGTTAGACCTATAATAGAACTTGGATTGTTACACTGCTATATTAGTATTACCACTTATTATCAACGTATTCTATACTCGGATGGATTATAGGTTTTTCTTTCACTATTGAATCACTAAATGAGACATAAATATACTGGACGAAACAATAATAGAATGTGGTGTCATACATTACCACACGTGTATTACCTCCTAATATTAACGTATTCCATACTCGAATGGATTATTTAAATTTATAGACAACTAAATCATTAAATGAGACAAACGATGGTTGGACGGACCAATAATTGAACTTGGTTTCTTACACAACTACATGCGTATCACCTCCTAATATCAACATTTTCTATACTCGAAGGGATAATCGTTGTTTCATTGACTACTAATAACTAAATTAGACAAACATGGGTTTGAAGGACAAATAATAGAACTTGGTTTCATACATTACTACACGTGTATTACCTCCTAATATCAACGTATTCCATACTCGAATGGATTATTTGTATTTTATTGACAACTAAATCATTAAATGAGACAAACGATGATTGGACGGAAGAATAATTGAACTTGGTTTCTTACAAATCTACATGCATATCACCTCCTAATATCAACATTTTCTATACTCGGAGGGATAATCGTTGTCTCATTGACTACTAATCACTAAATTAGACAAACATGGGGGGTTTGATGGACAAATAATAGCACTTGGTTTCATACATTACTACTCGTGTATTACCAACTAATATCAACGTATTCCATACTCGAATGGATTATTTGTATTTTATTGACAACTAAATCATTAAATGAGACAAACGATGATTGGACGGACCAATAATTGAACTTGGTTTCTTACAAAACTACATGCGTATCACCTCCTAATATCAACATTTTCTATACTCGAAATGATAATCGTTGTTTCATTGACTACTAATCACTAAATTAGACAAACATGGGTTTGAAGGAAAAATAATAGAACTTGGTTTCCTACATTACTACACGTGTATTACCTCCAAATATCAACGTATTCCATACCCGAATGCATTATTTGTATTTTATTGACAACTAAATCATTAAATGAGACAAACGATGATTGGACGAACCAATAATTGAACTTGGTTTCTTACAAATCTACATGCGTATCACCTCCTAATATCAACATTTTCTATACTCGGAGGGATAATCGTTGTTTCATTGACTACTAATCACTAAATTAGACAAACATGGGTTTGAAGGACAAATAATAGAACCTGGTTTCATACATTACTACACGTGTATTACCTCCTAATATCAACGTATTCCATACTCGAATGGATTATTTGTATTTTATTGACAACTAAATCATTAAATGAGACAAACGATGATTGGACGGACCAATAATTGAACTTGGTTTCTTACAAAACTACATGCGTATCACCTCCTAATATCAACATTTTCTATACTCAGAGGGATAATCGTTGTTTCATTGACTACTAATAACTAAATTAGACAAACATGGGTTTGAAGGACAAATAATAGAACTTGGTTTCCAACATTACTACACGTGTATTACCTCCAAATATCAACGTATTCCATACTCGAATGGATTATTTGTATTTTATTGACAACTAAATCATTAAATGAGACAAACGATGATTGGATGGACCAATAATTGAACTTGGTTTCTTACACAACATCATGTTGGTTTCTTACACAACTACATGCGTATTATGTCCTAGTATCAACGTATTCCATACTCAGATGGATTATCATTCTTTCATTGACTACTAAATCACTAAACGAGATATGCATAGGTTGGTTAGACCTATAATAGAACTTGAATTGTTACACTGCTATATTAGTATGACCACTTATTATCAACGTATTCCATACTCGGATTGATTATAGGTTTTTCTTTCACTATTGAATCACTAAATGAGACATAAATATACTGGACGAAACAATAATAGAATGTGGTGTCATACATTACCACACGTGTATTACCTCCTAATATTAACGTATTCCATACTCGAATGGATTATTTAAATTTTATAGACAACTAAATCATTAAATGAGACAAACGATGGTTGGACGGACCAATAATTGAACTTGGTTTCTTACACAACTACATGCGTATTACCTCCTAATATCAACGTTTTCTATACTCGGAGGGATAATCATTGTTTCATTGACTACTAATCACTAAATTAGACAAACATGGGTTTGAAGGACAAATAATAGAACCTGGTTTCCTACATTACTACACGTGTATTACCTCCAAATATCAACGTATTCCATACCCGAATGGATTATTTGTATTTTATTGACAACTAAATCATTATATGAGACAAACGATGATTGGACGGACCAATAATTGAACTTGGTTTCTTACAAAACTACATGCGTATCACCTCCTAATATCAACATTTTCTATACTCGGAGGGATAATCGTTGTTTCATTGACTACTAATAACTATATTAGACAAACATGGGTTTGAAGGACAAATAATAGAACTTGGTTTCATACATTACTACACGTGTATTACCTCCTAATATCAACGTATTCCATACTCGAATGGATTATTTGTATTTTATTGACAACTAAATCATTAAATGAGACAAACGATGATTGGACGGAAGAATAATTGAACTTGGTTTGGTACAAATCTACATGCGTATCACCTCCTAATATCAACATTTTCTATACTCGGAGGGATAATCGTTGTTTCATTGACTACTAATCACTAAATTAGACAAACATGGGGGGTTTGATGGACAAATAATAGCACTTGGTTTCATACATTACTACACGTGTATTACCTACTAATATCAACGTATTCCATACTCGAATGGATTATTTGTATTTTATTGATAACTAAATCATTAAATGAGACAAACGATGATTGGACGGACCAATAATTGAACTTGGTTTCTTACACAACTACATGCGTATTACCTCCTAATATCAACATTTTCTATACTCGGAGGGATAATCATTGTTTCATGGACTACTAATCACTAAATTAGACAAACATGGGTTTGAAGGACAAATAATAGAACTTGGTTTCCTACATTACTGCACGTGTATTACCTCCAAATATCAACGTATTCCATACCCGAATGGATTATTTGTATTTTATTGACAACTAAATCATTAAATGAGACAAACGATGATTGGACGGACCAATAATTGAACTTGGTTTCTTACAAAACTACATGCGTATCACCTCCTAATATCTACATTTTCTATACTCGGAGGGATAATCGTTGTTTCATTGACTACTAATAACTAAATTAGACAAACATGGGTTTGAAGGACAAATAATAGAACTTGGTTTCCAACATTACTACACGTGTATTACCTCCAAATATCAACGTTTTCCATACCCGAATGGATTATTTGTATTTTATTGACAACTAAATCATTAAATGAGACAAACGATGATTGGACGGACCAATAATTGTACTTGGTATCTTACACAACATCATGTTGGTTTCTTACACAACTACATGCGTATTATGTCCTAGTATCAACGTATTCCATACTCAGATGGATTATCATTCTTTCATTGACTACTAAATCACTAAACGAGATATGCATAGGTTGGTTAGACCTATAATAGAACTTGGATTGTTACACTGCTATATTAGTATTACCACTTATTATCAACGTATTCCATACTCGGATGGATTATAGGTTTTTCTTTCACTATTGAATCACTAAATGAGACATAAATATACTGGACGAAACAATAAT
This sequence comes from Capsicum rhomboideum, assembly GCA_031232105.1. Classification (NCBI taxonomy): domain Eukaryota; kingdom Viridiplantae; phylum Streptophyta; class Magnoliopsida; order Solanales; family Solanaceae; genus Capsicum; species Capsicum rhomboideum. Next base: position 82,451,394 of record CP124713.1, on the reverse strand, counting down.
AGAATGTGGTGTCATACATTACCACACGTGTATTACCTCCTAATATTAACGTATTCCATACTCGAATGGATTATTTAAATTATATAGACAAATAAATCATTAAATGAGACAAACGATGGTTGGACGGACCAATAATTGAACTTGGTTTCTTACACAACTACATGCGTATTACCTCCTAATATCAACATTTTCTATACTCGGAGGGATAATCATTGTTTCATTGACTACTAATCACTAAATTAGACAAACATGGGTTTGAAGGACAAATAATAGAACTTGGTTTCCTACATTACTGCACGTGTATTACCTCCAAATATCAACGTATTCCATACCCGAATGGATTATTTGTATTTTATTGACAACTAAATCATTATATGAGACAAACGATGATTGGACGGACCAATAATTGAACTTGGTTTCTTACAAAACTACATGCGTATCACCTCCTAATATCAACATTTTCTATACTCGGAGGGATAATCGTTGTTTCATTGACTACTAATAACTAAATTAGACAAACATGGGTTTGAAGGACAAATAATAGAACTTGGTTTCCAACATTACTACACGTGTATTACCTCCAAATATCAACGTTTTCCATACCCGAATGGATTATTTGTATTTTATTGACAACTAAATCATTAAATGAGACAAACGATGATTGGACGGACCAATAATTGTACTTGGTATCTTACACAACATCATGTTGGTTTCTTACACAACTACATGCGTATTATGTCCTAGTATCAACGTATTCCATACTCAGATGGATTATCATTCTTTCATTGACTACTAAATCACTAAACGAGATATGCATAGGTTGGTTAGACCTATAATAGAACTTGGATTGTTACACTGCTATATTAGTATTACCACTTATTATCAACGTATTCCATACTCGGATGGATTATAGGTTTTTCTTTCACTATTGAATCACTAAATGAGACATAAATATACTGGACGAAACAATAATAGAATGTGGTGTCATACATTACCACACGTGTATTACCTCCTAATATTAACGTATTCCATACTCGAATGGATTATTTAAATTTTATAGACAACTAAATCATTAAATGAGACAAACGATGGTTGGACGGACCAATAATTGAACTTGGTTTCTTACACAACTACATGCGTATTACCTCCTAATATCAACGTTTTCTATACTCGGAGGGATAATCATTGTTTCATTGACTACTAATCACTAAATTAGACAAACATGGGTTTGAAGGACAAATAATAGAACCTGGTTTCCTACATTACTACACGTGTATTACCTCCAAATATCAACGTATTCCATACCCGAATGGATTATTTGTATTTTATTGACAACTAAATCATTATATGAGACAAACGATGATTGGACGGACCAATAATTGAACTTGGTTTCTTACAAAACTACATGCGTATCACCTCCTAATATCAACATTTTCTATACTCGGAGGGATAATCGTTGTTTCATTGACTACTAATAACTATATTAGACAAACATGGGTTTGAAGGACAAATAATAGAACTTGGTTTCATACATTACTACACGTGTATTACCTCCTAATATCAACGTATTCCATACTCGAATGGATTATTTGTATTTTATTGACAACTAAATCATTAAATGAGACAAACGATGATTGGACGGAAGAATAATTGAACTTGGTTTGGTACAAATCTACATGCGTATCACCTCCTAATATCAACATTTTCTATACTCGGAGGGATAATCGTTGTTTCATTGACTACTAATCACTAAATTAGACAAACATGGGGGGTTTGATGGACAAATAATAGCACTTGGTTTCATACATTACTACACGTGTATTACCTACTAATATCAACGTATTCCATACTCGAATGGATTATTTGTATTTTATTGATAACTAAATCATTAAATGAGACAAACGATGATTGGACGGACCAATAATTGAACTTGGTTTCTTACACAACTACATGCGTATTACCTCCTAATATCAATATTTTCTATACTCGGAGGGATAATCATTGTTTCATGGACTACTAATCACTAAATTAGACAAACATGGGTTTGAAGGACAAATAATAGAACTTGGTTTCCTACATTACTGCACGTGTATTACCTCCAAATATCAACGTATTCCATACCCGAATGGATTATTTGTATTTTATTGACAACTAAATCATTAAATGAGACAAACGATGATTGGACGGACCAATAATTGAACTTGGTTTCTTACAAAACTACATGCGTATCACCTCCTAATATCTACATTTTCTATACTCGGAGGGATAATCGTTGTTTCATTGACTACTAATAACTAAATTAGACAAACATGGGTTTGAAGGACAAATAATAGAACTTGGTTTCCAACATTACTACACGTGTATTACCTCCAAATATCAACGTTTTCCATACCCGAATGGATTATTTGTATTTTATTGACAACTAAATCATTAAATGAGACAAACGATGATTGGACGGACCAATAATTGTACTTGGTATCTTACACAACATCATGTTGGTTTCTTACACAACTACATGCGTATTATGTCCTAGTATCAACGTATTCCATACTCAGATGGATTATCATTCTTTCATTGACTACTAAATCACTAAACGAGATATGCATAGGTTGGTTAGACCTATAATAGAACTTGGATTGTTACACTGCTATATTAGTATTACCACTTATTATCAACGTATTCCATACTCGGATGGATTATAGGTTTTTCTTTCACTATTGAATCACTAAATGAGACATAAATATACTGGACGAAACAATAATAGAATGTGGTGTCATACATTACCACACGTGTATTACCTCCTAATATTAACGTATTCCATACTCGAATGGATTATTTAAATTATATAGACAAATAAATCATTAAATGAGACAAACGATGGTTGGACGGACCAATAATTGAACTTGGTTTCTTACACAACTACATGCGTATTACCTCCTAATATCAACATTTTCTATACTCGGAGGGATAATCATTGTTTCATTGACTACTAATCACTAAATTAGACAAACATGGGTTTGAAGGACAAATAATAGAACTTGGTTTCCTACATTACTGCACGTGTATTACCTCCAAATATCAACGTATTCCATACCCGAATGGATTATTTGTATTTTATTGACAACTAAATCATTATATGAGACAAACGATGATTGGACGGACCAATAATTGAACTTGGTTTCTTACAAAACTACATGCGTATCACCTCCTAATATCAACATTTTCTATACTCGGAGGGATAATCGTTGTTTCATTGACTACTAATAACTAAATTAGACAAACATGGGTTTGAAGGACAAATAATAGAACTTGGTTTCCAACATTACTACACGTGTATTACCTCCAAATATCAACGTTTTCCATACCCGAATGGATTATTTGTATTTTATTGACAACTAAATCATTAAATGAGACAAACGATGATTGGACGGACCAATAATTGTACTTGGTATCTTACACAACATCATGTTGGTTTCTTACACAACTACATGCGTATTATGTCCTAGTATCAACGTATTCCATACTCAGATGGATTATCATTCTTTCATTGACTACTAAATCACTAAACGAGATATGCATAGGTTGGTTAGACCTATAATAGAACTTGGATTGTTACACTGCTATATTAGTATTACCACTTATTATCAACGTATTCCATACTCGGATGGATTATAGGTTTTTCTTTCACTATTGAATCACTAAATGAGACATAAATATACTGGACGAAACAATAATAGAATGTGGTGTCATACATTACCACACGTGTATTACCTCCTAATATTAACGTATTCCATACTCGAATGGATTATTTAAATTATATAGACAAATAAATCATTAAATGAGACAAACGATGGTTGGACGGACCAATAATTGAACTTGGTTTCTTACACAACTACATGCGTAATACCTCCTAATATCAACGTTTTCTATACTCGGAGGGATAATCATTGTTTCATTGACTACTAATCACTAAATTAGACAAACATGGGTTTGAAGGACAAATAATAGAACCTGGTTTCCTACATTACTACACGTGTATTACCTCCAAATATCAACGTATTCCATACCCGAATGGATTATTTGTATTTTATTGACAACTAAATCATTATATGAGACAAACGATGATTGGACGGACCAATAATTGAACTTGGTTTCTTACACAACTACATGCGTATTACCTCCTAATATCAACATTTTCTATACTCGGAGGGATAATCATTGTTTCATTGACTACTAATCACTAAATTAGACAAACATGGGTTTGAAGGACAAATAATAGAACTTGGTTTCCTACATTACTGCACGTGTATTACCTCCAAATATCAACGTATTCCATACCCGAATGGATTATTTGTATTTTATTGACAACTAAATCATTATATGAGACAAACGATGATTGGACGGACCAATAATTGAACTTGGTTTCTTACAAAACTACATGCGTATCACCTCCTAATATCAACATTTTCTATACTCGGAGGGATAATCGTTGTTTCATTGACTACTAATAACTAAATTAGACAAACATGGGTTTGAAGGACAAATAATAGAACTTGGTTTCATACATTACTACACGTGTATTACCTCCTAATATCAACGTATTCCATACTCGAATGGATTATTTGTATTTTATTGAAAACTAAATCATTAAATGAGACAAACGATGATTGGACGGACCAATAATTGAACTTGGTTTCTTACAAATCTACATGCGTATCACCTCCTAATATCAACATTTTCTATACTCGGAGGGATAATCGTTGTTTCATTGACTACTAATCACTAAATTAGACAAACATGGGGGTTTTGATGGACAAATAATAGCACTTGGTTTCATACATTACTACACGTGTATTACCTACTAATATCAACGTATTCCATACTCGAATGGATTATTTGTATTTTATTGACAACTAAATCATTAAATGAGACCAACGATGATTGGACGGACCAATAATTGAACTTGGTTTCTTACACAACTACATGCGTATTACCTCCTAATATCAACATTTTCTATACTCGGAGGGATAATCGTTGTTTCATTAACTACTAATCACTAAATTAGACAAACATGGGTTTGAAGGACAAATAATAGCACTTGGTTCATACATTACTACACGTGTATTACCTCCTAATATCAATGTATTCCATCCTTGAATGGATTATTTGCATTTTATTGGCAACTAAATCATTATATGAGACAAACGATGATTGGACGGACCAATAATTGAACTTGGTTTCTTACAAAACTACATGCGTATCACCTCCTAATATCAACATTTTCTATACTCGGAGGGATAATCGTTGTTTCATTGACTACTAAAAACTAAATTAGACAAACATGGGTTTGAAGGACCAATAATAGAACTTGGTTTCCAACATTACTACACGTGTATTACCTTCAAATATCAATGTATTCCATACCCGAATGGATTATTTGCATTTTATTGACAACTAAATCATTATATGAGACAAATGATGATTGGACGGACCAATAATTGAACTTGCTTTCTTACAAAACTACATGCGTATCACCTCCTAATATCAACATTTTCTATACTCGGAGGGATAATCGTTGTTTCATTGACTACTAATAACTAAATTAGACAAACATGGGTTTGAAGGACAAATAATAGAACTTGGTTTCCAACATTACTACACGTGTATTACCTCCAAATATCAACGTTTTCCATACCCGAATGGATTATTTGTATTTTATTGACAACTAAATCATTAAATGAGACAAACGATGATTGGACGGACCAATAATTGTACTTGGTATCTTACACAACATCATGTTGGTTTCTTACACAACTACATGCGTATTATGTCCTAGTATCAACGTATTCCATACTCAGATGGATTATCATTCTTTCATTGACTACTAAATCACTAAACGAGATATGCATAGGTTGGTTAGACCTATAATAGAACTTGGATTGTTACACTGCTATATTAGTATTACCACTTATTATCAACGTATTCCATACTCGGATGGATTATAGGTTTTTCTTTCACTATTGAATCACTAAATGAGACATAAATATACTGGACGAAACAATAATAGAATGTGGTGTCATACATTACCACACGTGTATTACCTCCTAATATTAACGTATTCCATACTCGAATGGATTATTTAAATTATATAGACAAATAAATCATTAAATGAGACAAACGATGGTTGGACGGACCAATAATTGAACTTGGTTTCTTACACAACTACATGCGTAATACCTCCTAATATCAACGTTTTCTATACTCGGAGGGATAATCATTGTTTCATTGACTACTAATCACTAAATTAGACAAACATGGGTTTGAAGGACAAATAATAGAACCTGGTTTCCTACATTACTACACGTGTATTACCTCCAAATATCAACGTATTCCATACCCGAATGGATTATTTGTATTTTATTGACAACTAAATCATTATATGAGACAAACGATGATTGGACGGACCAATAATTGAACTTTGTTTCTTACAAAACTACATGCGTATCACCTCCTAATATCAACATTTTCTATACTCGGAGGGATAATCGTTGTTTCATTGACTACTAATAACTAAATTAGACAAACATGGGTTTGAAGGACAAATAATAGAACTTGGTTTTCAACATTACTACACGTGTATTACCTCCTAATATCAACGTATTCCATACTCGAATGGATTATTTGTATTTTATTGACAACTAAATCATTAAATGAGACAAACGATGATTGGACGGAAGAATAATTGAACTTGGTTTCTTACAAATCTACATGCGTATCACCTCCTAATATCAACATTTTCTATACTCGGAGGGATAATCGTTGTTTCATTGACTACTAATCACTAAATTAGACAAACATGGGGGGTTTGATGGACAAATAATAGCACTTGGTTTCATACATTACTACACGTGTATTACCTACTAATATCAACGTATTCCATACTCGAATGGATTATTTGTATTTTATTGACAACTAAATCATTAAATGAGACAAACGATGATTGGACGGACCAATAATTGAACTTGGTTTCTTACACAACTACATGCGTATTACCTCCTAATATCAACATTTTCTATACTCGGAGGGATAATCATTGTTTCATTGACTACTAATCACTAAATTAGACAAACATGGGTTTGAAGGACAAATAATAGAACTTGGTTTCCTACATTACTGCACGTGTATTACCTCCAAATATCAACGTATTCCATACCCGAATGGATTATTTGTATTTTATTGACAACTAAATCATTATATGAGACAAACGATGATTGGACGGACCAATAATTGAACTTGGTTTCTTACAAAACTACATGCGTATCACCTCCTAATATCAACATTTTCTATACTCGGAGGGATAATCGTTGTTTCATTGACTACTAATAACTAAATTAGACAAACATGGGTTTGAAGGACAAATAATAGAACTTGGTTTCATACATTACTACACGTGTATTACCTCCTAATATCAACGTATTCCATACTCGAATGGATTATTTGTATTTTATTGAAAACTAAATCATTAAATGAGACAAACGATGATTGGACGGACCAATAATTGAACTTGGTTTCTTACAAATCTACATGCGTATCACCTCCTAATATCAACATTTTCTATACTCGGAGGGATAATCGTTGTTTCATTGACTACTAATCACTAAATTAGACAAACATGGGGGTTTTGATGGACAAATAATAGCACTTGGTTTCATACATTACTACACGTGTATTACCTACTAATATCAACGTATTCCATACTCGAATGGATTATTTGTATTTTATTGACAACTAAATCATTAAATGAGACCAACGATGATTGGACGGACCAATAATTGAACTTGGTTTCTTACACAACTACATGCGTATTACCTCCTAATATCAACATTTTCTATACTCGGAGGGATAATCGTTGTTTCATTAACTACTAATCACTAAATTAGACAAACATGGGTTTGAAGGACAAATAATAGCACTTGGTTCATACATTACTACACGTGTATTACCTCCTAATATCAATGTATTCCATCCTTGAATGGATTATTTGCATTTTATTGGCAACTAAATCATTATATGAGACAAACGATGATTAGACGGACCAATAATTGAACTTGGTTTCTTACAAAACTACATGCGTATCACCTCCTAATATCAACATTTTCTATACTCGGAGGGATAATCGTTGTTTCATTGACTACTAAAAACTAAATTAGACAAACATGGGTTTGAAGGACAAATAATAGAACTTGGTTTCCAACATTACTACACGTGTATTACCTTCAAATATCAATGTATTCCATACCCGAATGGATTATTTGTATTTTATTGACAACTAAATCATTATATGAGACAAACGATGATTGGACGGACCAATAATTGAACTTGGTTTCTTACAAAACTACATGCGTATCACCTCCTAATATCAACATTTTCTATACTCGGAGGGATAATCGTTGTTTCATTGACTACTAATAACTAAATTAGACAAACATGGGTTTGAAGGACAAATAATAGAACTTGGTTTCCAACATTACTACACGTGTATTACCTCCAAATATCAACGTTTTCCATACCCGAATGGATTATTTGTATTTTATTGACAACTAAATCATTAAATGAGACAAACGATGATTGGACGGACCAATAATTGTACTTGGTATCTTACACAACATCATGTTGGTTTCTTACACAACTACATGCGTATTATGTCCTAGTATCAACGTATTCCATACTCAGATGGATTATCATTCTTTCATTGACTACTAAATCACTAAACGAGATATGCATAGGTTGGTTAGACCTATAATAGAACTTGGATTGTTACACTGCTATATTAGTATTACCACTTATTATCAACGTATTCCATACTCGGATGGATTATAGGTTTTTCTTTCACTATTGAATCACTAAATGAGACATAAATATACTGGACGAAACAATAATAGAATGTGGTGTCATACATTACCACACGTGTATTACCTCCTAATATTAACGTATTCCATACTCGAATGGATTATTTAAATTATATAGACAAATAAATCATTAAATGAGACAAACGATGGTTGGACGGACCAATAATTGAACTTGGTTTCTTACACAACTACATGCGTAATACCTCCTAATATCAACGTTTTCTATACTCGGAGGGATAATCATTGTTTCATTGACTACTAATCACTAAATTAGACAAACATGGGTTTGAAGGACAAATAATAGAACCTGGTTTCCTACATTACTACACGTGTATTACCTCCAAATATCAACGTATTCCATACCCGAATGGATTATTTATATTTTATTGACAACTAAATCATTATATGAGACAAACGATGATTGGACGGACCAATAATTGAACTTGGTTTCTTACAAAACTACATGCGTATCACCTCCTAATATCAACATTTTCTATACTCGGAGGGATAATCGTTGTTTCATTGACTACTAATAACTAAATTAGACAAACATGGGTTTGAAGGACAAATAATAGAACTTGGTTTTCAACATTACTACACGTGTATTACCTCCTAATATCAACGTATTCCATACTCGAATGGATTATTTGTATTTTATTGACAACTAAATCATTAAATGAGACAAACGATGATTGGACAGAAGAATAATTGAACTTGGTTTCTTACAAATCTACATGCGTATCACCTCCTAATATCAACATTTTCTATACTCGGAGGGATAATCGTTGTTTCATTGACTACTAATCACTAAATTAGACAAACATGGGGGGTTTGATGGACAAATAATAGCACTTGGTTTCATACATTACTACACGTGTATTACCTACTAATATCAACGTATTCCATACTCGAATGGATTATTTGTATTTTATTGACAACTAAATCATTAAATGAGACAAACGATGATTGGACGGACCAATAATTGAACTTGGTTTCTTACACAACTACATGCGTATTACCTCCTAATATCAACATTTTCTATACTCGGAGGGATAATCATTGTTTCATTGACTACTAATCACTAAATTAGACAAACATGGGTTTGAAGGACAAATAATAGAACTTGGTTTCCTACATTACTGCACGTGTATTACCTCCAAATATCAACGTATTCCATACCCGAATGGATTATTTGTATTTTATTGACAACTAAATCATTATATGAGACAAACGATGATTGGACGGACCAATAATTGAACTTGGTTTCTTACAAAACTACATGCGTATCACCTCCTAATATCAACATTTTCTATACTCGGAGGGATAATCGTTGTTTCATTGACTACTAATAACTAAATTAGACAAACATGGGTTTGAAGGACAAATAATAGAACTTGGTTTTCAACATTACTACACGTGTATTACCTCCTAATATCAACGTATTCCATACTCGAATGGATTATTTGTATTTTATTGACAACTAAATCATTAAATGAGACAAACGATGATTGGACAGAAGAATAATTGAACTTGGTTTCTTACAAATCTACATGCGTATCACCTCCTAATATCAACATTTTCTATACTCGGAGGGATAATCGTTGTTTCATTGACTACTAATCACTAAATTAGACAAACATGGGGGGTTTGATGGACAAATAATAGCACTTGGTTTCATACATTACTACACGTGTATTACCTACTAATATCAACGTATTCCATACTCGAATGGATTATTTGTATTTTATTGACAACTAAATCATTAAATGAGACAAACGATGATTGGACGGACCAATAATTGAACTTGGTTTCTTACACAACTACATGCGTATTACCTCCTAATATCAACATTTTCTATACTCGGAGGGATAATCATTGTTTCATTGACTACTAATCACTAAATTAGACAAACATGGGTTTGAAGGACAAATAATAGAACTTGGTTTCCTACATTACTGCACGTGTATTACCTCCAAATATCAACGTATTCCATACCCGAATGGATTATTTGTATTTTATTGACAACTAAATCATTATATGAGACAAACGATGATTGGACGGACCAATAATTGAACTTGGTTTCTTACAAAACTACATGCGTATCACCTCCTAATATCAACATTTTCTATACTCGGAGGGATAATCGTTGTTTCATTGACTACTAATAACTAAATTAGACAAACATGGGTTTGAAGGACAAATAATAGAACTTGGTTTCATACATTACTACACGTGTATTACCTCCTAATATCAACTTATTCCATACTCGAATGGATTATTTGTATTTTATTGAAAACTAAATCATTAAATGAGACAAACGATGATTGGACGGACCAATAATTGAACTTGGTTTCTTACAAATCTACATGCGTATCACCTCCTAATATCAACATTTTCTATACTCGGAGGGATAATCGTTGTTTCATTGACTACTAATCACTAAATTAGACAAACATGGGGGGTTTGATGGACAAATAATAGCACTTGGTTTCATACATTACTACACGTGTATTACCTACTAATATCAACGTATTCCATACTCGAATGGATTATTTGTATTTTATTGACAACTAAATCATTAAATGAGACAAACGATGATTGGACGGACCAATAATTGAACTTGGTTTCTTACACAACTACATGCGTATTACCTCCTAATATCAACATTTTCTATACTCGGAGGGATAATCATTGTTTCATTGACTACTAATCACTAAATTAGACAAACATGGGTTTGAAGGACAAATAATAGAACTTGGTTTCCTACATTACTGCACGTGTATTACCTCCAAATATCAACGTATTCCATACCCGAATGGATTATTTGTATTTTATTGACAACTAAATCATTATATGAGACAAACGATGATTGGACGGACCAATAATTGAACTTGGTTTCTTACAAAACTACATGCGTATCACCTCCTAATATCAACATTTTCTATACTCGGAGGGATAATCGTTGTTTCATTGACTACTAATAACTAAATTAGACAAACATGGGTTTGAAGGACAAATAATAGAACTTGGTTTTCAACATTACTACACGTGTATTACCTCCTAATATCAACGTATTCCATACTCGAATGGATTATTTGTATTTTATTGACAACTAAATCATTAAATGAGACAAACGATGATTGGACAGAAGAATAATTGAACTTGGTTTCTTACAAATCTACATGCGTATCACCTCCTAATATCAACATTTTCTATACTCGGAGGGATAATCGTTGTTTCATTGACTACTAATCACTAAATTAGACAAACATGGGGGGTTTGATGGACAAATAATAGCACTTGGTTTCATACATTACTACACGTGTATTACCTACTAATATCAACGTATTCCATACTCGAATGGATTATTTGTATTTTATTGACAACTAAATCATTAAATGAGACAAACGATGATTGGACGGACCAATAATTGAACTTGGTTTCTTACACAACTACATGCGTATTACCTCCTAATATCAACATTTTCTATACTCGGAGGGATAATCATTGTTTCATTGACTACTAATCACTAAATTAGACAAACATGGGTTTGAAGGACAAATAATAGAACTTGGTTTCCTACATTACTGCACGTGTATTACCTCCAAATATCAACGTATTCCATACCCGAATGGATTATTTGTATTTTATTGACAACTAAATCATTATATGAGACAAACGATGATTGGACGGACCAATAATTGAACTTGGTTTCTTACAAAACTACATGCGTATCACCTCCTAATATCAACATTTTCTATACTCGGAGGGATAATCGTTGTTTCATTGACTACTAATAACTAAATTAGACAAACATGGGTTTGAAGGACAAATAATAGAACTTGGTTTCATACATTACTACACGTGTATTACCTCCTAATATCAACTTATTCCATACTCGAATGGATTATTTGTATTTTATTGAAAACTAAATCATTAAATGAGACAAACGATGATTGGACGGACCAATAATTGAACTTGGTTTCTTACAAATCTACATGCGTATCACCTCCTAATATCAACATTTTCTATACTCGGAGGGATAATCGTTGTTTCATTGACTACTAATCACTAAATTAGACAAACATGGGGGTTTTGATGGACAAATAATAGCACTTGGTTTCATACATTACTACACGTGTATTACCTACTAATATCAACGTATTCCATACTCGAATGGATTATTTGTATTTTATTGACAACTAAATCATTAAATGAGACCAACGATGATTGGACGGACCAATAATTGAACTTGGTTTCTTACACAACTACATGCGTATTACCTCTTAATATCAACATTTTCTATACTCGGAGGGATAATCGTTGTTTCATTAACTACTAATCACTAAATTAGACAAACATGGGTTTGAAGGACAAATAATAGCACTTGGTTCATACATTACTACACGTGTATTACCTCCTAATATCAATGTATTCCATCCTTGAATGGATTATTTGCATTTTATTGGCAACTAAATCATTATATGAGACAAACGATGATTGGACGGACCAATAATTGAACTTGGTTTCTTACAAAACTACATGCGTATCACCTCCTAATATCAACATTTTCTATACTCGGAGGGATAATCGTTGTTTCATTGACTACTAAAAACTAAATTAGACAAACATGGGTTTGAAGGACAAATAATAGAACTTGGTTTCCAACATTACTACACGTGTATTACCTTCAAATATCAATGTATTCCATACCCGAATGGATTATTTGTATTTTATTGACAACTAAATCATTAAATGAGACAAACGATGATTGGATGGACCAATAATTAAACTTTGTTTCTTACACAACATCATGTTGGTTTCTTACACAATTACATGCGTATTATGTCCTAGTATCAACGTATTCCATACTCAGATGGATTATCATTCTTTCATTGACTACTAAATCACTAAACGAGATATGCATAGGTTGGTTAGACCTATAATAGAACTTGGATTGTTACACTGCTATATTAGTATTACCACTTATTATCAACGTATTCCATACTCGGATGGATTATAGGTTTTTCTTTCACTATTGAATCACTAAATGAGACATAAATATACTGGACGAAACAATAATAGAATGTGGTGTCATACATTACCACACGTGTATTACCTCCTAATATTAACGTATTCCATACTCGAATGGATTATTTAAATTTTATAGACAACTAAGTCATTAAATGAGACAAATGATGGTTGGACGGACCAATAATTGAACTTGGTTTCTTACACAACTACATGCGTATTACCTCCTAATATCAACGTTTTCTATACTCAGAGGGATAATCATTGTTTAGGTTACTACTAATCACTAAATTAGACAAACATGGGTTTGAAGGACAAATAATAGAACTTGGTTTCCTACATTACGACACGTGTATTACCTCCTAATATCAAATATTCCATACTCGAATGGATTATTTGTATTTTATTGACAACTAAATCATTAAATGAGACAAACGATGATTGGACGGACCAATAATTGAAACTTGGTTTCTTACACAACTACATGCGTATTACCTCCTAATATCAACATTTTCTATACTCGGAATGATAATCGTTGTTTCATTGACTACTAATCACTAAATTAGACAAACATGGGGTGTTTGAAGGACAAATAATAGCACTTGGTTTCATACATTACTACACGTGTATTACCTACTAATATCAACATTTTCTATACTCGGAATGATAATCGTTGTTTCATTGACTACTCGGGGGGATAATCGTTGTTTCATTGACTATTAATCACTAAATTAGACAAACATGGGTGGTTTGAAGGACAAATAATAGCACTTGGTTTCATACATTACTACACGTGTATCACCTACTAATATCAACGTATTCCATACTCGAATGGATTATTTGTATTTTATTGACAACTAAATCATTAAATGAGACAAACGATGATTGGACGGACCAATAATTGAAACTTGGTTTCTTACACAACTACATGCGTATTACCTCCTAATATCAACATTTTCTATACTAGGAGGGATAATCGTTTTTTCATTGACTACTAATCACTAAATTAGACAAACATGGGGGGTTTGAAGGACAAATAATAGCTCTTGGTTTCATACATTACTACACGTGTATTACCTACTAATATCAACGTATTCCATACTTGAATGGATTATTTGTATTTTATTGACAACTAAATCATTAAATGAGACAAACGATGATTGGACGGACCAATAATTGAACTTGGTTTCTTACAAAACTACATGCGTATCACCTCCTAATATCAACATTTTCTATACTCGGAGGGATAATCGTTGTTTCATTGACTACTAATCACTAAATTCGACAAACATGGGGGGTTTGAAGGACAAATAATAGCACTTGGTTTCATACATTACTACACGTGTATCACCTACTAATATCAACGTATTCCATACCCGAATGGATTGTTTGTATTTAATTGACAACTAAATCATTAAATGAGACAAACGATGATTGGACGGACCAATAATTGAACTTGGTTTCTTACAAAAGTACATGCGTATTACCTCCTAATATCAACATTTTCTATACTCGGAATGATAATCGTTGTTTCATTGACTACTAATCACTAAATTAGACAAACATGGGTTTGAAGGACAAATAATAGAACTTGGTTTCCTACATTACTACACGTGTATTACCTCCTAATATCAACGTATTCCATACTCGAATGGATTATTTGTATTTTATTGACAACTAAATCATTAAATGAAACAAACGATGATTGGATGGACCAATAATTGAAACTTGGTTTCTTACACAACTAAATGCGTATTACCTCCTAATATCAATATTTCTATACTCGGAGGGATAATCGTTGTTTCATTGACTACTAATCACTAAATTAGACAAACATGGGGGGTTTGAAGGACAAACAATAGCACTTGGTTTCTTACATTACTACACGTGTATTACCTACTAATATCAACGTATTCCATACTCGACTGGATTATTTGTATTTTATTGACAACTAAATCATTAAATGAGACAAACGATGATTGGACGGACCAATAATTGAACTTGGTTTCTTACAAAACTACATGCGTATCACCTCCTAATATCAACATTTTCTATACTCGGAGGGATAATCGTTGTTTCATTGACTACTAATCACTAAATTCGACAAACATGGGGGGTTTGAAGGACAAATAATAGCACTTGGTTTCATACATTACTACACGTGTATCACCTACTAATATCAACGTATTCCATACCCGAATGGATTGTTTGAATTTAATTGACAACTAAATCATTAAATGAGACAAACGATGATTGGACGGACCAATAATTGAACTTGGTTTCTTACAAAAGTACATGCGTATTACCTCCTAATATCAACATTTTCTATACTCGGAATGATAATCGTTGTTTCATTGACTACTAATCACTAAATTAGACAAACATGGGTTTGAAGGACAAATAATAGAACTTGGTTTCCTACATTACTACACGTGTATTACCTCCTAATATCAACGTATTCCATACTCGAATGGATTATTTGTATTTTATTGACAACTAAATCATTAAATGAAACAAACGATGATTGGACGGACCAATAATTGAAACTTGGTTTCTTACACAACTAAATGCGTATTACCTCCTAATATCAATATTTCTATACTCGGAGGGATAATCGTTGTTTCATTGACTACTAATCACTAAATTAGACAAACATGGGGGGTTTGAAGGACAAACAATAGCACTTGGTTTCTTACATTACTACACGTGTATTACCTACTAATATCAACGTATTCCATACTCGACTGGATTATTTGTATTTTATTGACAACTAAATCATTAAATGAGACAAACGATGATTGGACGGACCAATAATTGAACTTGGTTTCTTACAAAACTACATGCGTATCACCTCCTAATATCAACATTTTCTATACTCGGAGGGATAATCGTTGTTTCATTGACTACTAATCACTAAATTCGACAAACATGGGGGGTTTGAAGGACAAATAATAGCACTTGGTTTCATACATTACTACACGTGTATCACCTACTAATATCAACGTATTCCATACCCGAATGGATTGTTTGAATTTAATTGACAACTAAATCATTAAATGAGACAAACGATGATTGGACGGACCAATAATTGAACTTGGTTTCTTACAAAAGTACATGCGTATTACCTCCTAATATCAACATTTTCTATACTCGGAATGATAATCGTTGTTTCATTGACTACTAATCACTAAATTAGACAAACATGGGTTTGAAGGACAAATAATAGAACTTGGTTTCCTACATTACTACACGTGTATTACCTCCTAATATCAACGTATTCCATACTCGAATGGATTATTTGTATTTTATTGACAACTAAATCATTAAATGAAACAAACGATGATTGGACGGACCAATAATTGAAACTTGGTTTCTTACACAACTAAATGCGTATTACCTCCTAATATCAATATTTCTATACTCGGAGGGATAATCGTTGTTTCATTGACTACTAATCACTAAATTAGACAAACATGGGGGGTTTGAAGGACAAACAATAGCACTTGGTTTCTTACATTACTACACGTGTATTACCTACTAATATCAACGTATTCCATACTCGACTGGATTATTTGTATTTTATTGACAACTAAATCATTAAATGAGACAAACGATGATTGGACGGACCAATAATTGAACTTGGTTTCTTACAAAACTACATGCGTATCACCTCCTAATATCAACATTTTCTATACTCGGAGGGATAATCGTTGTTTCATTGACTACTAATCACTAAATTCGACAAACATGGGGGGTTTGAAGGACAAATAATAGCACTTGGTTTCATACATTACTACACGTGTATCACCTACTAATATCAACGTATTCCATACCCGAATGGATTGTTTGAATTTAATTGACAACTAAATCATTAAATGAGACAAACGATGATTGGACGGACCAATAATTGAACTTGGTTTCTTACAAAAGTACATGCGTATTACCTCCTAATATCAACATTTTCTATACTCGGAATGATAATCGTTGTTTCATTGACTACTAATCACTAAATTAGACAAACATGGGTTTGAAGGACAAATAATAGAACTTGGTTTCCTACATTACTACACGTGTATTACCTCCTAATATCAACGTATTCCATACTCGAATGGATTATTTGTATTTTATTGACAACTAAATCATTAAATGAAACAAACGATGATTGGACGGACCAATAATTGAAACTTGGTTTCTTACACAACTAAATGCGTATTACCTCCTAATATCAATATTTCTATACTCGGAGGGATAATCGTTGTTTCATTGACTACTAATCACTAAATTAGACAAACATGGGGGGTTTGAAGGACAAACAATAGCACTTGGTTTCTTACATTACTACACGTGTATTACCTACTAATATCAACGTATTCCATACTCGAATGGATTATTTGTATTTTATTGACAACTAATTCATTAAATGAGACAAACGATGATTGGACGGACCAATAATTGAACTTGGTTTCTTACAAAACTACATGCGTATCACCTCCTAATATCAACATTTTCTATACTCGGAATGATAATCGTTGTTTCATTAACTACTAATCACTAAATTCGACAAACTTGGGTTTGAAGGACAAATAATAGAACTTTGTTTCCTACATTACTACACGTGTATTACCTCCAAATATCAACGTATTCCATACTCGAATGGATTATTTGTATTTTATTGACAACTAAATCATTAAATGAAACAAACGATGATTGGACGGACCAATAATTGAAACTTGGTTTCTTACACAACTAAATGCGTATTACCTCCTAATATCAATATTTCTATACTCGGAGGGATAATCGTTGTTTCATTGACTACTAATCACTAAATTAGACAAACATGGGGGGTTTGAAGGACAAACAATAGCACTTGGTTTCCCACATTACTACACGTGTATTACCTCCAAATATCAACGTATTCCATACTCGAATGGATTATTTGTATTTTATTGACAACTAAATCATTAAATGAGACAAACGATGATTGGACGGA
Source organism: Capsicum rhomboideum (assembly GCA_031232105.1). Taxonomy (NCBI): domain Eukaryota; kingdom Viridiplantae; phylum Streptophyta; class Magnoliopsida; order Solanales; family Solanaceae; genus Capsicum; species Capsicum rhomboideum. The sequence goes on along the minus strand of CP124713.1, from coordinate 82,432,464 downwards.
CCAATAATTAAAACTTGGTTTCTTACACAACTACATGCGTATTACCTCCTAATATCAACATTTTCTATACTAGGAGGGATAATCGTTGTTTCATTGACTACTAATCACTAAATTAGAAAAACATGGGGGTTTTGAAGGACAAATAATAGCTCTTGGTTTAATACATTACTACACGTGTATTACCTACTATTATCAACGTATTCCATACTTGAATGGATTATTTGTATTTTATTGACAACTAAATCATTAAATGAGACAAACGATGATTGGACGGACCAATAATTGAAACTTGGTTTCTTACACAACTAAATGCGTATTACCTCCTAATATCAATATTTCTATACTCGGAGGGATAATCGTTGTTTCATTGACTACTAATCACTAAATTAGACAAACATGGGGGGTTTGAAGGACAAACAATAGCACTTGGTTTCTTACATTACTACACGTGTATTACCTACTAATATCAACGTATTCCATACTCGACTGGATTATTTGTATTTTATTGACAACTAAATCATTAAATGAGACAAACGATGATTGGACGGACCAATAATTGAACTTGGTTTCTTACAAAACTACATGCGTATCACCTCCTAATATCAACATTTTCTATACTAGGAGAGATAATCGTTGTTTCATTGACTACTAATCACTAAATTAGACAAACATGGGGGGTTTGAAGGACAAATAATAGCTCTTGGTTTAATACATTACTACACGTGTATTACCTACTAATATCAACGTATTCCATACTTGAATGGATTATTTGTATTTTATTGACAACTAAATCATTAAATGAGACAAACGATGATTGGACGGACCAATAATTGAACTTGGTTTCTTACAAAACTACATGCGTATCACCTCCTAATATCAACATTTTCTATACTCGGAGGGATAATCGTTGTTTCATTGACTACTAATCACTAAATTCGACAAACATGGGGGGTTTGAAGGACAAATAATAGCACTTGGTTTCATACATTACTACACGTGTATCACCTACTAATATCAACGTATTCCATACCCGAATGGATTGTTTGTATTTAATTGACAACTAAATCATTAAATGAGACAAACGATGATTGGACGGACCAATAATTGAACTTGGTTTCTTACAAAAGTACATGCGTATTACCTCCTAATATCAACATTTTCTATACTCGGAATGATAATCGTTGTTTCATTGACTACTAATCACTAAATTAGACAAACATGGGGGGTTTGAAGGACAAACAATAGCACTTGGTTTCTTACATTACTACACGTGTATTACCTACTAATATCAACGTATTCCATACTCGTCTGGATTATTTGTATTTTATTGACAACTAAATCATTAAATGAGACAAACGATGATTGGACAGACCAATAATTGAACTTGGTTTCTTACACAACTAAATGCGTATTACCTCCTAATATCAATATTTCTATACTCGGAGGGATAATCGTTGTTTCATTGACTACTAATCACTAAATTAGACAAACATGGGGGGTTTGAAGGACAAACAATAGCACTTGGTTTCTTACATTACTACACGTGTATTACCTACTAATATCAACGTATTCCATACTCGACTGGATTATTTGTATTTTATTGACAACTAAATCATTAAATGAGACAAACGATGATTGGACGGACCAATAATTGAACTTGGTTTCTTACAAAACTACATGCGTATCACCTCCTAATATCAACATTTTCTATACTAGGAGAGATAATCGTTGTTTCATTGACTACTAATCACTAAATTAGACAAACATGGGGGGTTTGAAGGACAAATAATAGCTCTTGGTTTAATACATTACTACACGTGTATTACCTACTAATATCAACGTATTCCATACTTGAATGGATTATTTGTATTTTATTGACAACTAAATCATTAAATGAGACAAACGATGATTGGACGGACCAATAATTGAACTTGGTTTCTTACAAAACTACATGCGTATCACCTCCTAATATCAACATTTTCTATACTCGGAGGGATAATCGTTGTTTCATTGACTACTAATCACTAAATTCGACAAACATGGGGGGTTTGAAGGACAAATAATAGCACTTGGTTTCATACATTACTACACGTGTATCACCTACTAATATCAACGTATTCCATACCCGAATGGATTGTTTGTATTTAATTGACAACTAAATCATTAAATGAGACAAACGATGATTGGACGGACCAATAATTGAACTTGGTTTCTTACAAAAGTACATGCGTATTACCTCCTAATATCAACATTTTCTATACTCGGAATGATAATCGTTGTTTCATTGACTACTAATCACTAAATTAGACAAACATGGGGGGTTTGAAGGACAAACAATAGCACTTGGTTTCTTACATTACTACACGTGTATTACCTACTAATATCAACGTATTCCATACTCGTCTGGATTATTTGTATTTTATTGACAACTAAATCATTAAATGAGACAAACGATGATTGGACAGACCAATAATTGAACTTGGTTTCTTACAAAACTACATGCGTATCACCTCCTAATATCAACATTTTCTATACTCGGAGGGATAATCGTTGTTTCATTGACTACTAATCACTAAATTCGACAAACATGGGGGGTTTGAAGGACAAATAATAGCACTTGGTTACATACATTACTACACGTGTATCACCTACTAATATCAACGTATTCCATACTCGAATGGATTATTTGTATTTTATTGACAACTAAATCATTAAATGAAACAAACGATGATTGGACGGACCAATAATTGAAACTTGGTTTCTTACACAACTACATGCGTATTACCTCCTAATATCAACATTTTCTATACTAGGAGGGATAATCGTTGTTTCATTGACTACTAATCACTAAATTAGACAAACATGGGGGGTTTGAAGGACAAATAATTGCTCTTGGTTTAATACATTACTACACGTGTATTACCTCCTAATATCAACGTATTCCATACTTGAATGGATTATTTGTATTTTATTGACAACTAAATCATTAAATGAGACAAACGATGATTGGACGGACCAATAATTGAACTTGGTTTCTTACAAAACTACATGCGTATCACCTCCTAATATCAACATTTTCTATACTCGGAGGGATAATCGTTGTTTCATTGACTACTAATCACTAAATTCGACAAACATGGGGGGTTTGAAGGACAAATAATAGCACTTGGTTTCATACATTACTACACGTGTATCACCTACTAATATCAACGTATTCCATACCCGAATGGATTGTTTGAATTTAATTGACAACTAAATCATTAAATGAGACAAACGATGATTGGACGGACCAATAATTGAACTTGGTTTCTTACAAAAGTACATGCGTATTACCTCCTAATATCAACATTTTCTATACTCGGAATGATAATCGTTGTTTCATTGACTACTAATCACTAAATTAGACAAACATGGGTTTGAAGGACAAATAATAGAACTTGGTTTCCTACATTACTACACGTGTATTACCTCCTAATATCAACGTATTCCATACTCGAATGGATTATTTGTATTTTATTGACAACTAAATCATTAAATGAAACAAACGATGATTGGACGGACCAATAATTGAAACTTGGTTTCTTACACAACTAAATGCGTATTACCTCCTAATATCAATATTTCTATACTCGGAGGGATAATCGTTGTTTCATTGACTACTAATCACTAAATTAGACAAACATGGGGGGTTTGAAGGACAAACAATAGCACTTGGTTTCTTACATTACTACACGTGTATTACCTACTAATATCAACGTATTCCATACTCGAATGGATTATTTGTATTTTATTGACAACTAAATCATTAAATGAGACAAACGATGATTGGACGGACCAATAATTGAACTTGGTTTCTTACAAAACTACATGCGTATCACCTCCTAATATCAACATTTTCTATACTCGGAGGGATAATCGTTGTTTCATTAACTACTAATCACTAAATTCGACAAACTTGGGTTTGAAGGACAAATAATAGAACTTGGTTTCCTACATTACTACACGTGTATTACCTCCAAATATCAACGTATTCCATACTCGAATGGATTATTTGTATTTTATTGACAACTAAATCATTAAATGGGACAAACGATGATTGGACGGACCAATAATTGAAACTTGGTTTCTTACACAACTACATGCGTATTACCTCCTAATATCAACATTTTCTATACTCGGAATGATAATCGTTGTTTCATTGACTACTAATCACTAAATTAGACAAACATGGGTTTGAAGGACAAATAATAGAACTTGGTTTCCTACATTACTACACGTGTATTACCTCCTAATATCAACGTATTCCATACTCGAATGGATTATTTGTATTTTATTGACAACTAAATCATTAAATGAAACAAACGATGATTGGACGGACCAATAATTGAAACTTGGTTTCTTACACAACTAAATGCGTATTACCTCCTAATATCAATATTTCTATACTCGGAGGGATAATCGTTGTTTCATTGACTACTAATCACTAAATTAGACAAACATGGGGGGTTTGAAGGACAAACAATAGCACTTGGTTTCTTACATTACTACACGTGTATTACCTACTAATATCAACGTATTCCATACTCGAATGGATTATTTGTATTTTATTGACAACTAAATCATTAAATGAGACAAACTATGATTGGACGGACCAATAATTGAACTTGGTTTCTTACAAAACTACATGCGTATCACCTCCTAATATCAACATTTTCTATACTAGGAGAGATAATCGTTGTTTCATTGACTACTAATCACTAAATTAGACAAACATGGGGGGTTTGAAGGACAAATAATAGCTCTTGGTTTAATACATTACTACACGTGTATTACCTACTAATATCAACGTATTCCATACTTGAATGGATTATTTGTATTTTATTGACAACTAAATCATTAAATGAGACAAACGATGATTGGACGGACCAATAATTGAACTTGGTTTCTTACAAAACTACATGCGTATCACCTCCTAATATCAACATTTTCTATACTCGGAGGGATAATCGTTGTTTCATTGACTACTAATCACTAAATTCGACAAACATGGGGGGTTTGAAGGACAAATAATAGCACTTGGTTTCATACATTACTACACGTGTATCACCTACTAATATCAACGTATTCCATACCCGAATGGATTGTTTGTAGTTAATTGACAACTAAATCATTAAATGAGACAAACGATGATTGGACGGACCAATAATTGAACTTGGTTTCTTACAAAAGTACATGCGTATTACCTCCTAATATCAACATTTTCTATACTCGGAATGATAATCGTTGTTTCATTGACTACTAATCACTAAATTAGACAAACATGGGGGGTTTGAAGGACAAACAATAGCACTTGGTTTCTTACATTACTACACGTGTATTACCTACTAATATCAACGTATTCCATACTCGTCTGGATTATTTGTATTTTATTGACAACTAAATCATTAAATGAGACAAACGATGATTGGACGGACCAATAATTGAACTTGGTTTCTTACAAAACTACATGCGTATCACCTCCTAATATCAACATTTTCTATACTCGGAGGGATAATCGTTGTTTCATTGACTACTAATCACTAAATTCGACAAACATGGGGGGTTTGAAGGACAAATAATAGCACTTGGTTTCATACATTACTACACGTGTATCACCTACTAATATCAACGTATTCCATACTCGAATGGATTATTTGTATTTTATTGACAACTAAATCATTAAATGAGACAAACGATGATTGGACGGACCAATAATTGAAACTTGGTTTCTTACACAACTACATGCGTATTACCTCCTAATATCAACATTTTCTATACTAGGAGGGATAATCGTTGTTTCATTGACTACTAATCACTAAATTAGACAAACATGGGGGGTTTGAAGGACAAATAATAGCTCTTGGTTTAATACATTACTACACGTGTATTACCTACTAATATCAACGTATTCCATACTTGAATGGATTATTTGTATTTTATTGACAACTAAATCATTAAATGAGACAAACGATGATTGGACGGACCAATAATTGAACTTGGTTTCTTACAAAACTACATGCGTATCACCTCCTAATATCAACATTTTCTATACTCGGAGGGATAATCGTTGTTTCATTGACTACTAATCACTAAATTCGACAAACATGGGGGGTTTGAAGGACAAATAATAGCACTTGGTTTCATACATTACTACACGTGTATCACCTACTAATATCAACGTATTCCATACCCGAATGGATTGTTTGAATTTAATTGACAACTAAATCATTAAATGAGACAAACGATGATTGGACGGACCAATAATTGAACTTGGTTTCTTACAAAAGTACATGCGTATTACCTCCTAATATCAACATTTTCTATACTCGGAATGATAATCGTTGTTTCATTGACTACTAATCACTAAATTAGACAAACATGGGTTTGAAGGACAAATAATAGAACTTGGTTTCCTACATTACTACACGTGTATTACCTCCTAATATCAACGTATTCCATACTCGAATGGATTATTTGTATTTTATTGACAACTAAATCATTAAATGAAACAAACGATGATTGGACGGACCAATAATTGAAACTTGGTTTCTTACACAACTAAATGCGTATTACCTCCTAATATCAATATTTCTATACTCGGAGGGATAATCGTTGTTTCATTGACTACTAATCACTAAATTAGACAAACATGGGGGGTTTGAAGGACAAACAATAGCACTTGGTTTCTTACATTACTACACGTGTATTACCTACTAATATCAACGTATTCCATACTCGAATGGATTATTTGTATTTTATTGACAACTAAATCATTAAATGAGACAAACGATGATTGGACGGACCAATAATTGAACTTGGTTTCTTACAAAACTACATGCGTATCACCTCCTAATATCAACATTTTCTATACTCGGAGGGATAATCGTTGTTTCATTAACTACTAATCACTAAATTCGACAAACTTGGGTTTGAAGGACAAATAATAGAACTTGGTTTCCTACATTACTACACGTGTATTACCTCCAAATATCAACGTATTCCATACTCGAATGGATTATTTGTATTTTATTGACAACTAAATCATTAAATGGGACAAACGATGATTGGACGGACCAATAATTGAAACTTGGTTTCTTACACAACTACATGCGTATTACCTCCTAATATCAACATTTTCTATACTCGGAATGATAATCGTTGTTTCATTGACTACTAATCACTAAATTAGACAAACATGGGGGGTTTGAAGGACAAATAATAGCACTTGGTTTCATACATTCCTACACGTGTATTACCTACTAATATCAACGTATTCCATACTCGAATGGATTATTTGTATTTTATTGACAACTAAATCATTAAATGAGACAAACGATGATTGGACGGACTAATAATTGAACTTGGTTTCTTACAAAACTACATGCGTATCACCTCCTAATATCAACATTTTCTATACTCGGAGGGATAATCGTTGTTTCATTGACTACTAATCACTAAATTCGACAAACATGGGGGGTTTGAAGGACAAATAATAGCACTTGGTTTCATACATTACTACACGTGTATCACCTACTAATATCAACGTATTCCATACCCGAATGGATTGTTTGTATTTAATTGACAACTAAATCATTAAATGAGACAAACGATGATTGGACGGACCAATAATTGAACTTGGTTTCTTACAAAAGTACATGCGTATTACCTCCTAATATCAACATTTTCTATACTCGGAATGATAATCGTTGTTTCATTGACTACTAATCACTAAATTAGACAAACATGGGGGGTTTGAAGGACAAACAATAGCACTTGGTTTCTTACATTACTACACGTGTATTACCTACTAATATCAACGTATTCCATACTCGTCTGGATTATTTGTATTTTATTGACAACTAAATCATTAAATGAGACAAACGATGATTGGACGGACCAATAATTGAACTTGGTTTCTTACAAAACTACATGCGTATCACCTCCTAATATCAACATTTTCTATACTCGGAGGGATAATCGTTGTTTCATTGACTACTAATCACTAAATTCGACAAACATGGGGGGTTTGAAGGACAAATAATAGCACTTGGTTTCATACATTACTACACGTGTATCACCTACTAATATCAACGTATTCCATACTCGAATGGATTATTTGTATTTTATTGACAACTAAATCATTAAATGAGACAAACGATGATTGGACGGACCAATAATTGAAACTTGGTTTCTTACACAACTACATGCGTATTACCTCCTAATATCAACATTTTCTATACTAGGAGGGATAATCGTTGTTTCATTGACTACTAATCACTAAATTAGACAAACATGGGGGGTTTGAAGGACAAATAATAGCTCTTGGTTTAATACATTACTACACGTGTATTACCTACTAATATCAACGTATTCCATACTTGAATGGATTATTTGTATTTTATTGACAACTAAATCATTAAATGAGACAAACGATGATTGGACGGACCAATAATTGAACTTGGTTTCTTACAAAACTACATGCGTATCACCTCCTAATATCAACATTTTCTATACTCGGAGGGATAATCGTTGTTTCATTGACTACTAATCACTAAATTCGACAAACATGGGGGGTTTGAAGGACAAATAATAGCACTTGGTTTCATACATTACTACACGTGTATCACCTACTAATATCAACGTATTCCATACCCGAATGGATTGTTTGAATTTAATTGACAACTAAATCATTAAATGAGACAAACGATGATTGGACGGACCAATAATTGAACTTGGTTTCTTACAAAACTACATGCGTATCACCTCCTAATATCAACATTTTCTATACTCGGAGGGATAATCGTTGTTTCATTAACTACTAATCACTAAATTCGACAAACATGGGGGGTTTGAAGGACAAATAATAGCTCTTGGTTTAATACATTACTACACGTGTATTACCTACTAATATCAACGTATTCCATACTTGAATGGATTATTTGTATTTTATTGACAACTAAATCATTAAATGAGACAAACGATGATTGGACGGACCAATAATTGAACTTGGTTTCTTACAAAACTACATGCGTATCACCTCCTAATATCAACATTTTCTATACTCGGAGGGATAATCGTTGTTTCATTGACTACTAATCACTAAATTCGACAAACATGGGGGGTTTGAAGGACAAATAATAGCACTTGGTTTCATACATTACTACACGTGTATCACCTACTAATATCAACGTATTCCATACCCGAATGGATTGTTTGTAGTTAATTGACAACTAAATCATTAAATGAGACAAACGATGATTGGACGGACCAATAATTGAACTTGGTTTCTTACAAAAGTACATGCGTATTACCTCCTAATATCAACATTTTCTATACTCGGAATGATAATCGTTGTTTCATTGACTACTAATCACTAAATTAGACAAACATGGGGGGTTTGAAGGACAAACAATAGCACTTGGTTTCTTACATTACTACACGTGTATTACCTACTAATATCAACGTATTCCATACTCGTCTGGATTATTTGTATTTTATTGACAACTAAATCATTAAATGAGACAAACGATGATTGGACGGACCAATAATTGAACTTGGTTTCTTACAAAACTACATGCGTATCACCTCCTAATATCAACATTTTCTATACTCGGAGGGATAATCGTTGTTTCATTGACTACTAATCACTAAATTCGACAAACATGGGGGGTTTGAAGGACAAATAATAGCACTTGGTTTCATACATTACTACACGTGTATCACCTACTAATATCAACGTATTCCATACTCGAATGGATTATTTGTATTTTATTGACAACTAAATCATTAAATGAGACAAACGATGATTGGACGGACCAATAATTGAAACTTGGTTTCTTACACAACTACATGCGTATTACCTCCTAATATCAACATTTTCTATACTAGGAGGGATAATCGTTGTTTCATTGACTACTAATCACTAAATTAGACAAACATGGGGGGTTTGAAGGACAAATAATAGCTCTTGGTTTAATACATTACTACACGTGTATTACCTACTAATATCAACGTATTCCATACTTGAATGGATTATTTGTATTTTATTGACAACTAAATCATTAAATGAGACAAACGATGATTGGACGGACCAATAATTGAACTTGGTTTCTTACAAAACTACATGCGTATCACCTCCTAATATCAACATTTTCTATACTCGGAGGGATAATCGTTGTTTCATTGACTACTAATCACTAAATTCGACAAACATGGGGGGTTTGAAGGACAAATAATAGCACTTGGTTTCATACATTACTACACGTGTATCACCTACTAATATCAACGTATTCCATACCCGAATGGATTGTTTGAATTTAATTGACAACTAAATCATTAAATGAGACAAACGATGATTGGACGGACCAATAATTGAACTTGGTTTCTTACAAAAGTACATGCGTATTACCTCCTAATATCAACATTTTCTATACTCGGAATGATAATCGTTGTTTCATTGACTACTAATCACTAAATTAGACAAACATGGGTTTGAAGGACAAATAATAGAACTTGGTTTCCTACATTACTACACGTGTATTACCTCCTAATATCAACGTATTCCATACTCGAATGGATTATTTGTATTTTATTGACAACTAAATCATTAAATGAAACAAACGATGATTGGACGGACCAATAATTGAAACTTGGTTTCTTACACAACTAAATGCGTATTACCTCCTAATATCAATATTTCTATACTCGGAGGGATAATCGTTGTTTCATTGACTACTAATCACTAAATTAGACAAACATGGGGGGTTTGAAGGACAAACAATAGCACTTGGTTTCTTACATTACTACACGTGTATTACCTACTAATATCAACGTATTCCATACTCGAATGGATTATTTGTATTTTATTGACAACTAAATCATTAAATGAGACAAACGATGATTGGACGGACCAATAATTGAACTTGGTTTCTTACAAAACTACATGCGTATCACCTCCTAATATCAACATTTTCTATACTCGGAGGGATAATCGTTGTTTCATTAACTACTAATCACTAAATTCGACAAACTTGGGTTTGAAGGACAAATAATAGAACTTGGTTTCCTACATTACTACACGTGTATTACCTCCAAATATCAACGTATTCCATACTCGAATGGATTATTTGTATTTTATTGACAACTAAATCATTAAATGGGACAAACGATGATTGGACGGACCAATAATTGAAACTTGGTTTCTTACACAACTACATGCGTATTACCTCCTAATATCAACATTTTCTATACTCGGAATGATAATCGTTGTTTCATTGACTACTAATCACTAAATTAGACAAACATGGGTTTGAAGGACAAATAATAGAACTTGGTTTCCTACATTACTACACGTGTATTACCTCCTAATATCAACGTATTCCATACTCGAATGGATTATTTGTATTTTATTGACAACTAAATCATTAAATGAAACAAACGATGATTGGACGGACCAATAATTGAAACTTGGTTTCTTACACAACTAAATGCGTATTACCTCCTAATATCAATATTTCTATACTCGGAGGGATAATCGTTGTTTCATTGACTACTAATCACTAAATTAGACAAACATGGGGGGTTTGAAGGACAAACAATAGCACTTGGTTTCTTACATTACTACACGTGTATTACCTACTAATATCAACGTATTCCATACTCGAATGGATTATTTGTATTTTATTGACAACTAAATCATTAAATGAGACAAACGATGATTGGACGGACCAATAATTGAACTTGGTTTCTTACAAAACTACATGCGTATCACCTCCTAATATCAACATTTTCTATACTCGGAGGGATAATCGTTGTTTCATTAACTACTAATCACTAAATTCGACAAACTTGGGTTTGAAGGACAAATAATAGAACTTGGTTTCCTACATTACTACACGTGTATTACCTCCAAATATCAACGTATTCCATACTCGAATGGATTATTTGTATTTTATTGACAACTAAATCATTAAATGGGACAAACGATGATTGGACGGACCAATAATTGAAACTTGGTTTCTTACACAACTACATGCGTATTACCTCCTAATATCAACATTTTCTATACTCGGAGGGATAATCGTTGTTTCATTGACTACTAATCACTAAATTAGACAAACATGGGGGGTTTGAAGGACAAATAATAGCACTTGGTTTCATACATTCCTACACGTGTATTACCTACTAATATCAACGTATTCCATACTCGAATGGATTATTTGTATTTTATTGACAACTAAATCATTAAATGAGACAAACGATGATTGGACGGACTAATAATTGAACTTGGTTTCTTACAAAACTACATGCGTATCACCTCCTAATATCAACATTTTCTATACTCGGAGGGATAATCGTTGTTTCATTGACTACTAATCACTAAATTCGACAAACATGGGGGGTTTGAAGGACAAATAATAGCACTTGGTTTCATACATTACTACACGTGTATCACCTACTAATATCAACGTATTCCATACCCGAATGGATTGTTTGTATTTAATTGACAACTAAATCATTAAATGAGACAAACGATGATTGGACGGACCAATAATTGAACTTGGTTTCTTACAAAAGTACATGCGTATTACCTCCTAATATCAACATTTTCTATACTCGGAATGATAATCGTTGTTTCATTGACTACTAATCACTAAATTAGACAAACATGGGGGGTTTGAAGGACAAACAATAGCACTTGGTTTCTTACATTACTACACGTGTATTACCTACTAATATCAACGTATTCCATACTCGTCTGGATTATTTGTATTTTATTGACAACTAAATCATTAAATGAGACAAACGATGATTGGACGGACCAATAATTGAACTTGGTTTCTTACAAAACTACATGCGTATCACCTCCTAATATCAACATTTTCTATACTCGGAGGGATAATCGTTGTTTCATTGACTACTAATCACTAAATTCGACAAACATGGGGGGTTTGAAGGACAAATAATAGCACTTGGTTTCATACATTACTACACGTGTATCACCTACTAATATCAACGTATTCCATACTCGAATGGATTATTTGTATTTTATTGACAACTAAATCATTAAATGAGACAAACGATGATTGGACGGACCAATAATTGAAACTTGGTTTCTTACACAACTACATGCGTATTACCTCCTAATATCAACATTTTCTATACTAGGAGGGATAATCGTTGTTTCATTGACTACTAATCACTAAATTAGACAAACATGGGGGGTTTGAAGGACAAATAATAGCTCTTGGTTTAATACATTACTACACGTGTATTACCTACTAATATCAACGTATTCCATACTTGAATGGATTATTTGTATTTTATTGACAACTAAATCATTAAATGAGACAAACGATGATTGGACGGACCAATAATTGAACTTGGTTTCTTACAAAACTACATGCGTATCACCTCCTAATATCAACATTTTCTATACTCGGAGGGATAATCGTTGTTTCATTGACTACTAATCACTAAATTCGACAAACATGGGGGGTTTGAAGGACAAATAATAGCACTTGGTTTCATACATTACTACACGTGTATCACCTACTAATATCAACGTATTCCATACCCGAATGGATTGTTTGAATTTAATTGACAACTAAATCATTAAATGAGACAAACGATGATTGGACGGACCAATAATTGAACTTGGTTTCTTACAAAACTACATGCGTATCACCTCCTAATATCAACATTTTCTATACTCGGAGGGATAATCGTTGTTTCATTAACTACTAATCACTAAATTCGACAAACTTGGGTTTGAAGGACAAATAATAGAACTTGGTTTCCTACATTACTACACGTGTATTACCTCCAAATATCAACGTATTCCATACTCGAATGGATTATTTGTATTTTATTGACAACTAAATCATTAAATGGGACAAACGATGATTGGACGGACCGATAATTGAAACTTGGTTTCTTACACAACTACATGCGTATTACCTCCTAATATCAACATTTTCTATACTCGGAGGGATAATCGTTGTTTCATTGACTACTAATCACTAAATTAGACAAACATGGGGGGTTTGAAGGACAAATAATAGCACTTGGTTTCATACATTCCTACACGTGTATTACCTACTAATATCAACGTATTCCATACTCGAATGGATTATTTGTATTTTATTGACAACTAAATCATTAAATGAGACAAACGATGATTGGACGGACTAATAATTGAACTTGGTTTCTTACAAAACTACATGCGTATCACCTCCTAATATCAACGTATTCCATACTCGAATGGATTATTTGTATTTTATTGACAACTAAATCATTAAATGAGACAAACGATGATTGGACGGACTAATAATTGAACTTGGTTTCTTACAAAACTACATGCGTATCACCTCCTAATATCAACATTTTCTATACTCGGAGGGATAATCGTTGTTTCATTGACTACTAATCACTAAATTCGACAAACATGGGGGGTTTGAAGGACAAATAATAGCACTTGGTTTCATACATTACTACACGTGTATCACCTACTAATATCAACGTATTCCATACCCGAATGGATTGTTTGTATTTAATTGACAACTAAATCATTAAATGAGACAAACGATGATTGGACGGACCAATAATAGAACTTGGTTTCTTACAAAAGTACATGCGTATTACCTCCTAATATCAACATTTTCTATACTCGGAATGATAATCGTTGTTTCATTGACTACTAATCACTAAATTAGACAAACATGGGGGGTTTGAAGGACAAACAATAGCACTTGGTTTCTTACATTACTACACGTGTATTACCTACTAATATCAACGTATTCCATACTCGTCTGGATTATTTGTATTTTATTGACAACTAAATCATTAAATGAGACAAACGATGATTGGACGGACCAATAATTGAACTTGGTTTCTTACAAAAGTACATGCGTATCACCTCCTAATATCAACATTTTCTATACTCGGAGGGATAATCGTTGTTTCATTGACTACTAATCACTAAATTCGACAAACATGGGGGGTTTGAAGGACAAATAATAGCACTTGGTTTCATACATTACTACACGTGTATCACCTACTAATATCAACGTATTCCATACCCGAATGGATTGTTTGTATTTAATTGACAACTAAATCATTAAATGAGACAAACGATGATTGGACGGACCAATAATAGAACTTGGTTTCTTACAAAAGTACATGCGTATTACCTCCTAATATCAACATTTTCTATACTCGGAATGATAATCGTTGTTTCATTGACTACTAATCACTAAATTAGACAAACATGGGGGGTTTGAAGGACAAACAATAGCACTTGGTTTCTTACATTACTACACGTGTATTACCTACTAATATCAACGTATTCCATACTCGTCTGGATTATTTGTATTTTATTGACAACTAAATCATTAAATGAGACAAACGATGATTGGACGGACCAATAATTGAACTTGGTTTCTTACAAAAGTACATGCGTATCACCTCCTAATATCAACATTTTCTATACTCGGAGGGATAATCGTTGTTTCATTGACTACTAATCACTAAATTCGACAAACATGGGGGGTTTGAAGGACAAATAATAGCACTTGGTTTCATACATTACTACACGTGTATCACCTACTAATATCAACGTATTCCATACTCGAATGGATTATTTGTATTTTATTGACAACTAAATCATTAAATGAGACAAACGATGATTGGACGGACCAATAATTGAAACTTGGTTTCTTACACAACTACATGCGTATTACCTCCTAATATCAACATTTTCTATACTAGGAGGGATAATCGTTGTTTCATTGACTACTAATCACTAAATTAGACAAACATGGGGGGTTTGAAGGACAAATAATAGCTCTTGGTTTAATACATTACTACACGTGTATTACCTACTAATATCAACGTATTCCATACTTGAATGGATTATTTGTATTTTATTGACAACTAAATCATTAAATGAGACAAACGATGATTGGACGGACCAATAATTGAACTTGGTTTCTTACAAAACTACATGCGTATCACCTCCTAATATCAACATTTTCTATACTCGGAGGGATAATCGTTGTTTCATTGACTACTAATCACTAAATTCGACAAACATGGGGGGTTTGAAGGACAAATAATAGCACTTGGTTTCATACATTACTACACGTGTATCACCTACTAATATCAACGTATTCCATACCCGAATGGATTGTTTGAATTTAATTGACAACTAAATCATTAAATGAGACAAACGATGATTGGACGGACCAATAATTGAACTTGGTTTCTTACAAAAGTACATGCGTATTACCTCCTAATATCAACATTTTCTATACTCGGAATGATAATCGTTGTTTCATTGACTACTAATCACTAAATTAGACAAACATGGGTTTGAAGGACAAATAATAGAACTTGGTTTCCTACATTACTACACGTGTATTACCTCCTAATATCAACGTATTCCATACTCGAATGGATTATTTGTATTTTATTGACAACTAAATCATTAAATGAAACAAACGATGATTGGACGGACCAATAATTGAAACTTGGTTTCTTACACAACTAAATGCGTATTACCTCCTAATATCAATATTTCTATACTCGGAGGGATAATCGTTGTTTCATTGACTACTAATCACTAAATTAGACAAACATGGGGGGTTTGAAGGACAAACAATAGCACTTGGTTTCTTACATTACTACACGTGTATTACCTACTAATATCAACGTATTCCATACTCGAATGGATTATTTGTATTTTATTGACAACTAAATCATTAAATGAGACAAACGATGATTGGACGGACCAATAATTGAACTTGGTTTCTTACAAAACTACATGCGTATCACCTCCTAATATCAACATTTTCTATACTCGGAGGGATAATCGTTGTTTCATTAACTACTAATCACTAAATTCGACAAACTTGGGTTTGAAGGACAAATAATAGAACTTGGTTTCCTACATTACTACACGTGTATTACCTCCAAATATCAACGTATTCCATACTCGAATGGATTATTTGTATTTTATTGACAACTAAATCATTAAATGGGACAAACGATGATTGGACGGACCAATAATTGAAACTTGGTTTCTTACACAACTACATGCGTATTACCTCCTAATATCAACATTTTCTATACTCGGAGGGATAATCGTTGTTTCATTGACTACTAATCACTAAATTAGACAAACATGGGGGGTTTGAAGGACAACTAATAGCACGTGGTTTCATACATTCCTACACGTGTATTACCTACTAATATCAACGTATTCCATACTCGAATGGATTATTTGTATTTTATTGACAACTAAATCATTAAATGAGACAAACGATGATTGGACGGACTAATAATTGAACTTGGTTTCTTACAAAACTACATGCGTATCACCTCCTAATATCAACATTTTCTATACTCGGAGGGATAATCATTGTTTCATTGACTACTAATCACTAAATTCGACAAACTTGGGTTTGAAGGACAAATAATAGAACTTGGTTTCCTACATTACTACACGTGTATTACCTCCAAATATCAACGTATTCCATACTCGAATGGATTATTTGTATTTTATTGACAACTAAATCATTAAATGGGACAAACGATGATTGGACGGACCAATAATTGAAACTTGGTTTCTTACACAACTACATGTGTATGACCTCCTAATATCAACATTTTCTATACTCGGAGGGATAATCGTTGTTTCATTGACTACTAATCACTAAATTAGACAAACATAGGTTTTAAGGAAAAATAATAGAACCTGGTTTCATACATTACTACACGTGTATTACCTCCTAATATCAACGTATTCCATACTCGAATGGATTATTTGTATTTTATTGACAACTAAATCATTAAATGAGACAAACGATGATTGGACGGACCAATAATTGAACTTGGTTTCTTACACAACTACATGTGTATGACCTCCTAATATCAACATTTTCTATACTCGGAGGGATAATCGTTGTTTCATTGACTACTAATCACTAAATTAGACAAACATGGGTTTGAAGGACAAATAATAGAACTTGGTTTCATACATTACTACACGTGTATTACCTCCAAATATCAACGTATTCCATACTCGAATGGATTATTTGTATTTTATTGACAACTAAATCATTAAATGGGACAAACGATGATTGGACGGACCAATAATTGAAACTTGGTTTCTTACACAACTAAATGCGTATTACCTCCTAATATCAATATTTCTATACTCGGAGGGATAATCGTTGTTTCATTGACTACTAATCACTAAATTAGACAAACATGGGGGGTTTGAAGGACAAACAATAGCACTTGGTTTCTTACATTACTACACGTGTATTACCTACTAATATCAACGTATTCCATACTCGACTGGATTATTTGTATTTTATTGACAACTAAATCATTAAATGAGACAAACGATGATTGGACGGACCAATAATTGAACTTGGTTTCTTACAAAACTACATGCGTATCACCTCCTAATATCAACATTTTCTATACTCGGAGGGATAATCGTTGTTTCATTGACTACTAATCACTAAATTCGACAAACATGGGGGGTTTGAAGGACAAATAATAGCACTTGGTTTCATACATTACTACACGTGTATCACCTACTAATATCAACGTATTCCATACTCGAATGGATTATTTGTATTTTATTGACAACTAAATCATTAAATGAGACAAACGATGATTGGACGGACCAATAATTGAAACTTGGTTTCTTACACAACTACATGCGTATTACCTCCTAATATCAACATTTTCTATACTAGGAGGGATAATCGTTGTTTCATTGACTACTAATCACTAAATTAGACAAACATGGGGGGTTTGAAGGACAAATAATAGCTCTTGGTTTAATACATTACTACACGTGTATTACCTACTAATATCAACGTATTCCATACTTGAATGGATTATTTGTATTTTATTGACAACTAAATCATTAAATGAGACAAACGATGATTGGACGGACCAATAATTGAACTTGGTTTCTTACAAAACTACATGCGTATCACCTCCTAATATCAACATTTTCTATACTCGGAGGGATAATCGTTGTTTCATTGACTACTAATCACTAAATTCGACAAACATGGGGGGTTTGAAGGACAAATAATAGCACTTGGTTTCATACATTACTACACGTGTATCACCTACTAATATCAACGTATTCCATACCCGAATGGATTGTTTGAATTTAATTGACAACTAAATCATTAAATGAGACAAACGATGATTGGACGGACCAATAATTGAACTTGGTTTCTTACAAAAGTACATGCGTATTACCTCCTAATATCAACATTTTCTATACTCGGAATGATAATCGTTGTTTCATTGACTACTAATCACTAAATTAGACAAACATGGGTTTGAAGGACAAATAATAGAACTTGGTTTCCTACATTACTACACGTGTATTACCTCCTAATATCAACGTATTCCATACTCGAATGGATTATTTGTATTTTATTGACAACTAAATCATTAAATGAAACAAACGATGATTGGACGGACCAATAATTGAAACTTGGTTTCTTACACAACTAAATGCGTATTACCTCCTAATATCAATATTTCTATACTCGGAGGGATAATCGTTGTTTCATTGACTACTAATCACTAAATTAGACAAACATGGGGGGTTTGAAGGACAAACAATAGCACTTGGTTTCTTACATTACTACACGTGTATTACCTACTAATATCAACGTATTCCATACTAGAATGGATTATTTGTATTTTATTGACAACTAAATCATTAAATGAGACAAACGATGATTGGACGGACCAATAATTGAACTTGGTTTCTTACAAAACTACATGCGTATCACCTCCTAATATCAACATTTTCTATACTCGGAGGGATAATCGTTGTTTCATTAACTACTAATCACTAAATTCGACAAACTTGGGTTTGAATGACAAATAATAGAACTTGGTTTCCTACATTACTACACGTGTATCACCTCCAAATATCAACGTATTCCATACTCGAATGGATTATTTGTATTTTATTGACAACTAAATCATTAAATGGGACAAACGATGATTGGACGGACCAATAATTGAAACTTGGTTTCTTACACAACTACATGCGTATTACCTCCTAATATCAACATTTTCTATACTCGGAGGGATAATCGTTGTTTCATTGACTACTAATCACTAAATTAGACAAACATGGGGGGTTTGAAGGACAAATAATAGCACTTGGTTTCATACATTCCTACACGTGTATTACCTACTAATATCAACGTATTCCATACTCGAATGGATTATTTGTATTTTATTGACAACTAAATCATTAAATGAGACAAACGATGATTGGACGGACTAATAATTGAACTTGGTTTCTTACAAAACTACATGCGTATCACCTCCTAATATCAACATTTTCTATACTCGGAGGGATAATCATTGTTTCATTGATTACTAATCACTAAATTCGACAAACTTGGGTTTGAAGGACAAATAATAGAACTTGGTTTCCTACATTACTACACGTGTATTACCTCCGAATATCAACGTATTCCATACTCGAATGGATTATTTGTATTTTATTGACAACTAAATCATTAAATGGGACAAACGATGATTGGACGGACCAATAATTGAAACTTGGTTTCTTACACAACTACATGCGTATTACCTCCTAATATCAACATTTTCTATACTCGGAATGATAATCGTTGTTTCATTGACTACTAATCACTAAATTAGACAAACATAGGTTTTAAGGAAAAATAATAGAACCTGGTTTCATACATTACTACACGTGTATTACCTCCAAATATCAACGTATTCCATACTCGAATGGATTATTTGTATTTTATTGACAACTAAATCATTAAATGGGACAAACGATGATTGGACGGACCAATAATTGAAACTTGGTTTCTTACACAACTACATGCGTATTACCTCCTAATATCAACATTTTCTATACTCGGAATGATAATCGTTGTTTCATTGACTACTAATCACTAAATTAGACAAACATGGGTTTTAAGGAAAAATAATAGAACCTGGTTTCATACATTACTACACGTGTATTACCTCCTAATATCAACGTATTCCATACTCGAATGGATTATTTGTATTTTATTGACAACTAAATCATTAAATGAGACAAACGATGATTGGACGGACCAATAATTGAACTTGGTTTCTTACACAACTACATGTGTATGACCTCCTAATATCAACATTTTCTATACTCGGAGGGATAATCGTTGTTTCATTGACTACTAATCACTAAATTAGACAAACATGGGTTTTAAGGAAAAATAATAGAACCTGGTTTCATACATTACTACACGTGTATTACCTCCTAATATCAACGTATTCCATACTCGAATGGATTATTTGTATTTTATTGACAACTAAATCATTAAATGAGACAAACGATGATTGGACGGACCAATAATTGAACTTGGTTTCTTACAAAACTACATTCGTATCACCTCCTAATATCAACATTTTCTATACTCGGAGGGATAATCGTTGTTTCATTGACTACTAATCACTAAATTGGACAAACATGGGTTTGAAGGACAAATAATAGAACTTGGTTTCATACATTACTACACGTGTATTACCTCCTAATATCAACGTATTCCATACTCGAATGGATTATTTGTATTTTATTGACAACTAAATCATTAAATGAGACAAACTATGATTGGACGGACCAATAATTGAAACTTGGTTTCTTACAAAACTACATGCGTATTACCTCCAAATATCAACATTTTCTATACTCGGAGGGATAATCGTTGTTTCATTGACTATTAATCACTAAATTAGACAAACATGGGTGGTTTGAAGGACAAATAATAGCACTTGGTTTCATACATTACTACACGTGTATCACCTACTAATATCAACGTATTCCATACTCGAATGGATTATTTGTATTTTATTGACAACTAAATCATTAAATGAGACAAACGATGATTGGACGGACCAATAATTGAAACTTGGTTTCTTACACAACTACATGCGTATTACCTCCTAATATCAACATTTTCTATACTAGGAGGGATAATCGTTGTTTCATTGACTACTAATCACTAAATTAGACAAACATGGGGGGTTTGAAGGACAAATAATAGAACTTGGTTTCCTACATTACTACACGTGTATTACCTCCAAATATCAACGTATTCCATACTCGAATGGATTATTTGTATTTTATTGACAACTAAATCATTAAATGGGACAAACGATGATTGGACGGACCAATAATTGAAACTTGGTTTCTTACACAACTACATGCGTATTACCTCCTAATATCAACATTTTCTATACTCGGAGGGATAATCGTTGTTTCATTGACTACTAATCACTAAATTAGACAAACATGGGGGGTTTGAAGGACAAATAATAGCACTTGGTTTCATACATTCCTACACGTGTATTACCTACTAATATCAACGTATTCCATACTCGAATGGATTATTTGTATTTTATTGACAACTAAATCATTAAATGAGACAAACGATGATTGGACGGACTAATAATTGAACTTGGTTTCTTACAAAACTACATGCGTATCACCTCCTAATATCAACATTTTCTATACTCGGAGGGATAATCGTTGTTTCATTGACTACTAATCACTAAATTAGACAAACATGGGTTTGAAGGACAAATAATAGAACTTGGTTTCCTACATTACTACACGTGTATTACCTCCTAATATCAACGTATTCCATACTCGAATGGATTATTTGTATTTTATTGACAACTAAATCATTAAATGAAACAAACGATGATTGGACGGACCAATAATTGAAACTTGGTTTCTTACACAACTAAATGCGTATTACCTCCTAATATCAATATTTCTATACTCGGAGGGATAATCGTTGTTTCATTGACTACTAATCACTAAATTAGACAAACATGGGGGTTTTGAAGGACAAACAATAGCACTTGGTTTCTTACATTACTACACGTGTATTACCTACTAATATCAACGTATTCCATACTCGAATGGATTATTTGTATTTTATTGACAACTAAATCATTAAATGAGACAAACGATGATTGGACGGACCAATAATTGAACTTGGTTTCTTACAAAACTACATGCGTATCACCTCCTAATATCAACATTTTCTATACTCGGAGGGATAATCGTTGTTTCATTAACTACTAATCACTAAATTCGACAAACTTGGGTTTGAAGGACAAATAATAGAACTTGGTTTCCTACATTACTACACGTGTATTACCTCCAAATATCAACGTATTCCATACTCGAATGGATTATTTGTATTTTATTGACAACTAAATCATTAAATGGGACAAACGATGATTGGACGGACCAATAATTGAAACTTGGTTTCTTACACAACTACATGCGTATTACCTCCTAATATCAACATTTTCTATACTCGGAGGGATAATCGTTGTTTCATTGACTACTAATCACTAAATTAGACAAACATGGGGGGTTTGAAGGACAAATAATAGCACTTGGTTTCATACATTCCTACACGTGTATTACCTACTAATATCAACGTATTCCATACTCGAATGGATTATTTGTATTTTATTGACAACTAAATCATTAAATGAGACAAACGATGATTGGACGGACTAATAATTGAACTTGGTTTCTTACAAAACTACATGCGTATCACCTCCTAATATCAACATTTTCTATACTCGGAGGGATAATCATTGTTTCATTGACTACTAATCACTAAATTCGACAAACTTGGGTTTGAAGGACAAATAATAGAACTTGGTTTCCTACATTACTACACGTGTATTACCTCCGAATATCAACGTATTCCATACTCGAATGGATTATTTGTATTTTATTGACAACTAAATCATTAAATGGGACAAACGATGATTGGACGGACCAATAATTGAAACTTGGTTTCTTACACAACTACATGCGTATTACCTCCTAATATCAACATTTTCTATACTCGGAATGATAATCGTTGTTTCATTGACTACTAATCACTAAATTAGACAAACATAGGTTTTAAGGAAAAATAATAGAACCTGGTTTCATACATTACTACACGTGTATTACCTCCAAATATCAACGTATTCCATACTCGAATGGATTATTTGTATTTTATTGACAACTAAATCATTAAATGGGACAAACGATGATTGGACGGACCAATAATTGAAACTTGGTTTCTTACACAACTACATGCGTATTACCTCCTAATATCAACATTTTCTATACTCGGAATGATAATCGTTGTTTCATTGACTACTAATCACTAAATTAGACAAACATGGGTTTTAAGGAAAAATAATAGAACCTGGTTTCATACATTACTACACGTGTATTACCTCCTAATATCAACGTATTCCATACTCGAATGGATTATTTGTATTTTATTGACAACTAAATCATTAAATGAGACAAACGATGATTGGACGGACCAATAATTGAACTTGGTTTCTTACACAACTACATGTGTATGACCTCCTAATATCAACATTTTCTATACTCGGAGGGATAATCGTTGTTTCATTGACTACTAATCACTAAATTAGACAAACATGGGTTTTAAGGAAAAATAATAGAACCTGGTTTCATACATTACTACACGTGTATTACCTCCTAATATCAACGTATTCCATACTCGAATGGATTATTTGTATTTTATTGACAACTAAATCATTAAATGAGACAAACGATGATTGGACGGACCAATAATTGAACTTGGTTTCTTACAAAACTACATTCGTATCACCTCCTAATATCAACATTTTCTATACTCGGAGGGATAATCGTTGTTTCATTGACTACTAATCACTAAATTGGACAAACATGGGTTTGAAGGACAAATAATAGAACTTGGTTTCATACATTACTACACGTGTATTACCTCCTAATATCAACGTATTCCATACTCGAATGGATTATTTGTATTTTATTGACAACTAAATCATTAAATGAGACAAACTATGATTGGACGGACCAATAATTGAAACTTGGTTTCTTACAAAACTACATGCGTATTACCTCCAAATATCAACATTTTCTATACTCGGAGGGATAATCGTTGTTTCATTGACTATTAATCACTAAATTAGACAAACATGGGTGGTTTGAAGGACAAATAATAGCACTTGGTTTCATACATTACTACACGTGTATCACCTACTAATATCAACGTATTCCATACTCGAATGGATTATTTGTATTTTATTGACAACTAAATCATTAAATGAGACAAACGATGATTGGACGGACCAATAATTGAACTTGGTTTCTTACAAAACTACATTCGTATCACCTCCTAATATCAACATTTTCTATACTCGGAGGGATAATCGTTGTTTCATTGACTACTAATCACTAAATTAGACAAACATGGGGGGTTTGAAGGACAAATAATAGAACTTGGTTTCATACATTACTACACGTGTATTACCTCCTAATATCAACGTATTCCATACTCGAATGGATTATTTGTATTTTATTGACAACTAAATCATTAAATGAGACAAACTATGATTGGACGGACCAATAATTGAAACTTGGTTTCTTACAAAACTACATGCGTATTACCTCCAAATATCAACATTTTCTATACTCGGAGGGATAATCGTTGTTTCATTGACTATTAATCACTAAATTAGACAAACATGGGTGGTTTGAAGGACAAATAATAGCACTTGGTTTCATACATTACTACACGTGTATCACCTACTAATATCAACGTATTCCATACTCGAATGGATTATTTGTATTTTATTGACAACTAAATCATTAAATGAGACAAACGATGATTGGACGGACCAATAATTGAAACTTGGTTTCTTACACAACTACATGCGTATTACCTCCTAATATCAACATTTTCTATACTAGGAGGGATAATCGTTGTTTCATTGACTACTAATCACTAAATTAGACAAACATGGGGGGTTTGAAGGACAAATAATAGAACTTGGTTTCCTACATTACTACACGTGTATTACCTCCAAATATCAACGTATTCCATACTCGAATGGATTATTTGTATTTTATTGACAACTAAATCATTAAATGGGACAAACGATGATTGGACGGACCAATAATTGAAACTTGGTTTCTTACACAACTACATGCGTATTACCTCCTAATATCAACATTTTCTATACTCGGAGGGATAATCGTTGTTTCATTGACTACTAATCACTAAATTAGACAAACATGGGGGGTTTGAAGGACAAATAATAGCACTTGGTTTCATACATTCCTACACGTGTATTACCTACTAATATCAACGTATTCCATACTCGAATGGATTATTTGTATTTTATTGACATCTAAATCATTAAATGAGACAAACGATGATTGGACGGACTAATAATTGAACTTGGTTTCTTACAAAACTACATGCGTATCACCTCCTAATATCAACATTTTCTATACTCGGAGGGATAATCGTTGTTTCATTGACTACTAATCACTAAATTAGACAAACATGGGTTTGAAGGACAAATAATAGAACTTGGTTTCCTACATTACTACACGTGTATTACCTCCTAATATCAACGTATTCCATACTCGAATGGATTATTTGTATTTTATTGACAACTAAATCATTAAATGAGACAAACGATGATTGGACGGACCAATAATTGAAACTTGGTTTCTTACACAACTACATGCGTATTACCTCCTAATATCAACATTTTCTATACTAGGAGGGATAATCGTTGTTTCATTGACTACTAATCACTAAATTAGACAAACATGGGGGGTTTGAAGGACAAATAATAGAACTTGGTTTCCTACATTACTACACGTGTATTACCTCCAAATATCAACGTATTCCATACTCGAATGGATTATTTGTATTTTATTGACAACTAAATCATTAAATGGGACAAACGATGATTGGACGGACCAATAATTGAAACTTGGTTTCTTACACAACTACATGCGTATTACCTCCTAATATCAACATTTTCTATACTCGGAGGGATAATCGTTGTTTCATTGACTACTAATCACTAAATTAGACAAACATGGGGGGTTTGAAGGACAAATAATAGCACTTGGTTTCATACATTCCTACACGTGTATTACCTACTAATATCAACGTATTCCATACTCGAATGGATTATTTGTATTTTATTGACAACTAAATCATTAAATGAGACAAACGATGATTGGACGGACCAATAATTGAACTTGGTTTCTTACACAACTACATGTGTATGACCTCCTAATATCAACATTTTCTATACTCGGAGGGATAATCGTTGTTTCATTGACTACTAATCACTAAATTAGACAAACATGGGTTTTAAGGAAAAATAATAGAACCTGGTTTCATACATTACTACACGTGTATTACCTCCTAATATCAACGTATTCCATACTCGAATGGATTATTTGTATTTTATTGACAACTAAATCATTAAATGAGACAAACGATGATTGGACGGACCAATAATTGAACTTGGTTTCTTACAAAACTACATTCGTATCACCTCCTAATATCAACATTTTCTATACTCGGAGGGATAATCGTTGTTTCATTGACTACTAATCACTAAATTGGACAAACATGGGTTTGAAGGACAAATAATAGAACTTGGTTTCATACATTACTACACGTGTATTACCTCCTAATATCAACGTATTCCATACTCGAATGGATTATTTGTATTTTATTGACAACTAAATCATTAAATGAGACAAACTATGATTGGACGGACCAATAATTGAAACTTGGTTTCTTACAAAACTACATGCGTATTACCTCCAAATATCAACATTTTCTATACTCGGAGGGATAATCGTTGTTTCATTGACTATTAATCACTAAATTAGACAAACATGGGTGGTTTGAAGGACAAATAATAGCACTTGGTTTCATACATTACTACACGTGTATCACCTACTAATATCAACGTATTCCATACTCGAATGGATTATTTGTATTTTATTGACAACTAAATCATTAAATGAGACAAACGATGATTGGACGGACCAATAATTGAACTTGGTTTCTTACAAAACTACATTCGTATCACCTCCTAATATCAACATTTTCTATACTCGGAGGGATAATCGTTGTTTCATTGACTACTAATCACTAAATTAGACAAACATGGGGGGTTTGAAGGACAAATAATAGAACTTGGTTTCATACATTACTACACGTGTATTACCTCCTAATATCAACGTATTCCATACTCGAATGGATTATTTGTATTTTATTGACAACTAAATCATTAAATGAGACAAACTATGATTGGACGGACCAATAATTGAAACTTGGTTTCTTACAAAACTACATGCGTATTACCTCCAAATATCAACATTTTCTATACTCGGAGGGATAATCGTTGTTTCATTGACTATTAATCACTAAATTAGACAAACATGGGTGGTTTGAAGGACAAATAATAGCACTTGGTTTCATACATTACTACACGTGTATCACCTACTAATATCAACGTATTCCATACTCGAATGGATTATTTGTATTTTATTGACAACTAAATCATTAAATGAGACAAACGATGATTGGACGGACCAATAATTGAAACTTGGTTTCTTACACAACTACATGCGTATTACCTCCTAATATCAACATTTTCTATACTAGGAGGGATAATCGTTGTTTCATTGACTACTAATCACTAAATTAGACAAACATGGGGGGTTTGAAGGACAAATAATAGAACTTGGTTTCCTACATTACTACACGTGTATTACCTCCAAATATCAACGTATTCCATACTCGAATGGATTATTTGTATTTTATTGACAACTAAATCATTAAATGGGACAAACGATGATTGGACGGACCAATAATTGAAACTTGGTTTCTTACACAACTACATGCGTATTACCTCCTAATATCAACATTTTCTATACTCGGAGGGATAATCGTTGTTTCATTGACTACTAATCACTAAATTAGACAAACATGGGGGGTTTGAAGGACAAATAATAGCACTTGGTTTCATACATTCCTACACGTGTATTACCTACTAATATCAACGTATTCCATACTCGAATGGATTATTTGTATTTTATTGACATCTAAATCATTAAATGAGACAAACGATGATTGGACGGACTAATAATTGAACTTGGTTTCTTACAAAACTACATGCGTATCACCTCCTAATATCAACATTTTCTATACTCGGAGGGATAATCGTTGTTTCATTGACTACTAATCACTAAATTAGACAAACATGGGTTTGAAGGACAAATAATAGAACTTGGTTTCCTACATTACTACACGTGTATTACCTCCTAATATCAACGTATTCCATACTCGAATGGATTATTTGTATTTTATTGACAACTAAATCATTAAATGAAACAAACGATGATTGGACGGACCAATAATTGAAACTTGGTTTCTTACACAACTAAATGCGTATTACCTCCTAATATCAATATTTCTATACTCGGAGGGATAATCGTTGTTTCATTGACTACTAATCACTAAATTAGACAAACATGGGGGTTTTGAAGGACAAACAATAGCACTTGGTTTCTTACATTACTACACGTGTATTACCTACTAATATCAACGTATTCCATACTCGAATGGATTATTTGTATTTTATTGACAACTAAATCATTAAATGAGACAAACGATGATTGGACGGACCAATAATTGAACTTGGTTTCTTACAAAACTACATGCGTATCACCTCCTAATATCAACATTTTCTATACTCGGAGGGATAATCGTTGTTTCATTAACTACTAATCACTAAATTCGACAAACTTGGGTTTGAAGGACAAATAATAGAACTTGGTTTCCTACATTACTACACGTGTATTACCTCCAAATATCAACGTATTCCATACTCGAATGGATTATTTGTATTTTATTGACAACTAAATCATTAAATGGGACAAACGATGATTGGACGGACCAATAATTGAAACTTGGTTTCTTACACAACTACATGCGTATTACCTCCTAATATCAACATTTTCTATACTCGGAGGGATAATCGTTGTTTCATTGACTACTAATCACTAAATTAGACAAACATGGGGGGTTTGAAGGACAAATAATAGCACTTGGTTTCATACATTCCTACACGTGTATTACCTACTAATATCAACGTATTCCATACTCGAATGGATTATTTGTATTTTATTGACAACTAAATCATTAAATGAGACAAACGATGATTGGACGGACTAATAATTGAACTTGGTTTCTTACAAAACTACATGCGTATCACCTCCTAATATCAACATTTTCTATACTCGGAGGGATAATCATTGTTTCATTGACTACTAATCACTAAATTCGACAAACTTGGGTTTGAAGGACAAATAATAGAACTTGGTTTCCTACATTACTACACGTGTATTACCTCCGAATATCAACGTATTCCATACTCGAATGGATTATTTGTATTTTATTGACAACTAAATCATTAAATGGGACAAACGATGATTGGACGGACCAATAATTGAAACTTGGTTTCTTACACAACTACATGCGTATTACCTCCTAATATCAACATTTTCTATACTCGGAATGATAATCGTTGTTTCATTGACTACTAATCACTAAATTAGACAAACATAGGTTTTAAGGAAAAATAATAGAACCTGGTTTCATACATTACTACACGTGTATTACCTCCAAATATCAACGTATTCCATACTCGAATGGATTATTTGTATTTTATTGACAACTAAATCATTAAATGGGACAAACGATGATTGGACGGACCAATAATTGAAACTTGGTTTCTTACACAACTACATGCGTATTACCTCCTAATATCAACATTTTCTATACTCGGAATGATAATCGTTGTTTCATTGACTACTAATCACTAAATTAGACAAACATGGGTTTTAAGGAAAAATAATAGAACCTGGTTTCATACATTACTACACGTGTATTACCTCCTAATATCAACGTATTCCATACTCGAATGGATTATTTGTATTTTATTGACAACTAAATCATTAAATGAGACAAACGATGATTGGACGGACCAATAATTGAACTTGGTTTCTTACACAACTACATGTGTATGACCTCCTAATATCAACATTTTCTATACTCGGAGGGATAATCGTTGTTTCATTGACTACTAATCACTAAATTAGACAAACATGGGTTTTAAGGAAAAATAATAGAACCTGGTTTCATACATTACTACACGTGTATTACCTCCTAATATCAACGTATTCCATACTCGAATGGATTATTTGTATTTTATTGACAACTAAATCATTAAATGAGACAAACGATGATTGGACGGACCAATAATTGAACTTGGTTTCTTACAAAACTACATTCGTATCACCTCCTAATATCAACATTTTCTATACTCGGAGGGATAATCGTTGTTTCATTGACTACTAATCACTAAATTGGACAAACATGGGTTTGAAGGACAAATAATAGAACTTGGTTTCATACATTACTACACGTGTATTACCTCCTAATATCAACGTATTCCATACTCGAATGGATTATTTGTATTTTATTGACAACTAAATCATTAAATGAGACAAACTATGATTGGACGGACCAATAATTGAAACTTGGTTTCTTACAAAACTACATGCGTATTACCTCCAAATATCAACATTTTCTATACTCGGAGGGATAATCGTTGTTTCATTGACTAATAATCACTAAATTAGACAAACATGGGTGGTTTGAAGGACAAATAATAGCACTTGGTTTCATACATTACTACACGTGTATCACCTACTAATATCAACGTATTCCATACTCGAATGGATTATTTGTATTTTATTGACAACTAAATCATTAAATGAGACAAACGATGATTGGACGGACCAATAATTGAACTTGGTTTCTTACAAAACTACATTCGTATCACCTCCTAATATCAACATTTTCTATACTCGGAGGGATAATCGTTGTTTCATTGACTACTAATCACTAAATTAGACAAACATGGGGGGTTTGAAGGACAAATAATAGAACTTGGTTTCCTACATTACTACACGTGTATTACCTCCAAATATCAACGTATTCCATACTCGAATGGATTATTTGTATTTTATTGACAACTAAATCATTAAATGGGACAAACGATGATTGGACGGACCAATAATTGAAACTTGGTTTCTTACACAACTACATGCGTATTACCTCCTAATATCAACATTTTCTATACTCGGAGGGATAATCGTTGTTTCATTGACTACTAATCACTAAATTAGACAAACATGGGGGGTTTGAAGGACAAATAATAGCACTTGGTTTCATACATTCCTACACGTGTATTACCTACTAATATCAACGTATTCCATACTCGAATGGATTATTTGTATTTTATTGACAACTAAATCATTAAATGAGACAAACGATGATTGGACGGACTAATAATTGAACTTGGTTTCTTACAAAACTACATGCGTATCACCTCCTAATATCAACATTTTCTATACTCGGAGGGATAATCGTTGTTTCATTGACTACTAATCACTAAATTAGACAAACATGGGTTTGAAGGACAAATAATAGAACTTGGTTTCCTACATTACTACACGTGTATTACCTCCTAATATCAACGTATTCCATACTCGAATGGATTATTTGTATTTTATTGACAACTAAATCATTAAATGAAACAAACGATGATTGGACGGACCAATAATTGAAACTTGGTTTCTTACACAACTAAATGCGTATTACCTCCTAATATCAATATTTCTATACTCGGAGGGATAATCGTTGTTTCATTGACTACTAATCACTAAATTAGACAAACATGGGGGTTTTGAAGGACAAACAATAGCACTTGGTTTCTTACATTACTACACGTGTATTACCTACTAATATCAACGTATTCCATACTCGAATGGATTATTTGTATTTTATTGACAACTAAATCATTAAATGAGACAAACGATGATTGGACGGACCAATAATTGAACTTGGTTTCTTACAAAACTACATGCGTATCACCTCCTAATATCAACATTTTCTATACTCGGAGGGATAATCGTTGTTTCATTAACTACTAATCACTAAATTCGACAAACTTGGGTTTGAAGGACAAATAATAGAACTTGGTTTCCTACATTACTACACGTGTATTACCTCCAAATATCAACGTATTCCATACTCGAATGGATTATTTGTATTTTATTGACAACTAAATCATTAAATGGGACAAACGATGATTGGACGGACCAATAATTGAAACTTGGTTTCTTACACAACTACATGCGTATTACCTCCTAATATCAACATTTTCTATACTCGGAGGGATAATCGTTGTTTCATTGACTACTAATCACTAAATTAGACAAACATGGGGGGTTTGAAGGACAAATAATAGCACTTGGTTTCATACATTCCTACACGTGTATTACCTACTAATATCAACGTATTCCATACTCGAATGGATTATTTGTATTTTATTGACAACTAAATCATTAAATGAGACAAACGATGATTGGACGGACTAATAATTGAACTTGGTTTCTTACAAAACTACATGCGTATCACCTCCTAATATCAACATTTTCTATACTCGGAGGGATAATCATTGTTTCATTGACTACTAATCACTAAATTCGACAAACTTGGGTTTGAAGGACAAATAATAGAACTTGGTTTCCTACATTACTACACGTGTATTACCTCCAAATATCAACGTATTCCATACTCGAATGGATTATTTGTATTTTATTGACAACTAAATCATTAAATGGGACAAACGATGATTGGACGGACCAATAATTGAAACTTGGTTTCTTACACAACTACATGCGTATTACCTCCTAATATCAACATTTTCTATACTCGGAATGATAATCGTTGTTTCATTGACTTCTAATCACTAAATTAGACAAACATAGGTTTTAAGGAAAAATAATAGAACCTGGTTTCATACATTACTACACGTGTATTACCTCCTAATATCAACGTATTCAATACTCGAATGGATTATTTGTATTTTATTGACAACTAAATCATTAAATGAGACAAACGATGATTGGACGGACCAATAATTGAACTTGGTTTCTTACACAACTACATGTGTATGACCTCCTAATATCAACATTTTCTATACTCGGAGGGATAATCGTTGTTTCATTGACTACTAATCACTAAATTAGACAAACATGGGTTTGAAGGACAAATAATAGAACTTGGTTTCATACATTACTACACGTGTATTACCTCCAAATATCAACGTATTCCATACTCGAATGGATTATTTGTATTTTATTGACAACTAAATCATTAAATGGGACAAACGATGATTGGACGGACCAATAATTGAAACTTGGTTTCTTACACAACTACATGCGTATTACCTCCTAATATCAACATTTTCTATGCTCGGAATGATAATCGTTGTTTCATTGACTACTAATCACTAAATTAGACAAACATGGGTTTTAAGGAAAAATAATAGAACCTGGTTTCATACATTACTACACGTGTATTACCTCCTAATATCAACGTATTCCATACTCGAATGGATTATTTGTATTTTATTGACAACTAAATCATTAAATGAGACAAACGATGATTGGACGGACCAATAATTGAACTTGGTTTCTTACACAACTACATGTGTATGACCTCCTAATATCAACATTTTCTATACTCGGAGGGATAATCGTTGTTTCATTGACTACTAATCACTAAATTAGACAAACATGGGTTTTAAGGAAAAATAATAGAACCTGGTTTCATACATTACTACACGTGTATTACCTCCTAATATCAACGTATTCCATACTCGAATGGATTATTTGTATTTTATTGACAACTAAATCATTAAATGAGACAAACGATGATTGGACGGACCAATAATTGAAACTTGGTTTCTTACACAACTACATGCGTATTACCTCCTAATATCAACATTTTCTATACTCGGAATGATAATCGTTGTTTCATTGACTACTAATCACTAAATTAGACAAACATGGGTTTTAAGGAAAAATAATAGAACCTGGTTTCATACATTACTACACGTGTATTACCTCCTAATATCAACGTATTCCATACTCGAATGGATTATTTGTATTTTATTGACAACTAAATCATTAAATGAGACAAACGATGATTGGACGGACCAATAATTGAACTTGGTTTCTTACACAACTACATGTGTATGACCTCCTAATATCAACATTTTCTATACTCGGAGGGATAATCGTTGTTTCATTGACTACTAATCACTAAATTAGACAAACATGGGTTTTAAGGAAAAATAATAGAACCTGGTTTCATACATTACTACACGTGTATTACCTCCTAATATCAACGTATTCCATACTCGAATGGATTATTTGTATTTTATTGACAACTAAATCATTAAATGAGACAAACGATGATTGGACGGACCAATAATTGAACTTGGTTACTTACAAAACTACATGCGTATCACCTCCTAATATCAACATTTTCTATACTCGGAATGATAATCGTTGTTTCATTGACTACTAATCACTAAATTAGACAAACATGGGTTTGAAGGACAAATAATAGAACTTGGTTTCATACATTACTACACGTGTATTACCTCCTAATATCAACGTATTCCATACTCGAATGGATTATTTGTATTTTATTGACAACTAAATCATTAAATGAGACAAACTATGATTGGACGGACCAATAATTGAAACTTGGTTTCTTACAAAACTACATGCGTATTACCTCCAAATATCAACATTTTCTATACTCGGAGGGATAATCGTTGTTTCATTGACTATTAATCACTAAATTAGACAAACATGGGTGGTTTGAAGGACAAAATAGCACTTGGTTTCATACATTACTACACGTGTATCACCTACTAATATCAACGTATTCCATACTCGAATGGATTATTTGTATTTTATTGACAACTAAATCATTAAATGAGACAAACGATGATTGGACGGACCAATAATTGAACTTGGTTTCTTACAAAAGTACATGCGTATTACCTCCTAATATCAACATTTTCTATACTCGGAATGATAATCGTTGTTTCATTGACTACTAATCACTAAATTAGACAAACATGGGTTTGAAGGACAAATAATAGAACTTGGTTTCCTACATTACTACACGTGTATTACCTCCTAATATCAACGTATTCCATACTCGAATGGATTATTTGTATTTTATTGACAACTAAATCATTAAATGAGACAAACGATGATTGGACGGACCAATAATTGAACTTGGTTTCTTACAAAACTACATGCGTATCACCTCCTAATATCAACATTTTCTATACTCGGAGGGATAATCGTTGTTTCATTGACTACTAATCACTAAATTCGACAAACATGGGGGGTTTGAAGGACAAATAATAGCACTTGGTTTCATACATTACTACACGTGTATCACCTACTAATATCAACGTATTCCATACCCGAATGGATTGTTTGAATTTAATTGACAACTAAATCATTAAATGAGACAAACGATGATTGGACGAACCAATAATTGAACTTGGTTTCTTACAAAAGTACATGCGTATTACCTCCTAATATCAACATTTTCTATACTCGGAATGATAATCGTTGTTTCATTGACTACTAATCACTAAATTAGACAAACATGGGTTTGAAGGACAAATAATAGAACTTGGTTTCCTACATTACTACACGTGTATTACCTCCTAATATCAACGTATTCCATACTCGAATGGATTATTTGTATTTTATTGACAACTAAATCATTAAATGAAACAAACGATGATTGGACGGACCAATAATTGAAACTTGGTTTCTTACACAACTAAATGCGTATTACCTCCTAATATCAATATTTCTATACTCGGAGGGATAATCGTTGTTTCATTGACTACTAATCACTAAATTAGACAAACATGGGGGGTTTGAAGGACAAACAATAGCACTTGGTTTCTTACATTACTACACGTGTATTACCTACTAATATCAACGTATTCCATACTCGAATGGATTATTTGTATTTTATTGACAACTAAATCATTAAATGAGACAAACGATGATTGGACGGACCAATAATTGAACTTGGTTTCTTACAAAACTACATGCGTATCACCTCCTAATATCAACATTTTCTATACTCGGAGGGATAATCGTTGTTTCATTAACTACTAATCACTAAATTCGACAAACTTGGGTTTGAAGGACAAATAATAGAACTTGGTTTCCTATATTACTACACGTGTATTACCTCCAAATATCAACGTATTCCATACTCGAATGGATTATTTGTATTTTATTGACAACTAAATCATTAAATGGGACAAACGATGATTGGACGGACCAATAATTGAAACTTGGTTTCTTACACAACTACATGCGTATTACCTCCTAATATCAACATTTTCTATACTCGGAGGGATAATCGTTGTTTCATTGACTACTAATCACTAAATTAGACAAACATGGGGGGTTTGAAGGACAAATAATAGCACTTGGTTTCATACATTCCTACATGTGTATTACCTACTAATATCAACGTATTCCATACTCGAATGGATTATTTGTATTTTATTGACAACTAAATCATTAAATGAGACAAACGATGATTGGACGGACTAATAATTGAACTTGGTTTCTTACAAAACTACATGCGTATCACCTCCTAATATCAACATTTTCTATACTCGGAGGGATAATCATTGTTTCATTGACTACTAATCACTAAATTCGACAAACTTGGGTTTGAAGGACAAATAATAGAACTTGGTTTCCTACATTACTACACGTGTATTACCTCCAAATATCAACGTATTCCATACTCGAATGGATTATTTGTATTTTATTGACAACTAAATCATTAAATGGGACAAACGATGATTGGACGGACCAATAATTGAAACTTGGTTTCTTACACAACTACATGCGTATTACCTCCTAATATCAACATTTTCTATACTCGGAATGATAATCGTTGTTTCATTGACTACTAATCACTAAATTAGACAAACATAGGTTTTAAGGAAAAATAATAGAACCTGGTTTCATACATTACTACACGTGTATTACCTCCTAATATCAACGTATTCCATACTCGAATGGATTATTTGTATTTTATTGACAACTAAATAATTAAATGAGACAAACGATGATTGGACGGACCAATAATTGAACTTGGTTTCTTACACAACTACATGTGTATGACCTCCTAATATCAACATTTTCTATACTCGGAGGGATAATCGTTGTTTCATTGACTACTAATCACTAAATTAGACAAACATGGGTTTGAAGGACAAATAATAGAACTTGGTTTCATACATTACTACACGTGTATTACCTCCAAATATCAACGTATTCCATACTCGAATGGATTATTTGTATTTTATTGACAACTAAATCATTAAATGGGACAAACGATGATTGGACGGACCAATAATTGAAACTTGGTTTCTTACACAACTACATGCGTATTACCTCCTAATATCAACATTTTCTATACTCGGAGGGATAATCGTTGTTTCATTGACTACTAATCACTAAATTAGACAAACATGGGGGGTTTGAAGGACAAATAATAGCACTTGGTTTCATACATTCCTACATGTGTATTACCTACTAATATCAACGTATTCCATACTCGAATGGATTATTTGTATTTTATTGACAACTAAATCATTAAATGAGACAAACGATGATTGGACGGACTAATAATTGAACTTGGTTTCTTACAAAACTACATGCGTATCACCTCCTAATATCAACATTTTCTATACTCGGAGGGATAATCATTGTTTCATTGACTACTAATCACTAAATTCGACAAACTTGGGTTTGAAGGACAAATAATAGAACTTGGTTTCCTACATTACTACACGTGTATTACCTCCAAATATCAACGTATTCCATACTCGAATGGATTATTTGTATTTTATTGACAACTAAATCATTAAATGGGACAAACGATGATTGGACGGACCAATAATTGAAACTTGGTTTCTTACACAACTACATGCGTATTACCTCCTAATATCAACATTTTCTATACTCGGAATGATAATCGTTGTTTCATTGACTACTAATCACTAAATTAGACAAACATAGGTTTTAAGGAAAAATAATAGAACCTGGTTTCATACATTACTACACGTGTATTACCTCCTAATATCAACGTATTCCATACTCGAATGGATTATTTGTATTTTATTGACAACTAAATAATTAAATGAGACAAACGATGATTGGACGGACCAATAATTGAACTTGGTTTCTTACACAACTACATGTGTATGACCTCCTAATATCAACATTTTCTATACTCGGAGGGATAATCGTTGTTTCATTGACTACTAATCACTAAATTAGACAAACATGGGTTTGAAGGACAAATAATAGAACTTGGTTTCATACATTACTACACGTGTATTACCTCCAAATATCAACGTATTCCATACTCGAATGGATTATTTGTATTTTATTGACAACTAAATCATTAAATGGGACAAACGATGATTGGACGGACCAATAATTGAAACTTGGTTTCTTACACAACTACATGCGTATTACCTCCTAATATCAACATTTTCTATACTCGGAATGATAATCGTTGTTTCATTGACTACTAATCACTAAATTAGACAAACATGGGTTTTAAGGAAAAATAATAGAACCTGGTTTCATACATTACTACACGTGTATTACCTCCTAATATCAACTTATTCCATACTCGAATGGATTATTTGTATTTTATTGACAACTAAATCATTAAATGAGACAAACGATGATTGGACGGACCAATAATTGAACTTGGTTTCTTACACAACTACATGTGTATGACCTCCTAATATCAACATTTTCTATACTCGGAGGGATAATCGTTGTTTCATTGACTACTAATCACTAAATTAGACAAACATGGGTTTTAAGGAAAAATAATAGAACCTGGTTTCATACATTACTACACGTGTATTACCTCCTAATATCAACGTATTCCATACTCGAATGGATTATTTGTATTTTATTGACAACTAAATCATTAAATGAGACAAACGATGATTGGACGGACCAATAATTGAACTTGGTTACTTACAAAACTACATGCGTATCACCTCCTAATATCAACATTTTCTATACTCGGAATGATAATCGTTGTTTCATTGACTACTAATCACTAAATTAGACAAACATGGGTTTGAAGGACAAATAATAGAACTTGGTTTCATACATTACTACACGTGTATTACCTCCTAATATCAACGTATTCCATACTCGAATGGATTATTTGTATTTTATTGACAACTAAATCATTAAATGAGACAAACTATGATTGGACGGACCAATAATTGAAACTTGGTTTCTTACAAAACTACATGCGTATTACCTCCAAATATCAACATTTTCTATACTCGGAGGGATAATCGTTGTTTCATTGACTATTAATCACTAAATTAGACAAACATGGGTGGTTTGAAGGACAAATAATAGCACTTGGTTTCATACATTACTACACGTGTATTACCTACTAACATCAACGTATTCCATACTCGAATGGATTATTTGTATTTTATTGACAACTAAATCATTAAATGAGACAAACGATGATTGGACGGACCAATAATTGAACTTGGTTTCTTACAAAACTACATGTGTATCACCTCCTAATATCAACATTTTCTATACTCGGAGGGATAATCGTTGTTTCATTGACTACTAATCACTAAATTCGACAAACATGGGGGGTTTGAAGGACAAATAATAGCACTTGGTTTCATACATTACTACACGTGTATCACCTACTAATATCAACGTATTCCATACCCGAATGGATTGTTTGAAATTAATTGACAACTAAATCATTAAATGAGACAAACGATGATTGGACGGACCAATAATTGAACTTGGTTTCTTACAAAAGTACATGCGTATTACCTCCTAATATCAACATTTTCTATACTCGGAATGATAATCGTTGTTTCATTGACTACTAATCACTAAATTAGACAAACATGGGTTTGAAGGACAAATAATAGAACTTGGTTTCCTACATTATTACACGTGTATTACCTCCTAATATCAACGTATTCCATACTCGAATGGATTATTTGTATTTTATTGACAACTAAATCATTAAATGAAACAAACGATGATTGGACGGACCAATAATTGAAACTTGGTTTCTTACACAACTAAATGCGTATTACCTCCTAATATCAATATTTCTATACTCGGAGGGATAATCGTTGTTTCATTGACTACTAATCACTAAATTAGACAAACATGGGGGGTTTGAAGGACAAACAATAGCACTTGGTTTCTTACATTACTACACGTGTATTACCTACTAATATCAACGTATTCCATACTCGAATGGATTATTTGTATTTTATTGACAACTAAATCATTAAATGAGACAAACGATGATTGGACGGACTAATAATTGAACTTGGTTTCTTACAAAACTACATGCGTATCACCTCCTAATATCAACATTTTCTATACTCGGAGGGATAATCATTGTTTCATTGACTACTAATCACTAAATTCGACAAACTTGGGTTTGAAGGACAAATAATAGAACTTGGTTTCATACATTACTACACGTGTATTACCTCCAAATATCAACGTATTCCATACTCGAATGGATTATTTGTATTTTATTGACAACTAAATCATTAAATGGGACAAACGATGATTGGACGGACCAATAATTGAAACTTGGTTTCTTACACAACTACATGCGTATTACCTCCTAATATCAACATTTTCTATACTCGGAATGATAATCGTTGTTTCATTGACTACTAATCACTAAATTAGACAAACATAGGTTTTAAGGAAAAATAATAGAACCTGGTTTCATACATTACTACACGTGTATTACCTCCTAATATCAACGTATTCCATACTCGAATGGATTATTTGTATTTTATTGACAACTAAATAATTAAATGAGACAAACGATGATTGGACGGACCAATAATTGAACTTGGTTTCTTACACAACTACATGTGTATGACCTCCTAATATCAACATTTTCTATACTCGGAGGGATAATCGTTGTTTCATTGACTACTAATCACTAAATTAGACAAACATGGGTTTGAAGGACAAATAATAGAACTTGGTTTCATACATTACTACACGTGTATTACCTCCAAATATCAACGTATTCCATACTCGAATGGATTATTTGTATTTTATTGACAACTAAATCATTAAATGGGACAAACGATGATTGGACGGACCAATAATTGAAACTTGGTTTCTTACACAACTACATGCGTATTACCTCCTAATATCAACATTTTCTATACTCGGAATGATAATCGTTGTTTCATTGACTACTAATCACTAAATTAGACAAACATGGGTTTTAAGGAAAAATAATAGAACCTGGTTTCATACATTACTACACGTGTATTACCTCCTAATATCAACGTATTCCATACTCGAATGGATTATTTGTATTTTATTGACAACTAAATCATTAAATGAGACAAACGATGATTGGACGGACCAATAATTGAACTTGGTTTCTTACACAACTACATGTGTATGACCTCCTAATATCAACATTTTCTATACTCGGAGGGATAATCGTTGTTTCATTGACTACTAATCACTAAATTAGACAAACATGGGTTTTAAGGAAAAATAATAGAACCTGGTTTCATACATTACTACACGTGTATTACCTCCTAATATTAACGTATTCCATACTCGAATGGATTATTTGTATTTTATTGACAACTAAATCATTAAATGAGACAAACGATGATTGGACGGACCAATAATTGAACTTGGTTACTTACAAAACTACATGCGTATCACCTCCTAATATCAACATTTTCTATACTCGGAATGATAATCGTTGTTTCATTGACTACTAATCACTAAATTAGACAAACATGGGTTTGAAGGACAAATAATAGAACTTGGTTTCATACATTACTACACGTGTATTACCTCCTAATATCAACGTATTCCATACTCGAATGGATTATTTGTATTTTATTGACAACTAAATCATTAAATGAGACAAACTATGATTGGACGGACCAATAATTGAAACTTGGTTTCTTACAAAACTACATGCGTATTACCTCCAAATATCAACATTTTCTATACTCGGAGGGATAATCGTTGTTTCATTGACTATTAATCACTAAATTAGACAAACATGGGTGGTTTGAAGGACAAATAATAGCACTTGGTTTCATACATTACTACACGTGTATTACCTACTAACATCAACGTATTCCATACTCGAATGGATTATTTGTATTTTATTGACAACTAAATCATTAAATGAGACAAACGATGATTGGACGGACCAATAATTGAACTTGGTTTCTTACAAAACTACATGTGTATCACCTCCTAATATCAACATTTTCTATACTCGGAGGGATAATCGTTGTTTCATTGACTACTAATCACTAAATTCGACAAACATGGGGGGTTTGAAGGACAAATAATAGCACTTGGTTTCATACATTACTACACGTGTATCACCTACTAATATCAACGTATTCCATACCCGAATGGATTGTTTGAAATTAATTGACAACTAAATCATTAAATGAGACAAACGATGATTGGACGGACCAATAATTGAACTTGGTTTCTTACAAAAGTACATGCGTATTACCTCCTAATATCAACATTTTCTATACTCGGAATGATAATCGTTGTTTCATTGACTACTAATCACTAAATTAGACAAACATGGGTTTGAAGGACAAATAATAGAACTTGGTTTCCTACATTATTAC
This sequence comes from Capsicum rhomboideum, assembly GCA_031232105.1. Classification (NCBI taxonomy): domain Eukaryota; kingdom Viridiplantae; phylum Streptophyta; class Magnoliopsida; order Solanales; family Solanaceae; genus Capsicum; species Capsicum rhomboideum. Next base: position 82,388,748 of record CP124713.1, on the reverse strand, counting down.
ACGTGTATTACCTCCTAATATCAACGTATTCCATACTCGAATGGATTATTTGTATTTTATTGACAACTAAATCATTAAATGAAACAAACGATGATTGGACGGACCAATAATTGAAACTTGGTTTCTTACACAACTAAATGCGTATTACCTCCTAATATCAATATTTCTATACTCGGAGGGATAATCGTTGTTTCATTGACTACTAATCACTAAATTAGACAAACATGGGGGGTTTGAAGGACAAACAATAGCACTTGGTTTCTTACATTACTACACGTGTATTACCTACTAATATCAACGTATTCCATACTCGAATGGATTATTTGTATTTTATTGACAACTAAATCATTAAATGAGACAAACGATGATTGGACGGACCAATAATTGAACTTGGTTTCTTACACAACTACATGTGTATGACCTCCTAATATCAACATTTTCTATACTCGGAGGGATAATCGTTGTTTCATTGACTACTAATCACTAAATTAGACAAACATGGGTTTTAAGGAAAAATAATAGAACCTGGTTTCATACATTACTACACGTGTATTACCTCCTAATATCAACGTATTCCATACTCGAATGGATTATTTGTATTTTATTGACAACTAAATCATTAAATGAGACAAACGATTATTGGATGGACCAATAATTGAACTTGGTTTCTTACAAAACTACATGCGTATCACCTCCTAATATCAACATTTTCTATACTCGGTATGATAATCGTTGTTTCATTGACTACTAATCACTAAATTAGACAAACATGGGTTTGAAGGACAAATAATAGCACTTGGTTTCATACATTACTACACGTGTATTACCTACTAACATCAACGTATTCCATACTCGAATGGATTATTTGTATTTTATTGACAACTAAATCATTAAATGAGACAAACGATGATTGGACGGACCAATAATTGAACTTGGTTTCTTACAAAACTACATGCGTATCACCTCCTAATATCAACATTTTCTATACTCGGAGGGATAATCGTTGTTTCATTGACTACTAATCACTAAATTCGACAAACTTGGGTTTGAAGGACAAATAATAGAACTTGGTTTCCTACATTACTACACGTGTATTACCTCCAAATATCAACGTATTCCATACTCGAGTGGATTATTTGTATTTTATTGACAACCAAATCATTAAATGAGACAAACGATGATTGGACGGACCAATAATTGAACTTGGTTTCTTGCACAACTACATGCGTATTACCTCCTAATATCAACATTTTCTATACTCGGAGGGATAATCGTTGTTTCATTGACTACTAATCACTAAATTAGACAAACATGGGTTTGAAGGACAAATAATAGAACTTGGTTTCATACATTACTACACGTGTATTACCTCTTAATATCAACGTATTCCATACTCGAATGGATTATTTGTATTTTATTGACAACTAAATCTTTAAATGAGACAAACGATGATTGGACGGACCAATAATTGAACTTGGTTTCTTACACAACTACATGTGTATGACCTCCTAATATCAACATTTTCTATACTCGGAGGGATAATCGTTGTTTCATTGATTACTAATCACTAAATTAGACAAACATGGGTTTTAAGGAAAAATAATAGAACCTGGTTTCATACTTTACTACACGTGTATTACCTCCTAATATCAACGTATTCCATACTCGAATGGATTATTTGTATCTTATTGACAACTAAAACATTAAATGAGACAAACGATGATTGGACGGACCAATAATTGAACTTGGTTTCTTACAAAACTACATGCGTATCACCTCCTAATATCAACATTTTCTATACTCGGAATGATAATCGTTGTTTCGTTGACTACTAATCACTAAATTCGACAAACATGGGTTTGAAGGACAAATAATAGAACTTGGTTTCATACATTACTACACGTGTATTACCTCCTAATATCAACGTATTCTATACTCAGAGGGATAATCATTGTTTAGTTGACTACTAATCACTAAATTAGACAAACATGGGTTTGAAGGACAAATAATAGAACTTGGTTTCCTACATTACTACACGTGTATTACCTCCAAATATCAACGTATTCCATACTCGAATGGATTATTTGTATTTTATTGACAACTAAATCATTAAATGAGACAAACGATGATTGGACGGACCAATAATTGAAACTTGGTTTCTTACACAACTACATGCGTATTACCTCCTAATATCAACATTTTCTATACTCGGAGGGATAATCGTTGTTTCATTGACTACTAATCACTAAATTCGACAAACATGGGGGGTTTGAAGGACAAATAATAGCACTTGGTTTCATACATTACTACACGTGTATTACCTACTAATATCAACGTATTCCATACCCGAATGGATTGTTTGTATTTTATTGACAACTAAATAATTAAATGAGACAAACGATGATTGGACGGACCAATAGTTGAACTTGGTTTCTTACAAAACTACATGCGTATTACCTCCTAATATCAACATTTTCTATACTCGGAATGATAATCGTTGTTTCATTGACTACTAATCACTAAATTAGACAAACATGGGTTTGAAGGACAAATAATAGAACTTGGTTTCCTACATTACTACACGTGTATTACCTCCTAATATCAACGTATTCCATACTCGAATGGATTATTTGTATTTTATTGACAACTAAATCATTAAATGAAACAAACGATGATTGGACGGACCAATAATTGAAACTTGGTTTCTTACACAACTAAATGCGTATTACCTCCTAATATCAACATTTTCTATACTCGGAATGATAATCGTTGTTTCGTTGACTACTAATCACTAAATTCGACAAACATGGGTTTGAAGGACAAATAATAGAACTTGGTTTCATACATTACTACACGTGTATTACCTCCTAATATCAACGTATTCTATACTCAGAGGGATAATCATTGTTTAGTTGACTACTAATCACTAAATTAGACAAACATGGGTTTGAAGGACAAATAATAGAACTTGGTTTCCTACATTACGACACGTGTATTACCTCCTAATATCAACATATTCCATACTTGAATGGATTATTTGTATTTTATTGACAACTAAATCATTAAATGAGACAAATGATGATTGGACGGACCAATAATTGAAACTTGGTTTCTTACACAACTACATGCGTATTACCTCCTAATATCAACATTTTCTATACTCGGAATGATAATCGTTGTTTCATTGACTACTAATCACTAAATTAGACAAACATGGGTTTTAAGGAAAAATAATAGAACCTGGTTTCATACATTACTACACGTGTATTACCTCCTAATATCAACGTATTCCATACTCGAATGGATTATTTGTATTTTATTGACAAATAAATCATTAAATGAGACAAACGATGATTGGACGGACCAATAATTGAACTTGGTTTCTTACAAAACTACATGCGTATCACCTCCTAATATCAGCATTTTCTATACTCGGAATGATAATCGTTGTTTCATTGACTACTAATCACTAAATTAGACAAACATGGGTTTGAAGGACAAATAATAGAACTTGGTTTCATACATTACTACACGTGTATTACCTCCTAATATCAACGTATTCCATACTCGAATGGATTATTTGTATTTTATTGACAACTAAATCATTAAATGAGACAAACTATGATTGGACGGACCAATAATTGAAACTTGGTTTCTTACAAAACTACATGCGTATTACCTCCTAATATCAACATTTTCTATACTCGGAGGGATAATCGTTGTTTCATTGACTATTAATCACTAAATTAGACAAACATGGGGGGTTTGAAGGACAAATAATAGCACTTGGTTTCATATATTACTACACGTGTATTACCTACTAACATCAACGTATTCCATACTCGAATGGATTATTTGTATTTTATTCACAACTAAATCATTAAATGAGACAAACGATGATTGGACGGACCAATAATTGAACTTGGTTTCTTACAAAACTACATGCGTATCACCTCCTAATATCAACATTTTCTATACTCGGAGGGATAATCGTTGTTTCATTGACTACTAATCACTAAATTAGACAAACATGGGTTTGAAGGACAAATAATAGAACTTGGTTTCCTACATTACTACACGTGTATTACCTCCTAATATTAACGTATTGCATACTCGAATGGATTATTTGTATTTTATTGACAACTAAATCTTTTAATGAGACAAACGATGATTGGACGGACCAATAATTGAACTTGGTTTCTTACACAACTACATGTGTATGACCTCCTAATATCAACATTTTCTATACTCGGAGGGATAATCGTTGTTTCATTGACTACTAATCACTAAATTAGACAAACATGGGTTTTAAGGAAAAATAATAGAACCTGGTTTCATACATTACTACACGTGTATTACCTCCTAATATCAACGTATTCCATACTCGAATGGATTATTTGTATTTTATTGACAAATAAATCATTAAAGGAGACAAACGATGATTGGACGGACCAATAATTGAACTTGGTTTCTTACAAAACTACATGCGTATCACCTCCTAATATCAGCATTTTCTATACTCGGAATGATAATCGTTGTTTCATTGACTACTAATCACTAAATTAGACAAACATGGGTTTGAAGGACAAATAATAGAACTTGGTTTCATACATTAATACACGTGTATTACCTCCTAATATCAACGTATTCCATACTCGAATGGATTATTTGTATTTTATTGACAACTAAATCATTAAATGAGACAAACTATGATTGGACGGACCAATAATTGAAACTTGGTTTCTTACAAAACTACATGCGTATTACCTCCTAATATCAACATTTTCTATACTCGGAGGGATAATCGTTGTTTCATTGACTATTAATCACTAAATTAGACAAACATGGGGGGTTTGAAGGACAAATAATAGCACTTGGTTTCATATATTACTACACGTGTATTACCTACTAACATCAACGTATTCCATACTCGAATGGATTATTTGTATTTTATTCACAACTAAATCATTAAATGAGACAAACGATGATTGGACGGACCAATAATTGAACTTGGTTTCTTACAAAACTACATGCGTATCACCTCCTAATATCAACATTTTCTATACTCGTTGGGATAATCGTTGTTTCATTGACTACTAATCACTAAATTCGACAAACTTGGGTTTGAAGGACAAATAATAGAACTTGATTTCCTACATTACTACACGTGTATTACCTCCAAATATCAACGTATTCCATACTCGAGTGGATTATTTGTATTTTATTGACAACCAAATCATTAAATGAGACAAACGATGATTGGACGGACCAATAATTGAACTTGGTTTCTTACACAACTACATGCGTATTACCTCCTAATATCAACATTTTCTATACTCGGAGGGATAATCGTTGTTTCATTGACTACTAATCACTAAATTAGACAAACATGGGTTTGAAGGACAAATAATAGAACTTGGTTTCCTACATTACTACGCGTGTATTACCTCCTAATATTAACGTATTGCATACTCGAATGGATTATTTGTATTTTATTGACAACTAAATCTTTTAATGAGACAAACGATGATTGGACGGACCAATAATTGAACTTGGTTTCTTACAAAACTACATGCGTATCACCTCCTAATATCAACATTTTCTATACTCGGAATGATAATCGTTGTTTCATTGACTACTAATCACTAAATTCGACAAACATGGGTTTGAAGGACAAATAATAGAACTTGGTTTCATACATTACTACACGTTTATTACCTCCTAATATCAACGTATTCTATACTCAGAGGGATAATCTTTGTTTAGTTGACTACTAATCACTAAATTAGACAAACATGGGTTTGAAGGACAAATAATAGAACTTGGTTTCCTACATTACAACACGTGTATTACCTTCTAATATCAACATATTCCATACTCGAACGGATTATTTGTATTTTATTGACAACTAAATCATTAAATGAGACAAACGATGATTGGACGGACCAATAATTGAAACTTGGTTTCTTACACAACTACATGCGTATTACCTCCTAATATCAACATTTTCTATACTCGGAATGATAATCGTTGTTTCATTGACTACTAATCACTAAATTAGACAAACATGGGTTTTAAGGAAAAATAATAGAACCTGGTTTCATACATTACTACACGTGTATTACCTCCTAATATCAACGTATTCCATACTCGAATGGATTATTTGTATTTTATTGACAACTAAATCATTAAATGAGACAAACGATGATTGGACGGACCAATAATTGAACTTGGTTTCTTACAAAACTACATGCGTATCACCTCCTAATATCAACATTTTCTATACTCGGAATGATAATCGTTGTTTCGTTGACTACTAATCACTAAATTCGACAAACATGGGTTTGAAGGACAAATAATAGAACTTGGTTTCATACATTACTACACGTGTATTACCTCCTAATATCAACGTATTCTATACTCAGAGGGATAATCATTGTTTAGTTGACTACTAATCACTAAATTAGACAAACATGGGTTTGAAGGACAAATAATAGAACTTGGTTTCCTACATTACGACACGTGTATTACCTCCTAATATCAACATATTCCATACTCGAATGGATTATTTGTATTTTATTGACAACTAAATCATTAAATGAGACAAAAGATGATTGGACGAACCAATAATTGAAACTTGGTTTCTTACACAACTACATGCGTATTACCTCCTAATATCAACATTTTCTATACTCGGAATGATAATCGTTGTTTCATTGACTACTAATCACTAAATTAGACAAATATGGGGTGTTTGAAGGACAAATAATAGCACTTGGTTTCATACATTACTACACGTGTATTACCTACTAATATCATCATTTTCTATACTCGGAATGATAATCGTTGTTTCATTGACTACTAATCACTAAATTCGACAAACTTGGGTTTGAAGGACAAATAATAGAACTTGGTCCTACATTACTACACGTGTATTACCTCCAAATATCAACGTATTCCATACTCGAATGGATTATTTGTATTTTATTGACAACTAAATCATTAAATGAGACAAACGATGATTGGACGGACCAATAATTGAAACTTGGTTTCTTACAAAACTACATGCGTATTACCTCATAATATCAACATTTTCTATACTCGGAGGGATAATCGTTGTTTCATTGACTATTAATCACTAAATTAGACAAACATGGGGGGTTTGAAGGACAAATAATAGCACTTGGTTTCATATATTACTACACGTGTATTACCTACTAACATCAACGTATTCCATACTCGAATGGATTATTTGTATTTTATTCACAACTAAATCATTAAATGAGACAAACGATGATTGGACGGACCAATAATTGAACTTGGTTTCTTACAAAACTACATGCGTATCACCTCCTAATATCAACATTTTCTATACTCGTTGGGATAATCGTTGTTTCATTGACTACTAATCACTAAATACGACAAACTTGGGTTTGAAGGACAAATAATAGAACTTGATTTCCTACATTACTACACGTGTATTACCTCCAAATATCAACGTATTCCATACTCGAGTGGATTATTTGTATTTTATTGACAACCAAATCATTAAATGAGACAAACGATGATTGGACGGACCAATAATTGAACTTGGTTTCTTACACAACTACATGCGTATTACCTCCTAATATCAACATTTTCTATACTCGGAGGGATAATCGTTGTTTCATTGACTACTAATCACTAAATTAGACAAACATGGGTTTGAAGGACAAATAATAGAACTTGGTTTCCTACATTACTACGCGTGTATTACCTCCTAATATTAACGTATTGCATACTCGAATGGATTATTTGTATTTTATTGACAACTAAATCTTTTAATGAGACAAACGATGATTGGACGGACCAATAATTGAACTTGGTTTCTTACAAAACTACATGCGTATCACCTCCTAATATCAACATTTTCTATACTCGGAATGATAATCGTTGTTTCATTGACTACTAATCACTAAATTCGACAAACATGGGTTTGAAGGACAAATAATAGAACTTGGTTTCATACATTACTACACGTTTATTACCTCCTAATATCAACGTATTCTATACTCAGAGGGATAATCTTTGTTTAGTTGACTACTAATCACTAAATTAAACAAACATGGGTTTGAAGGACAAATAATAGAACTTGGTTTCCTACATTACAACACGTGTATTACCTTCTAATATCAACATATTCCATACTCGAACGGATTATTTGTATTTTATTGACAACTAAATCATTAAATGAGACAAACGATGATTGGACGGACCAATAATTGAAACTTGGTTTCTTACACAACTACATGCGTATTACCTCCTAATATCAACATTTTCTATACTCGGAATGATAATCGTTGTTTCATTGACTACTAATCACTAAATTAGACAAACATGGGTTTTAAGGAAAAATAATAGAACCTGGTTTCATACATTACTACACGTGTATTACCTCCTAATATCAACGTATTCCATACTCGAATGGATTATTTGTATTTTATTGACAACTAAATCATTAAATGAGACAAACGATGATTGGACGGACCAATAATTGAACTTGGTTTCTTACAAAACTACATGCGTATCACCTCCTAATATCAACATTTTCTATACTCGGAATGATAATCGTTGTTTCGTTGACTACTAATCACTAAATTCGACAAACATGGGTTTGAAGGACAAATAATAGAACTTGGTTTCATACATTACTACACGTGTATTACCTCCTAATATCAACGTATTCTATACTCAGAGGGATAATCATTGTTTAGTTGACTACTAATCACTAAATTAGACAAACATGGGTTTGAAGGACAAATAATAGAACTTGGTTTCCTACATTACGACACGTGTATTACCTCCTAATATCAACATATTCCATACTCGAATGGATTATTTGTATTTTATTGACAACTAAATCATTAAATGAGACAAAAGATGATTGGACGAACCAATAATTGAAACTTGGTTTCTTACACAACTACATGCGTATTACCTCCTAATATCAACATTTTCTATACTCGGAATGATAATCGTTGTTTCATTAACTACTAATCACTAAATTAGACAAATATGGGGTGTTTGAAGGACAAATAATAGCACTTGGTTTCATACATTACTACACGTGTATTACCTACTAATATCATCATTTTCTATACTCGGAATGATAATCGTTGTTTCATTGACTACTAATCACTAAATTCGACAAACTTGGGTTTGAAGGACAAATAATAGAACTTGGTCCTACATTACTACACGTGTATTACCTCCAAATATCAACGTATTCCATACTCGAATGGATTATTTGTATTTTATTGACAACTAAATCATTAAATGAGACAAACGATGATTGGACGGACCAATAATTGAAACTTGGTTTCTTACAAAACTACATGCGTATTACCTCATAATATCAACATTTTCTATACTCGGAGGGATAATCGTTGTTTCATTGACTATTAATCACTAAATTAGACAAACATGGGGGGTTTGAAGGACAAATAATAGCACTTGGTTTCATATATTACTACACGTGTATTACCTACTAACATCAACGTATTCCATACTCGAATGGATTATTTGTATTTTATTCACAACTAAATCATTAAATGAGACAAACGATGATTGGACGGACCAATAATTGAACTTGGTTTCTTACAAAACTACATGCGTATCACCTCCTAATATCAACATTTTCTATACTCGGAGGGATAATCGTTGTTTCATTGACTACTAATCACTAAATTAGACAAACATGGGTTTGAAGGACAAATAATAGAACTTGGTTTCCTACATTACTACACGTGTATTACCTCCTAATATTAACGTATTGCATACTCGAATGGATTATTTGTATTTTATTGACAACTAAATCTTTTAATGAGACAAACGATGATTGGACGGACCAATAATTGAACTTGGTTTCTTACACAACTACATGTGTATGACCTCCTAATATCAACATTTTCTATACTCGGAGGGATAATCGTTGTTTCATTGACTACTAATCACTAAATTAGACAAACATGGGTTTTAAGGAAAAATAATAGAACCTGGTTTCATACATTACTACACGTGTATTACCTCCTAATATCAACGTATTCCATACTCGAATGGATTATTTGTATTTTATTGACAAATAAATCATTAAAGGAGACAAACGATGATTGGACGGACCAATAATTGAACTTGGTTTCTTACAAAACTACATGCGTATCACCTCCTAATATCAGCATTTTCTATACTCGGAATGATAATCGTTGTTTCATTGACTACTAATCACTAAATTAGACAAACATGGGTTTGAAGGACAAATAATAGAACTTGGTTTCATACATTAATACACGTGTATTACCTCCTAATATCAACGTATTCCATACTCGAATGGATTATTTGTATTTTATTGACAACTAAATCATTAAATGAGACAAACTATGATTGGACGGACCAATAATTGAAACTTGGTTTCTTACAAAACTACATGCGTATTACCTCCTAATATCAACATTTTCTATACTCGGAGGGATAATCGTTGTTTCATTGACTATTAATCACTAAATTAGACAAACATGGGGGGTTTGAAGGACAAATAATAGCACTTGGTTTCATATATTACTACACGTGTATTACCTACTAACATCAACGTATTCCATACTCGAATGGATTATTTGTATTTTATTCACAACTAAATCATTAAATGAGACAAACGATGATTGGACGGACCAATAATTGAACTTGGTTTCTTACAAAACTACATGCGTATCACCTCCTAATATCAACATTTTCTATACTCGTTGGGATAATCGTTGTTTCATTGACTACTAATCACTAAATTCGACAAACTTGGGTTTGAAGGACAAATAATAGAACTTGATTTCCTACATTACTACACGTGTATTACCTCCAAATATCAACGTATTCCATACTCGAGTGGATTATTTGTATTTTATTGACAACCAAATCATTAAATGAGACAAACGATGATTGGACGGACCAATAATTGAACTTGGTTTCTTACACAACTACATGCGTATTACCTCCTAATATCAACATTTTCTATACTCGGAGGGATAATCGTTGTTTCATTGACTACTAATCACTAAATTAGACAAACATGGGTTTGAAGGACAAATAATAGAACTTGGTTTCCTACATTACTACGCGTGTATTACCTCCTAATATTAACGTATTGCATACTCGAATGGATTATTTGTATTTTATTGACAACTAAATCTTTTAATGAGACAAACGATGATTGGACGGACCAATAATTGAACTTGGTTTCTTACAAAACTACATGCGTATCACCTCCTAATATCAACATTTTCTATACTCGGAATGATAATCGTTGTTTCATTGACTACTAATCACTAAATTCGACAAACATGGGTTTGAAGGACAAATAATAGAACTTGGTTTCATACATTACTACACGTTTATTACCTCCTAATATCAACGTATTCTATACTCAGAGGGATAATCTTTGTTTAGTTGACTACTAATCACTAAATTAGACAAACATGGGTTTGAAGGACAAATAATAGAACTTGGTTTCCTACATTACAACACGTGTATTACCTTCTAATATCAACATATTCCATACTCGAACGGATTATTTGTATTTTATTGACAACTAAATCATTAAATGAGACAAATGATGATTGGACGGACCAATAATTGAAACTTGGTTTCTTACACAACTACATGCGTATTACCTCCTAATATCAACATTTTCTATACTCGGAATGATAATCGTTGTTTCATTGACTACTAATCACTAAATTAGACAAACATGGGTTTTAAGGAAAAATAATAGAACCTGGTTTCATACATTACTACACGTGTATTACCTCCTAATATCAACGTATTCCATACTCGAATGGATTATTTGTATTTTATTGACAACTAAATCATTAAATGAGACAAACGATGATTGGACGGACCAATAATTGAACTTGGTTTCTTACAAAACTACATGCGTATCACCTCCTAATATCAACATTTTCTATACTCGGAATGATAATCGTTGTTTCGTTGACTACTAATCACTAAATTCGACAAACATGGGTTTGAAGGACAAATAATAGAACTTGGTTTCATACATTACTACACGTGTATTACCTCCTAATATCAACGTATTCTATACTCAGAGGGATAATCATTGTTTAGTTGACTACTAATCACTAAATTAGACAAACATGGGTTTGAAGGACAAATAATAGAACTTGGTTTCCTACATTACGACACGTGTATTACCTCCTAATATCAACATATTCCATACTCGAATGGATTATTTGTATTTTATTGACAACTAAATCATTAAATGAGACAAAAGATGATTGGACGAACCAATAATTGAAACTTGGTTTCTTACACAACTACATGCGTATTACCTCCTAATATCAACATTTTCTATACTCGGAATGATAATCGTTGTTTCATTGACTACTAATCACTAAATTAGACAAATATGGGGTGTTTGAAGGACAAATAATAGCACTTGGTTTCATACATTACTACACGTGTATTACCTACTAATATCATCATTTTCTATACTCGGAATGATAATCGTTGTTTCATTGACTACTAATCACTAAATTCGACAAACTTGGGTTTGAAGGACAAATAATAGAACTTGGTCCTACATTACTACACGTGTATTACCTCCAAATATCAACGTATTCCATACTCGAATGGATTATTTGTATTTTATTGACAACTAAATCATTAAATGAGACAAACGATGATTGGACGGACCAATAATTGAAACTTGGTTTCTTACAAAACTACATGCGTATTACCTCATAATATCAACATTTTCTATACTCGGAGGGATAATCGTTGTTTCATTGACTATTAATCACTAAATTAGACAAACATGGGGGGTTTGAAGGACAAATAATAGCACTTGGTTTCATATATTACTACACGTGTATTACCTACTAACATCAACGTATTCCATACTCGAATGGATTATTTGTATTTTATTCACAACTAAATCATTAAATGAGACAAACGATGATTGGACGGACCAATAATTGAACTTGGTTTCTTACAAAACTACATGCGTATCACCTCCTAATATCAACATTTTCTATACTCGTTGGGATAATCGTTGTTTCATTGACTACTAATCACTAAATACGACAAACTTGGGTTTGAAGGACAAATAATAGAACTTGATTTCCTACATTACTACACGTGTATTACCTCCAAATATCAACGTATTCCATACTCGAGTGGATTATTTGTATTTTATTGACAACCAAATCATTAAATGAGACAAACGATGATTGGACGGACCAATAATTGAACTTGGTTTCTTACACAACTACATGCGTATTACCTCCTAATATCAACATTTTCTATACTCGGAGGGATAATCGTTGTTTCATTGACTACTAATCACTAAATTAGACAAACATGGGTTTGAAGGACAAATAATAGAACTTGGTTTCCTACATTACTACGCGTGTATTACCTCCTAATATTAACGTATTGCATACTCGAATGGATTATTTGTATTTTATTGACAACTAAATCTTTTAATGAGACAAACGATGATTGGACGGACCAATAATTGAACTTGGTTTCTTACAAAACTACATGCGTATCACCTCCTAATATCAACATTTTCTATACTCGGAATGATAATCGTTGTTTCATTGACTACTAATCACTAAATTCGACAAACATGGGTTTGAAGGACAAATAATAGAACTTGGTTTCATACATTACTACACGTTTATTACCTCCTAATATCAACGTATTCTATACTCAGAGGGATAATCTTTGTTTAGTTGACTACTAATCACTAAATTAAACAAACATGGGTTTGAAGGACAAATAATAGAACTTGGTTTCCTACATTACAACACGTGTATTACCTTCTAATATCAACATATTCCATACTCGAACGGATTATTTGTATTTTATTGACAACTAAATCATTAAATGAGACAAACGATGATTGGACGGACCAATAATTGAAACTTGGTTTCTTACACAACTACATGCGTATTACCTCCTAATATCAACATTTTCTATACTCGGAATGATAATCGTTGTTTCATTGACTACTAATCACTAAATTAGACAAACATGGGTTTTAAGGAAAAATAATAGAACCTGGTTTCATACATTACTACACGTGTATTACCTCCTAATATCAACGTATTCCATACTCGAATGGATTATTTGTATTTTATTGACAACTAAATCATTAAATGAGACAAACGATGATTGGACGGACCAATAATTGAACTTGGTTTCTTACAAAACTACATGCGTATCACCTCCTAATATCAACATTTTCTATACTCGGAATGATAATCGTTGTTTCGTTGACTACTAATCACTAAATTCGACAAACATGGGTTTGAAGGACAAATAATAGAACTTGGTTTCATACATTACTACACGTGTATTACCTCCTAATATCAACGTATTCTATACTCAGAGGGATAATCATTGTTTAGTTGACTACTAATCACTAAATTAGACAAACATGGGTTTGAAGGACAAATAATAGAACTTGGTTTCCTACATTACGACACGTGTATTACCTCCTAATATCAACATATTCCATACTCGAATGGATTATTTGTATTTTATTGACAACTAAATCATTAAATGAGACAAAAGATGATTGGACGAACCAATAATTGAAACTTGGTTTCTTACACAACTACATGCGTATTACCTCCTAATATCAACATTTTCTATACTCGGAATGATAATCGTTGTTTCATTAACTACTAATCACTAAATTAGACAAATATGGGGTGTTTGAAGGACAAATAATAGCACTTGGTTTCATACATTACTACACGTGTATTACCTACTAATATCATCATTTTCTATACTCGGAATGATAATCGTTGTTTCATTGACTACTAATCACTAAATTCGACAAACTTGGGTTTGAAGGACAAATAATAGAACTTGGTCCTACATTACTACACGTGTATTACCTCCAAATATCAACGTATTCCATACTCGAATGGATTATTTGTATTTTATTGACAACTAAATCATTAAATGAGACAAACGATGATTGGACGGACCAATAATTGAAACTTGGTTTCTTACAAAACTACATGCGTATTACCTCATAATATCAACATTTTCTATACTCGGAGGGATAATCGTTGTTTCATTGACTATTAATCACTAAATTAGACAAACATGGGGGGTTTGAAGGACAAATAATAGCACTTGGTTTCATATATTACTACACGTGTATTACCTACTAACATCAACGTATTCCATACTCGAATGGATTATTTGTATTTTATTCACAACTAAATCATTAAATGAGACAAACGATGATTGGACGGACCAATAATTGAACTTGGTTTCTTACAAAACTACATGCGTATCACCTCCTAATATCAACATTTTCTATACTCGGAGGGATAATCGTTGTTTCATTGACTACTAATCACTAAATTAGACAAACATGGGTTTGAAGGACAAATAATAGAACTTGGTTTCCTACATTACTACACGTGTATTACCTCCTAATATTAACGTATTGCATACTCGAATGGATTATTTGTATTTTATTGACAACTAAATCTTTTAATGAGACAAACGATGATTGGACGGACCAATAATTGAACTTGGTTTCTTACACAACTACATGTGTATGACCTCCTAATATCAACATTTTCTATACTCGGAGGGATAATCGTTGTTTCATTGACTACTAATCACTAAATTAGACAAACATGGGTTTTAAGGAAAAATAATAGAACCTGGTTTCATACATTACTACACGTGTATTACCTCCTAATATCAACGTATTCCATACTCGAATGGATTATTTGTATTTTATTGACAAATAAATCATTAAAGGAGACAAACGATGATTGGACGGACCAATAATTGAACTTGGTTTCTTACAAAACTACATGCGTATCACCTCCTAATATCAGCATTTTCTATACTCGGAATGATAATCGTTGTTTCATTGACTACTAATCACTAAATTAGACAAACATGGGTTTGAAGGACAAATAATAGAACTTGGTTTCATACATTAATACACGTGTATTACCTCCTAATATCAACGTATTCCATACTCGAATGGATTATTTGTATTTTATTGACAACTAAATCATTAAATGAGACAAACTATGATTGGACGGACCAATAATTGAAACTTGGTTTCTTACAAAACTACATGCGTATTACCTCCTAATATCAACATTTTCTATACTCGGAGGGATAATCGTTGTTTCATTGACTATTAATCACTAAATTAGACAAACATGGGGGGTTTGAAGGACAAATAATAGCACTTGGTTTCATATATTACTACACGTGTATTACCTACTAACATCAACGTATTCCATACTCGAATGGATTATTTGTATTTTATTCACAACTAAATCATTAAATGAGACAAACGATGATTGGACGGACCAATAATTGAACTTGGTTTCTTACAAAACTACATGCGTATCACCTCCTAATATCAACATTTTCTATACTCGTTGGGATAATCGTTGTTTCATTGACTACTAATCACTAAATTCGACAAACTTGGGTTTGAAGGACAAATAATAGAACTTGATTTCCTACATTACTACACGTGTATTACCTCCAAATATCAACGTATTCCATACTCGAGTGGATTATTTGTATTTTATTGACAACCAAATCATTAAATGAGACAAACGATGATTGGACGGACCAATAATTGAACTTGGTTTCTTACACAACTACATGCGTATTACCTCCTAATATCAACATTTTCTATACTCGGAGGGATAATCGTTGTTTCATTGACTACTAATCACTAAATTAGACAAACATGGGTTTGAAGGACAAATAATAGAACTTGGTTTCCTACATTACTACGCGTGTATTACCTCCTAATATTAACGTATTGCATACTCGAATGGATTATTTGTATTTTATTGACAACTAAATCTTTTAATGAGACAAACGATGATTGGACGGACCAATAATTGAACTTGGTTTCTTACAAAACTACATGCGTATCACCTCCTAATATCAACATTTTCTATACTCGGAATGATAATCGTTGTTTCATTGACTACTAATCACTAAATTCGACAAACATGGGTTTGAAGGACAAATAATAGAACTTGGTTTCATACATTACTACACGTTTATTACCTCCTAATATCAACGTATTCTATACTCAGAGGGATAATCTTTGTTTAGTTGACTACTAATCACTAAATTAGACAAACATGGGTTTGAAGGACAAATAATAGAACTTGGTTTCCTACATTACAACACGTGTATTACCTTCTAATATCAACATATTCCATACTCGAACGGATTATTTGTATTTTATTGACAACTAAATCATTAAATGAGACAAACGATGATTGGACGGACCAATAATTGAAACTTGGTTTCTTACACAACTACATGCGTATTACCTCCTAATATGAACATTTTCTATACTCGGAATGATAATCGTTGTTTCATTGACTACTAATCACTAAATTAGACAAACATGGGTTTTAAGGAAAAATAATAGAACCTGGTTTCATACATTACTACACGTGTATTACCTCCTAATATCAACGTATTCCATACTCGAATGGATTATTTGTATTTTATTGACAACTAAATCATTAAATGAGACAAACGATGATTGGACGGACCAATAATTGAACTTGGTTTCTTACAAAACTACATGCGTATCACCTCCTAATATCAACATTTTCTATACTCGGAATGATAATCGTTGTTTCGTTGACTACTAATCACTAAATTCGACAAACATGGGTTTGAAGGACAAATAATAGAACTTGGTTTCATACATTACTACACGTGTATTACCTCCTAATATCAACGTATTCTATACTCAGAGGGATAATCATTGTTTAGTTGACTACTAATCACTAAATTAGACAAACATGGGTTTGAAGGACAAATAATAGAACTTGGTTTCCTACATTACGACACGTGTATTACCTCCTAATATCAACATATTCCATACTCGAATGGATTATTTGTATTTTATTGACAACTAAATCATTAAATGAGACAAAAGATGATTGGACGAACCAATAATTGAAACTTGGTTTCTTACACAACTACATGCGTATTACCTCCTAATATCAACATTTTCTATACTCGGAATGATAATCGTTGTTTCATTGACTACTAATCACTAAATTAGACAAATATGGGGTGTTTGAAGGACAAATAATAGCACTTGGTTTCATACATTACTACACGTGTATTACCTACTAATATCATCATTTTCTATACTCGGAATGATAATCGTTGTTTCATTGACTACTAATCACTAAATTCGACAAACTTGGGTTTGAAGGACAAATAATAGAACTTGGTCCTACATTACTACACGTGTATTACCTCCAAATATCAACGTATTCCATACTCGAATGGATTATTTGTATTTTATTGACAACTAAATCATTAAATGAGACAAACGATGATTGGACGGACCAATAATTGAAACTTGGTTTCTTACAAAACTACATGCGTATTACCTCATAATATCAACATTTTCTATACTCGGAGGGATAATCGTTGTTTCATTGACTACTAATCACT
Source organism: Capsicum rhomboideum (assembly GCA_031232105.1). Classification (NCBI taxonomy): domain Eukaryota; kingdom Viridiplantae; phylum Streptophyta; class Magnoliopsida; order Solanales; family Solanaceae; genus Capsicum; species Capsicum rhomboideum. The sequence continues at coordinate 82,370,196 of CP124713.1, read as the reverse complement.
AAATTAGACAAACATGGGGGGTTTGAAGGACAAATAATAGCACTTGGTTTCATACATTACTACACGTGTATTACCTACTAATATCAACGTATTCCATACTCGAATGGATTATTTGTATTTTATTGACAACTAAATCATTAAATGAGACAAACGATGATTGGACGGACCAATAATAGAACTTGGTTTCCTACATTACTACACGTGTATCACCTCCTAATATCAACATTTTCTATACTCGGAGGGATAATCGTTGTTTCATTGACTACTAATCACTAAATTCGACAAACATGGGGGGTTTGAAGGACAAATAATAGCACTTGGTTTCATACATTACTACACGTGTATTACCTACTAATATCAACGTATTCCATACCCGAATGGATTGTTTGTATTTTATTGACAACTAAATCATTAAATGAGACAAACGATGATTGGACGGACCAATAATTGAACTTGGTTTCTTACACAACTACATGCGTATTACCTCCTAATATCAACATTTTCTATACTCGGAATGATAATCGTTGTTTCATTGACTTCTAATCACTAAATTAGACAAACATGGGTTTGAAGGACAAATGATAGAACTTGGTTTCCTACATTACTACACGTGTATTACCTCCTAATATCAACGTATTCCATACTCGAATGGATTATTTGTATTTTATTGACAACTAAATCATTAAATGAAACAAACGATGATTGGACGGACCAATAATTGAACTTGGTTTCTTACACAACTACATGTGTATGACCTCCTAATATCAACATTTTCTATACTCGGAGGGATAATCGTTGTTTCATTGACTACTAATCACTAAATTAGACAAACATGGGTTTTAAGGAAAAATAATAGAACCTGGTTTCATACATTACTACACGTGTATTACCTCCTAATATCAACGTATTCCATTCTCGAATGGATTATTTGTATTTTTGACAACTAAATCATTAAATGAGACAAACGATGATTGGACGGACCAATAATTGAAACTTGGTTTCTTACACAACTACATGCGTATTACCTTCTAATATCAACATTTTCTATACTCGGAATGATAATCGTTGTTTCATTGACTACTAATCACTAAATTAGACAAACATGGGTTTTAAGGAAAAATAATAGAACCTGGTTTCATACATTACTACACGTGTATTACCTCCTAATATCAACGTATTCCATACTCGAATGGATTATTTGTATTTTATTGACAACTAAATCATTAAATGAGACAAACGATGATTGGACGGACCAATAATTGAACTTGGTTTCTTACAAAACTACATGCGTATCACCTCCTAATATCAACATTTTCTATACTCGGAATGATAATCGTTGTTTCGTTGACTACTAATCACTAAATTCGACAAACATGGGTTTGAAGGACAAATAATAGAACTTGGTTTCATACATTACTACACGTGTATTACCTCCTAATATCAACGTATTCTATACTCAGAGGGATAATCATTGTTTAGTTGACTACTAATCACTAAATTAGACAAACATGGGTTTGAAGGACAAATAATAGAACTTGGTTTCCTACATTACGACACGTGTATTACCTCCTAATATCAACATATTCCATACTCGAATGGATTATTTGTATTCTATTGACAACTAAATCATTAAATGAGACAAACGATGATTGGACGGACCAATAATTGAAACTTGGTTTCTTACACAACTACATGCGTATTACCTCCTAATATTAACATTTTCTATACTCGGAATGATAATCGTTGTTTCATTGACTACTAATCACTAAATTAGACAAATATGGGGTGTTTGAACGACAAATAATAGCACTTGGTTTCATACATTACTACACGTGTATTACCTACTAATATCATCATTTTCTATACTCGGAATGATAATCGTTGTTTCATTGACTACTAATCACTAAATTCGACAAACTTGGGTTTGAAGGACAAATAATAGAACTTGGTCCTACATTACTACACGTGTATTACCTCCAAATATCAAAGTATTCCATACTCGAATGGATTATTTGTATTTTATTGACAACTAAATCATTAAATGAGACAAACGATGATTGGACGGACCAATAATTGAAACTTGGTTTCTTACACAACTACATGCGTATTACCTCATAATATCAACATTTTCTATACTCGGAGGGATAATCGTTGTTTCATTGACTACTAATCACTAAATTAGACAAACATGGGGGGTTTGAAGGACAAATAATAGCACTTGGTTTCATACATTCCTACACGTGTATTACCTACTAATATCAACGTATTCCATACTCGAATGGATTATTTGTATTTTATTGACAACTAAATCATTAAATGAGACAAACGATGATTGGACGGACCAATAATTTAACTTGGTTTCTTACAAAACTACATGCGTATCACCTCCTAATATCAACATTTTCTATACTCGGAGGGATAATCGTTGTTTCATTGACTACTAATCACTAAATTCGACAAACATGGGGGGTTTGAAGGACAAATAATAGCACTTGGTTTCATACATTACTACACGTGTATTACCTACTAATATCAACGTATTCCATACCCGAATGGATTGTTTGTATTTTATTGACAACTAAATCATTAAATGAGACAAACTATGATTGGACGGACCAATAATTGAACTTGGTTTCTTACAAAACTACATGCGTATCACCTCCTAATATCAACATTTTCTATACTCGGAATGATAATCGTTGTTTCATTGACTACTAATCACTAAATTAGACAAACATGGGTTTGAAGGACAAATGATAGGACTTGGTTTCCTACATTACTACACGTGTATTACCTCCTAATATCAATGTAATCCATACTCGAATGGATTATTTGTATTTTATTGACAACTAAATCATTAAATGAAACAAACGATGATTGGACGGACCAATATTTGAAACTTGGTTTCTTACACAACTAAATGCGTATTACCTCCTAATATCAATATTTCTATACTCGGAGGGATAATCGTTGTTTCATTGACTACTAATCACTAAATTAGACAAACATGGGGGGTTTGAAAGACAAACAATAGCACTTGGTTTCTTACATTACTACACGTGTATTACCTACTAATATCAACGTATTCGATACTCTAATGGATTATTTGTATTTTATTGACAACTAAATCATTAAATGAGACAAACGATGATTGGACGGACCAATAATTGAACAGTGTTTCTTACAAAACTACATGCGTATCACCTCCTAATATCAACATTTTCTATACTCGGAATGATAATCGTTGTTTCATTGACTACTAATCACTAAATTCGACAAACTTGGGTTTGAAGGACAAATAAAAGAGCTTGGTTTCAAACATTACTACACGTGTATTACCTCCAAAGATCAACGTATTCCATACTCGAATGGATTATTTGTATTTTATTGACAACTAAATCATTAAATGGGACAAACGATGATTGGACGGACCAATAATTGAAACTTGGTTTCTTACACAACTACATGCGTATTACCTCCTAATATCAACATTTTCTATACTCGGAGGGATAATCGTTGTTTCATTGACTACTAATCACTAAATTAGACAAACATGGGTGGTTTGAAGGACAAATAATAGCACTTGGTTTCATACATTACTACACGTGTATTACCTACTAATATCAACGTATTCCATACTCGAATGGATTATTTGTATTTTATTGACAACTAAATCATTAAATGAGACAAACGATGATTGGACGGACCAATAATTGAACTTGGTTTCTTACAAAACTACATGCGTATCACCTCCTAATATCAACATTTTCTATACTCGGAGGGATAATCGTTGTTTCATTAACAACTAATCACTAAATTCGACAAACTTGGGTTTGAAGGACAAATAATAGAACTTGGTTTCCTACATTACTACATGTGTATTACCTCCAAATATCAACGTATTCCATACCCAAATGGATTATTTGTATTTTATTGATAACCAAATCATTAAATGAGACAAACGATGATTGGACGGACCAATAATTGAACTTGGTTTCTTACACAACTACATGCGTATTACCTCCTAATATCAACATTTTCTATACTCAGAGGGATAATCGTTGTTTCATTGACTACTAATCACTAAATTAGACAAACATGGGTTTGAAGGACAAATAATAGAACTTGGTTTCATACATTACTACACGTGTATTACCTCTTAATATCAACGTATTCCATACTAGAATGGATTATTTGTATTTTATTGACAACTAAATCTTTAAATGAGACAAACGATGATTGGACGGACCAATAATTGAACTTGGTTTCTTACACAACTACATGTGTATGACCTCCTAATATCAACATTTTCTATACTCGGAGGGATAATCGTTGTTTCATTGACTACTAATCACTAAATTAGACAAACATGGGTTTTAAGGAAAAATAATAGAACCTGGTTTCATACATTACTACACGTGTATTACCTCCTAATATCAACGTATTCCATACTCGAATGGATTATTTGTATTTTATTGACAACTAAATCATTAAATGAGACAAACGATGATTGGACGGACCAATAATTGAACTTGGTTTCTTACAAAACTACATGCGTATCACCTCCTAATATCAACATTTTCTATACTCGGAATGATAATCGTTGTTTCGTTGACTACTAATCACTAAATTCGACAAACATGGGTTTGAAGGACAAATAATAGAACTTGGTTTCATACATTACTACACGTGTATTACCTCCTAATATCAACGTATTCTATACTCAGAGGGATAATCATTGTTTAGTTGACTACTAATCACTAAATTAGACAAACATGGGTTTGAAGGACAAATAATAGAACTTGGTTTCCTACATTACGACACGTGTATTACCTCCTAATATCAACATATTCCATACTCGAATGGATTATTTGTATTTTATTGACAACTAAATCATTAAATGAGACAAACGATGATTGGACGGACCAATAATTGAAACTTGGTTTCTTACACAACTACATGCGTATTACCTCCTAATATCAACATTTTCTATACTCGGAATGATAATCATTGTTTCATTGACTACTAATCACTAAATTAGACAAACATGGGGTGTTTGAAGGACAAATAATAGCACTTGGTTTCATACATTACTACACGTGTATTACCTACTAATATCAACATTTTCTATACTCGGAATGATAATCGTTGTTTCATTGACTACTAATCACTAAATTCGACAAACTTGGGTTTGAAGGAAAAATAATAGAACTTGGTTTCCTACATTACTACACGTGTATTACCCCCAAATATCAACGTATTCCATACTCGAATGGATTATTTGTATTTTATTGACAACTAAATCATTAAATGAGACAAACGATGATTGGACGGACCAATAATTGAAACTTGGTTTCTTACACAACTACATGCGTATTACCTCCTAATATCAACATTTTCTATACTCGGAGGGATAATCGTTGTTTTATTGACTACTAATCACTAAATTAGACAAACATGGGGGGTTTGAAGGACAAATAATAGCACTTGGTTTCATACATTACTACACGTGTATTACCTACTAATATCAACGTATTCCATACTCGAATGGATTATTTGTATTTTATTGACAACTAAATCATTAAATGAGACAAACGATGATTGGACGGAAAAATAATTGAACTTGGTTTCTTACAAAACTACATGCGTATCACCTCCTAATATCAACATTTTCTATACTCGGAGGGATAATCGTTGTTTCATTGACTACTAATCACTAAATTCGACAAACATGGGGGGTTTGAAGGACAAATAATAACACTTGGTTTCCTACATTACTACACGTGTATTACCTACTAATATCAACGTATTCCATACCCGAATGGATTGTTTGTATTTTATTGACAACTAAATCATTAAATGAGACAAACGATGATTGGACGGACCAATAATTGAACTTGGTTTCTTACAAAACTACATGCGTATTACCTCCTAATATCAACATTTTCTATACTCGGAATGATAATCGTTGTTTCATTGACTACTAATCACTAAATTAGACAAACATGGGTTTGAAGGACAAATAATAGAACTTGGTTTCCTACATTACTACACGTGTATTACCTCCTAATATCAACGTATTCCATACTCGAATGGATTATTTGTATTTTATTGACAACTAAATCATTAAATGAAACAAACGATGATTGGACGGACCAATAATTGAAACTTGGTTTCTTACACAACTAAATGCGTATTACCTCCTAATATCAATATTTCTATACTCGGAGGGATAATCGTTGTTTCATTGACTACTAATCACTAAATTAGACAAACATGGGGGGTTTGAAGGACAAACAATAGCACTTGGTTTCTTACATTACTACACGTGTATTACCTACTAATATCAACGTATTCCATACTCGAATGGATTATTTGTATTTTATTGACAACTAAATCATTAAATGAGACAAACGATGATTGGACGGACCAATAATTGAACTTGGTTTCTTACACAACTACATGTGTATGACCTCCTAATATCAACATTTTCTATACTCGGAGGGATAATCGTTGTTTCATTGACTACTAATCACTAAATTAGACAAACATGGGTTTTAAGGAAAAATAATAGAACCTGGTTTCATACATTACTACACGTGTATTACCTCCTAATATCAACGTATTCCATACTCGAATGGATTATTTGTATTTTATTGACAACTAAATCGTTAAATGAGACAAACGATGATTGGACGGACCAATAATTGAACTTGGTTTCTTACAAAACTACATGCGTATCACCTCCTAATATCAACATTTTCTATACTCGGAATGATAATCGTTGTTTCGTTGACTACTAATCACTAAATTCGACAAACATGGGTTTGAAGGACAAATAATAGAACTTGGTTTCATACATTACTACACGTGTATTACCTCCTAATATCAACGTATTCTATACTCAGAGGGATAATCATTGTTTAGTTGACTACTAATCACTAAATTAGACAAACATGGGTTTGAAGGACAAACAATAGCACTTGGTTTCTTACATTACTACACGTGTATTACCTACTAATATCAACGTATTCCATACTCGAATGGATTATTTGTATTTTATTGACAACTAAATCATTAAGTGAGACAAACGATGATTGGACGGACCAATAATTGAACTTGGTTTCTTACACAACTACATGTGTATGACCTCCTAATATCAACATTTTCTATACTCGGAGGGATAATCGTTGTTTCATTGACTACTAATCACTAAATTAGACAAACATGGGTTTTAAGGAAAAATAATAGAACCTGGTTTCATACATTACTACACGTGTATTACCTCCTAATATCAACGTATTCCATACTCGAATGGATTATTTGTATTTTATTGACAACTAAATCGTTAAATGAGACAAACGATGATTGGACGGACCAATAATTGAACTTGGTTTCTTACAAAACTACATGCGTATCACCTCCTAATATCAACATTTTCTATACTCGGAATGATAATCGTTGTTTCGTTGACTACTAATCACTAAATTCGACAAACATGGGTTTGAAGGACAAATAATAGAACTTGGTTTCATACATTACTACACGTGTATTACCTCCTAATATCAACGTATTCTATACTCAGAGGGATAATCATTGTTTAGTTGACTACTAATCACTAAATTAGACAAACATGGGATTGAAGGACAAACAATAGCACTTGGTTTCTTACATTACTACACGTGTATTACCTACTAATATCAACGTATTCCATACTCGAATGGATTATTTGTATTTTATTGACAACTAAATCATTAAGTGAGACAAACGATGATTGGACGGACCAATAATTGAACTTGGTTTCTTACACAACTACATGTGTATGACCTCCTAATATCAACATTTTCTATACTCGGAGGGATAATCGTTGTTTAATTGACTACTAATCACTAAATTAGACAAACATGGGTTTTAAGGAAAAATAATAGAACCTGGTTTCATACATTACTACACGTGTATTACCTCCTAATATCAACGTATTCCATACTCGAATGGATTATTTGTATTTTATTGACAACTAAATAATTAAATGAGACAAACGATGATTGGACGGACCAATAATTGAACTTGGTTTCTTACAAAACTACATGCGTATCACCTCCTAATATCAACATTTTCTATACTCGGAATGATAATCGTTGTTTCGTTGACTACTAATCACTAAATTCGACAAACATGGGTTTGAAGGACAAATAATAGAACTTGGTTTCATACATTACTACACGTGTATTACCTCCTAATATCAACGTATTCTATACTCAGAGGGATAATCATTGTTTAGTTGACTACTAATCACTAAATTAGACAAACATGGGTTTGAAGGACAAATAATAGAACTTGGTTTCCTACATTACGACACGTGTATTACCTCCAAATATCAACGTATTCCATACTCGAATGGATTATTTGTATTTTATTGACAACTAAATCATTAAATAAGACAAACGATGATTGGACAGACCAATAATTGAAACTTGGTTTCTTACACAACTACATGTGTATTACCTCCTAATATCAACATTTTCTATACTCGGAGGGATAATCATTGTTTAGTTGACTACTAATCACTAAATTAGACAAACATGGGTTTGAAGGACAAACTATAGCACTTGGTTTCTTACATTACTACACGTGTATTACCTACTAATATCAACGTATTCCATACTCGAATGGATTATTTGTATTTTATTGACAACTAAATCATTAAATGAGACAAACGATGATTGGACGGACCAATAATTGAAACTTGGTTTCTTACACAACTACATGCGTATTACCTCCTAATATCAACATTTTCTATACTCGGAGGGATAATCGTTGTTTCATTGACTACTAATCACTAAATTAGACAAACATGGGTTTGAAGGACAAATAATAGAACCTGGTTTCATACATTACTACACGTGTATTACCTCCTAATATCAACGTATTCCATACTCGAATGGATTATTTGTATTTTATTGACAACTAAATCATTAAATGAGACAAACGATGATTGGACGGACCAATAATTGAACTTGGTTTCTTACCAAACTACATGCGTATCACCTCCTAATATCAACATTTTCTATACTCGGAATGATAATCGTTGTTTCGTTGACTACTAATCACTAAATTCGACAAACATGGGTTTGAAGGACAAATAATAGAACTTGGTTTCATACATTACTACACGTGTATTACCTATATTACCTCCTAATATCAACGTATTCTATACTCAGAGGGATAATCATTGTTTAGTTGACTACTAATCACTAAATTAGACAAACATGGGTTTGAAGGACAAATAATAGAACTTGGTTTCCTACATTACGACACGTGTATTACCTCCTAATATCAACATATTCCATACTCGAATGGATTATTTGTATTTTATTGACAACTAAATCATTAAATAAGACAAACGATGATTGGACAGACCAATAATTGAAACTTGGTTTCTTACACAACTACATGTGTATTACCTCCTAATATCAACATTTTCTATACTCGGAGGGATAATCGTTGTTTCATTGACTACTAATCACTAAATTAGACAAACATGGGTTTGAAGGACAAATAATAGAAACTGGTTTCATACATTACTACACGTGTATTACCTCCTAATATCAACGTATTCCATACTCGAATGGATTATTTGTATTTTATTGACAACTAAATCATTAAATGAGACAAACGATGATTGGACGGACCAATAATTGAACTTGGTTTCTTACCAAACTACATGCGTATCACCTCCTAATATCAACATTTTCTATACTCGGAATGATAATCGTTGTTTCGTTGACTACTAATCACTAAATTCGACAAACATGGGTTTGAAGGACAAATAATAGAACTTGGTTTCATACATTACTACACGTGTATTACCTCCTAATATCAACGTATTCTATACTCAGAGGGATAATCATTGTTTAGTTGACTACTAATCACTAAATTAGACAAACATGGGTTTGAAGGACAAATAATAGAACTTGGTTTCCTACATTACGACACGTGTATTACCTCCTAATATCAACATATTCCATACTCGAATGGATTATTTGTATTTTATTGACAACTAAATCATTAAATGAGACAAACGATGATTGGACGGACCAATAATTGAAACTTGGTTTCTTACACAACTACATGCGTATTACCTCCTAATATCAACATTTTCTATACTCGGAGGGATAATCGTTGTTTCATTGACTACTAATCACTAAATTAGACAAACATGGGGGGTTTGAAGGACAAATAATAGCACTTGGTTTCATACATTACTACACGTGTATTACCTACTAATATCAACGTATTCCATACTCGAATGGATTATTTGTATTTTATTGACAACTAAATCATTAAATGAGACAAACGTTGATTGGACGGACCAATAATTGAACTTGGTTTCTTACAAAACTACATGCGTATCACCTCCTAATATCAACATTTTCTATACTCGGAATGATAATCGTTGTTTCGTTGACTACTAATCACTAAATTCGACAAACATGGGTTTGAAGGACAAATAATAGAACTTGGTTTCATACATTACTACACGTGTATTACCTCCTAATATCAATGTATTCTATACTCAGAGGGATAATCATTGTTTAGTTGACTACTAATCACTAAATTAGACAAACATGGGTTTGAAGGACAAATAATAGAACTTGGTTTCCTACATTACGACACGTGTATTACCTCCTAATATCAACATATTCCATACTCGAATGGATTATTTGTATTTTATTGACAACTAAATCATTAAATGAGACAAACGATGATTGGACGGACCAATAATTGAAACTTGGTTTCTTACACAACTACATGCGTATTACCTCCTAATATCAACATTTTCTATACTCGGAGGGATAATCGTTGTTTCATTGACTACTAATCACTAAATTAGACAAACATGGGTTTGAAGCACAAATAATAGAACCTGGTTTCATACATTACTACACGTGTATTACCTTCTAATATCAACGTATTCCATACTCGAATGATTATTTGTATTTTATTGACAACTAAATCATTAAATGAGACAAACGATGATTGGACGGACCAATAATTGAACTTGGTTTCTTACAAAACTACATGCGTATCACCTCCTAATATCAACATTTTCTATACTCGAAATGATAATCGTTGTTTCGTTGACTACTAATCACTAAATTCGACAAACATGGGTTTGAAGGACAAATAATAGAACTTGGTTTCATACATTACTACACGTGTATTACCTCCTAATATCAACGTATTCTATACTCAGTGGGATAATCATTGTTTAGTTGACTACTAATCACTAAATTAGACAAACATGGGTTTGAAGGACAAATAATAGAACTTGGTTTCCTACATTACGACACGTGTATTACCTCCTAATATCAACATATTCCATACTCGAATGGATTATTTGTATTTTATTGACAACTAAATCATTAAATGAGACAAACGATGATTGGACGGACCAATAATTGAAACTTGGTTTCTTACACAACTACATGCGTATTACCTCCTAATATCAACATTTTCTATACTCGGAGGGATAATCGTTGTTTCATTGACTACTAATCACTAAATTAGACAAACATGGGGGGTTTGAAGGACAAATAATAGCACTTGGTTTCATACATTACTACACGTGTATTACCTCCTAATATCAACGTATTCCATACTCGAATGGATTATTTGTATTTTATTGACAACTAAATCATTAAATGAGACAAACGATGATTGGACGGACCAATAATTGAACTTGGTTTCTTACAAAACTACATGCGTATCACCTCCTAATATCAACATTTTCTATACTCGGAATGATAATCGTTGTTTCGTTGACTACTAATCACTAAATTCGACAAACATGAGTTTGAAGGACAAATAATAGAACTTGGTTTCATACATTACTACACGTGTATTACCTCCTAATATCAACGTATTCTATACTCAGAGGGATAATCATTGTTTAGTTGACTACTAATCACTAAATTAGACAAACATGGGTTTGAAGGACAAATAATAGAACTTGGTTTCCTACATTACTACACGTGTATTACCTCCAAATATCAACGTATTCCATACTCGAATGGATTATTTGTATTTTATTGACAACTAAATCATTAAATGAGACAAACGATGATTGGACGGACCAATAATTGAAACTTGGTTTCTTACACAAATACATACGTATTACCTCCTAATATCAACATTTTCTATACTCGGAGGGATAATCGTTGTTTCATTGACTACTAATCACTAAATTAGACAAACATGGGGGGTTTGAAGGACAAATAATAGCACTTGGTTTCATACATTACTGCACGTGTATTACCTACTAATATCAACGTATTCCATACTCGAATGGATTATTTCTATTTTATTGACAACTAAATCATTAAATGAGACAAACGATGATTGGACGGACCAATAATTGAACTTGGTTTCTTACAAAACTACATGCGTATCACCTCCTAATATCAACATTTTCTATACTCGGAATGATAATCGTTGTTTCGTTGACTACTAATCACTAAATTCGACAAACATGAGTTTGAAGGACAAATAATAGAACTTGGTTTCATACATTACTACACGTGTATTACCTCCTAATATCAACGTATTCTATACTCAGAGGGATAATCATTGTTTAGTTGACTACTAATCACTAAATTAGACAAACATGGGTTTGAAGGACAAATAATAGAACTTGGTTTCCTACATTACTACACGTGTATTACCTCCAAATATCAACGTATTCCATACTCGAATGGATTATTTGTATTTTATTGACAACTAAATCATTAAATGAGACAAACGATGATTGGACGGACCAATAAATGAAACTTGGTTTCTTACACAAATACATACGTATTACCTCCTAATATCAACATTTTCTATACTCGGAGGGATAATCGTTGTTTCATTGACTACTAATCACTAAATTAGACAAACATGGGGGGTTTGAAGGACAAATAATAGCACTTGGTTTCATACATTACTGCACGTGTATTACCTACTAATATCAACGTATTCCATACTCGAATGGATTATTTCTATTTTATTGACAACTAAATCATTAAATGAGACAAACGATGATTGGACGGACCAATAATTGAACTTGGTTTCTTACAAAACTACATGCGTATCACCTCCTAATATCAACATTTTCTATACTCGGAATGATAATCGTTGTTTCGTTGACTACTAATCAATAAATTCGACAAACATGGGTTTGAAGGACAAATAATAGAACTTGGTTTCATACATTACTACACGTGTATTACCTCCTAATATCAATGTATTCTATACTCAGAGGGATAATCATTGTTTAGTTGACTACTAATCACTAAATTAGACAAACATGGGTTTGAAGGACAAATAATAGAACTTGGTTTCCTACATTACTACACGTGTATTACCTCCAAATATCAACGTATTCCATACTCGAATGGATTATTTGTATTTTATTGACAACTAAATCATTAAATGAGACAAACGATGATTGGACGGACCAATAATTGAAACTTGGTTTCTTACACAACTACATGCGTATTACCTCCTAATATCAACATTTTCTATACTCGGAGGGATAATCGTTGTTTCATTGACTACTAATCACTAAATTAGACAAACATGGGGGGTTTGAAGGACAAATAATAGCACTTGGTTTCATACATTACTGCACGTGTATTACCTACAAATATCAACGTATTCCATACTCGAATGGATTATTTGTATTTTATTGACAACTAAATCATTAAATGAGACAAACGATGATTGGACGGACCAATAATTGAACTTGGTTTCTTACAAAACTACATGCGTATCACCTCCTAATGTCAACATTTTCTATACTCGGAGGGATAATCGTTGTTTCATTGACTACTAATCACTAAATTCGACAAACATGGGGGGTTTGAAGGACAAATAATAACACTTGGTTTCATACATTACTACACGTGTATTACCTACTAATATCAACGTATTCCATACCCGAATGGATTGTTTGTATTTTATTGACAACTAAATCATTAAATGAGACAAACGATGATTGGACGGACCAATAATTGAACTTGGTTTCTTACAAAACTACATGCGTATTACCTCCTAATATCAACATTTTCTATACTCGGAATGATAATCGTTGTTTCATTGACTACTAATCACTAAATTAGACAAACATGGGTTTGAAGGACAAATAATAGAACTTGGTTTCCTACATTACTACACGTGTATTACCTCCTAATATCAACGTATTCCATACTCGAATGAATTATTTGTATTTTATTGACAACTAAATCATTAAATGAAACAAACGATGATTGGACGGACCAATAATTGAAACTTGGTTTCTTACACAACTAAATGCGTATTACCTCCTAATATCAATATTTCTATACTCGGAGGGATAATCGTTGTTTCATTGACTACTAATCACTAAATTAGACAAACATGGGGGGTTTGAAGGACAAACAATAGCACTTGGTTTCTTACATTACTACACGTGTATTACCTACTAATATCAACGTATTCCATACTCGAATGGATTATTTGTATTTTATTGACAACTAAATCATTAAGTGAGACAAACGATGATTGGACGGACCAATAATTGAACTTGGTTTCTTACACAACTACATGTGTATGACCTCCTAATATCAACATTTTCTATACTCGGAGGGATAATCGTTGTTTAATTGACTACTAATCACTAAATTAGACAAACATGGGTTTTAAGGAAAAATAATAGAACCTGGTTTCATACATTACTACACGTGTATTACCTCCTAATATCAACGTATTCCATACTCGAATGGATTATTTGTATTTTATTGACAACTAAATCATTAAATGAGACAAACGATGATTGGACGGACCAATAATTGAACTTGGTTTCTTACAAAACTACATGCGTATCACCTCCTAATATCAACATTTTCTATACTAGGAATGATAATCGTTGTTTCGTTGACTACTAATCACTAAATTCGACAAACATGGGTTTGAAGGACAAATAATAGAACTTGGTTTCATACATTACTACACGTGTATTACCTCCTAATATCAACGTATTCTATACTCAGAGGGATAATCATTGTTTAGTTGACTACTAATCACTAAATTAGACAAACATGGGTTTGAAGGACAAATAATAGAACTTGGTTTCCTACATTACGACACGTGTATTACCTCCAAATATCAACGTATTCCATACTCGAATGGATTATTTGTATTTTATTGACAACTAAATCATTAAATGAGACAAACGATGATTGGACGGACCAATAATTGAAACTTGGTTTCTTACACAACTACATGCGTATTACCTCCTAATATCAACATTTTCTATACTCGGAGGGATAATCGTTGTTTCATTGACTACTAATCACTAAATTAGACAAACATGGGGGGTTTGAAGGACAAATAATAGCACTTGGTTTCATACATTACTACACGTGTATTACCTACTAATATCAACGTATTCCATACTCGAATGGATTATTTGTATTTTATTGACAACTAAATCATTAAATGAGACAAACGATGATTGGACGGACCAATAATTGAACTTGGTTTCTTACAAAACTACATGCGTATCACCTCCTAATATCAACATTTTCTATACTCGGAATGATAATCGTTGTTTCGTTGACTACTAATCACTAAATTCGACAAACATGGGTTTGAAGGACAAATAATAGAACTTGGTTTCATACATTACTACACGTGTATTACCTCCTAATATCAACGTATTCTATACTCAGAGGGATAATCATTGTTTAGTTGACTACTAATCACTAAATTAGACAAACATGGGTTTGAAGGACAAATAATAGAACTTGGTTTCCTACATTACGACACGTGTATTACCTCCTAATATCAACATATTCCATACTCGAATGGATTATTTGTATTTTATTGACAACTAAATCATTAAATGAGACAAACGATGATTGGACGGACCAATAATTGAAACTTGGTTTCTTACACAACTACATGCGTATTACCTCCTAATATCAACATTTTCTATACTCGGAGGGATAATCGTTGTTTCATTGACTACTAATCACTAAATTAGACAAACATGGGGGGTTTGAAGGACAAATAATAGCACTTGGTTTCATACATTACTGCACGTGTATTACCTACTAATATCAACGTATTCCATACTCGAATGGATTATTTGTATTTTATTGACAACTAAATCATTAAATGAGACAAACGATGATTGGACGGACCAATAATTGAACTTGGTTTCTTACAAAACTACATGCGTATCACCTCCTAATGTCAACATTTTCTATACTCGGAGGGATAATCGTTGTTTCATTGACTACTAATCACTAAATTCGACAAACATGGGAGGTTTGAAGGACAAATAATAACACTTGGTTTCATACATTACTACACGTGTATTACCTACTAATATCAACGTATTCCATACCCGAATGGATTGTTTGTATTTTATTGACAACTAAATCATTAAATGAGACAAACGATGATTGGACGGACCAATAATTGAACTTGGTTTCTTACAAAACTACATGCGTATTACCTCCTAATATCAACATTTTCTATACTCGGAATGATAATCGTTGTTTCATTGACTACTAATCACTAAATTAGACAAACATGGGTTTGAAGGACAAATAATAGAACTTGGTTTCCTACATTACTACACGTGTATTACCTCCTAATATCAACGTATTCCATACTCGAATGGATTATTTGTATTTTATTGACAACTAAATCATTAAATGAAACAAACGATGATTGGACGGACCAATAATTGAAACTTGGTTTCTTACACAACTAAATGCGTATTACCTCCTAATATCAATATTTCTATACTCGGAGGGATAATCGTTGTTTCATTGACTACTAATCACTAAATTAGACAAACATGGGGGGTTTGAAGGACAAACAATAGCACTTGGTTTCTTACATTACTACACGTGTATTACCTACTAATATCAACGTATTCCATACTCGAATGGATTATTTGTATTTTATTGACAACTAAATCATTAAGTGAGACAAACGATGATTGGACGGACCAATAATTGAACTTGGTTTCTTACACAACTACATGTGTATGACCTCCTAATATCAACATTTTCTATACTCGGAGGGATAATCGTTGTTTAATTGACTACTAATCACTAAATTAGACAAACATGGGTTTTAAGGAAAAATAATAGAACCTGGTTTCATACATTACTACACGTGTATTACCTCCTAATATCAACGTATTCCATACTCGAATGGATTATTTGTATTTTATTGACAACTAAATCATTAAATGAGACAAACGATGATTGGACGGACCAATAATTGAACTTGGTTTCTTACAAAACTACATGCGTATCACCTCCTAATATCAACATTTTCTATACTCGGAATGATAATCGTTGTTTCGTTGACTACTAATCACTAAATTCGACAAACATGGGTTTGAAGGACAAATAATAGAACTTGGTTTCATACATTACTACACGTGTATTACCTCCTAATATCAACGTATTCTATACTCAGAGGGATAATCATTGTTTAGTTGACTACTAATCACTAAATTAGACAAACATGGGTTTGAAGGACAAATAATAGAACTTGGTTTCCTACATTACGACACGTGTATTACCTCCTAATATCAACATATTCCATACTCGAATGGATTATTTGTATTTTATTGACAACTAAATCATTAAATGAGACAAACGATGATTGGACGGACCAATAATTGAACTTGGTTTCTTACAAAACTACATGCGTATCACCTCCTAATGTCAACATTTTCTATACTCGGAGGGATAATCGTTGTTTCATTGACTACTAGTCACTAAATTCGACAAACATGGGAGGTTTGAAGGACAAATAATAACACTTGGTTTCATACATTACTACACGTGTATTACCTACTAATATCAACGTATTCCATACCCGAATGGATTGTTTGTATTTTATTGACAACTAAATCATTAAATGAGACAAACGATGATTGGACGGACCAATAATTGAACTTGGTTTCTTACAAAACTACATGCGTATTACCTCCTAATATCAACATTTTCTATACTCGGAATGATAATCGTTGTTTCATTGACTACTAATCACTAAATTAGACAAACATGGGTTTGAAGGACAAATAATAGAACTTGGTTTCCTACATTACTACACGTGTATTACCTCCTAATATCAACGTATTCCATACTCGAATGGATTATTTGTATTTTATTGACAACTAAATCATTAAATGAAACAAACGATGATTGGACGGACCAATAATTGAAACTTGGTTTCTTACACAACTAAATGCGTATTACCTCCTAATATCAATATTTCTATACTCGGAGGGATAATCGTTGTTTCATTGACTACTAATCACTAAATTAGACAAACATGGGGGGTTTGAAGGACAAACAATAGCACTTGGTTTCTTACATTACTACACGTGTATTACCTACTAATATCAACGTATTCCATACTCGAATGGATTATTTGTATTTTATTGACAACTAAATCATTAAGTGAGACAAACGATGATTGGACGGACCAATAATTGAACTTGGTTTCTTACACAACTACATGTGTATGACCTCCTAATATCAACATTTTCTATACTCGGAGGGATAATCGTTGTTTAATTGACTACTAATCACTAAATTAGACAAACATGGGTTTTAAGGAAAAATAATAGAACCTGGTTTCATACATTACTACACGTGCATTACCTCCTAATATCAACGTATTCCATACTCGAATGGATTATTTGTATTTTATTGACAACTAAATCATTAAATGAGACAAACGATGATTGGACGGACCAATAATTGAACTTGGTTTCTTACAAAACTACATGCGTATCACCTCCTAATATCAACATTTTCTATACTCGGAATGATAATCGTTGTTTCGTTGACTACTAATCACTAAATTCGACAAACATGGGTTTGAAGGACAAATAATAGAACTTGGTTTCATACATTACTACACGTGTATTACCTCCTAATATCAACGTATTCTATACTCAGAGGGATAATCATTGTTTAGTTGACTACTAATCACTAAATTAGACAAACATGGGTTTGAAGGACAAATAATAGAACTTGGTTTCCTACATTACGACACGTGTATTACCTCCAAATATCAACGTATTCCATACTCGAATGGATTATTTGTATTTTATTGACAACTAAATCATTAAATGAGACAAACGATGATTGGACGGACCAATAATTGAAACTTGGTTTCTTACACAACTACATGCGTATTACCTCCTAATATCAACATTTTCTATACTCGGAGGGATAATCGTTGTTTCATTGACTACTAATCACTAAATTAGACAAACATGGGGGGTTTGAAGGACAAATAATAGCACTTGGTTTCATACATTACTACACGTGTATTACCTACTAATATCAACGTATTCCATACTCGAATGGATTATTTGTATTTTATTGACAACTAAATCATTAAATGAGACAAACGATGATTGGACGGACCAATAATTGAACTTGGTTTCTTACAAAACTACATGCGTATCACCTCCTAATATCAACATTTTCTATACTCGGAATGATAATCGTTGTTTCGTTGACTACTAATCACTAAATTCGACAAACATGGGTTTGAAGGACAAATAATAGAACTTGGTTTCATACATTACTACACGTGTATTACCTCCTAATATCAACGTATTCTATACTCAGAGGGATAATCATTGTTTAGTTGACTACTAATCACTAAATTAGACAAACATGGGTTTGAAGGACAAATAATAGAACTTGGTTTCCTACATTACGACACGTGTATTACCTCCTAATATCAACATATTCCATACTCGAATGGATTATTTGTATTTTATTGACAACTAAATCATTAAATGAGACAAACGATGATTGGACGGACCAATAATTGAAACTTGGTTTCTTACACAACTACATGCGTATTACCTCCTAATATCAACATTTTCTATACTCGGAGGGATAATCGTTGTTTCATTGAATACTAATCACTAAATTCGACAAACATGGGGGGTTTGAAGGACAAATAATAGCACTTGGTTTCATACATTACTACACGTGTATTACCTACTAATATCAACGTATTCCATACCCGAATGGATTGTTTGTATTTTATTGACAACTAAATCATTAAATGAGACAAACGATGATTGGACGGACCAATAGTTGAACTTGGTTTCTTACAAAACTACATGCGTATTACCTCCTAATATCAACATTTTCTATACTCGGAATGATAATCGTTGTTTCATTGACTACTAATCACTAAATTAGACAAACATGGGTTTGAAGGACAAATAATAGAACTTGGTTTCCTACATTACTACACGTGTATTACCTCCTAATATCAACGTATTCCATACTCGAATGGATTATTTGTATTTTATTGACAACTAAATCATTAAATGAAACAAACGATGATTGGACGGACCAATAATTGAAACTTGGTTTCTTACACAACTAAATGCGTATTACCTCCTAATATCAATATTTCTATACTCGGAGGGATAATCGTTGTTTCATTGACTACTAATCACTAAATTAGACAAACATGGGGGGTTTGAAGGACAAACAATAGCACTTGGTTTCTTACATTACTACACGTGTATGACCTACTAATATCAACGTATTCCATACTCGAATGGATTATTTGTATTTTATTGACAACTAAATCATTAAATGAGACAAACGATGATTGGACGGACCAATAATTGAACTTGGTTTCTTACAAAACTACATGCGTATCACCTCCTAATATCAACATTTTCTATACTCGGAATGATAATCGTTGTTTCATTGACTACTAATCACTAAATTCGACAAACTTGGGTTTGAAAGACAAATAATAGAACTTGGTTTCCTACATTACTACACGTGTATTACCTCCAAATATCAACGTATTCCATACTCGAATGGATTATTTGTATTTTATTGACAACTAAATCATTAAATGAAACAAACGATGATTGGACGGACCAATAATTGAAACTTGGTTTCTTACACAACTAAATGCGTATTACCTCCTAATATCAATATTTCTATACTCGGAGGGATAATCGTTGTTTCATTGACTACTAATCACTAAATTAGACAAACATGGGGGGTTTGAAGGACAAACAATAGCACTTGGTTTCTTACATTACTACACGTGTATGACCTACTAATATCAACGTATTCCATACTCGAATGGATTATTTGTATTTTATTGACAACTAAATCATTAAATGAGACAAACGATGATTGGACGGACCAATAATTGAACTTGGTTTCTTACAAAACTACATGCGTATCACCTCCTAATATCAACATTTTCTATACTCGGAATGATAATCGTTGTTTCATTGACTACTAATCACTAAATTCGACAAACTTGGGTTTGAAAGACAAATAATAGAACTTGGTTTCCTACATTACTACACGTGTATTACCTCCAAATATCAACGTATTCCATACTCGAATGGATTATTTGTATTTTATTGACAACTAAATCATTAAATGGGACAAACGATGATTGGACGGACCAATAATTGAAACTTGGTTTCTTACACAACTACATGCGTATTACCTCATAATATCAACATTTTCTATACTCGGAGGGATAATCGTTTTTTCATTGACTACTAATCACTAAATTAGACAAACATGGGGGGTTTGAAGGACAAATAATAGCACTTGGTTTCATACATTACTACACGTGTATTACCTACTAATATCAACGTATTCCATACTCGAATGGATTATTTGTATTTTATTGACAACTAAATCATTAAATGAGACAAACGATGATTGGACGGACCAATAATTGAACTTGGTTTCTTACAAAACTACATGCGTATCACCTCCTAATATCAACATTTTCTATACTCGGAGGGATAATCGTTGTTTCATTGACTACTAATCACTAAATTCGACAAATTTGGGTTTGAAGGACAAATAATAGAACTTGGTTTCCTACATTACTACATGTGTATTACCTCCAAATATCAACGTATTCCATACCCGAATGGATTATTTGTATTTTATTGACAGCCAAATCATTAAATGAGACAAACGATGATTGGACGGACCAATAATTGAACTTGGTTTCTTACAAAACTACATGCGTATCACCTCCTAATATCAACATTTTCTATACTCGGAATGATAATCGTTGTTTCGTTGACTACTAATCACTAAATTCGACAAATTTGGGTTTGAAGAACAAATAATAGAACTTGGTTTCCTACATTACTACATGTGTATTACCTCCAAATATCAACGTATTCCATACCCGAATGGATTATTTGTATTTTATTGACAGCCAAATCATTAAATGAGACAAACGATGATTGGACGGACCAATAATTGAACTTGGTTTCTTACAAAACTACATGCATATCACCTCCTAATATCAACATTTTCTATACTCGGAATGATAATCGTTGTTTCGTTGACTACTAATCACTAAATTCGACAAACATGGGTTTGAAGGACAAATAATAGAACTTGGTTTCATACATTACTACACGTGTATTACCTCCTAATATCAACGTATTCTATACTCAGAGGGATAATCATTGTTTAGTTGACTACTAATCACTAAATTAGACAAACATGGGTTTGAAGGACAAATAATAGAACTTGGTTTCCTACATTACGACACGTGTATTACCTCCTAATATCAACATATTCCATACTCGAATGGATTATTTGTATTTTATTGACAACTAAATCATTAAATGAGACAAACGATGATTGGACGGACCAATAATTGAAACTTGGTTTCTTACACAACTACATGCGTATTACCTCCTAATATCAACATTTTCTATACTCGGAGGGATAATCGTTGTTTCATTGACTACTAATCACTAAATTAGACAAACATGGGGGGTTTGAAGGACAAACAATAGCACTTAGTTTCTTACATTACTACACGTGTATGACCTACTAATATCAACGTATTCCATACTCGAATGGATTATTTGTATTTTATTGACAACTAAATCATTAAATGAGACAAACGATGATTGGACGGACCAATAATTGAACTTGGTTTCTTACAAAACTACATGCGTATCACCTCCTAATATCAACATTTTCTATACTCGGAATGATAATCGTTGTTTCATTGACTACTAATCACTAAATTCGACAAACTTGGGTTTGAAAGACAAATAATAGAACTTGGTTTCCTACATTACTACACGTGTATTACCTCCAAATATCAACGTATTCCATACTCGAATGGATTATTTGTATTTTATTGACAACTAAATCATTAAATGGGACAAACGATGATTGGACGGACCAATAATTGAAACTTGGTTTCTTACACAACTACATGCGTATTACCTCATAATATCAACATTTTCTATACTCGGAGGGATAATCGTTTTTTCATTGACTACTAATCACTAAATTAGACAAACATGGGGGGTTTGAAGGACAAATAATAGCACTTGGTTTCATACATTACTACACGTGTATTACCTACTAATATCAACGTATTCCATACTCGAATGGATTATTTGTATTTTATTGACAACTAAATCATTAAATGAGACAAACGATGATTGGACGGACCAATAATTGAACTTGGTTTCTTACAAAACTACATGCGTATCACCTCCTAATATCAACATTTTCTATACTCGGAGGGATAATCGTTGTTTCATTGACTACTAATCACTAAATTCGACAAATTTGGGTTTGAAGGACAAATAATAGAACTTGGTTTCCTACATTACTACATGTGTATTACCTCCAAATATCAACGTATTCCATACCCGAATGGATTATTTGTATTTTATTGACAGCCAAATCATTAAATGAGACAAACGATGATTGGACGGACCAATAATTGAACTTGGTTTCTTACAAAACTACATGCGTATCACCTCCTAATATCAACATTTTCTATACTCGGAATGATAATCGTTGTTTCGTTGACTACTAATCACTAAATTCGACAAATTTGGGTTTGAAGAACAAATAATAGAACTTGGTTTCCTACATTACTACATGTGTATTACCTCCAAATATCAACGTATTCCATACCCGAATGGATTATTTGTATTTTATTGACAGCCAAATCATTAAATGAGACAAACGATGATTGGACGGACCAATAATTGAACTTGGTTTCTTACAAAACTACATGCATATCACCTCCTAATATCAACATTTTCTATACTCGAAATGATAATCGTTGTTTCGTTGACTACTAATCACTAAATTCGACAAACATGGGTTTGAAGGACAAATAATAGAACTTGGTTTCATACATTACTACACGTGTATTACCTCCTAATATCAACGTATTCTATACTCAGAGGGATAATCATTGTTTAGTTGACTACTAATCACTAAATTAGACAAACATGGGTTTGAAGGACAAATAATAGAACTTGGTTTCCTACATTACGACACGTGTATTACCTCCTAATATCAACATATTCCATACTCGAATGGATTATTTGTATTTTATTGACAACTAAATCATTAAATGAGACAAACGATGATTGGACGGACCAATAATTGAAACTTGGTTTCTTACACAACTACATGCGTATTACCTCCTAATATCAACATTTTCTATACTCGGAGGGATAATCGTTGTTTCATTGACTACTAATCACTAAATTAGACAAACATGGGGGGTTTGAAGGACAAACAATAGCACTTAGTTTCTTACATTACTACACGTGTATGACCTACTAATATCAACGTATTCCATACTCGAATGGATTATTTGTATTTTATTGACAACTAAATCATTAAATGAGACAAACGATGATTGGACGGACCAATAATTGAACTTGGTTTCTTACAAAACTACATGCGTATCACCTCCTAATATCAACATTTTCTATACTCGGAATGATAATCGTTGTTTCATTGACTACTAATCACTAAATTCGACAAACTTGGGTTTGAAAGACAAATAATAGAACTTGGTTTCCTACATTACTACACGTGTATTACCTCCAAATATCAACGTATTCCATACTCGAATGGATTATTTGTATTTTATTGACAACTAAATCATTAAATGAAACAAACGATGATTGGACGGACCAATAATTGAAACTTGGTTTCTTACACAACTAAATGCGTATTACCTCCTAATATCAATATTTCTATACTCGGAGGGATAATCGTTGTTTCATTGACTACTAATCACTAAATTAGACAAACATGGGGGGTTTGAAGGACAAACAATAGCACTTGGTTTCTTACATTACTACACGTGTATGACCTACTAATATCAACGTATTCCATACTCGAATGGATTATTTGTATTTTATTGACAACTAAATCATTAAATGAGACAAACGATGATTGGACGGACCAATAATTGAACTTGGTTTCTTACAAAACTACATGCGTATCACCTCCTAATATCAACATTTTCTATACTCGGAGGGATAATCGTTGTTTCATTGACTACTAATCACTAAATTCGACAAATTTGGGTTTGAAGGACAAATAATAGAACTTGGTTTCCTACATTACTACATGTGTATTACCTCCAAATATCAACGTATTCCATACCCGAATGGATTATTTGTATTTTATTGACAGCCAAATCATTAAATGAGACAAACGATGATTGGACGGACCAATAATTGAACTTGGTTTCTTACAAAACTACATGCGTATCACCTCCTAATATCAACATTTTCTATACTCGGAATGATAATCGTTGTTTCGTTGACTACTAATCACTAAATTCGACAAATTTGGGTTTGAAGAACAAATAATAGAACTTGGTTTCCTACATTACTACATGTGTATTACCTCCAAATATCAACGTATTCCATACCCGAATGGATTATTTGTATTTTATTGACAGCCAAATCATTAAATGAGACAAACGATGATTGGACGGACCAATAATTGAACTTGGTTTCTTACAAAACTACATGCATATCACCTCCTAATATCAACATTTTCTATACTCGGAATGATAATCGTTGTTTCGTTGACTACTAATCACTAAATTCGACAAACATGGGTTTGAAGGACAAATAATAGAACTTGGTTTCATACATTACTACACGTGTATTACCTCCTAATATCAACGTATTCTATACTCAGAGGGATAATCATTGTTTAGTTGACTACTAATCACTAAATTAGACAAACATGGGTTTGAAGGACAAATAATAGAACTTGGTTTCCTACATTACGACACGTGTATTACCTCCTAATATCAACATATTCCATACTCGAATGGATTATTTGTATTTTATTGACAACTAAATCATTAAATGAGACAAACGATGATTGGACGGACCAATAATTGAAACTTGGTTTCTTACACAACTACATGCGTATTACCTCCTAATATCAACATTTTCTATACTCGGAGGGATAATCGTTGTTTCATTGACTACTAATCACTAAATTAGACAAACATGGGGGGTTTGAAGGACAAACAATAGCACTTGGTTTCTTACATTACTACACGTGTATGACCTACTAATATCAACGTATTCCATACTCGAATGGATTATTTGTATTTTATTGACAACTAAATCATTAAATGAGACAAACGATGATTGGACGGACCAATAATTGAACTTGGTTTCTTACAAAACTACATGCGTATCACCTCCTAATATCAACATTTTCTATACTCGGAATGATAATCGTTGTTTCATTGACTACTAATCACTAAATTCGACAAACTTGGGTTTGAAAGACAAATAATAGAACTTGGTTTCCTACATTACTACACGTGTATTACCTCCAAATATCAACGTATTCCATACTCGAATGGATTATTTGTATTTTATTGACAACTAAATCATTAAATGAAACAAACGATGATTGGACGGACCAATAATTGAAACTTGGTTTCTTACACAACTAAATGCGTATTACCTCCTAATATCAATATTTCTATACTCGGAGGGATAATCGTTGTTTCATTGACTACTAATCACTAAATTAGACAAACATGGGGGGTTTGAAGGACAAACAATAGCACTTGGTTTCTTACATTACTACACGTGTATGACCTACTAATATCAACGTATTCCATACTCGAATGGATTATTTGTATTTTATTGACAACTAAATCATTAAATGAGACAAACGATGATTGGACGGACCAATAATTGAACTTGGTTTCTTACAAAACTACATGCGTATCACCTCCTAATATCAACATTTTCTATACTCGGAGGGATAATCGTTGTTTCATTGACTACTAATCACTAAATTCGACAAATTTGGGTTTGAAGGACAAATAATAGAACTTGGTTTCCTACATTACTACATGTGTATTACCTCCAAATATCAACGTATTCCATACCCGAATGGATTATTTGTATTTTATTGACAGCCAAATCATTAAATGAGACAAACGATGATTGGACGGACCAATAATTGAACTTGGTTTCTTACAAAACTACATGCGTATCACCTCCTAATATCAACATTTTCTATACTCGGAATGATAATCGTTGTTTCGTTGACTACTAATCACTAAATTCGACAAATTTGGGTTTGAAGAACAAATAATAGAACTTGGTTTCCTACATTACTACATGTGTATTACCTCCAAATATCAACGTATTCCATACCCGAATGGATTATTTGTATTTTATTGACAGCCAAATCATTAAATGAGACAAACGATGATTGGACGGACCAATAATTGAACTTGGTTTCTTACAAAACTACATGCATATCACCTCCTAATATCAACATTTTCTATACTCGGAATGATAATCGTTGTTTCGTTGACTACTAATCACTAAATTCGACAAACATGGGTTTGAAGGACAAATAATAGAACTTGGTTTCATACATTACTACACGTGTATTACCTCCTAATATCAACGTATTCTATACTCAGAGGGATAATCATTGTTTAGTTGACTACTAATCACTAAATTAGACAAACATGGGTTTGAAGGACAAATAATAGAACTTGGTTTCCTACATTACGACACGTGTATTACCTCCTAATATCAACATATTCCATACTCGAATGGATTATTTGTATTTTATTGACAACTAAATCATTAAATGAGACAAACGATGATTGGACGGACCAATAATTGAAACTTGGTTTCTTACACAACTACATGCGTATTACCTCCTAATATCAACATTTTCTATACTCGGAGGGATAATCGTTGTTTCATTGACTACTAATCACTAAATTAGACAAACATGGGGGGTTTGAAGGACAAACAATAGCACTTGGTTTCTTACATTACTACACGTGTATGACCTACTAATATCAACGTATTCCATACTCGAATGGATTATTTGTATTTTATTGACAACTAAATCATTAAATGAGACAAACGATGATTGGACGGACCAATAATTGAACTTGGTTTCTTACAAAACTACATGCGTATCACCTCCTAATATCAACATTTTCTATACTCGGAATGATAATCGTTGTTTCATTGACTACTAATCACTAAATTCGACAAACTTGGGTTTGAAAGACAAATAATAGAACTTGGTTTCCTACATTACTACACGTGTATTACCTCCAAATATCAACGTATTCCATACTCGAATGGATTATTTGTATTTTATTGACAACTAAATCATTAAATGAAACAAACGATGATTGGACGGACCAATAATTGAAACTTGGTTTCTTACACAACTAAATGCGTATTACCTCCTAATATCAATATTTCTATACTCGGAGGGATAATCGTTGTTTCATTGACTACTAATCACTAAATTAGACAAACATGGGGGGTTTGAAGGACAAACAATAGCACTTGGTTTCTTACATTACTACACGTGTATGACCTACTAATATCAACGTATTCCATACTCGAATGGATTATTTGTATTTTATTGACAACTAAATCATTAAATGAGACAAACGATGATTGGACGGACCAATAATTGAACTTGGTTTCTTACAAAACTACATGCGTATCACCTCCTAATATCAACATTTTCTATACTCGGAGGGATAATCGTTGTTTCATTGACTACTAATCACTAAATTCGACAAATTTGGGTTTGAAGGACAAATAATAGAACTTGGTTTCCTACATTACTACATGTGTATTACCTCCAAATATCAACGTATTCCATACCCGAATGGATTATTTGTATTTTATTGACAGCCAAATCATTAAATGAGACAAACGATGATTGGACGGACCAATAATTGAACTTGGTTTCTTACAAAACTACATGCGTATCACCTCCTAATATCAACATTTTCTATACTCGGAGGGATAATCGTTGTTTCATTGACTACTAATCACTAAATTAGACAAACATGGGGGGTTTGAAGGACAAACAATAGCACTTGGTTTCTTACATTACTACACGTGTATGACCTACTAATATCAACGTATTCCATACTCGAATGGATTATTTGTATTTTATTGACAACTAAATCATTAAATGAGACAAACGATGATTGGACGGACCAATAATTGAACTTGGTTTCTTACAAAACTACATGCGTATCACCTCCTAATATCAACATTTTCTATACTCGGAATGATAATCGTTGTTTCATTGACTACAATCACTAAATTCGACAAACTTGGGTTTGAAAGACAAATAATAGAACTTGGTTTCCTACATTACTACACGTGTATTACCTCCAAATATCAACGTATTCCATACTCGAATGGATTATTTGTATTTTATTGACAACTAAATCATTAAATGAAACAAACGATGATTGGACGGACCAATAATTGAAACTTGGTTTCTTACACAACTAAATGCGTATTACCTCCTAATATCAATATTTCTATACTCGGAGGGATAATCGTTGTTTCATTGACTACTAATCACTAAATTAGACAAACATGGGGGGTTTGAAGGACAAACAATAGCACTTGGTTTCTTACATTACTACACGTGTATGACCTACTAATATCAACGTATTCCATACTCGAATGGATTATTTGTATTTTATTGACAACTAAATCATTAAATGAGACAAACGATGATTGGACGGACCAATAATTGAACTTGGTTTCTTACAAAACTACATGCGTATCACCTCCTAATATCAACATTTTCTATACTCGGAGGGATAATCGTTGTTTCATTGACTACTAATCACTAAATTCGACAAATTTGGGTTTGAAGGACAAATAATAGAACTTGGTTTCCTACATTACTACATGTGTATTACCTCCAAATATCAACGTATTCCATACCCGAATGGATTATTTGTATTTTATTGACAGCCAAATCATTAAATGAGACAAACGATGATTGGACGGACCAATAATTGAACTTGGTTTCTTACAAAACTACATGCGTATCACCTCCTAATATCAACATTTTCTATACTCGGAATGATAATCGTTGTTTCGTTGACTACTAATCACTAAATTCGACAAATTTGGGTTTGAAGAACAAATAATAGAACTTGGTTTCCTACATTACTACATGTGTATTACCTCCAAATATCAACGTATTCCATACCCGAATGGATTATTTGTATTTTATTGACAGCCAAATCATTAAATGAGACAAACGATGATTGGACGGACCAATAATTGAACTTGGTTTCTTACAAAACTACATGCGTATCACCTCCTAATATCAACATTTTCTATACTCGGAATGATAATCGTTGTTTCGTTGACTACTAATCACTAAATTCGACAAACATGGGTTTGAAGGACAAATAATAGAACTTGGTTTCATACATTACTACACGTGTATTACCTCCTAATATCAACGTATTCTATACTCAGAGGGATAATCATTGTTTAGTTGACTACTAATCACTAAATTAGACAAACATGGGTTTGAAGGACAAATAATAGAACTTGGTTTCCTACATTACGACACGTGTATTACCTCCTAATATCAACATATTCCATACTCGAATGGATTATTTGTATTTTATTGACAACTAAATCATTAAATGAGACAAACGATGATTGGACGGACCAATAATTGAAACTTGGTTTCTTACACAACTACATGCGTATTACCTCCTAATATCAACATTTTCTATACTCGGAGGGATAATCGTTGTTTCATTGACTACTAATCACTAAATTAGACAAACATGGGGGGTTTGAAGGACAAACAATAGCACTTGGTTTCTTACATTACTACACGTGTATTACCTACTAATATCAACGTATTCCATACTCGAATGGATTATTTGTATTTTATTGACAACTAAATCATTAAATGAGACAAACGATGATTGGACGGACCAATAATTGAACTTGGTTTCTTACAAAACTACATGCGTATCACCTCCTAATATCAACATTTTCTATACTCGGAATGATAATCGTTGTTTCATTGACTACTAATCACTAAATTCGACAAACTTGGGTTTGAAAGACAAATAATAGAACTTGGTTTCCTACATTACTACACGTGTATTACCTCCAAATATCAACGTATTCCATACTCGAATGGATTATTTGTATTTTATTGACAACTAAATCATTAAATGAAACAAACGATGATTGGACGGACCAATAATTGAAACTTGGTTTCTTACACAACTAAATGCGTATTACCTCCTAATATCAATATTTCTATACTCGGAGGGATAATCGTTGTTTCATTGACTACTAATCACTAAATTAGACAAACATGGGGGGTTTGAAGGACAAACAATAGCACTTGGTTTCTTACATTACTACACGTGTATGACCTACTAATATCAACGTATTCCATACTCGAATGGATTATTTGTATTTTATTGACAACTAAATCATTAAATGAGACAAACGATGATTGGACGGACCAATAATTGAACTTGGTTTCTTACAAAACTACATGCGTATCACCTCCTAATATCAACATTTTCTATACTCGGAATGATAATCGTTGTTTCATTGACTACTAATCACTAAATTCGACAAACTTGGGTTTGAAAGACAAATAATAGAACTTGGTTTCCTACATTACTACACGTGTATTACCTCCAAATATCAACGTATTCCATACTCGAATGGATTATTTGTATTTTATTGACAACTAAATCATTAAATGGGACAAACGATGATTGGACGGACCAATAATTGAAACTTGGTTTCTTACACAACTACATGCGTATTACCTCATAATATCAACATTTTCTATACTCGGAGGGATAATCGTTTTTTCATTGACTACTAATCACTAAATTAGACAAACATGGGGGGTTTGAAGGACAAATAATAGCACTTGGTTTCATACATTACTACACGTGTATTACCTACTAATATCAACGTATTCCATACTCGAATGGATTATTTGTATTTTATTGACAACTAAATCATTAAATGAGACAAACGATGATTGGACGGACCAATAATTGAACTTGGTTTCTTACAAAACTACATGCGTATCACCTCCTAATATCAACATTTTCTATACTCGGAGGGAAAATCGTTGTTTCATTGACTACTAATCACTAAATTCGACAAATTTGGGTTTGAAGGACAAATAATAGAACTTGGTTTCCTACATTACTACATGTGTATTACCTCCAAATATCAACGTATTCCATACCCGAATGGATTATTTGTATTTTATTGACAGCCAAATCATTAAATGAGACAAACGATGATTGGACGGACCAATAATTGAACTTGGTTTCTTACAAAACTACATGCGTATCACCTCCTAATATCAACATTTTCTATACTCGGAATGATAATCGTTGTTTCGTTGACTACTAATCACTAATTTCGACAAATTTGGGTTTGAAGAACAAATAATAGAACTTGGTTTCCTACATTACTACATGTGTATTACCTCCAAATATCAACGTATTCCATACCCGAATGGATTATTTGTATTTTATTGACAGCCAAATCATTAAATGAGACAAACGATGATTGGACGGACCAATAATTGAACTTGGTTTCTTACAAAACTACATGCGTATCACCTCCTAATATCAACATTTTCTATACTCGGAATGATAATCGTTGTTTCGTTGACTACTAATCACTAAATTCGACAAACATGGGTTTGAAGGACAAATAATAGAACTTGGTTTCATACATTACTACACGTGTATTACCTCCTAATATCAACGTATTCTATACTCAGAGGGATAATCATTGTTTAGTTGACTACTAATCACTAAATTAGACAAACATGGGTTTGAAGGACAAATAATAGAACTTGGTTTCCTACATTACGACACGTGTATTACCTCCTAATATCAACATATTCCATACTCGAATGGATTATTTGTATTTTATTGACAACTAAATCATTAAATGAGACAAACGATGATTGGACGGACCAATAATTGAAACTTGGTTTCTTACACAACTACATGCGTATTACCTCCTAATATCAACATTTTCTATACTCGGAGGGATAATCGTTGTTTCATTGACTACTAATCACTAAATTAGACAAACATGGGGGGTTTGAAGGACAAACAATAGCACTTGGTTTCTTACATTACTACACGTGTATGACCTACTAATATCAACGTATTCCATACTCGAATGGATTATTTGTATTTTATTGACAACTAAATCATTAAATGAGACAAACGATGATTGGACGGACCAATAATTGAACTTGGTTTCTTACAAAAATACATGCGTATCACCTCCTAATATCAACATTTTCTATACTCGGAATGATAATCGTTGTTTCATTGACTACTAATCACTAAATTCGACAAACTTGGGTTTGAAAGACAAATAATAGAACTTGGTTTCCTACATTACTACACGTGTATTACCTCCAAATATCAACGTATTCCATACTCGAATGGATTATTTGTATTTTATTGACAACTAAATCATTAAATGAAACAAACGATGATTGGACGGACCAATAATTGAAACTTGGTTTCTTACACAACTAAATGCGTATTACCTCCTAATATCAATATTTCTATACTCGGAGGGATAATCGTTGTTTCATTGACTACTAATCACTAAATTAGACAAACATGGGGGGTTTGAAGGACAAACAATAGCACTTGGTTTCTTACATTACTACACGTGTATGACCTACTAATATCAACGTATTCCATACTCGAATGGATTATTTGTATTTTATTGACAACTAAATCATTAAATGAGACAAACGATGATTGGACGGACCAATAATTGAACTTGGTTTCTTACAAAACTACATGCGTATCACCTCCTAATATCAACATTTTCTATACTCGGAATGATAATCGTTGTTTCATTGACTACTAATCACTAAATTCGACAAACTTGGGTTTGAAAGACAAATAATAGAACTTGGTTTCCTACATTACTACACGTGTATTACCTCCAAATATCAACGTATTCCATACTCGAATGGATTATTTGTATTTTATTGACAACTAAATCATTAAATGGGACAAACGATGATTGGACGGACCAATAATTGAAACTTGGTTTCTTACACAACTACATGCGTATTACCTCATAATATCAACATTTTCTATACTCGGAGGGATAATCGTTTTTTCATTGACTACTAATCACTAAATTAGACAAACATGGGGGGTTTGAAGGACAAATAATAGCACTTTGTTTCATACATTACTACACGTGTATTACCTACTAATATCAACGTATTCCATACTCGAATGGATTATTTGTATTTTATTGACAACTAAATCATTAAATGAGACAAACGATGATTGGACGGACCAATAATTGAACTTGGTTTCTTACAAAACTACATGCGTATCACCTCCTAATATCAACATTTTCTATACTCGGAGGGAAAATCGTTGTTTCATTGACTACTAATCACTAAATTCGACAAATTTGGGTTTGAAGGA
Organism: Capsicum rhomboideum; assembly: GCA_031232105.1. Lineage (NCBI taxonomy): Eukaryota > Viridiplantae > Streptophyta > Magnoliopsida > Solanales > Solanaceae > Capsicum > Capsicum rhomboideum. The sequence continues at coordinate 82,335,462 of CP124713.1, read as the reverse complement.
CAAATAATAGAACTTGGTTTCCTACATTACTACATGTGTATTACCTCCGAATATCAACGTATTCCATACCCGAATGGATTATTTGTATTTTATTGACAGCCAAATCATTAAATGAGACAAACGATGATTGGACGGACCAATAATTGAACTTGGTTTCTTACAAAAATACATGCGTATCACCTCCTAATATCAACATTTTCTATACTCGGAATGATAATCGTTGTTTCGTTGACTACTAATCACTAAATTCGACAAATTTGGGTTTGAAGAACAAATAATAGAACTTGGTTTCCTACATTACTACATGTGTATTACCTCCAAATATCAACGTATTCCATACCCGAATGGATTATTTGTATTTTATTGACAGCCAAATCATTAAATGAGACAAACGATGATTGGACGGACCAATAATTGAACTTGGTTTCTTACAAAACTACATGCGTATCACCTCCTAATATCAACATTTTCTATACTCGGAATGATAATCGTTGTTTCGTTGACTACTAATCACTAAATTCGACAAACATGGGTTTGAAGGACAAATAATAGAACTTGGTTTCATACATTACTACACGTGTATTACCTCCTAATATCAACGTATTCTATACTCAGAGGGATAATCATTGTTTAGTTGACTACTAATCACTAAATTAGACAAACATGGGTTTGAAGGACAAATAATAGAACTTGGTTTCCTACATTACGACACGTGTATTACCTCCTAATATCAACATATTCCATACTCGAATGGATTATTTGTATTTTATTGACAACTAAATCATTAAATGAGACAAACGATGATTGGACGGACCAATAATTGAAACTTGGTTTCTTACACAACTACATGCGTATTACCTCCTAATATCAACATTTTCTATACTCGGAGGGATAATCGTTGTTTCATTGACTACTAATCACTAAATTAGACAAACATGGGGGGTTTGAAGGACAAACAATAGCACTTGGTTTCTTACATTACTACACGTGTATGACCTACTAATATCAACGTATTCCATACTCGAATGGATTATTTGTATTTTATTGACAACTAAATCATTAAATGAGACAAACGATGATTGGACGGACCAATAATTGAACTTGGTTTCTTACAAAACTACATGCGTATCACCTCCTAATATCAACATTTTCTATACTCGGAGGGAAAATCGTTGTTTCATTGACTACTAATCACTAAATTCGACAAATTTGGGTTTGAAGGACAAATAATAGAACTTGGTTTCCTACATTACTACATGTGTATTACCTCCAAATATCAACGTATTCCATACCCGAATGGATTATTTGTATTTTATTGACAGCCAAATCATTAAATGAGACAAACGATGATTGGACGGACCAATAATTGAACTTGGTTTCTTACAAAACTACATGCGTATCACCTCCTAATATCAACATTTTCTATACTCGGAATGATAATCGTTGTTTCGTTGACTACTAATCACTAAATTCGACAAATTTGGGTTTGAAGAACAAATAATAGAACTTGGTTTCCTACATTACTACATGTGTATTACCTCCAAATATCAACGTATTCCATACCCGAATGGATTATTTGTATTTTATTGACAGCCAAATCATTAAATGAGACAAACGATGATTGGACGGACCAATAATTGAACTTGGTTTCTTACAAAACTACATGCGTATCACCTCCTAATATCAACATTTTCTATACTCGGAATGATAATCGTTGTTTCGTTGACTACTAATCACTAAATTCGACAAACATGGGTTTGAAGGACAAATAATAGAACTTGGTTTCATACATTACTACACGTGTATTACCTCCTAATATCAACGTATTCTATACTCAGAGGGATAATCATTGTTTAGTTGACTACTAATCACTAAATTAGACAAACATGGGTTTGAAGGACAAATAATAGAACTTGGTTTCCTACATTACGACACGTGTATTACCTCCTAATATCAACATATTCCATACTCGAATGGATTATTTGTATTTTATTGACAACTAAATCATTAAATGAGACAAACGATGATTGGACGGACCAATAATTGAAACTTGGTTTCTTACACAACTACATGCGTATTACCTCCTAATATCAACATTTTCTATACTCGGAGGGATAATCGTTGTTTCATTGACTACTAATCACTAAATTAGACAAACATGGGGGGTTTGAAGGACAAACAATAGCACTTGGTTTCTTACATTACTACACGTGTATGACCTACTAATATCAACGTATTCCATACTCGAATGGATTATTTGTATTTTATTGACAACTAAATCATTAAATGAGACAAACGATGATTGGACGGACCAATAATTGAACTTGGTTTCTTACAAAACTACATGCGTATCACCTCCTAATATCAACATTTTCTATACTCGGAATGATAATCGTTGTTTCATTGACTACTAATCACTAAATTCGACAAACTTGGGTTTGAAAGACAAATAATAGAACTTGGTTTCCTACATTACTACACGTGTATTACCTCCAAATATCAACGTATTCCATACTCGAATGGATTATTTGTATTTTATTGACAACTAAATCATTAAATGAAACAAACGATGATTGGACGGACCAATAATTGAAACTTGGTTTCTTACACAACTAAATGCGTATTACCTCCTAATATCAATATTTCTATACTCGGAGGGATAATCGTTGTTTCATTGACTACTAATCACTAAATTAGACAAACATGGGGGGTTTGAAGGACAAACAATAGCACTTGGTTTCTTACATTACTACACGTGTATGACCTACTAATATCAACGTATTCCATACTCGAATGGATTATTTGTATTTTATTGACAACTAAATCATTAAATGAGACAAACGATGATTGGACGGACCAATAATTGAACTTGGTTTCTTACAAAACTACATGCGTATCACCTCCTAATATCAACATTTTCTATACTCGGAATGATAATCGTTGTTTCATTGACTACTAATCACTAAATTCGACAAACTTGGGTTTGAAAGACAAATAATAGAACTTGGTTTCCTACATTACTACACGTGTATTACCTCCAAATATCAACGTATTCCATACTCGAATGGATTATTTGTATTTTATTGACAACTAAATCATTAAATGGGACAAACGATGATTGGACGGACCAATAATTGAAACTTGGTTTCTTACACAACTACATGCGTATTACCTCCTAATATCAATATTTCTATACTCGGAGGGATAATCGTTGTTTCATTGACTACTAATCACTAAATTAGACAAACATGGGGGGTTTGAAGGACAAACAATAGCACTTGGTTTCTTACATTACTACACGTGTATGACCTACTAATATCAACGTATTCCATACTCGAATGGATTATTTGTATTTTATTGACAACTAAATCATTAAATGAGACAAACGATGATTGGACGGACCAATAATTGAACTTGGTTTCTTACAAAACTACATGCGTATCACCTCCTAATATCAACATTTTCTATACTCGGAATGATAATCGTTGTTTCATTGACTACTAATCACTAAATTCGACAAACTTGGGTTTGAAAGACAAATAATAGAACTTGGTTTCCTACATTACTACACGTGTATTACCTCCAAATATCAACGTATTCCATACTCGAATGGATTATTTGTATTTTATTGACAACTAAATCATTAAATGGGACAAACGATGATTGGACGGACCAATAATTGAAACTTGGTTTCTTACACAACTACATGCGTATTACCTCATAATATCAACATTTTCTATACTCGGAGGGATAATCGTTTTTTCATTGACTACTAATCACTAAATTAGACAAACATGGGGGGTTTGAAGGACAAATAATAGCACTTGGTTTCATACATTACTACACGTGTATTACCTACTAATATCAACGTATTCCATACTCGAATGGATTATTTGTATTTTATTGACAACTAAATCATTAAATGAGACAAACGATGATTGGACGGACCAATAATTGAACTTGGTTTCTTACAAAACTACATGCGTATCACCTCCTAATATCAACATTTTCTATACTCGGAGGGAAAATCGTTGTTTCATTGACTACTAATCACTAAATTCGACAAATTTGGGTTTGAAGGACAAATAATAGAACTTGGTTTCCTACATTACTACATGTGTATTACCTCCGAATATCAACGTATTCCATACCCGAATGGATTATTTGTATTTTATTGACAGCCAAATCATTAAATGAGACAAACGATGATTGGACGGACCAATAATTGAACTTGGTTTCTTACAAAACTACATGCGTATCACCTCCTAATATCAACATTTTCTATACTCGGAATGATAATCGTTGTTTCGTTGACTACTAATCACTAAATTCGACAAATTTGGGTTTGAAGAACAAATAATAGAACTTGGTTTCCTACATTACTACATGTGTATTACCTCCAAATATCAACGTATTCCATACCCGAATGGATTATTTGTATTTTATTGACAGCCAAATCATTAAATGAGACAAACGATGATTGGACGGACCAATAATTGAACTTGGTTTCTTACAAAACTACATGCGTATCACCTCCTAATATCAACATTTTCTATACTCGGAATGATAATCGTTGTTTCGTTGACTACTAATCACTAAATTCGACAAACATGGGTTTGAAGGACAAATAATAGAACTTGGTTTCATACATTACTACACGTGTATTACCTCCTAATATCAACGTATTCTATACTCAGAGGGATAATCATTGTTTAGTTGACTACTAATCACTAAATTAGACAAACATGGGTTTGAAGGACAAATAATAGAACTTGGTTTCCTACATTACGACACGTGTATTACCTCCTAATATCAACATATTCCATACTCGAATGGATTATTTGTATTTTATTGACAACTAAATCATTAAATGAGACAAACGATGATTGGACGGACCAATAATTGAAACTTGGTTTCTTACACAACTACATGCGTATTACCTCATAATATCAACATTTTCTATACTCGGAGGGATAATCGTTTTTTCATTGACTACTAATCACTAAATTAGACAAACATGGGGGGTTTGAAGGACAAATAATAGCACTTGGTTTCATACATTACTACACGTGTATTACCTACTAATATCAACGTATTCCATACTCGAATGGATTATTTGTATTTTATTGACAACTAAATCATTAAATGAGACAAACGATGATTGGACGGACCAATAATTGAACTTGGTTTCTTACAAAACTACATGCGTATCACCTCCTAATATCAACATTTTCTATACTCGGAGGGAAAATCGTTGTTTCATTGACTACTAATCACTAAATTCGACAAATTTGGGTTTGAAGGACAAATAATAGAACTTGGTTTCCTACATTACTACATGTGTATTACCTCCAAATATCAACGTATTCCATACCCGAATGGATTATTTGTATTTTATTGACAGCCAAATCATTAAATGAGACAAACGATGATTGGACGGACCAATAATTGAACTTGGTTTCTTACAAAACTACATGCGTATCACCTCCTAATATCAACATTTTCTATACTCGGAATGATAATCGTTGTTTCGTTGACTACTAATCACTAAATTCGACAAATTTGGGTTTGAAGAACAAATAATAGAACTTGGTTTCCTACATTACTACATGTGTATTACCTCCAAATATCAACGTATTCCATACCCGAATGGATTATTTGTATTTTATTGACAGCCAAATCATTAAATGAGACAAACGATGATTGGACGGACCAATAATTGAACTTGGTTTCTTACAAAACTACATGCGTATCACCTCCTAATATCAACATTTTCTATACTCGGAATGATAATCGTTGTTTCGTTGACTACTAATCACTAAATTCGACAAACATGGGTTTGAAGGACAAATAATAGAACTTGGTTTCATACATTACTACACGTGTATTACCTCCTAATATCAACGTATTCTATACTCAGAGGGATAATCATTGTTTAGTTGACTACTAATCACTAAATTAGACAAACATGGGTTTGAAGGACAAATAATAGAACTTGGTTTCCTACATTACGACACGTGTATTACCTCCTAATATCAACATATTCCATACTCGAATGGATTATTTGTATTTTATTGACAACTAAATCATTAAATGAGACAAACGATGATTGGACGGACCAATAATTGAAACTTGGTTTCTTACACAACTACATGCGTATTACCTCATAATATCAACATTTTCTATACTCGGAGGGATAATCGTTTTTTCATTGACTACTAATCACTAAATTAGACAAACATGGGGGGTTTGAAGGACAAATAATAGCACTTGGTTTCATACATTACTACACGTGTATTACCTACTAATATCAACGTATTCCATACTCGAATGGATTATTTGTATTTTATTGACAACTAAATCATTAAATGAGACAAACGATGATTGGACGGACCAATAATTGAACTTGGTTTCTTACAAAACTACATGCGTATCACCTCCTAATATCAACATTTTCTATACTCGGAGGGAAAATCGTTGTTTCATTGACTACTAATCACTAAATTCGACAAATTTGGGTTTGAAGGACAAATAATAGAACTTGGTTTCCTACATTACTACATGTGTATTACCTCCAAATATCAACGTATTCCATACCCGAATGGATTATTTGTATTTTATTGACAGCCAAATCATTAAATGAGACAAACGATGATTGGACGGACCAATAATTGAACTTGGTTTCTTACAAAACTACATGCGTATCACCTCCTAATATCAACATTTTCTATACTCGGAATGATAATCGTTGTTTCGTTGACTACTAATCACTAAATTCGACAAATTTGGGTTTGAAGAACAAATAATAGAACTTGGTTTCCTACATTACTACATGTGTATTACCTCCAAATATCAACGTATTCCATACCCGAATGGATTATTTGTATTTTATTGACAGCCAAATCATTAAATGAGACAAACGATGATTGGACGGACCAATAATTGAACTTGGTTTCTTACAAAACTACATGCGTATCACCTCCTAATATCAACATTTTCTATACTCGGAATGATAATCGTTGTTTCGTTGACTACTAATCACTAAATTCGACAAACATGGGTTTGAAGGACAAATAATAGAACTTGGTTTCATACATTACTACACGTGTATTACCTCCTAATATCAACGTATTCTATACTCAGAGGGATAATCATTGTTTAGTTGACTACTAATCACTAAATTAGACAAACATGGGTTTGAAGGACAAATAATAGAACTTGGTTTCCTACATTACGACACGTGTATTACCTCCTAATATCAACATATTCCATACTCGAATGGATTATTTGTATTTTATTGACAACTAAATCATTAAATGAGACAAACGATGATTGGACGGACCAATAATTGAAACTTGGTTTCTTACACAACTACATGCGTATTACCTCCTAATATCAACATTTTCTATACTCGGAGGGATAATCGTTGTTTCATTGACTACTAATCACTAAATTAGACAAACATGGGGGGTTTGAAGGACAAACAATAGCACTTGGTTTCTTACATTACTACACGTGTATGACCTACTAATATCAACGTATTCCATACTCGAATGGATTATTTGTATTTTATTGACAACTAAATCATTAAATGAGACAAACGATGATTGGACGGACCAATAATTGAACTTGGTTTCTTACAAAACTACATGCGTATCACCTCCTAATATCAACATTTTCTATACTCGGAATGATAATCGTTGTTTCATTGACTACTAATCACTAAATTCGACAAACTTGGGTTTGAAAGACAAATAATAGAACTTGGTTTCCTACATTACTACACGTGTATTACCTCCAAATATCAACGTATTCCATACTCGAATGGATTATTTGTATTTTATTGACAACTAAATCATTAAATGAAACAAACGATGATTGGACGGACCAATAATTGAAACTTGGTTTCTTACACAACTAAATGCGTATTACCTCCTAATATCAATATTTCTATACTCGGAGGGATAATCGTTGTTTCATTGACTACTAATCACTAAATTAGACAAACATGGGGGGTTTGAAGGACAAACAATAGAACTTGGTTTCCTACATTACTACATGTGTATTACCTCCAAATATCAACGTATTCCATACCCGAATGGATTATTTGTATTTTATTGACAGCCAAATCATTAAATGAGACAAACGATGATTGGACGGACCAATAATTGAACTTGGTTTCTTACAAAACTACATGCGTATCACCTCCTAATATCAACATTTTCTATACTCGGAATGATAATCGTTGTTTCGTTGACTACTAATCACTAAATTCGACAAACATGGGTTTGAAGGACAAATAATAGAACTTGGTTTCATACATTACTACACGTGTATTACCTCCTAATATCAACGTATTCTATACTCAGAGGGATAATCATTGTTTAGTTGACTACTAATCACTAAATTAGACAAACATGGGTTTGAAGGACAAATAATAGAACTTGGTTTCCTACATTACGACACGTGTATTACCTCCTAATATCAACATATTCCATACTCGAATGGATTATTTGTATTTTATTGACAACTAAATCATTAAATGAGACAAACGATGATTGGACGGACCAATAATTGAAACTTGGTTTCTTACACAACTACATGCGTATTACCTCCTAATATCAACATTTTCTATACTCGGAGGGATAATCGTTGTTTCATTGACTACTAATCACTAAATTAGACAAACATGGGGGGTTTGAAGGACAAACAATAGCACTTGGTTTCTTACATTACTACACGTGTATGACCTACTAATATCAACGTATTCCATACTCGAATGGATTATTTGTATTTTATTGACAACTAAATCATTAAATGAGACAAACGATGATTGGACGGACCAATAATTGAACTTGGTTTCTTACAAAACTACATGCGTATCACCTCCTAATATCAACATTTTCTATACTCGGAATGATAATCGTTGTTTCATTGACTACTAATCACTAAATTCGACAAACTTGGGTTTGAAAGACAAATAATAGAACTTGGTTTCCTACATTACTACACGTGTATTACCTCCAAATATCAACGTATTCCATACTCGAATGGATTATTTGTATTTTATTGACAACTAAATCATTAAATGAAACAAACGATGATTGGACGGACCAATAATTGAAACTTGGTTTCTTACACAACTAAATGCGTATTACCTCCTAATATCAATATTTCTATACTCGGAGGGATAATCGTTGTTTCATTGACTACTAATCACTAAATTAGACAAACATGGGGGGTTTGAAGGACAAACAATAGCACTTGGTTTCTTACATTACTACACGTGTATGACCTACTAATATCAACGTATTCCATACTCGAATGGATTATTTGTATTTTATTGACAACTAAATCATTAAATGAGACAAACGATGATTGGACGGACCAATAATTGAACTTGGTTTCTTACAAAACTACATGCGTATCACCTCCTAATATCAACATTTTCTATACTCGGAATGATAATCGTTGTTTCATTGACTACTAATCACTAAATTCGACAAACTTGGGTTTGAAAGACAAATAATAGAACTTGGTTTCCTACATTACTACACGTGTATTACCTCCAAATATCAACGTATTCCATACTCGAATGGATTATTTGTATTTTATTGACAACTAAATCATTAAATGGGACAAACGATGATTGGACGGACCAATAATTGAAACTTGGTTTCTTACACAACTACATGCGTATTACCTCATAATATCAACATTTTCTATACTCGGAGGGATAATCGTTTTTTCATTGACTACTAATCACTAAATTAGACAAACATGGGGGGTTTGAAGGACAAATAATAGCACTTGGTTTCATACATTACTACACGTGTATTACCTACTAATATCAACGTATTCCATACTCGAATGGATTATTTGTATTTTATTGACAACTAAATCATTAAATGAGACAAACGATGATTGGACGGACCAATAATTGAACTTGGTTTCTTACAAAACTACATGCGTATCACCTCCTAATATCAACATTTTCTATACTCGGAGGGATAATCGTTGTTTCATTGACTACTAATCACTAAATTCGACAAATTTGGGTTTGAAGGACAAATAATAGAACTTGGTTTCCAACATTACTACATGTGTATTACCTCCAAATATCAACGTATTCCATACCCGAATGGATTATTTGTATTTTATTGACAGCCAAATCATTAAATGAGACAAACGATGATTGGACGGACCAATAATTGAACTTGGTTTCTTACAAAACTACATGCGTATCACCTCCTAATATCAACATTTTCTATACTCGGAATGATAATCGTTGTTTCGTTGACTACTAATCACTAAATTCGACAAATTTGGGTTTGAAGAACAAATAATAGAACTTGGTTTCCTACATTACTACATGTGTATTACCTCCAAATATCAACGTATTCCATACCCGAATGGATTATTTGTATTTTATTGACAGCCAAATCATTAAATGAGACAAACGATGATTGGACGGACCAATAATTGAACTTGGTTTCTTACAAAACTACATGCGTATCACCTCCTAATATCAACATTTTCTATACTCGGAATGATAATCGTTGTTTCGTTGACTACTAATCACTAAATTCGACAAACATGGGTTTGAAGGACAAATAATAGAACTTGGTTTCATACATTACTACACGTGTATTACCTCCTAATATCAACGTATTCTATACTCAGAGGGATAATCATTGTTTAGTTGACTACTAATCACTAAATTAGACAAACATGGGTTTGAAGGACAAATAATAGAACTTGGTTTCCTACATTACGACACGTGTATTACCTCCTAATATCAACATATTCCATACTCGAATGGATTATTTGTATTTTATTGACAACTAAATCATTAAATGAGACAAACGATGATTGGACGGACCAATAATTGAAACTTGGTTTCTTACACAACTACATGCGTATTACCTCCTAATATCAACATTTTCTATACTCGGAGGGATAATCGTTGTTTCATTGACTACTAATCACTAAATTAGACAAACATGGGGGGTTTGAAGGACAAATAATAGCACTTGGTTTCATACATTACTACACGTGTGTTACCTACTAATATCAACGTATTCCATACTCGAATGGATTATTTGTAATTTATTGACAACTAAATCATTAAATGAGACAAACGATGATTGGACGGACCAATAATTGAACTTGGTTTCTTACAAAACTACATGCGTATCACCTCCTAATATCAACATTTTCTATACTCGGAGGGATAATCGTTGTTTCATTGACTACTAATCACTAAATTCGACAAACATGGGGGGTTTGAAGGACAAATAATAGCACTTGGTTTCATACATTACTACACGTGTATTACCTACTAATATCAACGTATTCCATACCCGAATGGATTGTTTGTATTTTATTGACAACTAAATCATTAAATGAGACAAACGATGATTGGACGGACCAATAATTGAACTTGGTTTCTTACAAAACTACATGCGTATTACCTCCTAATATCAACATTTTCTATGCTCGGAATGATAATCGTTGTTTCATTGACTACTAATCACTAAATTAGACAAACATGGGTTTGAAGGACAAATAATAGAACTTGGTTTCCTACATTACTACACGTGTATTACCTCCTAATATCAACGTATTCCATACTCGAATGGATTATTTGTATTTTATTGACAACTAAATCATTAAATGAAACAAACGATGATTGGACGGACCAATAATTGAAACTTGGTTTCTTACACAACTAAATGCGTATTACCTCCTAATATCAATATTTCTATACTCGGAGGGATAATCGTTGTTTCATTGACTACTAATCACTAAATTAGACAAACATGGGGGGTTTGAAGGACAAACAATAGCACTTGGTTTCTTACATTACTACACGTGTATGACCTACTAATATCAACGTATTCCATACTCGAATGGATTATTTGTATTTTATTGACAACTAAATCATTAAATCAGACAAACGATGATTGGACGGACCAATAATTGAACTTGATTTCTTACAAAACTACATGCGTATCACCTCCTAATATCAACATTTTCTATACTCGGAATGGTAATCGTTGTTTCATTGACTACTAATCACTAAATTCGACAAACTTGGGTTTGAAAGACAAATAATAGAACTTGGTTTCCTACATTACTACACGTGTATTACCTCCAAATATCAACGTATTCCATACTCGAATGGATTATTTGTATTTTATTGACAACTAAATCATTAAATGGGACAAACGATGATTGGACGGACCAATAATTGAAACTTGGTTTCTTACACAACTACATGCGTATTACCTCCTAATATCAACATTTTCTATACTCGGAGGGATAATCGTTGTTTCATTGACTACTAATCACTAAATTAGACAAACATGGGGGGTTTGAAGGACAAATAATAGCACTTGGTTTCATACATTACTACACGTGTATTACCTACTAATATCAACGTATTCCATACTCGAATGGATTATTTGTATTTTATTGACAACTAAATCATTAAATGAGACAAACGATGATTGGACGGACCAATAATTGAACTTGGTTTCTTACAAAACTACATGCGTATCACCTCCTAATATCAACATTTTCTATACTCGGAGGGATAATCGTTGTTTCATTGACTACTAATCACTAAATTCGACAAATTTGGGTTTGAAGGACAAATAATAGAACTTGGTTTCCTACATTACTACATGTGTATTACCTCCAAATATCAACGTATTCCATACCCGAATGGATTATTTGTATTTTATTGACAGCCAAATCATTAAATGAGACAAACGATGATTGGACGGACCAATAATTGAACTTGGTTTCTTACACAACTACATGCGTATTACCTCCTAATATCAACATTTTCTATACTCGGAGGGATAATCGTTGTTTCATTGACTACTAATCACTAAATTAGACAAACATGGGGGGTTTGAAGGACAAATAATAGCACTTGGTTTCATACATTACTACACGTGTATTACCTACTAATATCAACGTATTCCATACTCGAATGGATTATTTGTATTTTATTGACAACTAAATCATTAAATGAGACAAACGATGATTGGACGGACCAATAATTGAACTTGGTTTCTTACAAAACTACATGCGTATCACCTCCTAATATCAACATTTTCTATACTCGGAGGGATAATCGTTGTTTCATTGACTACTAATCACTAAATTCGACAAATTTGGGTTTGAAGGACAAATAATAGAACTTGGTTTCCTACATTACTACATGTGTATTACCTCCAAATATCAACGTATTCCATACCCGAATGGATTATTTGTATTTTATTGACAACTAAATCATTAAATGAGACAAACGATGATTGGACGGACCAATAATTGAACTTGGTTTCTTACAAAACTACATGCGTATCACCTCCTAATATCAACATTTTCTATACTCGGAATGATAATCGTTGTTTCATTGACTACTAATCACTAAATTAGACAAACATGGGTTTGAAGGACAAATAATAGAACTTGGTTTCATACATTACTACACGTGTATTACCTCCTAATATCAACGTATTCCATACTCGAATGGATTATTTGTATTTTATTGACAACTAAATCATTAAATGAGACAAACTATGATTGGACGGACCAATGATTGAAACTTGGTTTCTTACAAAACTACATGCGTATTACCTCCTAGTATCAACATTTTCAATACTCGGAGGGATAATCGTTGTTTCATTGACTATTAATCACTAAATTAGACAAACATGGGGGGTTTGAAGGACAAATAATAGCACTTGGTTTCATACATTACTACACGTGTATTACCTACTAATATCAACGTATTCCATACTCGAATGGATTATTTGTATTTTATTGACAACTAAATCATTAAATGAGACAAACGATGATTGGACGGACCAATAATTGAACTTGGTTTCTTACAAAACTACATGCGTATCACCTCCTAATATCAACATTTTCTATACTCGGAGGGATAATCGTTGTTTCATTGACTACTAATCACTAAATTCGACAAACTTGGGTTTGAAGGACAAATAATAGAACTTGGTTTCCTACATTACTACCCGTGTATTACCTCCAAATATCAACGTATTCCATACTCGAATGGATTATTTGTATTTTATTGACAACCAAATCATTAAATGAGACAAACGATGATTGGACGGACCAATAATTGAACTTGGTTTCTTACACAACTACATGCGTATTACCTCCTAATATCAACATTTTCTATACTCGGAGGGATAATCGTTGTTTCATTGACTACTAATCACTAAATTCGACAAACTTGGGTTTGAAGGACAAATAATAGAACTTGGTTTCCTACATTACTACACGTGTATTACCTCCAAATATCAACGTATTCCATACTTGAATGGATTATTTGTATTTTATTGACAACCAAATCATTAAATGAGACAAACGATGATTGGACGGACCAATAATTGAACTTGGTTTCTTACAAAACTACATGCGTATCACCTCCTAATATCAACATTTTCTATACTCGGAATGATAATCGTTGTTTCATTGACTACTAATCACTAAATTCGACAAACTTGGGTTTGAAAGACAAATAATAGAACTTGGTTTCCTACATTACTACACGTGTATTACCTCCAAATATCAACGTATTCCATACTCGAATGGATTATTTGTATTTTATTGACAACTAAATCATTAAATGGGACAAACGATGATTGGACGGACCAATAATTGAAACTTGGTTTCTTACACAACTACATGCGTATTACCTCCTAATATCAACATTTTCTATACTCGGAGGGATAATCGTTGTTTCATTGACTACTAATCACTAAATTAGACAAACATGGGGGGTTTGAAGGACAAATAATAGCACTTGGTTTCATACATTACTACACGTGTATTACCTACTAATATCAACGTATTCCATACTCGAATGGATTATTTGTATTTTATTGACAACTAAATCATTAAATGAGACAAACGATGATTGGACGGACCAATAATTGAACTTGGTTTCTTACAAAACTACATGCGTATCACCTCCTAATATCAACATTTTCTATACTCGGAGGGATAATCGTTGTTTCATTGACTACTAATCACTAAATTCGACAAATTTGGGTTTGAAGGACAAATAATAGAACTTGGTTTCCTACATTACTACATGTGTATTACCTCCAAATATCAACGTATTCCATACCCGAATGGATTATTTGTATTTTATTGACAACTAAATCATTAAATGAGACAAACGATGATTGGACGGACCAATAATTGAACTTGGTTTCTTACAAAACTACATGCGTATCACCTCCTAATATCAACATTTTCTATACTCGGAATGATAATCGTTGTTTCATTGACTACTAATCACTAAATTAGACAAACATGGGTTTGAAGGACAAATAATAGAACTTGGTTTCATACATTACTACACGTGTATTACCTCCTAATATCAACGTATTCCATACTCGAATGGATTATTTGTATTTTATTGACAACTAAATCATTAAATGAGACAAACTATGATTGGACGGACCAATGATTGAAACTTGGTTTCTTACAAAACTACATGCGTATTACCTCCTAGTATCAACATTTTCAATACTCGGAGGGATAATCGTTGTTTCATTGACTATTAATCACTAAATTAGACAAACATGGGGGGTTTGAAGGACAAATAATAGCACTTGGTTTCATACATTACTACACGTGTATTACCTACTAATATCAACGTATTCCATACTCGAATGGATTATTTGTATTTTATTGACAACTAAATCATTAAATGAGACAAACGATGATTGGACGGACCAATAATTGAACTTGGTTTCTTACAAAACTACATGCGTATCACCTCCTAATATCAACATTTTCTATACTCGGAGGGATAATCGTTGTTTCATTGACTACTAATCACTAAATTCGACAAACTTGGGTTTGAAGGACAAATAATAGAACTTGGTTTCCTACATTACTACCCGTGTATTACCTCCAAATATCAACGTATTCCATACTCGAATGGATTATTTGTATTTTATTGACAACCAAATCATTAAATGAGACAAACGATGATTGGACGGACCAATAATTGAACTTGGTTTCTTACACAACTACATGCGTATTACCTCCTAATATCAACATTTTCTATACTCGGAGGGATAATCGTTGTTTCATTGACTACTAATCACTAAATTCGACAAACTTGGGTTTGAAGGACAAATAATAGAACTTGGTTTCCTACATTACTACACGTGTATTACCTCCAAATATCAACGTATTCCATACTTGAATGGATTATTTGTATTTTATTGACAACCAAATCATTAAATGAGACAAACGATGATTGGACGGACCAATAATTGAACTTGGTTTCTTACAAAACTACATGCGTATCACCTCCTAATATCAACATTTTCTATACTCGGAATGATAATCGTTGTTTCATTGACTACTAATCACTAAATTCGACAAACTTGGGTTTGAAAGACAAATAATAGAACTTGGTTTCCTACATTACTACACGTGTATTACCTCCAAATATCAACGTATTCCATACTCGAATGGATTATTTGTATTTTATTGACAACTAAATCATTAAATGGGACAAACGATGATTGGACGGACCAATAATTGAAACTTGGTTTCTTACACAACTACATGCGTATTACCTCCTAATATCAACATTTTCTATACTCGGAGGGATAATCGTTGTTTCATTGACTACTAATCACTAAATTAGACAAACATGGGGGGTTTGAAGGACAAATAATAGCACTTGGTTTCATACATTACTACACGTGTATTACCTACTAATATCAACGTATTCCATACTCGAATGGATTATTTGTATTTTATTGACAACTAAATCATTAAATGAGACAAACGATGATTGGACGGACCAATAATTGAACTTGGTTTCTTACAAAACTACATGCGTATCACCTCCTAATATCAACATTTTCTATACTCGGAGGGATAATCGTTGTTTCATTGACTACTAATCACTAAATTCGACAAATTTGGGTTTGAAGGACAAATAATAGAACTTGGTTTCCTACATTACTACATGTGTATTACCTCCAAATATCAACGTATTCCATACCCGAATGGATTATTTGTATTTTATTGACAGCCAAATCATTAAATGTGACAAACGATGATTGGACGGACCAATAATTGAACTTGGTTTCTTACACAACTACATGCGTATTACCTCCTAATATCAACATTTTCTATACTCGGAGGGATAATCGTTGTTTCATTGACTACTAATCACTAAATTAGACAAACATGGGTTTGAAGGACAAATAATAGAACTTGGTTTCATACATTACTACACGTGTATTACCTCTTAATATCAACGTATTCCATACTAGAATGGATTATTTGTATTTTATTGACAACTAAATCTTTAAATGAGACAAACGATGATTGGACGGACCAATAATTGAACTTGGTTTCTTACACAACTACATGTGTATGATCACCTAATATCAACATTTTCTATACTCGGAGGGATAATCGTTGTTTCATTGACTACTAATCACTAAATTAGACAAACATGGGTTTTAAGGAAAAATAATAGAACCTGGTTTCATACATTACTACACGTGTATTACCTCCTAATATCAACGTATTCCATACTCGAATGGATTATTTGTATTTTATTGACAACTAAATCATTAAATGAGACAAACTATGATTGGACGGACCAATGATTGAAACTTGGTTTCTTACAAAACTACATGCGTATTACCTCCTAGTATCAACATTTTCAATACTCGGAGGGATAATCGTTGTTTCATTGACTATTAATCACTAAATTAGACAAACATGGGGGGTTTGAAGGACAAATAATAGCACTTGGTTTCATACATTACTACACGTGTATTACCTACTAATATCAACGTATTCCATACTCGAATGGATTATTTGTATTTTATTGACAACTAAATCATTAAATGAGACAAACGATGATTGGACGGACCAATAATTGAACTTGGTTTCTTACAAAACTACATGCGTATCACCTCCTAATATCAACATTTTCTATACTCGGAGGGATAATCGTTGTTTCATTGACTACTAATCACTAAATTCGACAAACTTGGGTTTGAAGGACAAATAATAGAACTTGGTTTCCTACATTACTACACGTGTATTACCTCCAAATATCAACGTATTCCATACTCGAATGGATTATTTGTATTTTATTGACAACCAAATCATTAAATGAGACAAACGATGATTGGACGGACCAATAATTGAACTTGGTTTCTTACACAACTACATGCGTATTACCTCCTAATATCAACATTTTCTATACTCGGAGGGATAATCGTTGTTTCATTGACTACTAATCACTAAATTCGACAAACTTGGGTTTGAAGGACAAATAATAGAACTTGGTTTCCTACATTACTACACGTGTATTACCTCCAAATATCAACGTATTCCATACTCGAATGGATTATTTGTATTTTATTGACAACCAAATCATTAAATGAGACAAACGATGATTGGACGGACCAATAATTGAACTTGGTTTCTTACAAAACTACATGCGTATTACCTCCTAGTATCAACATTTTCAATACTCGGAGGGATAATCGTTGTTTCATTGACTATTAATCACTAAATTAGACAAACATGGGGGGTTTGAAGGACAAATAATAGCACTTGGTTTCATACATTACTACACGTGTATTACCTACTAATATCAACGTATTCCATACTCGAATGGATTATTTGTATTTTATTGACAACTAAATCATTAAATGAGACAAACGATGATTGGACGGACCAATAATTGAACTTGGTTTCTTACAAAACTACATGCGTATCACCTCCTAATATCAACATTTTCTATACTCGGAGGGATAATCGTTGTTTCATTGACTACTAATCACTAAATTCGACAAACTTGGGTTTGAAGGACAAATAATAGAACTTGGTTTCCTACATTACTACACGTGTATTACCTCCAAATATCAACGTATTCCATACTCGAATGGATTATTTGTATTTTATTGACAACCAAATCATTAAATGAGACAAACGATGATTGGACGGACCAATAATTGAACTTGGTTTCTTACACAACTACATGCGTATTACCTCCTAATATCAACATTTTCTATACTCGGAGGGATAATCGTTGTTTCATTGACTACTAATCACTAAATTCGACAAACTTGGGTTTGAAGGACAAATAATAGAACTTGGTTTCCTACATTACTACACGTGTATTACCTCCAAATATCAACGTATTCCATACTCGAATGGATTATTTGTATTTTATTGACAACCAAATCATTAAATGAGACAAACGATGATTGGACGGACCAATAATTGAACTTGGTTTCTTACAAAACTACATGCGTATCACCTCCTAATATCAACATTTTCTATACTCGGAATGATAATCGTTGTTTCATTGACTACTAATCACTAAATTCGACAAACTTGGGTTTGAAAGACAAATAATAGAACTTGGTTTCCTACATTACTACACGTGTATTACCTCCAAATATCAACGTATTCCATACTCGAATGGATTATTTGTATTTTATTGACAACTAAATCATTAAATGGGACAAACGATGATTGGACGGACCAATAATTGAAACTTGGTTTCTTACACAACTACATGCGTATTACCTCCTAGTATCAACATTTTCTATACTCGGAGGGATAATCGTTGTTTCATTGACTACTAATCACTAAATTAGACAAACATGGGGGGTTTGAAGGACAAATAATAGCACTTGGTTTCATACATTACTACACGTGTATTACCTACTAATATCAACGTATTCCATACTCGAATGGATTATTTGTATTTTATTGACAACTAAATCATTAAATGAGACAAACGATGATTGGACGGACCAATAATTGAACTTGGTTTCTTACAAAACTACATGCGTATCACCTCCTAATATCAACATTTTCTATACTCGGAGGGATAATCGTTGTTTCATTGACTACTAATCACTAAATTCGACAAATTTGGGTTTGAAGGACAAATAATAGAACTTGGTTTCCTACATTACTACATGTGTATTACCTCCAAATATCAACGTATTCCATACCCGAATGGATTATTTGTATTTTATTGACAGCCAAATCATTAAATGAGACAAACGATGATTGGACGGACCAATAATTGAACTTGGTTTCTTACACAACTACATGCGTATTACCTCCTAATATCAACATTTTCTATACTCGGAGGGATAATCGTTGTTTCATTGACTACTAATCACTAAATTAGACAAACATGGGTTTGAAGGACAAATAATAGAACTTGGTTTCATACATTACTACACGTGTATTACCTCTTAATATCAACGTATTCCATACTAGAATGGATTATTTGTATTTTATTGACAACTAAATCTTTAAATGAGACAAACGATGATTGGACGGACCAATAATTGAACTTGGTTTCTTACACAACTACATGTGTATGACCACCTAATATCAACATTTTCTATACTCGGAGGGATAATCGTTGTTTCATTGACTACTAATCACTAAATTAGACAAACATGGGTTTTAAGGAAAAATAATAGAACCTGGTTTCATACATTACTACACGTGTATTACCTCCTAATATCAACGTATTCCATACTCGAATGGATTATTTGTATTTTATTGACAACTAAATCATTAAATGAGACAAACTATGATTGGACGGACCAATGATTGAAACTTGGTTTCTTACAAAACTACATGCGTATTACCTCCTAGTATCAACATTTTCAATACTCGGAGGGATAATCGTTGTTTCATTGACTATTAATCACTAAATTAGACAAACATGGGGGGTTTGAAGGACAAATAATAGCACTTGGTTTCATACATTACTACACGTGTATTACCTACTAATATCAACGTATTCCATACTCGAATGGATTATTTGTATTTTATTGACAACTAAATCATTAAATGAGACAAACGATGATTGGACGGACCAATAATTGAACTTGGTTTCTTACAAAACTACATGCGTATCACCTCCTAATATCAACATTTTCTATACTCGGAGGGATAATCGTTGTTTCATTGACTACTAATCACTAAATTCGACAAACTTGGGTTTGAAGGACAAATAATAGAACTTGGTTTCCTACATTACTACACGTGTATTACCTCCAAATATCAACGTATTCCATACTCGAATGGATTATTTGTATTTTATTGACAACCAAATCATTAAATGAGACAAACGATGATTGGACGGACCAATAATTGAACTTGGTTTCTTACACAACTACATGCGTATTACCTCCTAATATCAACATTTTCTATACTCGGAGGGATAATCGTTGTTTCATTGACTACTAATCACTAAATTCGACAAACTTGGGATTGAAGGACAAATAATAGAACTTGGTTTCCTACATTACTACACGTGTATTACCTCCAAATATCAACGTATTCCATACTCGAATGGATTATTTGTATTTTATTGACAACCAAATCATTAAATGAGACAAACGATGATTGGACGGACCAATAATTGAACTTGGTTTCTTACAAAACTACATGCGTATTACCTCCTAGTATCAACATTTTCAATACTCGGAGGGATAATCGTTGTTTCATTGACTATTAATCACTAAATTAGACAAACATGGGGGGTTTGAAGGACAAATAATAGCACTTGGTTTCATACATTACTACACGTGTATTACCTACTAATATCAACGTATTCCATACTCGAATGGATTATTTGTATTTTATTGACAACTAAATCATTAAATGAGACAAACGATGATTGGACGGACCAATAATTGAACTTGGTTTCTTACAAAACTACATGCGTATCACCTCCTAATATCAACATTTTCTATACTCGGAGGGATAATCGTTGTTTCATTGACTACTAATCACTAAATTCGACAAACTTGGGTTTGAAGGACAAATAATAGAACTTGGTTTCCTACATTACTACACGTGTATTACCTCCAAATATCAACGTATTCCATACTCGAATGGATTATTTGTATTTTATTGACAACCAAATCATTAAATGAGACAAACGATGATTGGACGGACCAATAATTGAACTTGGTTTCTTACACAACTACATGCGTATTACCTCCTAATATCAACATTTTCTATACTCGGAGGGATAATCGTTGTTTCATTGACTACTAATCACTAAATTCGACAAACTTGGGTTTGAAGGACAAATAATAGAACTTGGTTTCCTACATTACTACACGTGTATTACCTCCAAATATCAACGTATTCCATACTCGAATGGATTATTTGTATTTTATTGACAACTAAATCATTAAATGAGACAAACGATGATTGGACGGACCAATAATTGAACTTGGTTTCTTACAAAACTACATGCGTATCACCTCCTAATATCAACATTTTCTATACTCGGAGGGATAATCGTTGTTTCATTGACTACTAATCACTAAATTCGACAAACTTGGGTTTGAAGGACAAATAATAGAACTTGGTTTCCTACATTACTACACGTGTATTACCTCCAAATATCAACGTATTCCATACTCGAATGGATTATTTGTATTTTATTGACAACCAAATCATTAAATGAGACAAACGATGATTGGACGGACCAATAATTGAACTTGGTTTCTTACACAACTACATGCGCATTACCTCCTAATATCAACATTTTCTATACTCGGAGGGATAATCGTTGTTTCATTGACTACTAATCACTAAATTCGACAAACTTGGGTTTGAAGGACAAATAATAGAACTTGGTTTCCTACATTACTACACGTGTATTACCTCCAAATATCAACGTATTCCATACTCGAATGGATTATTTGTATTTTATTGACAACCAAATCATTAAATGAGACAAACGATGATTGGACGGACCAATAATTGAACTTGGTTTCTTACAAAACTACATGCGTATTACCTCCTAGTATCAACATTTTCAATACTCGGAGGGATAATCGTTGTTTCATTGACTATTAATCACTAAATTAGACAAACATGGGGGGTTTGAAGGACAAATAATAGCACTTGGTTTCATACATTACTACACGTGTATTACCTACTAATATCAACGTATTCCATACTCGAATGGATTATTTGTATTTTATTGACAACTAAATCATTAAATGAGACAAACGATGATTGGACGGACCAATAATTGAACTTGGTTTCTTACAAAACTACATGCGTATCACCTCCTAATATCAACATTTTCTATACTCGGAGGGATAATCGTTGTTTCATTGACTACTAATCACTAAATTCGACAAACTTGGGTTTGAAGGACAAATAATAGAACTTGGTTTCCTACATTACTACACGTGTATTACCTCCAAATATCAACGTATTCCATACTCGAATGGATTATTTGTATTTTATTGACAACCAAATCATTAAATGAGACAAACGATGATTGGACGGACCAATAATTGAACTTGGTTTCTTACACAACTACATGCGTATTACCTCCTAATATCAACATTTTCTATACTCGGAGGGATAATCGTTGTTTCATTGACTACTAATCACTAAATTCGACAAACTTGGGTTTGAAGGACAAATAATAGAACTTGGTTTCCTACATTACTACACGTGTATTACCTCCAAATATCAACGTATTCCATACTCGAATGGATTATTTGTATTTTATTGACAACTAAATCATTAAATGAGACAAACGATGATTGGACGGACCAATAATTGAACTTGGTTTCTTACAAAACTACATGCGTATCACCTCCTAATATCAACATTTTCTATACTCGGAGGGATAATCGTTGTTTCATTGACTACTAATCACTAAATTCGACAAACTTGGGTTTGAAGGACAAATAATAGAACTTGGTTTCCTACATTACTACACGTGTATTACCTCCAAATATCAACGTATTCCATACTCGAATGGATTATTTGTATTTTATTGACAACCAAATCATTAAATGAGACAAACGATGATTGGACGGACCAATAATTGAACTTGGTTTCTTACACAACTACATGCGCATTACCTCCTAATATCAACATTTTCTATACTCGGAGGGATAATCGTTGTTTCATTGACTACTAATCACTAAATTAGACAAACATGGGTTTGAAGGACAAATAATAGAACTTGGTTTCATACATTACTACATGTGTATTACCTCTTAATATCAACGTATTCCATACTAGAATGGATTATTTGTATTTTATTGACAAATAAATCTTTAAATGATACAAACGATGATTGGACGGACCAATAATTGAACTTGGTTTCTTACACAACTACATGTGTATGACCTCCTAATATCGACATTTTCTATACTCGGAGGGATAATCGTTGTTTCATTGACTACTAATCACTAAATTAGACAAACATGGGTTTTAAGGAAAAATAATAGAACCTGGTTTCATACATTACTACACGTGTATTTCCTCCTAATATCAACGTATTCCATACTCGAATGGATTATTTGTATTTTATTGACAACTAAATCATTAAATGAGACAAACGATGATTGGACGGACCAATAATTGAACTTGGTTTCTTACAAAACTACATGCGTATCACCTCCTAATATCAACATTTTCTATACTCGGATGTATAATCGTTGTTTCGTTGACTACTAATCACTAAATTCGACAAACTTGGGTTTGAAGGACAAATAATAGAACTTGGTTTCCTACATTACTACACGTGTATTACCTCCAAATATCAACGTATTCCATACTCGAATGGATTATTTGTATTTTATTGACAACCAAATCATTAAATGAGACAAACGATGATTGGACGGACCAATAATTGAACTTGGTTTCTTACAAAACTACATGCGTATTACCTCCTAGTATCAACATTTTCAATACTCGGAGGGATAATCGTTGTTTCATTGACTATTAATCACTAAATTAGACAAACATGGGGGGTTTGAAGGACAAATAATAGCACTTGGTTTCATACATTACTACACGTGTATTACCTACTAATATCAACGTATTCCATACTCGAATGGATTATTTGTATTTTATTGACAACTAAATCATTAAATGAGACAAACGATGATTGGACGGACCAATAATTGAACTTGGTTTCTTACAAAACTACATGCGTATCACCTCCTAATATCAACATTTTCTATACTCGGAGGGATAATCGTTGTTTCATTGATTACTAATCACTAAATTCGACAAACTTGGGTTTGAAGGACAAATAATAGAACTTGGTTTCCTACATTACTACACGTGTATTACCTCCAAATATCAACGTATTCCATACTCGAATGGATTATTTGTATTTTATTGACAACCAAATCATTAAATGAGACAAACGATGATTGGACGGACCAATAATTGAACTTGGTTTCTTACACAACTACATGCGTATTACCTCCTAATATCAACATTTTCTATACTCGGAGGGATAATCGTTGTTTCATTGACTACTAATCACTAAATTCGACAAACTTGGGTTTGAAGGACAAATAATAGAACTTGGTTTCCTACATTACTACACGTGTATTACCTCCAAATATCAACGTATTCCATACTCGAATGGATTATTTGTATTTTATTGACAACTAAATCATTAAATGAGACAAACGATGATTGGACGGACCAATAATTGAACTTGGTTTCTTACAAAACTACATGCGTATCACCTCCTAATATCAACATTTTCTATACTCGGAGGGATAATCGTTGTTTCATTGACTACTAATCACTAAATTCGACAAACTTGGGTTTGAAGGACAAATAATAGAACTTGGTTTCCTACATTACTACACGTGTATTACCTCCAAATATCAACGTATTCCATACTCGAATGGATTATTTGTATTTTATTGACAACCAAATCATTAAATGAGACAAACGATGATTGGACGGACCAATAATTGAACTTGGTTTCTTACACAACTACATGCGCATTACCTCCTAATATCAACATTTTCTATACTCGGAGGGATAATCGTTGTTTCATTGACTACTAATCACTAAATTAGACAAACATGGGTTTGAAGGACAAATCATAGAACTTGGTTTCATACATTACTACATGTGTATTACCTCTTAATATCAACGTATTCCATACTAGAATGGATTATTTGTATTTTATTGACAAATAAATCTTTAAATGATACAAACGATGATTGGACGGACCAATAATTGAACTTGGTTTCTTACACAACTACATGTGTATGACCTCCTAATATCGACATTTTCTATACTCGGAGGGATAATCGTTGTTTCATTGACTACTAATCACTAAATTAGACAAACATGGGTTTTAAGGAAAAATAATAGAACCTGGTTTCATACATTACTACACGTGTATTTCCTCCTAATATCAACGTATTCCATACTCGAATGGATTATTTGTATTTTATTGACAACTAAATCATTAAATGAGACAAACGATGATTGGACGGACCAATAATTGAACTTGGTTTCTTACAAAACTACATGCGTATCACCTCCTAATATCAACATTTTCTATACTCGGATGTATAATCGTTGTTTCGTTGACTACTAATCACTAAATTCGACAAACATGGGTTTGAAGGACAAATAATAGAACTTGGTTTCATACATTACTACACGTGTATTACCTCCTAATATCAACGTATTCCATCCTCGAATGGATTATTTGTATTTTATTGACAACTAAATCATTAAATGAGACAAACGATGATTGGACGGACCAATAATTGAAACTTGGTTTCTTACACAACAACATTCGTATTACCTCCTAATATCAACATTTTCTATACTCGGAGGGATAATCGTTGTTTCATTGACTATTAATCACTAAATTAGACAAACATGGGGGGTTTGAAGGACAAATAATAGCACTTGATTTCATACATTACTACACATGTATTACCTACTAATATCAACGTATTCCATACTCGAATGGATTATTTGTATTTTATTGACAACTAAATCATTAAATGAGACAAACGATGATTGGACGGACCAATAATTGAACTTGGTTTCTTACAAAACTACATGCGTATCACCTCCTAATATCAACATTTTCTATACTCGGAGGGATAATCGTTGTTTCATTGACTGCTAATCACTAAATTAGACAAACATGGGTTTTAAGGAAAAATAATAGAACCTGGTTTCATACATTACTACACGTGTATTACCTCCTAATATCAACGTATTCCATACTCGAATGGATTATTTGTATTTTATTGACAACTAAATCATTAAATGAGACAAACTATGATTGGACGGACCAATGATTGAAACTTGGTTTCTTACAAAACTACATGCGTATTACCTCCTAGTATCAACATTTTCAATACTCGGAGGGATAATCGTTGTTTCATTGACTACTAATCACTAAATTCGACAAACTTGGGTTTGAAGGACAAATAATAGAACTTGGTTTCCTACATTACTACACGTGTATTACCTCCAAATATCAACGTATTCCATACTCGAATGGATTATTTGTATTTTATTGACAACCAAATCATTAAATGAGACAAACGATGATTGGACGGACCAATAATTGAACTTGGTTTCTTACACAACTACATGCGTATTACCTCCTAATATCAACATTTTCTATACTCGGAGGGATAATCGTTGTTTCATTGACTACTAATCACTAAATTCGACAAACTTGGGTTTGAAGGACAAATAATAGAACTTGGTTTCCTACATTACTACACGTGTATTACCTCCAAATATCAACGTATTCCATACTCGAATGGATTATTTGTATTTTATTGACAACCAAATCATTAAATGAGACAAACGATGATTGGACGGACCAATAATTGAACTTGGTTTCTTACACAACTACATGCGCATTACCTCCTAATATCAACATTTTCTATACTCGGAGGGATAATCGTTGTTTCATTGACTACTAATCACTAAATTAGACAAACATGGGTTTGAAGGACAAATAATAGAACTTGGTTTCATACATTACTACATGTGTATTACCTCTTAATATCAACGTATTCCATACTAGAATGGATTATTTGTATTTTATTGACAAATAAATCTTTAAATGATACAAACGATGATTGGACGGACCAATAATTGAACTTGGTTTCTTACACAACTACATGTGTATGACCTCCTAATATCGACATTTTCTATACTCGGAGGGATAATCGTTGTTTCATTGACTACTAATCACTAAATTAGACAAACATGGGTTTTAAAGAAAAATAATAGAACCTGGTTTCATACATTACTACACGTGTATTTCCTCCTAATATCAACGTATTCCATACTCGAATGGATTATTTGTATTTTATTGACAACTAAATCATTAAATGAGACAAACGATGATTGGACGGACCAATAATTGAACTTGGTTTCTTACAAAACTACATGCGTATCACCTCCTAATATCAACATTTTCTATACTCGGATGTATAATCGTTGTTTCGTTGACTACTAATCACTAAATTCGACAAACTTGGGTTTGAAGGACAAATAATAGAACTTGGTTTCCTACATTACTACACGTGTATTACCTCCAAATATCAACGTATTCCATACTCGAATGGATTATTTGTATTTTATTGACAACCAAATCATTAAATGAGACAAACGATGATTGGACGGACCAATAATTGAACTTGGTTTCTTACAAAACTACATGCGTATTACCTCCTAGTATCAACATTTTCAATACTCGGAGGGATAATCGTTGTTTCATTGACTATTAATCACTAAATTAGACAAACATGGGGGGTTTGAAGGACAAATAATAGCACTTGGTTTCATACATTACTACACGTGTATTACCTACTAATATCAACGTATTCCATACTCGAATGGATTATTTGTATTTTATTGACAACTAAATCATTAAATGAGACAAACGATGATTGGACGGACCAATAATTGAACTTGGTTTCTTACAAAACTACATGCGTATCACCTCCTAATATCAACATTTTCTATACTCGGAGGGATAATCGTTGTTTCATTGACTACTAATCACTAAATTCGACAAACTTGGGTTTGAAGGACAAATAATAGAACTTGGTTTCCTACATTACTACACGTGTATTACCTCCAAATATCAACGTATTCCATACTCGAATGGATTATTTGTATTTTATTGACAACCAAATCATTAAATGAGACAAACGATGATTGGACGGACCAATAATTGAACTTGGTTTCTTACACAACTACATGCGTATTACCTCCTAATATCAACATTTTCTATACTCGGAGGGATAATCGTTGTTTCATTGACTACTAATCACTAAATTCGACAAACTTGGGTTTGAAGGACAAATAATAGAACTTGGTTTCCTACATTACTACACGTGTATTACCTCCAAATATCAACGTATTCCATACTCGAATGGATTATTTGTATTTTATTGACAACTAAATCATTAAATGAGACAAACGATGATTGGACGGACCAATAATTGAACTTGGTTTCTTACAAAACTACATGCGTATCACCTCCTAATATCAACATTTTCTATACTCGGAGGGATAATCGTTGTTTCATTGACTACTAATCACTAAATTCGACAAACTTGGGTTTGAAGGACAAATAATAGAACTTGGTTTCCTACATTACTACACGTGTATTACCTCCAAATATCAACGTATTCCATACTCGAATGGATTATTTGTATTTTATTGACAACCAAATCATTAAATGAGACAAACGATGATTGGACGGACCAATAATTGAACTTGGTTTCTTACACAACTACATGCGCATTACCTCCTAATATCAACATTTTCTATACTCGGAGGGATAATCGTTGTTTCATTGACTACTAATCACTAAATTAGACAAACATGGGTTTGAAGGACAAATCATAGAACTTGGTTTCATACATTACTACATGTGTATTACCTCTTAATATCAACGTATTCCATACTAGAATGGATTATTTGTATTTTATTGACAAATAAATCTTTAAATGATACAAACGATGATTGGACGGACCAATAATTGAACTTGGTTTCTTACACAACTACATGTGTATGACCTCCTAATATCGACATTTTCTATACTCGGAGGGATAATCGTTGTTTCATTGACTACTAATCACTAAATTAGACAAACATGGGTTTTAAGGAAAAATAATAGAACCTGGTTTCATACATTACTACACGTGTATTTCCTCCTAATATCAACGTATTCCATACTCGAATGGATTATTTGTATTTTATTGACAACTAAATCATTAAATGAGACAAACGATGATTGGACGGACCAATAATTGAACTTGGTTTCTTACAAAACTACATGCGTATCACCTCCTAATATCAACATTTTCTATACTCGGATGTATAATCGTTGTTTCGTTGACTACTAATCACTAAATTCGACAAACATGGGTTTGAAGGACAAATAATAGAACTTGGTTTCATACATTACTACACGTGTATTACCTCCTAATATCAACGTATTCCATCCTCGAATGGATTATTTGTATTTTATTGACAACTAAATCATTAAATGAGACAAACGATGATTGGACGGACCAATAATTGAAACTTGGTTTCTTACACAACAACATTCGTATTACCTCCTAATATCAACATTTTCTATACTCGGAGGGATAATCGTTGTTTCATTGACTATTAATCACTAAATTAGACAAACATGGGGGGTTTGAAGGACAAATAATAGCACTTGATTTCATACATTACTACACATGTATTACCTACTAATATCAACGTATTCCATACTCGAATGGATTATTTGTATTTTATTGACAACTAAATCATTAAATGAGACAAACGATGATTGGACGGACCAATAATTGAACTTGGTTTCTTACAAAACTACATGCGTATCACCTCCTAATATCAACATTTTCTATACTCGGAGGGATAATCGTTGTTTCATTGACTGCTAATCACTAAATTAGACAAACATGGGTTTTAAGGAAAAATAATAGAACCTGGTTTCATACATTACTACACGTGTATTACCTCCTAATATCAACGTATTCCATACTCGAATGGATTATTTGTATTTTATTGACAACTAAATCATTAAATGAGACAAACTATGATTGGACGGACCAATGATTGAAACTTGGTTTCTTACAAAACTACATGCGTATTACCTCCTAGTATCAACATTTTCAATACTCGGAGGGATAATCGTTGTTTCATTGACTACTAATCACTAAATTCGACAAACTTGGGTTTGAAGGACAAATAATAGAACTTGGTTTCCTACATTACTACACGTGTATTACCTCCAAATATCAACGTATTCCATACTCGAATGGATTATTTGTATTTTATTGACAACCAAATCATTAAATGAGACAAACGATGATTGGACGGACCAATAATTGAACTTGGTTTCTTACACAACTACATGCGTATTACCTCCTAATATCAACATTTTCTATACTCGGAGGGATAATCGTTGTTTCATTGACTACTAATCACTAAATTCGACAAACATGGGTTTGAAGGACAAATAATAGAACTTGGTTTCATACATTACTACACGTGTATTACCTCCTAATATCAACGTATTCCATACTCGAATGGATTATTTGTATTTTATTGACAACTAAATCATTAAATGAGACAAACTATGATTGGACGGACCAATAATTGAAACTTGGTTTCTTACAAAACTACATGCGTATTACCTCCTAATAACAACATTTTCTATACTCGGAGGGATAATCGTTGTTTCATTGACTATTAATCACTAAATTAGACAAACATGGGGGGTTTGAAGGACAAATAATAGCACTTGGTTTCATACATTACTACACGTGTATTACCTACTAATATCAACGTATTCCATACTCGAATGGATTATTTGTATTTTATTGACAACTAAATCATTAAATGAGACAAACGATGATTGGACGGACCAATAATTGAACTTGGTTTCTTACAAAACTACATGCGTATCACCTCCTAATATCAACATTTTCTATACTCGGAGGGATAATCGTTGTTTCATTGACTACTAATCACTAAATTCGACAAACTTGGGTTTGAAGGACAAATAATAGAACTTGGTTTCCTACATTACTACACGTGTATTACCTCCAAATATCAACGTATTCCATACTCGAATGGATTATTTGTATTTTATTGACAACCAAATCATTAAATGAGACAAACGATGATTGGACGGACCAATAATTGAACTTGGTTTCTTACACAACTACATGCGCATTACCTCCTAATATCAACATTTTCTATACTCGGAGGGATAATCGTTGTTTCATTGACTACTAATCACTAAATTAGACAAACATGGGTTTGAAGGACAAATAATAGAACTTGGTTTCATACATTACTACATGTGTATTACCTCTTAATATCAACGTATTCCATACTAGAATGGATTATTTGTATTTTATTGACAACTAAATCTTTAAATGATACAAACGATGATTGGACGGACCAATAATTGAACTTGGTTTCTTACACAACTACATGTGTATGACCTCCTAATATCGACATTTTCTATACTCGGAGGGATAATCGTTGTTTCATTGACTACTAATCACTAAATTAGACAAACTTGGGTTTGAAGGACAAATAATAGAACTTGGTTTCCTACATTACTACACGTGTATTACCTCCAAATATCAACGTATTCCATACTCGAATGGATTATTTGTATTTTATTGACAACTAAATCATTAAATGAGACAAACTATGATTGGACGGACCAATGATTGAAACTTGGTTTCTTACAAAACTACATGCGTATTACCTCCTAGTATCAACATTTTCAATACTCGGAGGGATAATCGTTGTTTCATTGACTACTAATCACTAAATTCGACAAACTTGGGTTTGAAGGACAAATAATAGAACTTGGTTTCCTACATTACTACACGTGTATTACCTCCAAATATCAACGTATTCCATACTCGAATGGATTATTTGTATTTTATTGACAACCAAATCATTAAATGAGACAAACGATGATTGGACGGACCAATAATTGAACTTGGTTTCTTACACAACTACATGCGCATTACCTCCTAATATCAACATTTTCTATACTCGGAGGGATAACCGTTGTTTCATTGACTACTAATCACTAAATTAGACAAACATGGGTTTGAAGGACAAATAATAGAACTTGGTTTCATACATTACTACATGTGTATTACCTCTTAATATCAACGTATTCCATACTAGAATGGATTATTTGTATTTTATTGACAAATAAATCTTTAAATGATACAAACGATGATTGGACGGACCAATAATTGAACTTGGTTTCTTACACAACTACATGTGTATGACCTCCTAATATCGACATTTTCTATACTCGGAGGGATAATCGTTGTTTCATTGACTACTAATCACTAAATTAGACAAACATGGGTTTTAAGGAAAAATAATAGAACCTGGTTTCATACATTACTACACGTGTATTTCCTCCTAATATCAACGTATTCCATACTCGAATGGATTATTTGTATTTTATTGACAACTAAATCATTAAATGAGACAAACGATGATTGGACGGACCAATAATTGAACTTGGTTTCTTACAAAACTACATGCGTATCACCTCCTAATATCAACATTTTCTATACTCGGATGTATAATCGTTGTTTCGTTGACTACTAATCACTAAATTCGACAAACATGGGTTTGAAGGACAAATAATAGAACTTGGTTTCATACATTACTACACGTGTATTACCTCCTAATATCAACGTATTCCATCCTCGAATGGATTATTTGTATTTTATTGACAACTAAATCATTAAATGAGACAAACGATGATTGGACGGACCAATAATTGAAACTTGGTTTCTTACACAACAACATTCGTATTACCTCCTAATATCAACATTTTCTATACTCGGAGGGATAATCGTTGTTTCATTGACTATTAATCACTAAATTAGACAAACATGGGGGGTTTGAAGGACAAATAATAGCACTTGATTTCATACATTACTACACATGTATTACCTACTAATATCAACGTATTCCATACTCGAATGGATTATTTGTATTTTATTGACAACTAAATCATTAAATGAGACAAACGATGATTGGACGGACCAATAATTGAACTTGGTTTCTTACAAAACTACATGCGTATCACCTCCTAATATCAACATTTTCTATACTCGGAGGGATAATCGTTGTTTCATTGACTGCTAATCACTAAATTAGACAAACATGGGTTTTAAGGAAAAATAATAGAACCTGGTTTCATACATTACTACACGTGTATTACCTCCTAATATCAACGTATTCCATACTCGAATGGATTATTTGTATTTTATTGACAACTAAATCATTAAATGAGACAAACTATGATTGGACGGACCAATGATTGAAACTTGGTTTCTTACAAAACTACATGCGTATTACCTCCTAGTATCAACATTTTCAATACTCGGAGGGATAATCGTTGTTTCATTGACTACTAATCACTAAATTCGACAAACTTGGGTTTGAAGGACAAATAATAGAACTTGGTTTCCTACATTACTACACGTGTATTACCTCCAAATATCAACGTATTCCATACTCGAATGGATTATTTGTATTTTATTGACAACCAAATCATTAAATGAGACAAACGATGATTGGACGGACCAATAATTGAACTTGGTTTCTTACACAACTACATGCGTATTACCTCCTAATATCAACATTTTCTATACTCGGAGGGATAATCGTTGTTTCATTGACTACTAATCACTAAATTCGACAAACATGGGTTTGAAGGACAAATAATAGAACTTGGTTTCATACATTACTACACGTGTATTACCTCCTAATATCAACGTATTCCATACTCGAATGGATTATTTGTATTTTATTGACAACTAAATCATTAAATGAGACAAACTATGATTGGACGGACCAATAATTGAAACTTGGTTTCTTACAAAACTACATGCGTATTACCTCCTAATAACAACATTTTCTATACTCGGAGGGATAATCGTTGTTTCATTGACTATTAATCACTAAATTAGACAAACATGGGGGGTTTGAAGGACAAATAATAGCACTTGGTTTCATACATTACTACACGTGTATTACCTACTAATATCAACGTATTCCATACTCGAATGGATTATTTGTATTTTATTGACAACTAAATCATTAAATGAGACAAACGATGATTGGACGGACCAATAATTGAACTTGGTTTCTTACAAAACTACATGCGTATCACCTCCTAATATCAACATTTTCTATACTCGGAGGGATAATCGTTGTTTCATTGACTACTAATCACTAAATTCGACAAACTTGGGTTTGAAGGACAAATAATAGAACTTGGTTTCCTACATTACTACACGTGTATTACCTCCAAATATCAACGTATTCCATACTCGAATGGATTATTTGTATTTTATTGACAACCAAATCATTAAATGAGACAAACGATGATTGGACGGACCAATAATTGAACTTGGTTTCTTACACAATTACATGCGCATTACCTCCTAATATCAACATTTTCTATACTCGGAGGGATAATCGTTGTTTCATTGACTACTAATCACTAAATTAGACAAACATGGGTTTGAAGGACAAATAATAGAACTTGGTTTCATACATTACTACATGTGTATTACCTCTTAATATCAACGTATTCCATACTAGAATGGATTATTTGTATTTTATTGACAACTAAATCTTTAAATGATACAAACGATGATTGGACGGACCAATAATTGAACTTGGTTTCTTACACAACTACATCTGTATGACCTCCTAATATCGACATTTTCTATACTCGGAGGGATAATCGTTGTTTCATTGACTACTAATCACTAAATTAGACAAACATGGGTTTTAAGGAAAAATAATAGAACCTGGTTTCATACATTACTACACGTGTATTTCCTCCTAATATCAACGTATTCCATACTCGAATGGATTATTTGTATTTTATTGACAACTAAATCATTAAATGAGACAAACGATGATTGGACGGACCAATAATTGAACTTGGTTTCTTACAAAACTACATGCGTATCACCTCCTAATATCAACATTTTCTATACTCGGATGTATAATCGTTGTTTCGTTGACTACTAATCACTAAATTCGACAAACATGGGTTTGAAGGACAAATAATAGAACTTGGTTTCAGACATTACTACACGTGTATTACCTCCTAATATCAACGTATTCCATCCTCGAATGGATTATTTGTATTTTATTGACAACTAAATCATTAAATGAGACAAACGATGATTGGACGGACCAATAATTGAAACTTGGTTTCTTACACAACAACATTCGTATTACCTCCTAATATCAACATTTTCTATACTCGGAGGGATAATCGTTGTTTCATTGACTATTAATCACTAAATTAGACAAACATGGGGGGTTTGAAGGACAAATAATAGCACTTGATTTCATACATTACTACACATGTATTACCTACTAATATCAACGTATTCCATACTCGAATGGATTATTTGTATTTTATTGACAACTAAATCATTAAATGAGACAAACGATGATTGGACGGACCAATAATTGAACTTGGTTTCTTACAAAACTACATGCGTATCACCTCCTAATATCAATATTTTCTATACTCGGAATGATAATCGTTGTTTCATTTACTACTAATCACTAAATTAGACAAACATGGGTTTGAAGGACAAATAATAGAACTTGGTTTCATACATTACTACACGTGTATTACCTCCTAATATCAACGTATTCCATACTCGAATGGATTATTTGTATTTTATTGACAACTAAATCTTTAAATGAGACAAACGATGATTGGACGGACCAATAATTGAACTTGGTTTCTTACAAAACTACATGCGTATCACCTCCTAATATCAACATTTTCTATACTCGGAGGGATAATCGTTGTTTCATTGACTGCTAATCACTAAATTAGACAAACATGGGTTTTAAGGAAAAATAATAGAACCTGGTTTCATACATTACTACACGTGTATTACCTCCTAATATCAACGTATTCCATACTCGAATGGATTATTTGTATTTTATTGACAACTAAATCATTAAATGAGACAAACTATGATTGGACGGACCAATGATTGAAACTTGGTTTCTTACAAAACTACATGCGTATTACCTCCTAGTATCAACATTTTCAATACTCGGAGGGATAATCGTTGTTTCATTGACTACTAATCACTAAATTCGACAAACTTGGGTTTGAAGGACAAATAATAGAACTTGGTTTCCTACATTACTACACGTGTATTACCTCCAAATATCAACGTATTCCATACTCGAATGGATTATTTGTATTTTATTGACAACCAAATCATTAAATGAGACAAACGATGATTGGACGGACCAATAATTGAACTTGGTTTCTTACACAACTACATGCGTATTACCTCCTAATATCAACATTTTCTATACTCGGAGGGATAATCGTTGTTTCATTGACTACTAATCACTAAATTCGACAAACATGGGTTTGAAGGACAAATAATAGAACTTGGTTTCATACATTACTACACGTGTATTACCTCCTAATATCAACGTATTCCATACTCGAATGGATTATTTGTATTTTATTGACAACTAAATCATTAAATGAGACAAACTATGATTGGACGGACCAATAATTGAAACTTGGTTTCTTACAAAACTACATGCGTATTACCTCCTAATAACAACATTTTCTATACTCGGAGGGATAATCGTTGTTTCATTGACTATTAATCACTAAATTAGACAAACATGGGGGGTTTGAAGGACAAATAATAGCACTTGGTTTCATACATTACTACACGTGTATTACCTACTAATATGAACGTATTCCATACTCGAATGGATTATTTGTATTTTATTGACAACTAAATCATTAAATGAGACAAACGATGATTGGACGGACCAATAATTGAACTTGGTTTCTTACAAAACTACATGCGTATCACCTCCTAATATCAACATTTTCTATACTCGGAGGGATAATCGTTGTTTCATTGACTACTAATCACTAAATTCGACAAACTTGGGTTTGAAGGACAAATAATAGAACTTGGTTTCCTACATTACTACACGTGTATTACCTCCAAATATCAACGTATTCCATACTCGAATGGATTATTTGTATTTTATTGACAACCAAATCATTAAATGAGACAAACGATGATTGGACGGACCAATAATTGAACTTGGTTTCTTACACAACTACATGCGCATTACCTCCTAATATCAACATTTTCTATACTCGGAGGGATAATCGTTGTTTCATTGACTACTAATCACTAAATTAGACAAACATGGGTTTGAAGGACAAATAATAGAACTTGGTTTCATACATTACTACATGTGTATTACCTCTTAATATCAACGTATTCCATACTAGAATGGATTATTTGTATTTTATTGACAACTAAATCTTTAAATGATACAAACGATGATTGGACGGACCAATAATTGAACTTGGTTTCTTACACAACTACATGTGTATGACCTCCTAATATCGACATTTTCTATACTCGGAGGGATAATCGTTGTTTCATTGACTACTAATCACTAAATTAGACAAACATGGGTTTTAAGGAAAAATAATAGAACCTGGTTTCATACATTACTACACGTGTATTTCCTCCTAATATCAACGTATTCCATACTCGAATGGATTATTTGTATTTTATTGACAACTAAATCATTAAATGAGACAAACGATGATTGGACGGACCAATAATTGAACTTGGTTTCTTACAAAACTACATGCGTATCACCTCCTAATATCAACATTTTCTATACTCGGATGTATAATCGTTGTTTCGTTGACTACTAATCACTAAATTCGACAAACATGGGTTTGAAGGACAAATAATAGAACGTGGTTTCATACATTACTACACGTGTATTACCTCCTAATATCAACGTATTCCATCCTCGAATGGATTATTTGTATTTTATTGACAACTAAATCATTAAATGAGACAAACGATGATTGGACGGACCAATAATTGAAACTTGGTTTCTTACACAACAACATTCGTATTACCTCCTAATATCAACATTTTCTATACTCGGAGGGATAATCGTTGTTTCATTGACTATTAATCACTAAATTAGACAAACATGGGGGGTTTGAAGGACAAATAATAGCACTTGATTTCATACATTACTACACATGTATTACCTACTAATATCAACGTATTCCATACTCGAATGGATTATTTGTATTTTATTGACAACTAAATCATTAAATGAGACAAACGATGATTGGACGGACCAATAATTGAACAGTGTTTCTTACAAAACTACATGCGTATCACCTCCTAATATCAATATTTTCTATACTCGGAGGGATAATCGTTGTTTCATTGACTGCTAATCACTAAATTAGACAAACATGGGTTTTAAGGAAAAATAATAGAACCTGGTTTCATACATTACTACACGTGTATTACCTCCTAATATCAACGTATTCCATACTCGAATGGATTATTTGTATTTTATTGACAACTAAATCATTAAATGAGACAAACGATGATTGGACGGACCAATTATTGAACTTGGTTTCTTACAAAACTACATGCGTATCACCTCCTAATATCAACATTTTCTATACTCGGAATGATAATCGTTGTTTCATTTACTACTAATCACTAAATTAGACAAACATGGGTTTGAAGGACAAATAATAGAACTTGGTTTCATACATTACTACACGTGTATTACCTCCTAATATCAACGTATTCCATACTCGAATGGATTATTTGTATTTTATTGACAACTAAATCTTTAAATGAGACAAACGATGATTGGACGGACCAATAATTGAAACATGGTTTCTTACAAAACTACATGCGTATTACCTCCTAATATCAACATTTTCTATACTCGGAGGGATAATCGTTGATTCATTGACTACTAATCACTAAATTAGACAAACATGGGGGGTTTGAAGGACAAATAATAGCACTTGGTTTCATACATTACTACACGTGTATTACCTACTAATATCAACGTATTCCATACTCGAATGGATTATTTGTATTTTATTGACAACTAAATCATTAAATGAGACAAACGATGATTGGACGGACCAATAATTGAACTTCGTTTCATACAAAACTACATGCGTATCACCTCCTAATATCAACATTTTCTATACTCGGAATGATAATCGTTGTTTCATTGACTACTAATCACTAAATTCGACAAACTTGGGTTTGAAGGACAAATAATAGAACTTGGTTTCCTACATTACTACACGTGTATTACCTCCAAATATCAACGTATTGCATACTCGAATGGATTATTTGTATTTTATTGACAACTAAATCATTAAATGGGACAAACGATGAATGGACGTACCAATAATTGAAACTTGGTTTCTCACACAACTACATGCGTATTACCTCCTAATATCAACATTTTCTATACTCGGAGGGATAATCGTTGTTTCATTGACTATTAATCACTAAATTAGACAAACATGGGGTGTTTGAAGGGCAAATAATAGCACTTGGTTTCATACATTACTACACGTGTATTACCTACTAATATCAACATTTTCTATACTCGGAATTATAATCGTTGTTTCATTGACTACTAATCACTAAATTCGACAAACTTGGGTTTGAAGGACAAATAATAGAACTTGGTTTCCTATATTACTACACGCGTATTACCTCCTAATATCAACGTATTCCATACTCGAATGGATTATTTGTATTTTATTGACAACTAAATCATTAAATGAGACAAACGATGATTGGACGGACCAATAATTGAAACTTGGTTTCTTACAAAACTACATGCGTATCACCTCCTAATATCAACATTTTCTATACTCGGAATGGTAATCGTTGTTTCATTGACTACTAATCACTAAATTCGACAAACTTGGGTTTGAAGGACAAATAATAGAACTTGGTTTCCTACATTACTACACGTGTATTACCTCCAAATATCAACGTATTCCATACTCGAATTGATTATTTGTATTTTATTGAAAACTAAATCATTAAATGAGACAAACGATGATTGGACGGACCAATAATTGAAACTTGGTTTCTTACACAACTACATGCGTATCACCTCCTAATATCAACATTTTCTATACTCGGAGGGATAATCGTTGTTTCATTGACTACTAATCACTAAATTAGACAAACATGGGTTTTAAGGAAAAACAATAGAACCTGGTTTCATACATTACTACACGTGTATTACCTCTTAATATCAACGTATTCCATACTAGAATGGATTATTTGTATTTTATTGACAACTAAATCTTTAAATGAGACAAACGATGATTGGACGGACCAATAATTGAACTTGGTTTCTTACACAACTACATGTGTATGACCACCTAATATCAACATTTTCTATACTCGGAGGGATAATCGTTGTTTCATTGACTACTAATCACTAAATTAGACAAACATGGGTTTTAAGGAAAAATAATAGAACCTGGTTTCATACATTACTACACGTGTATTACCTACTAATATCAACGTATTCCATACACGAATGGCTTATTTGTATTTTATTGACAACTAAATCATTAAATGAGACAAACGATGATTGGACGGACCAATAATTGAACTTGGTTTCTTACAAAACTACATGCGTATCACCTCCTAATATCAACATTTTCTATACTCGGAATGATAATCGTTGTTTCATTGACTACTAATCACTAAATTAGACAAACATGGGTTTGAAGGACAAATAATAGAACTTGGTTTCATACATTACTACACGTGTATTACCTCCTAATATCAACGTATTCTATACTCAGAGGGATAATCATTGTTTAGTTGACTACTAATCACTAAATTAGACAAACATGGGTTTGAAGGACAAATAATAGAACTTGGTTTCTTACACAACTACATGTGTATGACCACCTAATATCAACATTTTCTAAACTCGGAGGGATAATCGTTGTTTCATTGACTACTAATCACTAAATTAGACAAACATGGGGGGTTTGAAGGACAAATAATAGCACTTGGTTTCATACATTACTACACGTGTATTACCTACTAATATCAACGTATTCCATACCCGAATGGATTGTTTGTATTTTATTGACAACTAAATCATTAAATGAGACAAACGATGATTGGACAGACCAATAATTCAACTTGGTTTCTTACAAAACTACATGCGTATTACCTCCTAATATCAACATTTTCTATACTCGGAATGATAATCGTTGTTTCATTGACTACTAATCACTAAATTAGACAAACATGGGTTTGAAGGACAAATAATAGAACTTGGTTTCCTACATTACTACACGTGTATTACCTCCTAATATCAACGTATTCCATACTCGAATGGATTATTTGTATTTTATTGACAACTAAATCATTAAATGAGACAAACGATGATTGGACGGACCAATAATTGAAACTTGGTTTCTTACAAAATTACATGCGTATTACCTCCTAATATCAACATTTTCTATACTCGGAGGGATAATCGTTGTTTCATTGACTACTAATCACTAAATTAGACAAACATGGGTTTGGAGGACAAATAATAGAACTTGGTTTCATACATTACTACACGTGTATTACCTCCTAATATCAACGTATTCCATACTCGAATGGATTATTTGTATTTTATTGACAACTAAATCATTAAATGAGACAAACTATGATTGGACGGACCAATAATTGAAACTTGGTTTCTTACAAAACTACATGCGTATTACCTCCTAATATCAACATTTTCTATACTCGGAGGGATAATCGTTGTTTCATTGACTATTAATCACTAAATTAGACAAACATGGGGGGTTTGAAGGACAAATAATAGCACTTGGTTTCATACATTACTACACGTGTATTACCTACTAATATCAACGTATTCCATACTCGAATGGATTATTTGTATTTTATTGACAACTAAATCATTAAATGAGACAAACGATGATTGGACGGACCAATAATTGAACTTGGTTTCTTACAAAACTACATGCGTATCACCTCCTAATATCAACATTTTCTATACTCGGAGGGATAATCGTTGTTTCATTGACTACTAATCACTAAATTCGACAAACTTGGGTTTGAAGGACAAATAATAGAACTTGGTTTCCTACATTACTACACGTGTATTACCTCCAAATATCAACGTATTCCATACTCGAATGGATTATTTGTATTTTATTGACAACCAAATCATTAAATGAGACAAACGATGATTGGACGGACCAATAATTGAACTTGGTTTCTTACACAACTACATGCGTATTACCTCCTAATATCAACATTTTCTATACTCGGAGGGATAATCGTTGTTTCATTGACTACTAATCACTAAATTAGACAAACATGGGTTTGAAGGACAAATAATAGAACTTGGTTTCATACATTACTACACGTGTATTACCTCTTAATATCAACGTATTCCTTACTCGAATGGATTATTTGTATTTTATTGACAACTAAATCTTTAAATGATACAAACGATGATTGGACGGACCAATAATTGAACTTGGTTTCTTACACAACTACATGTGTATGACCTCCTAATATCGACATTTTCTATACTCGAAGGGATAATCGTTGTTTCATTGACTACTAATCACTAAATTAGACAAACATGGGTTTTAAGGAAAAATAATAGAACCTGGTTTCATACATTACTACACGTGTATTACCTCCTAATATCAACGTATTCCATACTCGAATGGATTATTTGTATTTTATTGACAACTAAATCATTAAATGAGACAAACGATGATTGGACGGACCAATAATTGAACTTGGTTTCTTACAAAACTACATGCGTATCACCTCCTAATATCAACATTTTCTATACTCAGATGTATAATCGTTGTTTCGTTGACTACTAATCACTAAATTCGACAAACATGGGTTTGAAGGACAAATAATAGAACTTGGTTTCATACATTACTACACGTGTATTACCTCCTAATATCAACGTATTCCATCCTCGAATGGATTATTTGTATTTTATTGACAACTAAATCATTAAATGAGACAAACGATGATTGGACGGACCAATAATTGAAACTTGGTTTCTTACACAACAACATTCGTATTACCTCCTAATATCAACATTTTCTATACTCGGAGGGATAATCGTTGTTTCATTGACTATTATTCACTAAATTAGACAAACATGGGGGGTTTGAAGGACAAATAATAGCACTTGGTTTCATACATTACTACACATGTATTACCTACTAATATCAACGTATTCCATACTCGAATGGATTATTTGTATTTTATTGACAACTAAATCATTAAATGAGACAAACGATGATTGGACGGACCAATAATTGAACTTGGTTTCTTACAAAACTACATGCGTATCACCTCCTAATATCAACATTTTCTATACTCGGAGGGATAATCGTTGTTTCATTGACTGCTAATCACTAAATTAGACAAACATGGTTTTTAAGGAAAAATAATAGAACCTGGTTTCATACATTACTACACGTGTATTACCTCCTAATATCAACGTATTCCATACTCGAATGGATTATTTGTATTTTATTGACAACTAAATGATTAAATGAGACAAACGATGATTGGACGGACCAATAATTGAACTTGGTTTCTTACAAAACTACATGCGTATCACCTCCTAATATCAACATTTTCTATACTCGGAATGATAATCGTTGTTTCATTTACTACTAATCACTAAATTAGACAAACATGGGTTTGAAGGACAAATAATAGAACTTGGTTTCATACATTACTACACGTGTATTACCTCCTAATATCAACGTATTCCATACTCGAATGGATTATTTGTATTTTATTGACAACTAAATATTTAAATGAGACAAACAATGATTGGACGGACCAATAATTGAAACATGGTTTCTTACAAAACTACATGCGTATTACCTCCTAATATCAACATTTTCTATACTCGGAGGGATAATCGTTGTTTCATTGACTACTAATCACTAAATTAGACAAACATGGGGGGTTTGAAGGACAAATAATAGCACTTGGTTTCATACATTACTACACGT
This sequence comes from Capsicum rhomboideum, assembly GCA_031232105.1. Classification (NCBI taxonomy): domain Eukaryota; kingdom Viridiplantae; phylum Streptophyta; class Magnoliopsida; order Solanales; family Solanaceae; genus Capsicum; species Capsicum rhomboideum. The sequence continues at coordinate 82,290,548 of CP124713.1, read as the reverse complement.
GTATTACCTACTAATATCAACGTATTCCATACTCGAATGGATTATTTGTATTTTATTGACAACTAAATCATTAAATGAGACAAACGATGATTGGACGGACCAATAATTGAACTTCGTTTCATACAAAACTACATGCGTATCACCTCCTCATATCAACATTTTCTATACTCGGAATGATAATCGTTCTTTCATTGACTACTAATCACTAAATTCGACAAACTTGGGTTTGAAGGACAAATAATAGAACTTGGTTTCCTACATTACTACACGTGTATTACCTCCAAATATCAACGTATTGCATACTCGAATGGATTATTTGTATTTTATTAACAACTAAATCATTAAATGGGACAAACGATGAATGGACGTACCAATAATTGAAACTTGGTTTCTTACACAACTACATGCGTATTACCTCCTAATATCAACATTTTCTATACTCGGAGGGATAATCGTTGTTTCATTGACTATTAATCACTAAATTAGACAAACATGGGGTGTTTGAAGGACAAATAATAGCACTTGGTTTCATACATTACTACACGTGTATTACCTACTAATATCAACATTTTCTATACTCGGAATGATAATCGTTGTTTCATTGACTACTAATCACTAAATTCGACAAACTTGGGTTTGAAGGACAAATAATAGAACTTGGTTTCCTACATTACTACACGTGTATTACCTCCTAATATCAACGTATTCCATACTCGAATGGATTATTTGTATTTTATTGACAACTAAATCATTAAATGAGACAAACGATGATTGGACGGACCAATAATTGAAACTTGGTTTCTTACAAAACTTCATGCGTATCACCTCCTAATATCAACATTTTCTATACTCGGAATGATAATCGTTGTTTCATTGACTACTAATCACTAAATTCGACAAACATGGGTTTGAAGGACAAATAATAAAACTTGGTTTCCTACATTACTACACGTGTATTACCTCCAAATATCAACGTATTCCATACTCGAATTGATTATTTGTATTTTATTGAAAACTAAATCATTAAATGAGACAAACGATGATTGGACGGACCAATAATTGAACTTGGTTTCTTACAAAACTACATGCGTATCACCTCCTAATATCAACATTTTCTATACTCGGAATGATAATCGTTGTTTCATTGACTACTAATCACTAAATTAGACAAACATGGGTTTGAAGGACAAATAATAGAACTTGGTTTCATACATTACTACACGTGTATTACCTCCTAATATCAACGTATTCCATACTCGAATGGATTATTTGTATCTTATTGACAACTAAATCATTAAATGAGACAAACGATGATTGGACGGACCAATAATTGAACTTGGTTTCTTACAAAACTACATGCGTATCACCTCCTAATATCAACATTTTCTATACTCGGAATGATAATCGTTGTTTCATTGACTACTAATCACTAAATTAGACAAACATGGGTTTGAAGGACAAATAATAGAACTTGGTTTCATACATTACTACACGTGTAATACCTCCTAATATCAACGTATTCCATACTCGAATGGATTATTTGTATCTTATTGACAACTAAATCATTAAATGAGACAAACGATGATTGGACGGACCAATAATTGAACTTGGTTTCTTACAAAACTACATGCGTATCACCTCCTAATATCAACATTTTCTATACGAGGAATGATAATCGTTGTTTCATTGACTACTAATCACTAAATTCGACAAACATGGGTTTGAAGGACAAATAATAGAACTTGGTATCATACATTACTACACGTGTATTACCTCCTAATATCAACGTATTCCATACTCGAATGGATTATTTGTATCTTATTGACAACTAAATCTTTAAATGAGACAAACGATGATTGGACGGACCAATAATTGAAACATGGTTTCTTACAAAACTACATGCGTATTACCTCCTAATATCAATATTTTCTATACTCGGAGGGATAATCGTTGTTTCATTGACTACTAATCACTAAATTAGACAAACATGGGGGGTTTGAAGGACAAATAATAGCACTTGGTTTCATACATTACTACACATGTATTACCTACTAATATCAACGTATTCCATACTCGAATGGATTATTTGTATTTTATTGACAACTAAATCATTAAATGAGGCAAACGATGATTGGACGGACCAATAATTGAACTTGGTTTCTTACAAAACTACATGCGTATCACCTTCTAATATCAACATTTTCTATACTCGGATGGATAATCGTTGTTTCATTGACTGCTAATCACTAAATTAGACAAACATGGTTTTTAAGGAAAAATAATAGAACCTGGTTTCATACATTACTACACGTGTATTACCTCCTAATATCAACGTATTCCATACTCGAATGGATTATTTGTTTTTTATTGACAACTAAATCATTAAATGAGACAAACGATGATTGGACGGACCAATTATTGAACTTGGTTTCTTACAAAACTACATGTGTATCACCTCCTAATATCAACATTTTCTATACTCGGAATGATAATCGTTGTTTCATTGACTACTAATCACTAAATTAGACAAACATGGGTTTGAAGGACAAATAATAGAACTTGGTTTCATACATTACTACACGTGTATTACCTCCTAATATCAACGTATTCCATACTCGAATGGATTATTTGTATTTTATTGACAACTAAATCTTTAAATGAGAAAAACGATGATTGGACGGACCAATAATTGAAACATGGTTTCTTACAAAACTACATGCGTATTACCTCCTAATATCAACATTTTCAATACTCGGAGGGATAATCGTTGTTTCATTGACTACTAATCACTAAATTAGACAAACATGGGGGGTTTTAAGGACAAATAATAGCACTTGGTTTCATACATTACTACACGTGTATTACCTAATAATATCAACGTATTCCATACTCGAATGGATTATTTGTATTTTATTGACAACTAAATCATTAAATGAGACAAACGATGATTGGACGGACCAATAATTGAACTTCGTTTCATACAAAACTACATGCGTATCACATCCTAATATCAACATTTTCTATACTCGGAATGATAATCGTTGTTTCATTGACTACTAATCACTAAATTCGACAAACTTGGGTTTGAAGGACAAATAATAGAACTTGGTTTCCTACATTACTACACGTGTATTACCTCCAAATATCAACGTATTGCATACTCGAATGGATTATTTGTATTTTATTGACAACTAAATCATTAAATGGGACAAACGATGAATGGACGTACCAATAATTGAAACTTGGTTTCTTACACAACTACATGCGTATTACCTCCTAATATCAACATTTTCTATACTCGGAGGGATAATCGTTGTTTCATTGACTATTAATCACTAAATTAGACAAACATGGGGTGTTTGAAGGAAAAATAATAGCACTTGGTTTCATACATTACTACACGTGTATTACCTACTAATATCAACATTTTCTATACTCGGAATGATAATCGTTGTTTCATTGACTACTAATCACTAAATTCGACAAACTTGGGTTTGAAGGACAAATAATAGAACTTGGTTTCCTACATTACTACACGTGTATTACCTCCAAATATCAACGTATTCCATACTCGAATGGATTATTTGTATCTTATTGACAACTAAATCATTAAATGAGACAAACGATGATTGGACGGACCAATAATTGAACTTGGTTTCTTACAAAACTACATGCTTATCACCTCCTAATATCAACATTTTCTATACTCGGAATGATAATCGTTGTTTCATTGACTACTAATCACTAAATTCGACAAACATGGGTTTGAAGGACAAATAATAGAACTTGGTATCATACATTACTACACGTGTATTACCTCCTAATATCAACGTATTCCATACTCGAATGGATTATTTGTATCTTATTGACAACTAAATCTTTAAATGAGACAAACGATGATTGGACGGACCAATAATTGAAACATGGTTTCTTACAAAACTACATGCGTATTACCTCCTAATATCAATATTTTCTATACTCGGAGGGATAATCGTTGTTTCATTGACTACTAATCACTAAATTAGACAAACATGGGGGGTTTGAAGGACAAATAATAGCACTTGGTTTCATACATTACTACACGTGTATTACCTACTAATATCAACGTATTCCATACTCGAATGGATTATTTGTATTTTATTGACAACTAAATCATTAAATGAGACAAACGATGATTGGACGGACCAATAATTGAACTTGGTTTCTTACAAAACTACATGCGTATCACCTCCTAATATCAACATTTTCTATACTCGGAATGATAATCGTTGTTTCGTTGACTACTAATCACTAAATTCGACAAACATGGGTTTGAAGGACAAATAATAGAACTTGGTTTCATACATTACTACACGTGTATTACCTCCTAATATCAACGTATTCCATCCTCGAATGGATTATTTGTATTTTATTGACAACTAAATCATTAAATGAGACAAACGATGATTGGACGGACCAATAATTGAAACTTGGTTTCTTACACAACAACATTCGTATTACCTCCTAATATCAACATTTTCTATACTCGGAGGGATAATCGTTGTTTCATTGACTATTAATCACTAAATTAGACAAACATGGGGGGTTTGAAGGACAAATAATAGCACTTGGTTTCATACATTACTACACATGTATTACCTACTAGTATCAACGTATTCCATACTCGAATGGATTATTTGTATTTTATTGACAACTAAATCATTAAATGAGACAAACGATGATTGGACGGACCAATAATTGAACTTGGTTTCTTACAAAACTACATGCGTATCACCTTCTAATATCAACATTTTCTATACTCGGATGGATAATCGTTGTTTCATTGACTGCTAATCACTAAATTAGACAAACATGGTTTTTAAGGAAAAATAATAGAACCTGGTTTCATACATTACTACACGTGTATTACCTCCTAATATCAACGTATTCCATACTCGAATGGATTATTTGTTTTTTATTGACAACTAAATCATTAAATGAGACAAACGATGATTGGACGGACCAATTATTGAACTTGGTTTCTTACAAAACTACATGCGTATCACCTCCTAATATCAACATTTTCTATACTCAGAATGATAATCGTTGTTTCATTGACTACTAATCACTAAATTAGACAAACATGGGTTTGAAGGACAAATAATAGAACTTGGTTTCATACATTACTACACGTGTATTACCTCCTAATATCAACGTATTCCATACTCGAATGGATTATTTGTATTTTATTGACAACTAAATCTTTAAATGAGAAAAACGATGATTGGACGGACCAATAATTGAAACATGGTTTCTTACAAAACTACATGCGTATTACCTCCTAATATCAACATTTTCAATACTCGGAGGGATAATCGTTGTTTCATTGACTACTAATCACTAAATTAGACAAACATGGGGGGTTTTAAGGACAAATAATATCACTTGGTTTCATACATTACTACACGTGTATTACCTAATAATATCAACGTATTCCATACTCGAATGGATTATTTGTATTTTATTGACAACTAAATCATTAAATGAGACAAACGATGATTGGACGGACCAATAATTGAACTTTGTTTCATACAAAACTACATGCGTATCACCTCCTAATATCAACATTTTCTATACTCAGAATGATAATCGTTGTTTCATTGACTACTAATCACTAAATTCGACAAACTTGGGTTTGAAGGACAAATAATAGAACTTGGTTTCCTACATTACTACACGTGTATTACCTCCAAATATCAACGTATTGCATACTCGAATGGATTATTTGTATTTTATTGACAACTAAATCATTAAATGGGAGAAACGATGAATGGACGTACCAATAATTGAAACTTGGTTTCTTACACAACTACATGCGTATTACCTCCTAATATCAACATTTTCTATACTCGGAGGGATAATCGTTGTTTCATTGACTATTAATCACTAAATTAGACAAACATGGGGTGTTTGAAGGACAAATAATAGCACTTGGTTTCATACATTACTACACGTGTATTACCTACTAATATCAACATTTTCTATACTCGGAATGATAATCGTTGTTTCATTGACTACTAATCACTAAATTCGACAAACTTGGGTTTGAAGGACAAATAATAGAACTTGGTTTCCTACATTACTACACGTGTATTACCTCCAAATATCAACGTATTCCATACTCGAATGGATTATTTGTATTTTATTGACAACTAAATCATTAAATGAGACAAACGATGATTGGACGGACCAATAATTGAAACTTGGTTTCTTACAAAACTACATGCGTATCACCTCCTAATATCAACATTTTCTATACTCGGAATGATAATCGTTGTTTCATTGACTACTAATCACTAAATTCGACAAACTTGGGTTTGAAGGACAAATAATAGAACTTGGTTTCCTACATTACTACACGTGTATTACCTCCAAATATCAACGTATTCCATACTCGAATGGATTATTTGTATTTTATTGACAACTAAATCATTAAATGAGACAAACGATGATTGGACGGACCAATTATTGAACTTGGTTTCTTACAAAACTACATGCGTATCTCCTCCTAATATCAACATTTTTTATACTCGGAATGATAATCGTTGTTTCATTGACTACTAATCACTAAATTAGACAAACATGGGTTTGAAGGACAAATAATAGAACTTGGTTTCATACATTACTACACGTGTATTACCTCCTAATATCAACGTATTCCATACTCGAATGGATTATTTGTATTTTATTGACAACTAAATCTTTAAATGAGAAAAACGATGATTGGACGGACCAATAATTGAAACATGGTTTCTTACAAAACTACATGCGTATTACCTCCTAATATCAACATTTTCAATACTCGGAGGGATAATCGTTGTTTCATTGACTACTAATCACTAAATTAGACAAACATGGGGGGTTTTAAGGACAAATAATAGCAATTGGTTTCATACATTACTACACGTGTATTACCTAATAATATCAACATATTCCATACTCGAATGGATTATTTGTATTTTATTGACAACTAAATCATTAAATGAGACAAACGATGATTGGACGGACCAATAATTGAACTTCGTTTCATACAAAACTACATGCGTATCACCTCCTAATATCAACATTTTCTATACTCGGAATGATAATCGTTGTTTCATTGACTACTAATCACTAAATTCGACAAACTTGGGTTTGAAGGACAAATAATAGAACTTGGTTTCCTACATTACTACACGTGTATTACCTCCAAATATCAACGTATTGCATACTCGAATGGATTATTTGTATTTTATTGACAACTAAATCATTAAATGGGACAAACGATGAATGGACGTACCAATAATTGAAACTTGGTTTCTTACACAACTACATGCGTATTACCTCCTAATATCAACATTTTCTATACTCGGAGGGATAATCGTTGTTTCATTGACTATTAATCACTAAATTAGACAAACATGGGGTGTTTGAAGGAAAAATAATAGCACTTGGTTTCATACATTACTACACGTGTATTACCTACTAATATCAACATTTTCTATACTCGGAATGATAATCGTTGTTTCATTGACTACTAATCACTAAATTCGACAAACTTGGGTTTGAAGGACAAATAATAGAACTTGGTTTCCTACATTACTACACGTGTATTACCTCCAAATATCAACGTATTCCATACTCGAATGGATTATTTGTATTTTATTGACAACTAAATCATTAAATGAGACAAACGATGATTGGACGGACCAATAATTGAAACTTGGTTTCTTACAAAACTACATGCGTATCACCTCCTAATATAAACATTTTCTATACTCGGAATGATAATCGTTGTTTCATTGACTACAAATCACTAAATTCGACAAACTTGGGTTTGAAGGACAAATAATAGAACTTGGTTTCCTACATTACTACACGTGTATTACCTCCAAATATCAACGTATTCCATACTCGAATGGATTATTTGTATTTTATTGAAAACTAAATCATTAAATGAGACAAACGATGATTGGACGGACCAATAATTGAAACTTGGTTTCTTACACAACTACATGCGTATCACCTCCTAATATCAACATTTTCTATACTCGGAGGGATAATCGTTGTTTCATTGACTACTAATCACTAAATTAGACAAACATGGGTTTTAAGGAAAAACAATAGAACCTGGTTTCCTACATTACTACACGTGTATTACCTCCTAATATCAACGTATTCCATACTCGAATGGATTATTGGTATTTTATTGACAACTAAATCATTAAATGAGACAAACGATGATTGGACGGACCAATTATTGAACTTGGTTTCTTACAAAACTACATGCGTATCACCTCCTAATATCAACATTTTCTATACTCGGAATGATAATCGTTGTTTCATTGACTACTAATCACTAAATTAGACAAACATGGGTTTGAAGGACAAATAATAGAACTTGGTTTCATACATTACTACACGTGTATTACCTCCTAATATCAACGTATTCCATACTCAAATGGATTATTTGTATCTTATTGACAACTAAATCATTAAATGAGACAAACGATGATTGGACGGACCAATAATTGAACTTGGTTTCTTACAAAACTACATGCGTATCACCTCCTAATATCAACATTTTCTATACTCGGAATGATAATCGTTGTTTCATTGACTACTAATCACTAAATTCGACAAACATGGGTTTGAAGGACAAATAATAGAACTTGGTATCATACATTACTACACGTGTATTACCTCCTAATATCAACGTATTCCATACTCGAATGGATTATTTGTATCTTATTGACAACTAAATCTTTAAATGAGACAAACGATGATTGGACGGACCAATAATTGAAACATGGTTTCTTACAAAACTACATGCGTATTACCTCCTAATATCAATATTTTCTATACTCGGAGGGATAATCGTTGTTTCATTGACTACTAATCACTAAATTAGACAAACATGGGGGGTTTGAAGGACAAATAATAGCACTTGGTTTCATACATTACTACACGTGTATTACCTACTAATATCAACGTATTCCATACTCGAATGGATTATTTGTATTTTATTGACAACTAAATCATTAAATGAGACAAACGATGATTGGACGGACCAATAATTGAACTTCGTTTCATACAAAACTACATGCGTATCACCTCCTAATATCAACATTTTCTATACTCGGAATGATAATCGTTGTTTCATTGACTACTAATCACTAAATTCGACAAACTTGGGTTTGAAGGACAAATAATAGAACTTGGTTTCCTACATTACTACACGTGTATTACCTCCAAATATCAACGTATTGCATACTCGAATGGATTATTTGTATTTTATTGACAACTAAATCATTAAATGGGACAAACGATGAATGGACGTACCAATAATTGAAACTTGGTTTCTTACACAACTACATGCGTATTACCTCCTAATATCAACATTTTCTATACTCGGAGGGATAATCGTTGTTTCATTGACTATTAATCACTAAATTAGACAAACATGGGGTGTTTGAAGGACAAATAATAGCACTTGGTTTCATACATTACTACAGGTGTATTACCTACTAATATCAACATTTTCTATACTCGGAATGATAATCGTTGTTTCATTGACTACTAATCACTAAATTCGACAAACTTGGGTTTGAAGGACAAATAATAGAACTTGGTTTCCTACATTACTACACATGTATTACCTCCAAATATCAACGTATTCCATACTCGAATGGATTATTTGTATTTTATTGACAACTAAATCATTAAATGAGACAAACGATGATTGGACGGACCAATAATTGAAACTTGGTTTCTTACAAAATTACATGCGTATCACCTCCTAATATCAACATTTTCTATACTCGGAATGATAATCGTTGTTTCATTGACTACTAATCACTAAATTCGACAAACTTGGGTTTGAAGGACAAATAATAGAACTTGGTTTCCTACATTACTACACGTGTATTACCTCCAAATATCAACGTATTCCATACTCGAATGGATTATTTGTATTTTATTGACAACTAAATCATTAAATGAGACAAACGATGATTGGACGGACCAATAATTGAAACTTGGTTTCTTACAAAACTACATGCGTATCACCTCCTAATATCAACATTTTCTATACTCGGAATGATAATCGTTGTTTCATTGACTACTAATCACTAAATTCGACAAACTTGGGTTTGAAGGACAAATAATAGAACTTGGTTTCCTACATTACTACACGTGTATTACCTCCAAATATCAACGTATTCCATACTCGAATGGATTATTTGTATTTTATTGACAACTAAATCATTAAATGAGACAAACGATGATTGGACGGACCAATAATTGAAACTTGGTTTCTTACACAACTACATGCGTATGACCTCCTAATATCAACATTTTCTATACTCGGAGGGATAATCGTTGTTTCATTGACTACTAATCACTAAATTAGACAAAAATGGGTTTTAAGGAAAAACAATAGAACCTGGTTTCATACATTACTACACGTGTATTACCTCCTAATATCAACGTATTCCATACTCGAATGGATTATTTGTATTTTATTGACAACTAAATCATTAAATGGGACAAACGATGAATGGACGTACCAATAATTGAAACTTGGTTTCTTACACAACTACATGCGTATTACCTCCTAATATCAACATTTTCTATACTCGGAGGGATAATCGTTGTTTCATTGACTATTAATCACTAAATTAGACAAACATGGGGTGTTTGAAGGACAAATAATAGCACTTGGTTTCATACATTACTACACGTGTATTACCTACTAATATCAACATTTTCTATACTCGGAATGATAATCGTTGTTTCATTGACTACTAATCACTAAATTCGACAAACTTGGGTTTGAAGGACAAATAATAGAACTTGGTTTCCTACATTACTACACGTGTATTACCTCCAAATATCAACGTATTTCATACTCGAATGGATTATTTGTATTTTATTGACAACTAAATCATTAAATGAGACAAACGATGATTGGACGGACCAATAATTGAAACTTGGTTTCTTACAAAACTACATGCGTATCACCTCCTAATATAAACATTTTCTATACTCGGAATGATAATCGTTGTTTCATTGACTACTAATCACTAAATTCGACAAACTTGGGTTTGAAGGACAAATAATAGAACTTGGTTTCCTACATTACTACACGTGTATTACCTCCAAATATCAACGTATTCCATACTCGAATGGATTATTTGTATTTTATTGAAAACTAAATCATTAAATGAGACAAACGATGATTGGACGGACCAATAATTGAAACTTGGTTTCTTACACAACTACATGCGTATCACCTCCTAATATCAACATTTTCTATACTTGGAATGATAATCGTTGTTTCATTGACTACTAATCACTAAATTAGACAAACATGGGTTTGAAGGACAAATAATAGAACTTGGTTTCATACATTACTACACGTGTATTACCTCCTAATATCAACGTATTCCATACTCGAATGGATTATTTGTATCTTATTGACAACTAAATCATTAAATGAGACAAACGATGATTGGACGGACCAATAATTGAACTTGGTTTCTTACAAAACTACATGCGTATCACCTCCTAATATCAACATTTTCTATACTCGGAATGATAATCGTTGTTTCATTGACTACTAATCACTAAATTCGACAAACATGGGTTTGAAGGACAAATAATAGAACTTGGTATCATACATTACTACACGTGTATTACCTACTAATATCAACGTATTCCATACTCGAATGGATTATTTGTATTTTATTGACAACTAAATCATTAAATGAGACAAACGATGATTGGACGGACCAATAATTGAACTTCGTTTCATACAAAACTACATGCGTATCACCTCCTAATATCAACATTTTCTATACTCGGAATGATAATCGTTGTTTCATTGACTACTAATCACTAAATTCGACAAACTTGGGTTTGAAGGACAAATAATAGAACTTGGTTTCCTACATTACTACACGTGTATTACCTCCAAATATCAACGTATTGCATACTCGAATGGATTATTTGTATTTTATTGACAACTAAATCATTAAATGGGACAAACGATGAATGGACGTACCAATAATTGAAACTTGGTTTCTTACACAACTACATGCGTATTACCTCCTAATATCAACATTTTCTATACTCGGAGGGATAATCGTTGTTTCATTGACTATTAATCACTAAATTAGACAAACATGGGGTGTTTGAAGGACAAATAATAGCACTTGGTTTCATACATTACTACAGGTGTATTACCTACTAATATCAACATTTTCTATACTCGGAATGATAATCGTTGTTTCATTGACTACTAATCACTAAATTCGACAAACTTGGGTTTGAAGGACAAATAATAGAACTTGGTTTCCTACATTACTACACGTGTATTACCTCCAAATATCAACGTATTCCATACTCGAATGGATTATTTGTATTTTATTGACAACTAAATCATTAAATGAGACAAACGATGATTGGACGGACCATAATTGAAACTTGGTTTCTTACAAAATTACATGCGTATCACCTCCTAATATCAACATTTTCTATACTCGGAATGATAATCGTTGTTTCATTGACTACTAATCACTAAATTCGACAAACTTGGGTTTGAAGGACAAATAATAGAACTTGGTTTCCTACATTACTACACGTGTATTACCTCCAAATATCAACGTATTCCATACTCGAATGGATTATTTGTATTTTATTGACAACTAAATCATTAAATGAGACAAACGATGATTGGACGGACCAATAATTGAAACTTGGTTTCTTACAAAACTACATGCGTATCACCTCCTAATATCAACATTTTCTATACTCGGAATGATAATCGTTGTTTCATTGACTACTAATCACTAAATTCGACAAACTTGGGTTTGAAGGACAAATAATAGAACTTGGTTTCCTACATTACTACACGTGTATTACCTCCAAATATCAACGTATTCCATACTCGAATGGATTATTTGTATTTTATTGACAACTAAATCATTAAATGAGACAAACGATGATTGGACGGACCAATAATTGAAACTTGGTTTCTTACACAACTACATGCGTATCACCTCCTAATATCAACATTTTCTATACTCGGAGGGATAATCGTTGTTTCATTGACTACTAATCACTAAATTAGACAAAAATGGGTTTTAAGGAAAAACAATAGAACCTGGTTTCATACATTACTACACGTGTATTACCTCCTAATATCAACGTATTCCATACTCGAATGGATTATTTGTATTTTATTGACAACTAAATCATTAAATGGGACAAACGATGAATGGACGTACCAATAATTGAAACTTGGTTTCTTACACAACTACATGCGTATTACCTCCTAATATCAACATTTTCTATACTCGGAGGGATAATCGTTGTTTCATTGACTATTAATCACTAAATTAGACAAACATGGGGTGTTTGAAGGACAAATAATAGCACTTGGTTTCATACATTACTACACGTGTATTACCTACTAATATCAACATTTTCTATACTCGGAATGATAATCGTTGTTTCATTGACTACTAATCACTAAATTCGACAAACTTGGGTTTGAAGGACAAATAATAGAACTTGGTTTCCTACATTACTACACGTGTATTACCTCCAAATATCAACGTATTGCATACTCGAATGGATTATTTGTATTTTATTGACAACTAAATCATTAAATGGGACAAACGATGAATGGACGTACCAATAATTGAAACTTGGTTTCTTACACAACTACATGCGTATTACCTCCTAATATCAACATTTTCTATACTCGGAGGGATAATCGTTGTTTCATTGACTATTAATCACTAAATTAGACAAACATGGGGTGTTTGAAGGACAAATAATAGCACTTGGTTTCATACATTACTACAGGTGTATTACCTACTAATATCAACATTTTCTATACTCGGAATGATAATCGTTGTTTCATTGACTACTAATCACTAAATTCGACAAACTTGGGTTTGAAGGACAAATAATAGAACTTGGTTTCCTACATTACTACACGTGTATTACCTCCAAATATCAACGTATTCCATACTCGAATGGATTATTTGTATTTTATTGACAACTAAATCATTAAATGAGACAAACGATGATTGGACGGACCATAATTGAAACTTGGTTTCTTACAAAATTACATGCGTATCACCTCCTAATATCAACATTTTCTATACTCGGAATGATAATCGTTGTTTCATTGACTACTAATCACTAAATTCGACAAACTTGGGTTTGAAGGACAAATAATAGAACTTGGTTTCCTACATTACTACACGTGTATTACCTCCAAATATCAACGTATTCCATACTCGAATGGATTATTTGTATTTTATTGACAACTAAATCATTAAATGAGACAAACGATGATTGGACGGACCAATAATTGAAACTTGGTTTCTTACAAAACTACATGCGTATCACCTCCTAATATCAACATTTTCTATACTCGGAATGATAATCGTTGTTTCATTGACTACTAATCACTAAATTCGACAAACTTGGGTTTGAAGGACAAATAATAGAACTTGGTTTCCTACATTACTACACGTGTATTACCTCCAAATATCAACGTATTCCATACTCGAATGGATTATTTGTATTTTATTGACAACTAAATCATTAAATGAGACAAACGATGATTGGACGGACCAATAATTGAAACTTGGTTTCTTACACAACTACATGCGTATCACCTCCTAATATCAACATTTTCTATACTCGGAGGGATAATCGTTGTTTCATTGACTACTAATCACTAAATTAGACAAAAATGGGTTTTAAGGAAAAACAATAGAACCTGGTTTCATACATTACTACACGTGTATTACCTCCTAATATCAACGTATTCCATACTCGAATGGATTATTTGTATTTTATTGACAACTAAATCATTAAATGGGACAAACGATGAATGGACGTACCAATAATTGAAACTTGGTTTCTTACACAACTACATGCGTATTACCTCCTAATATCAACATTTTCTATACTCGGAGGGATAATCGTTGTTTCATTGACTATTAATCACTAAATTAGACAAACATGGGGTGTTTGAAGGACAAATAATAGCACTTGGTTTCATACATTACTACACGTGTATTACCTACTAATATCAACATTTTCTATACTCGGAATGATAATCGTTGTTTCATTGACTACTAATCACTAAATTCGACAAACTTGGGTTTGAAGGACAAATAATAGAACTTGGTTTCCTACATTACTACACGTGTATTACCTCCAAATATCAACGTATTTCATACTCGAATGGATTATTTGTATTTTATTGACAACTAAATCATTAAATGAGACAAACGATGATTGGACGGACCAATAATTGAAACTTGGTTTCTTACAAAACTACATGCGTATCACCTCCTAATATAAACATTTTCTATACTCGGAATGATAATCGTTGTTTCATTGACTACTAATCACTAAATTCGACAAACTTGGGTTTGAAGGACAAATAATAGAACTTGGTTTCCTACATTACTACACGTGTATTACCTCCAAATATCAACGTATTCCATACTCGAATGGATTATTTGTATTTTATTGAAAACTAAATCATTAAATGAGACAAACGATGATTGGACGGACCAATAATTGAAACTTGGTTTCTTACACAACTACATGCGTATCACCTCCTAATATCAACATTTTCTATACTTGGAATGATAATCGTTGTTTCATTGACTACTAATCACTAAATTAGACAAACATGGGTTTGAAGGACAAATAATAGAACTTGGTTTCATACATTACTACACGTGTATTACCTCCTAATATCAACGTATTCCATACTCGAATGGATTATTTGTATCTTATTGACAACTAAATCATTAAATGAGACAAACGATGATTGGACGGACCAATAATTGAACTTGGTTTCTTACAAAACTACATGCGTATCACCTCCTAATATCAACATTTTCTATACTCGGAATGATAATCGTTGTTTCATTGACTACTAATCACTAAATTCGACAAACATGGGTTTGAAGAACAAATAATAGAACTTGGTATCATACATTACTACACGTGTATTACCTACTAATATCAACGTATTCCATACTCGAATGGATTATTTGTATTTTATTGACAACTAAATCATTAAATGAGACAAACGATGATTGGACGGACCAATAATTGAACTTCGTTTCATACAAAACTACATGCGTATCACCTCCTAATATCAACATTTTCTATACTCGGAATGATAATCGTTGTTTCTTTGACTACTAATCACTAAATTCGACAAACTTGGGTTTGAAGGACAAATAATAGAACTTGGTTTCCTACATTACTACACGTGTATTACCTCCAAATATCAACGTATTGCATACTCGAATGGATTATTTGTATTTTATTGACAACTAAATCATTAAATGGGACAAACGATGAATGGACGTACCAATAATTGAAACTTGGTTTCTTACACAACTACATGCGTATTACCTCCTAATATCAACATTTTCTATACTCGGAGGGATAATCGTTGTTTCATTGACTATTAATCACTAAATTAGACAAACATGGGGTGTTTGAAGGACAAATAATAGCACTTGGTTTCATACATTACTACAGGTGTATTACCTACTAATATCAACATTTTCTATACTCGGAATGATAATCGTTGTTTCATTGACTACTAATCACTAAATTCGACAAACTTGGGTTTGAAGGACAAATAATAGAACTTGGTTTCCTACATTACTACACGTGTATTACCTCCAAATATCAACGTATTCCATACTCGAATGGATTATTTGTATTTTATTGACAACTAAATCATTAAATGAGACAAACGATGATTGGACGGACCAATAATTGAAACTTGGTTTCTTACAAAATTACATGCGTATCACCTCCTAATATCAACATTTTCTATACTCGGAATGATAATCGTTGTTTCATTGACTACTAATCACTAAATTCGACAAACTTGGGTTTGAAGGACAAATAATAGAACTTGGTTTCATACATTACTACACGTGTATTACCTCCAAATATCAACGTATTCCATACTCGAATGGATTATTTGTATTTTATTGACAACTAAATCATTAAATGAGACAAACGATGATTGGACGGACCAATAATTGAAACTTGGTTTCTTACAAAACTACATGCGTATCACCTCCTAATATCAACATTTTCTATACTCGGAATGATAATCGTTGTTTCATTGACTACTAATCACTAAATTAGACAAACTTGGGTTTGAAGGACAAATAATAGAACTTGGTTTCATACATTACTACACGTGTATTACCTCCAAATATCAACGTATTCCATACTCGAATGGATTATTTGTATTTTATTGACAACTAAATCATTAAATGAGACAAACGATGATTGGACGGACCAATAATTGAAACTTGGTTTCTTACACAACTACATGCGTATCACCTCCTAATATCAACATTTTCTATACTCGGAGGGATAATCGTTGTTTCATTGACTACTAATCACTAAATTAGACAAAAATGGGTTTTAAGGAAAAACAATAGAACCTGGTTTCATACATTACTACACGTGTATTACCTCCTAATATCAACGTATTCC
This sequence comes from Capsicum rhomboideum, assembly GCA_031232105.1. NCBI lineage: Eukaryota > Viridiplantae > Streptophyta > Magnoliopsida > Solanales > Solanaceae > Capsicum > Capsicum rhomboideum. Next base: position 82,272,956 of record CP124713.1, on the reverse strand, counting down.
ATACTCGAATGGATTATTTGTATTTTATTGACAACTAAATCATTAAATTGGACAAACGATGAATGGACGTACCAATAATTGAAACTTGGTTTCTTACACAACTACATGCGTATTACCTCCTAATATCAACATTTTCTATACTCGGAGGGATAATCGTTGTTTCATTGACTATTAATCACTAAATTAGACAAACATGGGGTGTTTGAAGGACAAATAATAGCACTTGGTTTCATACATTACTACACGTGTATTACCTACTAATATCAACATTTTCTATACTCGGAATGATAATCGTTGTTTCATTGACTACTAATCACTAAATTCGACAAACTTGGGTTTGAAGGACAAATAATAGAACTTGGTTTCCTACATTACTACACGTGTATTACCTCCAAATATCAACGTATTTCATACTCGAATGGATTATTTGTATTTTATTGACAACTAAATCATTAAATGAGACAAACGATGATTGGACGGACCAATAATTGAAACTTGGTTTCTTACAAAACTACATGCGTATCACCTCCTAATATAAACATTTTCTATACTCGGAATGATAATCGTTGTTTCATTGACTACTAATCACTAAATTCGACAAACTTGGGTTTGAAGGACAAATAATAGAACTTGGTTTCCTACATTACTACACGTGTATTACCTCCAAATATCAACGTATTCCATACTCGAATGGATTATTTGTATTTTATTGAAAACTAAATCATTAAATGAGACAAACGATGATTGGACGGACCAATAATTGAAACTTGTTTTCTTACACAACTACATGCGTATCACCTCCTAATATCAACATTTTCTATACTTGGAATGATAATCGTTGTTTCATTGACTACTAATCACTAAATTAGACAAACATGGGTTTGAAGGACAAATAATAGAACTTGGTTTCATACATTACTACACGTGTATTACCTCCTAATATCAACGTATTCCATACTCGAATGGATTATTTGTATCTTATTGACAACTAAATCATTAAATGAGACAAACGATGATTGGACGGACCAATAATTGAACTTGGTTTCTTACAAAACTACATGCGTATCACCTCCTAATATCAACATTTTCTATACTCGGAATGATAATCGTTGTTTCATTGACTACTAATCACTAAATTCGACAAACATGGGTTTGAAGAACAAATAATAGAACTTGGTATCATACATTACTACACGTGTATTACCTACTAATATCAACGTATTCCATACTCGAATGGATTATTTGTATTTTATTGACAACTAAATCATTAAATGAGACAAACGATGATTGGACGGACCAATAATTGAACTTCGTTTCATACAAAACTACATGCGTATCACCTCCTAATATCAACATTTTCTATACTCGGAATGATAATCGTTGTTTCTTTGACTACTAATCACTAAATTCGACAAACTTGGGTTTGAAGGACAAATAATAGAACTTGGTTTCCTACATTACTACACGTGTATTACCTCCAAATATCAACGTATTCCATACTCGAATGGATTATTTGTATTTTATTGACAACTAAATCATTAAATGAGACAAACGATGATTGGACGGACCAATAATTGAAACTTGGTTTCTTACAAAATTACATGCGTATCACCTCCTAATATCAACATTTTCTATACTCGGAATGATAATCGTTGTTTCATTGACTACTAATCACTAAATTCGACAAACTTGGGTTTGAAGGACAAATAATAGAACTTGGTTTCATACATTACTACACGTGTATTACCTCCAAATATCAACGTATTCCATACTCGAATGGATTATTTGTATTTTATTGACAACTAAATCATTAAATGAGACAAACGATGATTGGACGGACCAATAATTGAAACTTGGTTTCTTACAAAACTACATGCGTATCACCTCCTAATATCAACATTTTCTATACTCGGAATGATAATCGTTGTTTCATTGACTACTAATCACTAAATTAGACAAACTTGGGTTTGAAGGACAAATAATAGAACTTGGTTTCATACATTACTACACGTGTATTACCTCCAAATATCAACGTATTCCATACTCGAATGGATTATTTGTATTTTATTGACAACTAAATCATTAAATGAGACAAACGATGATTGGACGGACCAATAATTGAAACTTGGTTTCTTACACAACTACATGCGTATCACCTCCTAATATCAACATTTTCTATACTCGGAGGGATAATCGTTGTTTCATTGACTACTAATCACTAAATTAGACAAAAATGGGTTTTAAGGAAAAACAATAGAACCTGGTTTCATACATTACTACACGTGTATTACCTCCTAATATCAACGTATTCCATACTCGAATGGATTATTTGTATTTTATTGACAACTAAATCATTAAATTGGACAAACGATGAATGGACGTACCAATAATTGAAACTTGGTTTCTTACACAACTACATGCGTATTACCTCCTAATATCAACATTTTCTATACTCGGAGGGATAATCGTTGTTTCATTGACTATTAATCACTAAATTAGACAAACATGGGGTGTTTGAAGGACAAATAATAGCACTTGGTTTCATACATTACTACACGTGTATTACCTACTAATATCAACATTTTCTATACTCGGAATGATAATCGTTGTTTCATTGACTACTAATCACTAAATTCGACAAACTTGGGTTTGAAGGACAAATAATAGAACTTGGTTTCCTACATTACTACACGTGTATTACCTCCAAATATCAACGTATTTCATACTCGAATGGATTATTTGTATTTTATTGACAACTAAATCATTAAATGAGACAAACGATGATTGGACGGACCAATAATTGAAACTTGGTTTCTTACAAAACTACATGCGTATCACCTCCTAATATAAACATTTTCTATACTCGGAATGATAATCGTTGTTTCATTGACTACTAATCACTAAATTCGACAAACTTGGGTTTGAAGGACAAATAATAGAACTTGGTTTCCTACATTACTACACGTGTATTACCTCCAAATATCAACGTATTCCATACTCGAATGGATTATTTGTATTTTATTGAAAACTAAATCATTAAATGAGACAAACGATGATTGGACGGACCAATAATTGAAACTTGTTTTCTTACACAACTACATGCGTATCACCTCCTAATATCAACATTTTCTATACTTGGAATGATAATCGTTGTTTCATTGACTACTAATCACTAAATTAGACAAACATGGGTTTGAAGGACAAATAATAGAACTTGGTTTCATACATTACTACACGTGTATTACCTCCTAATATCAACGTATTCCATACTCGAATGGATTATTTGTATCTTATTGACAACTAAATCATTAAATGAGACAAACGATGATTGGACGGACCAATAATTGAACTTGGTTTCTTACAAAACTACATGCGTATCACCTCCTAATATCAACATTTTCTATACTCGGAATGATAATCGTTGTTTCATTGACTACTAATCACTAAATTCGACAAACATGGGTTTGAAGAACAAATAATAGAACTTGGTATCATACATTACTACACGTGTATTACCTACTAATATCAACGTATTCCATACTCGAATGGATTATTTGTATTTTATTGACAACTAAATCATTAAATGAGACAAACGATGATTGGACGGACCAATAATTGAACTTCGTTTCATACAAAACTACATGCGTATCACCTCCTAATATCAACATTTTCTATACTCGGAATGATAATCGTTGTTTCTTTGACTACTAATCACTAAATTCGACAAACTTGGGTTTGAAGGACAAATAATAGAACTTGGTTTCCTACATTACTACACGTGTATTACCTCCAAATATCAACGTATTGCATACTCGAATGGATTATTTGTATTTTATTGACAACTAAATCATTAAATGGGACAAACGATGAATGGACGTACCAATAATTGAAACTTGGTTTCTTACACAACTACATGCGTATTACCTCCTAATATCAACATTTTCTATACTCGGAGGGATAATCGTTGTTTCATTGACTATTAATCACTAAATTAGACAAACATGGGGTGTTTGAAGGACAAATAATAGCACTTGCTTTCATACATTACTACAGGTGTATTACCTACTAATATCAACATTTTCTATACTCGGAATGATAATCGTTGTTTCATTGACTACTAATCACTAAATTCGACAAACTTGGGTTTGAAGGACAAATAATAGAACTTGGTTTCATACATTACTACACGTGTATTACCTCCAAATATCAACGTATTCCATACTCGAATGGATTATTTGTATTTTATTGACAACTAAATCATTAAATGAGACAAACGATGATTGGACGGACCAATAATTGAAACTTGGTTTCTTACAAAACTACATGCGTATCACCTCCTAATATCAACATTTTCTATACTCGGAATGATAATCGTTGTTTCATTGACTACTAATCACTAAATTAGACAAACTTGGGTTTGAAGGACAAATAATAGAACTTGGTTTCATACATTACTACACGTGTATTACCTCCAAATATCAACGTATTCCATACTCGAATGGATTATTTGTATTTTATTGACAACTAAATCATTAAATGAGACAAACGATGATTGGACGGACCAATAATTGAAACTTGGTTTCTTACACAACTACATGCGTATCACCTCCTAATATCAACATTTTCTATACTCGGAGGGATAATCGTTGTTTCATTGACTACTAATCACTAAATTAGACAAAAATGGGTTTTAAGGAAAAACAATAGAACCTGGTTTCATACATTACTACACGTGTATTACCTCCTAATATCAACGTATTCCATACTCGAATGGATTATTTGTATTTTATTGACAACTAAATCATTAAATGGGACAAACGATGAATGGACGTACCAATAATTGAAACTTGGTTTCTTACACAACTACATGCGTATTACCTCCTAATATCAACATTTTCTATACTCGGAGGGATAATCGTTGTTTCATTGACTATTAATCACTAAATTAGACAAACATGGGGTGTTTGAAGGACAAATAATAGCACTTGGTTTCATACATTACTACACGTGTATTACCTACTAATATCAACGTATTCCATACTCGAATGGATTATTTGTATCTTATTGACAACTAAATCTTTAAATGAGACAAACGATGATTGGACGGACCAATAATTGAAACATGGTTTCTTACAAAACTACATGCGTATTACCTCCTAATATCAATATTTTCTATACTCGGAGGGATAATCGTTGTTTCATTGACTACTAATCACTAAATTAGACAAACATGGGGTGTTTGAAGGACAAATAATAGCACTTGGTTTCATACATTACTACACGTGTATTACCTACTAATATCAACATTTTCTATACTCGGAGGGATAATCGTTGTTTCATTGACTACTAATCACTAAATTAGACAAAAATGGGTTTTAAGGAAAAACAATAGAACCTGGTTTCATACATTACTACACGTGTATTACCTCCTAATATCAACGTATTCCATACTCGAATGGATTATTTGTATTTTATTGACAACTAAATCATTAAATGAGACAAACGATGATTGGACGGACCAATTATTGAACTTGGTTTCTTACAAAACTACATGCGTATCACCTCCTAATATCAACATTTTCTATACTCGGAATGATAATCGTTGTTTCATTGACTACTAATCACTAAATTCGACAAACATGGGTTTGAAGGACAAATAATAGAACTTGGTATCATACATTACTACACGTGTATTACCTCCTAATATCAACGTATTCCATACTCGAATGGATTATTTGTATCTTATTGACAACTAAATCTTTAAATGAGACAAACGATGATTGGACGGACCAATAATTGAAACATGGTTTCTTACAAACCTACATGCGTATTACCTCCTAATATCAATATTTTCTATACTCGGAGGGATAATCGTTGTTTCATTGACTACTAATCACTAAATTAGACAAACATGGGGGGTTTGAAGGACAAATAATAGCACTTGGTTTCATACATTACTACACGTGTATTACCTACTAATATCAATATATTCCATACTCGAATGGATTATTTGTATTTTATTGACAACTAAATCATTAAATGAGACAAACGATGATTGGATGGACCAATAATTGAACTTGGTTTCTTACAAAACTACATGCGTATCACCTCCTAATATCAACATTTTCTATACTCGGAATGATAATCGTTGTTTCATTGACTACTAATCACTAAATTCGACAAACTTGGGTTTGAAGGACAAATAATAGAACTTGATTTCCTACATTACTACACGTGTATTACCTCCAAATATCAACGTATTCCATACTCGAATGGATTATTTGTATTTTATTGACAACTAAATCATTAAATGGGACAAACGATGATTGGACGTACCAATAATTGAAACTTGGTTTCTTACACAACTACATGCGTATTACCTCCTAATATCAACATTTTCTATACTCGGAGGGATAATCGTTGTTTCATTGACTATTAATCACTAAATTAGACAAACATGGGGTGTTTGAAGGACAAATAATAGCACTTGGTTTCATACATTACTACACGTGTATTACCTACTAATATCAACATTTTCTATACTCGGAATGATAATCGTTGTTTCATTGACTACTAATCACTAAATTCGACAAACTTGGGTTTGAAGGACAAATAATAGAACTTGGTTTCCTACATTACTACACGTGTATTACCTCCAAATATCAACGTATTCCATACTCGAATGGATTATTTGTATTTTATTGACAACTAAATCATTAAATGAGACAAACGATGATTGGACGGACCAATTATTGAAACTTGGTTTCTTACACAACTACATGCGTATTACCTCCTAATATCAACATTTTCTATACTAGGAGGGATAATCGTTGTTTCATTGACTACTAATCACTAAATTAGACAAACATGGGGGGTTTGAAGGACAAATAATAGCACTTGGTTTCATACATTACTACACGTGTATTACCTACTAATATCAACGTATTCCATACTCAAATGGATTATTTGTATTTTATTGACAACTAAATCATTAAATGAGACAAACAATGATTGGACGGACAAATAATTGAACTTGGTTTCTTACAAAACTACATGCGTATCACCTTCTAATATCAACATTTTCTATACTCGGAATGATAATCGTTGTTTCATTGACTACTAATCAATAAATTCGACAAACTTGGGTTTGAAGGACAAATAATAGAACTTGGTTTCCTACATCACTACACGTGTATTACCTCCAAATATCAACGTATTCCATACTCGAATGGATTATTTGTACTTTATTGACAACTAAATCATTAAATGGGACAAACGATGATTGGACGTACCAATAATTGAAACTTGGTTTCTTACACAACTACATGCGTATTACCTCCTAATATCAACATTTTCTATACTCGGAGGGATAATCGTTGTTTCATTGACTATTAATCACTAAATTAGACAAACATGGGGTGTTTGAAGGACAAATAATAGCACTTGGTTTCATACATTACTACACGTGTATTACCTACTAATATCAACATTTTCTATACTCGTAATGATAATCGTTGTTTCATTGATTACTAATCACTAAATTCGACAAACTTGGGTTCGAAGGACAACTAATAGAACTTGGTTTCCTACATTACTACACGTGTATTACCTCCAAATATCAACGTATTCCATACTCGAATGGATTATTTGTATTTTATTGACAACTAAATCATTAAATGAGACAAACGATGATTGGACGGACCAATAATTGAAACTTGGTTTCTTACAAAACTACATGCGTATCACCTCCTAATATCAACATTTTCTATACTCGGAGGGATAATCGTTGTTTCATTGACTACTAATCACTAAATTAGACAAAAATGGGTTTTAAGGAAAAACAATAGAACCTGGTTTCATACATTACTACACGTGTATTACCTCCTAATATCAACGTATTCCATACTCGAATGGATTATTTGTATTTTATTGACAACTAAATCATTAAATGAGACAAACGATGATTGGACGGACCAATTATTGAACTTGGTTTCTTACAAAACTACATGCGTATCACCTCCTAATATCAACATTTTCTATACTCGGAATGATAATCGTTGTTTCATTGACTACTAATCACTAAATTAGACAAACATTGGTTTGAAGGACAAATAATAGAACTTGGTTTCATACATTACTACATGTGTATTACCTCCTAATATCAACGTATTCCATACTCGAATGGATTATTTGTATCTTATTGACAACTAAATCATTAAATGAGACAAACGATGATTGGACGGACCAATAATTGAACTTGGTTTCTTACAAAACTACATGCGTATCACCTCCTAATATCAACATTTTCTATACTCGGAATGATAATCGTTGTTTCATTGACTACTAATCACTAAATTCGACAAACATGGGTTTGAAGGACAAATAATAGAACTTGGTATCATACATTACTACACGTGTATTACCTCCTAATATCAACGTATTCCATACTCGAATGGATTATTTGTATCTTATTGACAACTAAATCTTTAAATGAGACAAACGATGATTGGACGGACCAATAATTGAAACATGGTTTCTTACAAAACTACATGCGTATTACCTCCTAATATCAATATTTTCTATACTCGGAGGGATAATCGTTGTTTCATTGACTACTAATCACTAAATTAGACAAACATGGGGTGTTTGAAGGACAAATAATAGCACTTGGTTTCATACATTACTACACGTGTATTACCTACTAATATCAACATTTTCTATACTCGGAATGATAATCGTTGTTTCATTGACTACTAATCACTAAATTCGACAAACTTGGGTTTGAAGGACAAATAATAGAACTTGGTTTCCTACATTACTACACGTGTATTACCTCCAAATATCAGCGTATTCCATACTCGAATGGATTATTTGTATTTTATTGACAACTAAATCATTAAATGAGACAAACGATGATTGGACGGACCAATAATTGAAACTTGGTTTCTTACAAAACTACATGCGTATCACCTCCTAATATCAACATTTTCTATACTCGGAATGATAATCGTTGTTTCATTGACTACTAATCACTAAATTCGACAAACTTGGGTTTGAAGGACAAATAATAGAACTTGGTTTCCTACATTACTACACGTGTATTACCTCCAAATATCAACGTATTCCATACTCGAATGGATTATTTGTATTTTATTGACAACTAAATCATTAAATGAGACAAACGATGATTGGACGGACCAATAATTGAAACTTGGTTTCTTACACAACTACATGCGTATCACCTCCTAATATCAACATTTTCTATACTCGGAGGGATAATCGTTGTTTCATTGACTACTAATCACTAAATTAGACAAAAATGGGTTTTAAGGAAAAACAATAGAACCTGGTTTCATACATTACTACACGTGTATTACCTCCTAATATCAACGTATTCCATACTCGAATGGATTATTTGTATTTTATTGACAACTAAATCATTAAATGAGACAAACGATGATTGGACGGACCAATTATTGAACTTGGTTTCTTACAAAACTACATGCGTATCACCTCCTAATATCAACATTTTCTATACTCGGAATGATAATCGTTGTTTCATTGACTACTAATCACTAAATTCGACAAACATGGGTTTGAAGGACAAATAATAGAACTTGGTATCATACATTACTACACGTGTATTACCTCCTAATATCAACGTATTCCATACTCGAATGGATTATTTGTATCTTATTGACAACTAAATCTTTAAATGAGACAAACGATGATTGGACGGACCAATAATTGAAACATGGTTTCTTACAAACCTACATGCGTATTACCTCCTAATATCAATATTTTCTATACTCGGAGGGATAATCGTTGTTTCATTGACTACTAATCACTAAATTAGACAAACTTGGGGGGTTTGAAGGACAAATAATAGCACTTGGTTTCATACATTACTACACGTGTATTACCTACTAATATCAATGTATTCCATACTCGAATGGATTATTTGTATTTTATTGACAACTAAATCATTAAATGAGACAAACGATGATTGGATGGACCAATAATTGAACTTGGTTTCTTACAAAACTACATGCGTATCACCTCCTAATATCAACATTTTCTATACTCGGAATGATAATCGTTGTTTCATTGACTACTAATCAATAAATTCGACAAACTTGGGTTTGAAGGACAAATAATAGAACTTGGTTTCCTACATCACTACACGTGTATTACCTCCAAATATCAACGTATTCCATACTCGAATGGATTATTTGTACTTTATTGACAACTAAATCATTAAATGGGACAAACGATGATTGGACGTACCAATAATTGAAACTTGGTTTCTTACACAACTACATGCGTATTACCTCCTAATATCAACATTTTCTATACTCGGAGGGATAATCGTTGTTTCATTGACTATTAATCACTAAATTAGACAAACATGGGGTGTTTGAAGGACAAATAATAGCACTTGGTTTCATACATTACTACACGTGTATTACCTACTAATATCAACATTTTCTATACTCGTAATGATAATCGTTGTTTCATTGACTACTAATCACTAAATTCGACAAACTTGGGTTCGAAGGACAACTAATAGAACTTGGTTTCCTACATTACTACACGTGTATTACCTCCAAATATCAACGTATTCCATACTCGATTGGATTATTTGTATTTTATTGACAACTAAATCATTAAATGAGACAAACGATGATTGGACGTACCAATAATTGAAACTTGGTTTCTTACACAACTACATGCGTATTACCTCCTAATATCAACATTTTCTATACTAGGAGGGATAATCGTTGTTTCATTGACTACTAGTCACTAAATTAGACAAACATGGGGGGTTTGAAGGACAAATAATAGCACTTGGTTTCATACATTACTACACGTGTATTACCTACTAATATCAACGTATTCCATACTCAAATGGATTATTTGTATTTTATTGACAACTAAATCATTAAATGAGACAAACGATGATTGGACGGACAAATAATTGAACTTGGTTTCTTACAAAATTACATGCGTATGACCTCCTAATATCAACATTTTCTATACTCGGAGGGATAATCGTTGTTTCATTGACTACTAATCACTAAATTAGACAAACATGGGTTTTAAGGAAAAACAATAGAACCTGGTTTCATACATTACTACACGTGTATTACCTCCTAATATCAACGTATTCCATACTCGAATGGATTTTTTGTATTTTATTGACAACTAAATCATTAAATGAGACAAACGATTATTGGACGGACCAATTATTGAACTTGGTTTCTTACAAAACTACATGCGTATCACCTCCTAATATCAACATTTTCTATACTCGGAATGATAATCGTTGTTTCATTGAATACTAATCACTAAATTCGACAAACTTGGGTTTGAAGGACAAATAATAGAACTTGGTTTCCTACATTACTACACGTGTATTACCTCCAAATATCAACGTATTCCATACTCGAATGGATTATTTGTATTTTATTGACAACTAAATCATTAAATGTGACAAACGATGATTGGACGGACCAATTATTGAACTTGGTTTCTTACAAAACTACATGCCTATCACCTCCTAATATCAACATTTTCTATACTCGGAATGATAATCGTTGTTTAATTGACTACTAATCACTAAATTAGACAAACATGGGTTTGAAGGACAAATAATAGAACTTGGTTTCATACATTACTACACGTGTATTACCTACTAATATCAACGTATTCCATACTCAAATGGATTATTTGTATTTTATTGACAACTAAATCATTAAATGAGACAAACGATGATTGGACGGACCAATTATTGAACTTGGTTTCTTACAAAACTACATGCGTATCACCTCCTAATATCAACATTTTCTATACTCGGAATGATAATCGTTGTTTCATTGACTACTAATCACTAAATTCGACAAACTTGGGTTTGAAGGACAAATAATAGAACTTGGTTTCATACATTACTACACGTGTATTACCTCCTAATATCAACGTATTCCATACTCGAATGGATTATTTGTATCTTATTGACAACTAAATCATTAAATGAGACAAACGATGATTGGACGGACCAATAATTGAACTTGGTTTCTTACAAAACTACATGCGTATCACCTCCTAATATCAACATTTTCTATACTCGGAATGATAACCGTTGTTTCATTGACTACTAATCACTAAATTCGACAAACTTGGGTTTGAAGGACAAATAATAGAACTTGGTTTCATACATTACTACACGTGTATTACCTCCTAATATCAACGTATTCCATACTCGAATGGATTATTTGTATCTTATTGACAACTAAATCATTAAATGAGACAAACGATGATTGGACGGACCAATTATTGAACTTGGTTTCTTACAAAACTACATGCGTATCACCTCCTAATATCAATATTTTCTATACTCGGAATGATAATCGTTGTTTCATTGACTACTAATCACTAAATTAGACAAACATGGGTTTGAAGGACAAATAATAGAACTTGGTTTCATACATTACTACACGTGTATTACCTCCTAATATCAACGTATTCCATACTCGAATGGATTATTTGTATCTTATTGACAACTAAATCATTAAATGAGACAAACGATGATTGGACGGACCAATAATTGAACTTGGTTTCTTACAAAACTACATGCGTATCACCTCCTAATATCAACATTTTCTATACTCGGAATGATAATCGTTGTTTCATTGACTACTAATCACTAAATTCGACAAACTTGGGTTTGAAGGACAAATAATAGAACTTGGTTTCCTACGTTACTACACGTGTATTACCTCCAAATATCAACGTATTCCATACTCGAATGGATTATTTGTATTTTATTGACAACTAAATCATTAAATGAGACAAACGATGATTGGACGGACCAATTATTGAACTTGGTTTCTTACAAAACTACATGCGTATCACCTCCTAATATCAACACTTTCTATACTCAGAATGATAATCGTTGTTTCATTGACTACTAATCACTAAATTAGACAAACATGGGTTTGAAGGACAAATAATAGAACTTGGTTTCATACATTACTACACGTGTATTACCTCCTAATATCAACGTATTCCATACTCGAATGGATTATTTGTATCTTATTGACAACTAAATCATTAAATGAGACAAACGATGATTGGACGGACCAATAATTGAACTTGGTTTCTTACAAAACTACATGCGTATCACCTCCTAATATCAACATTTTCTATACTCAGAATGATAATCGTTGTTTCATTGACTACTAATCACTAAATTCGACAAACTTGGGTTTGAAGGACAAATAATAGAACTTGGTTTCCTACGTTACTACACGTGTATTACCTCCAAATATCAACGTATTCCATACTCGAATGGATTATTTGTATTTTATTGACAACTAAATCATTAAATGAGACAAACGATGATTGGACGGACCAATTATTGAACTTGGTTTCTTACAAAACTACATGCGTATCACCTCCTAATATCAACACTTTCTATACTCAGAATGATAATCGTTGTTTCATTGACTACTAATCACTAAATTAGACAAACATGGGTTTGAAGGACAAATAATAGAACTTGGTTTCATACATTACTACACGTGTATTACCTCCTAATATTAACGTATTCCATACCCGAATGGATTATTTGTATTTTATTGACAACTAAATCATTAAATGAGACAAACGATGATTGGACGGACCAATAATTGAACTTGGTTTCTTACAAAACTACATGCGTATCACCTCCTAATATCAACATTTTCTATACTCGGAATGATAATCGTTGTTTCATTGACTACTAATCACTAAATTCGACAAACTTGGGTTTGAAGGACAAATAATAGAACTTGGTTTCCTACATTACTACACGTGTATTACCTCCAAATATCAACGTATTCCATACTCGAATGGATTATTTGTATTTTATTGACAACTAAATCATTAAATGTGACAAACGATGATTGGACGGACCAATTATTGAACTTGGTTTCTTACAAAACTACATGCCTATCACCTCCTAATATCAACATTTTCTATACTCGGAATGATAATCGTTGTTTAATTGACTACTAATCACTAAATTAGACAAACATGGGTTTGAAGGACAAATAATAGAACTTGGTTTCATACATTACTACACGTGTATTACCTACTAATATCAACGTATTCCATACTCAAATGGATTATTTGTATTTTATTGACAACTAAATCATTAAATGAGACAAACGATGATTGGACGGACCAATTATTGAACTTGGTTTCTTACAAAACTACATGCGTATCACCTCCTAATATCAACATTTTCTATACTCGGAATGATAATCGTTGTTTCATTGACTACTAATCACTAAATTCGACAAACTTGGGTTTGAAGGACAAATAATAGAACTTGGTTTCATACATTACTACACGTGTATTACCTCCTAATATCAACGTATTCCATACTCGAATGGATTATTTGTATCTTATTGACAACTAAATCATTAAATGAGACAAACGATGATTGGACGGACCAATAATTGAACTTGGTTTCTTACAAAACTACATGCGTATCACCTCCTAATATCAACATTTTCTATACTCGGAATGATAACCGTTGTTTCATTGACTACTAATCACTAAATTCGACAAACTTGGGTTTGAAGGACAAATAATAGAACTTGGTTTCATACATTACTACACGTGTATTACCTCCTAATATCAACGTATTCCATACTCGAATGGATTATTTGTATCTTATTGACAACTAAATCATTAAATGAGACAAACGATGATTGGACGGACCAATTATTGAACTTGGTTTCTTACAAAACTACATGCGTATCACCTCCTAATATCAATATTTTCTATACTCGGAATGATAATCGTTGTTTCATTGACTACTAATCACTAAATTAGACAAACATGGGTTTGAAGGACAAATAATAGAACTTGGTTTCATACATTACTACACGTGTATTACCTCCTAATATCAACGTATTCCATACTCGAATGGATTATTTGTATCTTATTGACAACTAAATCATTAAATGAGACAAACGATGATTGGACGGACCAATAATTGAACTTGGTTTCTTACAAAACTACATGCGTATCACCTCCTAATATCAACATTTTCTATACTCGGAATGATAATCGTTGTTTCATTGACTACTAATCACTAAATTCGACAAACTTGGGTTTGAAGGACAAATAATAGAACTTGGTTTCCTACGTTACTACACGTGTATTACCTCCAAATATCAACGTATTCCATACTCGAATGGATTATTTGTATTTTATTGACAACTAAATCATTAAATGAGACAAACGATGATTGGACGGACCAATTATTGAACTTGGTTTCTTACAAAACTACATGCGTATCACCTCCTAATATCAACACTTTCTATACTCAGAATGATAATCGTTGTTTCATTGACTACTAATCACTAAATTAGACAAACATGGGTTTGAAGGACAAATAATAGAACTTGGTTTCATACATTACTACACGTGTATTACCTCCTAATATCAACGTATTCCATACTCGAATGGATTATTTGTATCTTATTGACAACTAAATCATTAAATGAGACAAACGATGATTGGACGGACCAATAATTGAACTTGGTTTCTTACAAAACTACATGCGTATCACCTCCTAATATCAACATTTTCTATACTCAGAATGATAATCGTTGTTTCATTGACTACTAATCACTAAATTCGACAAACTTGGGTTTGAAGGACAAATAATAGAACTTGGTTTCCTACGTTACTACACGTGTATTACCTCCAAATATCAACGTATTCCATACTCGAATGGATTATTTGTATTTTATTGACAACTAAATCATTAAATGAGACAAACGATGATTGGACGGACCAATTATTGAACTTGGTTTCTTACAAAACTACATGCGTATCACCTCCTAATATCAACACTTTCTATACTCAGAATGATAATCGTTGTTTCATTGACTACTAATCACTAAATTAGACAAACATGGGTTTGAAGGACAAATAATAGAACTTGGTTTCATACATTACTACACGTGTATTACCTCCTAATATTAACGTATTCCATACCCGAATGGATTATTTGTATTTTATTGACAACTAAATCATTAAATGAGACAAACGATGATTGGACGGACCAATAATTGAACTTGGTTTCTTACAAAACTACATGCGTATCACCTCCTAATATCAACATTTTCTATACTCGGAATGATAATCGTTGTTTCATTGACTACTAATCACTAAATTCGACAAACTTGGGTTTGAAGGACAAATAATAGAACTTGGTTTCCTACATTACTACACGTGTATTACATCCAAATATCAACGTATTCCATACTCGAATGGATTATTTGTATTTTATTGACAACTAAATCATTAAATGAGACAAACGATGATTGGACGGACCAATTATTGAACTTGGTTTCTTACAAAACTACATGCGTATCACCTCCTAATATCAACATTTTCTATACTCGGAATGATAATCGTTGTTTCATTGACTACTAATCACTAAATTAGACAAACATGGGTTTGAAGGACAAATAATAGAACTTGGTTTCATACATTACTACACGTGTATTACCTCCTAATATCAACGTATTCCATACTCGAACGGATTATTTGTATCTTATTGAAAACTAAATCATTAAATGAGACAAACGATGATTGGACGGACCAATAATTGAACTTGGTTTCTTACAAAACTACATGCGTATCACCTCCTAATATCAACATTTTCTATACTCGGAATGATAATCGTTGTTTCATTGACTACTAATCACTAAATTCGACAAACTTGGGTTTGAAGGACAAATAATAGAACTTGGTTTCCTACATTACTACACGTGTATTACCTCCAAATATCAACGTATTCCATACTCGAATGGATTATTTGTATTTTATTGACAACTAAATCATTAAATGAGACAAACGATGATTGGACGGACCAATTATTGAACTTGGTTTCTTACAAAACTACATGCGTATCACCTCCTAATATCAACACTTTCGATACTCGGAATGATAATCGTTGTTTCATTGACTACTAATCACTAAATTAGACAAACATGGGTTTGAAGGACAAATAATAGAACTTGGTTTCATACATTACTACACGTGTATTACCTCCTAATATTAACGTATTCCATACCCGAATGGATTATTTGTATTTTATTGACAACTAAATCATTAAATGAGACAAACAATGATTGGACGGACCAATAATTGAACTTGGTTTCTTACAAAACTGCATGCGTATCACCTCCTAATATCAACATTTTCTATACTCGGAATGATAATCGTTGTTTCATTGACTACTAATCACTAAATTCGACAAACTTGGGTTTGAAGACAAATAATAGAACTTGGTTTCCTACATTACTACACGTGTATTACCTCCAAATATCAACGTATTCCATACTCGAATGGATTATTTGTATTTTATTGACAACTAAATCATTAAATGAGACAAACGATGATTGGACGGACCAATTATTGAACTTGGTTTCTTACAAAACTACATGCGTATCACCTCCTAATATCAACATTTTCTATACTCGGAATGATAATCGTTGTTTCATTGACTACTAATCACTAAATTAGACAAACATGGGTTTGAAGGACAAATAATAGAACTTGGTTTCATACATTACTACACGTGTATTACCTCCTAATATCAACGTATTCCATACTCGAATGGATTATTTGTATCTTATTGACAACTAAATCATTAAATGAGACAAACGATGATTGGACGGACCAATAATTGAACTTGGTTTCTTACAAAACTACATGCGTATCACCTCCTAATATCAACATTTTCTATACTCGGAATGATAATCGTTGTTTCATTGACTACTAATCACTAAATTCGACAAACTTGGGTTTGAAGGACAAATAATAGAACTTGGTTTCCTACATTACTACACGTGTATTACATCCAAATATCAACGTATTCCATACTCGAATGGATTATTTGTATTTTATTGACAACTAAATCATTAAATGAGACAAACGATGATTGGACGGACCAATTATTGAACTTGGTTTCTTAGAAAACTACATGCGTATCACCTCCTAATATCAACACTTTCTATACTCAGAATGATAATCGTTGTTTCATTGACTACTAATCACTAAATTAGACAAACATGGGTTTGAAGGACAAATAATAGAACTTGGTTTCATACATTACTACACGTGTATTACCTCCTAATATTAACGTATTCCATACCCGAATGGATTATTTGTATTTTATTGACAACTAAATCATTAAATGAGACAAACGATGATTGGACGGACCAATAATTGAACTTGGTTTCTTACAAAACTACATGCGTATCACCTCCTAATATCAACATTTTCTATACTCGGAATGATAATCGTTGTTTCATTGACTACTAATCACTAAATTCGACAAACTTGGGTTTGAAGGACAAATAATAGAACTTGGTTTCCCACATTACTACACGTGTATTACATCCAAATATCAACGTATTCCATACTCGAATGGATTATTTGTATTTTATTGACAACTAAATCATTAAATGAGACAAACGATGATTGGTCGGACCAATTATTGAACTTGGTTTCTTACAAAACTACATGCGTATCACCTCCTAATATCAACATTTTCTATACTCGGAATGATAATCGTTGTTTCATTGACTACTAATCACTAAATTAGACAAACATGGGTTTGAAGGACAAATAATAGAACTTGGTTTCATACATTACTACACGTGTATTACCTCCTAATATCAACGTATTCCATACTCGAACGGATTATTTGTATCTTATTGAAAACTAAATCATTAAATGAGACAAACGATGATTGGACGGACCAATAATTGAACTTGGTTTCTTACAAAACTACATGCGTATCACCTCCTAATATCAACATTTTCTATACTCGGAATGATAATCGTTGTTTCATTGACTACTAATCACTAAATTCGACAAACTTGGGTTTGAAGGACAAATAATAGAACTTGGTTTCCTACATTACTACACGTGTATTACCTCCAAATATCAACGTATTCCATACTCGAATGGATTATTTGTATTTTATTGACAACTAAATCATTAAATGAGACAAACGATGATTGGACGGACCAATTATTGAACTTGGTTTCTTACAAAACTACATGCGTATCACCTCCTAATATCAACACTTTCGATACTCGGAATGATCATCGTTGTTTCATTGACTACTAATCACTAAATTAGACAAACATGGGTTTGAAGGACAAATAATAGAACTTGGTTTCATACATTACTACACGTGTATTACCTCCTAATATTAACGTATTCCATACCCGAATGGATTATTTGTATTTTATTGACAACTAAATCATTAAATGAGACAAACGATGATTGGACGGACCAATAATTGAACTTGGTTTCTTACAAAACTGCATGCGTATCACCTCCTAATATCAACATTTTCTATACTCGGAATGATAATCGTTGTTTCATTGACTACTAATCACTAAATTCGACAAACTTGGGTTTGAAGACAAATAATAGAACTTGGTTTCCTACATTACTACACGTGTATTACCTCCAAATATCAACGTATTCCATACTCGAATGGATTATTTGTATTTTATTGACAACTAAATCATTAAATGAGACAAACGATGATTGGACGGACCAATTATTGAACTTGGTTTCTTACAAAACTACATGCGTATCACCTCCTAATATCAACATTTTCTATACTCGGAATGATAATCGTTGTTTCATTGACTACTAATCACTAAATTAGACAAACATGGGTTTGAAGGACAAATAATAGAACTTGGTTTCATACATTACTACACGTGTATTACCTCCTAATATCAACGTATTCCATACTCGAATGGATTATTTGTATCTTATTGACAACTAAATCATTAAATGAGACAAACGATGATTGGACGGACCAATAATTGAACTTGGTTTCTTACAAAACTACATGCGTATCACCTCCTAATATCAACATTTTCTATACTCGGAATGATAATCGTTGTTTCATTGACTACTAATCACTAAATTCGACAAACTTGGGTTTGAAGGACAAATAATAGAACTTGGTTTCCTACATTCCTACACGTGTATTACCTCCAAATATCAACGTATTCCATACTCGAATGGATTATTTGTATTTTATTGACAACTAAATCATTAAATGAGACAAACGATGATTGGATGGACCAATTATTGAACTTGGTTTCTTACAAAACTACATGCGTATCACCTCCTAATATCAACACTTTCTATACTCAGAATGATAATCGTTGTTTCATTGACTACTAATCACTAAATTAGACAAACATGGGTTTGAAGGACAAATAATAGAACTTGGTTTCATACATTACTACACGTGTATTACCTCCTAATATTAACGTATTCCATACCCGAATGGATTATTTGTATTTTATTGACAACTAAATCATTAAATGAGACAAACGATGATTGGACGGACCAATAATTGAACTTGGTTTCTTACAAAACTACATGCGTATCACCTCCTAATATCAACATTTTCTATACTCGGAATGATAATCGTTGTTTCATTGACTACTAATCACTAAATTCGACAAACTTGGGTTTGAAGGACAAATAATAGAACTTGGTTTCCCACATTACTACACGTGTATTACATCCAAATATCAACGTATTCCATACTCGAATGGATTATTTGTATTTTATTGACAACTAAATCATTAAATGAGACAAACGATGATTGGACGGACCAATTATTGAACTTGGTTTCTTACAAAACTACATGCGTATCACCTCCTAATATCAACACTTTCGATACTCGGAATGATAATCGTTGTTTCATTGACTACTAATCACTAAATTAGACAAACATGGGTTTGAAGGACAAATAATAGAACTTGGTTTCACACATTACTACACGTGTATTACCTCCTAATATTAACGTATTCCATACCCGAATAGATTATTTGTATTTTATTGACAACTAAATCATTAAATGAGACAAACGATGATTGGACGGACCAATAATTGAACTTGGTTTCTTACAAAACTGCATGCGTATCACCTCCTAATATCAACATTTTCTATACTCGGAATGATAATCGTTGTTTCATTGACTACTAATCACTAAATTCGACAAACTTGGGTTTGAAGGACAAATAATAGAACTTGGTTTCCTACATTACTACACGTGTATTACCTCCAAATATCAACGTATTGCATACTCGAATGGATTATTTGTATTTTATTGACAACTAAATCATTAAATGAGACAAACGATGATTGGACGGACCAATTATTGAACTTGGTTTCTTACAAAACTACATGCGTATCACCTCCTAATATCAACATTTTCTATACTCGGAATGATAATCGTTGTTTCATTGACTACTAATCACTAAATTAGACAAACATGGGTTTGAAGGACAAATAATAGAACTTGGTTTCATACATTACTACACGTGTATTACCTCCTAATATCAACGTATTCCATACTCGAATGGATTATTTGTATCTTATTGACAACTAAATCATTAAATGAGACAAACGATGATTGGACGGACCAATAATTGAACTTGGTTTCTTACAAAACTACATGCGTATCACCTCCTAATATCAACATTTTCTATACTCGGAATGATAATCGTTGTTTCATTGACTACTAATCACTAAATTCGACAAACTTGGGTTTGAAGGACAAATAATAGAACTTGGTTTCCTACATTCCTACACGTGTATTACCTCCTAATATCAACGTATTCCATACTCGAATGGATTATTTGTATTTTATTGACAACTAAATCATTAAATGAGACAAACGATGATTGGACGGACCAATAATTGAAACTTGGTTTCTTACACAACTACATGCGTATGACCTCCTAATATCAACATTTTCTATACTCGGAGGGATAATCGTTGTTTCATTGTCTACTAATCACTAAATTAGACAAACATGGGTTTGAAGGAAAAACAATAGAACCTGGTTTCATACATTACTACACGTGTATTACCTCCTAATATCAACGTATTCCATACTCGAATGGATTATTTGTATTTTATTGACAACTAAATCATTAAATGAGACAAACGATGATTGGACGGACCAATTATTGAACTTGGTTTCTTACAAAACTACATGCGTATCACCTCCTAATATCAACATTTTCTATACTCGGAATGATAATCGTTGTTTCATTGACTACTAATCACTAAATTAGACAAACATGGGTTTGAAGGAAAAATAATAGAACTTGGTTTCATACATTACTACACGTGTATTACCTCCTAATATCAACGTATTCCATACCCGAATGGATTATTTGTATTTTATTGACAACTAAATCATTAAATGAGACAAACGATGATTGGACGGACCAATAATAGAACTTGGTTTCTTACAAAACTACATGCGTATCACCTCCTAATATCAACATTTTCTATACTCGGAATGATAATAATTGTTTCATTGACTACTAATCACTAAATTCGACAAACTTGGGTTTGAAGGACAAATAATAGAACTTGGTTTCATACATTACTACACGTGTATTACCTCCAAATATCAACGTATTCCATACTCGAATGGATTATTTGTATTTTATTGACAACTAAATCATTAAATGAGACAAACGATGATTGGACGGACCAATTATTGAACTTGGTTTCTTACAAAACTACATGCGTATCACCTCCTAATATCAACATTTTCTATACTCGGAATGATAATCGTTGTTTCATTGACTACTAATCACTAAATTAGACAAACATGGGTTTGAAGGACAAATAATAGAACTTGGTTTCATACATTACTACACGTGTATTACCTCCTAATATCAACGTATTCCATACTCGAATGGATTATTTGTATCTTATTGACAACTAAATCATTAAATGAGACAAACGATGATTGGACGGACCAATAATTGAACTTGGTTTCTTACAAAACTACATGCGTATCACCTCCTAATATCAACATTTTCTATACTCGGAATGATAATCGTTGTTTCATTGACTACTAATCACTAAATTCGACAAACTTGGGTTTGAAGGACAAATAATAGAACTTGGTTTCCTACATTACTACACGTGTATTACCTCCAAATATCAACGTATTCCATACTCGAATGGATTATTTGTATTTTATTGACAACTAAATCATTAAATGAGACAAACGATGATTGGACGGATCAATAATTGAAACTTGGTTTCTTACACAACTACATGCGTATGACCTCCTAATATCAACATTTTCTATACTCGGAGGGATAATCGTTGTTTCATTGACTACTAATCACTAAATTAGACAAACATGGGTTTTAAGGAAAAACAATAGAACCTGGTTTCATACATTACTACACTTGTATTACCTCCTAATATCAACGTATTCCATACTCGAATGGATTATTTGTATTTTATTGACAACTAAATCATTAAATGAGACAAACGATGATTGGACGGACCAATTATTGAACTTGGTTTCTTACAAAACTACATGCGTATCACCTCCTAATATCAACATTTTCTATACTCGGAATGATAATCGTTGTTTCATTGACTACTAATCACTAAATTAGACAAACATGGGTTTGAAGGAAAAATAATAGAACTTGGTTTCATACATTACTACACGTGTATTACCTCCTAATATCAACGTATTCCATACCCGAATGGATTATTTGTATTTTATTGACAACTAAATCATTAAATGAGACAAACGATGATTGGACGGACCAATAATAGAACTTGGTTTCTTACAAAACTACATGCGTATCACCTCCTAATATCAACATTTTCTATACTCGGAATGATAATAATTGTTTCATTGACTACTAATCACTAAATTCGACAAACTTGGGTTTGAAGGACAAATAATAGAACTTGGTTTCATACATTACTACACGTGTATTACCTCCAAATATCAACGTATTCCATACTCGAATGGATTATTTGTATTTTATTGACAACTAAATCATTAAATGAGACAAACGATGATTGGACGGACCAATTATTGAACTTGGTTTCTTACAAAACTACATGCGTATCACCTCCTAATATCAACATTTTCTATACTCGGAATGATAATCGTTGTTTCATTGACTACTAATCACTAAATTAGACAAACATGGGTTTGAAGGACAAATAATAGAACTTGGTTTCATACATTACTACACGTGTATTACCTCCTAATATCAACGTATTCCATACTCGAATGGATTATTTGTATCTTATTGACAACTAAATCATTAAATGAGACAAACGATGATTGGACGGACCAATAATTGAACTTGGTTTCTTACAAAACTACATGCGTATCACCTCCTAATATCAACATTTTCTATACTCGGAATGATAATCGTTGTTTCATTGACTACTAATCACTAAATTCGACAAACTTGGGTTTGAAGGACAAATAATAGAACTTGGTTTCCTACATTACTACACGTGTATTACCTCCAAATATCAACGTATTCCATACTCGAATGGATTATTTGTATTTTATTGACAACTAAATCATTAAATGAGACAAACGATGATTGGACGGATCAATAATTGAAACTTGGTTTCTTACACAACTACATGCGTATGACCTCCTAATATCAACATTTTCTATACTCGGAGGGATAATCGTTGTTTCATTGACTACTAATCACTAAATTAGACAAACATGGGTTTTAAGGAAAAACAATAGAACCTGGTTTCATACATTACTACACTTGTATTACCTCCTAATATCAACGTATTCCATACTCGAATGGATTATTTGTATTTTATTGACAACTAAATCATTAAATGAGACAAACGATGATTGGACGGACCAATTATTGAACTTGGTTTCTTACAAAACTACATGCGTATCACCTCCTAATATCAACATTTTCTATACACGGAATGATAATCGTTGTTTCATTGACTACTAATCTCTAAATTAGACAAACATGGGTTTGAAGGAAAAATAATAGAACTTGGTTTCATACATTACTACACGTGTATTACCTCCTAATATCAACGTATTCCATACCCGAATGGATTATTTGTATTTTATTGACAACTAAATCATTAAATGAGACAAACGATGATTGGACGGACCAATTATTGAACTTGGTTTCTTACAAAACAACATGCGTATCACCTCCTAATATCAACATTTTCTATACTCGGAATGATAATCGTTGTTTCATTGACTACTAATCACTAAATTAGACAAACATGGGTTTGAAGGACAAATAATAGAACTTGGTTTCATACATTACTACACGTGTATTACCTCCAAATATCAACGTATTCCATACTCGAATGGATTATTTGTATTTTATTGACAACTAAATCATTAAATGAGACAAACGATGATTGGACGGACCAATTATTGAACTTGGTTTCTTACAAAACTACATGCGTATCACCTCCTAATATCAACATTTTCTATACTCGGAATGATAATCGTTGTTTCATTGACTACTAATCACTAAATTAGACAAACATGGGTTTGAAGGATAAATAATAGAACTTGGTTTCATACATTACTACACGTGTATTACCTCCTAATATCAACGTATTCCATACCCGAATGGATTATTTGTATTTTATTGACAACTAAATCATTAAATGAGACAAACGATGATTGGACGGACCAATTATTGAACTTGGTTTCTTACAAAACAACATGCGTATCACCTCCTAATATCAACATTTTCTATACTCGGAATGATAATCATTGTTTCATTGACTACTAATCACTAAATTCGACAAACATGGGTTTTAAGGAAAAACAATAGAACCTGGTTTCATACATTACTACACGTGTATTACCTCCAAATATCAACGTATTCCATACTCGAATGGATTATTTGTATTTTATTGACAACTAAATCATTAAATGAGACAAACGATGATTGGACGGACCAATTATTGAACTTGGTTTCTTACAAAACTACATGCGTATCACCTCCTAATATCAACATTTTCTATACTCGGAATGATAATCGTTGTTTCATTTACTACTAATCACTAAATTCGACAAACTTGGGTTTGAAGGACAAATAATAGAACTTGGTTTCCTACATTACTACACGTGTATTACCTCCAAATATCAACGTATTCCATACTCGAATGGATTATTTGTATTTTATTGACAACTAAATCATTAAATGAGACAAACGATGATTGGACGGATCAATAATTGAAACTTGGTTTCTTACAAAACTACATGCGTATCACCTCCTAATATCAACATTTTCTATACTCGGAGGGATAATCGTTGTTTCATTGACTACTAATCACTAAATTAGACAAACATGGGTTTTAAGGAAAAACAATAGAACCTGGTTTCATACATTACTACACTTGTATTACCTCCTAATATCAACGTATTCCATACTCGAATGGATTATTTGTATTTTATTGACAACTAAATCATTAAATGAGACAAACGATGATTGGACGGACCAATTATTGAACTTGGTTTCTTACAAAACTACATGCGTATCACCTCCTAATATCAACATTTTCTATACACGGAATGATAATCGTTGTTTCATTGACTACTAATCTCTAAATTAGACCAACATGGGTTTGAAGGAAAAATAATAGAACTTGGTTTCATACATTACTACACGTGTATTACCTCCTAATATCAACGTATTCCATACCCGAATGGATTATTTGTATTTTATTGACAACTAAATCATTAAATGAGACAAACGATGATTGGACGGACCAATTATTGAACTTGGTTTCTTACAAAACAACATGCGTATCACCTCCTAATATCAACATTTTCTATACTCGGAATGATAATCGTTGTTTCATTGACTACTAATCACTAAATTAGACAAACATGGGTTTGAAGGACAAATAATAGAACTTGGTTTCATACATTACTACACGTGTATTACCTCCAAATATCAACGTATTCCATACTCGAATGGATTATTTGTATTTTATTGACAACTAAATCATTAAATGAGACAAACGATGATTGGACGGACCAATTATTGAACTTCGTTTCTTACAAAACTACATGCGTATCACCTCCTAATATCAACATTTTCTATACTCGGAATGATAATCGTTGTTTCATTGACTACTAATCACTAAATTAGACAAACATGGGTTTGAAGGATAAATAATAGAACTTGGTTTCATACATTACTACACGTGTATTACCTCCTAATATCAACGTATTCCATACCCGAATGGATTATTTGTATTTTATTGACAACTAAATCATTAAATGAGACAAACGATGATTGGACGGACCAATAATTGAACTTGGTTTCTTACAAAACTACATGCGTATCACCTCCTAATATCAACATTTTCTATACTCGGAATGATAATCGTTGTTTCATTGACTACTAATCACTAAATTCGACAAACTTGGGTTTGAAGGACAAATAATAGAACTTGGTTTCCTACATTACTACACGTGTATTACCTCCTAATATCAACGTATTCCATACCCGAATGGATTATTTGTATTTTATTGACAACTAAATCATTAAATGAGACAAACGATGATTGGACGGACCAATTATTGAACTTGGTTTCTTACAAAACAACATGCGTATCACCTCCTAATATCAACATTTTCTATACTCGGAATGATAATCATTGTTTCATTGACTACTAATCACTAAATTCGACAAACATGGGTTTTAAGGAAAAACAATAGAACCTGGTTTCATACATTACTACACGTGTATTACCTCCAAATATCAACGTATTCCATACTCGAATGGATTATTTGTATTTTATTGACAACTAAATCATTAAATGAGACAAACGATGATTGGACGGACCAATAATTGAAACTTGGTTTCTTACAAAACTACATGCGTATCACCTCCTAATATCAACATTTTCTATACTCGGAATGATAATCGTTGTTTCATTTACTACTAATCACTAAATTAGACAAACATGGGTTTGAAGGAAAAATAATAGAACTTGGTTTCATACATTACTACACGTGTATTACCTCATAATATCAACGTATTCCATACTCGAATGGATTATTTGTATCTTATTGACAACTAAATCATTAAATGAGACAAACGATGATTGGACGGACCAATTATTGAACTTGGTTTCTTACACAACTACATGCGTATGACCTCCTAATATCAACATTTTCTATACTCGGAGGGATAATCGTTGTTTCATTAACTACTAATCACTAAATTAGACAAACATGGGTTTGAAGGAAAAATAATAGAACTTGGTTTCATACATTACTACACGTGTATTACCTCCTAATATCAACGTATTCCATACCCGAATGGATTATTTGTATTTTATTGACAACTAAATCATTAAATGAGACAAACGATGATTGGACGGACCAATTATTGAACTTGGTTTCTTACAAAACTACATGCGTATCACCTCCTAATATCAACATTTTCTATACTCGGAATGATAATCGTTGTTTCATTGACTACTAATCACTAAATTAGACAAACATGGGTTTGAAGGACAAATAATAGAACTTGGTTTCCTACATTACTACACGTGTATTACCTCCAAATATCAACGTATTCCATACTCTAATGGATTATTTGTATTTTATTGACAACTAAATCATTAAATGAGACAAACGATGATTGGACGGACCAATAATTGAAACTTGGTTTCTTACACAACTACATGCGTATGACCTCCTAATATCAACATTTTCTATACTCGGAGGGATAATCGTTGTTTCATTGACTACTAATCACTAAATTAGACAAACATGGGTTTTAAGGAAAAACAATAGAACCTGGTTTCATAAATTACTACACGTGTATTACCTCCTAATATCAACGTATTCCATACTCGAATGGATTATTTGTATTTTATTGACAACTAAATCATTAAATGAGACAAACGATGATTGGACGGACCAATTATTGAACTTGGTTTCTTACAAAACTACATGCGTATCACCTCCTAATATCAACATTTTCTATACTCGGAATGATAATCGTTGTTTCATTGACTACTAATCACTAAATTAGACAAACATGGGTTTTAAGGAAAAACAATAGAACCTGGTTTCATACATTACTACACGTGTATTACCTCATAATATCAACGTATTCCATACTCGAATGGATTATTTGTATTTTATTGACAACTAAATCATTAAATGAGACAAACGATGATTGGACGGACCAATTATTGAACTTGGTTTCTTACAAAACTACATGCGTATCACCTCCTAATATCAACATTTTCTATACTCGGAATGATAATCGTTGTTTCATTGACTACTAATCACTAAATTAGACAAACATGGGTTTGAAGGAAAAATAATAGAACTTGGTTTCATACATTACTACACGTGTATTACCTCCTAATATCAACGTATTCCATACCCGAATGGATTATTTGTATTTTATTGACAACTAAATCATTAAATGAGACAAACGATGATTGGACGGACCAATTATTGAACTTGGTTTCTTACAAAACTACATGCGTATCACCTCCTAATATCAACATTTTCTATACTCGGAATGATAATCGTTGTTTCATTGACTACTAATCACTAAATTAGACAAACATGGGTTTGAAGGACAAATAATAGAACTTGGTTTCCTACATTACTACACGTGTATTACCTCCAAATATCAACGTATTCCATACTCGAATGGATTATTTGTATTTTATTGACAACTAAATCATTAAATGAGACAAACGATGATTGGACGGACCAATAATTGAAACTTGGTTTCTTACACAACTACATGCGTATGACCTCCTAATATCAACATTTTCTATACTCGGAGGGATAATCGTTGTTTCATTAACTACTAATCACTAAATTAGACAAACATGGGTTTTAAGGAAAAACAATAGAACCTGGTTTCATACATTACTACACGTGTATTACCTCCTAATATCAACGTATTCCATACTCGAATGGATTATTTGTATTTTATTGACAACTAAATCATTAAATGAGACAAACGATGATTGGACGGACCAATTATTGAACTTGGTTTCTTACAAAACTACATGCGTATCACCTCCTAATATCAACATTT
The DNA here is from genome assembly GCA_031232105.1 of Capsicum rhomboideum. Classification (NCBI taxonomy): domain Eukaryota; kingdom Viridiplantae; phylum Streptophyta; class Magnoliopsida; order Solanales; family Solanaceae; genus Capsicum; species Capsicum rhomboideum. The sequence goes on along the minus strand of CP124713.1, from coordinate 82,242,948 downwards.
TCTATACTCGGAATGATAATCGTTGTTTCATTGACTACTATTCACTAAATTAGACAAACATGGGTTTGAAGGACAAATAATAGAACTTGGTTTCATACATTACTACACGTGTATTACCTCCTAAAATCAACGTATTCCATACCCGAATGGATTATTTGTATTTTATTGACAACTAAATCATTAAATGAGACAAACGATGATTGGACGGACCAATAATTGAACTTGGTTTCTTACAAAACTACATGCGTATCACCTCCTAATAGCAACATTTTCTATACTCAGAATGATAATCGTTGTTTCATTGACTACTAATCACTAAATTCGACAAACTTGGGTTTGAAGGACAAATAATAGAACTTGGTTTCCTACATTACTACACGTGTATTACCTCCAAATATCAACGTATTCCATACTCGAATGGATTATTTGTATTTTATTGACAACTAAATCATTAAATGAGACAAACGATGATTGGACGGACCAATAATTGAAACTTGGTTTCTTACACAACTATATGCGTATGACCTCCTAATATCAACATTTTCTATACTCGGAGGGATAATCGTTGTTTCATTGACTACTAATCACTAAATTAGACAAACATGGGTTTTAAGGAAAAACAATAGAACCTGGTTTCATACATTACTACACGTGTATTACCTCCTAATATCAACGTATTCCATACTCGAATGGATTATTTGTATTTTATTGACAACTAAATCATTAAATGAGACAAACGATGATTGGACGGACCAATTATTGAACTTGGTTTCTTACAAAACTACATGCGTATCACCTCCTAATATCAACATTTTCTATACTCGGAATGATAATCGTTGTTTCATTGACTACTATTCACTAAATTAGACAAACATGGGTTTGAAGGACAAATAATAGAACTTGGTTTCATACATTACTACACGTGTATTACCTCCTAATATCAACGTATTCCATACCCGAATGGATTATTTGTATTTTATTGACAACTAAATCATTAAATGAGACAAACGATGATTGGACGGACCAATAATTGAACTTGGTTTCTTACAAAACTACATGCGTATCACCTCCTAATATCAACATTTTCTATACTCGGAATGATAATCGTTGTTTCATTGACTACTAATCACTAAATTCGACAAACTTGGGTTTGAAGGACAAATAATAGAACTTGGTTTCCTACATTACTACACGTGTATTACCTCCAAATATCAACGTATTCCATACTCGAATGGATTATTTGTATTTTATTGACAACTAAACCATTAAATGAGACAAACGATGATTGGACGGACCAATAATTGAAACTTGGTTTCTTACACAACTACATGCGTATGACCTCCTAATATCAACATTTTCTATACTCGGAGGGATAATCGTTGTTTCATTGACTACTAATCACTAAATTAGACAAACATGGGTTTTAAGGAAAAACAATAGAACCTGGTTTCATACATTACTACACGTGTATTACATCCTAATATCAACGTATTCCATACTCGAATGGATTATTTGTATTTTATTGACAACTAAATCATTAAATGAGACAAACGATGATTGGACGGACCAATTATTGAATTTGGTTTCTTAGAAAACTACATGCGTATCACCTCCTAATATCAACATTTTCTATACTCGGAATGATAATCGTTGTTTCATTGACTACTAATCACTAAATTAGACAAACATGGGTTTGAAGGAAAAATAATAGAACTTGGTTTCATACATTACTACACATGTATTACCTCCTAATATCAACGTATTCCATACCCGAATGGATTATTTGTATTTTATTGACAACTAAATCATTAAATGAGACAAACGATGATTGGACGGACCAATAATTGAAACTTGGTTTCTTACACAACTACATGCGTATGACCTCCTAATATCAAAATTTTCTATACTCGGAGGGATAATCGTTGTTTCATTGACTACTAATCACTAAATTAGACAAACATGGGTTTTAAGGAAAAACAATAGAACCTGGTTTCATACATTACTACACGTGTATTACCTCCTAATATCAACGTATTCCATACTCGAATGGATTATTTGTATTTTATTGACAACTAAATCATTAAATGAGACAAACGATGATTGGACGGACCAATTATTGAACTTGGTTTCTTACAAAACTACATGCGTATCACCTCCTAATATCAACATTTTCTATACTCGGAATGATAATCGTTGTTTCATTGACTACTAATCACTAAATTAGACAAACATGGGTTTGAAGGAAAAATAATAGAACTTGGTTTCATACATTACTACACGTGTATTACCTCCTAATATCAACGTATTCCATACCCGAATGGATTATTTGTATTTTATTGACAACTAAATCATTAAATGAGACAAACGATGATTGGACGGACCAATTATTGAACTTGGTTTCTTACAAAACTACATGCGTATCACCTCCTAATATCAACATTTTCTATACTCGGAATGATAATCGTTGTTTCATTGACTACTAATCACTAAATTAGACAAACATGGGTTTGAAGGACAAATAATAGAACTTGGTTTCCTACATTACTACACGTGTATTACCTCCAAATATCAACGTATTCCATACTCTAATGGATTATTTGTATTTTATTGACAACTAAATCATTAAATGAGACAAACGATGATTGGACGGACCAATAATTGAAACTTGGTTTCTTACACAACTACACGCGTATGACCTCCTAATATCAACATTTTCTATACTCGGAGGGATAATCGTTGTTTCATTGACTACTAATCACTAAATTAGACAAACATGGGTTTTAAGGAAAAACAATAGAACCTGGTTTCATACATTACTACACGTGTATTACCTCCTAATATCAACGTATTCTATACTCGAATGGATTATTTGTATTTTATTGACAACTAAATCATTAAATGAGACAAACGATGATTGGACGGACCAATTATTGAACTTGGTTGCTTACAAAACTACATGCGTATCACCTCCTAATATCAACATTTTCTATACTCGGAATGATAATCGTTGTTTCATTGACTACTATTCACTAAATTAGACAAACATGGGTTTGAAGGACAAATAATAGAACTTGGTTTCATACATTACTACACGTGTATTACCTCCTAAAATCAACGTATTCCATACCCGAATGGATTATTTGTATTTTATTGACAACTAAATCATTAAATGAGACAAACGATGATTGGACGGACCAATAATTGAACTTGGTTTCTTACAAAACTACATGCGTATCACCTCCTAATATCAACATTTTCTATACTCGGAATGATAATCGTTGTTTCATTGACTACTAATCACTAAATTTGACAAACTTGGGTTTGAAGGACAAATAATAGAACTTGGTTTCCTACATTACTACACGTGTATTACCTCCAAATATCAACGTATTCCATACTCGAATGGATTATTTGTATTTTATTGACAACTAAATCATTAAATGAGACAAACGATGATTGGACGGACCAATAATTGAAACTTGGTTTCTTACACAACTATATGCGTATGACCTCCTAATATCAACATTTTCTATACTCGGAGGGATAATCGTTGTTTCATTGACTACTAATCACTAAATTAGACAAACATGGGTTTTAAGGAAAAACAATAGAACCTGGTTTCATACATTACTACACGTGTATTACCTCCTAATATCAACGTATTCCATACTCGAATGGATTATTTGTATTTTATTGACAACTAAATCATTAAATGAGACAAACGATGATTGGACGGACCAATTATTGAACTTGGTTTCTTACAAAACTACATGCGTATCACCTCCTAATATCAACATATTCTATACTCGGAATGATAATCGTTGTTTCATTGACTACTATTCACTAAATTAGACAAACATGGGTTTGAAGGACAAATAATAGAACTTGGTTTCATACATTACTACACGTGTATTACCTCCTAATATCAACGTATTCCATACCCGAATGGATTATTTGTATTTTATTGACAACTAAATCATTAAATGAGACAAACGATGATTGGACGGACCAATAATTGAACTTGGTTTCTTACAAAACTACATGCGTATCACCTCCTAATATCAACATTTTCTATACTCGGAATGATAATCGTTGTTTCATTGACTACTAATCACTAAATTCGACAAACTTGGGTTTGAAGGACAAATAATAGAACTTGGTTTCCTACATTACTACACGTGTATTACCTCCAAATATCAACGTATTCCATACTCGAATGGATTATTTGTATTTTATTGACAACTAAACCATTAAATGAGACAAACGATGATTGGACGGACCAATAATTGAAACTTGGTTTCTTACACAACTACATGCGTATGACCTCCTAATATCAACATTTTCTATACTCGGAGGGATAATCGTTGTTTCATTGACTACTAATCACTAAATTAGACAAACATGGGTTTTAAGGAAAAACAATAGAACCTGGTTTCATACATTACTACACGTGTATTACCTCCTAATATCAACGTATTCCATACTCGAATGGATTATTTGTATTTTATTGACAACTAAATCATTAAATGAGACAAACGATGATTGGACGGACCAATTATTGAACTTGGTTTCTTACAAAACTACATGCGTATCACCTCCTAATATCAACATTTTCTATACTCGGAATGATAATCGTTGTTTCATTGACTACTAATCACTAAATTAGACAAACATGGGTTTGAAGGAAAAATAATAGAACTTGGTTTCATACATTACTACACGTGTATTACCTCCTAATATCAACGTATTCCATACCCGAATGGATTATTTGTATTTTATTGACAACTAAATCATTAAATGAGACAAACGATGATTGGACGGACCAATTATTGAACTTGGTTTCTTACAAAACTACATGCGTATCACCTCCTAATATCAACATTTTCTATACTCGGAATGATAATCGTTGTTTCATTGACTACTAATCACTAAATTAGACAAACATGGGTTTGAAGGACAAATAATAGAACTTGGTTTCCTACATTACTACACGTGTATTACCTCCAAATATCAACGTATTCCATACTCTAATGGATTATTTGTATTTTATTGACAACTAAATCATTAAATGAGACAAACGATGATTGGACGGACCAATAATTGAAACTTGGTTTCTTACACAACTACATGCGTATGACCTCCTAATATCAACATTTTCTATACTCGGAGGGATAATCGTTGTTTCATTGACTACTAATCACTAAATTAGACAAACATGGGTTTTAAGGAAAAACAATAGAACCTGGTTTCATACATTACTACACGTGTATTACCTCCTAATATCAACGTATTCCATACTCGAATGGATTATTTGTATTTTATTGACAACTAAATCATTAAATGAGACAAACGATGATTGGACGGACCAATTATTGAACTTGGTTTCTTACAAAACTACATGCGTATCACCTCCTAATATCAACATTTTCTATACTCGGAATGATAATCGTTGTTTCATTGACTACTATTCACTAAATTAGACAAACATGGATTTGAAGGACAAATAATAGAACTTGGTTTCATACATTACTACACGTGTATTACCTCCTAAAATCAACGTATTCCATACCCGAATGGATTATTTGTATTTTATTGACAACTAAATCATTAAATGAGACAAACGATGATTGGACGGACCAATAATTGAACTTGGTTTCTTACAAAACTACATGCGTATCACCTCCTAATATCAACATTTTCTATACTCGGAATGATAATCGTTGTTTCATTGACTACTAATCACTAAATTCGACAAACTTGGGTTTGAAGGACAAATAATAGAACTTGGTTTCCTACATTACTACACGTGTATTACCTCCAAATATCAACGTATTCCATACTCGAATGGATTATTTGTATTTTATTGACAACTAAATCATTAAATGAGACAAACGATGATTGGACGGACCAATAATTGAAACTTGGTTTCTTACACAACTATATGCGTATGACCTCCTAATATCAACATTTTCTATACTCGGAGGGATAATCGTTGTTTCATTGACTACTAATCACTAAATTAGACAAACATGGGTTTTAAGGAAAAACAATAGAACCTGGTTTCATACATTACTACACGTGTATTACCTCCTAATATCAACGTATTCCATACTCGAATGGATTATTTGTATTTTATTGACAACTAAATCATTAAATGAGACAAACGATGATTGGACGGACCAATTATTGAACTTGGTTTCTTACAAAACTACATGCGTATCACCTCCTAATATCAACATTTTCTATACTCGGAATGATAATCGTTGTTTCATTGACTACTATTCACTAAATTAGACAAACATGGGTTTGAAGGACAAATAATAGAACTTGGTTTCATACATTACTACACGTGTATTACCTCCTAAAATCAACGTATTCCATACCCGAATGGATTATTTGTATTTTATTGACAACTAAATCATTAAATGAGACAAACGATGATTGGACGGACCAATAATTGAACTTGGTTTCTTACAAAACTACATGCGTATCACCTCCTAATATCAACATTTTCTATACTCGGAATGATAATCGTTGTTTCATTGACTACTAATCACTAAATTCGACAAACTTGGGTTTGAAGGACAAATAATAGAACTTGGTTTCCTACATTACTACACGTGTATTACCTCCAAATATCAACGTATTCCATACTCGAATGGATTATTTGTATTTTATTGACAACTAAACCATTAAATGAGACAAACGATGATTGGACGGACCAATAATTGAAACTTGGTTTCTTACACAACTACATGCGTATCACCTCCTAATATCAACATTTTCTATACTCGGAGGGATAATCGTTGTTTCATTGACTACTAATCACTAAATTAGACAAACATGGGTTTTAAGGAAAAACAATAGAACCTGGTTTCATACATTACTACACGTGTATTACATCCTAATATCAACGTATTCCATACTCGAATGGATTATTTGTATTTTATTGACAACTAAATCATTAAATGAGACAAACGATGATTGGACGGACCAATTATTGAACTTGGTTTCTTAGAAAACTACATGCGTATCACCTCCTAATATCAACATTTTCTATACTCGGAATGATAATCGTTGTTTCATTGACTACTAATCACTAAATTAGACAAACATGGGTTTGAAGGAAAAATAATAGAACTTGGTTTCATACATTACTACACGTGTATTACCTCCTAATATCAACGTATTCCATACCCGAATGGATTATTTGTATTTTATTGACAACTAAATCATTAAATGAGACAAACGATGATTGGACGGACCAATTATTGAACTTGGTTTCTTACAAAACTACATGCGTATCACCTCCTAATATCAACATTTTCTATACTCGGAATGATAATCGTTGTTTCATTGACTACTAATCACTAAATTAGACAAACATGGGTTTGAAGGACAAATAATAGAACTTGGTTTCATACATTACTACACGTGTATTACCTCCTAATATCAACGTATTCCATACTCGAATGGATTATTTGTATCTTATTGACAACTAAATCATTAAATGAGACAAACGATGATTGGACGGACCAATTATTGAACTTGGTTTCTTACAAAACTACATGCGTATCACCTCCTAATATCAACATTTTCTATACTCGGAGCGATAATCGTTGTTTCATTGACTACTATTCACTAAATTAGACAAACATGGGTTTGAAGGACAAATAATAGAACTTGGTTTCATACATTGCTACACGTGTATTACCTCCTAATATCAACGTATTCCATACCCGAATGGATTATTTGTATTTTATTGACAACTAAATCATTAAATGAGACAAACGATGATTGGACGGACCAATAATTGAACTTGGTTTATTACAAAACTACATGCGTATCACCTCCTAATATCAACATTTTCTATACTTGGAATGATAATCGTTGTTTCATTGACTACTAATCACTAAATTCGACAAACTTGGGTTTGAAGGACAAATAATAGAACTTGGTCTCCTACATTACTACACGTGTGTTACCTCCAAATATCAACGTATTCCATACTCGAATGGATTATTTGTATTTTATTGACAACTAAATCATTAAATGAGACAAACGATGATTGGACGGACCAATTATTGAACTTGGTTTCTTACAAAACTACATGCGTATCACCTCCTAATATCAACATTTTCTATACTCGGAATGATAATCGTTGTTTCATTGACTACTAATCACTAAATTAGGCAAACATGGGTTTGAAGGACAAATAATAGAACTTGGTTTCATACATTACTACACGTGTATTACCTCCTAATATCAACGTATTCCATACTCGAATGGATTATTTGTATCTTATTGACAACTAAATCATTAAATGAGACAAACGATGATTGGACGGACCAATAATTGAACTTGGTTTCTTACAAAACTACATGCGTATCACCTCCTAATATCAACATTTTCTATACTCGGAATGATAATCGTTGTTTCATTGACTACTAATCACTAAATTCGACAAACATGGGTTTGAAGGACAAATAATAGAACTTGGTTTCCTACATTACTACACGTGTATTACCTCCAAATATCAACGTATTCCATACTCGAATGGATTATTTGTATTTTATTGACAACTAAATCATTAAATGAGACAAACGATGATTGGACGGACCAATAATTGAAACTTGGTTTCTTACACAACTACATGCGTATGACCTCCTAATATCAACATTTTCTATACTCGGAGGATTAATCGTTGTTTCATTGACTACTAATCACTAAATTAGACAAACATGGGTTTTAAGGAAAAACAATAGAACCTGGTTTCATTCATTACTACACGTGTATTACCTCCTAATATCAACGTATTCCATACTCGAATGGATTATTTGTATTTTATTGACAACTAAATCATTAAATGAGACAAACGATGATTGGACGAACCAATTATTGAACTTGGTTTCTTACAAAACTACATGCGTATCACCTCCTAATATCAACATTTTCTATACTCGGAATGATAATCGTTGTTTCATTGACTACTAATCACTAAATTAGACAAACATGGGTTTGAAGGACAAATAATAGAACTTGGTTTCATACATTACTACACGTGTATTACCTCCTAATATCAACGTATTCCATACTCGAATGGATTATTTGTATCTTATTGACAACTAAATCATTAAATGAGACAAACGATGATTGGACGGAACAATAATTGAACTTGGTTTCTTACAAAACTACATGCGTATCACCTCCTAATATCAACATTTTCTATACTCGGAGCGATAATCGTTGTTTCATTGACTACTATTCACTAAATTAGACAAACATGGGTTTGAAGGACAAATAATAGAACTTGGTTTCATACATTGCTACACGTGTATTACCTCCTAATATCAACGTATTCCATACCCGAATGGATTATTTGTATTTTATTGACAACTAAATCATTAAATGAGACAAACGATGATTGGACGGACCAATAATTGAACTTGGTTTCTTACAAAACTACATGCGTATCACCTCCTAATATCAACATTTTCTATACTTGGAATGATAATCGTTGTTTCATTGACTACTAATCACTAAATTCGACAAACTTGGGTTTGAAGGACAAATAATAGAACTTGGTTTCCTACATTACTACACGTGTGTTACCTCCAAATATCAACGTATTCCATACTCGAATGGATTATTTGTATTTTATTGACAACTAAATCATTAAATGAGACAAACGATGATTGGACGGACCAATTATTGAACTTGGTTTCTTACACAACTACATGCGTATGACCTCCTAATATCAACATTTTCTATACTCGGAGGATTAATCGTTGTTTCATTGACTACTAATCACTAAATTAGACAAACATGGGTTTTAAGGAAAAACAATAGAACCTGGTTTCATTCATTACTACACGTGTATTACCTCCAAATATCAACGTATTCCATACTCGAATGGATTATTTGTATTTTATTGACAACTAAATCATTAAATGAGACAAACGATGATTGGACGGACCAATAATTGAAACTTGGTTTCTTACACAACTACATGCGTATGACCTCCTAATATCAACATTTTCTATACTCGGAATGATAATCGTTGTTTCATTGACTACTAATCACTAAATTAGACAAACATGGGTTTGAAGGACAAATAATAGAACTTGGTTTCATACATTACTACACGTGTATTACCTCCTAATATCAACGTATTCCATACTCGAATGGATTATTTGTATCTTATTGACAACTAAATCATTAAATGAGACAAACGATGATTGGACGGAACAATAATTGAACTTGGTTTCTTACAAAACTACATGCGTATCACCTCCTAATATCAACATTTTCTATACTCGGAGCGATAATCGTTGTTTCATTGACTACTATTCACTAAATTAGACAAACATGGGTTTGAAGGACAAATAATAGAACTTGGTTTCATACATTGCTACACGTGTATTACCTCCTAATATCAACGTATTCCATACCCGAATGGATTATTTGTATTTTATTGACAACTAAATCATTAAATGAGACAAACGATGATTGGACGGACCAATAATTGAACTTGGTTTCTTACAAAACTACATGCGTATCACCTCCTAATATCAACATTTTCTATACTTGGAATGATAATCGTTGTTTCATTGACTACTAATCACTAAATTCGACAAACTTGGGTTTGAAGGACAAATAATAGAACTTGGTTTCCTACATTACTACACGTGTGTTACCTCCAAATATCAACGTATTCCATACTCGAATGGATTATTTGTATTTTATTGACAACTAAATCATTAAATGAGACAAACGATGATTGGACGGACCAATTATTGAACTTGGTTTCTTACAAAACTACATGCGTATCACCTCCTAATATCAACATTTTCTATACTCGGAATGCTAATCGTTGTTTCATTGACTACTAATCACTAAATTAGGCAAACATGGGTTTGAAGGACAAATAATAGAACTTGGTTTCATACATTACTACACGTGTATTACCTCCTACTATCAACGTATTCCATACTCGAATGGATTATTTGTATCTTATTGACAACTAAATCATTAAATGAGACAAACGATGATTGGACGGACCAATAATTGAACTTGGTTTCTTACAAAACTACATGCGTATCACCTCCTAATATCAACATTTTCTATACTCGGAATGATAATCGTTGTTTCATTGACTACTAATCACTAAATTAGACAAACATGGGTTTGAAGGAAAAATAATAGAACTTGGTTTCATACATTACTACACGTGTATTACCTCCTAATATCAACGTATTCCATACCCGAATGGATTATTTGTATTTTATTGACAACTAAATCATTAAATGAGACAAACGATGATTGGACGGACCAATTATTGAACTTGGTTTCTTACAAAACTACATGCGTATCACCTCCTAATATCAACATTTTCTATACTCGGAATGATAATCGTTGTTTCATTGACTACTAATCACTAAATTAGACAAACATGGGTTTGAAGGACAAATAATAGAACTTGGTTTCCTACATTACTACACGTGTATTACCTCCAAATATCAACGTATTCCATACTCTAATGGATTATTTGTATTTTATTGACAACTAAATCATTAAATGAGACAAACGATGATTGGACGGACCAATAATTGAAACTTGGTTTCTTACACAACTACATGCGTATGACCTCCTAATATCAACATTTTCTATACTCGGAGGGATAATCGTTGTTTCATTGACTACTAATCACTAAATTAGACAAACATGGGTTTTAAGGAAAAACAATAGAACCTGGTTTCATACATTACTACACGTGTATTACCTCCTAATATCAACGTATTCCATACTCGAATGGATTATTTGTATTTTATTGACAACTAAATCATTAAATGAGACAAACGATGATTGGACGGACCAATTATTGAACTTGGTTTCTTACAAAACTACATGCGTATCACCTCCTAATATCAACATTTTCTATACTCGGAATGATAATCGTTGTTTCATTGACTACTATTCACTAAATTAGACAAACATGGATTTGAAGGACAAATAATAGAACTTGGTTTCATACATTACTACACGTGTATTACCTCCTAAAATCAACGTATTCCATACCCGAATGGATTATTTGTATTTTATTGACAACTAAATCATTAAATGAGACAAACGATGATTGGACGGACCAATAATTGAACTTGGTTTCTTACAAAACTACATGCGTATCACCTCCTAATATCAACATTTTCTATACTCGGAATGATAATCGTTGTTTCATTGACTACTAATCACTAAATTCGACAAACTTGGGTTTGAAGGACAAATAATAGAACTTGGTTTCCTACATTACTACACGTGTATTACCTCCAAATATCAACGTATTCCATACTCGAATGGATTATTTGTATTTTATTGACAACTAAATCATTAAATGAGACAAACGATGATTGGACGGACCAATAATTGAAACTTGGTTTCTTACACAACTATATGCGTATGACCTCCTAATATCAACATTTTCTATACTCGGAGGGATAATCGTTGTTTCATTGACTACTAATCACTAAATTAGACAAACATGGGTTTTAAGGAAAAACAATAGAACCTGGTTTCATACATTACTACACGTGTATTACCTCCTAATATCAACGTATTCCATACTCGAATGGATTATTTGTATTTTATTGACAACTAAATCATTAAATGAGACAAACGATGATTGGACGGACCAATTATTGAACTTGGTTTCTTACAAAACTACATGCGTATCACCTCCTAATATCAACATTTTCTATACTCGGAATGATAATCGTTGTTTCATTGACTACTATTCACTAAATTAGACAAACATGGGTTTGAAGGACAAATAATAGAACTTGGTTTCATACATTACTACACGTGTATTACCTCCTAAAATCAACGTATTCCATACCCGAATGGATTATTTGTATTTTATTGACAACTAAATCATTAAATGAGACAAACGATGATTGGACGGACCAATAATTGAACTTGGTTTCTTACAAAACTACATGCGTATCACCTCCTAATATCAACATTTTCTATACTCAGAATGATAATCGTTGTTTCATTGACTACTAATCACTAAATTCGACAAACTTGGGTTTGAAGGACAAATAATAGAACTTGGTTTCCTACATTACTACACGTGTATTACCTCCAAATATCAACGTATTCCATACTCGAATGGATTATTTGTATTTTATTGACAACTAAACCATTAAATGAGACAAACGATGATTGGACGGACCAATAATTGAAACTTGGTTTCTTACACAACTACATGCGTATGACCTCCTAATATCAACATTTTCTATACTCGGAGGGATAATCGTTGTTTCATTGACTACTAATCACTAAATTAGACAAACATGGGTTTTAAGGAAAAACAATAGAACCTGGTTTCATACATTACTACACGTGTATTACATCCTAATATCAACGTATTCCATACTCGAATGGATTATTTGTATTTTATTGACAACTAAATCATTAAATGAGACAAACGATGATTGGACGGACCAATTATTGAACTTGGTTTCTTAGAAAACTACATGCGTATCACCTCCTAATATCAACATTTTCTATACTCGGAATGATAATCGTTGTTTCATTGACTACTAATCACTAAATTAGACAAACATGGGTTTGAAGGAAAAATAATAGAACTTGGTTTCATACATTACTACACGTGTATTACCTCCTAATATCAACGTATTCCATACCCGAATGGATTATTTGTATTTTATTGACAACTAAATCATTAAATGAGACAAACGATGATTGGACGGACCAATTATTGAACTTGGTTTCTTACAAAACTACATGCGTATCACCTCCTAATATCAACATTTTCTATACTCGGAATGATAATCGTTGTTTCATTGACTACTAATCACTAAATTAGACAAACATGGGTTTGAAGGACAAATAATAGAACTTGGTTTCATACATTACTACACGTGTATTACCTCCTAATATCAACGTATTCCATACTCGAATGGATTATTTGTATCTTATTGACAACTAAATCATTAAATGAGACAAACGATGATTGGACGGACCAATTATTGAACTTGGTTTCTTACAAAACTACATGCGTATCACCTCCTAATATCAACATTTTCTATACTCGGAATGCTAATCGTTGTTTCATTGACTACTAATCACTAAATTAGGCAAACATGGGTTTGAAGGACAAATAATAGAACTTGGTTTCATACATTACTACACGTGTATTACCTCCTAATATCAACGTATTCCATACTCGAATGGATTATTTGTATCTTATTGACAACTAAATCATTAAATGAGACAAACGATGATTGGACGGACCAATAATTGAACTTGGTTTCTTACAAAACTACATGCGTATCACCTCCTAATATCAACATTTTCTATACTCGGAATGATAATCGTTGTTTCATTGACTACTAATCACTAAATTCGACAAACATGGGTTTGAAGGACAAATAATAGAACTTGGTTTCCTACATTACTACACGTGTATTACCTCCAAATATCAACGTATTCCATACTCGAATGGATTATTTGTATTTTATTGACAACTAAATCATTAAATGAGACAAACGATGATTGGACGGACCAATAATTGAAACTTGGTTTCTTACACAACTACATGCGTATGACCTCCTAATATCAACATTTTCTATACTCGGAGGATTAATCGTTGTTTCATTGACTACTAATCACTAAATTAGACAAACATGGGTTTTAAGGAAAAACAATAGAACCTGGTTTCATACATTACTACACGTGTATTACCTCCTAATATCAACGTATTCCATACTCGAATGGATTATTTGTATTTTATTGACAACTAAATCATTAAATGAGACAAACGATGATTGGACGGACCAATTATTGAACTTGGTTTCTTACAAAACTACATGCGTATCACCTCCTAATATCAACATTTTCTATACTCGGAATGATAATCGTTGTTTCATTGACTACTAATCACTAAATTAGACAAACATGGGTTTGAAGGACAAATAATAGAACTTGGTTTCATACATTACTACACGTGTATTACCTCCTAATATCAACGTATTCCATACTCGAATGGATTATTTGTATCTTATTGACAACTAAATCATTAAATGAGACAAACGATGATTGGACGGAACAATTATTGAACTTGGTTTCTTACAAAACTACATGCGTATCACCTCCTAATATCAACATTTTCTATACTCAGAGCGATAATCGTTGTTTCATTGACTACTATTCACTAAATTAGACAAACATGGGTTTGAAGGACAAATAATAGAACTTGGTTTCATACATTGCTACACGTGTATTACCTCCTAATATCAACGTATTCCATACCCGAATGGATTATTTGTATTTTATTGACAACTAAATCATTAAATGAGACAAACGATGATTGGACGGACCAATAATTGAACTTGGTTTCTTACAAAACTACATGCGTATCACCTCCTAATATCAACATTTTCTATACTTGGAATGATAATCGTTGTTTCATTGACTACTAATCACTAAATTCGACAAACTTGGGTTTGAAGGACAAATAATAGAACTTGGTTTCCTACATTACTACACGTGTGTTACCTCCAAATATCAACGTATTCCATACTCGAATGGATTATTTGTATTTTATTGACAACTAAATCATTAAATGAGACAAACGATGATTGGACGGACCAATTATTGAACTTGGTTTCTTACAAAACTACATGCGTATCACCTCCTAATATCAACATTTTCTATACTCGGAATGCTAATCGTTGTTTCATTGACTACTAATCACTAAATTAGGCAAACATGGGTTTGAAGGACAAATAATAGAACTTGGTTTCATACATTACTACACGTGTATTACCTCCTACTATCAACGTATTCCATACTCGAATGGATTATTTGTATCTTATTGACAACTAAATCATTAAATGAGACAAACGATGATTGGACGGACCAATAATTGAACTTGGTTTCTTACAAAACTACATGCGTATCACCTCCTAATATCAACATTTTCTATACTCGGAATGATAATCGTTGTTTCATTGACTACTAATCACTAAATTCGACAAACATGGGTTTGAAGGACAAATAATAGAACTTGGTTTCCTACATTACTACACGTGTATTACCTCCAAATATCAACGTATTCCATACTCGAATGGATTATTTGTATTTTATTGACAACTAAATCATTAAATGAGACAAACGATGATTGGACGGACCAATAATTGAAACTTGGTTTCTTACACAACTACATGCGTATGACCTCCTAATATCAACATTTTCTATACTCGGAGGGATAATCGTTGTTTCATTGACTACTAATCACTAAATTAGACAAACATGGGTTTTAAGGAAAAACAATAGAACCTGGTTTCATACATTACTACACGTGTATTACCTCCTAATATCAACGTATTCCATACTCGAATGGATTATTTGTATTTTATTGACAACTAAATCATTAAATGAGACAAACGATGATTGGACGGACCAATTATTGAACTTGGTTTCTTACAAAACTACATGCGTATCACCTCCTAATATCAACATTTTCTATACTCAGAATGATAATCGTTGTTTCATTGACTACTAATCACTAAATTAGACAAACATGGGTTTGAAGGACAAATAATAGAACTTGGTTTCATACATTACTACACGTGTATTACCTCCTAATATCAACGTATTCCATACTCGAATGGATTATTTGTATTTTATTGACAACTAAATCATTAAATGAGACAAACGATGATTGGACGGACCAATAATTGAAACTTGGTTTCTTACACAACTACATGCGTATGACCTCCTAATATCAACATTTTCTATACTCGGAGGGATAATCGTTGTTTCATTGACTACTAATCACTAAATTAGACAAACATGGGTTTTAAGGAAAAACAATAGAACCTGGTTTCATACATTACTACACGTGTATTACCTCCTAATATCAACGTATTCCATACTCGAATGGATTATTTGTATTTTATTGACAACTAAATCATTAAATGAGACAAACGATGATTGGACGGACCAATTATTGAACTTGGTTTCTTACAAAACTACATGCGTATCACCTCCTAATATCAACATTTTCTATACTCGGAATGATAATCGTTGTTTTATTGACTACTAATCACTAAATTAGACAAACATGGGTTTGAAGGAAAAATAATAGAACTTGGTTTCATACATTACTACACGTGTATTACCTCCTAATATCAACGTATTCCATACCCGAATGGATTATTTGTATTTTATTGACAACTAAATCATTAAATGAGACAAACGATGATTGGACGGACCAATAATTGAACTTGGTTTCTTACAAAACTACATGCGTATCACCTCCTAATATCAACATTTTCTATACTCGGAATGATAATCGTTGTTTCATTGACTACTAATCACTAAATTAGACAAACATGGGTTTGAAGGAAAAATAATAGAACTTGGTTTCATACATTACTACACATGTATTACCTCCTAATATCAACGTATTCCATACTCGAATGGATTATTTGTATTTTATTGACAACTAAATCATTAAATGAGACAAACGATGATTGGACGGACCAATTATTGAACTTGGTTTCTTACAAAACTACATGCGTATCACCTCCTAATATCAACATTTTCTATACTCGGAATGCTAATCGTTGTTTCATTGACTACTAATCACTAAATTAGGCAAACATGGGTTTGAAGGACAAATAATAGAACTTGGTTTCATACATTACTACACGTGTATTACCTCCTAATATCAACGTATTCCATACTCGAATGGATTATTTGTATCTTATTGACAACTAAATCATTAAATGAGACAAACGATGATTGGACGGACCAATAATTGAACTTGGTTTCTTACAAAACTACATGCGTATCACCTCCTAATATCAACATTTTCTATACTCGGAATGATAATCGTTGTTTCATTGACTACTAATCACTAAATTCGACAAACATGGGTTTGAAGGACAAATAATAGAACTTGGTTTCCTACATTACTACACGTGTATTACCTCCAAATATCAACGTATTCCATACTCGAATGGATTATTTGTATTTTATTGACAACTAAATCATTAAATGAGACAAACGATGATTGGACGGATCAATAATTGAAACTTGGTTTCTTACACAACTACATGCGTATGACCTCCTAATATCAACATTTTCTATACTCGGAGGGATAATCGTTGTTTCATTGACTACTATTCACTAAATTAGACAAACATGGGTTTGAAGGACAAATAATAGAACTTGGTTTCATACATTACTACACGTGTATTACCTCCTAATATCAACGTATTCCATGCCCGAATGGATTATTTGTATTTTATTGACAACTAAATCATTAAATGAGACAAACGATGATTGGACGGACCAATAATTGAACTTGGTTTCTTACAAAACTACATGCGTATCACCTCCTAATATCAACATTTTCTATACTCGGAATGATAATCGTTGTTTCATTGACTACTAATCACTAAATTAGACAAACTTGGGTTTGAAGGACAAATAATAGAACTTGGTTTCCTACATTGCTACACGTGTATTACCTCCAAATATCAACGTACTCCATACTCGAATGGATTATTTGTATTTTATTGACAACTAAATCATTAAATGTGACAAACGATGATTGGACGGACCAATTATTGAACTTGGTTTCTTACAAAACTACATGCGTATCACCTCCTAATATCAACATTTTCTATACTCGGAGGGATAATCGTTGTTTCATTGACTACTAATCACTAAATTAGACAAACATGGGTTTGAAGGACAAATAATAGAACTTGGTTTCATACATTACTACACGTGTATTACCTCCTAATATCAACGTATTCCATACCCGAATGGATTATTTGTATTTTATTGACAACTAAATCATTAAATGAGACAAACGATGATTGGACGGACCAATAATTGAACTTGGTTACTTACAAAACTACATGCGTATCACCTCCTAATATCAACATTTTCTATACTCGGAATGATAATCGTTGTTTCATTGACTTCTAATCACTAAATTAGACAAACATGGGTTTGAAGGAAAAATAATAGAACTTGGTTTCATACATTACTACACATGTATTACCTCCTAATATCAACGTATTCCATACTCGAATCGATTATTTGTATTTTATTGACAACTAAATCATTAAATGAGACAAACGATGATTGGACGGACCAATTATTGAACTTGGTTTCTTACAAAACTACATGCGTATCACCTCCTAATATCAACATTTTCTATACTCGGAATGCTAATCGTTGTTTCATTGACTACTAATCACTAAATTAGGCAAACATGGGTTTGAAGGACAAATAATAGAACTTGGTTTCATACATTACTACACGTGTATTACCTCCTAATATCAACGTATTCCATACTCGAATGGATTATTTGTATTTTATTGACAACTAAATCATTAAATGAGACAAACGATGATTGGACGGACCAATAATTGAAACTTGGTTTCTTACACAACTACATGCGTATGACCTCCTAATATCAACATTTTCTATACTCGGAGGGATAATCGTTGTTTCATTGACTACTATTCACTAAATTAGACAAACATGGGTTTGAAGGACAAATAATAGAACTTGGTTTCATACATTACTACACGTGTATTACCTCCTAATATCAACGTATTCCATACCCGAATGGATTATTTGTATTTTATTGACAACTAAATCATTAAATGAGACAAACGATGATTGGACGGACCAATAATTGAACTTGGTTTCTTACAAAACTACATGCGTATCACCTCCTAATATCAACATTTTCTATACTCGGAATGATAATCGTTGTTTCATTGACTACTAATCACTAAATTAGACAAACTTGGGTTTGAAGGACAAATAATAGAACTTGGTTTCCTACATTGCTACACGTGTATTACCTCCAAATATCAACGTACTCCATACTCGAATGGATTATTTGTATTTTATTGACAACTAAATCATTAAATGAGACAAACGATGATTGGACGGACCAATTATTGAACTTGGTTTCTTACAAAACTACATGCGTATCACCTCCTAATATCAACATTTTCTATACTCGGAGGGATAATCGTTGTTTCATTGACTACTAATCACTAAATTAGACAAACATGGGTTTGAAGGACAAATAATAGAACTTGGTTTCATACATTACTACACGTGTATTACCTCCTAATATCAACGTATTCCATACCCGAATGGATTATTTGTATTTTATTGACAACTAAATCATTAAATGAGACAAACGATGATTGGACGGACCAATAATTGAACTTGGTTTCTTACAAAACTACATGCGTATCACCTCCTAATATCAACATTTTCTATACTCGGAATGATAATCGTTGTTTCATTGACTTCTAATCACTAAATTAGACAAACATGGGTTTGAAGGAAAAATAATAGAACTTGGTTTCATACATTACTACACATGTATTACCTCCTAATATCAACGTATTCCATACTCGAATGGATTATTTGTATTTTATTGACAACTAAATCATTAAATGAGACAAACGATGATTGGACGGACCAATTATTGAACTTGGTTTCTTACAAAACTACATGCGTATCACCTCCTAATATCAACATTTTCTATACTCGGAATGCTAATCGTTGTTTCATTGACTACTAATCACTAAATTAGGCAAACATGGGTTTGAAGGACAAATAATAGAACTTGGTTTCATACATTACTACACGTGTATTACCTCCTAATATCAACGTATTCCATACTCGAATGGATTATTTGTATTTTATTGACAACTAAATCATTAAATGAGACAAACGATGATTGGACGGACCAATAATTGAAACTTGGTTTCTTACACAACTACATGCGTATGACCTCCTAATATCAACATTTTCTATACTCGGAGGGATAATCGTTGTTTCATTGACTACTATTCACTAAATTAGACAAACATGGGTTTGAAGGACAAATAATAGAACTTGGTTTCATACATTACTACACGTGTATTACCTCCTAATATCAACGTATTCCATACCCGAATGGATTATTTGTATTTTATTGACAACTAAATCATTAAATGAGACAAACGATGATTGGACGGACCAATAATTGAACTTGGTTTCTTACAAAACTACATGCGTATCACCTCCTAATATCAACATTTTCTATACTCGGAATGATAATCGTTGTTTCATTGACTACTAATCACTAAATTAGACAAACTTGGGTTTGAAGGACAAATAATAGAACTTGGTTTCCTACATTGCTACACGTGTATTACCTCCAAATATCAACGTACTCCATACTCGAATGGATTATTTGTATTTTATTGACAACTAAATCATTAAATGAGACAAACGATGATTGGACGGACCAATTATTGAACTTGGTTTCTTACAAAACTACATGCGTATCACCTCCTAATATCAACATTTTCTATACTCGGAGGGATAATCGTTGTTTCATTGACTACTAATCACTAAATTAGACAAACATGGGTTTGAAGGACAAATAATAGAACTTGGTTTCATACATTACTACACGTGTATTACCTCCTAATATCAACGTATTCCATACCCGAATGGATTATTTGTATTTTATTGACAACTAAATCATTAAATGAGACAAACGATGATTGGACGGACCAATAATTGAACTTGGTTTCTTACAAAACTACATGCGTATCACCTCCTAATATCAACATTTTCTATACTCGGAATGATAATCGTTGTTTCATTGACTTCTAATCACTAAATTAGACAAACATGGGTTTGAAGGAAAAATAATAGAACTTGGTTTCATACATTACTACACATGTATTACCTCCTAATATCAACGTATTCCATACTCGAATGGATTATTTGTGTTTTATTGACAACTAAATCATTAAATGAGACAAACGATGATTGGACGGACCAATTATTGAACTTGGTTTCTTACAAAACTACATGCGTATCACCTCCTAATATCAACATTTTCTATACTCGGAATGCTAATCGTTGTTTCATTGACTACTAATCACTAAATTAGGCAAACATGGGTTTGAAGGACAAATAATAGAACTTGGTTTCATACATTACTACACGTGTATTACCTCCTAATATCAACGTATTCCATACTCGAATGGATTATTTGTATCTTATTGACAACTAAATCATTAAATGAGACAAACGATGATTGGACGGACCAATTATTGAACTTGGTTTCTTACAAAACTACATGCGTATCACCTCCTAATATCAACATTTTCTATACTCGGAATGATAATCGTTGTTTCATTGACTACTAATCACTAAATTAGACAAACATGGGTTTGAAGGAAAAATAATAGAACTTGGTTTCCTACATTACTACACGTGTATTACCTCTTAATATCAACGTATTCCATACCCGAATGGATTATTTGTATTTTATTGACAACTAAATCATAAAATGAGACAAACGATGATTGGACGGACCAATAATTGAACTTGGTTTCTTACAAAACTACATGCGTATCACCTCCTAATATCAACATTTTCTATACTCGGAATGATAATCGTTGTTTCATTGACTTCTAATCACTAAATTAGACAAACATGGGTTTGAAGGAAAAATAATAGAACTTGGTTTCATACATTACTACACATGTATTACCTCCTAATATCAACGTATTCCATACTCGAATGGATTATTTGTATTTTATTGACAACTAAATCATTAAATGAGACAAACGATGATTGGACGGACCAATTATTGAACTTGGTTTCTTACAAAACTACATGCGTATCACCTCCTAATATCAACATTTTCTATACTCGGAATGCTAATCGTTGTTTCATTAACTACTAATCACTAAATTAGGCAAACATGGGTTTGTAGGACAAATAATAGAACTTGGTTTCATACATTACTACACGTGTATTACCTCCTAATATCAACGTATTCCATACTCGAATGGATTATTTGTATCTTATTGACAACTAAATCATTAAATGAGACAAACGATGATTGGACGGACCAATAATTGAACTTGGTTTCTTACAAAACTACATGCGTATCACCTCCTAATATCAACATTTTCTATACTCGGAATGATAATCGTTGTTTCATTGACTACTAATCACTAAATTCGACAAACATGGGTTTGAAGGACAAATAATAGAACTTGGTTTCCTACATTACTACACGTGTATTACCTCCAAATATCAACGTATTCCATACTCGAATGGATTATTTGTATTTTATTGACAACTAAATCATTAAATGAGACAAACGATGATTGGACGGACCAATAATTGAAACTTGGTTTCTTACACAACTACATGCGTATGACCTCCTAATATCAACATTTTCTATACTCGGAGGGATAATCGTTGTTTCATTGACTACTATTCACTAAATTAGACAAACATGGGTTTGAAGGACAAATAATAGAACTTGGTTTCATACATTACTACACGTGTATTACCTCCTAATATCAACGTATTCCATACCCGAATGGATTATTTGTATTTTATTGACAACTAAATCATTAAATGAGACAAACGATGATTGGACGGACCAATAATTGAACTTGGTTTCTTACAAAACTACATGCGTATCACCTCCTAATATCAACATTTTCTATACTTGGAATGATAATCGTTGTTTCATTGACTACTAATCACTAAATTCGACAAACATGGGTTTGAAGGACAAATAATAGAACTTGGTTTCCTACATTACTACACGTGTATTACCTCCAAATATCAACGTATTCCATACTCGAATGGATTATTTGTATTTTATTGACAACTAAATCATTAAATGAGACAAACGATGATTGGACGGACCAATAATTGAAACTTGGTTTCTTACACAACTACATGCGTATGACCTCCTAATATCAACATTTTCTATACTCGGAGGGATAATCGTTGTTTCATTGACTACTATTCACTAAATTAGACAAACATGGGTTTGAAGGACAAATAATAGAACTTGGTTTCATACATTACTACACGTGTATTACCTCCTAATATCAACGTATTCCATACCCGAATGGATTATTTGTATTTTATTGACAACTAAATCATTAAATGAGACAAACGATGATTGGACGGACCAATAATTGAACTTGGTTTCTTACAAAACTACATGCGTATCACCTCCTAATATCAACATTTTCTATACTCGGAATGATAATCGTTGTTTCATTGACTACTAATCACTAAATTCGACAAACTTGGGTTTGAAGGACAAATAATAGAACTTGGTTTCCTACATTGCTACACGTGTATTACCTCCAAATATCAACGTACTCCATACTCGAATGGATTATTTGTATTTTATTGACAACTAAATCATTAAATGAGACAAACGATGATTGGACGGACCAATTATTGAACTTGGTTTCTTACAAAACTACATGCGTATCACCTCCTAATATCAACATTTTCTATACTCGGAATGATAATCGTTGTTTCATTGACTACTAATCACTAAATTAGACAAACATGGGTTTGAAGGAAAAATAATAGAACTTGGTTTCATACATTACTACACGTGTATTACCTCCTAATATCAACGTATTCCATACTCGAATGGATTATTTGTATCTTATTGACAACTAAATCATTAAATGAGACAAACGATGATTGGACGGACTAATAATTGAACTTGGTTTCTTACAAAACTACATGCGTATCACCTCCTAATATCAACATTTTCTATACTCGGAATGATAATCGTTGTTTCATTGACTACTAATCACTAAATTCGACAAACTTGGGTTTGAAGGACAAATAATAGAACTTGGTTTCCTACATTACTACACGTGTATTACCTCCAAATATCAACGTATTCCATACTCGAATGGATTATTTGTATTTTATTGACA
Source organism: Capsicum rhomboideum (assembly GCA_031232105.1). Classification (NCBI taxonomy): domain Eukaryota; kingdom Viridiplantae; phylum Streptophyta; class Magnoliopsida; order Solanales; family Solanaceae; genus Capsicum; species Capsicum rhomboideum. The sequence goes on along the minus strand of CP124713.1, from coordinate 82,218,094 downwards.
ACTAAATCATTAAATGAGACAAACGATGATTGGACGGACCAATAATTGAAACTTGGTTTCTTACACAACTACATGCGTATGACCTCCTAATATCAACATTTTCTATACTCGGAGGGATAATCGTTGTTTCATTGACTACTAATCACTAAATTAGACAAACATGGGTTTTAAGGAAAAACAATAGAACCTGGTTTCATACATTACTACACGTGTATTACCTCCTAATATCAACGTATTCCATACTCGAATGGATTATTTGTGTTTTATTGACAACTAAATCATTAAATGAGACAAACGATGATTGGACGGACCAATTATTGAACTTGGTTTCTTACAAAACTACATGCGTATCACCTCCTAATATCAACATTTTCTATACTCGGAGGGATAATCGTTGTTTCATTGACTACTAATCACTAAATTAGACAAACATGGGTTTGAAGGACAAATAATAGAACTTGGTTTCATACATTACTACACGTGTATTACCTCCTAATATCAACGTATTCCATACCCGAATGGATTATTTGTATTTTATTGACAACTAAATCATTAAATGAGACAAACGATGATTGGACGGACCAATAATTGAACTTGGTTTCTTACAAAACTACATGCGTATCACCTCCTAATATCAACATTTTCTATACTCGGAATGATAATCGTTGTTTCATTGACTTCTAATCACTAAATTAGACAAACATGGGTTTGAAGGAAAAATAATAGAACTTGGTTTCATACATTACTACACATGTATTACCTCCTAATATCAACGTATTCCATACTCGAATGGATTATTTGTGTTTTATTGACAACTAAATCATTAAATGAGACAAACGATGATTGGACGGACCAATTATTGAACTTGGTTTCTTACAAAACTACATGCGTATCACCTCCTAATATCAACATTTTCTATACTCGGAATGCTAATCGTTGTTTCATTGACTACTAATCACTAAATTAGGCAAACATGGGTTTGAAGGACAAATAATAGAACTTGGTTTCATACATTACTACACGTGTATTACCTCCTAATATCAACGTATTCCATACTCGAATGGATTATTTGTATCTTATTGACAACTAAATCATTAAATGAGACAAACGATGATTGGACGGACCAATTATTGAACTTGGTTTCTTACAAAACTACATGCGTATCACCTCCTAATATCAACATTTTCTATACTCGGAATGATAATCGTTGTTTCATTGACTACTAATCACTAAATTAGACAAACATGGGTTTGAAGGAAAAATAATAGAACTTGGTTTCCTACATTACTACACGTGTATTACCTCTTAATATCAACGTATTCCATACCCGAATGGATTATTTGTATTTTATTGACAACTAAATCATAAAATGAGACAAACGATGATTGGACGGACCAATAATTGAACTTGGTTTCTTACAAAACTACATGCGTATCACCTCCTAATATCAACATTTTCTATACTCGGAATGATAATCGTTGTTTCATTGACTTCTAATCACTAAATTAGACAAACATGGGTTTGAAGGAAAAATAATAGAACTTGGTTTCATACATTACTACACATGTATTACCTCCTAATATCAACGTATTCCATACTCGAATGGATTATTTGTATTTTATTGACAACTAAATCATTAAATGAGACAAACGATGATTGGACGGACCAATTATTGAACTTGGTTTCTTACAAAACTACATGCGTATCACCTCCTAATATCAACATTTTCTATACTCGGAATGCTAATCGTTGTTTCATTAACTACTAATCACTAAATTAGGCAAACATGGGTTTGTAGGACAAATAATAGAACTTGGTTTCATACATTACTACACGTGTATTACCTCCTAATATCAACGTATTCCATACTCGAATGGATTATTTGTATCTTATTGACAACTAAATCATTAAATGAGACAAACGATGATTGGACGGACCAATAATTGAACTTGGTTTCTTACAAAACTACATGCGTATCACCTCCTAATATCAACATTTTCTATACTCGGAATGATAATCGTTGTTTCATTGACTACTAATCACTAAATTCGACAAACATGGGTTTGAAGGACAAATAATAGAACTTGGTTTCCTACATTACTACACGTGTATTACCTCCAAATATCAACGTATTCCATACTCGAATGGATTATTTGTATTTTATTGACAACTAAATCATTAAATGAGACAAACGATGATTGGACGGACCAATTATTGAACTTGGTTTCTTACAAAACTACATGCGTATCACCTCCTAATATCAACATTTTCTATACTCGGAATGATAATCGTTGTTTCATTGACTACTAATCACTAAATTCGACAAACTTGGGTTTGAAGGACAAATAATAGAACTTGGTTTCCTACATTGCTACACGTGTATTACCTCCAAATATCAACGTACTCCATACTCGAATGGATTATTTGTATTTTATTGACAACTAAATCATTAAATGAGACAAACGATGATTGGACGGACCAATTATTGAACTTGGTTTCTTACAAAACTACATGCGTATCACCTCCTAATATCAACATTTTCTATACTCGGAATGATAATCGTTGTTTCATTGACTACTAATCACTAAATTAGACAAACATGGGTTTGAAGGAAAAATAATAGAACTTGGTTTCATACATTACTACACGTGTATTACCTCCTAATATCAACGTATTCCATACTCGAATGGATTATTTGTATCTTATTGACAACTAAATCATTAAATGAGACAAACGATGATTGGACGGACTAATAATTGAACTTGGTTTCTTACAAAACTACATGCGTATCACCTCCTAATATCAACATTTTCTATACTCGGAATGATAATCGTTGTTTCATTGACTACTAATCACTAAATTCGACAAACTTGGGTTTGAAGGACAAATAATAGAACTTGGTTTCCTACATTACTACACGTGTATTACCTCCAAATATCAACGTATTCCATACTCGAATGGATTATTTGTATTTTATTGACAACTAAATCATTAAATGAGACAAACGATGATTGGACGGACCAATAATTGAAACTTGGTTTCTTACACAACTACATGCGTATGACCTCCTAATATCAACATTTTCTATACTCGGAGGGATAATCGTTGTTTCATTGACTACTAATCACTAAATTAGACAAACATGGGTTTTAAGGAAAAACAATAGAACCTGGTTTCATACATTACTACACGTGTATTACCTCCTAATATCAACGTATTCCATACTCGAATGGATTATTTGTGTTTTATTGACAACTAAATCATTAAATGAGACAAACGATGATTGGACGGACCAATTATTGAACTTGGTTTCTTACAAAACTACATGCGTATCACCTCCTAATATCAACATTTTCTATACTCGGAGGGATAATCGTTGTTTCATTGACTACTAATCACTAAATTAGACAAACATGGGTTTGAAGGACAAATAATAGAACTTGGTTTCATACATTACTACACGTGTATTACCTCCTAATATCAACGTATTCCATACCCGAATGGATTATTTGTATTTTATTGACAACTAAATCATTAAATGAGACAAACGATGATTGGACGGACCAATAATTGAACTTGGTTTCTTACAAAACTACATGCGTATCACCTCCTAATATCAACATTTTCTATACTCGGAATGATAATCGTTGTTTCATTGACTTCTAATCACTAAATTAGACAAACATGGGTTTGAAGGAAAAATAATAGAACTTGGTTTCATACATTACTACACATGTATTACCTCCTAATATCAACGTATTCCATACTCGAATGGATTATTTGTGTTTTATTGACAACTAAATCATTAAATGAGACAAACGATGATTGGACGGACCAATTATTGAACTTGGTTTCTTACAAAACTACATGCGTATCACCTCCTAATATCAACATTTTCTATACTCGGAATGCTAATCGTTGTTTCATTGACTACTAATCACTAAATTAGGCAAACATGGGTTTGAAGGACAAATAATAGAACTTGGTTTCATACATTACTACACGTGTATTACCTCCTAATATCAACGTATTCCATACTCGAATGGATTATTTGTATCTTATTGACAACTAAATCATTAAATGAGACAAACGATGATTGGACGGACCAATAATTGAACTTGGTTTCTTACAAAACTACATGCGTATCACCTCCTAATATCAACATTTTCTATACTCGGAATGATAATCGTTGTTTCATTGACTACTAATCACTAAATTCGACAAACATGGGTTTGAAGGACAAATAATAGAACTTGGTTTCCTACATTACTACACGTGTATTACCTCCAAATATCAACGTATTCCATACTCGAATGGATTATTTGTATTTTATTGACAACTAAATCATTAAATGAGACAAACGATGATTGGACGGACCAATTATTGAACTTGGTTTCTTACAAAACTACATGCGTATCACCTCCTAATATCAACATTTTCTATACTCGGAATGATAATCGTTGTTTCATTGACTACTAATCACTAAATTCGACAAACTTGGGTTTGAAGGACAAATAATAGAACTTGGTTTCCTACATTGCTACACGTGTATTACCTCCAAATATCAACGTACTCCATACTCGAATGGATTATTTGTATTTTATTGACAACTAAATCATTAAATGAGACAAACGATGATTGGACGGACCAATTATTGAACTTGGTTTCTTACAAAACTACATGCGTATCACCTCCTAATATCAACATTTTCTATACTCGGAATGATAATCGTTGTTTCATTGACTACTAATCACTAAATTAGACAAACATGGGTTTGAAGGAAAAATAATAGAACTTGGTTTCATACATTACTACACGTGTATTACCTCCTAATATCAACGTATTCCATACTCGAATGGATTATTTGTATCTTATTGACAACTAAATCATTAAATGAGACAAACGATGATTGGACGGACTAATAATTGAACTTGGTTTCTTACAAAACTACATGCGTATCACCTCCTAATATCAACATTTTCTATACTCGGAATGATAATCGTTGTTTCATTGACTACTAATCACTAAATTCGACAAACTTGGGTTTGAAGGACAAATAATAGAACTTGGTTTCCTACATTACTACACGTGTATTACCTCCAAATATCAACGTATTCCATACTCGAATGGATTATTTGTATTTTATTGACAACTAAATCATTAAATGAGACAAACGATGATTGGACGGACCAATAATTGAAACTTGGTTTCTTACACAACTACATGCGTATGACCTCCTAATATCAACATTTTCTATACTCGGAGGGATAATCGTTGTTTCATTGACTACTAATCACTAAATTAGACAAACATGGGTTTTAAGGAAAAACAATAGAACCTGGTTTCATACATTACTACACGTGTATTACCTCCTAATATCAACGTATTCCATACTCGAATGGATTATTTGTGTTTTATTGACAACTAAATCATTAAATGAGACAAACGATGATTGGACGGACCAATTATTGAACTTGGTTTCTTACAAAACTACATGCGTATCACCTCCTAATATCAACATTTTCTATACTCGGAGGGATAATCGTTGTTTCATTGACTACTAATCACTAAATTAGACAAACATGGGTTTGAAGGACAAATAATAGAACTTGGTTTCATACATTACTACACGTGTATTACCTCCTAATATCAACGTATTCCATACCCGAATGGATTATTTGTATTTTATTGACAACTAAATCATTAAATGAGACAAACGATGATTGGACGGACCAATAATTGAACTTGGTTTCTTACAAAACTACATGCGTATCACCTCCTAATATCAACATTTTCTATACTCGGAATGATAATCGTTGTTTCATTGACTTCTAATCACTAAATTAGACAAACATGGGTTTGAAGGAAAAATAATAGAACTTGGTTTCATACATTACTACACATGTATTACCTCCTAATATCAACGTATTCCATACTCGAATGGATTATTTGTGTTTTATTGACAACTAAATCATTAAATGAGACAAACGATGATTGGACGGACCAATTATTGAACTTGGTTTCTTACAAAACTACATGCGTATCACCTCCTAATATCAACATTTTCTATACTCGGAATGCTAATCGTTGTTTCATTGACTACTAATCACTAAATTAGGCAAACATGGGTTTGAAGGACAAATAATAGAACTTGGTTTCATACATTACTACACGTGTATTACCTCCTAATATCAACGTATTCCATACTCGAATGGATTATTTGTATCTTATTGACAACTAAATCATTAAATGAGACAAACGATGATTGGACGGACCAATTATTGAACTTGGTTTCTTACAAAACTACATGCGTATCACCTCCTAATATCAACATTTTCTATACTCGGAATGATAATCGTTGTTTCATTGACTACTAATCACTAAATTAGACAAACATGGGTTTGAAGGAAAAATAATAGAACTTGGTTTCCTACATTACTACACGTGTATTACCTCTTAATATCAACGTATTCCATACCCGAATGGATTATTTGTATTTTATTGACAACTAAATCATAAAATGAGACAAACGATGATTGGACGGACCAATAATTGAACTTGGTTTCTTACAAAACTACATGCGTATCACCTCCTAATATCAACATTTTCTATACTCGGAATGATAATCGTTGTTTCATTGACTTCTAATCACTAAATTAGACAAACATGGGTTTGAAGGAAAAATAATAGAACTTGGTTTCATACATTACTACACATGTATTACCTCCTAATATCAACGTATTCCATACTCGAATGGATTATTTGTATTTTATTGACAACTAAATCATTAAATGAGACAAACGATGATTGGACGGACCAATTATTGAACTTGGTTTCTTACAAAACTACATGCGTATCACCTCCTAATATCAACATTTTCTATACTCGGAATGCTAATCGTTGTTTCATTAACTACTAATCACTAAATTAGGCAAACATGGGTTTGTAGGACAAATAATAGAACTTGGTTTCATACATTACTACACGTGTATTACCTCCTAATATCAACGTATTCCATACTCGAATGGATTATTTGTATCTTATTGACAACTAAATCATTAAATGAGACAAACGATGATTGGACGGACCAATAATTGAACTTGGTTTCTTACAAAACTACATGCGTATCACCTCCTAATATCAACATTTTCTATACTCGGAATGATAATCGTTGTTTCATTGACTACTAATCACTAAATTCGACAAACATGGGTTTGAAGGACAAATAATAGAACTTGGTTTCCTACATTACTACACGTGTATTACCTCCAAATATCAACGTATTCCATACTCGAATGGATTATTTGTATTTTATTGACAACTAAATCATTAAATGAGACAAACGATGATTGGACGGACCAATAATTGAAACTTGGTTTCTTACACAACTACATGCGTATGACCTCCTAATATCAACATTTTCTATACTCGGAGGGATAATCGTTGTTTCATTGACTACTATTCACTAAATTAGACAAACATGGGTTTGAAGGACAAATAATAGAACTTGGTTTCATACATTACTACACGTGTATTACCTCCTAATATCAACGTATTCCATACCCGAATGGATTATTTGTATTTTATTGACAACTAAATCATTAAATGAGACAAACGATGATTGGACGGACCAATAATTGAACTTGGTTTCTTACAAAACTACATGCGTATCACCTCCTAATATCAACATTTTCTATACTCGGAATGATAATCGTTGTTTCATTGACTACTAATCACTAAATTCGACAAACTTGGGTTTGAAGGACAAATAATAGAACTTGGTTTCCTACATTGCTACACGTGTATTACCTCCAAATATCAACGTACTCCATACTCGAATGGATTATTTGTATTTTATTGACAACTAAATCATTAAATGAGACAAACGATGATTGGACGGACCAATTATTGAACTTGGTTTCTTACAAAACTACATGCGTATCACCTCCTAATATCAACATTTTCTATACTCGGAATGATAATCGTTGTTTCATTGACTACTAATCACTAAATTAGACAAACATGGGTTTGAAGGAAAAATAATAGAACTTGGTTTCATACATTACTACACGTGTATTACCTCCTAATATCAACGTATTCCATACTCGAATGGATTATTTGTATCTTATTGACAACTAAATCATTAAATGAGACAAACGATGATTGGACGGACTAATAATTGAACTTGGTTTCTTACAAAACTACATGCGTATCACCTCCTAATATCAACATTTTCTATACTCGGAATGATAATCGTTGTTTCATTGACTACTAATCACTAAATTCGACAAACTTGGGTTTGAAGGACAAATAATAGAACTTGGTTTCCTACATTACTACACGTGTATTACCTCCAAATATCAACGTATTCCATACTCGAATGGATTATTTGTATTTTATTGACAACTAAATCATTAAATGAGACAAACGATGATTGGACGGACCAATAATTGAAACTTGGTTTCTTACACAACTACATGCGTATGACCTCCTAATATCAACATTTTCTATACTCGGAGGGATAATCGTTGTTTCATTGACTACTAATCACTAAATTAGACAAACATGGGTTTTAAGGAAAAACAATAGAACCTGGTTTCATACATTACTACACGTGTATTACCTCCTAATATCAACGTATTCCATACTCGAATGGATTATTTGTATTTTATTGATAACTAAATCATTAAATGAGACAAACGATGATTGGACGGACCAATTATTGAACTTGGTTTATTACAAAACTACATGCGTATCACCTCCTAATATCAACATTTTCTATACTCGGAATGATAATCGTTGTTTCATTGACTACTAATCACTAAATTAGACAAACATGGGTTTGAAGGAAAAATAATAGAACTTGGTTTCATACATTACTACACGTGTATTACCTCCTAATATCAACGTATTCCATACCCGAATGGATTATTTGTATTTTATTGACAACTAAATCATTAAATGAGACAAACGATGATTGGACGGACCAATAATTGAACTTGGTTTCTTACAAAACTACATGCGTATCACCTCCTAATATCAACATTTTCTATACTCGGAATGATAATCGTTGTTTCATTGACTACTAATCACTAAATTAGACAAACATGGGTTTGAAGGAAAAATAATAGAACTTGGTTTCATACATTACTACACATGTATTACCTCCTAATATCAACGTATTCCATACTCGAATGGATTATTTGTATTTTATTGACAACTAAATCATTAAATGAGACAAACGATGATTGGACGGACCAATTATTGAACTTGGTTTCTTACAAAACTACATGCGTATCACCTCCTAATATCAACATTTTCTATACTCGGAATGCTAATCGTTGTTTCATTGACTACTAATCACTAAATTAGGCAAACATGGGTTTGAAGGACAAATAATAGAACTTGGTTTCATACATTACTACACGTGTATTACCTCCTAATATCAACGTATTCCATACTCGAATGGATTATTTGTATCTTATTGACAACTAAATCATTAAATGAGACAAACGATGATTGGACGGACCAATAATTGAACTTGGTTTCTTACAAAACTACATGCGTATCACCTCCTAATATCAACATTTTCTATACTCGGAATGATAATTGTTGTTTCATTGACTACTAATCACTAAATTCGACAAACATGGGTTTGAAGGACAAATAATAGAACTTGGTTTCCTACATTACTACACGTGTATTACCTCCAAATATCAACGTATTCCATACTCGAATGGATTATTTGTATTTTATTGACAACTAAATCATTAAATGAGACAAACGATGATTGGACGGACCAATAATTGAAACTTGGTTTCTTACACAACTACATGCGTATGACCTCCTAATATCAACATTTTCTATACTCGGAGGGATAATCGTTGTTTCATTGACTACTAATCACTAAATTAGACAAACATGGGTTTTAAGGAAAAACAATAGAACCTGGTTTCATACATTACTACACGTGTATTACCTCCTAATATCAACGTATTCCATACTCGAATGGATTATTTGTATTTTATTGACAACTAAATCATTAAATGAGACAAACGATGATTGGACGGACCAATTATTGAACTTGGTTTCTTACAAAACTACATGCGTATCACCTCCTAATATCAACATTTTCTATACTCGGAATGATAATCGTTGTTTCATTGACTACTAATCACTAAATTAGACAAACATAGGTTTGAAGGAAAAATAATAGAACTTGGTTTCATACATTACTACACGTGTATTACCTCCTAATATCAACGTATTCCATACCCGAATGGATTATTTGTATTTTATTGACAACTAAATCATTAAATGAGACAAACGATGATTGGACGGACCAATAATTGAACTTGGTTTCTTACAAAACTACATGCGTATCACCTCCTAATATCAACATTTTCTATACTCGGAATGATAATCGTTGTTTCATTGACTACTAATCACTAAATTCGACAAACTTGGGTTTGAAGGACAAATAATAGAACTTGGTTTCATACATTACTACACGTGTATTACCTCCAAATATCAACGTATTCCATACTCGAATGGATTATTTGTATTTTATTGACAACTAAATCATTAAATTAGACAAACGATGATTGGACGGACCAATTATTGAACTTGGTTTCTTACAAAACTACATGCGTATCACCTCCTAATATCAACATTTTCTATACTCGGAATGATAATCGTTGTTTCATTGACTACTAATCACTAAATTAGACAAACATGGGTTTGAAGGACAAATAATAGAACTTGGTTTCATACATTACTACACGTGTATTACCTCCTAATATCAACGTATTCCATACTCGAATGGATTATTTGTATCTTATTGACAACTTAATCATTAAATGAGACAAACGATGATTGGACGGACCAATTATTGAACTTGGTTTCTTACAAAACAACATGCGTATCACCTCCTAATTTCAACATTTTCGATACTCGGAATGATAATCGTTGTTTCATTGACTACTAATCACTAAATTTGACAAACTTGGGTTTGAAGGACAAATAATAGAACTTGGTTTCATACATTACTACACGTGTATTACCTCCTAATATCAACGTATTCCATACTCGAATGGATTATTTGTATTTTATTGACAACTAAATCATTAAATGAGACAAACGATGATTGGACGGACCAATAATTGAAACTTGGTTTCTTACACAACTACATGCGTATGACCTCCTAATATCAACATTTTCTATACTCGGAGGGATAATCGTTGTTTCATTGACTACTAATCACTAAATTAGACAAACATGGGTTTTAAGGAAAAACAATAGAACCTGGTTTCATACATTACTACACGTGTATTACCTCCTAATATCAACGTATTCCATACTCGAATGGATTATTTGTATTTTATTGACAACTAAATCATTAAATGAGACAATCGATGATTGGACGGACCAATTATTGAACTTGGTTTCTTACAAAACTACATGCGTATCACCTCCTAATATCAACATTTTCTATACTCGGAATGATAATCGTTGTTTCATTGACTACTAATCACTAAATTAGACAAACATGGGTTTGAAGGAAAAATAATAGAACTTGGTTTCATACATTACTACACGTCTATTACCTCCTAATATTAACGTATTCCATACCCGAATGGATTATTTGTATTTTATTGACAACTAAATCATTAAATGAGACAAACGATGATTGGACGGACCAATAATTGAACTTGGTTTCTTACAAAACTACATGCGTATCACCTCCTAATATCAACATTTTCTGTACTCGGAATGATAATCGTTGTTTCATTGACTACTAATCACTAAATTCGACAAACTTGGGTTTGAAGGACAAATAATAGAACTTGGTTTCCTACATTACTACACGTGTATTACCTCCTAATATCAACGTATTCCATACTCGAATGGATTATTTGTATTTTATTGACAACTAAATCATTAAATGAGACAAACGATGATTGGACGGACCAATTATTGAACTTGGTTTCTTACAAAACTACATGCGTATCACCTCCTAATATCAACATTTTCTATACTCGGAATGATAATCGTTGTTTCATTGACTACTAATCACTAAATTAGACAAACATGGGTTTGAAGGAAAAATAATAGAACTTGGTTTCATACATTACTACACGTGTATTACCTCCTAATATCAACGTATTCCATACCCGAATGGATTATTTGTATTTTATTGACAACTAAATCATTAAATGAGACAAACGATGATTGGACGGACCAATTATTGAACTTGGTTTCTTACAAAACTACATGCGTATGACCTCCTAATATCAACATTTTCTATACTCGGAATGATAATCGTTGTTTCATTGACTACTAATCACTAAATTAGACAAACATGGGTTTGAAGGACAAATAATAGAACTTGGTTTCAAACATTACTACACGTGTATTACCTCCAAATATCAACGTATTCCATACTCGAATGGATTATTTGTATTTTATTGACAACTAAATCATTAAATGAGACAAACGATGATTGGACGGACCAATAATTGAAACTTGGTTTCTTACACAACTACATGCGTATTACCTCCTAATATCAACATTTTCTATACTCGGAATGATAATCGTTGTTTCATTGACCACTAATCACTAAATTAGACAAACATGGGTTTGAAGAACAAATAATAGAACTTGGTTTCATACATTACTACACGTGTATTACCTCCTAATATCAACGTATTCCATACTCGAATGGATTATTTGTATTTTATTGACAACTAAATCATTAAATGAGACAAACGATGATCGGACGGACCAATAATTGAAACTTGGTTTCTTACACAACTACATGCGTATGACCTCCTAATATCAACATTTTCTATACTCGGAGGGATAATCGTTGTTTCATTGACTACTAATCACTAAATTTGACAAACTTGGGTTTGAAGGAAAAACAATAGAACCTGGTTTCATACATTACTACACGTGTATTACCTCCTAATATCAACGTATTCCATACTCGAATGGATTATTTGTATTTTATTGACAACTAAATCATTAAATGAGACAAACGATGATTGGACGGACCAATTATTGAACTTGGTTTCTCACAAAACTACATGCGTATCACCTCCTAATATCAACATTTTCTATACTCGGAATGATAATCGTTGTTTCATTGACTACTAATCACTAAATTAGACAAACATGGGTTTGAAGGAAAAATAATAGAACTTGGTTTCATACATTACTACACGTCTATTACCTCCTAATATTAACGTATTCCATACCCGAATGGATTATTTGTATTTTATTGACAACTAAATCATTAAATGAGACAAACGAGGATTGGACGGACCAATAATTGAACTTGGTTTCTTACAAAACTACATGCGTATCACCTCCTAATATCAACATTTTCTATACTCGGAATGATAATCGTTGTTTCATTGACTACTAATCACTAAATTCGAGAAACTTGGGTTTGAAGGACAAATAATAGAACTTGGTTTCCTACATTACTACACGTGTATTACCTCCTAATATCAACGTATTCCATACTCGAATGGATTATTTGTATTTTATTGACAACTAAATCATTAAATGAGACAAACGATGATTGGACGGACCAATTATTGAACTTGGTTTCTTACAAAACTACATGCATATCACCTCCTAATATCAACATTTTCTATACTCGGAATGATAATCGTTGTTTCATTGACTACTAATCACTAAATTAGACAAACATGGGTTTGAAGGAAAAATAATAGAACTTGGTTTCATACATTACTACACGTGTATTACCTCCTAATATCAACGTATTCCATACCCGAATGGATTATTTGTATTTTATTGACAACTAAATCATTAAATGAGACAAACGATGATTGGACGGACCAATTATTGAACTTGGTTTCTTACAAAACTACATGCGTATGACCTCCTAATATCAACATTTTCTATACTCGGAATGATAATCGTTGTTTCATTGACTACTAATCACTAAATTAGACAAACATGGGTTTGAAGGACAAATAATAGAACTTGGTTTCCTACATTACTACACGTGTATTACCTCCAAATATCAACGTATTCCATACTCGAATGGATTATTTGTATTTTATTGACAACTAAATCATTAAATGAGACAAACGATGATTGGACGGACCAATAATTGAAACTTGGTTTCTTACACAACTACATGCGTATTACCTCCTAATATCAACATTTTCTATACTCGGAATGATAATCGTTGTTTCATTGACCACTAATCACTAAATTAGAGAAACATGGGTTTGAAGAACAAATAATAGAACTTGGTTTCATACATTACTACACGTGTATTACCTCCTAATATCAACGTATTCCATACTCGAATGGATTATTTGTATTTTATTGACAACTAAATCATTAAATGAGACAAACGATGATCGGACGGACCAATAATTGAAACTTGGTTTCTTACACAACTACATGCGTATGACCTCCTAATATCAACATTTTCTATACTCGGAGGGATAATCGTTGTTTCATTGACTACTAATCACTAAATTTGACAAACTTGGGTTTGAAGGAAAAACAATAGAACCTGGTTTCATACATTACTACACGTGTATTACCTCCTAATATCAACGTATTCCATACTCGAATGGATTATTTGTATTTTATTGACAACAAAATCATTAAATGAGACAAACGATGATTGGACGGACCAATTATTGAACTTGGTTTCTCACAAAACTACATGCGTATCACCTCCTAATATCAACATTTTCTATACTCGGAATGATAATCGTTGTTTCATTGACTACTAATCACTAAATTAGACAAACATGGGTTTGAAGGAAAAATAATAGAACTTGGTTTCATACATTACTACACGTCTATTACCTCCTAATATTAACGTATTCCATACCCGAATGGATTATTTGTATTTTATTGACAACTAAATCATTAAATGAGACAAACGATGATTGGACGGACCAATAATTGAACTTGGTTTCTTACAAAACTACATGCGTATCACCTCCTAATATCAACATTTTCTATACTCGGAATGATAATCGTTGTTTCATTGACTACTAATCACTAAATTCGAGAAACTTGGGTTTGAAGGACAAATAATAGAACTTGGTTTCCTACATTACTACACGTGTATTACCTCCTAATATCAACGTATTCCATACTCGAATGGATTATTTGTATTTTATTGACAACTAAATCATTAAATGAGACAAACGATGATTGGACGGACCAATTATTGAACTTGGTTTCTTACAAAACTACATGCATATCACCTCCTAATATCAACATTTTCTATACTCGGAATGATAATCGTTGTTTCATTGACTACTAATCACTAAATTAGACAAACATGGGTTTGAAGGAAAAATAATAGAACTTGGTTTCATACATTACTACACGTGTATTACCTCCTAATATCAACGTATTCCATACCCGAATGGATTATTTGTATTTTATTGACAACTAAATCATTAAATGAGACAAACGATGATTGGACGGACCAATTATTGAACTTGGTTTCTTACAAAACTACATGCGTATGACCTCCTAATATCAACATTTTCTATACTCGGAATGATAATCGTTGTTTCATTGACTACTAATCACTAAATTAGACAAACATGGGTTTGAAGGACAAATAATAGAACTTGGTTTCCTACATTACTACACGTGTATTACCTCCAAATATCAACGTATTCCATACTCGAATGGATTATTTGTATTTTATTGACAACTAAATCATTAAATGAGACAAACGATGATTGGACGGACCAATAATTGAAACTTGGTTTCTTACACAACTACATGCGTATTACCTCCTAATATCAACATTTTCTATACTCGGAATGATAATCGTTGTTTCATTGACCACTAATCACTAAATTAGAGAAACATGGGTTTGAAGAACAAATAATAGAACTTGGTTTCATACATTACTACACGTGTATTACCTCCTAATATCAACGTATTCCATACTCGAATGGATTATTTGTATTTTATTGACAACTAAATCATTAAATGAGACAAACGATGATTGGACGGACCAATAATTGAAACTTGGTTTCTTACACAACTACATGCGTATGACCTCCTAATATCAACATTTTCTATACTCTGAGGGATAATCGTTGTTTCATTGACTACTAATCACTAAATTAGACAAACATGGGTTTCGAGGAAAAACAATAGAACCTGGTTTCATACATTACTACACGTGTATTACCTCCTAATATCAACGTATTCCATACTCGAATGGATTATTTGTATTTTATTGACAACTAAATCATTAAATGAGACAAACGATGATTGGACGGACCAATTATTGAACTTGGTTTCTTACAAAACTACATGCGTATCACCTCCTAATATCAACATTTTCTATACTCGGAATGATAATCGTTGTTTCATTGACTACTAATCACTAAATTAGACAAACATGGGTTTGAAAGAAAAATAATAGAACTTGGTTTCATACATTACTACACGTCTATTACCTCCTAATATTAACGTATTCCATACCCGAATGGATTATTTGTATTTTATTGACAACTAAATCATTAAATGAGACAAACGATGATTGGACGGACCAATAATTGAACTTGGTTTCTTACAAAACTACATGCGTATCACCTCCTAATATCAACATTTTCTATACTCGGAATGATAATCGTTGTTTCATTGACTACTAATCACTAAATTCGACAAACTTGGGGTTGAAGGACAAATAATAGAACTTGGTTTCATACATTACTACACGTGTATTACCTCCAAATATCAACGTATTCCATACTCGAATGGATTATTTGTATTTTATTGACAACTAAATCATTAAATGAGACAAATGATGATTGGACGGACCAATAATTGAAACTTGGTTTCTTACACAACTACATGCGTATGACCTCCTAATATCAACATTTTCTATACTCGGAGGGATAATCGTTGTTTCATTGACTACTAATCACTAAATTAGACAAACATGGGTTTTAAGGAAAAACAATAGAACCTGGTTTCATACATTACTACACGTGTATTACCTCCTAATATCAACGTATTCCATACTCGAATGGATTATTTGTATTTTATTGACAACTAAATCATTAAATGAGACAAACGATGATTGGACGGACCAATTATTGAACTTGGTTTCTTACAAAACTACATGCGTATCACCTCCTAATATCAACATTTTCTATACTCGGAATGATAATCGTTGTTTCATTGACTACTAATCACTAAATTCGACAAACTTGGGGTTGAAGGACAAATAATAGAACTTGGTTTCATACATTACTACACGTGTATTACCTCCAAATATCAACGTATTCCATACTCGAATGGATTATTTGTATTTTATTGACAACTAAATCATTAAATGAGACAAACGATGATTGGACGGACCAATTATTGAACTTGGTTTCTTACAAAACTACATGCGTATCACCTCCTAATATCAACATTTTCTATACTCGGAATGATAATCGTTGTTTCATTGACTACTAATCACTAAATTAGACAAACATGGGTTTGAAGGACAAATAATAGAACTTGGTTTCATACATTACTACACGTGTATTACCTCCTAATATCAACGTATTCCATACCCTAATGGATTATTTGTATTTTATTGACAACTAAATCATTAAATGAGACAAACGATGATTGGGCGAACCAATAATTGAACTTGGTTTCTTACAAAACTACATGCGTATCACCTCCTAATATCAACATTTTCTATACTCGGAATGATAATCGTTGTTTCATTGACTACTAATCACTAAATTAGACAAACATGGGTTTGAAGGAAAAATAATAGAACTTGGTTTCATACATTACTACACGTCTATTACCTCCTAATATCAACGTATTCCATACTCGAATGGATTATTTGTATCTTATTGACAACTAAATCATTAAATGAGACAAACGATGATTGGACGGACAAATTATTGAACTTGGTTTCTTACAAAACAACATGCGTATCACCTCCTAATATCAACATTTTCTATACTCGGAATGATAATCGTTGTTTCATTGACTACTAATCACTAAATTCGACAAACTTGGGTTTGAAGGACAAATAATAGAACTTGGTTTCCTACATTACTACACGTGTATTACCTCCAAATATCAACGTATTCCATACTCGAATGGATTATTTGTATTTTATTGACAACTAAATCATTAAATGAGACAAACGATGATTGGACGGACCAATAATTGAACTTGGTTTCTTACAAAACTACATGCGTATGACCTCCTAATATCAACATTTTCTATACTCGGAATGATAATCGTTGTTTCATTGACTACTAATCACTAAATTAGACAAACATGGGTTTAAAGGACAAATAATAGAACTTGGTTTCCTACATTACTACACGTGTATTACCTCCAAATATCAACGTATTCCATACTCGAATGGATTATTTGTATTTTATTGACAACTAAATCATTAAATGAGACAAACGATGATTGGACGGACCAATAATTGAAACTTGGTTTCTTACACAACTACATGCGTATGACCTCCTAATATCAACATTTTCTATACTCGGAGGGATAATCGTTGTTTCATTGACTACTAATCACTAAATTAGACAAACATGGGTTTTAAGGAAAAACAATAGAACCTGGTTTCATACATTACTACACGTGTATTACCTCCTAATATCAACGTATTCCATACTCGAATGGATTATTTGTATTTTATTGACAACTAAATCATTAAATGAGACAAACGATGATTGGACGGACCAATAATTGAACTTGGTTTCTTACAAAACTACATGCGTATCACCTCCTAATATCAACATTTTCTATACTCGGAATGATAATCGTTGTTTCATTGACTACTAATCACTAAATTTGACAAACTTGGGGTTGAAGGACAAATAATAGAACTTGGTTTCATACATTACTACACGTGTATTACCTCCAAATATCAACGTATTCCATACTCGAATGGATTATTTGTATTTTATTGACAACTAAATCATTAAATGAGACAAACGATGATTGGACGGACCAATTATTGAACTTGGTTTCTTACAAAACTACATGCGTATCACCTCCTAATATCAACATTTTCTATACTCGGAATGATAATCGTTGTTTCATTGACTACTAATCACTAAATTAGACAAACATGGGTTTGAAGGACAAATAATAGAACTTGGTTTCATACATTACTACACGTGTATTACCTCCTAATATCAACGTATTCCATACCCTAATGGATTATTTGTATTTTATTGACAACTAAATCATTAAATGAGACAAACGATGATTGGGCGAACCAATAATTGAACTTGGTTTCTTACAAAACTACATGCGTATCACCTCCTAATATCAACATTTTCTATACTCGGAATGATAATCGTTGTTTCATTGACTACTAATCACTAAATTAGACAAACATGGGTTTGAAGGAAAAATAATAGAACTTGGTTTCATACATTACTACACGTCTATTACCTCCTAATATCAACGTATTCCATACTCGAATGGATTATTTGTATCTTATTGACAACTAAATCATTAAATGAGACAAACGATGATTGGACGGACAAATTATTGAACTTGGTTTCTTACAAAACAACATGCGTATCACCTCCTAATATCAACATTTTCTATACTCGGAATGATAATCGTTGTTTCATTGACTACTAATCACTAAATTCGACAAACTTGGGTTTGAAGGACAAATAATAGAACTTGGTTTCCTACATTACTACACGTGTATTACCTCCAAATATCAACGTATTCCATACTCGAATGGATTATTTGTATTTTATTGACAACTAAATCATTAAATGAGACAAACGATGATTGGACGGACCAATAATTGAACTTGGTTTCTTACAAAACTACATGCGTATGACCTCCTAATATCAACATTTTCTATACTCGGAATGATAATCGTTGTTTCATTGACTACTAATCACTAAATTAGACAAACATGGGTTTAAAGGACAAATAATAGAACTTGGTTTCCTACATTACTACACGTGTATTACCTCCAAATATCAACGTATTCCATACTCGAATGGATTATTTGTATTTTATTGACAACTAAATCATTAAATGAGACAAACGATGATTGGACGGACCAATAATTGAAACTTGGTTTCTTACACAACTACATGCGTATGACCTCCTAATATCAACATTTTCTATACTCGGAGGGATAATCGTTGTTTCATTGACTACTAATCACTAAATTAGACAAACATGGGTTTTAAGGAAAAACAATAGAACCTGGTTTCATACATTACTACACGTGTATTACCTCCTAATATCAACGTATTCCATACTCGAATGGATTATTTGTATTTTATTGACAACTAAATCATTAAATGAGACAAACGATGATTGGACGGACCAATTATTGAACTTGGTTTCTTACAAAACTACATGCGTATCACCTCCTAATATCAACATTTTCTATACTCGGAATGATAATCGTTGTTTAATTGACTACTATTCACTAAATTAGACAAACATGGGTTTGAAGGACAAATAATAGAACTTGGTTTCATACATTACTACACGTGTATTACCTCCTAATATCAACGTATTCCATACCCGAATGGATTATTTGTATTTTATTGACAACTAAATCATTAAATGAGACAAACGATGATTGGACGGACCAATAATTGAACTTGGTTTCTTACAAAACTACATGCGTATGACCTCCTAATATCAACATTTTCTATACTCGGAATGATAATCGTTGTTTCATTGACTACTAATCACTAAATTCGACAAACTTGGGTTTGAAGGACAAATAATAGAACTTGGTTTCCTACATTACTACACGTGTATTACCTCCAAATATCAACGTATTCCATACTCGAATGGATTATTTGTATTTTATTGACAACTAAATCATTAAATGAGACAAACGATGATTGGACGGACCAATAATTGAAACTTGGTTTCTTACACAACTACATGCGTATGACCTCCTAATATCAACATTTTCTATACTCGGAGGGATAATCGTTGTTTCATTGACTACTAATCACTAAATTAGACAAACTTGGGTTTTAAGGAAAAACAATAGAACCTGGTTTCATACATTACTACACGTGTATTACCTCCTAATATCAACGTATTCCATACTCGAATGGATTATTTGTATTTTATTGACAACTAAATCATTAAATGAGACAAACGATGATTGGACGGACCAATTATTGAACTTGGTTTCTTACAAAACTACATGCGTATCACCTCCTAATATCAACATTTTCTATACTCGGAATGATAATCGTTGTTTAATTGACTACTATTCACTAAATTAGACAAACATGGGTTTGAAGGACAAATAATAGAACTTGGTTTCATACATTACTACACGTGTATTACCTCCTAATATCAACGTATTCCATACCCGAATGGATTATTTGTATTTTATTGACAACTAAATCATTAAATGAGACAAACGATGATTGGACGGACCAATAATTGAACTTGGTTTCTTACAAAACTACATGCGTATGACCTCCTAATATCAACATTTTCTATACTCGGAATGATAATCGTTGTTTCATTGACTACTAATCACTAAATTTGACAAACTTGGGGTTGAAGGACAAATAATAGAACTTGGTTTCATACATTACTACACGTGTATTACCTCCAAATATCAACGTATTCCATACTCGAATGGATTATTTGTATTTTATTGACAACTAAATCATTAAATGAGACAAACGATGATTGGACGGACCAATTATTGAACTTGGTTTCTTACAAAACTACATGCGTATCACCTCCTAATATCAACATTTTCTATACTCGGAATGATAATCGTTGTTTCATTGACTACTAATCACTAAATTAGACAAACATGGGTTTTAAGGAAAAACAATAGAACCTGGTTTCATACATTACTACACGTGTATTACCTCCTAATATCAACGTATTCCATACTCGAATGGATTATTTGTATTTTATTGACAACTAAATCATTAAATGAGACAAACGATGATTGGACGGACCAATAATTGAACTTGGTTTCTTACAAAACTACATGCGTATCACCTCCTAATATCAACATTTTCTATACTCGGAATGATAATCGTTGTTTCATTGACTACTAATCACTAAATTTGACAAACTTGGGGTTGAAGGACAAATAATAGAACTTGGTTTCATACATTACTACACGTGTATTACCTCCAAATATCAACGTATTCCATACTCGAATGGATTATTTGTATTTTATTGACAACTAAATCATTAAATGAGACAAACGATGATTGGACGGACCAATTATTGAACTTGGTTTCTTACAAAACTACATGCGTATCACCTCCTAATATCAACATTTTCTATACTCGGAATGATAATCGTTGTTTCATTGACTACTAATCACTAAATTAGACAAACATGGGTTTGAAGGACAAATAATAGAACTTGGTTTCATACATTACTACACGTGTATTACCTCCTAATATCAACGTATTCCATACCCTAATGGATTATTTGTATTTTATTGACAACTAAATCATTAAATGAGACAAACGATGATTGGGCGAACCAATAATTGAACTTGGTTTCTTACAAAACTACATGCGTATCACTTCCTAATATCAACATTTTCTATACTCGGAATGATAATCGTTGTTTCATTGACTACTAATCACTAAATTAGACAAACATGGGTTTGAAGGAAAAATAATAGAACTTGGTTTCATACATTACTACACGTCTATTACCTCCTAATATCAACGTATTCCATACTCGAATGGATTATTTGTATCTTATTGACAACTAAATCATTAAATGAGACAAACGATGATTGGACGGACAAATTATTGAACTTGGTTTCTTACAAAACAACATGCGTATCACCTCCTAATATCAACATTTTCTATACTCGGAATGATAATCGTTGTTTCATTGACTACTAATCACTAAATTCGACAAACTTGGGTTTGAAGGACAAATAATAGAACTTGGTTTCCTACATTACTACACGTGTATTACCTCCAAATATCAACGTATTCCATACTCGAATGGATTATTTGTATTTTATTGACAACTAAATCATTAAATGAGACAAACGATGATTGGACGGACCAATAATTGAACTTGGTTTCTTACAAAACTACATGCGTATGACCTCCTAATATCAACATTTTCTATACTCGGAATGATAATCGTTGTTTCATTGACTACTAATCACTAAATTAGACAAACATGGGTTTAAAGGACAAATAATAGAACTTGGTTTCCTACATTACTACACGTGTATTACCTCCAAATATCAACGTATTCCATACTCGAATGGATTATTTGTATTTTATTGACAACTAAATCATTAAATGAGACAAACGATGATTGGACGGACCAATAATTGAAACTTGGTTTCTTACACAACTACATGCGTATGACCTCCTAATATCAACATTTTCTATACTCGGAGGGATAATCGTTGTTTCATTGACTACTAATCACTAAATTAGACAAACATGGGTTTTAAGGAAAAACAATAGAACCTGGTTTCATACATTACTACACGTGTATTACCTCCTAATATCAACGTATTCCATACTCGAATGGATTATTTGTATTTTATTGACAACTAAATCATTAAATGAGACAAACGATGATTGGACGGACCAATTATTGAACTTGGTTTCTTACAAAACTACATGCGTATCACCTCCTAATATCAACATTTTCTATACTCGGAATGATAATCGTTGTTTAATTGACTACTATTCACTAAATTAGACAAACATGGGTTTGAAGGACAAATAATAGAACTTGGTTTCATACATTACTACACGTGTATTACCTCCTAATATCAACGTATTCCATACCCGAATGGATTATTTGTATTTTATTGACAACTAAATCATTAAATGAGACAAACGATGATTGGACGGACCAATAATTGAACTTGGTTTCTTACAAAACTACATGCGTATGACCTCCTAATATCAACATTTTCTATACTCGGAATGATAATCGTTGTTTCATTGACTACTAATCACTAAATTCGACAAACTTGGGTTTGAAGGACAAATAATAGAACTTGGTTTCCTACATTACTACACGTGTATTACCTCCAAATATCAACGTATTCCATACTCGAATGGATTATTTGTATTTTATTGACAACTAAATCATTAAATGAGACAAACGATGATTGGACGGACCAATAATTGAAACTTGGTTTCTTACACAACTACATGCGTATGACCTCCTAATATCAACATTTTCTATACTCGGAGGGATAATCGTTGTTTCATTGACTACTAATCACTAAATTAGACAAACATGGGTTTTAAGGAAAAACAATAGAACCTGGTTTCATACATTACTACACGTGTATTACCTCCTAATATCAACGTATTCCATACTCGAATGGATTATTTGTATTTTATTGACAACTAAATCATTAAATGAGACAAACGATGATTGGACGGACCAATTATTGAACTTGGTTTCTTACAAAACTACATGCGTATCACCTCCTAATATCAACATTTTCTATACTCGGAATGATAATCGTTGTTTCATTGACTACTAATCACTAAATTAGACAAACATGGGTTTGAAGGAAAAATAATAGAACTTGGTTTCATACATTACTACACGTCTATTACCTCCTAATATTAACGTATTCCATACCCGAATGGATTATTTGTATTTTATTGACAACTAAATCATTAAATGAGACAAACGATGATTGGACGGACCAATAATTGAACTTGGTTTCTTACAAAACTACATGCGTATCACCTCCTAATATCAACATTTTCTATACTCGGAATGATAATCGTTGTTTCATTGACTACTAATCACTAAATTCGACAAACTTGGGGTTGAAGGACAAATAATAGAACTTGGTTTCATACATTACTACACGTGTATTACCTCCAAATATCAACGTATTCCATACTCGAATGGATTATTTGTATTTTATTGACAACTAAATCATTAAATGAGACAAACGATGATTGGACGGACCAATTATTGAACTTGGTTTCTTACAAAACTACATGCGTATCACCTCCTAATATCAACATTTTCTATACTCGGAATGATAATCGTTGTTTCATTGACTACTAATCACTAAATTAGACAAACATGGGTTTGAAGGACAAATAATAGAACTTGGTTTCATACATTACTACACGTGTATTACCTCCTAATATCAACGTATTCCATACTCGAATGGATTATTTGTATCTTATTGACAACTAAATCATTAAATGAGACAAACGATGATTGGACGGACAAATTATTGAACTTGGTTTCTTACAAAACAACATGCGTATCACCTCCTAATATCAACATTTTCTATACTCGGAATGATAATCGTTGTTTCATTGACTACTAATCACTAAATTCGACAAACTTGGGTTTGAAGGACAAATAATAGAACTTGGTTTCCTACATTACTACACGTGTATTACCTCCAAATATCAACGTATTCCATACTCGAATGGATTATTTGTATTTTATTGACAACTAAATCATTAAATGAGACAAACGATGATTGGACGGACCAATAATTGAACTTGGTTTCTTACAAAACTACATGCGTATGACCTCCTAATATCAACATTTTCTATACTCGGAATGATAATCGTTGTTTCATTGACTACTAATCACTAAATTAGACAAACATGGGTTTAAAGGACAAATAATAGAACTTGGTTTCCTACATTACTACACGTGTATTACCTCCAAATATCAACGTATTCCATACTCGAATGGATTATTTGTATTTTATTGACAACTAAATCATTAAATGAGACAAACGATGATTGGACGGACCAATAATTGAAACTTGGTTTCTTACACAACTACATGCGTATGACCTCCTAATATCAACATTTTCTATACTCGGAGGGATAATCGTTGTTTCATTGACTACTAATCACTAAATTAGACAAACATGGGTTTTAAGGAAAAACAATAGAACCTGGTTTCATACATTACTACACGTGTATTACCTCCTAATATCAACGTATTCCATACTCGAATGGATTATTTGTATTTTATTGACAACTAAATCATTAAATGAGACAAACGATGATTGGACGGACCAATTATTGAACTTGGTTTCTTACAAAACTACATGCGTATCACCTCCTAATATCAACATTTTCTATACTCGGAATGATAATCGTTGTTTCATTGACTACTAATCACTAAATTCGACAAACTTGGGGTTGAAGGACAAATAATAGAACTTGGTTTCATACATTACTACACGTGTATTACCTCCTAATATCAACGTATTCCATACCCGAATGGATTATTTGTATTTTATTGACAACTAAATCATTAAATGAGACAAACGATGATTGGACGGACCAATAATTGAACTTGGTTTCTTACAAAACTACATGCGTATCACCTCCTAATATCAACATTTTCTATACTCGGAATGATAATCGTTGTTTCATTGACTACTAATCACTAAATTCGACAAACTTGGGTTTGAAGGACAAATAATAGAACTTGGTTTCCTACATTACTACACGTGTATTACCTCCAAATATCAACGTATTCCATACTCGAATGGATTATTTGTATTTTATTGACAACTAAATCATTAAATGAGACAAACGATGATTGGACGGACCAATAATTGAACTTGGTTTCTTACAAAACTACATGCGTATCACCTCCTAATATCAACATTTTCTATACTCGGAATGATAATCGTTGTTTCATTGACTACTAATCACTAAATTCGACAAACTTGGGGTTGAAGGACAAATAATAGAACTTGGTTTCATACATTACTACACGTGTATTACCTCCAAATATCAACGTATTCCATACTCGAATGGATTATTTGTATTTTATTGACAACTAAATCATTAAATGAGACAAATGATGATTGGACGGACCAATAATTGAAACTTGGTTTCTTACACAACTACATGCGTATGACCTCCTAATATCAACATTTTCTATACTCGGAGGGATAATCGTTGTTTCATTGACTACTAATCACTAAATTAGACAAACATGGGTTTTAAGGAAAAACAATAGAACCTGGTTTCATACATTACTACACGTGTATTACCTCCTAATATCAACGTATTCCATACTCGAATGGATTATTTGTATTTTATTGACAACTAAATCATTAAATGAGACAAACGATGATTGGACGGACCAATTATTGAACTTGGTTTCTTACAAAACTACATGCGTATCACCTCCTAATATCAACATTTTCTATACTCGGAATGATAATCGTTGTTTCATTGACTACTAATCACTAAATTCGACAAACTTGGGGTTGAAGGACAAATAATAGAACTTGGTTTCATACATTACTACACGTGTATTACCTCCAAATATCAACGTATTCCATACTCGAATGGATTATTTGTATTTTATTGACAACTAAATCATTAAATGAGACAAACGATGATTGGACGGACCAATTATTGAACTTGGTTTCTTACAAAACTACATGCGTATCACCTCCTAATATCAACATTTTCTATACTCGGAATGATAATCGTTGTTTCATTGACTACTAATCACTAAATTAGACAAACATGGGTTTGAAGGACAAATAATAGAACTTGGTTTCATACATTACTACACGTGTATTACCTCCTAATATCAACGTATTCCATACCCGAATGGATTATTTGTATTTTATTGACAACTAAATCATTAAATGAGACAAACGATGATTGGGCGAACCAATAATTGAACTTGGTTTCTTACAAAACTACATGCGTATCACCTCCTAATATCAACATTTTCTATACTCGGAATGATAATCGTTGTTTCATTGACTACTAATCACTAAATTAGACAAACATGGGGTTGAAGGACAAATAATAGAACTTGGTTTCATACATTACTACACGTGTATTACCTCCAAATATCAACGTATTCCATACTCGAATGGATTATTTGTATTTTATTGACAACTAAATCATTAAATGAGACAAATGATGATTGGACGGACCAATAATTGAAACTTGGTTTCTTACACAACTACATGCGTATGACCTCCTAATATCAACATTTTCTATACTCGGAGGGATAATCGTTGTTTCATTGACTACTAATCACTAAATTAGACAAACATGGGTTTTAAGGAAAAACAATAGAACCTGGTTTCATACATTACTACACGTGTATTACCTCCTAATATCAACGTATTCCATACTCGAATGGATTATTTGTATTTTATTGACAACTAAATCATTAAATGAGACAAACGATGATTGGACGGACCAATTATTGAACTTGGTTTCTTACAAAACTACATGCGTATCACCTCCTAATATCAACATTTTCTATACTCGGAATGATAATCGTTGTTTCATTGACTACTAATCACTAAATTCGACAAACTTGGGGTTGAAGGACAAATAATAGAACTTGGTTTCATACATTACTACACGTGTATTACCTCCAAATATCAACGTATTCCATACTCGAATGGATTATTTGTATTTTATTGACAACTAAATCATTAAATGAGACAAACGATGATTGGACGGACCAATTATTGAACTTGGTTTCTTACAAAACTACATGCGTATCACCTCCTAATATCAACATTTTCTATACTCGGAATGATAATCGTTGTTTCATTGACTACTAATCACTAAATTAGACAAACATGGGTTTGAAGGACAAATAATAGAACTTGGTTTCCTACATTACTACACGTGTATTACCTCCTAATATCAACGTATTCCATACCCGAATGGATTATTTGTATTTTATTGACAACTAAATCATTAAATGAGACAAACGATGATTGGGCGAACCAATAATTGAACTTGGTTTCTTACAAAACTACATGCGTATCACCTCCTAATATCAACATTTTCTATACTCGGAATGATAATCGTTGTTTCATTGACTACTAATCACTAAATTAGACAAACATGGGTTTGAAGGAAAAATAATAGAACTTGGTTTCATACATTACTACACGTCTATTACCTCCTAATATCAACGTATTCCATACTCGAATGGATTATTTGTATCTTATTGACAACTAAATCATTAAATGAGACAAACGATGATTGGACGGACAAATTATTGAACTTGGTTTCTTACAAAACAACATGTGTATCACCTCCTAATATCAACATTTTCTATACTCGGAATGATAATCGTTGTTTCATTGACTACTAATCACTAAATTCGACAAACTTGGGTTTGAAGGACAAATAATAGAACTTGGTTTCCTACATTACTACACGTGTATTACCTCCAAATATCAACGTATTCCATACTCGAATGGATTATTTGTATTTTATTGACAACTAAATCATTAAATGAGACAAACGATGATTGGACGGACCAATAATTGAACTTGGTTTCTTACAAAACTACATGCGTATGACCTCCTAATATCAACATTTTCTATACTCGGAATGATAATCGTTGTTTCATTGACTACTAATCACTAAATTAGACAAACATGGGTTTAAAGGACAAATAATAGAACTTGGTTTCCTACATTACTACACGTGTATTACCTCCAAATATCAACGTATTCCATACTCGAATGGATTATTTGTATTTTATTGACAACTAAATCATTAAATGAGACAAACGATGATTGGACGGACCAATAATTGAAACTTGGTTTCTTACACAACTACATGCGTATGACCTCCTAATATCAACATTTTCTATACTCGGAGGGATAATCGTTGTTTCATTGACTACTAATCACTAAATTAGACAAACATGGGTTTTAAGGAAAAACAATAGAACCTGGTTTCATACATTACTACACGTGTATTACCTCCAAATATCAACGTATTCCATACTCGAATGGATTATTTGTATTTTATTGACAACTAAATCATTAAATGAGACAAACGATGATTGGACGGACCAATTATTGAACTTGGTTTCTTACAAAACTACATGCGTATCACCTCCTAATATCAACATTTTCTATACTCGGAATGATAATCGTTGTTTAATTGACTACTATTCACTAAATTAGACAAACATGGGTTTGAAGGACAAATAATAGAACTTGGTTTCATCTACACGTGTATTACCTCCTAATATCAACGTATTCCATACCCGAATGGATTATTTGTATTTTATTGACAACTAAATCATTAAATGAGACAAACGATGATTGGACGGACCAATAATTGAACTTGGTTTCTTACAAAACTACATGCGTATGACCTCCTAATATCAACATTTTCTATACTCGGAATGATAATCGTTGTTTCATTGACTACTAATCACTAAATTCGACAAACTTGGGTTTGAAGGACAAATAATAGAACTTGGTTTCCTACATTACTACACGTGTATTACCTCCAAATATCAACGTATTCCATACTCGAATGGATTATTTGTATTTTATTGACAACTAAATCATTAAATGAGACAAACGATGATTGGACGTACCAATAATTGAAACTTGGTTTCTTACACAACTACATGCGTATGACCTCCTAATATCAACATTTTCTATACTCGGAGGGATAATCGTTGTTTCATTGACTACTAATCACTAAATTAGACAAACATGGGTTTTAAGGAAAAACAATAGAACCTGGTTTCATACATTACTACACGTGTATTACCTCCTAATATCAACGTATTCCATACTCGAATGGATTATTTGTATTTTATTGACAACTAAATCATTAAATGAGACAAACGATGATTGGACGGACCAATTATTGAACTTGGTTTCTTACAAAACTAAATGCGTATCACCTCCTAATATCAACATTTTCTATACTCGGAATGATAATCGTTGTTTCATTGACTACTAATCACTAAATTAGACAAACATGGGTTTGAAGGAAAAATAATAGAACTTGGTTTCATACATTACTACACGTCTATTACCTCCTAATATTAACGTATTCCATACCCGAATGGATTATTTGTATTTTATTGACAACTAAATCATTAAATGAGACAAACGATGATTGGACGGACCAATAATTGAACTTGGTTTCTTACAAAACTACATGCGTATCACCTCCTAATATCAACATTTTCTGTACTCGGAATGATAATCGTTGTTTCATTGACTACTAATCACTAAATTCGACAAACTTGGGGTTGAAGGACAAATAATAGAACTTGGTTTCATACATTACTACACGTGTATTACCTCCAAATATCAACGTATTCCATACTCGAATGGATTATTCGTATTTTATTGACAACTAAATCATTAAATGAGACAAACGATGATTGGACGGACCAATTATTGAACTTGGTTTCTTACACAACTTCATGCGTATCACCTCCTAATATCAACATTTTCTATACTCGGAATGATAATCGTTGTTTCATTGACTACTAATCACTAAATTAGACAAACATGGGTTTGAAGGACAAATAATAGAACTTGGTTTCATACATTACTACACGTGTATTACCTCCTAATATCAATGTATTCCATACTCGAATGGATTATTTGTATCTTATTGACAACTAAATCATTAAATGAGACAAACGATGATTGGACGGACCAATTATTGAACTTGGTTTCTTACAAAACTACATGCGTATCACCTCCTAATATCAACATTTTCTATACTCGGAATGATAATCGTTGTTTCATTGACTACTAATCACTAAATTAGACAAACATGGGTTTGAAGGACAAATAATAGAACTTGGTTTCCTACATTACTACACGTGTATTACCTCCAAATATCAACGTATTCCATACCCGAATGGATTATTTGTATTTTATTGACAACTAAATCATTAAATGAGACAAACGATGATTGGGCGGACCAATAATTGAACTTGGTTTCTTACAAAACTACATGCGTATGACCTCCTAATATCAACATTTTCTATACTCGGAATGATAATCGTTGTTTCATTGACTACTAATCACCAAATTCGACAAACATGGGTTTGAAGGACAAATAATAGAACTTGGTTTCCTACATTACTACACGTGTATTACCTCTAAATATCAACGTATTCCATACTCGAATGGATTATTTGTATTTTATTGACAACTAAATCATTAAATGAGACAAACGATGATTGGACGGACCAATAATTGAAACTTGGTTTCTTACACAACTACATGCGTATGACCTCCTAATATCAACATTTTCTATACTCGGAGGGATAATCGTTGTTTCATTGACTACTAATCACTAAATTAGACAAACATGGGTTTTAAGGAAAAACAATAGAACCTGGTTTCATACATTTCTACACGTGTATTACCTCCTAATATCAACGTATTCCATACTCGAATGGATTATTTGTATTTTATTGACAACTAAATTATTAAATGAGACAAACGATGATTGGACGGACCAATTATTGAACTTGGTTTCTTACAAAACTACATGCGTATCACCTCCTAATATCAACATTTTCTATACTCGGAATGATAATCGTTGTTTCATTGACTACTATTCACTAAATTAGACAAGCATGGGTTTGAAGGACAAATAATAGAACTTGTTTTCATACATTACTACACGTGTATTACCTCCTAATATCAACGTATTCCATACCCGAATGGATTATTTGTATTTTATTGACAACTAAATCATTAAATGAGACAAACGATGATTGGGCAGACCAATAATTGAACTTGGTTTCTTACAAAACTACATGCGTATCACCTCCTAATATCAACATTTTCTATACTCGGAATGATAATCGTTGTTTCATTGACTACTAATCACTAAATTCGACAAACTTGGGTTTGAAGGACAAATAATAGAACTTGGTTTCATACATTACTACACGTGTATTACCTCCTAATATCAACGTATTCCATACCCGAATGGATTATTTGTATTTTATTGACAACTAAATCATTAAATGAGACAAACGATGATTGGACGGACCAATAATTGAAACTTGGTTTCTTACACAACTACATGCGTATGACCTCCTAATATCAACATTTTCTATACTCGGAGGGATAATCGTTGTTTCATTGACTACTAATCATTAAATTAGACAAACATGGGTTTTAAGGAAAAACAATAGAACCTGGTTTCATACATTTCTACACGTGTATTACCTCCTAATATCAACGTATTCCATACTCGAATGGATTATTTGTATTTTATTGACAACTAAATCATTAAATGAGACAAACGATGATTGGACGGACCAATTATTGAACTTGGTTTCTTACAAAACTACATGCGTATCACCTCCTAATATCAACATTTTCTATACTCGGAATGATAATCGTTGTTTCATTGACTACTATTCACTAAATTAGACAAACATGGGTTTGAAGGACAAATAATAGAACTTGTTTTCATACATTACTACACGTGTATTACCTCCTAATATCAACGTATTCCATACTCGAATGGATTATTTGTATCTTATTGACAACTAAATCATTAAATGAGACAAACGATGATTGGACGGACAAATTATTGAACTTGGTTTCTTACAAAACAACATGCGTATCACCTCCTAATATCAACATTTTCTATACTCGGAATGATAATCGTTGTTTCATTGACTACTAATCACTAAATTCGACAGACTTGGGTTTGAAGGACAAATAATAGAACCTGGTTTCCTACATTACTACACGTGTATTACCTCCAAATATCAACGTATTCTATACTCGAATGGATTATTTGTATTTTATTGACAACTAAATCATTAAATGAGACAAACGATGATTGGACGGACCAATAATTGAACTTGGTTTCTTACAAAACTACATGCGTATGACCTCCTAATATCAACATTTTCTATACTCGGAATGATAATCGTTGTTTCATTGACTACTAATCACTAAATTAGACAAACATGGGTTTAAAGGACAAATAATAGAACTTGGTTTCCTACATTACTACACGTGTATTACCTCCAAATATCAACGTATTCCATACTCGAATGGATTATTTGTATTTTATTGACAACTAAATCATTAAATGAGACAAACGATGATTGGACGGACCAATAATTGAAACTTGGTTTCTTACACAACTACATGCGTATGACCTCCTAATATCAACATTTTCTATACTCGGAGGGATAATCGTTGTTTCATTGACTACTAATCACTAAATTAGACAAACATGGGTTTTAAGGAAAAACAATAGAACCTGGTTTCATACATTACTACACGTGTATTACCTCCTAATATCAACGTATTCCATACTCGAATGGATTATTTGTATTTTATTGACAACTAAATCATTAAATGAGACAAACGATGATTGGACGGACCAATTATTGAACTTGGTTTCTTACAAAACTACATGCGTATCACCTCCTAATATCAACATTTTCTATACTCGGAATGATAATCGTTGTTTAATTGACTACTATTCACTAAATTAGACAAACATGGGTTTGAAGGACAAATAATAGAACTTGGTTTCATACATTACTACACGTGTATTACCTCCTAATATCAACGTATTCCATACCCGAATGGATTATTTGTATTTTATTGACAACTAAATCATTAAATGAGACAAACGATGATTGGACGGACCAATAATTGAACTTGGTTTCTTACAAAACTACATGCGTATGAGCTCCTAATATCAACATTTTCTATACTCGGAATGATAATCGTTGTTTCATTGACTACTAATCACTAAATTCGACAAACTTGGGTTTGAAGGACAAATAATAGAACTTGGTTTCCTACATTACTACACGTGTATTACCTCCAAATATCAACGTATTCCATACTCGAATGGATTATTTGTATTTTATTGACAACTAAATCATTAAATGAGACAAACGATGATTGGACGTACCAATAATTGAAACTTGGTTTCTTACACAACTACATGCGTATGACCTCCTAATATCAACATTTTCTATACTCGGAGGGATAATCGTTGTTTCATTGACTACTAATCACTAAATTAGACAAACATGGGTTTTAAGGAAAAACAATAGAACCTGGTTTCATACATTACTACACGTGTATTACCTCCTAATATCAACGTATTCCATACTCGAATGGATTATTTGTATTTTATTGACAACTAAATCATTAAATGAGACAAACGATGATTGGACGGACCAATTATTGAACTTGGTTTCTTACAAAACTACATGCGTATCACCTCCTAATATCAACATTTTCTATACTCGGAATGATAATCGTTGTTTCATTGACTACTAATCACTAAATTAGACAAACATGGGTTTGAAGGAAAAATAATAGAACTTGGTTTCATACATTACTACACGTCTATTACCTCCTAATATTAACGTATTCCATACCCGAATGGATTATTTGTATTTTATTGACAACTAAATCATTAAATGAGACAAACGATGATTGGACGGACCAATAATTGAACTTGGTTTCTTACAAAACTACATGCGTATCACCTCCTAATATCAACATTTTCTATACTCGGAATGATAATCGTTGTTTCATTGACTACTAATCACTAAATTCGACAAACTTGGGGTTGAAGGACAAATAATAGAACTTGGTTTCATACATTACTACACGTGTATTACCTCCAAATATCAACGTATTCCATACTCGAATGGATTATTTGTATTTTATTGACAACTAAATCATTAAATGAGACAAACGATGATTGGACGGACCAATTATTGAACTTGGTTTCTTACAAAACTACATGCGTATCACCTCCTAATATCAACATTTTCTATACTCGGAATGATAATCGTTGTTTCATTGACTACTAATCACTAAATTAGACAAACATGGGTTTGAAGGACAAATAATAGAACTTGGTTTCATACATTACTACACGTGTATTACCTCCTAATATCAACGTATTCCATACTCGAATGGATTATTTGTATCTTATTGACAACTAAATCATTAAATGAGACAAACGATGATTGGACGGACAAATTATTGAACTTGGTTTCTTACAAAACAACATGCGTATCACCTCCTAATATCAACATTTTCTATACTCGGAATGATAATCGTTGTTTCATTGACTACTAATCACTAAATTCGACAAACTTGGGTTTGAAGGACAAATAATAGAACTTGGTTTCCTACATTACTACACGTGTATTACCTCCAAATATCAACGTATTCCATACTCGAATGGATTATTTGTATTTTATTGACAACTAAATCATTAAATGAGACAAACGATGATTGGACAGACCAATAATTGAACTTGGTTTCTTACAAAACTACATGCGTATGACCTCCTAATATCAACATTTTCTATACTCGGAATGATAATCGTTGTTTCATTGACTACTAATCACTAAATTAGACAAACATGGGTTTAAAGGACAAATAATAGAACTTGGTTTCCTACATTACTACACGTGTATTACCCCCAAATATCAACGTATTCCATACTCGAATGGATTATTTGTATTTTATTGACAACTAAATCATTAAATGAGACAAACGATGATTGGACGGACCAATAATTGAAACTTGGTTTCTTACACAACTACATGTGTATGACCTCCTAATATCAACATTTTCTATACTCGGAGGGATAATCGTTGTTTCATTGACTACTAATCACTAAATTAGACAAACATGGGTTTTAAGGAAAAACAATAGAACCTGGTTTCATACATTACTACACGTGTATTACCTCCAAATATCAACGTATTCCATACTCGAATGGATTATTTGTATTTTATTGACAACTAAATCATTAAATGAGACAAACGATGATTGGACGGACCAATTATTGAACTTGGTTTCTTACAAAACTACATGCGTATCACCTCCTAATATCAACATTTTCTATACTCGGAATGATAATCGTTGTTTCATTGACTACTAATCACTAAATTAGACAAACATGGGTTTGAAGGACAAATAATAGAACTTGGTTTCATACATTACTACACGTGTATTACCTCCTAATATCAACGTATTCCATACTCGAATGGATTATTTGTATCTTATTGACAACTAAATCATTAAATGAGACAAACGATGATTGGACGGACAAATTATTGAACTTGGTTTCTTACAAAACAACATGCGTATCACCTCCTAATATCAACATTTTCTATACTCGGAATGATAATTGTTGTTTCATTGACTACTAATCACTAAATTCGACAGACTTGGGTTTGAAGGACAAATAATAGAACCTGGTTTCCTACATTACTACACGTGTATTACCTCCAAATATCAACGTATTCCATACTCGAATGGATTATTTGTATTTTATTGACAACTAAATCATTAAATGAGACAAACGATGATTGGACGGACCAATAATTGAACTTGGTTTCTTACAAAACTACATGCGTATCACCTCCTAATATCAACATTTTCTATACTCGGAATGATAATCGTTGTTTCATTGACTACTAATCACTAAATTAGACAAACATGGGTTTAAAGGACAAATAATAGAACTTGGTTTCCTACATTACTACACGTGTATTACCTCCAAATATCAATGTATTCCATACTCGAATGGATTATTTGTATTTTATTGACAACTAAATCATTAAATGAGACAAACGATGATTGGACGGACCAATAATTGAAACTTGGTTTCTTACACAACTACATGCGTATGACCTCCTAATATCAACATTTTCTATACTCGGAGGGATAATCGTTGTTTCATTGACTACTAATCACTAAATTAGACAAACATGGGTTTTAAGGAAAAACAATAGAACCTGGTTTCATACATTACTACACGTGTATTACCTCCAAATATCAACGTATTCCATACTCGAATGGATTATTTGTATTTTATTGACAACTAAATCATTAAATGAGACAAACGATGATTGGACGGACCAATTATTGAACTTGGTTTCTTACAAAACTACATGCGTATCACCTCCTAATATCAACATTTTCTATACTCGGAATGATAATCGTTGTTTCATTGACTACTATTCACTAAATTAGACAAACATGGGTTTGAAGGACAAATAATAGAACTTGGTTTCATACATTACTACACGTGTATTACCTCCTAATATCAACGTATTCCATACCCGAATGGATTATTTGTATTTTATTGACAACTAAATCATTAAATGAG
Organism: Capsicum rhomboideum; assembly: GCA_031232105.1. Classification (NCBI taxonomy): domain Eukaryota; kingdom Viridiplantae; phylum Streptophyta; class Magnoliopsida; order Solanales; family Solanaceae; genus Capsicum; species Capsicum rhomboideum. Next base: position 82,180,112 of record CP124713.1, on the reverse strand, counting down.
ACAAACGATGATTGGACGGACCAATAATTGAACTTGGTTTCTTGCAAAACTACATGCGTATGACCTCCTAATATCAACATTTTCTATACTCGGAATGATAATCGTTGTTTCATTGACTACTATTCACTAAATTAGACAAACATGGGTTTGAAGGACAAATAATAGAACTTGGTTTCATACATTACTACACGTGTATTACCTCCTAATATCAACGTATTCCATACCCAAATGGATTATTTGTATTTTATTGACAACTAAATCATTAAATGAGACAAACGATGATTGGACGGACCAATAATTGAAACTTGGTTTCTTACACAACTACATGCGTATGACCTCCTAATATCAACATTTTCTATACTCGGAGGGATAATCGTTGTTTCATTGACTACTAATCACTAAATTAGACAAACATGGGTTTTAAGGAAAAACAATAGAACCTGGTTTCATACATTTCTACACATGTATTACCTCCTAATATCAACGTATTCCATACTCGAATGGATTATTTGTATTTTATTGACAACTAAATCATTAAATGAGACAAACGATGATTGGACGGACCAATTATTGAACTTGGTTTCTTACAAAACTACATGCGTATCACCTCCTAATATCAACATTTTCTATACTCGGAATGATAATCGTTGTTTCATTGACTACTATTCACTAAATTAGACAAGCATGGGTTTGAAGGACAAATAATAGAACTTGTTTTCATACATTACTACACGTGTATTACCTCCTAATATCAACGTATTCCATACCCGAATGGATTATTTGTATTTTATTGACAACTAAATCATTAAATGAGACAAACGATGATTGGGCGGACCAATAATTGAACTTGGTTTCTTACAAAACTACATGCGTATCACCTCCTAATATCAACATTTTCTATACTCGGAATGATAATCGTTGTTTCATTGACTACTAATCACTAAATTCGACAAACTTGGGTTTGAAGGACAAATAATAGAACTTGGTTTCATACATTACTACACGTGTATTACCTCCTAATATCAACGTATTCCATACCCGAATGGATTATTTGTATTTTATTGACAACTAAATCATTAAATGAGACAAACGATGATTGGACGGACCAATAATTGAAACTTGGTTTCTTACACAACTTCATGCGTATGACCTCCTAATATCAACATTTTCTATACTCGGAGGGATAATCGTTGTTTCATTGACTACTAATCACTAAATTAGACAAACATGGGTTTTAAGGAAAAACAATAGAACCTGGTTTCATACATTTCTACACGTGTATTACCTCCTAATATCAACGTATTCCATACTCGAATGGATTATTTGTATTTTATTGACAACTAAATCATTAAATGAGACAAACGATGATTGGACGGACCAATTATTGAACTTGGTTTCTTACAAAACTACATGCGTATCACCTCCTAATATCAACATTTTCTATACTCGGAATGATAATCGTTGTTTCATTGACTACTATTCACTAAATTAGACAAACATGGGTTTGAAGGAAAAATAATAGAACTTGGTTTCATACATTACTACACGTGTATTACCTCCTAATATCAACGTATTACATACCCGAATGGATTATTTGTATTTTATTGACAACTAAATCATTAAATGAGACAAACGATGATTGGACGGACCAATAATTGAACTTGGTTTCTTACAAAACTACATGCGTATGACCTCCTAATATCAACATTTTCTATACTCGGAATGATAATCATTGTTTCATTGACTACTAATCACTAAATTCGACAAACTTGGGTTTGAAGGACAAATAATAGAACTTGGTTTCCTACATTACTACACGTGTATTACCTCCATATATCAACGTATTCCATACTCGAATGGATTATTTGTATTTTATTGACAACTAAATCATTAAATGAGACAAACGATGATTGGACGGACCAATAATTGAAACTTGGTTTCTTACACAACTACATGCGTATGACCTCCTAATATCAACATTTTCTATACTCGGAGGGATAATCGTTGTTTCATTGACTACTAATCACTAAATTAGACAAACATGGGTTTTAAGGAAAAACAATAGAACCTGGTTTCATACATTTCTACACGTGTATTACCTCCTAATATCAACGTATTCCATACTCGAATGGATTATTTGTATTTTATTGACAACTAAATCATTAAATGAGACAAACGATGATTGGACGGACCAATTATTGAACTTGGTTTCTTACAAAACTACATGCGTATCACCTCCTAATATCAACATTTTCTATACTCGGAATGATAATCGTTGTTTCATTGACTACTATTCACTAAATTAGACAAACATGGGTTTGAAGGACAAATAATAGAACTTGGTTTCATACATTACTACACGTGTATTACCTCCTAATATCAACGTATTCCATACCCGAATGGATTATTTGTATTTTATTGACAACTAAATCATTAAATGAGACAAACGATGATTGGGCGAACCAATAATTGAACTTGGTTTCTTACAAAACTACATTCGTATCACCTCCTAATATCAACATTTTCTATACTCGGAATGATAATCGTTGTTTCATTGACTACTAATCACTAAATTCGACAAACTTGGGTTTGAAGGACAAATAATAGAACTTGGTTTCCTACATTACTACACGTGTATTACCTCTAAATATCAACGTATTCCATACTCGAATGGATTATTTGTATTTTATTGACAACTAAATCATTAAATGAGACAAACGATGATTGGACGGACCAATAATTGAAACTTGGTTTCTTACACAACTACATGCGTATGACCTCCTAATATCAACATTTTCTATACTCGGAGGGATAATCGTTGTTTCATTGACTACTAATCACTAAATTAGACAAACATGGGTTTTAAGGAAAAACAATAGAACCTGGTTTCATACATTACTACACGTGTATTACCTCCTAATATCAACGTATTCCATACTCGAATGGATTATTTGTATTTTATTGACAACTAAATCATTAAATGAGACAAACGATGATTGGACGGACCAATTATTGAACTTGGTTTCTTACAAAACTACATGCGTATCACCTCCTAATATCAACATTTTCTATACTCGGAATGATAATCGTTGTTTCATTGACTACTAATCACTAAATTAGACAAACATGGGTTTGAAGGAAAAATAATAGAACTTGGTTTCATACATTACTACACGTGTATTACCTCCTAATATCAACGTATTCCATACCCGAATGGATTATTTGTATTTTATTGACAACTAAATCATTAAATGAGACAAACGATGATTGGACGGACCAATTATTGAACTTGGTTTCTTACAAAACTACATGCGTATCATCTCCTAATATCAACATTTTCTATACTCAGAATGATAATCGTTGTTTCATTGACTACTATTCACTAAATTAGACAAACATGGGTTTGAAGGACAAATAATAGAACTTGGTTTCATACATTACTACACGTGTATTACCTCCTAATATCAACGTATTCCATACCCGAATGGATTATTTGTATTTTATTGACAACTAAATCATTAAATGAGACAAACGATGATTGGACGGACCAATAATTGAACTTGGTTTCTTACAAAACTACATGCGTATCACCTCCTAATATCAACATTTTCTATACTCGGAATGATAATCGTTGTTTCATTGACTACTAATCACTAAATTCGACAAACTTGGGTTTGAAGGACAAATAATAGAACTTGGTTTCCTACATTACTACACGTGTATTACCTCTAAATATCAACGTATTCCATACTCGAATGGATTATTTGTATTTTATTGACAACTAAATCATTAAATGAGACAAACGATGATTGGACGGACCAATAATTGAAACTTGGTTTCTTACACAACTACATGCGTATGACCTCCTAATATCAACATTTTCTATACTCGGAGGGATAATCGTTGTTTCATTGACTACTAATCACTAAATTAGACAAACATGGGTTTTAAGGAAAAACAATAGAACCTGGTTTCATACATTACTACACGTGTATTACCTCCTAATATCAACGTATTCCATACTCGAATGGATTATTTGTATTTTATTGACAACTAAATCATTAAATGAGACAAACGATGATTGGACGGACCAATTATTGAACTTGGTTTCTTACAAAACTACATGCGTATCACCTCCTAATATCAACATTTTCTATACTCGGAATGATAATCGTTGTTTCATTGACTACTAATCACTAAATTAGACAAACATGGGTTTGAAGGAAAAATAATAGAACTTGGTTTCATACATTACTACACGTGTATTACCTCCTAATATCAACGTATTCCATACCCGAATGGATTATTTGTATTTTATTGACAACTAAATCATTAAATGAGACAAACGATGATTGGACGGACCAATAATTGAAACTTGGTTTATTACACAACTACATCCGTATGACCTCCTAATATCAACGTATTCCATACTCGAATGGATTATTTGTATTTTATTGACAACTAAATCATTAAATGAGACAAACGATGATTGGACGGACCAATTATTGAACTTGGTTTCTTACAAAACTACATGCGTATCACCTCCTAATATCAACATTTTCTATACTCGGAATGCTAATCGTTGTTTCATAGACTACTAATCACTAAATTAGGCAAACATGGGTTTGAAGGACAAATAATAGAACTTGGTTTCATACATTACTACACGTGTATTACCTCCTAATATCAACGTATTCCATACTCGAATGGATTATTTGTATCTTATTGACAACTAAATCATTAAATGAGACAAACGATGATTGGACGGACCAATAATTGAACTTGGTTTCTTACAAAACTACATGCGTATCACCTCCTAATATCAACATTTTCTATACTCGGAATGATAATCGTTGTTTCATTGACTACTAATCACTAAATTCGACAAACTTGGGTTTGAAGGACAAATAATAGAACTTGGTTTCCTACATTACTACACGTGTATTACCTCCAAATATCAACGTATTCCATACTCGAATGGATTATTTGTATTTTATTGACAACTAAATCATTAAATGAGACAAACGATGATTGGACGGACCAATAATTGAAACTTGGTTTCTTACACAACTACATGCGTATGACCTCCTAATATCAACATTTTCTATACTCGGAGGGATAATCGTTGTTTCATTGACTACTAATCACTAAATTAGACAAACATGGGTTTTAAGGAAAAACAATAGAACCTGGTTTCATACATTACTACACGTGTATTACCTCCTAATATCAACGTATTCCATACTCGAATGGATTATTTGTATTTTATTGACAACTAAATCATTAAATGAGACAAACGATGATTGGACGGACCAATAATTGAACTTGGTTTCTTACAAAACTACATGCGTATCACCTCCTAATATCAACATTTTCTATACTCGGAATGATAATCGTTGTTTCATTGACTACTATTCTCTAAATTAGACAAACATGGGTTTGAAGGACAAATAATAGAACTTGGTTTCATACATTACTACACGTGTATTACCTCCTAATATCAACGTATTCCATACCCGAATGGATTATTTGTATTTTATTGACAACTAAATCATTAAATGAGACAAACGATGATTGGACGGACCAATAATTGAACTTGGTTTCTTACAAAACTACATGCGTATCACCTCCTAAAATCAACATTTTCTATACTCGGAATGATAATCGTTGTTTCATTGACTACTAATCACTAAATTCGACAAACTTGGGTTTGAAGGACAAATAATAGAACTTGGTTTCCTACATTACTACACGTGTATTACCTCCAAATATCAACGTATTCCATACTCGAATGGATTATTTGTATTTTATTGACAACTAAATCATTAAATGAGACAAACGATGATTGGATGGACCAATTATTGAACTTGGTTTCTTACAAAACTACATGCGTATCACCTCCTAATATCAACATTTTCTATACTCGGAGGGATAATCGTTGTTTCATTGACTACTAATCACTAAATTAGACAAACATGGGTTTTAAGGAAAAACAATAGAACCTGGTTTCATACATTACTACACGTGTATTACCTCCTAATATCAACGTATTCCATACTCGAATGGATTATTTGTTTTTTGTTGACAACTAAATCATTAAATGAGACAAACGATGATTGGACGGACCAATAATTGAACTTGGTTTCTTACAAAACTACATGCGTATCACCTCCTAATATCAACATTTTCTATACTCGGAATGGTAATCGTTGTTTCATTGACTACTAATCACTAAATTCGACAAACTTGGGTTTGAAGGACAAATAATAGATCTTGGTTTCCTACATTACTACACGTGTATTACCTCCAAATATCAACGTACTCCATACTCGAATGGATTATTTGTATTTTATTGACAACTAAATCATTAAATGAGACAAACGATGATTGGACGGACCAATAATTGAAACTTGGTTTCTTACACAACTACATGCGTATGACCTCCTAATATCAACATTTTCTATACTCGGAGGGATAATCGTTGTTTCATTGACTACTAATCACTAAATTAGACAAACATGGGTTTTAAGGAAAAACAATAGAACCTGGTTTCATACATTACTACACGTGTATTACCTCCTAATATCAACGTATTCCATACTCGAATGGATTATTTGTATTTTATTGACAACTAAATCATTAAATGAGACAAACGATGATTGGACGGACCAATTATTGAACTTGGTTTCTTACAAAACTACATGCGTATCACCTCCTAATATCAACATTTTCTATACTCGGAATGATAATCGTTGTTTCATTGACTACTATTCACTAAATTAGACAAACATGGGTTTGAAGGACAAATAATAGAACTTGGTTTCATACATTACTACACGTGTATTACCTCCTAATATCAACGTATTCCATACCCGAATGGATTATTTGTATATTATTGACAACTAAATCATTAAATGAGACAAACGATGATTGGACGGACCAATAATTGAACTTGGTTTCTTACAAAACTACATGCGTATCACCTCCTAATATCAACATTTTCTATACTCGGAATGATAATCGTTGTTTCATTGACTACTAATCACTAAATTCGACAAACTTGGGTTTGAAGGACAAATAATAGAACTTGGTTTCCTACATTACTACACGTGTATTACCTCCAAATATCAACGTACTCCATACTCGAATGGATTATTTGTATTTTATTGACAACTAAATCATTAAATGAGACAAACGATGATTGGACGGACCAATTATTGAACTTGGTTTCTTACAAAACTATATGCGTATGACCTCCTAATATCAACATTTTCTATACTCGGAATGATAATCGTTGTTTCATTGACTACTAATCACTAAATTAGACAAACATGGGTTTGAAGGACAAATAATAGAACTTGGTTTCATACATTACTACACGTGTATTACCTCCTAATATCAACGTATTCCATACTCGAATGGATTATTTGTATCTTCTTGACAACTAAATCATTAAATGAGACAAACAATGATTGGACGGACCAATAATTGATCTTGGTTTCTTACAAAACTACATGCGTATCACCTCCTAATATCAACATTTTCTATACTCGGAATGATAATCGTTGTTTCATTGACTACTAATCACTAAATTCGACAAACTTGGGTTTGAAGGACAAATAATAGAACTTGGTTTCCTACATTACTACACGTGTATTACCTCCAAATATCAACGTATTCCATACTCGAATGGATTATTTGTATTTTATTGACAACTAAATCATTAAATGAGACAAACAATGATTGGACGGACCAATAATTGAAACTTGGTTTCTTACACAACTACATGCGTATGACCTCCTAATATCAACATTTTCTATACTCGGAGGGATAATCGTTGTTTCATTGACTACTAATCACTAAATTAGACAAACATGGGTTTGAAGGACAAATAATAGAACTTGTTTTCATACATTACTACACGTGTATTACCTCCTAATATCAACGTATTCCATACCCGAATGGATTATTTGTATTTTATTGACAACTAAATCATTAAATGAGACAAACGATGATTTGACGGACCAATAATTGAACTTGGTTTCTTACAAAACTACATGCGTATCACCTCCTAATATCAACATTTTCTATACTCGGAATGATAATCGTTGTTTCATTGACTACTAATCACTAAATTCGACAAACTTGGGTTTGAAGGACAAATAATAGAACTTGGTTTCCTACATTACTACACGTGTATTACCTCCAAATATCAACGTACTCCATACTCGAATGGATTATTTGTATTTTATTGACAACTAAATCATTAAATGAGACAAACGATGATTGGACGGACCAATAATTGAAACTTGGTTTCTTACACAACTACATGCGTATGACCTCCTAATATCAACATTTTCTATACTCGGAGGGATAATCGTTGTTTCATTGACTACTAATCACTAAATTAGACAAACATGGGTTTTAAGGAAAAACAATAGAACCTGGTTTCATACATTACTACACGTGTATTACCTCCTAATATCAACGTATTCCATACTCGAATGGATTATTTGTATTTTATTGACAACTAAATCATTAAATGAGACAAACGATGATTGGACGGACCAATTATTGAACTTGGTTTCTTACAAAACTACATGCGTATCACCTCCTAATATCAACATTTTCTATACTCGGAATGATAATCGTTGTTTCATTGACTACTATTCACTAAATTAGACAAACATGGGTTTGAAGGACAAATAATAGAACTTGGTTTCATACATTACTACACGTGTATTACCTCCTAATATCAACGTATTCCATACCCGAATGGATTATTTGTATATTATTGACAACTAAATCATTAAATGAGACAAACGATGATTGGACGGACCAATAATTGAACTTGGTTTCTTACAAAACTACATGCGTATCACCTCCTAATATCAACATTTTCTATACTCGGAATGATAATCGTTGTTTCATTGACTACTAATCACTAAATTCGACAAACTTGGGTTTGAAGGACAAATAATAGAACTTGGTTTCCTACATTACTACACGTGTATTACCTCCAAATATCAACGTACTCCATACTCGAATGGATTATTTGTATTTTATTGACAACTAAATCATTAAATGAGACAAACGATGATTGGACGGACCAATTATTGAACTTGGTTTCTTACAAAACTATATGCGTATGACCTCCTAATATCAACATTTTCTATACTCGGAATGATAATCGTTGTTTCATTGACTACTAATCACTAAATTAGACAAACATGGGTTTGAAGGACAAATAATAGAACTTGGTTTCATACATTACTACACGTGTATTACCTCCTAATATCAACGTATTCCATACTCGAATGGATTATTTGTATCTTCTTGACAACTAAATCATTAAATGAGACAAACAATGATTGGACGGACCAATAATTGATCTTGGTTTCTTACAAAACTACATGCGTATCACCTCCTAATATCAACATTTTCTATACTCGGAATGATAATCGTTGTTTCATTGACTACTAATCACTAAATTCGACAAACTTGGGTTTGAAGGACAAATAATAGAACTTGGTTTCCTACATTACTACACGTGTATTACCTCCAAATATCAACGTATTCCATACTCGAATGGATTATTTGTATTTTATTGACAACTAAATCATTAAATGAGACAAACAATGATTGGACGGACCAATAATTGAAACTTGGTTTCTTACACAACTACATGCGTATGACCTCCTAATATCAACATTTTCTATACTCGGAGGGATAATCGTTGTTTCATTGACTACTAATCACTAAATTAGACAAACATGGGTTTGAAGGACAAATAATAGAACTTGTTTTCATACATTACTACACGTGTATTACCTCCTAATATCAACGTATTCCATACCCGAATGGATTATTTGTATTTTATTGACAACTAAATCATTAAATGAGACAAACGATGATTTGACGGACCAATAATTGAACTTGGTTTCTTACAAAACTACATGCGTATCACCTCCTAATATCAACATTTTCTATACTCGGAATGATAATCGTTGTTTCATTGACTACTAATCACTAAATTCGACAAACTTGGGTTTGAAGGACAAATAATAGAACTTGGTTTCCTACATTACTACACGTGTATTACCTCCAAATATCAACGTACTCCATACTCGAATGGATTATTTGTATTTTATTGACAACTAAATCATTAAATGAGACGAACGATGATTGGACGGACCAATTATTGAACTTGGTTTCTTACAAAACTACATGCGTATCACCTTCTAATATCAACATTTTCTATACTCGGAATGATAATCGTTGTTTCATTGACTACTAATCACTAAATTAGACAAACATGGGTTTGAAGGACAAATAATAGAACTTGGTTTCATACATTACTACACGTGTATTACCTCCTAATATCAACGTATTCCATACTCGAATGGATTATTTGTATCTTCTTGACAACTAAATCATTAAATGAGACAAACAATGATTGGACGGACCAATAATTGATCTTGGTTTCTTACAAAACTACATGCGTATCACCTCCTAATATCAACATTTTCTATACTCGGAATGATAATCGTTGTTTCATTGACTACTAATCACTAAATTCGACAAACTTGGGTTTGAAGGACAAATAATAGAACTTGGTTTCCTACATTACTACACGTGTATTACCTCCAAATATCAACGTATTCCATACTCGAATGGATTATTTGTATTTTATTGACAACTAAATCATTAAATGAGACAAACAATGATTGGACGGACCAATAATTGAAACTTGGTTTCTTACACAACTACATGCGTATGACCTCCTAATATCAACATTTTCTATACTCGGAGGGATAATCGTTGTTTCATTGACTACTAATCACTAAATTAGACAAACATGGGTTTTAAGGAAAAACAATAGAACCTGGTTTCATACATTACTACACGTGTATTACCTCCTAATATCAACGTATTCCATACTCGAATGGATTATTTGTTTTTTGTTGACAACTAAATCATTAAATGAGACAAACGATGATTGGACGGACCAATAATTGAACTTGGTTTCTTACAAAACTACATGCGTATCACCTCCTAATATCAACATTTTCTATACTCGGAATGGTAATCGTTGTTTCATTGACTACTAATCACTAAATTCGACAAACTTGGGTTTGAAGGACAAATAATAGAACTTGGTTTCCTACATTACTACACGTGTATTACCTCCAAATATCAACGTACTCCATACTCGAATGGATTATTTGTATTTTATTGACAACTAAATCATTAAATGAGACAAACGATGATTGGACGGACCAATTATTGAACTTGGTTTCTTACAAAACTACATGCGTATCACCTCCTAATATCAACATTTTCTATACTCGGAATGATAATCGTTGTTTCATTGACTACTAATCACTAAATTAGACAAACATGGGTTTGAAGGACAAATAATAGAACTTGGTTTCATACATTACTACACGTGTATTACCTCCTAATATCAACGTATTCCATACTCGAATGGATTATTTGTATCTTCTTGACAACTAAATCATTAAATGAGACAAACAATGATTGGACGGACCAATAATTGATCTTGGTTTCTTACAAAACTACATGCGTATCACCTCCTAATATCAACATTTTCTATACTCGGAATGATAATCGTTGTTTCATTGACTACTAATCACTAAATTCGACAAACTTGGGTTTGAAGGACAAATAATAGAACTTGGTTTCCTACATTACTACACGTGTATTACCTCCAAATATCAACGTATTCCATACTCGAATGGATTATTTGTATTTTATTGACAACTAAATCATTAAATGAGACAAACAATGATTGGACGGACCAATAATTGAAACTTGGTTTCTTACACAACTACATGCGTATGACCTCCTAATATCAACATTTTCTATACTCGGAGGGATAATCGTTGTTTCATTGACTACTAATCACTAAATTAGACAAACATGGGTTTGAAGGACAAATAATAGAACTTGTTTTCATACATTACTACACGTGTATTACCTCCTAATATCAACGTATTCCATACCCGAATGGATTATTTGTATTTTATTGACAACTAAATCATTAAATGAGACAAACGATGATTTGACGGACCAATAATTGAACTTGGTTTCTTACAAAACTACATGCGTATCACCTCCTAATATCAACATTTTCTATACTCGGAATGATAATCGTTGTTTCATTGACTACTAATCACTAAATTCGACAAACTTGGGTTTGAAGGACAAATAATAGAACTTGGTTTCCTACATTACTACACGTGTATTACCTCCAAATATCAACGTACTCCATACTCGAATGGATTATTTGTATTTTATTGACAACTAAATCATTAAATGAGACGAACGATGATTGGACGGACCAATTATTGAACTTGGTTTCTTACAAAACTACATGCGTATCACCTCCTAATATCAACATTTTCTATACTCGGAATGATAATCGTTGTTTCATTGACTACTAATCACTAAATTAGACAAACATGGGTTTGAAGGACAAATAATAGAACTTGGTTTCATACATTACTACACGTGTATTACCTCCTAATATCAACGTATTCCATACTCGAATGGATTATTTGTATCTTCTTGACAACTAAATCATTAAATGAGACAAACAATGATTGGACGGACCAATAATTGATCTTGGTTTCTTACAAAACTACATGCGTATCACCTCCTAATATCAACATTTTCTATACTCGGAATGATAATCGTTGTTTCATTGACTACTAATCACTAAATTCGACAAACTTGGGTTTGAAGGACAAATAATAGAACTTGGTTTCCTACATTACTACACGTGTATTACCTCCAAATATCAACGTATTCCATACTCGAATGGATTATTTGTATTTTATTGACAACTAAATCATTAAATGAGACAAACAATGATTGGACGGACCAATAATTGAAACTTGGTTTCTTACACAACTACATGCGTATGACCTCCTAATATCAACATTTTCTATACTCGGAGGGATAATCGTTGTTTCATTGACTACTAATCACTAAATTAGACAAACATGGGTTTTAAGGAAAAACAATAGAACCTGGTTTCATACATTACTACACGTGTATTACCTCCTAATATCAACGTATTCCATACTCGAATGGATTATTTGTTTTTTGTTGACAACTAAATCATTAAATGAGACAAACGATGATTGGACGGACCAATAATTGAACTTGGTTTCTTACAAAACTACATGCGTATCACCTCCTAATATCAACATTTTCTATACTCGGAATGGTAATCGTTGTTTCATTGACTACTAATCACTAAATTCGACAAACTTGGGTTTGAAGGACAAATAATAGAACTTGGTTTCCTACATTACTACACGTGTATTACCTCCAAATATCAACGTACTCCATACTCGAATGGATTATTTGTATTTTATTGACAACTAAATCATTAAATGAGACAAACGATGATTGGACGGACCAATTATTGAACTTGGTTTCTTACAAAACTACATGCGTATCACCTCCTAATATCAACATTTTCTATACTCGGAATGATAATCGTTGTTTCATTGACTACTAATCACTAAATTAGACAAACATGGGTTTGAAGGACAAATAATAGAACTTGGTTTCATACATTACTACACGTGTATTACCTCCTAATATCAACGTATTCCATACTCGAATGGATTATTTGTATCTTCTTGACAACTAAATCATTAAATGAGACAAACAATGATTGGACGGACCAATAATTGATCTTGGTTTCTTACAAAACTACATGCGTATCACCTCCTAATATCAACATTTTCTATACTCGGAATGATAATCGTTGTTTCATTGACTACTAATCACTAAATTCGACAAACTTGGGTTTGAAGGACAAATAATAGAACTTGGTTTCCTACATTACTACACGTGTATTACCTCCAAATATCAACGTATTCCATACTCGAATGGATTATTTGTATTTTATTGACAACTAAATCATTAAATGAGACAAACAATGATTGGACGGACCAATAATTGAAACTTGGTTTCTTACACAACTACATGCGTATGACCTCCTAATATCAACATTTTCTATACTCGGAGGGATAATCGTTGTTTCATTGACTACTAATCACTAAATTAGACAAACATGGGTTTGAAGGACAAATAATAGAACTTGTTTTCATACATTACTACACGTGTATTACCTCCTAATATCAACGTATTCCATACCCGAATGGATTATTTGTATTTTATTGACAACTAAATCATTAAATGAGACAAACGATGATTTGACGGACCAATAATTGAACTTGGTTTCTTACAAAACTACATGCGTATCACCTCCTAATATCAACATTTTCTATACTCGGAATGATAATCGTTGTTTCATTGACTACTAATCACTAAATTCGACAAACTTGGGTTTGAAGGACAAATAATAGAACTTGGTTTCCTACATTACTACACGTGTATTACCTCCAAATATCAACGTACTCCATACTCGAATGGATTATTTGTATTTTATTGACAACTAAATCATTAAATGAGACGAACGATGATTGGACGGACCAATTATTGAACTTGGTTTCTTACAAAACTACATGCGTATCACCTCCTAATATCAACATTTTCTATACTCGGAATGATAATCGTTGTTTCATTGACTACTAATCACTAAATTAGACAAACATGGGTTTGAAGGACAAATAATAGAACTTGGTTTCATACATTACTACACGTGTATTACCTCCTAATATCAACGTATTCCATACTCGAATGGATTATTTGTATCTTCTTGACAACTAAATCATTAAATGAGACAAACAATGATTGGACGGACCAATAATTGATCTTGGTTTCTTACAAAACTACATGCGTATCACCTCCTAATATCAACATTTTCTATACTCGGAATGATAATCGTTGTTTCATTGACTACTAATCACTAAATTCGACAAACTTGGGTTTGAAGGACAAATAATAGAACTTGGTTTCCTACATTACTACACGTGTATTACCTCCAAATATCAACGTATTCCATACTCGAATGGATTATTTGTATTTTATTGACAACTAAATCATTAAATGAGACAAACAATGATTGGACGGACCAATAATTGAAACTTGGTTTCTTACACAACTACATGCGTATGACCTCCTAATATCAACATTTTCTATACTCGGAGGGATAATCGTTGTTTCATTGACTACTAATCACTAAATTAGACAAACATGGGTTTTAAGGAAAAACAATAGAACCTGGTTTCATACATTACTACACGTGTATTACCTCCTAATATCAACGTATTCCATACTCGAATGGATTATTTGTTTTTTGTTGACAACTAAATCATTAAATGAGACAAACGATGATTGGACGGACCAATAATTGAACTTGGTTTCTTACAAAACTACATGCGTATCACCTCCTAATATCAACATTTTCTATACTCGGAATGGTAATCGTTGTTTCATTGACTACTAATCACTAAATTCGACAAACTTGGGTTTGAAGGACAAATAATAGAACTTGGTTTCCTACATTACTACACGTGTATTACCTCCAAATATCAACGTACTCCATACTCGAATGGATTATTTGTATTTTATTGACAACTAAATCATTAAATGAGACAAACGATGATTGGACGGACCAATTATTGAACTTGGTTTCTTACAAAACTACATGCGTATCACCTCCCAATATCAACATTTTCTATACTCGGAATGATAATCGTTGTTTCATTGACTACTAATCACTAAATTAGACAAACATGGGTTTGAAGGACAAATAATAGAACTTGGTTTCATACATTACTACACGTGTATTACCTCCTAATATCAACGTATTCCATACTCGAATGGATTATTTGTATCTTCTTGACAACTAAATCATTAAATGAGACAAACAATGATTGGACGGACCAATAATTGATCTTGGTTTCTTACAAAACTACATGCGTATCACCTCCTAATATCAACATTTTCTATACTCGGAATGATAATCGTTGTTTCATTGACTACTAATCACTAAATTCGACAAACTTGGGTTTGAAGGACAAATAATAGAACTTGGTTTCCTACATTACTACACGTGTATTACCTCCAAATATCAACGTATTCCATACTCGAATGGATTATTTGTATTTTATTGACAACTAAATCATTAAATGAGACAAACAATGATTGGACGGACCAATAATTGAAACTTGGTTTCTTACACAACTACATGCGTATGACCTCCTAATATCAACATTTTCTATACTCGGAGGGATAATCGTTGTTTCATTGACTACTAATCACTAAATTAGACAAACATGGGTTTGAAGGACAAATAATAGAACTTGTTTTCATACATTACTACACGTGTATTACCTCCTAATATCAACGTATTCCATACCCGAATGGATTATTTGTATTTTATTGACAACTAAATCATTAAATGAGACAAACGATGATTTGACGGACCAATAATTGAACTTGGTTTCTTACAAAACTACATGCGTATCACCTCCTAATATCAACATTTTCTATACTCGGAATGATAATCGTTGTTTCATTGACTACTAATCACTAAATTCGACAAACTTGGGTTTGAAGGACAAATAATAGAACTTGGTTTCCTACATTACTACACGTGTATTACCTCCAAATATCAACGTACTCCATACTCGAATGGATTATTTGTATTTTATTGACAACTAAATCATTAAATGAGACGAACGATGATTGGACGGACCAATTATTGAACTTGGTTTCTTACAAAACTACATGCGTATCACCTTCTAATATCAACATTTTCTATACTCGGAATGATAATCGTTGTTTCATTGACTACTAATCACTAAATTAGACAAACATGGGTTTGAAGGACAAATAATAGAACTTGGTTTCATACATTACTACACGTGTATTACCTCCTAATATCAACGTATTCCATACTCGAATGGATTATTTGTATCTTCTTGACAACTAAATCATTAAATGAGACAAACAATGATTGGACGGACCAATAATTGATCTTGGTTTCTTACAAAACTACATGCGTATCACCTCCTAATATCAACATTTTCTATACTCGGAATGATAATCGTTGTTTCATTGACTACTAATCACTAAATTCGACAAACTTGGGTTTGAAGGACAAATAATAGAACTTGGTTTCCTACATTACTACACGTGTATTACCTCCAAATATCAACGTATTCCATACTCGAATGGATTATTTGTATTTTATTGACAACTAAATCATTAAATGAGACAAACAATGATTGGACGGACCAATAATTGAAACTTGGTTTCTTACACAACTACATGCGTATGACCTCCTAATATCAACATTTTCTATACTCGGAGGGATAATCGTTGTTTCATTGACTACTAATCACTAAATTAGACAAACATGGGTTTTAAGGAAAAACAATAGAACCTGGTTTCATACATTACTACACGTGTATTACCTCCTAATATCAACGTATTCCATACTCGAATGGATTATTTGTTTTTTGTTGACAACTAAATCATTAAATGAGACAAACGATGATTGGACGGACCAATAATTGAACTTGGTTTCTTACAAAACTACATGCGTATCACCTCCTAATATCAACATTTTCTATACTCGGAATGGTAATCGTTGTTTCATTGACTACTAATCACTAAATTCGACAAACTTGGGTTTGAAGGACAAATAATAGAACTTGGTTTCCTACATTACTACACGTGTATTACCTCCAAATATCAACGTACTCCATACTCGAATGGATTATTTGTATTTTATTGACAACTAAATCATTAAATGAGACAAACGATGATTGGACGGACCAATTATTGAACTTGGTTTCTTACAAAACTACATGCGTATCACCTCCTAATATCAACATTTTCTATACTCGGAATGATAATCGTTGTTTCATTGACTACTAATCACTAAATTAGACAAACATGGGTTTGAAGGACAAATAATAGAACTTGGTTTCATACATTACTACACGTGTATTACCTCCTAATATCAACGTATTCCATACTCGAATGGATTATTTGTATCTTCTTGACAACTAAATCATTAAATGAGACAAACAATGATTGGACGGACCAATAATTGATCTTGGTTTCTTACAAAACTACATGCGTATCACCTCCTAATATCAACATTTTCTATACTCGGAATGATAATCGTTGTTTCATTGACTACTAATCACTAAATTCGACAAACTTGGGTTTGAAGGACAAATAATAGAACTTGGTTTCCTACATTACTACACGTGTATTACCTCCAAATATCAACGTATTCCATACTCGAATGGATTATTTGTATTTTATTGACAACTAAATCATTAAATGAGACAAACAATGATTGGACGGACCAATAATTGAAACTTGGTTTCTTACACAACTACATGCGTATGACCTCCTAATATCAACATTTTCTATACTCGGAGGGATAATCGTTGTTTCATTGACTACTAATCACTAAATTAGACAAACATGGGTTTGAAGGACAAATAATAGAACTTGTTTTCATACATTACTACACGTGTATTACCTCCTAATATCAACGTATTCCATACCCGAATGGATTATTTGTATTTTATTGACAACTAAATCATTAAATGAGACAAACGATGATTTGACGGACCAATAATTGAACTTGGTTTCTTACAAAACTACATGCGTATCACCTCCTAATATCAACATTTTCTATACTCGGAATGATAATCGTTGTTTCATTGACTACTAATCACTAAATTCGACAAACTTGGGTTTGAAGGACAAATAATAGAACTTGGTTTCCTACATTACTACACGTGTATTACCTCCAAATATCAACGTACTCCATACTCGAATGGATTATTTGTATTTTATTGACAACTAAATCATTAAATGAGACGAACGATGATTGGACGGACCAATTATTGAACTTGGTTTCTTACAAAACTACATGCGTATCACCTCCTAATATCAACATTTTCTATACTCGGAATGATAATCGTTGTTTCATTGACTACTAATCACTAAATTAGACAAACATGGGTTTGAAGGACAAATAATAGAACTTGGTTTCATACATTACTACACGTGTATTACCTCCTAATATCAACGTATTCCATACTCGAATGGATTATTTGTATCTTCTTGACAACTAAATCATTAAATGAGACAAACAATGATTGGACGGACCAATAATTGATCTTGGTTTCTTACAAAACTACATGCGTATCACCTCCTAATATCAACATTTTCTATACTCGGAATGATAATCGTTGTTTCATTGACTACTAATCACTAAATTCGACAAACTTGGGTTTGAAGGACAAATAATAGAACTTGGTTTCCTACATTACTACACGTGTATTACCTCCAAATATCAACGTATTCCATACTCGAATGGATTATTTGTATTTTATTGACAACTAAATCATTAAATGAGACAAACAATGATTGGACGGACCAATAATTGAAACTTGGTTTCTTACACAACTACATGCGTATGACCTCCTAATATCAACATTTTCTATACTCGGAGGGATAATCGTTGTTTCATTGACTACTAATCACTAAATTAGACAAACATGGGTTTTAAGGAAAAACAATAGAACCTGGTTTCATACATTACTACACGTGTATTACCTCCTAATATCAACGTATTCCATACTCGAATGGATTATTTGTTTTTTGTTGACAACTAAATCATTAAATGAGACAAACGATGATTGGACGGACCAATAATTGAACTTGGTTTCTTACAAAACTACATGCGTATCACCTCCTAATATCAACATTTTCTATACTCGGAATGGTAATCGTTGTTTCATTGACTACTAATCACTAAATTCGACAAACTTGGGTTTGAAGGACAAATAATAGAACTTGGTTTCCTACATTACTACACGTGTATTACCTCCAAATATCAACGTACTCCATACTCGAATGGATTATTTGTATTTTATTGACAACTAAATCATTAAATGAGACAAACGATGATTGGACGGACCAATTATTGAACTTGGTTTCTTACAAAACTACATGCGTATCACCTCCTAATATCAACATTTTCTATACTCGGAATGATAATCGTTGTTTCATTGACTACTAATCACTAAATTAGACAAACATGGGTTTGAAGGACAAATAATAGAACTTGGTTTCATACATTACTACACGTGTATTACCTCCTAATATCAACGTATTCCATACTCGAATGGATTATTTGTATCTTCTTGACAACTAAATCATTAAATGAGACAAACAATGATTGGACGGACCAATAATTGATCTTGGTTTCTTACAAAACTACATGCGTATCACCTCCTAATATCAACATTTTCTATACTCGGAATGATAATCGTTGTTTCATTGACTACTAATCACTAAATTCGACAAACTTGGGTTTGAAGGACAAATAATAGAACTTGGTTTCCTACATTACTACACGTGTATTACCTCCAAATATCAACGTATTCCATACTCGAATGGATTATTTGTATTTTATTGACAACTAAATCATTAAATGAGACAAACAATGATTGGACGGACCAATAATTGAAACTTGGTTTCTTACACAACTACATGCGTATGACCTCCTAATATCAACATTTTCTATACTCGGAGGGATAATCGTTGTTTCATTGACTACTAATCACTAAATTAGACAAACATGGGTTTGAAGGACAAATAATAGAACTTGTTTTCATACATTACTACACGTGTATTACCTCCTAATATCAACGTATTCCATACCCGAATGGATTATTTGTATTTTATTGACAACTAAATCATTAAATGAGACAAACGATGATTTGACGGACCAATAATTGAACTTGGTTTCTTACAAAACTACATGCGTATCACCTCCTAATATCAACATTTTCTATACTCGGAATGATAATCGTTGTTTCATTGACTACTAATCACTAAATTCGACAAACTTGGGTTTGAAGGACAAATAATAGAACTTGGTTTCCTACATTACTACACGTGTATTACCTCCAAATATCAACGTACTCCATACTCGAATGGATTATTTGTATTTTATTGACAACTAAATCATTAAATGAGACGAACGATGATTGGACGGACCAATTATTGAACTTGGTTTCTTACAAAACTACATGCGTATCACCTCCTAATATCAACATTTTCTATACTCGGAATGATAATCGTTGTTTCATTGACTACTAATCACTAAATTAGACAAACATGGGTTTGAAGGACAAATAATAGAACTTGGTTTCATACATTACTACACGTGTATTACCTCCTAATATCAACGTATTCCATACTCGAATGGATTATTTGTATCTTCTTGACAACTAAATCATTAAATGAGACAAACAATGATTGGACGGACCAATAATTGATCTTGGTTTCTTACAAAACTACATGCGTATCACCTCCTAATATCAACATTTTCTATACTCGGAATGATAATCGTTGTTTCATTGACTACTAATCACTAAATTCGACAAACTTGGGTTTGAAGGACAAATAATAGAACTTGGTTTCCTACATTACTACACGTGTATTACCTCCAAATATCAACGTATTCCATACTCGAATGGATTATTTGTATTTTATTGACAACTAAATCATTAAATGAGACAAACAATGATTGGACGGACCAATAATTGAAACTTGGTTTCTTACACAACTACATGCGTATGACCTCCTAATATCAACATTTTCTATACTCGGAGGGATAATCGTTGTTTCATTGACTACTAATCACTAAATTAGACAAACATGGGTTTTAAGGAAAAACAATAGAACCTGGTTTCATACATTACTACACGTGTATTACCTCCTAATATCAACGTATTCCATACTCGAATGGATTATTTGTTTTTTGTTGACAACTAAATCATTAAATGAGACAAACGATGATTGGACGGACCAATAATTGAACTTGGTTTCTTACAAAACTACATGCGTATCACCTCCTAATATCAACATTTTCTATACTCGGAATGGTAATCGTTGTTTCATTGACTACTAATCACTAAATTCGACAAACTTGGGTTTGAAGGACAAATAATAGAACTTGGTTTCCTACATTACTACACGTGTATTACCTCCAAATATCAACGTACTCCATACTCGAATGGATTATTTGTATTTTATTGACAACTAAATCATTAAATGAGACAAACGATGATTGGACGGACCAATTATTGAACTTGGTTTCTTACAAAACTACATGCGTATCACCTCCTAATATCAACATTTTCTATACTCGGAATGATAATCGTTGTTTCATTGACTACTAATCACTAAATTAGACAAACATGGGTTTGAAGGACAAATAATAGAACTTGGTTTCATACATTACTACACGTGTATTACCTCCTAATATCAACGTATTCCATACTCGAATGGATTATTTGTATCTTCTTGACAACTAAATCATTAAATGAGACAAACAATGATTGGACGGACCAATAATTGATCTTGGTTTCTTACAAAACTACATGCGTATCACCTCCTAATATCAACATTTTCTATACTCGGAATGATAATCGTTGTTTCATTGACTACTAATCACTAAATTCGACAAACTTGGGTTTGAAGGACAAATAATAGAACTTGGTTTCCTACATTACTACACGTGTATTACCTCCAAATATCAACGTATTCCATACTCGAATGGATTATTTGTATTTTATTGACAACTAAATCATTAAATGAGACAAACAATGATTGGACGGACCAATAATTGAAACTTGGTTTCTTACACAACTACATGCGTATGACCTCCTAATATCAACATTTTCTATACTCGGAGGGATAATCGTTGTTTCATTGACTACTAATCACTAAATTAGACAAACATGGGTTTGAAGGACAAATAATAGAACTTGTTTTCATACATTACTACACGTGTATTACCTCCTAATATCAACGTATTCCATACCCGAATGGATTATTTGTATTTTATTGACAACTAAATCATTAAATGAGACAAACGATGATTTGACGGACCAATAATTGAACTTGGTTTCTTACAAAACTACATGCGTATCACCTCCTAATATCAACATTTTCTATACTCGGAATGATAATCGTTGTTTCATTGACTACTAATCACTAAATTCGACAAACTTGGGTTTGAAGGACAAATAATAGAACTTGGTTTCCTACATTACTACACGTGTATTACCTCCAAATATCAACGTACTCCATACTCGAATGGATTATTTGTATTTTATTGACAACTAAATCATTAAATGAGACGAACGATGATTGGACGGACCAATTATTGAACTTGGTTTCTTACAAAACTACATGCGTATCACCTCCTAATATCAACATTTTCTATACTCGGAATGATAATCGTTGTTTCATTGACTACTAATCACTAAATTAGACAAACATGGGTTTGAAGGACAAATAATAGAACTTGGTTTCATACATTACTACACGTGTATTACCTCCTAATATCAACGTATTCCATACTCGAATGGATTATTTGTATCTTCTTGACAACTAAATCATTAAATGAGACAAACAATGATTGGACGGACCAATAATTGATCTTGGTTTCTTACAAAACTACATGCGTATCACCTCCTAATATCAACATTTTCTATACTCGGAATGATAATCGTTGTTTCATTGACTACTAATCACTAAATTCGACAAACTTGGGTTTGAAGGACAAATAATAGAACTTGGTTTCCTACATTACTACACGTGTATTACCTCCAAATATCAACGTATTCCATACCCGAATGGATTATTTGTATTTTATTGACAACTAAATCATTATATGAGACAAACGATGATTGGACGGACCAATAATTGAACTTGGTTTCTTACAATGCGTATCACCTCCTAATATCAACATTTTCTATACTCGGAATGATAATCGTTGTTTCATTGACTACTAATCACTAAATTCGACAAACTTGGGTTTGAAGGACAAATAATAGAACTTGGTTTCCTACATTACTACACGTGTATTACCTCCAAATATCAACGTATTCCATACTCGAATGGATTATTTGTATTTTATTGACAACTAAATCATTAAATGAGACAAACGATGATTGGACGGACCAATTATTGAACTTGGTTTCTTACAAATCTACATGCGTATCACCTCCTAATATCAACATTTTCTATACTCGGAATGCTAATCGTTGTTTCATTGACTACTAATCACTAAATTAGACAAACATGGGTTTGAAGGACAAATAATAGAACTTGGTTTCATACATTACTACACGTGTATTACCTCCTAATATCAACGTATTCCATACTCGAATGGATTATTTGTATCTTCTTGACAACTAAATCATTAAATGAGACAAACAATGATTGGACGGACCAATAATTGATCTTGGTTTCTTACAAAACTACATGCGTATCACCTCCTAATATCAACATTTTCTATACTCGGAATGATAATCGTTGTTTCATTGACTACTAATCACTAAATTCGACAAACTTGGGTTTGAAGGACAAATAATAGAACTTGGTTTCCTACATTACTACACGTGTATTACCTCCAAATATCAACGTATTCCATACTCGAATGGATTATTTGTATTTTATTGACAACTAAATCATTAAATGAGACAAACAATGATTGGACGGACCAATAATTGAAACTTGGTTTCTTACACAACTACATGCGTATGACCTCCTAATATCAACATTTTCTATACTCGGAGGGATAATCGTTGTTTCATTGACTACTAATCACTAAATTAGACAAACATGGGTTTTAAGGAAAAACAATAGAACCTGGTTTCATACATTACTACACGTGTATTACCTCCTAATATCAACGTATTCCATACTCGAATGGATTATTTGTTTTTTGTTGACAACTAAATCATTAAATGAGACAAACGATGATTGGACGGACCAATAATTGAACTTGGTTTCTTACAAAACTACATGCGTATCACCTCCTAATATCAACATTTTCTATACTCGGAATGGTAATCGTTGTTTCATTGACTACTAATCACTAAATTCGACAAACTTGGGTTTGAAGGACAAATAATAGAACTTGGTTTCCTACATTACTACACGTGTATTACCTCCAAATATCAACGTACTCCATACTCGAATGGATTATTTGTATTTTATTGACAACTAAATCATTAAATGAGACAAACGATGATTGGACGGACCAATTATTGAACTTGGTTTCTTACAAAACTACATGCGTATCACCTCCTAATATCAACATTTTCTATACTCGGAATGATAATCGTTGTTTCATTGACTACTAATCACTAAATTAGACAAACATGGGTTTGAAGGACAAATAATAGAACTTGGTTTCATACATTACTACACGTGTATTACCTCCTAATATCAACGTATTCCATACTCGAATGGATTATTTGTATCTTCTTGACAACTAAATCATTAAATGAGACAAACAATGATTGGACGGACCAATAATTGATCTTGGTTTCTTACAAAACTACATGCGTATCACCTCCTAATATCAACATTTTCTATACTCGGAATGATAATCGTTGTTTCATTGACTACTAATCACTAAATTCGACAAACTTGGGTTTGAAGGACAAATAATAGAACTTGGTTTCCTACATTACTACACGTGTATTACCTCCAAATATCAACGTATTCCATACTCGAATGGATTATTTGTATTTTATTGACAACTAAATCATTAAATGAGACAAACAATGATTGGACGGACCAATAATTGAAACTTGGTTTCTTACACAACTACATGCGTATGACCTCCTAATATCAACATTTTCTATACTCGGAGGGATAATCGTTGTTTCATTGACTACTAATCACTAAATTAGACAAACATGGGTTTGAAGGACAAATAATAGAACTTGGTTTCATACATTACTACACGTGTATTACCTCCTAATATCAACGTATTCCATACCCGAATGGATTATTTGTATTTTATTGACAACTAAATCATTAAATGAGACAAACGATGATTTGACGGACCAATAATTGAACTTGGTTTCTTACAAAACTACATGCGTATCACCTCCTAATATCAACATTTTCTATACTCGGAATGATAATCGTTGTTTCATTGACTACTAATCACTAAATTCGACAAACTTGGGTTTGAAGGACAAATAATAGAACTTGGTTTCCTACATTACTACACGTGTATTACCTCCAAATATCAACGTACTCCATACTCGAATGGATTATTTGTATTTTATTGACAACTAAATCATTAAATGAGACGAACGATGATTGGACGGACCAATTATTGAACTTGGTTTCTTACAAAACTACATGCGTATCACCTCCTAATATCAACATTTTCTATACTCGGAATGATAATCGTTGTTTCATTGACTACTAATCACTAAATTAGACAAACATGGGTTTGAAGGACAAATAATAGAACTTGGTTTCATACATTACTACACGTGTATTACCTCCTAATATCAACGTATTCCATACTCGAATGGATTATTTGTATCTTCTTGACAACTAAATCATTAAATGAGACAAACAATGATTGGACGGACCAATAATTGATCTTGGTTTCTTACAAAACTACATGCGTATCACCTCCTAATATCAACATTTTCTATACTCGGAATGATAATCGTTGTTTCATTGACTACTAATCACTAAATTCGACAAACTTGGGTTTGAAGGACAAATAATAGAACTTGGTTTCCTACATTACTACACGTGTATTACCTCCAAATATCAACGTATTCCATACTCGAATGGATTATTTGTATCTTCTTGACAACTAAATCATTAAATGAGACAAACAATGATTGGACGGACCAATAATTGAAACTTGGTTTCTTACACAACTACATGCGTATGACCTCCTAATATCAACATTTTCTATACTCGGAGGGATAATCGTTGTTTCATTGACTACTAATCACTAAATTAGACAAACATGGGTTTTAAGGAAAAACAATAGAACCTGGTTTCATACATTACTACACGTGTATTACCTCCTAATATCAACGTATTCCATACTCGAATGGATTATTTGTTTTTTGTTGACAACTAAATCATTAAATGAGACAAACGATGATTGGACGGACCAATAATTGAACTTGGTTTCTTACAAAACTACATGCGTATCACCTCCTAATATCAACATTTTCTATACTCGGAATGATAATCGTTGTTTCATTGACTACTAATCACTAAATTCGACAAACTTGGGTTTGAAGGACAAATAATAGAACTTGGTTTCCTACATTACTACACGTGTATTACCTCCAAATATCAACGTACTCCATACTCGAATGGATTATTTGTATTTTATTGACAACTAAATCATTAAATGAGACAAACGATGATTGGACGGACCAATTATTGAACTTGGTTTCTTACAAAACTACATGCGTATCACCTCCTAATATCAACATTTTCTATACTCGGAATGATAATCGTTGTTTCATTGACTACTAATCACTAAATTAGACAAACATGGGTTTGAAGGACAAATAATAGAACTTGGTTTCATACATTACTACACGTGTATTACCTCCTAATATCAACGTATTCCATACTCGAATGGATTATTTGTATCTTCTTGACAACTAAATCATTAAATGAGACAAACAATGATTGGACGGACCAATAATTGATCTTGGTTTCTTACAAAACTACATGCGTATCACCTCCTAATATCAACATTTTCTATACTCGGAATGATAATCGTTGTTTCATTGACTACTAATCACTAAATTCGACAAACTTGGGTTTGAAGGACAAATAATAGAACTTGGTTTCCTACATTACTACACGTGTATTACCTCCAAATATCAACGTACTCCATACTCGAATGGATTATTTGTATTTTATTGACAACTAAATCATTAAATGAGACAAACAATGATTGGACGGACCAATAATTGATCTTGGTTTCTTACAAAACTACATGCGTATCACCTCCTAATATCAACATTTTCTATACTCGGAATGATAATCGTTGTTTCATTGACTACTAATCACTAAATTCGACAAACTTGGGTTTGAAGGACAAATAATAGAACTTGGTTTCCTACATTACTACACGTGTATTACCTCCAAATATCAACGTATTCCATACTCGAATGGATTATTTGTATTTTATTGACAACTAAATCATTAAATGAGACAAACAATGATTGGACGGACCAATAATTGAAACTTGGTTTCTTACACAACTACATGCGTATGACCTCCTAATATCAACATTTTCTATACTCGGAGGGATAATCGTTGTTTCATTGACTACTAATCACTAAATTAGACAAACATGGGTTTTAAGGAAAAACAATAGAACCTGGTTTCATACATTACTACACGTGTATTACCTCCTAATATCAACGTATTCCATACTCGAATGGATTATTTGTTTTTTGTTGACAACTAAATCATTAAATGAGACAAACGATGATTGGACGGACCAATAATTGAACTTGGTTTCTTACAAAACTACATGCGTATCACCTCCTAATATCAACATTTTCTATACTCGGAATGATAATCGTTGTTTCATTGACTACTAATCACTAAATTCGACAAACTTGGGTTTGAAGGACAAATAATAGAACTTGGTTTCCTACATTACTACACGTGTATTACCTCCAAATATCAACGTACTCCATACTCGAATGGATTATTTGTATTTTATTGACAACTAAATCATTAAATGAGACAAACAATGATTGGACGGACCAATAATTGATCTTGGTTTCTTACAAAACTACATGCGTATCACCTCCTAATATCAACATTTTCTATACTCGGAATGATAATCGTTGTTTCATTGACTACTAATCACTAAATTCGACAAACTTGGGTTTGAAGGACAAATAATAGAACTTGGTTTCCTACATTACTACACGTGTATTACCTCCAAATATCAACGTATTCCATACTCGAATGGATTATTTGTATTTTATTGACAACTAAATCATTAAATGAGACAAACAATGATTGGACGGACCAATAATTGAAACTTGGTTTCTTACACAACTACATGCGTATGACCTCCTAATATCAACATTTTCTATACTCGGAGGGATAATCGTTGTTTCATTGACTACTAATCACTAAATTAGACAAACATGGGTTTTAAGGAAAAACAATAGAACCTGGTTTCATACATTACTACACGTGTATTACCTCCTAATATCAACGTATTCCATACTCGAATGGATTATTTGTTTTTTGTTGACAACTAAATCATTAAATGAGACAAACGATGATTGGACGGACCAATAATTGAACTTGGTTTCTTACAAAACTACATGCGTATCACCTCCTAATATCAACATTTTCTATACTCGGAATGATAATCGTTGTTTCATTGACTACTAATCACTAAATTCGACAAACTTGGGTTTTAAGGACAAATAATAGAACTTGGTTTCCTACATTACTACACGTGTATTACCTCCAAATATCAACGTACTCCATACTCGAATGGATTATTTGTATTTTATTGACAACTAAATCATTAAATGAGACAAACGATGATTGGACGGACCAATTATTGAACTTGGTTTCTTACAAAACTACATGCGTATCACCTCCTAATATCAACATTTTCTATACTCGGAATGATAATCGTTGTTTCATTGACTACTAATCACTAAATTAGACAAACATGGGTTTGAAGGACAAATAATAGAACTTGGTTTCATACATTACTACACGTGTATTACCTCCTAATATCAACGTATTCCATACTCGAATGGATTATTTGTATCTTCTTGACAACTAAATCATTAAATGAGACAAACAATGATTGGACGGACCAATAATTGATCTTGGTTTCTTACAAAACTACATGCGTATCACCTCCTAATATCAACATTTTCTATACTCGGAATGATAATCGTTGTTTCATTGACTACTAATCACTAAATTCGACAAACTTGGGTTTGAAGGACAAATAATAGAACTTGGTTTCCTACATTACTACACGTGTATTACCTCCAAATATCAACGTACTCCATACTCGAATGGATTATTTGTATTTTATTGACAACTAAATCATTAAATGAGACAAACGATGATTGGACGGACCAATTATTGAACTTGGTTTCTTACAAAACTACATGCGTATCACCTCCTAATATCAACATTTTCTATACTCGGAATGATAATCGTTGTTTCATTGACTACTAATCACTAAATTAGACAAACATGGGTTTGAAGGACAAATAATAGAACTTGGTTTCATACATTACTACACGTGTATTACCTCCTAATATCAACGTATTCCATACCCGAATGGATTATTTGTATTTTATTGACAACTAAATCATTAAATGAGACAAACGATGATTTGACGGACCAATAATTGAACTTGGTTTCTTACAAAACTACATGCGTATCACCTCCTAATATCAACATTTTCTATACTCGGAATGATAATCGTTGTTTCATTGACTACTAATCACTAAATTCGACAAACTTGGGTTTGAAGGACAAATAATAGAACTTGGTTTCCTACATTACTACACGTGTATTACCTCCAAATATCAACGTACTCCATACTCGAATGGATTATTTGTATTTTATTGACAACTAAATCATTAAATGAGACAAACGATGATTGGACGGACCAATTATTGAACTTGGTTTCTTACAAAACTACATGCGTATCACCTCCTAATATCAACATTTTCTATACTCGGAATGATAATCGTTGTTTCATTGACTACTAATCACTAAATTAGACAAACATGGGTTTGAAGGACAAATAATAGAACTTGGTTTCATACATTACTACACGTGTATTACCTCCTAATATCAACGTATTCCATACTCGAATGGATTATTTGTATCTTCTTGACAACTAAATCATTAAATGAGACAAACAATGATTGGACGGACCAATAATTGATCTTGGTTTCTTACAAAACTACATGCGTATCACCTCCTAATATCAACATTTTCTATACTCGGAATGATAATCGTTGTTTCATTGACTACTAATCACTAAATTCGACAAACTTGGGTTTGAAGGACAAATAATAGAACTTGGTTTCCTACATTACTACACGTGTATTACCTCCAAATATCAACGTATTCCATACTCGAATGGATTATTTGTATTTTATTGACAACTAAATCATTAAATGAGACAAACAATGATTGGACGGACCAATAATTGAAACTTGGTTTCTTACACAACTACATGCGTATGACCTCCTAATATCAACATTTTCTATACTCGGAGGGATAATCGTTGTTTCATTGACTACTAATCACTAAATTAGACAAACATGGGTTTTAAGGAAAAACAATAGAACCTGGTTTCATACATTACTACACGTGTATTACCTCCTAATATCAACGTATTCCATACTCGAATGGATTATTTGTTTTTTGTTGACAACTAAATCATTAAATGAGACAAACGATGATTGGACGGACCAATAATTGAACTTGGTTTCTTACAAAACTACATGCGTATCACCTCCTAATATCAACATTTTCTATACTCGGAATGATAATCGTTGTTTCATTGACTACTAATCACTAAATTCGACAAACTTGGGTTTGAAGGACAAATAATAGAACTTGGTTTCCTACATTACTACACGTGTATTACCTCCAAATATCAACGTACTCCATACTCGAATGGATTATTTGTATTTTATTGACAACTAAATCATTAAATGAGACAAACGATGATTGGACGGACCAATTATTGAACTTGGTTTCTTACAAAACTACATGCGTATCACCTCCTAATATCAACATTTTCTATACTCGGAATGATAATCGTTGTTTCATTGACTACTAATCACTAAATTAGACAAACATGGGTTTGAAGGACAAATAATAGAACTTGGTTTCATACATTACTACACGTGTATTACCTCCTAATATCAACGTATTCCATACTCGAATGGATTATTTGTATCTTCTTGACAACTAAATCATTAAATGAGACAAACAATGATTGGACGGACCAATAATTGATCTTGGTTTCTTACAAAACTACATGCGTATCACCTCCTAATATCAACATTTTCTATACTCGGAATGATAATCGTTGTTTCATTGACTACTAATCACTAAATTCGACAAACTTGGGTTTGAAGGACAAATAATAGAACTTGGTTTCCTACATTACTACACGTGTATTACCTCCAAATATCAACGTACTCCATACTCGAATGGATTATTTGTATTTTATTGACAACTAAATCATTAAATGAGACAAACGATGATTGGACGGACCAATTATTGAACTTGGTTTCTTACAAAACTACATGCGTATCACCTCCTAATATCAACATTTTCTATACTCGGAATGATAATCGTTGTTTCATTGACTACTAATCACTAAATTAGACAAACATGGGTTTGAAGGACAAATAATAGAACTTGGTTTCATACATTACTACACGTGTATTACCTCCTAATATCAACGTATTCCATACCCGAATGGATTATTTGTATTTTATTGACAACTAAATCATTAAATGAGACAAACGATGATTTGACGGACCAATAATTGAACTTGGTTTCTTACAAAACTACATGCGTATCACCTCCTAATATCAACATTTTCTATACTCGGAATGATAATCGTTGTTTCATTGACTACTAATCACTAAATTCGACAAACTTGGGTTTGAAGGACAAATAATAGAACTTGGTTTCCTACATTACTACACGTGTATTACCTCCAAATATCAACGTACTCCATACTCGAATGGATTATTTGTATTTTATTGACAACTAAATCATTAAATGAGACAAACGATGATTGGACGGACCAATTATTGAACTTGGTTTCTTACAAAACTACATGCGTATCACCTCCTAATATCAACATTTTCTATACTCGGAATGATAATCGTTGTTTCATTGACTACTAATCACTAAATTAGACAAACATGGGTTTGAAGGACAAATAATAGAACTTGGTTTCATACATTACTACACGTGTATTACCTCCTAATATCAACGTATTCCATACTCGAATGGATTATTTGTATCTTCTTGACAACTAAATCATTAAATGAGACAAACAATGATTGGACGGACCAATAATTGATCTTGGTTTCTTACAAAACTACATGCGTATCACCTCCTAATATCAACATTTTCTATACTCGGAATGATAATCGTTGTTTCATTGACTACTAATCACTAAATTCGACAAACTTGGGTTTGAAGGACAAATAATAGAACTTGGTTTCCTACATTACTACACGTGTATTACCTCCAAATATCAACGTATTCCATACTCGAATGGATTATTTGTATTTTATTGACAACTAAATCATTAAATGAGACAAACAATGATTGGACGGACCAATAATTGAAACTTGGTTTCTTACACAACTACATGCGTATGACCTCCTAATATCAACATTTTCTATACTCGGAGGGATAATCGTTGTTTCATTGACTACTAATCACTAAATTAGACAAACATGGGTTTTAAGGAAAAACAATAGAACCTGGTTTCATACATTACTACACGTGTATTACCTCCTAATATCAACGTATTCCATACTCGAATGGATTATTTGTTTTTTGTTGACAACTAAATCATTAAATGAGACAAACGATGATTGGACGGACCAATAATTGAACTTGGTTTCTTACAAAACTACATGCGTATCACCTCCTAATATCAACATTTTCTATACTCGGAATGATAATCGTTGTTTCATTGACTACTAATCACTAAATTCGACAAACTTGGGTTTGAAGGACAAATAATAGAACTTGGTTTCCTACATTACTACACGTGTATTACCTCCAAATATCAACGTACTCCATACTCGAATGGATTATTTGTATTTTATTGACAACTAAATCATTAAATGAGACAAACGATGATTGGACGGACCAATTATTGAACTTGGTTTCTTACAAAACTACATGCGTATCACCTCCTAATATCAACATTTTCTATACTCGGAATGATAATCGTTGTTTCATTGACTACTAATCACTAAATTAGACAAACATGGGTTTGAAGGACAAATAATAGAACTTGGTTTCATACATTACTACACGTGTATTACCTCCTAATATCAACGTATTCCATACTCGAATGGATTATTTGTATCTTCTTGACAACTAAATCATTAAATGAGACAAACAATGATTGGACGGACCAATAATTGATCTTGGTTTCTTACAAAACTACATGCGTATCACCTCCTAATATCAACATTTTCTATACTCGGAATGATAATCGTTGTTTCATTGACTACTAATCACTAAATTCGACAAACTTGGGTTTGAAGGACAAATAATAGAACTTGGTTTCCTACATTACTACACGTGTATTACCTCCAAATATCAACGTACTCCATACTCGAATGGATTATTTGTATTTTATTGACAACTAAATCATTAAATGAGACAAACGATGATTGGACGGACCAATTATTGAACTTGGTTTCTTACAAAACTACATGCGTATCACCTCCTAATATCAACATTTTCTATACTCGGAATGATAATCGTTGTTTCATTGACTACTAATCACTAAATTAGACAAACATGGGTTTGAAGGACAAATAATAGAACTTGGTTTCATACATTACTACACGTGTATTACCTCCTAATATCAACGTATTCCATACTCGAATGGATTATTTGTATCTTCTTGACAACTAAATCATTAAATGAGACAAACAATGATTGGACGGACCAATAATTGATCTTGGTTTCTTACAAAACTACATGCGTATCACCTCGTAATATCAACATTTTCTATACTCGGAATGATAATCGTTGTTTCATTGACTACTAATCACTAAATTCGACAAACTTGGGTTTGAAGGACAAATAATAGAACTTGGTTTCCTACATTACTACACGTGTATTACCTCCAAATATCAACGTATTCCATACTCGAATGGATTATTTGTATTTTATTGACAACTAAATCATTAAATGAGACAAACGATGATTGGACGGACCAATAATTGAAACTTGGTTTCTTACACAACTACATGCGTATGACCTCCTAATATCAACATTTTCTATACTTGGAGGGATAATCGTTGTTTCATTGACTACTAATCACTAAATTAGACAAACATGGGTTTTAAGGAAAAACAATAGAACCTGGTTTCATACATTACTACACGTGTATTACCTCCTAATATCAACGTATTCCATACTCGAATGGATTATTTGTATTTTATTGACAACTAAATCATTAAATGAGACAAACGATGATTGGACGGACCAATAATTGAACTTGGTTTCTTACAAAACTACATGCGTATCACCTCCTAATATCAACATTTTCTATACTCGGAATGATAATCGTTGTTTCATTGACTACTATTCTCTAAATTAGACAAACATGGGTTTGAAGGACAAATAATAGAACTTGGTTTCATACATTACTACACGTGTATTACCTCCTAATATCAACGTATTCCATACCCGAATGGATTATTTGTATTTTATTGACAACTAAATCATTAAATGAGACAAACGATGATTGGACGGACCAATAATTGAACTTGGTTTCTTACAAAACTACATGCGTATCACCTCCTAAAATCAACATTTTCTATACTCGGAATGATAATCGTTGTTTCATTGACTACTAATCACTAAATTCGACAAACTTGGGTTTGAAGG
The DNA here is from genome assembly GCA_031232105.1 of Capsicum rhomboideum. Taxonomy (NCBI): domain Eukaryota; kingdom Viridiplantae; phylum Streptophyta; class Magnoliopsida; order Solanales; family Solanaceae; genus Capsicum; species Capsicum rhomboideum. Next base: position 82,144,568 of record CP124713.1, on the reverse strand, counting down.
ACAAATAATAGAACTTGGTTTCATACATTACTACACGTGTATTACCTCCAAATATCAACGTATTCCATACCCGAATGGATTATTTGTATTTTATTGACAACTAAATCATTAAATAAGACAAACAATGATTGGACGGACCAATAATTGAAACTTGGTTTCTTACACAACTACATGCGTATGACTTCCTAATATCAACATTTTCTATACTCGGAGGGATAATCGTTGTTTCATTGACTACTAATCACTAAATTAGACAAACATGGGTTTTAAGGAAAAACAATAGAACCTGGTTTCATACATTACTACACGTGTATTACCTCCTAATATCAACGTATTCCATACTCGAATGGATTATTTGTTTTTTGTTGACAACTAAATCATTAAATGAGACAAACGATGATTGGACGGACCAATAATTGAACTTGGTTTCTTACAAAACTACATGCGTATCACCTCCTAATATCAACATTTTCTATACTCGGAATGATAATCGTTGTTTCATTGACTACTAATCACTAAATTCGACAAACTTGGGTTTGAAGGACAAATAATAGAACTTGGTTTCCTACATTACTACACGTGTATTACCTCCAAATATCAACGTACTCCATACTCGAATGGATTATTTGTATTTTATTGACAACTAAATCATTAAATGAGACAAACGATGATTGGACGGACCAATTATTGAACTTGGTTTCTTACAAAACTACATGCGTATCACCTCCTAATATCAACATTTTCTATACTCGGAATGATAATCGTTGTTTCATTGACTACTAATCACTAAATTAGACAAACATGGGTTTGAAGGACAAATAATAGAACTTGGTTTCATACATTACTACACGTGTATTACCTCCTAATATCAACGTATTCCATACTCGAATGGATTATTTGTATCTTCTTGACAACTAAATCATTAAATGAGACAAACAATGATTGGACGGACCAATAATTGATCTTGGTTTCTTACAAAACTACATGCGTATCACCTCCTAATATCAACATTTTCTATACTCGGAATGATAATCGTTGTTTCATTGACTACTAATCACTAAATTCGACAAACTTGGGTTTGAAGGACAAATAATAGAACTTGGTTTCCTACATTACTACACGTGTATTACCTCCAAATATCAACGTATTCCATACTCGAATGGATTATTTGTATTTTATTGACAACTAAATCATTAAATGAGACAAACAATGATTGGACGGACCAATAATTGAAACTTGGTTTCTTACACAACTACATGCGTATGACCTCCTAATATCAACATTTTCTATACTCGGAGGGATAATCGTTGTTTCATTGACTACTAATCACTAAATTAGACAAACATGGGTTTTAAGGAAAAACAATAGAACCTGGTTTCATACATTACTACACGTGTATTACCTCCTAATATCAACGTATTCCATACTCGAATGGATTATTTGTTTTTTGTTGACAACTAAATCATTAAATGAGACAAACTATGATTGGACGGACCAATTATTGAACTTGGTTTCTTACAAAACTACATGCGTATCACCTCCTAATATCAACATTTTCTATACTCGGAATGATAATCATTGTTTCATTGACTACGAATCACTAAATTAGACAAACATGGGTTTGAAGGACAAATAATAGAACTTGGTTTCATACATTACTACACGTGTATTACCTCCAAATATCAACGTATTCCATACCCGAATGGATTATTTGTATTTTATTGACAACTAAATCATTATATGAGACAAACGATGATTGGACGGACCAATAATTGAACTTGGTTTCTTACAATGCGTATCACCTCCTAATATCAACATTTTCTATACTCGGAATGATAATCGTTGTTTCATTGACTACTAATCACTAAATTCGACAAACTTGGGTTTGAAGGACAAATAATAGAACTTGGTTTCCTACATTACTACACGTGTATTACCTCCAAATATCAACGTATTCCATACTCGAATGGATTATTTGTATTTTATTGACAACTAAATCATTAAATGAGACAAACGATGATTGGACGGACCAATTATTGAACTTGGTTTCTTACAAATCTACATGCGTATCACCTCCTAATATCAACATTTTCTATACTCGGAATGCTAATCGTTGTTTCATTGACTACTAATCACTAAATTAGACAAACATGGGTTTGAAGGACAAATAATAGAACTTGGTTTCATACATTACTACACGTGTATTACCTCCTAATATCAACGTATTCCATACTCGAATGGATTATTTGTATCTTCTTGACAACTAAATCATTAAATGAGACAAACAATGATTGGACGGACCAATAATTGATCTTGGTTTCTTACAAAACTACATGCGTATCACCTCCTAATATCAACATTTTCTATACTCGGAATGATAATCGTTGTTTCATTGACTACTAATCACTAAATTCGACAAACTTGGGTTTGAAGGACAAATAATAGAACTTGGTTTCCTACATTACTACACGTGTATTACCTCCAAATATCAACGTATTCCATACTCGAATGGATTATTTGTATTTTATTGACAACTAAATCATTAAATGAGACAAACAATGATTGGACGGACCAATAATTGAAACTTGGTTTCTTACACAACTACATGCGTATGACCTCCTAATATCAACATTTTCTATACTCGGAGGGATAATCGTTGTTTCATTGACTACTAATCACTAAATTAGACAAACATGGGTTTTAAGGAAAAACAATAGAACCTGGTTTCATACATTACAACACGTGTATTACCTCCTAATATCAACGTATTCCATACTCGAATGGATTATTTGTTTTTTGTTGACAACTAAATCATTAAATGAGACAAACGATGATTGGACGGACCAATTATTGAACTTGGTTTCTTACAAAACTACATGCGTATCACCTCCTAATATCAACATTTTCTATACTCGGAATGATAATCATTGTTTCATTGACTACGAATCACTAAATTAGACAAACATGGGTTTGAAGGACAAATAATAGAACTTGGTTTCATACATTACTACACGTGTATTACCTCCAAATATCAACGTATTCCATACCCGAATGGATTATTTGTATTTTATTGACAACTAAATCATTATATGAGACAAACGATGATTGGACGGACCAATAATTGAACTTGGTTTCTTACAAAACTACATGCGTATCACCTCCTAATATCAACATTTTCTATACTCGGAATGATAATCGTTGTTTCATTGACTACTAATCACTAAATTCGACAAACTTGGGTTTGAAGGACAAATAATAGAACTTGGTTTCCTACATTACTACACGTGTATTACCTCCAAATATCAACGTATTCCATACTCGAATGGATTATTTGTATTTTATTGACAACTAAATCATTAAATGAGACAAACGATGATTGGACGGACCAATTATTGAACTTGGTTTCTTACAAAACTACATGCGTATCACCTCCTAATATCAACATTTTCTATACTCGGAATGCTAATCGTTGTTCCATTGACTACTAATCACTAAATTAGACAAACATGGGTTTGAAGGACAAATAATAGAACTTGGTTTCATACATTACTACACGTGTATTACCTCCTAATATCAACGTATTCCATACTCGAATGGATTATTTGTATCTTATTGACAACTAAATCATTAAATGAGACAAACGATGATTGGACGGACCAATAATTGAACTTGGTTTCTTACAAAACTACATGCGTATCACCTCCTAATATCAACATTTTCTATACTCGGAATGATAATCGTTGTTGCATTGACTACTAATCACTAAATTCGACAAACTTGGGTTTGAAGGACAAATAATAGAACTTGGTTTCCTACATTACTACACGTGTATTACCTCTAAATATCAACGTATTCCATACTCGAATGGATTATTTGTATTTTATTGACAACTAAATCATTAAATGAGACAAACGATGATTGGACGGACCAATTATTGAACTTGGTTTCTTACAAAACTACACGCGTATCACCTCCTAATATCAACATTTTCTATACTCGGAATGATAATCGTTGTTTCATTGACTACTAATCACTAAATTAGACAAACATGGGTTTGAAGGACAAATAATAGAACTTGGTTTCATACATTACTACACGTGTATTACCTCCTAATATCAACGTATTCCATACTCGAATGGATTATTTGTATCTTCTTGACAACTAAATCATTAAATGAGACAAACAATGATTGGACGGACCAATAATTGAACTTGGTTTCTTACAAAACTACATGCGTATCACCTCCTAATATCAACATTTTCTATACTCGGAATGATAATCGTTGTTTCATTGACTACTAATCACTAAATTCGACAAACTTGGGTTTGAAGGACAAATAATAGAACTTGGTTTCCTACATTACTACACGTGTATTACCTCCAAATATCAACGTATTCCATACTCGAATGGATTATTTGTATCTTATTGACAACTAAATCATTAAATGAGACAAACGATGATTGGACGGACCAATAATTGAAACTTGGTTTTTTACACAACTACATGCGTATGACCTCCTAATATCAACATTTTCTATACTCGGAGGGATAATCGTTGTTTCATTGACTACTAATCACTAAATTAGACAAACATGGGTTTGAAGGACAAATAATAGAACTTGGTTTCATACATTACTACACGTGTATTACCTCCTAATATCAACGTATTCCATACTCGAATGGATTATTTGTATCTTATTGACAACTAAATCATTAAATGAGACAAACGATGATTGGACGGACCAATAATTGAACTTGGTTTCTTACAAAACTACATGCGTATCACCTCCTAATATCAACATTTTCTGTACTCGGAATGATAATGGTTGTTGCATTGACTACTAATCACTAAATTCGACAAACTTGGGTTTGAAGGGCAAATAATAGAACTTGGTTTCCTACATTACTACACGTGTATTACCTCCAAATATCAACGTATTCCATACTCGAATGGATTATTTGTATTTTATTGACAACTAAATCATTAAATGAGACAAACGATGATTGGACGGACCAATAATTGAAACTTGGTTTCTTACACAACTACATGCGTATGAACTCCTAATATCAACATTTTCTATACTCGGAGGGATAATCGTTGTTTCATTGACTACTAATCACTGAATTAGACAAACATGGGTTTTAAGGAAAAACAATAGAACCTGGTTTCATACATTACCATACGTGTATTACCTCCTAATATCAACGTATTCCATACTCGAATGGATTATTTTTATTTTATTGACAACTAAATCATTAAATGAGACAAACGATGATTGGACGGACCAATTATTGAACTTGGTTTCTTACAAAACTACATGCGTATCACCTCCTAATATCAACATTTTCTATACTCGGAATGATAATCGTTGTTTCATTGACTACTAATCACTAAATTAGACAAACATGGGTTTGAAGGACAAATAATAGAACTTGGTTTCATACATTACTACACGTGTATTACCTCCTAATATCAACGTATTCCATACTCGAATGGATTATTTGTATCTTATTGACAACTAAATCATTAAATGAGACAAACGATGATTGGACGGACCAAGAATTGAACTTGGTTTCTTACAAAACTACATGCATATCACCTCCTAATATCAACATTTTCTATACTCGGAATGATAATCGTTGTTTCATTGACTACTAATCACTAAATTCGACAAACTTGGGTTTGAACGACAAATAATAGAACTTGGTTTCCTACATTACTACACGTGTATTACCTCCAAATATCAACGTATTCCATACTCGAATGGATTATTTGTATCTTATTGACAACTAAATCATTAAATGAGACAAACGATGATTGGACGGACCAATAATTGAAACTTGGTTTCTTACAAAACTACATGCGTATCACCTCCTAATATCAACATTTTCTATACTCGGAAAGATGATCGTTGTTTCATTGACTACTAATCACTAAATTCGACAAACATGGGTTTGAAGGACAAATAATAGAACTTGGTATCATACATTACTACACGTGTATTACCTCCTAATATCAACGTATTCCATACTCGAATGGATTATTTGTATCTTATTGACAACTAAATCATTAAATGAGACAAACGATGATTGGACGGACCAATAATTGAACTTGGTTTCTTACAAAACTACATGCGTATTACCTCCTAATATCAATATTTTCTATACTCGGAATGATAATGGTTGTTGCATTGACTACTAATCACTAAATTCGACAAACTTGGGTTTGAAGGGCAAATAATAGAACTTGGTTTCCTACATTACTACACGTGTATTACCTCCAAATATCAACGTATTCCATACTCGAATGGATTATTTGTATTTTATTGACAACTAAATCATTAAATGAGACAAACGATGATTGGACGGACCAATAATTGAACTTCGTTTCATACAAAACTACATGCGTATGAACTCCTAATATCAACATTTTCTATACTCGGAGGGATAATCGTTGTTTCATTGACTACTAATCACTGAATTAGACAAACATGGGTTTTAAGGAAAAACAATAGAACCTGGTTTCATACATTACTACACGTGTATTACCTCCTAATATCAACGTATTCCATACTCGAATGGATTATTTGTATTTTATTGACAACTAAATCATTAAATGGGACAAACGATGAATGGACAGACCAATTATTGAACTTGGTTTCTTACAAAACTACATGCGTATCACCTCCTAATATCAACATTTTCTATACTCGGAATGATGATCGTTGTTTCATTGACTACTAATCACTAAATTCGACAAACATGGGTTTGAAGGACAAATAATAGAACTTGGTATCATACATTACTACACGTGTATTACCTCCTAATATCAACGTATTCCATACTCGAATGGATTATTTGTATCTTATTGACAACTAAATCTTTAAATGAGACAAACGATGATTGGACGGACCAATAATTGAATCATGGTTTCTTACAAAACTACATGCGTATTACCTCCTAATATCAATATTTTCTATACTCGGAGGGATAATAGTTGTTTCATTGACTACTAATCACTAAATTAGACAAACATGGGTTTGAAGGACAAATAATAGAACTTGGTTTCCTACATTACTACACGTGTATTACCTCCAAATATCAACGTATTCCATACTCGAATGGATTATTTGTATTTTATTGACAACTAAATCATTAAATGGGACAAACGATGAATGGACGTACAAATAATTGAACTTGGTTTCTTACAAAACTACATGCGTATCACCTCCTAATATCAACATTTTCTATACTCGGAATGATAATCGTTGTTTCATTGACTACTAATCACTAAATTAGACAAACTTGGGTTTGAAGGACAAATAATAGAACTTGGTTTCCTACATTACTACACGTGTATTACCTCCAAATATCAACGTATTCCATACTCGAATGGATTATTTGTATCTTATTGACAACTAAATCTTTAATTGAGACAAACGATGATTGGACGGACCAATAATTGAAACATGGTTTCTTACAAAACTACATGCGTATTACCTCCTAATATCAATATTTTCTATACTCAGAGGGATAATCGTTGTTTAATTGACTACTAATCACTAAATTAGACAAACATGGGGGGTTTGAAGGACAAATAATAGAACTTGGTTTCATACATTACTACACGTGTATTACCTACTAATATCAACGTATTCCATACTCGAATGGATTATTTGTATTTTATTGACAACTAAATCATTAAATGAGACAAACGATGATTGGACGGACCAATAATTGAACTTCGTTTCTTACAAAACTACATGCGTATCACCTCCTAATATCAACATTTTCTATACTCGGAATGATAATCGTTGTTTCATTGACTACTAATCACTAAATTCGACAAACTTGGGTTTGAAGGACAAATAATAGAACTTGGTTTCCTACATTACTACACGTGTATTACCTCCAAATATCAACGTATTGCATACTCGAATGGATTATTTGTATTTTATTGACAACTAAATCATTAAATGGGACAAACGATGAATGGACAGACCAATTATTGAACTTGGTTTCTTACAAAACTACATGCGTATCACCTCCTAATATCAACATTTTCTATACTCGGAATGAAGATCGTTGTTTCATTGACTACTAATCACTAAATTCGACAAACATGGGTTTGAAGGACAAATAATAGAACTTGGTTTCATACATTACTACACGTGTATTACCTCCTAATATCAACGTATTCCATACTCGAATGGATTATTTGTATCTTATTGACAACTAAATCATTAAATGAGACAAACGATGATTGGACGGACCAATAATTGAATCATGGTTTCTTACAAAACTACATGCGTATTACCTCCTAATATCAATATTTTCTATACTCGGAGGGATAATAGTTGTTTCATTGACTACTAATCACTAAATTAGACAAACATGGGTTTGAAGGACAAATAATAGAACTTGGTTTCCTACATTACTACACGTGTATTACCTCCAAATATCAACGTATTCCATACTCGAATGGATTATTTGTATTTTATTGACAACTAAATCATTAAATGAGACAAACGATGAATGGACGTACAAATAATTGAACTTGGTTTCTTACAAAACTACATGCGTATCACCTCCTAATATCAACATTTTCTATACTCGGAATGATAATCGTTGTTTCATTGACTACTAATCACTAAATTCGACAAACTTGGGTTTGAAGGACAAATAATAGAACTTGGTTTCATACAGTACTACACGTGCATTACCTCCAAATATCAACGTATTCCATACTCGAATGGATTATTTGTATTTTATTGACAACTAAATCATTAAATGAGACAAACGATGATTGGACGGACCAATTATTGAACTTGGTTTCTTACAAAACTACATGCGTATGACCTCCTAATATCAACATTTTCTATACTCGGAATGATAATCGTTGTTTCATTGACTACTAATCACTAAATTAGACAAACATGGGTTTGAAGGACAAATAATAGAACTTGGTTTCATACATTACTACACGTGTATTACCTCCTAATATCAACGTATTCCATACTCGAATGGATTATTTGTATCTTATTGACAACTAAATCATTAAATGAGACAAACGATGATTGGACGGACCAATAATTGAAACTTGGTTTCTTACACAACTACATGCGTATTACCTCCTAATATCAACATTTTGTATACTCGGAGGGATAATCGTTGTTTCTTTGACTACTAATCACTAAATTAGACAAACATGGGGGGTTTGAAGGACAAATAATAGCACTTGGTTATATACATTACTACACGTGTATTACCTACTAATATCAACGTATTCCATACTCGAATGGATTATTTGTATTTTATTTACAACTAAATCATTAAATGAGACAAACGATGATTGGACGGACCAATAATTGAACTTGGTTTCTTACAAAACTACATGCGTATCACCTCCTAATATCAACATTTTCTATACTCGGAATGATAATCGTTGTTTCATTGACTACTAATCACTAAATTCGACAAACTTGGGTTTGAGGGACAAATAATAGAACTTGGTTTCCAACATTACTACACGTGTATTACCTCCAAATATCAACGTATTCCATACTCGAATGGATTATTTGTATTTTATTGACAACTAAATCATTAAATGGGACAAACGATGATTGGACGTACCAATAATTGAAACTGGTTTCTTACACAACTACATGCGTATTACCTCCTTATATCAACATTTTCTATACTCGGAGGGATAATCGTTGTTTCATTGACTACTAATCACTAAATTAGACAAACATGGGTTTGAAGGACAAATAATAGAACTTGGTTTCATACATTACTACACGTGTATTACCTCTTAATATCAATGTATTCCATACTCGAATGGATTATTTGTATTTTATTGACAACTAAATCTTTAAATGAGACAAACGATGATTGGACGGACCAATAATTGAACTTGGTTTATTACACAACTACATGCGTATGACCTCCTAATATCAACATTTTCTATACTCGGAGGGATAATCGTTGTTTCATTGACTACTAATCACTAAATGAGACAAACATGGGTTTTAAGGAAAAATAATAGAACCTGGTTTCATACATTACTACACGTGTATTACCTCCTAATATCAACGTATTCCATACTCGAATGGATTATTTGTATTTTATTGACAACTAAATAATTAAATGAGACAAACGATGATTGGACGGACCAATTATTGAACTTGGTTTCTTACAAAACTACATGCGTATCACCTCCTAATATCAACATTTTCTATACTCGGAATGATAATCGTTGTTTCATTGACTACTAATCACTAAATTAGACAAACATGGGTTTGAAGGACAAATAATAGAACTTGGTTTCATACATTACTACACGTGTATTACCTCCTAATATCAACGTATTCCATACTCGAATGGATTATTTGTATTTTATTGACAACTAAATCATTAAATGGGACAAACGATGATTGGACGGACCAATAATTGAAACTTGGTTTCTTACACAACTACATGCGTATTACCTCCTAATATCAACATTTTCTATACTAGGAGGGATAATCGTTGTTTAATTGACTACTAATCACTAAATTAGACAAACATGGGGGGTTTGAAGGACAAATAATAGCACTTGGTTTCGTACATTACTACACGTGTATTACCTACTAATATCAACATATTCCATACTCGAATGGATTATTTGTATTTTATTGACAACTAAATCATTAAATGAGACAAACGATGATTGGACGGACCAATAATTGAACTTGGTTTCTTACAAAACTACATGCGTATCACCTCCTAATATCAACATTTTCTATACTCGGAGGGATAATCGTTGTTTCATTGACTACTAATCACTAAATTCGACAAACTTGGGTTTGAATGACAAATAATAGAACTTGGTTTCCTACATTACTACACGTGTATTACCTCCAAATATCAACGTATTCCATACCCGAATGGATTATTTGTATCTTATTGACAACTAAATCATTAAATGAGACAAACGATGATTGGAAGGACCAATAATTGAACTTGGTTTCTTACACAACTACATGCGTATTACCTCCTAATATCAACATTTTCTATACTCGGAGGGATAATCGTTGTTTCATTGACTACTAATCACTAAATTAGACAAACATGGGTTTGAAGGACAAATAATAGAACTTGGTTTCATACATTACTACACGTGTATTACCTCTTAATATCAATGTATTCCATACTCGAATGGATTATTTGTATTTTATTGACAACTAAATCTTTAAATGAGACAAACGATGATTGGACGGACCAATAATTGAACTTGGTTTATTACACAACTACATGCGTATGACCTCCTAATATCAACATTTTCTATACTCGGAGGGATAATCGTTGTTTCATTGACTACTAATCACTAAATGAGACAAACATGGGTTTTAAGGAAAAATAATAGAACCTGGTTTCATACATTACTACACGTGTATTACCTCCTAATATCAACGTATTCCATACTCGAATGGATTATTTGTATTTTATTGACAACTAAATAATTAAATGAGACAAACGATGATTGGACGGACCAATTATTGAACTTGGTTTCTTACAAAACTGCATGCGTATCACCTCCTAATATCAACATTTTCTATACTCGGAATGATAATCGTTGTTTCATTGACTACTAATCACTAAATTAGACAAACATGGGTTTGAAGGACAAATAATAGAACTTGGTTTCATACATTACTACACGTGTATTACCTCCTAATATCAACGTATTCCATACTCGAATGGATTATTTGTATTTTATTGACAACTAAATCATTAAATGGGACAAACGATGATTGGACGGACCAATAATTGAAACTTGGTTTCTTACACAACTACATGCGTATTACCTCCTAATATCAATATTTTCTATACTAGGAGGGATAATCGTTGTTTAATTGACTACTAATCACTAAATTAGACAAACATGGGGGGTTTGAAGGACAAATAATAGCACTTGGTTTCGTACATTACTGCACGTGTATTACCTACTAATATCAACATATTCCATACTCGAATGGATTATTTGTATTTTATTGACAACTAAATCATTAAATGAGACAAACGATGATTGGACGGACCAATAATTGAACTTGGTTTCTTACAAAACTACATGCGTATCACCTCCTAATATCAACATTTTCTATACTCGGAGGGATAATCGTTGTTTCATTGACTACTAATCACTAAATTCGACAAACTTGGGTTTGAATGACAAATAATAGAACTTGGTTTCCTACATTACTACACGTGTATTACCTCCAAATATCAACGTATTCCATACCCGAATGGATTATTTGTATCTTATTGACAACTAAATCATTAAATGAGACAAACGATGATTGGAAGGACCAATAATTGAACTTGTTTTCTTACACAACTACATGCGTATTACCTCCTAATATCAACATTTTCTATACTCGGAGGGATAATCGTTGTTTCATTGACTACTAATCACTAAATTAGACAAACATGGGTTTGAAGGACAAATAATAGAACTTGGTTTCATACATTACTACACGTGTATTACCTCTTAATATCAATGTATTCCATACTCGAATGGATTATTTGTATTTTATTGACAACTAAATCTTTAAATGAGACAAACGATGATTGGACGGACCAATAATTGAACTTGGTTTATTACACAACTACATGCGTATGACCTCCTAATATCAACATTTTCTATACTCGGAGGGATAATCGTCGTTTCATTGACTACTAATCACTAAATGAGACAAACATGGGTTTTAAGGAAAAATAATAGAACCTGGTTTCATACATTACTACACGTGTATTACCTCCTAATATCAACGTATTCCATACTCGAATGGATTATTTGTATTTTATTGACAACTAAATAATTAAATGAGACAAACGATGATTGGACGGACCAATTATTGAACTTGGTTTCTTACAAAACTACATGCGTATCACCTCCTAATATCAACATTTTCTATACTCGGAATGATAATCGTTGTTTCATTGACTACTAATCACTAAATTAGACAAACATGGGTTTGAAGGACAAATAATAGAACTTGGTTTCATACATTACTACACGTGTATTACCTCCTAATATCAACGTATTCCATACTCGAATGGATTATTTGTATTTTATTGACAACTAAATCATTAAATGAGAAAAACGATGATTGGACGGACCAATTATTGAACTTGGTTTCTTACAAAACTACATGCCTATCACCTCCTAATATCAACATTTTCTATACTCGGAATGATAATCGTTGTTTCATTGACTACTAATCACTAAATTAGACAAACTTGGGTTGAAGGACAAATAATAGAACTTGGTTTCCTACATTACTACACGTGTATTACCTCCAAATATCAACGTATTCCATACTCGAATGGATTATTTGTATTTTATTGACAACTAAATCATTAAATGAGACAAACGATGATTGGACGGACCAATTATTGAACTTGGTTTCTTACAAAACTACATGCCTATCACCTCCTAATATCAACATTTTCTATACTCGGAATGATAATCGTTGTTTCATTCACTACTAATCACTAAATTAGACAAACATGGGTTTGAAGGACAAATAATAGAACTTGGTTTCATACATTACTACACGTGTATTACCTCCTAATATCAACGTGTTCCATACTCGAATGGATTATTTGTATCTTATTGACAACTAAATCATTAAATGAGACAAACGATGATTGGACGGACCAATAATTGAACTTGGTTTCTTACAAAACTACATGCGTATCACCTCCTAATATCAACATTTTCTATACTCGGAATGATAATCGTTGTTTCATTGACTACTAATCACTAAATTCGACAAACTTGGGTTTGAAGGACAAATAATAGAACTTGGTTTCCTACATTACTACACGTGCATTACCTCCAAATATCAACGTATTCCATACTCGAATGGATTATTTGCATTTTATTGACAACTAAATCATTAAATGAGACAAACGATGATTGGATGGACCAATTATTGAACTTGGTTTCTTACAAAACTACATGCGTATGACCTCCGAATATCAACATTTTCTATACTCGGAATGATAATCGTTGTTTCATTGACTACTAATAACTAAATTAGACAAACATGGGTTTGAAGGACAAATAATAGAACTTGGTTTCATACATTACTACACGTGTATTACCTCCTAATATCAACGTATTCCATACTCGAATGGATTATTTGTATCTTATTGACAACTAAATCATTAAATGAGACAAACGATGATTGGACGGACCAATTATTGAACTTGGTTTCTTACAAAACTACATGCCTATAACCTCCTAATATCAACATTTTCTATACTCGGAATGATAATCGTTGTTTAATTGACTACTAATCACTAAATTAGACAAACATGGGTTTGAAGGACAAATAATAGAACTTGGTTTCATACATTACTAAACGTGTATTACCTCCTAATATCAACGTATTCCATACTCGAATGGATTATTTATATCTTATTGACAACTAAATCATTAAATGAGACAAACGATGATTGGACGGACCAATAATTGAACTTGGTTTCTTACAAAACTACATGCGTATCACCTCCTAATATCAACATTTTCTATACTCGGAATGATAATCGTTGTTTCATTGACTACTAATCACTAAATTCGACAAACTTGGGTTTGAAGGACAAATAATAGAACTTGGTTTCATACATTACTACACGTGCATTACCTCCAAATATCAACGTATTCCATACTCGAATGGATTATTTGTATTTTATTGACAACTAAATCATTAAATGAGACAAACGATGATTGGACGGACCAATTATTGAACTTGGTTTCTTACAAAACTACATGCGTATGACCTCCTAATATCAACATTTTCTATACTCGGAATGATAATCGTTGTTTCATTGACTACTAATCACTAAATTAGACAAACATGGGTTTGAAGGACAAATAATAGAACTTGGTTTCATACATTACTACACGTGTATTACCTCCTAATATCAACGTATTCCATACTCGAATGGATTATTTGTATCTTATTGACAACTAAATCATTAAATGAGACAAACGATGATTGGACGGACCAATAATTGAAACTTGGTTTCTTACACAACTACATGCGTATTACCTCCTAATATCAACATCTTGTATACTCGGAGGGATAATCGTTGTTTCTTTGACTACTAATCACTAAATTAGACAAACATGGGGGGTTTGAAGGACAAATAATAGCACTTGGTTATATACATTACTACACGTGTATTACCTACTAATATCAACGTATTCCATACTCGAATGGATTATTTGTATTTTATTTACAACTAAATCATTAAATGAGACAAACGATGATTGGACGGACCAATAATTGAACTTGGTTTCTTACAAAACTACATGCGTATCACCTCCTAATATCAACATTTTCTATACTCGGAATGATAATCGTTGTTTCATTGACTACTAATCACTAAATTCGACAAACTTGGGTTTGAGGGACAAATAATAGAACTTGGTTTCCAACATTACTACACGTGTATTACCTCCAAATATCAACATATTCCATACTCGAATGGATTATTTGTATTTTATTGACAACTAAATCATTAAATGGGACAAACGATGATTGGACGTACCAATAATTGAAACTGGTTTCTTACACAACTACATGCGTATTACCTCCTAATATCAACATTTTCTATACTAGGAGGGATAATCGTTGTTTCATTGACTACTAATCACTAAATTCGACAAACTTGGGTTTGAAGGACAAATAATAGAACTTGGTTTCCTACATTACTACACGTGCATTACCTCCAAATATCAACGTATTCCATACTCGAATGGATTATTTGTATTTTATTGACAACTAAATCATTAAATGAGACAAACGATGATTGGACGGACCAATTATTGAACTTGGTTTCTTACAAAACTACATGCGTATGACCTCCTAATATCAACATTTTCTATACTCGGAATGATAATCGTTGTTTCATTGACTACTAATCACTAAATTAGACAAACATGGGTTTGAAGGACAAATAATAGAACTTGGTTTCATACATTACTACACGTGTATTACCTCCTAATATCAACGTATTCCATACTCGAATGGATTATTTGTATCTTATTGACAACTAAATCATTAAATGAGACAAACGATGATTGGACGGACCAATAATTGAAACTTGGTTTCTTACACAACTACATGCGTATTACCTCCTAATATCAACATTTTGTATACTCGGAGGGATAATCGTTGTTTCTTTGACTACTAATCACTAAATTAGACAAACATGGGGGGTTTGAAGGACAAATAATAGCACTTGGTTATATACATTACTACACGTGTATTACCTACTAATATCAACGTATTCCATACTCGAATGGATTATTTGTATTTTATTTACAACTAAATCATTAAATGAGACAAACGATGATTGGACGGACCAATAATTGAACTTGGTTTCTTACAAAACTACATGCGTATCACCTCCTAATATCAACATTTTCTATACTCGGAATGATAATCGTTGTTTCATTGACTACTAATCACTAAATTCGACAAACTTGGGTTTGAGGGACAAATAATAGAACTTGGTTTCCAACATTACTACACGTGTATTACCTCCAAATATCAACATATTCCATACTCGAATGGATTATTTGTATTTTATTGACAACTAAATCATTAAATGGGACAAACGATGATTGGACGTACCAATAATTGAAACTGGTTTCTTACACAACTACATGCGTATTACCTCCTAATATCAACATTTTCTATACTAGGAGGGATAATCGTTGTTTCATTGACTACTAATCACTAAATTAGACAAACATGGGGGGTTTGAAGGACAAATAATAGCACTTGGTTTCATACATTACTACACGTGTATTACCTACTAATATCAACATATTCCATACTCGAATGGATTATTTGCATTTTATTGACAACTAAATCATTAAATGAGACAAACGATGATTGGACGGACCAATAATTGAAACTTGGTTTCTTACACAACTACATGCGTATTACCTCCTAATATCAACATTTTGTATACTCGGAGGGATAATCGTTGTTTCATTGACTACTAATCACTAAATTAGACAAACATGGGGGGTTTGAAGGACAAATAATAGCACTTGGTTTCCTACATTACTACACGTGTATTACCTACTAATATCAACGTATTCCATACTCGAATGGATTATTTGTATTTTATTGACAACTAAATCATTAAATGAGACAAACGATGATTGGACGGACCAATAATTAAACTTGGTTTCTTACAAAACTACATGCGTATCACCTCCTAATATCAACATTTTCTATACTCGGAATGATAATCGTTGTTTCATTGACTACTAATCACTAAATTCGACAAACTTGGGTTTGAAGGACAAATAATAGAACTTGGTTTCCTACATTACTACACGTGTATTACCTCCAAATATCAACGTATTCCATACTCGAATGGATTATTTGTATTTTATTGACAACTAAATCATTAAATGGGACAAACGATGATTGGACGTACCAATAATTGAAACTTGGTTTCTTACACAACTACATGCGTATTACCTCCTAATATCAACATTTTCTATACTAGGAGGGATAATCGTTGTTTCATTGACTACTAATCACTAAATTAGACAAACATGGGGGGTTTGAAGGACAAATAATAGCACTTGGTTTCGTACATTACTACACGTGTATTACCTACTAATATCAACATATTCCATACTCGAATGGATTATTTGTATTTTATTGACAACTAAATCATTAAATGAGACAAACGATGATTGGACGGACCAATAATTGAACTTGGTTTCTTACAAAACTACATGCGTATCACCTCCTAATATCAACATTTTCTATACTCGGAGGGATAATCGTTGTTTCATTGACTACTAATCACTAAATTCGACAAACTTGGGTTTGAATGACAAATAATAGAACTTGGTTTCCTACATTACTACACGTGTATTACCTCCAAATATCAACGTATTCAATACCCGAATGGATTATTTGTATCCTATTGACAACTAAATCATTAAATGAGACAAACGATGATTGGAAGGACCAATAATTGAACTTGGTTTCTTACACAACTACATGCGTATTACCTCCTAATATCAACATTTTCTATACTCGGAGGGATAATCGTTGTTTCATTGACTACTAATCACTAAATTAGACAAACATGGGTTTGAAGGACAAATAATAGAACTTGGTTTCATACATTACTACACGTGTATTACCTCTTAATATCAATGTATTCCATACTCGAATGGATTATTTGTATTTTATTGACAACTAAATCTTTAAATGAGACAAACGATGATTGGACGGACCAATAATTGAACTTGGTTTATTACACAACTACATGCGTATGACCTCCTAATATCAACATTTTCTATACTCGGAGGGATAATCGTTGTTTCATTGACTACTAATCACTAAATGAGACAAACATGGGTTTTAAGGAAAAATAATAGAACCTGGTTTCATACATTACTACACGTGTATTACCTCCTAATATCAACGTATTCCATACTCGAATGGATTATTTGTATTTTATTGACAACTAAATAATTAAATGAGACAAACGATGATTGGACGGACCAATTATTGAACTTGGTTTCTTACAAAACTACATGCGTATCACCTCCTAATATCAACATTTTCTATACTCGGAATGATAATCGTTGTTTCATTGACTACTAATCACTAAATTAGACAAACATGGGTTTGAAGGACAAATAATAGAACTTGGTTTCATACATTACTACACGTGTATTACCTCCTAATATCAACGTATTCCATACTCGAATGGATTATTTGTATTTTATTGACAACTAAATCATTAAATGAGAAAAACGATGATTGGACGGACCAATTATTGAACTTGGTTTCTTACAAAACTACATGCCTATCACCTCCTAATATCAACATTTTCTATACTCGGAATGATAATCGTTGTTTCATTGACTACTAATCACTAAATTAGACAAACTTGGGTTGAAGGACAAATAATAGAACTTGGTTTCCTACATTACTACACGTGTATTACCTCCAAATATCAACGTATTCCATACTCGAATGGATTATTTGTATTTTATTGACAACTAAATCATTAAATGAGACAAACGATGATTGGACGGACCAATTATTGAACTTGGTTTCTTACAAAACTACATGCCTATCACCTCCTAATATCAACATTTTCTATACTCGGAATGATAATCGTTGTTTCATTCACTACTAATCACTAAATTAGACAAACATGGGTTTGAAGGACAAATAATAGAACTTGGTTTCATACATTACTACACGTGTATTACCTCCTAATATCAACGTGTTCCATACTCGAATGGATTATTTGTATCTTATTGACAACTAAATCATTAAATGAGACAAACGATGATTGGACGGACCAATAATTGAACTTGGTTTCTTACAAAACTACATGCGTATCACCTCCTAATATCAACATTTTCTATACTCGGAATGATAATCGTTGTTTCATTGACTACTAATCACTAAATTCGACAAACTTGGGTTTGAAGGACAAATAATAGAACTTGGTTTCCTACATTACTACACGTGCATTACCTCCAAATATCAACGTATTCCATACTCGAATGGATTATTTGCATTTTATTGACAACTAAATCATTAAATGAGACAAACGATGATTGGACGGACCAATTATTGAACTTGGTTTCTTACAAAATTACATGCGTATGACCTCCGAATATCAACATTTTCTATACTCGGAATGATAATCGTTGTTTCATTGACTACTAATAACTAAATTAGACAAACATGGGTTTGAAGGACAAATAATAGAACTTGGTTTCATACATTACTACACGTGTATTACCTCCTAATATCAACGTATTCCATACTCGAATGGATTATTTGTATCTTATTGACAACTAAATCATTAAATGAGACAAACGATGATTGGACGGACCAATAATTGAAACTTGGTTTCTTACACAACTACATGCGTATTACCTCCTAATATCAACATTTTGTATACTCGGAGGGATAATCGTTGTTTCATTGACTACTAATCACTAAATTAGACAAACATGGGGGGTTTGAAGGACAAATAATAGCACTTGGTTTCATACATTACTACACGTGTATTACCTACTAATATCAACGTATTCCATACTCGAATGGATTATTTGTATTTTATTGACAACTAAATCATTAAATGAGACAAACGATGATTGGACGGACCAATAATTGAACTTGGTTTCTTACAAAACTACATGCGTATCACCTCCTGATATCAACATTTTCTATACGCGGAATGATAATAGTTGTTTCATTGACTACTAATCACCAAATTAGACAAACATGGGTTTGAAAGACAAATAATAGAACTTGGCTTCATACATTACTACACGTGTATTACCTCCTAATATCAACGTATTCCATACTAGAATGGATTATTTGTGTTTTATTGACAACTAAATCATTAAATGAGACAAACGATGATTGGACGGACCAATAATTGAAACTTGGTTTCTTACAAAACTACATGCGTATCACCTCCTAATATCAACATTTTCTATACTCGGAATGATAATCGTTGTTTCATTGACTACTAATCACTAAATTCGACAAACTTGGGTTTGAAGGACAAATAATAGAACTTGGTTTCCTACATTACTACACGTGTATTACCTCAAAATATCAACGTATTCCATACACGAATGGATTATTTGTATTTTATTGACAACTAAATCATTAAATGATACAAACGATGATTGGACGTACCAATAATTGAAACTTGGTTTCTTACACAACTACATGCGTATTACCTCCTAATATCAACATTTTCTATACTAGGAGGGATAATTGTTGTTTCATTGACTACTAATCACTAAATTAGACAAACATGGGGGGTTTGAAGGACAAATAATAGCACTTGGTTTCATACATTACTACACGTGTATTACCTACTAATATCAACATATTCCATACTCGAATGGATTATTTGTATTTTATTGACAACTAAATCATTAAATGAGACAAACGATGATTGGACGGACCAATAATTGAACTTGGTTTCTTACAAAACTACATGCGTATCACCTCCTAATATCAACATTTTCTATACTCGGAGGGATAATCGTTGTTTCATTGACTACTAATCACTAAATTCGACAAACTTGGGTTTGAAGGACAAATAATAGAACTTTGTTTCCTACATTACTACACGTGTATTACCTCCAAATAACAACGTATTCCATACTCGAATGGATTATTTGTATTTTATTGACAACTAAATCATTAAATGGGACAAACGATGATTGGACGTACCAATAATTGAAACTTGGTTTCTTACACAACTACATGCGTATTACCTCCTAATATCAACATTTTCTATACTAGGAGGGATAATCGTTGTTTCATTGACTACTAATCACTAAATTAGACAAACATGGGGGGTTTGAAGGACAAATAATAGCACTTGGTTTCATACATTACTACACGTGTATTACCTACTAATATCAACATATTCCATACTCGAATGGATTATTTGTATTTTATTGACAACTAAATCATTAAATGAGACAAACGATGATTGGACGGACCAATAATTGAACTTGGTTTCTTACAAAACTACATGCGTATCACCTCCTAATATCAACATTTTGTATACTCGGAATGATAATCGTTGTTTCATTGACTACTAATCACTAAATTCGACAAATTTGGGTTTGAGGGACAAATAATAGAACTTGGTTTCCAACATTACTACACGTGTATTACCTCCTAATATCAACGTATTCCATACTCGAATGGATTATTTGTATTTTATTGACAACTAAATCATTAAATGAGAAAAACGATGATTGGACGGACCAATTATTGAACTTGGTTTCTTACAAAACTACATGCCTATCACCTCCTAATATCAACATTTTCTATACTCGGAATGATAATCGTTGTTTCATTGACTACTAACCACTAAATTAGACAAACTTGGGTTGAAGGACAAATAATAGAACTTGGTTTCCTACATTACTACACGTGTATTACCTCCAAATATCAACGTATTCCATACTCGAATGGATTATTTGTATTTTATTGACAACTAAATCATTAAATGAGACAAACGATGATTGGACGGACCAATTATTGAACTTGGTTTCTTACAAAACTACATGCCTATCACCTCCTAATATCAACATTTTCTATACTCGGAATGATAATCGTTGTTTCATTGACTACTAATCACTAAATTAGACAAACATGGGTTTGAAGGACAAATAATAGAACTTGGTTTCATACATTACTACACGTGTATTACCTCCTAATATCAACGTATTCCATACTCGAATGGATTATTTGTATCTTATTGACAACTAAATCATTAAATGAGACAAACGATGATTGGACGGACCAATAATTGAACTTGGTTTCTTACAAAACTACATGCGTATCACCTCCTAATATCAACATTTTCTATACTCGGAATGATAATCGTTGTTTCATTGACTACTAATCACTAAATTCGACAAACTTGGGTTTGAAGGACAAATAATAGAACTTGGTTTCCTACATTACTACACGTGCATTACCTCCAAATATCAACGTATTCCATACTCGAATGGATTATTTGCATTTTATTGACAACTAAATCATTAAATGAGACAAACGATGATTGGACGGACCAATTATTGAACTTGGTTTCTTACAAAACTACATGCGTATGACCTCCGAATATCAACATTTTCTATACTCGGAATGATAATCGTTGTTTCATTGACTACTAATCACTAAATTAGACAAACATGGGTTTGAAGGACAAATAATAGAACTTGGTTTCATACATTACTACACGTGTATTACCTCCTAATATCAACGTATTCCATACTCGAATGGATTATTTGTATCTTTTTGACAACTAAATCATTAAATGAGACAAACGATGATTGGACGTACCAATAATTGAAACTTGGTTTCTTACACAACTACATGCGTATTACCTCCTAATATCAACATTTTGTATACTCGGAGGGATAATCGTTGTTTCATTGACTACTAATCACTAAATTAGACAAACATGGGGGGTTTGAAGGACAAATAATAGCACTTGGTTTCATACATTACTACACGTGTATTACCTACTAATATCAACGTATTCCATACTCGAATGGATTATTTGTATTTTATTGACAACTAAATCATTAAATGAGACAAACGATGATTGGACGGACCAATTATTGAACTTGGTTTCTTACAAAACTACATGCCTATCACCTCCTAATATCAACATTTTCTATACTCGGAATGATAATCGTTGTTTCATTGACTACTAATCACTAAATTAGACAAACATGGGTTTGAAGGACAAATAATAGAACTTGGTTTCATACATTACTACACGTGTATTACCTCCTAATATCAACGTATTCCATACTCGAATGGATTATTTGTATTTTATTGACAACTAAATCATTAAATGAGAAAAACGATGATTGGACGGACCAATTATTGAACTTGGTTTCTTACAAAACTACATGCCTATCACCTCCTAATATCAACATTTTCTATACTCGGAATGATAATCGTTGTTTCATTGACTACTAACCACTAAATTAGACAAACTTGGGTTGAAGGACAAATAATAGAACTTGGTTTCCTACATTACTACACGTGTATTACCTCCAAATATCAACGTATTCCATACTCGAATGGATTATTTGTATTTTATTGACAACTAAATCATTAAATGAGACAAACGATGATTGGACGGACCAATTATTGAACTTGGTTTCTTACAAAACTACATGCCTATCACCTCCTAATATCAACATTTTCTATACTCGGAATGATAATCGTTGTTTCATTGACTACTAATCACTAAATTAGACAAACATGGGTTTGAAGGACAAATAATAGAACTTGGTTTCATACATTACTACACGTGTATTACCTCCTAATATCAACGTATTCCATACTCGAATGGATTATTTGTATCTTATTGACAACTAAATCATTAAATGAGACAAACGATGATTGGACGGACCAATAATTGAACTTGGTTTCTTACAAAACTACATGCGTATCACCTCCTAATATCAACATTTTCTATACTCGGAATGATAATCGTTGTTTCATTGACTACTAATCACTAAATTCGACAAACTTGGGTTTGAAGGACAAATAATAGAACTTGGTTTCCTACATTACTACACGTGCATTACCTCCAAATATCAACGTATTCCATACTCGAATGGATTATTTGCATTTTATTGACAACTAAATCATTAAATGAGACAAACGATGATTGGACGGACCAATTATTGAACTTGGTTTCTTACAAAACTACATGCGTATGACCTCCGAATATCAACATTTTCTATACTCGGAATGATAATCGTTGTTTCATTGACTACTAATCACTAAATTAGACAAACATGGGTTTGAAGGACAAATAATAGAACTTGGTTTCATACATTACTACACGTGTATTACCTCCTAATATCAACGTATTCCATACTCGAATGGATTATTTGTATCTTTTTGACAACTAAATCATTAAATGAGACAAACGATGATTGGACGTACCAATAATTGAAACTTGGTTTCTTACACAACTACATGCGTATTACCTCCTAATATCAACATTTTGTATACTCGGAGGGATAATCGTTGTTTCATTGACTACTAATCACTAAATTAGACAAACATGGGGGGTTTGAAGGACAAATAATAGCACTTGGTTTCATACATTACTACACGTGTATTACCTACTAATATCAACGTATTCCATACTCGAATGGATTATTTGTATTTTATTGACAGCTAAATCATTAAATGAGACAAACGATGATTGGACGGACCAATTATTGAACTTGGTTTCTTACAAAACTACATGCCTATCACCTCCTAATATCAACATTTTCTATACTCGGAATGATAATCGTTGTTTCATTGACTACTAATCACTAAATTAGACAAACATGGGTTTGAAGGACAAATAATAGAACTTGGTTTCATACATTACTACACGTGTATTACCTCCTAATATCAACGTATTCCATACTCGAATGGATTATTTGTATCTTATTGACAACTAAATCATTAAATGAGACAAACGATGATTGGACGGACCAATAATTGAACTTGGTTTCTTACAAAACTACATGCGTATCACCTCCTAATATCAACATTTTCTATACTCGGAATGATAATCGTTGTTTCATTGACTACTAATCACTAAATTCGACAAACTTGGGTTTGAAGGACAAATAATAGAACTTGGTTTCCTACATTACTACACGTGCATTACCTCCAAATATCAACGTATTCCATACTCGAATGGATTATTTGCATTTTATTGACAACTAAATCATTAAATGAGACAAACGATGATTGGACGGACCAATTATTGAACTTGGTTTCTTACAAAACTACATGCGTATGACCTCCGAATATCAACATTTTCTATACTCGGAATGATAATCGTTGTTTCATTGACTACTAATCACTAAATTAGACAAACATGGGTTTGAAGGACAAATAATAGAACTTGGTTTCATACATTACTACACGTGTATTACCTCCTAATATCAACGTATTCCATACTCGAATGGATTATTTGTATCTTATTGACAACTAAATCATTAAATGAGACAAACGATGATTGGACGTACCAATAATTGAAACTTGGTTTCTTACACAACTACATGCGTATTACCTCCTAATATCAACATTTTGTATACTCGGAGGGATAATCGTTGTTTCATTGACTACTAATCACTAAATTAGACAAACATGGGGGGTTTGAAGGACAAATAATAGCACTTGGTTTCATACATTACTACACGTGTATTACCTACTAATATCAACGTATTCCATACTCGAATGGATTATTTGTATTTTATTGACAACTAAATCATTAAATGAGACAAACGATGATTGGACGGACCAATTATTGAACTTGGTTTCTTACAAAACTACATGCCTATCACCTCCTAATATCAACATTTTCTATACTCGGAATGATAATCGTTGTTTCATTGACTACTAATCACTAAATTAGACAAACATGGGTTTGAAGGACAAATAATAGCACTTGGTTTCATACATTACTACACGTGTATTACCTCCTAATATCAACGTATTCCATACTCGAATGGATTATTTGTATCTTATTGACAACTAAATCATTAAATGAGACAAACGATGATTGGACGGACCAATAATTGAACTTGGTTTCTTACAAAACTACATGCGTATCACCTCCTAATATCAACATTTTCTATACTCGGAATGATAATCGTTGTTTCATTGACTACTAATCACTAAATTCGACAAACTTGGGTTTGAAGGACAAATAATAGAACTTGGTTTCCTACATTACTACACGTGCATTACCTCCAAATATCAACGTATTCCATACTCGAATGGATTATTTGCATTTTATTGACAACTAAATCATTAAATGAGACAAACGATGATTGGACGGACCAATTATTGAACTTGGTTTCTTACAAAACTACATGCGTATGACCTCCGAATATCAACATTTTCTATACTCGGAATGATAATCGTTGTTTCATTGACTACTAATCACTAAATTAGACAAACATGGGTTTGAAGGACAAATAATAGAACTTGGTTTCATACATTACTACACGTGTATTACCTCCTAATATCAACGTATTCCATACTCGAATGGATTATTTGTATCTTATTGACAACTAAATCATTAAATGAGACAAACGATGATTGGACGTACCAATAATTGAAACTTGGTTTCTTACACAACTACATGCGTATTACCTCCTAATATCAACATTTTGTATACTCGGAGGGATAATCGTTGTTTCATTGACTACTAATCACTAAATTAGACAAACATGGGGGGTTTGAAGGACAAATAATAGCACTTGGTTTCATACATTACTACACGTGTATTACCTACTAATATCAACGTATTCCATACTCGAATGGATTATTTGTATTTTATTGACAACTAAATCATTAAATGAGACAAACGATGATTGGACGGACCAATAATTGAACTTGGTTTCTTACAAAACTACATGCGTATCACCTCCTAATATCAACATTTTCTATACGCGGAATGATAATCGTTGTTTCATTGACTACTAATCACTAAATTAGACAAACATGGGTTTGAAAGACAAATAATAGAACTTGGTTTCATACATTACTACACGTGTATTACCTCCTAATATCAACGTATTCCATACTAGAATGGATTATTTGTATTTTATTGACAACTAAATCATTAAATGAGACAAACGATGATTGGACGGACCAATAATTGAAACTTGGTTTCTTACAAAACTACATGCGTATCACCTCCTAATATCAACATTTTCTATACTCGGAATGATAATCGTTGTTTCATTGACTACTAATCACTAAATTCGACAAACTTGGGTTTGAAGGACAAATAATAGAACTTGGTTTCCTACATTACTACACGTGTATTACCTCCAAATATCAACGTATTCCATACTCGAATGGATTATTTGTATTTTATTGACAACTAAATCATTAAATGAGACAAACGATGATTGGACGTACCAATAATTGAAACTTGGTTTCTTACACAACTACATGCGTATTACCTCCTAATATCAACATTTTCTATACTAGGAGGGATAATTGTTGTTTCATTGACTACTAATCACTAAATTAGACAAACAGGGGGGGTTTGAAGGACAAATAATAGCACTTGGTTTCATACATTACTACACGTGTATTACCTACTAATATCAACATATTCCATACTCGAATGGATTATTTGTATTTTATTGACAACTAAATCATTAAATGAGACAAACGATGATTGGACGGACCAATAATTGAACTTGGTTTCTTACAAAACTACATGCGTATCACCTCCTAATATCAACATTTTCTATACTCGGAGGGATAATCGTTGTTTCATTGACTACTAATCACTAAATTCGACAAACTTGGGTTTGAAGGACAAATAATAGAACTTGGTTTCCTACATTACTACACGTGTATTACCTCCAAATAACAACGTATTCCATACTCGAATGGATTATTTGTATTTTATTGACAACTAAATCATTAAATGGGACAAACGATGATTGGACGTACCAATAATTGAAACTTGGTTTCTTACACAACTACATGCGTATTACCTCCTAATATCAACATTTTCTATACTAGGAGGGATAATCGTTGTTTCATTGACTACTAATCACTAAATTAGACAAACATGGGGGGTTTGAAGGACAAATAATAGCACTTGGTTTCATACATTACTACACGTGTATTACCTACTAATATCAACATATTCCATACTCGAATGGATTATTTGTATTTTATTGACAACTAAATCATTAAATGAGACAAACGATGATTGGACGGACCAATAATTGAACTTGGTTTCTTACAAAACTACATGCGTATCACCTCCTAATATCAACATTTTCTATACTCGGAGGGATAATCGTTGTTTCATTGACTACTAATCACTAAATTCGACAAACTTGGGTTTGAACGACAAATAATAGAACTTGGTTTCCTACATTACTACACGTGTATTACCTCCAAATAACAACGTATTCCATACTCGAATGGATTATTTGTATTTTATTGACAACTAAATCATTAAATGAGACAAACGATGATTGGACAGACTAATAATTGAACTTGGTTTCTTACAATATCACCTCCTAATATCAACAGTTTCTATAATCGGAGGGATAATCGTTGTTTCATTGACTACTAATCACTAAATTAGACAAACATGGGTTTGAAGGACAAATAATAGAACTTGGTTTCCTACATTACTACACGTGTATTACCTCCAAATATCAACGTATTCCATACTCGAATGGGTTATTTGTATTTTATTGACAACTAAATCATTAAATGAGACAAACGATGATTGGACGTACCAATAATTGAAACTTGGTTTCTTACACAACTACATGCGTATTACCTCCTAATATCAACATTTTCTATACTAGGAGGGATAATCGTTGTTTCATTGACTACTAATCACTAAATTAGACAAACATGGGGGGTTTGAAGGACAAATAATAGCACTTGGTTTCATACATTACTACACGTGTATTACCTACTAATATCAACATATTCCATACTCGAATCGATTATTTGTATTTTATTGACAATTAAATCATTAAATGAGACAAACGATGATTGGACGGACCAATAATTGAACTTGGTTTCTTACAAAACTACATGCGTATCACCTCCTAATATTAACATTTTCTATACTCGGAGGGATAATCGTTGTTTCATTGACTACTAATCACTAAATTCGACAAACTTGGGTTTGAAGG
Organism: Capsicum rhomboideum; assembly: GCA_031232105.1. Classification (NCBI taxonomy): domain Eukaryota; kingdom Viridiplantae; phylum Streptophyta; class Magnoliopsida; order Solanales; family Solanaceae; genus Capsicum; species Capsicum rhomboideum. Next base: position 82,115,237 of record CP124713.1, on the reverse strand, counting down.
ACAAATAATAGAACTTGGTTTCCTACATTACTACACGCGTATTACCTCCAAATAACAACGTATTCCATACTCGAATGGATTATTTGTATTTTATTGACAACTAAATCATTAAATGGGACAAACGATGATTGGACGTACCAATAATTGAAACTTGGTTTCTTACACAACTACATGCGTATTACCTCCTAATATCAACATTTTCTATACTAGGAGGGATAATCGTTGTTTCATTGACTACCAATCACTAAATTAGACAAACATGGGGGGTTTGAAGGACAAATAATAGCACTTGGTTTCATACATTACTACACGTGTATTACCTACTAATATCAACATATTCCATACTCGAATGGATTATTTGTATTTTATTGACAACTAAATCATTAAATGAGACAAACGATGATTGGACGGACCAATAATTGAACTTGGTTTCTTACAAAACTACATGCGTATCACCTCCTAATATCAACATTTTCTATACTCGGAATGATAATCGTTGTTTCATTGACTACTAATCACTAAATTCGACAAACTTGGGTTTGAAGGACAAATAATAGAACTTGGTTTCCTACATTACTACACGTGTATTACCTCCAAATATCAACGTATTCCATACCCGAATGGATTATTTGTATCTTATTGACAACTAAATCATTAAATGAGACAAACGATGATTGGAAGGACCAATAATTGAACTTGGTTTCTTACACAACTACATGCGTATTACCTCCTAATATCAACATTTTCTATACTCGGAGGGATAATCGTTGTTCCATTGACTACTAATCACTAAATTAGACAAACATGGGTTTGAAGGACAAATAATAGAACTTGGTTTCATACATTACTACACGTGTATTACCTCTTAATATCAACGTATTCCATACTCGAATGGATTATTTTTATTTTATTGACAACTAAATCTTTGAATGAGACAAACGATGATTGGACGGACCAATAATTGAACTTGGTTTATTACACAACTACATGCGTATGACCTCCTAATATCAACATTTTCTATACTCGGAGGGATAATCGTTGTTTCATTGACTACTAATCACTAAATAAGACAAACATGGGTTTTAAGGAAAAATAATAGAACCTGGTTTCATACATTACTACACGTGTATTACCTCCTAATATCAACGTATTCCATACTCGAATGGATTATTTGTATTTTATTGACAACTAAATCATTAAATGAGACAAACGATGATTGGACGGACCAATTATTGAACTTGGTTTCTTACAAAACTACATGCGTATCACCTCCTAATATCAACATTTTCTATACTCGGAATGATAATCGTTGTTTCATTGACTACTAATCACTAAATTAGACAAACATGGGTTTGAAGGACAAATAATAGCACTTGGTTTCATACATTACAACACCTGTATTACCTACTAATATCAATGTATTCCATACTCGAATGGATTATTTGTATTTTATTGACAACTAAATCTTTAAATGAGACAAACGATGATTGGACGGACCAATAATTGAACTTGGTTTCTTACACAACTACATGCGTATTACCTCCTAATATCAACATTTTCTATACTCGGAGGGATAATTGTTGTTTCATTGACTACTAATCACTAAATTAGACAAACATGGGGGGTTTGAAGGACAAATAATAGCACTTGGTTTCATACATTACTACACGTGTATTACCTACTAATATCAACGTATTCCATACTCGAATGGATTATTTGTATTTTATTTACAACTAAATCATTAAATGAGACAAACGATGATTGGACGGACCAATAATTGAACTTGGTTTCTTACAAAACTACATGCGTATCACCTCCTAATATCAACATTTTCTATACTCGGAGGGATAATCGTTGTTTCATTGACTACTAATCACTAAATTCGACAAACTTGGGTTTGAAGGACAAATAATAGAACTTGGTTTCCTACATTACTACACGTGTATTACCTCCAAATAACAATGTATTCCATACTCGAATGGATTATTTGTATTTTATTGACAACTAAATCATTAAATGGGACAAACGATGATTGGACGTACCAATAATTGAAACTTGGTTTCTTACACAACTACATGCGTATTACCTCCTAATATCAACATTTTCTATACTAGGAGGGATAATCGTTGTTTCATTGACTACTAATCACTAAATTAGACAAACATGGGGGGTTTGAAGGACAAATAATAGCACTTGGTTTCATACATTACTACACGTGTATTACCTACTAATATCAACATATTCCATACTCGAATGGATTATTTGTATTTTATTGACAACTAAATCATTAAATGAGACAAACGATGATTGGACGGACCAATAATTGAACTTGGTTTCTTACAAAACTACATGCGTATCACCTCCTAATATCAACATTTTCTATACTCGGAGGGATAATCGTTGTTTCATTGACTACTAATCACTAAATTCGACAAACTTGGGTTTGAAGGACAAATAATAGAACTTGGTTTCCTACATTACTACACGTGTATTACCTCCAAATAACAACGTATTCCATACTCGAATGGATTATTTGTATTTTATTTACAACTAAATCATTAAATGAGACAAACGAGGATTGGACGGACTAATAATTGAACTTGGTTTCTTACAATATCACCTCCTAATATCAACATTTTCTATACTCGGAGGGATAATCGTTGTTTCATTGACTACTAATCACTAAATTAGACAAACATGGGTTTGAAGGACAAATAATAGAACTTGGTTTCCTACATTACTACACGTGTATTACCTCCAAATATCAACGTATTCCATACTCGAATGGATTATTTGTATTTTATTGACAACTAAATCATTAAATGAGACAAACGATGATTGGACGTACCAATAATTGAAACTTGGTTTCTTACACAACTACATGCGTATTACCTCCTAATATCAACATTTTCTATACTAGGAGGGATAATCGTTGTTTCATTGACTACTAATCACTAAATTAGACAAACATGGGGGGTTTGAAGGACAAATAATAGCACTTGGTTTCATACATTACTACACGTGTATTACCTCCTAATATCAACATATTCCATACTCGAATGGATTATTTGTATTTTATTGACAACTAAATCATTAAATGAGACAAACGATGATTGGACGGACCAATAATTGAACTTGGTTTCTTACAAAACTACATGCGTATCACCTCCTAATATCAACATTTTCTATACTCGGAGGGATAATCGTTGTTTCATTGACTACTAATCACTAAATTCGACAAACTTGGGTTTGAAGGACAAATAATAGAACTTGGTTTCCTACATTACTACACGTGTATTACCTCCAAATAACAACGTATTCCATACTCGAATGGATTATTTGTATTTTATTGACAACTAAATCATTAAATGGGACAAACGATGATTGGACGTACCAATAATTGAAACTTGGTTTCTTACACAACTACATGCGTATTACCTCCTAATATCAACATTTTCTATACTAGGAGGGATAATCGTTGTTTCATTGACTACTAATCACTAAATTAGACAAACATGGGGGGTTTGAAGGACAAATAATAGCACTTGGTTTCATACATTACTACACATGTAATACCTACTAATATCAACATATTCCATACTCGAATGGATTATTTGTATTTTATTGACAACTAAATCATTAAATGAGACAAACGATGATTGGACGGACCAATAATTGAACTTGGTTTCTTACAAAACTACATGCGTATCACCTCCTAATATCAACATTTTCTATACTCGGAGGGATAATCGTTGTTTCATTGACTACTAATCACTAAATTCGACAAACTTGGGTTTGAAGGACAAATAATAGAACTTGGTTTCCTACATTACTACACGTGTATTACCTCCAAATAACAACGTATTCCATACTCGAATGGATTATTTGTATTTTATTGACAACTAAATCATTAAATGAGACAAACGATGATTGGACGGACCAATAATTGAACTTGGTTTCTTACAAAACTACATGCGTATCACCTCCTAATATCAACATTTTCTATACTCGCAGGGATAATCGTTGTTTCATTGACTACTAATCACTAAATTCGACAAACTTGGGTTTGAAGGACAAATAATAGAACTTGGTTTCCTACATTACTACACGTGTATTACCTCCAAATAACAACGTATTCCATACTCGAATGGATTATTTGTATTTTATTGACAACTAAATCATTAAATGGGACAAACGATGATTGGACGTACCAATAATTGAAACTTGGTTTCTTACACAACTACATGCGTATTACCTCCTAATATCAACATTTTCTATACTAGGAGGGATAATCGTTGTTTCATTGACTACTAATCACTAAATTAGACAAACATGGGGGGTTTGAAGGACAAATAATAGCACTTGGTTTCATACATTACTACACGTGTATTACCTACTAATATCAACATATTCCATACTCGAATGGATTATTTGTATTTTATTGACAACTAAATCATTAAATGAGACAAACGATGATTGGACGGACCAATAATTGAACTTGGTTTCTTACAAAACTACATGCGTATCACCTCCTAATATCAACATTTTCTATACTCGGAGGGATAATCGTTGTTTCATTGACTACTAATCACTAAATTCGACAAACTTGGGTTTGAAGGACAAATAATAGAACTTGGTTTCCTACATTACTACACGTGTATTACCTCCAAATAACAACGTATTCCATACTCGAATGGATTATTTGTATTTTATTGACAACTAAATCATTAAATGGGACAAACGATGATTGGACGTACCAATAATTGAAACTTGGTTTCTTACACAACTACATGCGTATTACCTCCTAATATCAACATTTTCTATACTAGGAGGGATAATCGTTGTTTCATTGACTACTAATCACTAAATTAGACAAACATGGGGGGTTTGAAGGACAAATAATAGCACTTGGTTTCATACATTACTACACATGTAATACCTACTAATATCAACATATTCCATACTCGAATGGATTATTTGTATTTTATTGACAACTAAATCATTAAATGAGACAAACGATGATTGGACGGACCAATAATTGAACTTGGTTTCTTACAAAACTACATGCGTATCACCTCCTAATATCAACATTTTCTATACTCGGAGGGATAATCGTTGTTTCATTGACTACTAATCACTAAATTCGACAAACTTGGGTTTGAAGGACAAATAATAGAACTTGGTTTCCTACATTACTACACGTGTATTACCTCCAAATAACAACGTATTCCATACTCGAATGGATTATTTGTATTTTATTGACAACTAAATCATTAAATGAGACAAACGATGATTGGACGGACCAATAATTGAACTTGGTTTCTTACAAAACTACATGCGTATCACCTCCTAATATCAACATTTTCTATACTCGCAGGGATAATCGTTGTTTCATTGACTACTAATCACTAAATTCGACAAACTTGGGTTTGAAGGACAAATAATAGAACTTGGTTTCCTACATTACTACACGTGTATTACCTCCAAATAACAACGTATTCCATACTCGAATGGATTATTTGTATTTTATTGACAACTAAATCATTAAATGGGACAAACGATGATTGGACGTACCAATAATTGAAACTTGGTTTCTTACACAACTACATGCGTATTACCTCCTAATATCAACATTTTCTATACTAGGAGGGATAATCGTTGTTTCATTGACTACTAATCACTAAATTAGACAAACATGGGGGGTTTGAAGGACAAATAATAGCACTTGGTTTCATACATTACTACACGTGTATTACCTACTAATATCAACATATTCCATACTCGAATGGATTATTTGTATTTTATTGACAACTAAATCATTAAATGAGACAAACGATGATTGGACGGACCAATAATTGAACTTGGTTTCTTACAAAACTACATGCGTATCACCTCCTAATATCAACATTTTCTATACTCGGAGGGATAATCGTTGTTTCATTGACTACTAATCACTAAATTCGACAAACTTGGGTTTGAAGGACAAATAATAGAACTTGGTTTCCTACATTACTACACGTGTATTACCTCCAAATAACAACGTATTCCATACTCGAATGGATTATTTGTATTTTATTTACAACTAAATCATTAAATGAGACAAACGAGGATTGGACGGACTAATAATTGAACTTGGTTTCTTACAATATCACCTCCTAATATCAACATTTTCTATACTCGGAGGGATAATCGTTGTTTCATTGACTACTAATCACTAAATTAGACAAACATGGGTTTGAAGGACAAATAATAGAACTTGGTTTCCTACATTACTACACGTGTATTACCTCCAAATATCAACGTATTCCATACTCGAATGGATTATTTGTATTTTATTGACAACTAAATCATTAAATGAGACAAACGATGATTGGACGTACCAATAATTGAAACTTGGTTTCTTACACAACTACATGCGTATTACCTCCTAATATCAACATTTTCTATACTAGGAGGGATAATCGTTGTTTCATTGACTACTAATCACTAAATTAGACAAACATGGGGGGTTTGAAGGACAAATAATAGCACTTGGTTTCATACATTACTACACGTGTATTACCTCCTAATATCAACATATTCCATACTCGAATGGATTATTTGTATTTTATTGACAACTAAATCATTAAATGAGACAAACGATGATTGGACGGACCAATAATTGAACTTGGTTTCTTACAAAACTACATGCGTATCACCTCCTAATATCAACATTTTCTATACTCGGAGGGATAATCGTTGTTTCATTGACTACTAATCACTAAATTCGACAAACTTGGGTTTGAAGGACAAATAATAGAACTTGGTTTCCTACATTACTACACGTGTATTACCTCCAAATAACAACGTATTCCATACTCGAATGGATTATTTGTATTTTATTGACAACTAAATCATTAAATGGGACAAACGATGATTGGACGTACCAATAATTGAAACTTGGTTTCTTACACAACTACATGCGTATTACCTCCTAATATCAACATTTTCTATACTAGGAGGGATAATCGTTGTTTCATTGACTACTAATCACTAAATTAGACAAACATGGGGGGTTTGAAGGACAAATAATAGCACTTGGTTTCATACATTACTACACATGTAATACCTACTAATATCAACATATTCCATACTCGAATGGATTATTTGTATTTTATTGACAACTAAATCATTAAATGAGACAAACGATGATTGGACGGACCAATAATTGAACTTGGTTTCTTACAAAACTACATGCGTATCACCTCCTAATATCAACATTTTCTATACTCGGAGGGATAATCGTTGTTTCATTGACTACTAATCACTAAATTCGACAAACTTGGGTTTGAAGGACAAATAATAGAACTTGGTTTCCTACATTACTACACGTGTATTACCTCCAAATAACAACGTATTCCATACTCGAATGGATTATTTGTATTTTATTGACAACTAAATCATTAAATGAGACAAACGATGATTGGACAGACTAATAATTGAACTTGGTTTCTTACAATATCACCTCCTAATATCAACAGTTTCTATAATCGGAGGGATAATCGTTGTTTCATTGACTACTAATCACTAAATTAGACAAACATGGGTTTGAAGGACAAATAATAGAACTTGGTTTCATACATTAATACACGTGTATTACCTCCAAATATCAACGTATTCCATACTCGAATGGGTTATTTGTATTTTATTGACAACTAAATCATTAAATGAGACAAACGATGATTGGACGTACCAATAATTGAAACTTGGTTTCTTACACAACTACATGCGTATTACCTCCTAATATCAACATTTTCTATACTAGGAGGGATAATCGTTGTTTCATTGACTACTAATCACTAAATTAGACAAACATGGGGGGTTTGAAGGACAAATAATAGCACTTGGTTTCATACATTACTACACGTGTATTACCTACTAATATCAACATATTCCATACTCGAATCGATTATTTGTATTTTATTGACAATTAAATCATTAAATGAGACAAACGATGATTGGACGGACCAATAATTGAACTTGGTTTCTTACAAAACTACATGCGTATCACCTCCTAATATTAACATTTTCTATACTCGGAGGGATAATCGTTGTTTCATTGACTACTAATCACTAAATTCGACAAACTTGGGTTTGAAGGACAAATAATAGAACTTGGTTTCCTACATTACTACACGTGTATTACCTCCAAATAACAACGTATTCCATACTCGAATGGATTATTTGTATTTTATTGACAACTAAATCATTAAATGGGACAAACGATGATTGGACGTACCAATAATTGAAACTTGGTTTCTTACACAACTACATGCGTATTACCTCCTAATATCAACATTTTCTATACTAGGAGGGATAATCGTTGTTTCATTGACTACCAATCACTAAATTAGACAAACATGGGGGGTTTGAAGGACAAATAATAGCACTTGGTTTCATACATTACTACACGTGTATTACCTACTAATATCAACATATTCCATACTCGAATGGATTATTTGTATTTTATTGACAACTAAATCATTAAATGAGACAAACGATGATTGGACGGACCAATAATTGAACTTGGTTTCTTACAAAACTACATGTGTATCACCTCCTAATATCAACATTTTCTATACTCGGAATGATAATCGTTGTTTCATTGACTACTAATCACTAAATTCGACAAACTTGGGTTTGAAGGACAAATAATAGAACTTGGTTTCCTACATTACTACACGTGTATTACCTCCAAATATCAACGTATTCCATACCCAAATGGATTATTTGTATCTTATTGACAACTAAATCATTAAATGAGACAAACGATGATTGGAAGGACCAATAATTGAACTTGGTTTCTTACACAACTACATGCGTATTACCTCCTAATATCAACATTTTCTATACTCGGAGGGATAATCGTTGTTTCATTGACTACTAATCACTAAATTAGACAAACATGGGTTTGAAGGACAAATAATAGAACTTGGTTTCATACATTACTACACGTGTATTACCTCTTAATATCAACGTATTCCATACTCGAATGGATTATTTTTATTTTATTGACAACTAAATCTTTAAATGAGACAAACGATGATTGGACGGACCAATAATTGAACTTGGTTTATTACACAACTACATGCGTATGACCTCCTAATATCAACATTTTCTATACTCGGAGGGATAATCGTTGTTTCATTGACTACTAATCACTAAATAAGACAAACATGGGTTTTAAGGAAAAATAATAGAACCTGGTTTCATACATTACTACACGTGTATTACCTCCTAATATCAACGTATTCCATACTCGAATGGATTATTTGTATTTTATTGACAACTAAATCATTAAATGAGACAAACGATGATTGGACGGACCAATTATTGAACTTGGTTTCTTACAAAACTACATGCGTATCACCTCCTAATATCAACATTTTCTATACTCGGAATGATAATCGTTGTTTCATTGACTACTAATCACTAAATTAGACAAACATGGGTTTGAAGGACAAATAATAGCACTTGGTTTCATACATTACAACACCTGTATTACCTACTAATATCAATGTATTCCATACTCGAATGGATTATTTGTATTTTATTGACAACTAAATCTTTAAATGAGACAAACGATGATTGGACGGACCAATAATTGAACTTGGTTTCTTACACAACTACATGCGTATTACCTCCTAATATCAACATTTTCTATACTCGGAGGGATAATTGTTGTTTCATTGACTACTAATCACTAAATTAGACAAACATGGGGGGTTTGAAGGACAAATAATAGCACTTGGTTTCATACATTACTACACGTGTATTACCTACTAATATCAACATATTCCATACTCGAATCGATTATTTGTATTTTATTGACAATTAAATCATTAAATGAGACAAACGATGATTGGACGGACCAATAATTGAACTTGGTTTCTTACAAAACTACATGCGTATCACCTCCTAATATTAACATTTTCTATACTCGGAGGGATAATCGTTGTTTCATTGACTACTAATCACTAAATTCGACAAACTTGGGTTTGAAGGACAAATAATAGAACTTGGTTTCCTACATTACTACACGCGTATTACCTCCAAATAACAACGTATTCCATACTCGAATGGATTATTTGTATTTTATTGACAACTAAATCATTAAATGGGACAAACGATGATTGGACGTACCAATAATTGAAACTTGGTTTCTTACACAACTACATGCGTATTACCTCCTAATATCAACATTTTCTATACTAGGAGGGATAATCGTTGTTTCATTGACTACCAATCACTAAATTAGACAAACATGGGGGGTTTGAAGGACAAATAATAGCACTTGGTTTCATACATTACTACACGTGTATTACCTACTAATATCAACATATTCCATACTCGAATGGATTATTTGTATTTTATTGACAACTAAATCATTAAATGAGACAAACGATGATTGGACGGACCAATAATTGAACTTGGTTTCTTACAAAACTACATGCGTATCACCTCCTAATATCAACATTTTCTATACTCGGAATGATAATCGTTGTTTCATTGACTACTAATCACTAAATTCGACAAACTTGGGTTTGAAGGACAAATAATAGAACTTGGTTTCCTACATTACTACACGTGTATTACCTCCAAATATCAACGTATTCCATACCCGAATGGATTATTTGTATCTTATTGACAACTAAATCATTAAATGAGACAAACGATGATTGGAAGGACCAATAATTGAACTTGGTTTCTTACACAACTACATGCGTATTACCTCCTAATATCAACATTTTCTATACTCGGAGGGATAATCGTTGTTCCATTGACTACTAATCACTAAATTAGACAAACATGGGTTTGAAGGACAAATAATAGAACTTGGTTTCATACATTACTACACGTGTATTACCTCTTAATATCAACGTATTCCATACTCGAATGGATTATTTTTATTTTATTGACAACTAAATCTTTGAATGAGACAAACGATGATTGGACGGACCAATAATTGAACTTGGTTTCTTACACAACTACATGCGTATGACCTCCTAATATCAACATTTTCTATACTCGGAGGGATAATCGTTGTTTCATTGACTACTAATCACTAAATTCGACAAACTTGGGTTTGAAGGACAAATAATAGAACTTGGTTTCCTACATTACTACACGTGTATTACCTCCAAATAACAACGTATTCCATACTCGAATGGATTATTTGTATTTTATTGACAACTAAATCATTAAATGAGACAAACGATGATTGGACAGACTAATAATTGAACTTGGTTTCTTACAATATCACCTCCTAATATCAACAGTTTCTATAATCGGAGGGATAATCGTTGTTTCATTGACTACTAATCACTAAATTAGACAAACATGGGTTTGAAGGACAAATAATAGAACTTGGTTTCATACATTAATACACGTGTATTACCTCCAAATATCAACGTATTCCATACTCGAATGGGTTATTTGTATTTTATTGACAACTAAATCATTAAATGAGACAAACGATGATTGGACGTACCAATAATTGAAACTTGGTTTCTTACACAACTACATGCGTATTACCTCCTAATATCAACATTTTCTATACTAGGAGGGATAATCGTTGTTTCATTGACTACTAATCACTAAATTAGACAAACATGGGGGGTTTGAAGGACAAATAATAGCACTTGGTTTCATACATTACTACACGTGTATTACCTACTAATATCAACATATTCCATACTCGAATCGATTATTTGTATTTTATTGACAATTAAATCATTAAATGAGACAAACGATGATTGGACGGACCAATAATTGAACTTGGTTTCTTACAAAACTACATGCGTATCACCTCCTAATATTAACATTTTCTATACTCGGAGGGATAATCGTTGTTTCATTGACTACTAATCACTAAATTCGACAAACTTGGGTTTGAAGGACAAATAATAGAACTTGGTTTCCTACATTACTACACGTGTATTACCTCCAAATAACAACGTATTCCATACTCGAATGGATTATTTGTATTTTATTGACAACTAAATCATTAAATGGGACAAACGATGATTGGACGTACCAATAATTGAAACTTGGTTTCTTACACAACTACATGCGTATTACCTCCTAATATCAACATTTTCTATACTAGGAGGGATAATCGTTGTTTCATTGACTACCAATCACTAAATTAGACAAACATGGGGGGTTTGAAGGACAAATAATAGCACTTGGTTTCATACATTACTACACGTGTATTACCTACTAATATCAACATATTCCATACTCGAATGGATTATTTGTATTTTATTGACAACTAAATCATTAAATGAGACAAACGATGATTGGACGGACCAATAATTGAACTTGGTTTCTTACAAAACTACATGTGTATCACCTCCTAATATCAACATTTTCTATACTCGGAATGATAATCGTTGTTTCATTGACTACTAATCACTAAATTCGACAAACTTGGGTTTGAAGGACAAATAATAGAACTTGGTTTCCTACATTACTACACGTGTATTACCTCCAAATATCAACGTATTCCATACCCAAATGGATTATTTGTATCTTATTGACAACTAAATCATTAAATGAGACAAACGATGATTGGAAGGACCAATAATTGAACTTGGTTTCTTACACAACTACATGCGTATTACCTCCTAATATCAACATTTTCTATACTCGGAGGGATAATCGTTGTTTCATTGACTACTAATCACTAAATTAGACAAACATGGGTTTGAAGGACAAATAATAGAACTTGGTTTCATACATTACTACACGTGTATTACCTCTTAATATCAACGTATTCCATACTCGAATGGATTATTTTTATTTTATTGACAACTAAATCTTTAAATGAGACAAACGATGATTGGACGGACCAATAATTGAACTTGGTTTATTACACAACTACATGCGTATGACCTCCTAATATCAACATTTTCTATACTCGGAGGGATAATCGTTGTTTCATTGACTACTAATCACTAAATAAGACAAACATGGGTTTTAAGGAAAAATAATAGAACCTGGTTTCATACATTACTACACGTGTATTACCTCCTAATATCAACGTATTCCATACTCGAATGGATTATTTGTATTTTATTGACAACTAAATCATTAAATGAGACAAACGATGATTGGACGGACCAATTATTGAACTTGGTTTCTTACAAAACTACATGCGTATCACCTCCTAATATCAACATTTTCTATACTCGGAATGATAATCGTTGTTTCATTGACTACTAATCACTAAATTAGACAAACATGGGTTTGAAGGACAAATAATAGCACTTGGTTTCATACATTACAACACCTGTATTACCTACTAATATCAATGTATTCCATACTCGAATGGATTATTTGTATTTTATTGACAACTAAATCTTTAAATGAGACAAACGATGATTGGACGGACCAATAATTGAACTTGGTTTCTTACACAACTACATGCGTATTACCTCCTAATATCAACATTTTCTATACTCGGAGGGATAATTGTTGTTTCATTGACTACTAATCACTAAATTAGACAAACATGGGGGGTTTGAAGGACAAATAATAGCACTTGGTTTCATACATTACTACACGTGTATTACCTACTAATATCAACATATTCCATACTCGAATCGATTATTTGTATTTTATTGACAATTAAATCATTAAATGAGACAAACGATGATTGGACGGACCAATAATTGAACTTGGTTTCTTACAAAACTACATGCGTATCACCTCCTAATATTAACATTTTCTATACTCGGAGGGATAATCGTTGTTTCATTGACTACTAATCACTAAATTCGACAAACTTGGGTTTGAAGGACAAATAATAGAACTTGGTTTCCTACATTACTACACGCGTATTACCTCCAAATAACAACGTATTCCATACTCGAATGGATTATTTGTATTTTATTGACAACTAAATCATTAAATGGGACAAACGATGATTGGACGTACCAATAATTGAAACTTGGTTTCTTACACAACTACATGCGTATTACCTCCTAATATCAACATTTTCTATACTAGGAGGGATAATCGTTGTTTCATTGACTACCAATCACTAAATTAGACAAACATGGGGGGTTTGAAGGACAAATAATAGCACTTGGTTTCATACATTACTACACGTGTATTACCTACTAATATCAACATATTCCATACTCGAATGGATTATTTGTATTTTATTGACAACTAAATCATTAAATGAGACAAACGATGATTGGACGGACCAATAATTGAACTTGGTTTCTTACAAAACTACATGCGTATCACCTCCTAATATCAACATTTTCTATACTCGGAATGATAATCGTTGTTTCATTGACTACTAATCACTAAATTCGACAAACTTGGGTTTGAAGGACAAATAATAGAACTTGGTTTCCTACATTACTACACGTGTATTACCTCCAAATATCAACGTATTCCATACCCGAATGGATTATTTGTATCTTATTGACAACTAAATCATTAAATGAGACAAACGATGATTGGAAGGACCAATAATTGAACTTGGTTTCTTACACAACTACATGCGTATTACCTCCTAATATCAACATTTTCTATACTCGGAGGGATAATCGTTGTTCCATTGACTACTAATCACTAAATTAGACAAACATGGGTTTGAAGGACAAATAATAGAACTTGGTTTCATACATTACTACACGTGTATTACCTCTTAATATCAACGTATTCCATACTCGAATGGATTATTTTTATTTTATTGACAACTAAATCTTTGAATGAGACAAACGATGATTGGACGGACCAATAATTGAACTTGGTTTCTTACACAACTACATGCGTATGACCTCCTAATATCAACATTTTCTATACTCGGAGGGATAATCGTTGTTTCATTGACTACTAATCACTAAATAAGACAAACATGGGTTTTAAGGAAAAATAATAGAACCTGGTTTCATACATTACTACACGTGTATTACCTCCTAATATCAACGTATTCCATACTCGAATGGATTATTTGTATTTTATTGACAACTAAATCATTAAATGAGACAAACGATGATTGGACGGACCAATTATTGAACTTGGTTTCTTACAAAACTACATGCGTATCACCTCCTAATATCAACATTTTCTATACTCGGAATGATAATCGTTGTTTCATTGACTACTAATCACTAAATTAGACAAACATGGGTTTGAAGGACAAATAATAGCACTTGGTTTCATACATTACAACACCTGTATTACCTACTAATATCAATGTATTCCATACTCGAATGGATTATTTGTATTTTATTGACAACTAAATCTTTAAATGAGACAAACGATGATTGGACGGACCAATAATTGAACTTGGTTTCTTACACAACTACATGCGTATTACCTCCTAATATCAACATTTTCTATACTCGGAGGGATAATTGTTGTTTCATTGACTACTAATCACTAAATTAGACAAACATGGGGGGTTTGAAGGACAAATAATAGCACTTGGTTTCATACATTACTACACGTGTATTACCTACTAATATCAACGTATTCCATACTCGAATGGATTATTTGTATTTTATTTACAACTAAATCATTAAATGAGACAAACGATGATTGGACGGACCAATAATTGAACTTGGTTTCTTACAAAACTACATGCGTATCACCTCCTAATATCAACATTTTCTATACTCGGAATGATAATCGTTGTTTCATTGACTACTAATCACTAAATTCGACAAACTTGGGTTTGAAGGACAAATAATAGAACTTGGTTTCCTACATTACTACATGTGTATTACCTCCAAATAACAACGTATTCCATACTCGAATGGATTATTTGTATTTTATTGACAACTAAATCATTAAATGGGACAAACGATGATTGGACGTACCAATAATTGAAACTTGGTTTCTTACACAACTACATGCGTATTACCTCCTAATATCAACATTTTCTATACTAGGAGGGATAATCGTTGTTTCATTGACTACTAATCACTAAATTAGACAAACATGGGGGGTTTGAAGGACAAATAATAGCACTTGGTTTCATACATTACTACACGTGTATTACCTACTAATATCAACATATTCCATACTCGAATGGATTATTTGTATTTTATTGACAACTAAATCATTAAATGAGACAAACGATGATTGGACGGACCAATAATTGAACTTGGTTTCTTACAAAACTACATGCGTATCACCTCCTAATATCAACATTTTCTATATTCGGAGGGATAATCGTTGTTTCATTGACTACTAATCACTAAATTCGACAAACTTGGGTTTGAAGGACAAATAATAGAACTTGGTTTCCTACATTACTACACGTGTATTACCTCCAAATAACAACGTATTCCATACTCGAATGGATTATTTGTATTTTATTTACAACTAAATCATTAAATGAGACAAACGAGGATTGGACGGACTAATAATTGAACTTGGTTTCTTACAATATCACCTCCTAATATCAACATTTTCTATACTCGGAGGGATAATCGTTGTTTCATTGACTACTAATCACTAAATTAGACAAACATGGGTTTGAAGGACAAATAATAGAACTTGGTTTCCTACATTACTACACGTGTATTACCTCCAAATATCAACGTATTCCATACTCGAATGGATTATTTGTATTTTATTGACAACTAAATCATTAAATGAGACAAACGATGATTGGACGTACCAATAATTGAAACTTGGTTTCTTACACAACTACATGCGTATTACCTCCTAATATCAACATTTTCTATACTAGGAGGGATAATCGTTGTTTCATTGACTACTAATCACTAAATTAGACAAACATGGGGGGTTTGAAGGACAAATAATAGCACTTGGTTTCATACATTACTACACGTGTATTACCTCCTAATATCAACATATTCCATACTCGAATGGATTATTTGTATTTTATTGACAACTAAATCATTAAATGAGACAAACGATGATTGGACGGACCAATAATTGAACTTGGTTTCTTACAAAACTACATGCGTATCACCTCCTAATATCAACATTTTCTATACTCGGAGGGATAATCGTTGTTTCATTGACTACTAATCACTAAATTCGACAAACTTGGGTTTGAAGGACAAATAATAGAACTTGGTTTCCTACATTACTACACGTGTATTACCTCCAAATAACAACGTATTCCATACTCGAATGGATTATTTGTATTTTATTGACAACTAAATCATTAAATGGGACAAACGATGATTGGACGTACCAATAATTGAAACTTGGTTTCTTACACAACTACATGCGTATTACCTCCTAATATCAACATTTTCTATACTAGGAGGGATAATCGTTGTTTCATTGACTACTAATCACTAAATTAGACAAACATGGGGGGTTTGAAGGACAAATAATAGCACTTGGTTTCATACATTACTACACATGTAATACCTACTAATATCAACATATTCCATACTCGAATGGATTATTTGTATTTTATTGACAACTAAATCATTAAATGAGACAAACGATGATTGGACGGACCAATAATTGAACTTGGTTTCTTACAAAACTACATGCGTATCACCTCCTAATATCAACATTTTCTATACTCGGAGGGATAATCGTTGTTTCATTGACTACTAATCACTAAATTCGACAAACTTGGGTTTGAAGGACAAATAATAGAACTTGGTTTCCTACATTACTACACGTGTATTACCTCCAAATAACAACGTATTCCATACTCGAATGGATTATTTGTATTTTATTGACAACTAAATCATTAAATGAGACAAACGATGATTGGACAGACTAATAATTGAACTTGGTTTCTTACAATATCACCTCCTAATATCAACAGTTTCTATAATCGGAGGGATAATCGTTGTTTCATTGACTACTAATCACTAAATTAGACAAACATGGGTTTGAAGGACAAATAATAGAACTTGGTTTCCTACATTACTACACGTGTATTACCTCCAAATATCAACGTATTCCATACTCGAATGGGTTATTTGTATTTTATTGACAACTAAATCATTAAATGAGACAAACGATGATTGGACGTACCAATAATTGAAACTTGGTTTCTTACACAACTACATGCGTATTACCTCCTAATATCAACATTTTCTATACTAGGAGGGATAATCGTTGTTTCATTGACTACTAATCACTAAATTAGACAAACATGGGGGGTTTGAAGGACAAATAATAGCACTTGGTTTCATACATTACTACACGTGTATTACCTACTAATATCAACATATTCCATACTCGAATCGATTATTTGTATTTTATTGACAATTAAATCATTAAATGAGACAAACGATGATTGGACGGACCAATAATTGAACTTGGTTTCTTACAAAACTACATGCGTATCACCTCCTAATATTAACATTTTCTATACTCGGAGGGATAATCGTTGTTTCATTGACTACTAATCACTAAATTCGACAAACTTGGGTTTGAAGGACAAATAATAGAACTTGGTTTCCTACATTACTACACGTGTATTACCTCCAAATAACAACGTATTCCATACTCGAATGGATTATTTGTATTTTATTGACAACTAAATCATTAAATGGGACAAACGATGATTGGACGTACCAATAATTGAAACTTGGTTTCTTACACAACTACATGCGTATTACCTCCTAATATCAACATTTTCTATACTAGGAGGGATAATCGTTGTTTCATTGACTACCAATCACTAAATTAGACAAACATGGGGGGTTTGAAGGACAAATAATAGCACTTGGTTTCATACATTACTACACGTGTATTACCTACTATTATCAACATATTCCATACTCGAATGGATTATTTGTATTTTATTGACAACTAAATCATTAAATGAGACAAACGATGATTGGACGGACCAATAATTGAACTTGGTTTCTTACAAAACTACATGCGTATCACCTCCTAATATCAACATTTTCTATACTCGGAGGGATAATCGTTGTTTCATTGACTACTAATCACTAAATTCGACAAACTTGGGTTTGAAGGACAAATAATAGAACTTGGTTTCCTACATTACTACACGTGTATTACCTCCAAATAACAACGTATTCCATACTCGAATGGATTATTTGTATTTTATTGACAACTAAATCATTAAATGAGACAAACGATGATTGGACAGACTAATAATTGAACTTGGTTTCTTACAATATCACCTCCTAATATCAACAGTTTCTATAATCGGAGGGATAATCGTTGTTTCATTGACTACTAATCACTAAATTAGACAAACATGGGTTTGAAGGACAAATAATAGAACTTGGTTTCCTACATTACTACACGTGTATTACCTCCAAATATCAACGTATTCCATACTCGAATGGGTTATTTGTATTTTATTGACAACTAAATCATTAAATGAGACAAACGATGATTGGACGTACCAATAATTGAAACTTGGTTTCTTACACAACTACATGCGTATTACCTCCTAATATCAACATTTTCTATACTAGGAGGGATAATCGTTGTTTCATTGACTACTAATCACTAAATTAGACAAACATGGGGGGTTTGAAGGACAAATAATAGCACTTGGTTTCATACATTACTACACGTGTATTACCTACTAATATCAACATATTCCATACTCGAATCGATTATTTGTATTTTATTGACAATTAAATCATTAAATGAGACAAACGATGATTGGACGGACCAATAATTGAACTTGGTTTCTTACAAAACTACATGCGTATCACCTCCTAATATTAACATTTTCTATACTCGGAGGGATAATCGTTGTTTCATTGACTACTAATCACTAAATTCGACAAACTTGGGTTTGAAGGACAAATAATAGAACTTGGTTTCCTACATTACTACACGTGTATTACCTCCAAATAACAACGTATTCCATACTCGAATGGATTATTTGTATTTTATTGACAACTAAATCATTAAATGGGACAAACGATGATTGGACGTACCAATAATTGAAACTTGGTTTCTTACACAACTACATGCGTATTACCTCCTAATATCAACATTTTCTATACTAGGAGGGATAATCGTTGTTTCATTGACTACCAATCACTAAATTAGACAAACATGGGGGGTTTGAAGGACAAATAATAGCACTTGGTTTCATACATTACTACACGTGTATTACCTACTAATATCAACATATTCCATACTCGAATGGATTATTTGTATTTTATTGACAACTAAATCATTAAATGAGACAAACGATGATTGGACGGACCAATAATTGAACTTGGTTTCTTACAAAACTACATGCGTATCACCTCCTAATATCAACATTTTCTATACTCGGAATGATAATCGTTGTTTCATTGACTACTAATCACTAAATTCGACAAACTTGGGTTTGAAGGACAAATAATAGAACTTGGTTTCCTACATTACTACACGTGTATTACCTCCAAATATCAACGTATTCCATACCCAAATGGATTATTTGTATCTTATTGACAACTAAATCATTAAATGAGACAAACGATGATTGGAAGGACCAATAATTGAACTTGGTTTCTTACACAACTACATGCGTATTACCTCCTAATATCAACATTTTCTATACTCGGAGGGATAATCGTTGTTTCATTGACTACTAATCACTAAATTAGACAAACATGGGTTTGAAGGACAAATAATAGAACTTGGTTTCATACATTACTACACGCGTATTACCTCCAAATAACAACGTATTCCATACTCGAATGGATTATTTTTATTTTATTGACAACTAAATCTTTAAATGAGACAAACGATGATTGGACGGACCAATAATTGAACTTGGTTTATTACACAACTACATGCGTATGACCTCCTAATATCAACATTTTCTATACTCGGAGGGATAATCGTTGTTTCATTGACTACTAATCACTAAATTAGACAAACATGGGGGGTTTGAAGGACAAATAATAGCACTTGGTTTCATACATTACTACACGTGTATTACCTACTAATATCAACATATTCCATACTCGAATCGATTATTTGTATTTTATTGACAATTAAATCATTAAATGAGACAAACGATGATTGGACGGACCAATAATTGAACTTGGTTTCTTACAAAACTACATGCGTATCACCTCCTAATATTAACATTTTCTATACTCGGAGGGATAATCGTTGTTTCATTGACTACTAATCACTAAATTCGACAAACTTGGGTTTGAAGGACAAATAATAGAACTTGGTTTCCTACATTACTACACGTGTATTACCTCCAAATAACAACGTATTCCATACTCGAATGGATTATTTGTATTTTATTGACAACTAAATCATTAAATGGGACAAACGATGATTGGACGTACCAATAATTGAAACTTGGTTTCTTACACAACTACATGCGTATTACCTCCTAATATCAACATTTTCTATACTAGGAGGGATAATCGTTGTTTCATTGACTACCAATCACTAAATTAGACAAACATGGGGGGTTTGAAGGACAAATAATAGCACTTGGTTTCATACATTACTACACGTGTATTACCTACTAATATCAACATATTCCATACTCGAATGGATTATTTGTATTTTATTGACAACTAAATCATTAAATGAGACAAACGATGATTGGACGGACCAATAATTGAACTTGGTTTCTTACAAAACTACATGCGTATCACCTCCTAATATCAACATTTTCTATACTCGGAATGATAATCGTTGTTTCATTGACTACTAATCACTAAATTCGACAAACTTGGGTTTGAAGGACAAATAATAGAACTTGGTTTCCTACATTACTACACGTGTATTACCTCCAAATATCAACGTATTCCATACCCAAATGGATTATTTGTATCTTATTGACAACTAAATCATTAAATGAGACAAACGATGATTGGAAGGACCAATAATTGAACTTGGTTTCTTACACAACTACATGCGTATTACCTCCTAATATCAACATTTTCTATACTCGGAGGGATAATCGTTGTTTCATTGACTACTAATCACTAAATTAGACAAACATGGGTTTGAAGGACAAATAATAGAACTTGGTTTCATACATTACTACACGTGTATTACCTCTTAATATCAACGTATTCCATACTCGAATGGATTATTTTTATTTTATTGACAACTAAATCTTTAAATGAGACAAACGATGATTGGACGGACCAATAATTGAACTTGGTTTATTACACAACTACATGCGTATGACCTCCTAATATCAACATTTTCTATACTCGGAGGGATAATCGTTGTTTCATTGACTACTAATCACTAAATAAGACAAACATGGGTTTTAAGGAAAAATAATAGAACCTGGTTTCATACATTACTACACGTGTATTACCTCCTAATATCAACGTATTCCATACTCGAATGGATTATTTGTATTTTATTGACAACTAAATCATTAAATGAGACAAACGATGATTGGACGGACCAATTATTGAACTTGGTTTCTTACAAAACTACATGCGTATCACCTCCTAATATCAACATTTTCTATACTCGGAATGATAATCGTTGTTTCATTGACTACTAATCACTAAATTAGACAAACATGGGTTTGAAGGACAAATAATAGCACTTGGTTTCATACATTACAACACCTGTATTACCTACTAATATCAATGTATTCCATACTCGAATGGATTATTTGTATTTTATTGACAACTAAATCTTTAAATGAGACAAACGATGATTGGACGGACCAATAATTGAACTTGGTTTCTTACACAACTACATGCGTATTACCTCCTAATATCAACATTTTCTATACTCGGAGGGATAATTGTTGTTTCATTGACTACTAATCACTAAATTAGACAAACATGGGGGGTTTGAAGGACAAATAATAGCACTTGGTTTCATACATTACTACACGTGTATTACCTACTAATATCAACGTATTCCATACTCGAATGGATTATTTGTATTTTATTTACAACTAAATCATTAAATGAGACAAACGATGATTGGACGGACCAATAATTGAACTTGGTTTCTTACAAAACTACATGCGTATCACCTCCTAATATCAACATTTTCTATACTCGGAATGATAATCGTTGTTTCATTGACTACTAATCACTAAATTCGACAAACTTGGGTTTGAAGGACAAATAATAGAATTTGGTTTCCTACATTACTACACGTGTATTACCTCCAAATATCAACATTTTCTATACTCGGAGGGATAATCGTTGTTTCATTGACTACTAATCACTAAATTAGACAAACATGGGGGGTTTGAAGGAAAAATAATAGCACTTGGTTTCATACATTACTACACGTGTATTACCTACTAATATCAACGTATTCCATACTCGAATGGATTATTTGTATTTTATTGACAACTAAATCATTAAATGGGACAAACGATGATTGGACGTACCAATAATTGAAACTTGGTTTCTTACACAACTACATGCGTATTACCTCCTAATATCAACATTTTCTATACTAGGAGGGATAATCGTTGTTTCATTGACTACTAATCACTAAATTAGACAAACATGGGGGGTTTGAAGGACAAATAATAGCACTTGGTTTCATACATTACTACACGTGTATTACCTACTAATATCAACATATTCCATACTCGAATGGATTATTTGTATTTTATTGACAACTAAATCTTTAAATGAGACAAACGATGATTGGACGGACCAATAATTGAACTTGGTTTCTTACACAACTACATGCGTATGACCTCCTAATATCAACATTTTCTATACTCGGAGGGATAATCGTTGTTTCATTGACTACTAATCACTTAATGAGACAAACATGGGTTTTAAGGAAAAATAATAGAACCTGGTTTCATACATTACTACACGTGTATTACCTCCTAATATCAACGTATTCCATACTCGAATGGATTATTTGTATTTTATTGACAACTAAATCATTAAATGAGACAAACGATGATTGGACGGACCAATAATTGAACTTGGTTTCTTACAAAACTACATGCGTATCACCTCCTAATATCAACATTTTCTATACTCGGAATGATAATCGTTGTTTCATTGACTACTAATCACTAAATTAGACAAACATGGGTTTGAAGGACAAATAATAGAACTTGGTTTCATACATTACTACACGTGTATTACCTCCTAATATCAACGTATTCCATACTCGAATGGATTATTTGTATTTTATTGACAACTAAATCATTAAATGAGACAAACGATGATTGGACAGACCAATAATTGAAACTTGGTTTCTTACAAAACTACATGCGTATCACCTCCTAATATCAACATTTTCTATACTCGGAGGGATAATCGTTGTTTCATTGACTACTAATCACTAAATTCGACAAGCGTGGGTTTGAAGGACAAATAATAGAACTTGGTTTCCTACATTACTACACGGGTATTACCTCCAAATATCATCGTATTCCATACCCGAATGGATTATTTGTATTTTATTGACAACTAAATCATTAAATGAGACAAACGATGATTGGACGGACCAATAATTGAACTTGGTTTCTTACACAACTACATGCGTATTACCTCCTAATATCAACATTTTCTATACTCTGAATGATAATCGTTGTTTCATTGACTACTAATCACTAAATTAGACAAACATGGGTTTGAAGGACAAATAATAGAACTTGGTTTCATATATTACTACACGTGTATTACCTCCTAATATCAACGTATTCCATACTCGAATGGATTATTTGTATTTTATTGACAACTAAATCATTAAATGAGACAAACGATGATTGGACAGACCAATAATTGAAACTTGGTTTCTTACAAAACTACATGCGTATCACCTCCTAATATCAACATTTTCTATACTCGGAGGGATAATCGTTGTTTCATTGACTACTAATCACTAAATTCGACAAGCGTGGGTTTGAAGGACAAATAATAGAACTTGGTTTCCTACATTACTACACGGGTATTACCTCCAAATATCATCGTATTCCATACCCGAATGGATTATTTGTATTTTATTGACAACTAAATCATTAAATGAGACAAACGATGATTGGACGGACCAATAATTGAACTTGGTTTCTTACACAACTACATGCGTATTACCTCCTAATATCAACATTTTCTATACTCGGAGGGATAATCGTTGTTTCATTGACTACTAATCACTAAATTAGACAAACATGGGTTTGAAGGACAAATAATAGAAATTGGTTTCATACATTACTACACGTGTATTACCTCTTAATATCAACGTATTCCATACTCGAATGGATTATTTGTATTTTATTGACAACTAAATCTTTAAATGAGACAAACGATGATTGGACGGACCAATAATTGAACTTGGTTTCTTACACAACTACATGCGTATTACCTCCTAATATCAACATTTTCTATACTCGGAGGGATAATCGTTGTTTCATTGACTACTAATCACTAAATTAGACAAACATGGGGGGTTTGAAGGACAAATAATAGAACTTGGTTTCATACATTACTACACGTGTATTACCTCCTAATATCAACGTATTCCATACTCGAATGGATTATTTGTATCTTATTGACAACTAAATCATTAAATGAGACAAACGATGATTGGACGGACCAATAATTGAAACTTGGTTTCTTACACAACTACAAGCGTATTACCTCCTAATATCAACATTTTGTATACTCGGAGGGATAATCGTTGTTTCATTGACTACTAATCACTAAATTAGACAAACATGGGGGGTTTGAAGGACAAATAATAGCACTTGGTTTCATACATTACTAAACGTGTATTACCTCCTAATATCAACGTATTCCATACTCGAATGGATTATTTGTATTTAATTAACAACTAAATCTTTAAATGAGACAAACGATGATTGGACGGACCAATAATTGAAACTTGGTTTCTTACAAAACTACATGCGTATCACCTCCTAATATCAACATTTTCTATACTCGGAGGGATAATCGTTATTTCATTGACTACTAATCACTAAATTCGACAAACTTGGGTTTGAAAGACAAATAATAGAACTTGGTTTCCTACATTACTACACGTGTATTACCTCCAAATATCAACATATTCCATACCCGAATGGATTATTTGTATTTCATTGACAACTAAATCATTAAATGAGACAAACGATGATTGGACGGACCAATAATTGAACTTGGTTTCTTACAAAACTACATGCGTATCACCTCCTAATATCAACATTTTCTATACTCTGAATGATAATCGTTGTTTCATTGACTACTAATCACTAAATTAGACAAACATGGGTTTTAAGGAAAAATAATAGAACCTGGTTTCATACATTACTACACGTGTATTACCTCCTAATATCAACGTATTCCATACTCGAATGGATTATTTGTATTTTATTGACAACTAAATCATTAAATGAGACAAACGATGATTGGACGGACCAATAATTGAACTTGGTTTCTTACAAAACTACATGCGTATCACCTCCTAATATCAACATTTTCTATACTCTGAATGATAATCGTTGTTTCATTGACTACTAATCACTAAATTCGACAAACTTGGGTTTGAAGGACAAATAATAGAACTTGGTTTCATACATTACTACACGTATATTACCTACTAATATCAACGTATTCCATACTCGAATGGATTATTTGTATTTTATTGACAACTAAATCATTAAATGAGACAAACGATGATTGGACGGACCAATAATTGAACATGGTTTCTTACAAAACTACATGCGTATCACCTCCTAATATCAACATTTTCTATACTCGGAATGCTAATCGTTGTTTCATTGACTACTAATCACTAAATTAGACAAACATGGGTTTTAAGGAAAAATAATAGAACCTGGTTTCATACATTACTACACGTGTATTACCTCCTAATATCAACGTATTCCATACTCGAATGGATTATTTGTATTTTATTGACAACTAAATCATTAAATGAGACAAACGATGATTGGACGGACCAATTATTGAACTTGGTTTCTTACAAAACTACATGCGTATCACCTCCTAATATCAACATTTTCTATACTCTGAATGATAATCGTTGTTTCATTGACTACTAATCACTAAATTAGACAAACATGGGTTTTAAGGAAAAATAATAGAACCTGGTTTCATACATTACTACACGTGTATTAACTCCTAATATCAACGTATTCCATACTCGAATGGATTATTTGTATTTTATTGACAACTAAATCATTAAATAAGACAAACGATGATTGGACGGACCAATTATTGAACTTGGTTTCTTACAAAACTACATGCGTATCACCTCCTAATATCAAGATTTTCTATACTCTGAATGATAATCGTTGTTTCATTGACTACTAATCACTAAATTCGACAAACTTGGGTTTGAAGGACAAATAATAGAACTTGGTTTCATACATTACTACACGTGTATTACCTACTAATATCAACGTATTCCATACTCGAATGGATTATTTGTATTTTATTGACAACTAAATCATTAAATGAGACAAACGATGATTGGACGGACCAATAATTGAACATGGTTTCTTACAAAACTACATGCGTATCACCTCCTAATATCAACATTTTCTATACTCGGAATGCTAATCGTTGTTTCATTGACTACTAATCACTAAATTCGACAAACTTGGGTTTGAAGGACAAATAATAGAACTTGGTTTCCTACATTACTACACGTGTATTACCTCCAAATATCAATGTATTCCATACTCGAATGGATTATTTGTATTTTATTGACAACTAAATCATTAAATGGCACAAACGATGATTGGACGGACCAATAATTGAAACTTGGTTTCTTACACAACTACATGCGTATTACCTCCTAATATCAACATTTTCTATACTCGGAGGGATAATCGTTGTTTCATTGACTACTAATCACTAAATTAGACAAACATGGGGGGTTTGAAGGACAAATAATAGCACTTGGTTTCATACATTACTACACGTGTATTACCTACTAATATCAACGTATTCCATACTCGAATGGATTATTTGTATTTCATTGACAACTAAATCATTAAATGAGACAAACGATGATTGGACGGACCAATAATTGAACTTGGTTTCTTACAAAACTACATGCGTATCACCTCCTAATATCAACATTTTCTATACTCGGAATGATAATCGTTGTTTCATTGACTACTAATCACTAATTTCGACAAACTTGGGTTTGAAGGACAAATAATAGAACTTGGTTTCCTACATTACTACACGTGTATTACCTCCAAATATCAACGTATTCCATACTCGAATGGATTATTTGTATTTTATTGACAACTAAATCATTAAATGAGACAAACGATGATTGGACGGACCAATAATTGAACTTGGTTTCTTACACAACTACATGCGTATGACCTCCTAATATCAACATTTTCTATACTCGGAGGGATAATCGTTGTTTCATTGACTACTAATCACTAAATTAGACAAACATGGGTTTTAAGGAAAAATAATAGAACCTGGTTTCATACATTACTACACGTGTATTACCTCCTAATATCAACGTATTCCATACTCGAATGGATTATTTGTATTTTATTGACAACTAAATCATTAAATGAGACAAACGATGATTGGACGGACCAATTATTGAACTTGGTTTCTTACAAAACTACATGCGTATCACCTCCTAATATCAACATTTTCTATACTCTGAATGATAATCGTTGTTTCATTGACTACTAATCACTAAATTAGACAAACATGGGTTTTAAGGAAAAATAATAGAACCTGGTTTCATACATTACTACACGTGTATTACCTCCTAATATCAACGTATTCCATACTCGAATGGATTATTTGTATTTTATTGACAACTAAATCATTAAATAAGACAAACGATGATTGGACGGACCAATTATTGAACTTGGTTTCTTACAAAACTACATGCGTATCACCTCCTAATATCAACATTTTCTATACTCTGAATGATAATCGTTGTTTCATTGACTACTAATCACTAAATTCGACAAACTTGGGTTTGAAGGACAAATAATAGAACTTGGTTTCATACATTACTACACGTGTATTACCTACTAATATCAACGTATTCCATACTCGAATGGATTATTTGTATTTTATTGACAACTAAATCATTAAATGAGACAAACGATGATTGGACGGACCAATAATTGAACATGGTTTCTTACAAAACTACATGCGTATCACCTCCTAATATCAACATTTTCTATACTCGGAATACTAATCGTTGTTTCATTGACTACTAATCACTAAATTCGACAAACTTGGGTTTGAAGGACAAATAATAGAACTTGGTTTCCTACATTACTACACGTGTATTACCTCCAAATATCAATGTATTCCATACTCGAATGGATTATTTGTATTTTATTGACAACTAAATCATTAAATGGCACAAACGATGATTGGACGGACCAATAATTGAAACTTGGTTTCTTACACAACTACATGCGTATTACCTCCTAATATCAACATTTTCTATACTCGGAGGGATAATCGTTGTTTCATTGACTACTAATCACTAAATTAGACAAACATGGGGGGTTTGAAGGACAAATAATAGCACTTGGTTTCATACATTACTACACGTGTATTACCTACTAATATCAACGTATTCCATACTCGAATGGATTATTTGTATTTCATTGACAACTAAATCATTAAATGAGACAAACGATGATTGGACGGACCAATAATTGATCTTGGTTTCTTACACAACTACATGCGTATTACCTCCTAATATCAACATTTTCTATACTCGGAGGGATAATCGTTGTTTCATTGACTACTAATCACTAAATTAGACAAACATGGGTTTGAAGGACAAATAATAGAACTTGGTTTCATACATTACTACACGTGTATTACCTCTTAATATCAACGTATTCCATACTCGAATGGATTATTTGTATTTTATTGACAACTAAATCTTTAAATGAGACAAACGATGATTGGACGGACCAATTATTGAACTTGGTTTCTTACACAACTACATGCGTATCACCTCCTAATATCAACATTTTCTATACTCGGAATGATAATCGTTGTTTCATTGACTACTAATCACTAAATTAGACAAACATGGGTTTGAAGGACAAATAATAGAACTTGGTTTCATACATTACTACACGTGTATTACCTCCTAATATCAACGTATTCCATACCCGAATGGATTATTTGTATTTTATTGACAACTAAATCATTATATGAGACAAACGATGATTGGACGGACCAATAATTGAACTTGGTTTCTTACAAAACTACATGCGTATCACCTCCTAATATCAACATTTTCTATACTCGGAATGATAATCGTTGTTTCATTGACTACTAATCACTAAATTCGACAAACTTGGGTTTGAAGGACAAATAATAGAACTTGGTTTCCTACATTACTACACGTGTATTACCTCCTAATATCAACGTATTCCATACTCAAATGGATTATTTGTATTTTATTGACAACTAAATCAATAAATCTGACAAACGATGATTGGACGGACCAATAATTGAAACTTGGTTTCTTACAAAACTACATGCGTATTACCTCCTAATATCAACATTTTCTATACTCGGAGGGATAATCGTTGTTTCATTGACTACTAATCACTAAATTAGACAAACATGGGGGGTTTGAAGGACAAATAATAGCACTTGGTTTCATACATTACTACACGTGTATTACCTCCTAATATCAACGTATTCCATACTCGAATGGATTATTTGTATTTTATTGACAACTAAATCATTAAATGAGACAAACGATGATTGAACGGACCAATAATTGAACTTGGTTTCTTACAAAACTACATGCGTATCACCTCCTAATATCAACATTTTCTATACTCGGAATGATAATCGTTGTTTCATTGACTACTAATCACTAAATTCGACAAACTTGGGTTTGAAGGACAAATAATAGAACTTGGTTTCCTACATTACTACACGTGTATTACCTCCAAATATCAACGTATTCCATACTCGAATGGATTATTTGTATTTTATTGACAACTAAATCATTAAATGAGACAAACGATGATTGGACGGACCAATAATTGAACTTGGTTTCTTACACAACTACATGCGTATCACCTCCTAATATCAACATTTTCTATACTCGGAGGGATAATCGTTGTTTCATTGACTACTAATCACTAAATTAGACAAACATGGGTTTTAAGGAAAAATAATAGAACCTGGTTTCATACATTACTACACGTGTATTACCTCCTAATATCAACGTATTCCATACTCGAATGGATTATTTGTATTTTATTGACAACTAAATCATTAAATGAGACAAACGATGATTGGACGGACCAATTATTGAACTTGGTTTCTTACAAAACTACATGCGTATCACCTCCTAATATCAACATTTTCTATACTCTGAATGATAATCGTTGTTTCATTGACTACTAATCACTAAATTAGACAAACATGGGTTTTAAGGAAAAATAATAGAACCTGGTTTCATACATTACTACACGTGTATTACCTCCTAATATCAACGTATTCCATACTCGAATGGATTATTTGTATTTTATTGACAACTAAATCATTAAATGAGACAAACGATGATTGGACGGACCAATTATTGAACTTGGTTTCTTACAAAACTACATGCGTATCACCTCCTAATATCAACATTTTCTATACTCTGAATGATAATCGTTGTTTCATTGACTACTAATCACTAAATTCGACAAACTTGGGTTTGAAGGACAAATAATAGAACTTGGTTTCATACATTACTACACGTGTATTACCTACTAATATCAACGTATTCCATACTCGAATGGATTATTTGTATTTTATTGACAACTAAATCATTAAATGAGACAAACGATGATTGGACGGACCAATAATTGAACATGGTTTCTTACAAAACTACATGCGTATCACCTCCTAATATCAACATTTTCTATACTCGGAATGCTAATCGTTGTTTCATTGACTACTAATCACTAAATTCGACAAACTTGGGTTTGAAGGACAAATAATAGAACTTGGTTTCCTACATTACTACACGTGTATTACCTCCAAATATCAATGTATTCCATACTCGAATGGATTATTTGTATTTTATTGACAACTAAATCATTAAATGGCACAAACGATGATTGGACGGACCAATAATTGAAACTTGGTTTCTTACACAACTACATGCGTATTACCTCCTAATATCAACATTTTCTATACTCGGAGGGATAATCGTTGTTTCATTGACTACTAATCACTAAATTAGACAAACATGGAGGGTTTGAAGGACAAATAATAGCACTTGGTTTCATACATTACTACACGTGTATTACCTACTAATATCAACGTATTCCATACTCGAATGGATTATTTGTATTTTATTGACAACTAAATCATTAAATGAGACAAACGATGATTGGACGGACCAATAATTGAACTTGGTTTCTTACAAAACTACATGCGTATCACCTCCTAATATCAACATTTTCTATACTCGGAATGATAATCGTTGTTTCATTGACCACTAATCACTAAATTAGACAAACATGGGTTTGAAGAACAAATAATAGAACTTGGTTTCATACATTACTACACGTGTATTACCTCCTAATATCAACGTATTCCATACTCGAATGGATTATTTGTATTTTATTGACAACTAAATCATTAAATGAGACAAACGATGATTGGACAGACCAATAATTGAACTTGGTTTCGTACACAACTACATGCGTATCACCTCCTAATATCAACATTTTCTATACTCGGAATGATAATCGTTGTTTCATTGACTACTAATCACTAATTTCGACAAACTTGGGTTTGAAGGACAAATAATAGAACTTGGTTTCCTACATTACTACACGTGTATTACCTCCAAATATCAACGTATTCCATACTCGAATGGATTATTTTTATTTTATTGACAACTAAATCATTAAATGAGACAAACGATGATTGGACGGACCAATAATTGAACTTGGTTTCTTACACAACTACATGCGTATGACCTCCTAATATCAACATTTTCTATACTCGGAATGATAATCGTTGTTTCATTGACTACTAATCACTAAATTAGACAAACATGGGTTTGAAGGACAAATAATAGAACTTGGTTTCATACATTACTACACGTGTATTACCTCTTAATATCAACGTATTCCATACTCGAATGGATTATTTGTATTTTATTGACAACTAAATCTTTAAATGAGACAAACGATGATTGGACGGACCAATTATTGAACTTGGTTTCTTACACAACTACATGCGTATCACCTCCTAATATCAACATTTTCTATACTCGGAATGATAATCGTTGTTTCATTGACTACTAATCACTAAATTAGACAAACATGGGTTTGAAGGACAAATAATAGAACTTGGTTTCATACATTACTACACGTGTATTACCTCCTAATATCAACGTATTCCATACCCGAATGGATTATTTGTATTTTATTGACAACTAAATCATTATATGAGACAAACGATGATTGGACGGACCAATAATTGAACTTGGTTTCTTACAAAACTACATGCGTATCACCTCCTAATATCAACATTTTCTATACTCGGAATGATAATCGTTGTTTCATTGACTACTAATCACTAAATTCGACAAACTTGGGTTTGAAGGACAAATAATAGAACTTGGTTTCCTACATTACTACACGTGTATTACCTCCTAATATCAACGTATTCCATACTCAAATGGATTATTTGTATTTTATTGACAACTAAATCAATAAATCTGACAAACGATGATTGGACGGACCAATAATTGAAACTTGGTTTCTTACAAAACTACATGCGTATTACCTCCTAATATCAACATTTTCTATACTCGGAGGGATAATCGTTGTTTCATTGACTACTAATCACTAAATTAGACAAACATGGGGGGTTTGAAGGACAAATAATAGCACTTGGTTTCATACATTACTACACGTGTATTACCTACTAATATCAACGTATTCCATACTCGAATGGATTATTTGTATTTTATTGACAACTAAATCATTAAATGAGACAAACGATGATTGAACGGACCAATAATTGAACTTGGTTTCTTATAAAACTACATGCGTATCACCTCCTAATATCAACATTTTCTATACTCGGAATGATAATCGTTGTTTCATTGACTACTAATCACTAAATTCGACAAACTTGGGTTTGAAGGACAAATAATAGAACTTGGTTTCCTACATTACTACACGTGTATTACCTCCAAATATCAACGTATTCCATACTCGAATGGATTATTTGTATTTTATTGACAACTAAATCATTAAATGAGACAAACGATGATTGGACGGACCAATAATTGAACTTGGTTTCTTACACAACTACATGCGTATGACCTCCTAATATCAACATTTTCTATACTCGGAGGGATAATCGTTGTTTCATTGACTACTAATCACTAAATTAGACAAACATGGGTTTTAAGGAAAAATAATAGAACCTGGTTTCATACATTACTACACGTGTATTACCTCCTAATATCAACGTATTCCATACTCGAATGGATTATTTGTATTTTATTGACAACTAATTCATTAAATGAGACAAACGATGATTGGACGGACCAATAATTGAACTTGGTTTCTTACACAACTACATGCGTATGACCTCCTAATATCAACATTTTCTATACTCGGAATGATAATCGTTGTTTCATTGACTACTAATCACTAAATTAGACAAACATGGGTTTGAAGGACAAATAATAGAACCTGGTTTCATACATTACTACACGTGTATTACCTCCTAATTTCAACGTATTCCATACTCGAATGGATTATTTGTATTTTATTGACAACTAAATCATTAAATGAGACAAACGATGATTGGACGGACCAATAATTGAACTTGGTTTCTTACAAAACTACATGCGTATCACCTCCTAATATCAACATTTTCTATACGAGGAATGATAATCGTTGTTTCATTGACTACTAATCAATAAATTAGACAAACATGGGTTTGAAGGACAAATAATAGAACTTGGTTTCCTACATTACTACACGTGTATTACCTCCTAATATCAACGTTTTCCATACTCGAATGGATTATTTGTATTTTATTGACAACTAAATCATTAAATGAGACAAACGATGATTGGACGGACCAATAATTGAACTTGGTTTCTTACAAAACTACATGCGTATCACCTCCTAATATCAACATTTTCTATACTCGGAATGATAATCGTTGTTTCATTGACCACTAATCACTAAATTAGACAAACATGGGTTTGAAGAACAAATAATAGAACTTGGTTTCATACATTACTACACGTGTATTACCTCCTAATATCAACGTATTCCATACTCGAATGGATTATTTGTATTTTATTGACAACTAAATCATTAAATGAGACAAACGATGATTGGACAGACCAATAATTGAACTTGGTTTCGTACACAACTACATGCGTATCACCTCCTAATATCAACATTTTCTATACTCGGAATGATAATCGTTGTTTCATTGACTACTAATCACTAATTTCGACAAACTTGGGTTTGAAGGACAAATAATAGCACTTGGTTTCATACATTACTACACGTGTATTACCTACTAATATCAACGTATTCCATACTCGAATGGATTATTTGTATTTTATTGACAACTAAATCATTAAATGAGACAAACGATGATTGAACGGACCAATAATTGAACTTGGTTTCTTACAAAACTACATGCGTATCACCTCCTAATATCAACATTTTCTATACTCGGAATGATAATCGTTGTTTCATTGACTACTAATCACTAAATTCGACAAACTTGGGTTTGAAGGACAAATAATAGAACTTGGTTTCCTACATTACTACACGTGTATTACCTCCAAATATCAACGTATTCCATACTCGAATGGATTATTTGTATTTTATTGACAACTAAATCATTAAATGAGACAAACGATGATTGGACGGACCAATAATTGAACTTGGTTTCTTACACAACTACATGCGTATCACCTCCTAATATCAACATTTTCTATACTCGGAGGGATAATCGTTGTTTCATTGACTACTAATCACTAAATTAGACAAACATGGGTTTTAAGGAAAAATAATAGAACCTGGTTTCATACATTACTACACGTGTATTACCTCCTAATATCAACGTATTCCATACTCGAATGGATTATTTGTATTTTATTGACAACTAAATCATTAAATGAGACAAACGATGATTGGACGGACCAATTATTGAACTTGGTTTCTTACAAAACTACATGCGTATCACCTCCTAATATCAACATTTTCTATACTCTGAATGATAATCGTTGTTTCATTGACTACTAATCACTAAATTAGACAAACATGGGTTTTAAGGAAATATAATAGAACCTGGTTTCATACATTACTACACGTGTATTACCTCCTAATATCAACGTATTCCATACTCGAATGGATTATTTGTATTTTATTGACAACTAAATCATTAAATGAGACAAACGATGATTGGACGGACCAATTATTGAACTTGGTTTCTTACAAAACTACATGCGTATCACCTCCTAATATCAACATTTTCTATACTCTGAATGATAATCGTTGTTTCATTGACTACTAATCACTAAATTCGACAAACTTGGGTTTGAAGGACAAATAATAGAACTTGGTTTCATACATTACTACACGTGTATTACCTACTAATATCAACGTATTCCATACTCGAATGGATTATTTGTATTTTATTGACAACTAAATCATTAAATGAGACAAACGATGATTGGACGGACCAATAATTGAACATGGTTTCTTACAAAACTACATGCGTATCACCTCCTAATATCAACATTTTCTATACTCGGAATGCTAATCGTTGTTTCATTGACTACTAATCACTAAATTCGACAAACTTGGGTTTGAAGGACAAATAATAGAACTTGGTTTCCTACATTACTACACGTGTATTACCTCCAAATATCAATGTATTCCATACTCGAATGGATTATTTGTATTTTATTGACAACTAAATCATTAAATGGCACAAACGATGATTGGACGGACCAATAATTGAAACTTGGTTTCTTACACAACTACATGCGTATTACCTCCTAATATCAACATTTTCTATACTCGGAGGGATAATCGTTGTTTCATTGACTACTAATCACTAAATTAGACAAACATGGAGGGTTTGAAGGACAAATAATAGCACTTGGTTTCATACATTACTACACGTGTATTACCTACTAATATCAACGTATTCCATACTCGAATGGATTATTTGTATTTTATTGACAACTAAATCATTAAATGAGACAAACGATGATTGGACGGACCAATAATTGAACTTGGTTTCTTACAAAACTACATGCGTATCACCTCCTAATATCAACATTTTCTATACTCGGAATGATAATCGTTGTTTCATTGACCACTAATCACTAAATTAGACAAACATGGGTTTGAAGAACAAATAATAGAACTTGGTTTCATACATTACTACACGTGTATTACCTCCTAATATCAACGTATTCCATACTCGAATGGATTATTTGTATTTTATTGACAACTAAATCATTAAATGAGACAAACGATGATTGGACAGACCAATAATTGAACTTGGTTTCGTACACAACTACATGCGTATCACCTCCTAATATCAACATTTTCTATACTCGGAATGATAATCGTTGTTTCATTGACTACTAATCACTAATTTCGACAAACTTGGGTTTGAAGGACAAATAATAGAACTTGGTTTCCTACATTACTACACGTGTATTACCTCCAAATATCAACGTATTCCATACTCGAATGGATTATTTTTATTTTATTGACAACTAAATCATTAAATGAGACAAACGATGATTGGACGGACCAATAATTGAACTTGGTTTCTTACACAACTACATGCGTATGACCTCCTAATATCAACATTTTCTATACTCGGAATGATAATCGTTGTTTCATTGACTACTAATCACTAAATTAGACAAACATGGGTTTGAAGGACAAATAATAGAACTTGGTTTCATACATTACTACACGTGTATTACCTCTTAATATCAACGTATTCCATACTCGAATGGATTATTTGTATTTTATTGACAACTAAATCTTTAAATGAGACAAACGATGATTGGACGGACCAATTATTGAACTTGGTTTCTTACACAACTACATGCGTATCACCTCCTAATATCAACATTTTCTATACTCGGAATGATAATCGTTGTTTCATTGACTACTAATCACTAAATTAGACAAACATGGGTTTGAAGGACAAATAATAGAACTTGGTTTCATACATTACTACACGTGTATTACCTCCTAATATCAACGTATTCCATACCCGAATGGATTATTTGTATTTTATTGACAACTAAATCATTATATGAGACAAACGATGATTGGACGGACCAATAATTGAACTTGGTTTCTTACAAAACTACATGCGTATCACCTCCTAATATCAACATTTTCTATACTCGGAATGATAATCGTTGTTTCATTGACTACTAATCACTAAATTCGACAAACTTGGGTTTGAAGGACAAATAATAGAACTTGGTTTCCTACATTACTACACGTGTATTACCTCCTAATATCAACGTATTCCATACTCAAATGGATTATTTGTATTTTATTGACAACTAAATCAATAAATCTGACAAACGATGATTGGACGGACCAATAATTGAAACTTGGTTTCTTACAAAACTACATGCGTATTACCTCCTAATATCAACATTTTCTATACTCGGAGGGATAATCGTTGTTTCATTGACTACTAATCACTAAATTAGACAAACATGGGGGGTTTGAAGGACAAATAATAGCACTTGGTTTCATACATTACTACACGTGTATTACCTACTAATATCAACGTATTCCATACTCGAATGGATTATTTGTATTTTATTGACAACTAAATCATTAAATGAGACAAACGATGATTGAACGGACCAATAATTGAACTTGGTTTCTTATAAAACTACATGCGTATCACCTCCTAATATCAACATTTTCTATACTCGGAATGATAATCGTTGTTTCATTGACTACTAATCACTAAATTCGACAAACTTGGGTTTGAAGGACAAATAATAGAACTTGGTTTCCTACATTACTACACGTGTATTACCTCCAAATATCAACGTATTCCATACTCGAATGGATTATTTGTATTTTATTGACAACTAAATCAATAAATGAGACAAACGATGATTGGACGGACCAATAATTGAACTTGGTTTCTTACACAACTACATGCGTATGACCTCCTAATATCAACATTTTCTATACTCGGAGGGATAATCGTTGTTTGACAACTAAATCAATAAATCTGACAAACGATGATTGGACGGACCAATAATTGAAACTTGGTTTCTTACAAAACTACATGCGTATTACCTCCTAATATCAACATTTTCTATACTCGGAGGGATAATCGTTGTTTCATTGACTACTAATCACTAAATTAGACAAACATGGGGGGTTTGAAGGACAAATAATAGCACTTGGTTTCATACATTACTACACGTGTATTACCTACTAATATCAACGTATTCCATACTCGAATGGATTATTTGTATTTTATTGACAACTAAATCATTAAATGAGACAAACGATGATTGAACGGACCAATAATTGAACTTGGTTTCTTATAAAACTACATGCGTATCACCTCCTAATATCAACATTTTCTATACTCGGAATGATAATCGTTGTTTCATTGACTACTAATCACTAAATTCGACAAACTTGGGTTTGAAGGACAAATAATAGAACTTGGTTTCCTACATTACTACACGTGTATTACCTCCAAATATCAACGTATTCCATACTCGAATGGATTATTTGTATTTTATTGACAACTAAATCAATAAATGAGACAAACGATGATTGGACGGACCAATAATTGAACTTGGTTTCTTACACAACTACATGCGTATGACCTCCTAATATCAACATTTTCTATACTCGGAGGGATAATCGTTGTTTCATTGACTACTAATCACTAAATTAGACAAACATGGGGGGTTTGAAGGACAAATAATAGCACTTGGTTTCATACATTACTACACGTGTATTACCTACTAATATCAACGTATTCCATACTCGAATGGATTATTTGTATTTTATTGACAACTAAATCATTAAATGAGACAAACGATGATTGAACGGACCAATAATTGAACTTGGTTTCTTACAAAACTACATGCGTATCACCTCCTAATATCAACATTTTCTATACTCGGAATGATAATCGTTGTTTCATTGACTACTAATCACTAAATTCGACAAACTTGGGTTTGAAGGACAAATAATAGAACTTGGTTTCCTACATTACTACACGTGTATTACCTCCAAATATCAACGTATTCCATACTCGAATGGATTATTTGTATTTTATTGACAACTAAATCATTAAATGAGACAAACGATGATTGGACGGACCAATAATTGAACTTGGTTTCTTACACAACTACATGCGTATGACCTCCTAATATCAACATTTTCTATACTCGGAGGGATAATCGTTGTTTCATTGACTACTAATCACTAAATTAGACAAACATGGGTTTTAAGGAAAAATAATAGAACCTGGTTTCATACATTACTACACGTGTATTACCTCCTAATATCAACGTATTCCATACTCGAATGGATTATTTGTATTTTATTGACAACTAAATCATTAAATGAGACAAACGATGATTGGACGGACCAATTATTGAACTTGGTTTCTTACAAAACTACATGCGTATCACCTCCTAATATCAACATTTTCTATACTCTGAATGATAATCGTTGTTTCATTGACTACTAATCACTAAATTCGACAAACTTGGGTTTGAAGGACAAATAATAGAACTTGGTTTCATACATTACTACACGTGTATTACCTACTAATATCAACGTATTCCATACTCGAATGGATTATTTGTATTTTATTGACAACTAAATCATTAAATGAGACAAACGATGATTGGACGGACCAATAATTGAACATGGTTTCTTACAAAACTACATGCGTATCACCTCCTAATATCAACATTTTCTATACTCGGAATGCTAATCGTTGTTTCATTGACTACTAATCACTAAATTCGACAAACTTGGGTTTGAAGGACAAATAATAGAACTTGGTTTCCTACATTACTACACGTGTATTACCTCCAAATATCAATGTATTCCATACTCGAATGGATTATTTGTATTTTATTGACAACTAAATCATTAAATGGCACAAACGATGATTAGACGGACCAATAATTGAAACTTGGTTTCTTACACAACTACATGCGTATTACCTCCTAATATCAACATTTTCTATCCTCGGAGGGATAATCGTTGTTTCATTGACTACTAATCACTAAATTAGACAAACATGGGGGGTTTGAAGGACAAATAATAGCACTTGGTTTCATACATTACTACACGTGTATTACCTACTAATATCAACGTATTCCATACTCGAATGGATTATTTGTATTTTATTGACAACTAAATCATTAAATGAGACAAACGATGATTGGACGGACCAATAATTGAACTTGGTTTCTTACAAAACTACATGCGTATCACCTCCTAATATCAACATTTTCTATACTCGGAATGATAATCGTTGTTTCATTGACCACTAATCACTAAATTAGACAAACATGGGTTTGAAGAACAAATAATAGAACTTGGTTTCATACATTACTACACGTGTATTACCTCCTAATATCAACGTATTCCATACTCGAATGGATTATTTGTATTTTATTGACAACTAAATCATTAAATGAGACAAACGATGATTGGACAGACCAATAATTGAACTTGGTTTCGTACACAACTACATGCGTATCACCTCCTAATATCAACATTTTCTATACTCGGAGGGATAATCGTTGTTTCATTGACTACTAATCACTAAATTCGACAAACTTGGGTTTGAAGGACAAATAATAGAACTTGGTTTCCTACATTACTACACGTGTATTACCTCCAAATATCAACATATTCTATACCCGAATGGATTATTTGTATTTTATTGACAACTAAATCATTAAATGAGACAAACGATGATTGGACGGACCAATAATTGAACATGGTTTCGTACACAACTACATGCGTATTACCTCCTAATATCAACATTTTCTATACTCGGAGGGATAATCGTTGTTTCATTGACTACTAATCACTAAATTAGACAAACATGGGTTTGAAGGACAAATAATAGAACTTGGTTTCATACATTACTACACGTGTATTACCTCTTAATATCAACGTATTCCATACTCGAATGGATTATTTGTATTTTATTGACAACTAAATCTTTAAATGAGACAAACGATGATTGGACGGACCAATAATTGAACTTGGTTTCTTACACAACTACATGCGTATCACCTAATATCAACATTTTCTATACTCGGAGGGATAATCGTTGTTTCATTGACTACTAATCACTAAATTAGGCAAACATGGGTTTTAAGGAAAAATAATAGAACCTGGTTTCATACATTAATACACGTGTATTACATCCAAATATCAACGTATTCCATACTCGAATGGATTATTTGTATTTTATTGACAACTAAATCATTAAATGGGACAAACGATGATTGGACGGACCAATAATTGAAACTTGGTTTCTTACACAACTACATGCGTATTACCTCTTAATATCAACATTTTCTATACTCGGAGGGATAATCGTTGTTTCATTGACTACTAATCACTAAATTAGACAAACATGGGGGGTTTGAAGGACAAATAATAGCACTTGGTTTCATACATTACTACACGTGTATTACCTACTAATATCAACGTATTCCATACTCGAATGGATTATTTGTATTTTATTGACAACTAAATCATTAAATGAGACAAACGATGATTGGACGGACCAATAATTGAAATTTGGTTTCTTACAAAACTACATGCGTATTACCTCCTAATATCAACATTTTCTATACTCGGAGGGATAATCGTTGTTTCATTGACTACTAATCACTAAATTAGACAAACATGGGTTTGAAGGACAAATAATAGAACTTGGTTTCATACATTACTACACGTGTATTACCTCCTAATATCAACGTATTCCATACCCGAATGGAT
Source organism: Capsicum rhomboideum (assembly GCA_031232105.1). Lineage (NCBI taxonomy): Eukaryota > Viridiplantae > Streptophyta > Magnoliopsida > Solanales > Solanaceae > Capsicum > Capsicum rhomboideum. Next base: position 82,072,252 of record CP124713.1, on the reverse strand, counting down.
TATTTGTATTTTATTGACAACTAAATCATTAAATGAGACAAGCGATGATTGGACGGACCAATAGTTGAACTTGGTTTCTTACAAAACTACATGCGTATCACCTCCTAATATCAACATTTTCTACACTCGGAGGGATAATCGTTGTTTCATTGACTACTAATCACTAAATTCGACAAACTTGGGTTTGAAGGACAAATAATAGAACTTGGTTTCCTACATTACTACACGTGTATTACATCCAAATATCAACGTATTCCATACCCGAATGGATTATTTGTATTTTATTGACAACAAAATCATTAAATGAGACAAACGATGATTGGACGGACCAATAATTGAACTTGGTTTCTTACACAACTACATGCGTATTACCTCCTAATATCAACATTTTCTATACTCGGAGGGATAATCGCTGTTTCATTGACTACTAATCACTAAATTAGACAAACATGGGTTTGAAGGACAAATAATAGAACTTGGTTTCATACATTAATACACGTGTATTACCTCTTAATATCAACGTATTCCATACTCGAATGGATTATTTGTATTTTATTGACAACTAAATCTTTAAATGAGACAAACGATGATTGGACGGACCAATAATTGAACTTGGTTTCTTACACAACTACATGCGTATCACCTCCTAATATCAACATTTTCTATACTCGGAGGGATAATCGTTGTTTCATTGACTACTAATCACTAAATTAGACAAACATGGGTTTTAAGGAAAAATAATAGAACCTGGTTTCATACATTACTACACGTGTATTACCTCCTAATATCAACGTAATCCATACTCGAATGGATTATTTGTATTTTATTGACAACTAAATCATTAAATGAGACAAACGATGATTGGACGGACCAATAATTGAACTTGGTTTCTTACACAACTACATGCGTATCACCTCTTAATATCAACATTTTCTATACTCGGAATGATAATCGTTGTTTCATTGACTACTAATCACTAAATTAGACAAACATGGGTTTGATGAACAAATAATAGAACTTGGTTTCATACATTACTACACGTGTATTACCTCCTAATATCAACGTATTCCATACTCGAATGGATTATTTGTATTTTATTGACAACTAAATCATTAAATGAGACAAACGATGATTGGACGGACCAATAATTGAAACTTGGTTTCTTACAAAACTACATGCGTATCACCTCCTAATATCAACATTTTCTATACTCGGAGGGATAATCGTTGTTTCATTGACTACTAATCACTAAATTAGACAAACATGGGTTTGAAGGACAAATAATAGAACTTGGTTTCATACATTACTACACGTGTATTACCTCTTAATATCAACGTATTCCATACTCGAATGGATTATTTGTATTTTATTGACAACTAAATCTTTAAATGAGACAAACGATGATTGGACGGACCAATAATTGAACTTGGTTTCTTACACTACTACATGCGTATGACCTCCTAATATCAACACTTTCTATACTCGGAATGATAATCGTTGTTTCATTGACTACTAATCACTAAATTAGACAAACATGGGTTTGAAGGACAAATAATAGAACTTGGTTTCATACATTACTACACGTGTATTACCTACTAATATCAACGTATTCCATACCCGAATGGATTATTTGTATTTTAGTGACAACTAAATCATTATATGAGACAAACGATGATTGGACGGACCAATAATTGAACTTGGTTTCTTACAAAACTACATTCGTATCACCTCCTAATGTCAACATTTTCTATACTCGGAATGATAATCGTTGTTTCATTGACTACTAATCACTAAATTCGACAAACTTGGGTTTGAAGGACAAATAATAGAACTTGGTTTCCTACATTACTACACGTGTATTACCTCCTAATATCAACGTATTCCATACTCGAATGGATTATTTGTATTTTATTGACAACTAAATCATTAAATGAGACAAACGATGATTGGACGGACCAATTATTGAACTTGGTTTCTTACAAAACTACATGCGTATCACCTCCTAATATCAACATTTTCTATACTCTGAATGATAATCGTTGTTTCATTGACTACTAATCACTAAATTAGACAAACATGGGTTTTAAGGAAAAATAATAGAACCTGGTTTCATACATTACTACACGTGTATTACCTCCTAATATCAACGTATACCATACTCGAATGGATTATTTGTATTTTATTGACAACTAAATCATTAAATGAGACAAACGATGATTGGACGGACCAATTATTGAACTTGGTTTCTTACAAAACTACATGCGTATCACCTCCTAATATCAACATTTTCTATACTCTGAATGATAATCGTTGTTTCATTGACTACTAATCACTAAATTCGACAAACTTGGGTTTGAAGGACAAATAATAGAACTTGGTTTCATACATTACTACACGTGTATTACCTACTAATATCAACGTATTCCATACTCGAATGGATTATTTGTATTTTATTGACAACTAAATCATTAAATGAGACAAACGATGATTGGACGGATCAATAATTGAACATGGTTTCTTACAAAACTACATGAGTATCACCTCCTAATATCAACATTTTCTATACTCGGAATGCTAATCGTTGTTTCATTGACTACTAATCACTAAATTCGACAAACTTGGGTTTGAAGGACAAATAATAGAACTTGGTTTCCTACATTACTACACGTGTATTACCTCCAAATATCAATGTATTCCATACTCGAATGGATTATTTGTATTTTATTGACAACTAAATCATTAAATGGCACAAACGATGATTGGACGGACCAATAATTGAAACTTGGTTTCTTACACAACTACATGCGTATTACCTCCTAATATCAACATTTTCTATACTCGGAGGGATAATCGTTGTTTCATTGACTACTAATCACTAAATTAGACAAACATGGGGGGTTTGAAGGACAAATAATAGCACTTGGTTTCCTACATTACTACACGTGTATTACCTCCTAATATCAACGTATTCCATACTCGAATGGATTATTTGTATTTTATTGACAACTAAATCATTAAATGAGACAAACGATGATTGGACGGACCAATTATTGAACTTGGTTTCTTACAAAACTACATGCGTATCACCTCCTAATATCAACATTTTCTATACTCTGAATGATAATCGTTGTTTCATTGACTACTAATCACTAAATTAGACAAACATGGGTTTTAAGGAAAAATAATAGAACCTGGTTTCATACATTACTACACGTGTATTACCTCCTAATATCAACGTATTCCATACTCGAATGGATTATTTGTATTTTATTGACAACTAAATCATTAAATGAGACAAACGATGATTGGACGGACCAATTATTGAACTTGGTTTCTTACAAAACTACATGCGTATCACCTCCTAATATCAACATTTTCTATACTCTGAATGATAATCGTTGTTTCATTGACTACTAATCACTAAATTCGACAAACTTGGGTTTGAAGGACAAATAATAGAACTTGGTTTCATACATTACTACACGTGTATTACCTACTAATATCAACGTATTCCATACTCGAATGGATTATTTGTATTTTATTGACAACTAAATCATTAAATGAGACAAACGATGATTGGACGGATCAATAATTGAACATGGTTTCTTACAAAACTACATGCGTATCACCTCCTAATATCAACATTTTCTATACTCGGAATGCTAATCGTTGTTTCATTGACTACTAATCACTAAATTCGACAAACTTGGGTTTGAAGGACAAATAATAGAACTTGGTTTCCTACATTACTACACGTGTATTACCTCCAAATATCAATGTATTCCATACTCGAATGGATTATTTGTATTTTATTGACAACTAAATCATTAAATGGCACAAACGATGATTGGACGGACCAATAATTGAAACTTGGTTTCTTACACAACTACATGCGTATTACCTCCTAATATCAACATTTTCTATACTCGGAGGGATAATCGTTGTTTCATTGACTACTAATCACTAAATTAGACAAACATGGGGGGTTTGAAGGACAAATAATAGCACTTGGTTTCATACATTACTACACGTGTATTACCTACTAATATCAACGTATTCCATACTCGAATGGATTATTTGTATTTTATTGACAACTAAATCATTAAATGAGACAAACGATGATTGGACGGACCAATAATTGAACTTGGTTTCTTACAAAACTACATGCGTATCACCTCCTAATATCAACATTTTCTATACTCGGAATGATAATCGTTGTTTCATTGACCACTAATCACTAAATTAGACAAACATGGGTTTGAAGAACAAATAATAGAACTTGGTTTCATACATTACTACACGTGTATTACCTACTAATATCAACGTATTCCATACTCGAATGGATTATTTGTATTTTATTGACAACTAAATCATTAAATGAGACAAACGATGATTGGACGGACCAATTATTGAACTTGGTTTCTTACAAAACTACATGCGTATCACCTCCTAATATCAACATTTTCTATACTCTGAATGATAATCGTTGTTTCATTGACAACTAATCACTAAATTCGACAAACTTGGGTTTGAAGGACAAATAATAGAACTTGGTTTCATACATTACTACACGTGTATTACCTACTAATATCAACGTATTCCATACTCGAATGGATTATTTGTATTTTATTGACAACTAAATCATTAAATGAGACAAACGATGATTGGACGGACCAATAATTGAACATGGTTTCTTACAAAACTACATTCGTATCACCTCCTAATGTCAACATTTTCTATACTCGGAATGATAATCGTTGTTTCATTGACTACTAATCACTAAATTCGACAAACTTGGGTTTGAAGGACAAATAATAGAACTTGGTTTCCTACATTACTACACGTGTATTACCTCCTAATATCAACGTATTCCATACTCGAATGGATTATTTGTATTTTATTGACAACTAAATCATTAAATGAGACAAACGATGATTGGACGGACCAATTATTGAACTTGGTTTCTTACAAAACTACATGCGTATCACCTCCTAATATCAACATTTTCTATACTCTGAATGATAATCGTTGTTTCATTGACTACTAATCACTAAATTAGACAAACATGGGTTTTAAGGAAAAATAATAGAACCTGGTTTCATACATTACTACACGTGTATTACCTCCTAATATCAACGTATTCCATACTCGAATGGATTATTTGTATTTTATTGACAACTAAATCATTAAATGAGACAAACGATGATTGGACAGGCCAATAATTGAACTTGGTTTCGTACACAACTACATGCGTATCACCTCCTAATATCAACATTTTCTATACTCGGAGGGATAATCGTTGTTTCATTGACTACTAATCACTAAATTCGACAAACTTGGGTTTGAAGGACAAATAATAGAACTTGGTTTCCTACATTACTACACGTGTATTACCTCCAAATATCAACATATTCTATACCCGAATGGATTATTTGTATTTTATTGACAACTAAATCATTAAATGAGACAAACGATGATTGGACGGACCAATAATTGAACATGGTTTCGTACACAACTACATGCGTATTACCTCCTAATATCAACATTTTCTATACTCGGAGGGATAATCGTTGTTTCATTGACTACTAATCACTAAATTAGACAAACATGGGTTTGAAGGACAAATAATAGAACTTGGTTTCATACATTACTACACGTGTATTACCTCTTAATATCAACGTATTACATACTCGAATGGATTATTTGTATTTTATTGACAAATAAATCTTTAAATGAGACAAACGATGATTGGACGGACCAATAATTGAACTTGGTTTCTTACACAACTACATGCGTATCACCTCCTAATATCAACATTTTCTATACTCGGAGGGATAATCGTTGTTTCATTGACTACTAATCACTAAATTAGACAAACATGGGTTTTAAGGAAAAATAATAGAACCTGGTTTCATACATTAATACACGTGTATTACATCCAAATATCAACGTATTCCATACTCGAATGGATTATTTGTATTTTATTGACAACTAAATCATTAAATGGGACAAACGATGATTGGACGGACCAATAATTGAAACTTGGTTTCTTACACAACTACATGCGTATTACCTCTTAATATCAACATTTTCTATACTCGGAGGGATAATCGTTGTTTCATTGACTACTAATCACTAAATTAGACAAACATGGGGGGTTTGAAGGACAAATAATAGCACTTGGTTTCATACATTACTACACGTGTATTACCTACTAATATCAACGTATTCCATACTCGAATGGATTATTTGTATTTTATTGACAACTAAATCATTAAATGAGACAAACGATGATTGGACGGACCAATAATTGAAATTTGGTTTCTTACAAAACTACATGCGTATTACCTCCTAATATCAACATTTTCTATACTCGGAGGGATAATCGTTGTTTCATTGACTACTAATCACTAAATTAGACAAACATGGGTTTTAAGGAAAAATAATAGAACCTGGTTTCATACATTACTACACGTGTATTACCTCATAATATCAATGTATTCCATACTCGAATGGATTATTTGTATTTTATTGACAACTAAATCATTAAATGAGACAAACGATGATTGGACGGACCAATTATTGAACTTGGTTTCTTACAAAACTACATGCGTATCACCTCCTAATATCAACATTTTCTATACTCGGAATGATAATCGTTGTTTCATTGACTACTAATCACTAAATTAGACAAACATGGGTTTGAAGGACAAATAATAGAACTTGGTTTCATACATTACTACACGTGTATTACCTCTTAATATCAACGTATTCCATACTCGAATGAATTATTTGTATTTTATTGACAACTAAATCTTTAAATGAGACAAACGATGATTGGACGGACCAATAATTGAACTTGGTTTCTTACACTACTACATGCGTATGACCTCCTAATATCAACACTTTCTATACTCGGAATGATAATCGTTGTTTCATTGACTACTAATCACTAAATTAGACAAACATGGGTTTGAAGGACAAATAATAGAACTTGGTTTCATACATTACTACACGTGTATTACCTACTAATATCAACGTATTCCATACCCGAATGGATTATTTGTATTTTAGTGACAACTAAATCATTATATGAGACAAACGATGATTGGACGGACCAATAATTGAACTTGGTTTCTTACAAAACTACATTCGTATCACCTCCTAATGTCAACATTTTCTATACTCGGAATGATAATCGTTGTTTCATTGACTACTAATCACTAAATTCGACAAACTTGGGTTTGAAGGACAAATAATAGAACTTGGTTTCCTACATTACTACACGTGTATTACCTCCTAATATCAACGTATTCCATACTCGAATGGATTATTTGTATTTTATTGACAACTAAATCATTAAATGAGACAAACGATGATTGGACGGACCAATTATTGAACTTGGTTTCTTACAAAACTACATGCGTATCACCTCCTAATATCAACATTTTCTATACTCTGAATGATAATCGTTGTTTCATTGACTACTAATCACTAAATTAGACAAACATGGGTTTTAAGGAAAAATAATAGAACCTGGTTTCATACATTACTACACGTGTATTACCTCCTAATATCAACGTATTCCATACTCGAATGGATTATTTGTATTTTATTGACAACTAAATCATTAAATGAGACAAACGATGATTGGACGGACCAATTATTGAACTTGGTTTCTTACAAAACTACATGCGTATCACCTCCTAATATCAACATTTTCTATACTCTGAATGATAATCGTTGTTTCATTGACAACTAATCACTAAATTCGACAAACTTGGGTTTGAAGGACAAATAATAGAACTTGGTTTCATACATTACTACACGTGTATTACCTACTAATATCAACGTATTCCATACTCGAATGGATTATTTGTATTTTATTGACAACTAAATCATTAAATGAGACAAACGATGATTGGACGGACCAATAATTGAACATGGTTTCTTACAAAACTACATGCGTATCACCTCCTAATATCAACATTTTCTATACTCGGAATGCTAATCGTTGTTTCATTGACTACTAATCACTAAATTCGACAAACTTGGGTTTGAAGGACAAATAATAGAACTTGGTTTCCTACATTACTACACGTGTATTACCTCCAAATATCAATGTATTCCATACTCGAATGGATTATTTGTATTTTATTGACAACTAAATCATTAAATGGCACAAACGATGATTGGACGGACCAATAATTGAAACTTGGTTTCTTACACAACTACATGCGTATTACCTCCTAATATCAACATTTTCTATACTCGGAGGGATAATCGTTGTTTCATTGACTACTAATCACTAAATTAGACAAACATGGGGGGTTTGAAGGACAAATAATAGCACTTGGTTTCATACATTACTACACGTGTATTACCTACTAATATCAACGTATTCCATACTCGAATGGATTATTTGTATTTTATTGACAACTAAATCATTAAATGAGACAAACGATGATTGGACGGACCAATAATTGAACTTGGTTTCTTACAAAACTACATGCGTATCACCTCCTAATATCAACATTTTCTATACTCGGAATGATAATCGTTGTTTCATTGACCACTAATCACTAAATTAGACAAACATGGGTTTGAAGAACAAATAATAGAACTTGGTTTCATACATTACTACACGTGTATTACCTCCTAATATCAACGTATTCCATACTCGAATGGATTATTTGTATTTTATTGACAACTAAATCATTAAATGAGACAAACGATGATTGGACAGACCAATAATTGAACTTGGTTTCGTACACAACTACATGCGTATCACCTCCTAATATCAACATTTTCTATACTCGGAATGATAATCGTTGTTTCATTGACCACTAATCACTAAATTAGACAAACATGGGTTTGAAGAACAAATAATAGAACTTGGTTTCATACATTACTACACGTGTATTACCTCCTAATATCAACGTATTCCATACTCGAATGGATTATTTGTATTTTATTGACAACTAAATCATTAAATGAGACAAACGATGATTGGACAGACCAATAATTGAACTTGGTTTCGTACACAACTACATGCGTATCACCTCCTAATATCAACATTTTCTATACTCTGAATGATAATCGTTGTTTCATTGACAACTAATCACTAAATTCGACAAACTTGGGTTTGAAGGACAAATAATAGAACTTGGTTTCATACATTACTACACGTGTATTACCTACTAATATCAACGTATTCCATACTCGAATGGATTATTTGTATTTTATTGACAACTAAATCATTAAATGAGACAAACGATGATTGGACGGACCAATTATTGAACTTGGTTTCTTACAAAACTACATGCGTATCACCTCCTAATATCAACATTTTCTATACTCGGAATGATAATCGTTGTTTCATTGACTACTAATCACTAAATTAGACAAACATGGGTTTGAAGGACAAATAATAGAACTTGGTTTCATACATTACTACACGTGTATTACCTCTTAATATCAACGTATTCCATACTCGAATGAATTATTTGTATTTTATTGACAACTAAATCTTTAAATGAGACAAACGATGATTGGACGGACCAATAATTGAACTTGGTTTCTTACACTACTACATGCGTATGACCTCCTAATATCAACACTTTCTATACTCGGAATGATAATCGTTGTTTCATTGACTACTAATCACTAAATTAGACAAACATGGGTTTGAAGGACAAATAATAGAACTTGGTTTCATACATTACTACACGTGTATTACCTACTAATATCAACGTATTCCATACCCGAATGGATTATTTGTATTTTAGTGACAACTAAATCATTATATGAGACAAACGATGATTGGACGGACCAATAATTGAACTTGGTTTCTTACAAAACTACATTCGTATCACCTCCTAATGTCAACATTTTCTATACTCGGAATGATAATCGTTGTTTCATTGACTACTAATCACTAAATTCGACAAACTTGGGTTTGAAGGACAAATAATAGAACTTGGTTTCCTACATTACTACACGTGTATTACCTCCTAATATCAACGTATTCCATACTCGAATGGATTATTTGTATTTTATTGACAACTAAATCATTAAATGAGACAAACGATGATTGGACGGACCAATTATTGAACTTGGTTTCTTACAAAACTACATGCGTATCACCTCCTAATATCAACATTTTCTATACTCTGAATGATAATCGTTGTTTCATTGACTACTAATCACTAAATTAGACAAACATGGGTTTTAAGGAAAAATAATAGAACCTGGTTTCATACATTACTACACGTGTATTACCTCCTAATATCAACGTATTCCATACTCGAATGGATTATTTGTATTTTATTGACAACTAAATCATTAAATGAGACAAACGATGATTGGACGGACCAATTATTGAACTTGGTTTCTTACAAAACTACATGCGTATCACCTCCTAATATCAACATTTTCTATACTCTGAATGATAATCGTTGTTTCATTGACAACTAATCACTAAATTCGACAAACTTGGGTTTGAAGGACAAATAATAGAACTTGGTTTCATACATTACTACACGTGTATTACCTACTAATATCAACGTATTCCATACTCGAATGGATTATTTGTATTTTATTGACAACTAAATCATTAAATGAGACAAACGATGATTGGACGGACCAATAATTGAACATGGTTTCTTACAAAACTACATGCGTATCACCTCCTAATATCAACATTTTCTATACTCGGAATGCTAATCGTTGTTTCATTGACTACTAATCACTAAATTCGACAAACTTGGGTTTGAAGGACAAATAATAGAACTTGGTTTCCTACATTACTACACGTGTATTACCTCCAAATATCAATGTATTCCATACTCGAATGGATTATTTGTATTTTATTGACAACTAAATCATTAAATGGCACAAACGATGATTGGACGGACCAATAATTGAAACTTGGTTTCTTACACAACTACATGCGTATTACCTCCTAATATCAACATTTTCTATACTCGGAGGGATAATCGTTGTTTCATTGACTACTAATCACTAAATTAGACAAACATGGGGGGTTTGAAGGACAAATAATAGCACTTGGTTTCATACATTACTACACGTGTATTACCTACTAATATCAACGTATTCCATACTCGAATGGATTATTTGTATTTTATTGACAACTAAATCATTAAATGAGACAAACGATGATTGGACGGACCAATAATTGAACTTGGTTTCTTACAAAACTACATGCGTATCACCTCCTAATATCAACATTTTCTATACTCGGAATGATAATCGTTGTTTCATTGACCACTAATCACTAAATTAGACAAACATGGGTTTGAAGAACAAATAATAGAACTTGGTTTCATACATTACTACACGTGTATTACCTCCTAATATCAACGTATTCCATACTCGAATGGATTATTTGTATTTTATTGACAACTAAATCATTAAATGAGACAAACGATGATTGGACAGACCAATAATTGAACTTGGTTTCGTACACAACTACATGCGTATCACCTCCTAATATCAACATTTTCTATACTCGGAATGATAATCGTTGTTTCATTGACCACTAATCACTAAATTAGACAAACATGGGTTTGAAGAACAAATAATAGAACTTGGTTTCATACATTACTACACGTGTATTACCTCCTAATATCAACGTATTCCATACTCGAATGGATTATTTGTATTTTATTGACAACTAAATCATTAAATGAGACAAACGATGATTGGACAGACCAATAATTGAACTTGGTTTCGTACACAACTACATGCGTATCACCTCCTAATATCAACATTTTCTATACTCTGAATGATAATCGTTGTTTCATTGACAACTAATCACTAAATTCGACAAACTTGGGTTTGAAGGACAAATAATAGAACTTGGTTTCATACATTACTACACGTGTATTACCTACTAATATCAACGTATTCCATACTCGAATGGATTATTTGTATTTTATTGACAACTAAATCATTAAATGAGACAAACGATGATTGGACGGACCAATAATTGAACATGGTTTCTTACAAAACTACATGCGTATCACCTCCTAATATCAACATTTTCTATACTCGGAATGCTAATCGTTGTTTCATTGACTACTAATCACTAAATTCGACAAACTTGGGTTTGAAGGACAAATAATAGAACTTGGTTTCCTACATTACTACACGTGTATTACCTCCAAATATCAATGTATTCCATACTCGAATGGATTATTTGTATTTTATTGACAACTAAATCATTAAATGGCACAAACGATGATTGGACGGACCAATAATTGAAACTTGGTTTCTTACACAACTACATGCGTATTACCTCCTAATATCAACATTTTCTATACTCGGAGGGATAATCGTTGTTTCATTGACTACTAATCACTAAATTAGACAAACATGGGTTTTAAGGAAAAATAATAGAACCTGGTTTCATACATTACTACACGTGTATTACCTCATAATATCAATGTATTCCATACTCGAATGGATTATTTGTATTTTATTGACAACTAAATCATTAAATGAGACAAACGATGATTGGACGGACCAATTATTGAACTTGGTTTCTTACAAAACTACATGCGTATCACCTCCTAATATCAACATTTTCTATACTCGGAATGATAATCGTTGTTTCATTGACTACTAATCACTAAATTAGACAAACATGGGTTTGAAGGACAAATAATAGAACTTGGTTTCATACATTACTACACGTGTATTACCTCCTAATATCAACGTATTCCATACCCGAATGGATTATTTGTATTTTATTGACAACTAAATCATTAAATGAGACAAGCGATGATTGGACGGACCAATAGTTGAACTTGGTTTCTTACAAAACTACATGCGTATCACCTCCTAATATCAACATTTTCTACACTCGGAGGGATAATCGTTGTTTCATTGACTACTAATCACTAAATTCGACAAACTTGGGTTTGAAGGACAAATAATAGAACTTGGTTTCCTACATTACTACACGTGTATTACCTCCAAATATCAACATATTCTATACCCGAATGGATTATTTGTATTTTATTGACAACTAAATCATTAAATGAGACAAACGATGATTGGACGGACCAATAATTGAACATGGTTTCGTACACAACTACATGCGTATTACCTCCTAATATCAACATTTTCTATACTCGGAGGGATAATCGTTGTTTCATTGACTACTAATCACTAAATTAGACAAACATGGGTTTGAAGGACAAATAATAGAACTTGGTTTCATACATTACTACACGTGTATTACCTCTTAATATCAACGTATTACATACTCGAATGGATTATTTGTATTTTATTGACAAATAAATCTTTAAATGAGACAAACGATGATTGGACGGACCAATAATTGAACTTGGTTTCTTACACAACTACATGCGTATCACCTCCTAATATCAACATTTTCTATACTCGGAGGGATAATCGTTGTTTCATTGACTACTAATCACTAAATTAGACAAACATGGGTTTTAAGGAAAAATAATAGAACCTGGTTTCATACATTAATACACGTGTATTACATCCAAATATCAACGTATTCCATACTCGAATGGATTATTTGTATTTTATTGACAACTAAATCATTAAATGGGACAAACGATGATTGGACGGACCAATAATTGAAACTTGGTTTCTTACACAACTACATGCGTATTACCTCTTAATATCAACATTTTCTATACTCGGAGGGATAATCGTTGTTTCATTGACTACTAATCACTAAATTAGACAAACATGGGGGGTTTGAAGGACAAATAATAGCACTTGGTTTCATACATTACTACACGTGTATTACCTACTAATATCAACGTATTCCATACTCGAATGGATTATTTGTATTTTATTGACAACTAAATCATTAAATGAGACAAACGATGATTGGACGGACCAATAATTGAAATTTGGTTTCTTACAAAACTACATGCGTATTACCTCCTAATATCAACATTTTCTATACTCGGAGGGATAATCGTTGTTTCATTGACTACTAATCACTAAATTAGACAAACATGGGTTTTAAGGAAAAATAATAGAACCTGGTTTCATACATTACTACACGTGTATTACCTCATAATATCAATGTATTCCATACTCGAATGGATTATTTGTATTTTATTGACAACTAAATCATTAAATGAGACAAACGATGATTGGACGGACCAATTATTGAACTTGGTTTCTTACAAAACTACATGCGTATCACCTCCTAATATCAACATTTTCTATACTCGGAATGATAATCGTTGTTTCATTGACTACTAATCACTAAATTAGACAAACATGGGTTTGAAGGACAAATAATAGAACTTGGTTTCATACATTACTACACGTGTATTACCTCCTAATATCAACGTATTCCATACCCGAATGGATTATTTGTATTTTATTGACAACTAAATCATTAAATGAGACAAGCGATGATTGGACGGACCAATAGTTGAACTTGGTTTCTTACAAAACTACATGCGTATCACCTCCTAATATCAACATTTTCTACACTCGGAGGGATAATCGTTGTTTCATTGACTACTAATCACTAAATTCGACAAACTTGGGTTTGAAGGACAAATAATAGAACTTGGTTTCCTACATTACTACACGTGTATTACCTCCAAATATCAACATATTCTATACCCGAATGGATTATTTGTATTTTATTGACAACTAAATCATTAAATGAGACAAACGATGATTGGACGGACCAATAATTGAACATGGTTTCGTACACAACTACATGCGTATTACCTCCTAATATCAACATTTTCTATACTCGGAGGGATAATCGTTGTTTCATTGACTACTAATCACTAAATTAGACAAACATGGGTTTGAAGGACAAATAATAGAACTTGGTTTCATACATTACTACACGTGTATTACCTCTTAATATCAACGTATTACATACTCGAATGGATTATTTGTATTTTATTGACAAATAAATCTTTAAATGAGACAAACGATGATTGGACGGACCAATAATTGAACTTGGTTTCTTACACAACTACATGCGTATCACCTCCTAATATCAACATTTTCTATACTCGGAGGGATAATCGTTGTTTCATTGACTACTAATCACTAAATTAGACAAACATGGGTTTTAAGGAAAAATAATAGAACCTGGTTTCATACATTAATACACGTGTATTACATCCAAATATCAACGTATTCCATACTCGAATGGATTATTTGTATTTTATTGACAACTAAATCATTAAATGGGACAAACGATGATTGGACGGACCAATAATTGAAACTTGGTTTCTTACACAACTACATGCGTATTACCTCTTAATATCAACATTTTCTATACTCGGAGGGATAATCGTTGTTTCATTGACTACTAATCACTAAATTAGACAAACATGGGGGGTTTGAAGGACAAATAATAGCACTTGGTTTCATACATTACTACACGTGTATTACCTACTAATATCAACGTATTCCATACTCGAATGGATTATTTGTATTTTATTGACAACTAAATCATTAAATGAGACAAACGATGATTGGACGGACCAATAATTGAAATTTGGTTTCTTACAAAACTACATGCGTATTACCTCATAATATCAACATTTTCTATACTCGGAGGGATAATCGTTGTTTCATTGACTACTAATCACTAAATTAGACAAACATGGGTTTTAAGGAAAAATAATAGAACCTGGTTTCATACATTACTACACGTGTATTACCTCATAATATCAATGTATTCCATACTCGAATGGATTATTTGTATTTTATTGACAACTAAATCATTAAATGAGACAAACGATGATTGGACGGACCAATTATTGAACTTGGTTTCTTACAAAACTACATGCGTATCACCTCCTAATATCAACATTTTCTATACTCGGAATGATAATCGTTGTTTCATTGACTACTAATCACTAAATTAGACAAACATGGGTTTGAAGGACAAATAATAGAACTTGGTTTCATACATTACTACACGTGTATTACCTCTTAATATCAACGTATTCCATACTCGAATGGATTATTTGTATTTTATTGACAACTAAATCTTTAAATGAGACAAACGATGATTGGACGGACCAATACTTGAACTTGGTTTCTTACACTACTACATGCGTATGACCTCCTAATATCAACACTTTCTATACTCGGAATGATAATCGTTGTTTCATTGACTACTAATCACTAAATTAGACAAACATGGGTTTGAAGGACAAATAATAGAACTTGGTTTCATACATTACTACACGTGTATTACCTACTAATATCAACGTATTCCATACCCGAATGGATTATTTGTATTTTAGTGACAACTAAATCATTATATGAGACAAACGATGATTGGACGGACCAATAATTGAACTTGGTTTCTTACAAAACTACATTCGTATCACCTCCTAATGTCAACATTTTCTATACTCGGAATGATAATCGTTGTTTCATTGACTACTAATCACTAAATTCGACAA
The DNA here is from genome assembly GCA_031232105.1 of Capsicum rhomboideum. NCBI lineage: Eukaryota > Viridiplantae > Streptophyta > Magnoliopsida > Solanales > Solanaceae > Capsicum > Capsicum rhomboideum. Next base: position 82,055,783 of record CP124713.1, on the reverse strand, counting down.
ACATGGGTTTGAAGGACAAATAATAGAACTTGGTTTCCTACATTACTACACGTGTATTACCTCCTAATATCAACGTATTCCATACTCGAATGGATTATTTGTATTTTATTGACAACTAAATCATTAAATGAGACAAACGATGATTGGACGGACCAATTATTGAACTTGGTTTCTTACAAAACTACATGCGTATCACCTCCTAATATCAACATTTTCTATACTCTGAATGATAATCGTTGTTTCATTGACAACTAATCACTAAATTCGACAAACTTGGGTTTGAAGGACAAATAATAGAACTTGGTTTCATACATTACTACACGTGTATTACCTACTAATATCAACGTATTCCATACTCGAATGGATTATTTGTATTTTATTGACAACTAAATCATTAAATGAGACAAACGATGATTGGACGGACCAATAATTGAACATGGTTTCTTACAAAACTACATGCGTATCACCTCCTAATATCAACATTTTCTATACTCGGAATGCTAATCGTTGTTTCATTGACTACTAATCACTAAATTCGACAAACTTGGGTTTGAAGGACAAATAATAGAACTTGGTTTCCTACATTACTACACGTGTATTACCTCCAAATATCAATGTATTCCATACTCGAATGGATTATTTGTATTTTATTGACAACTAAATCATTAAATGGCACAAACGATGATTGGACGGACCAATAATTGAAACTTGGTTTCTTACACAACTACATGCGTATTACCTCCTAATATCAACATTTTCTATACTCGGAGGGATAATCGTTGTTTCATTGACTACTAATCACTAAATTAGACAAACATGGGGGGTTTGAAGGACAAATAATAGCACTTGGTTTCATACATTACTACACGTGTATTACCTACTAATATCAACGTATTCCATACTCGAATGGATTATTTGTATTTTATTGACAACTAAATCATTAAATGAGACAAACGATGATTGGACGGACCAATAATTGAACTTGGTTTCTTACAAAACTACATGCGTATCACCTCCTAATATCAACATTTTCTATACTCGGAATGATAATCGTTGTTTCATTGACCACTAATCACTAAATTAGACAAACATGGGTTTGAAGAACAAATAATAGAACTTGGTTTCATACATTACTACACGTGTATTACCTCCTAATATCAACGTATTCCATACTCGAATGGATTATTTGTATTTTATTGACAACTAAATCATTAAATGAGACAAACGATGATTGGACAGACCAATAATTGAACTTGGTTTCGTACACAACTACATGCGTATCACCTCCTAATATCAACATTTTCTATACTCGGAGGGATAATCGTTGTTTCATTGACTACTAATCACTAAATTCGACAAACTTGGGTTTGAAGGACAAATAATAGAACTTGGTTTCCTACATTACTACACGTGTATTACCTCCAAATATCAACATATTCTATACCCGAATGGATTATTTGTATTTTATTGACAACTAAATCATTAAATGAGACAAACGATGATTGGACGGACCAATAATTGAACATGGTTTCGTACACAACTACATGCGTATTACCTCCTAATATCAACATTTTCTATACTCGGAGGGATAATCGTTGTTTCATTGACTACTAATCACTAAATTAGACAAACATGGGTTTGAAGGACAAATAATAGAACTTGGTTTCATACATTACTACACGTGTATTACCTCTTAATATCAACGTATTACATACTCGAATGGATTATTTGTATTTTATTGACAAATAAATCTTTAAATGAGTCAAACGATGATTGGACGGACCAATAATTGAACTTGGTTTCTTACACAACTACATGCGTATCACCTCCTAATATCAACATTTTCTATACTCGGAGGGATAATCGTTGTTTCATTGACTACTAATCACTAAATTAGACAAACATGGGTTTTAAGGAAAAATAATAGAACCTGGTTTCATACATTAATACACGTGTATTACATCCAAATATCAACGTATTCCATACTCGAATGGATTATTTGTATTTTATTGACAACTAAATCATTAAATGGGACAAACGATGATTGGACGGACCAATAATTGAAACTTGGTTTCTTACACAACTACATGCGTATTACCTCTTAATATCAACATTTTCTATACTCGGAGGGATAATCGTTGTTTCATTGACTACTAATCACTAAATTAGACACACATGGGGGGTTTGAAGGACAAATAATAGCACTTGGTTTCATACATTACTACACGTGTATTACCTACTAATATCAACGTATTCCATACTCGAATGGATTATTTGTATTTTATTGACAACTAAATCATTAAATGAGACAAACGATGATTGGACGGACCAATAATTGAAATTTGGTTTCTTACAAAACTACATGCGTATTACCTCCTAATATCAACATTTTCTATACTCGGAGGGATAATCGTTGTTTCATTGACTACTAATCACTAAATTAGACAAACATGGGTTTTAAGGAAAAATAATAGAACCTGGTTTCATACATTACTACACGTGTATTACCTCATAATATCAATGTATTCCATACTCGAATGGATTATTTGTATTTTATTGACAACTAAATCATTAAATGAGACAAACGATGATTGGACGGACCAATTATTGAACTTGGTTTCTTACAAAACTACATGCGTATCACCTCCTAATATCAACATTTTCTATACTCGGAATGATAATCGTTGTTTCATTGACTACTAATCACTAAATTAGACAAACATGGGTTTGAAGGACAAATAATAGAACTTGGTTTCATACATTACTACACGTGTATTACCTCCTAATATCAACGTATTCCATACCCGAATGGATTATTTGTATTTTATTGACAACTAAATCATTAAATGAGACAAGCGATGATTGGACGGACCAATAGTTGAACTTGGTTTCTTACAAAACTACATGCGTATCACCTCCTAATATCAACATTTTCTACACTCGGAGGGATAATCGTTGTTTCATTGACTACTAATCACTAAATTCGACAAACTTGGGTTTGAAGGACAAATAATAGAACTTGGTTTCCTACATTACTACACGTGTATTACATCCAAATATCAACGTATTCCATACTCGAATGGATTATTTGTATTTTATTGACAACTAAATCATTAAATGAGACAAACGATGATTGGACGGACCAATAATTGAACATGGTTTCTTACAAAACTACATGCGTATCACCTCCTAATATCAACATTTTCTATACTCGGAATGCTAATCGCTGTTTCATTGACTACTAATCACTAAATTCGACAAACTTGGGTTTGAAGGACAAATAATAGAACTTGGTTTCCTACATTACTACACGTGTATTACCTCCAAATATCAATGTATTCCATACTCGAATGGATTATTTGTATTTTATTGACAACTAAATCATTAAATGGCACAAACGATGATTGGACGGACCAATAATTGAAACTTCGTTTCTTACACAACTACATGCGTATTACCTCCTAATATCAACATTTTCTATACTCGGAGGGATAATCGTTGTTTCATTGACTACTAATCACTAAATTAGACAAACATGGGGGGTTTGAAGGACAAATAATAGCACTTGGTTTCATACATTACTACACGTGTATTACCTCCTAATATCAACGTATTCCATACTCGAATGGATTATTTGTATTTTATTGACAACTAAATCATTAAATGAGACAAACGATGATTGGACGGACCAATAATTGAACTTGGTTTCTTACACAACTACATGCGTATCACCTCCTAATATCAACATTTTCTATACTCGGAATGATAATCGTTGTTTCATTGACTACTAATCACTAAATTAGACAAACATGGGTTTGAAGAACAAATAATAGAACTTGGTTTCATACATTACTACACGTGTATTACCTCCTAATATCAACGTATTCCATACTCGAATGGATTATTTGTATTTCATTGACAACTAAATCATTAAATGAGACAAACGATGATTGGACGGACCAATAATTGAAACTTGGTTTCTTACAAAACTACATGCGTATCACCTCCTAATATCAACATTTTCTATACTCGGAGGGATAATCGTTGTTTCATTGACTACTAATCACTAAATTAGACAAACATGGGTTTGAAGGACAAATAATAGAACTTGGTTTCATACATTACTACACGTGTATTACCTCTTAATATCAACGTATTCCATACTCGAATGGATTATTTGTATTTTATTGACAACTAAATCTTTAAATGAGACAAACGATGATTGGACGGACCAATAATTGAACTTGGTTTCTTACACAACTACATGCGTATGACCTCCTAATATCAACATTTTCTATACTCGGAATGATAATCGTTGTTTCATTGACTACTAATCACTAAATTAGACAAACATGGGTTTGAAGGACAAATAATAGAACTTGGTTTCATACATTACTACACGTGTATTACCTACTAATATCAACGTATTCCATACCCGAATGGATTATTTGTATTTTATTGACAACTAAATCATTATATGAGACAAACGATGATTGGACGGACCAATAATTGAACTTGGTTTCTTACAAAACTACATTCGTATCACCTCCTAATATCAACATTTTCTATACTCGGAGGGATAATCGTTGTTTCATTGACTACTAATCACTAAATTAGACAAACATGGGGGGTTTGAAGGACAAATAATAGCACTTGGTTTCATACATTACTACACGTGTATTACCTCCTAATATCAACGTATTCCATACTCGAATGGATTATTTGTATTTTATTGACAACTAAATCATTAAATGAGACAAACGATGATTGGACGGACCAATAATTGAAACTTGGTTTCTTACAAAACTACATGCGTATCACCTCCTAATATCAACATTTTCTATACTCGGAGGGATAATCGTTGTTTCATTGACTACTAATCACTAAATTCGACAAACTTGGGTTTGAAGGACAACTAATAGAACTTGGTTTCCTACATTACTACACGTGTATTACCTCCAAATATCAACATATTCCATACCCGAATGGATTATTTGTATTTCATTGACAACTAAATCATTAAATGAGACAAACGATGATTGGACGGACCAATAATTGAACTTGGTTTCTTACACAACTACATGCGTATTACCTCCTAATATCAAAATTTTCTATACTCGGAGGGATAATCGTTGTTTCATTGACTACTAATCACTAAATTAGACAAACATGGGTTTGAAGGACAAATAATAGAACTTGGTTTCATACATTACTACACGTGTATTACCTCTTAATATCAACGTATTCCATACTCGAATGGATTATTTGTATTTTATTGACAACTAAATCATTAAATGAGACAAACGATGATTGGACGGACCAATAATTGAACTTGGTTTCTTACACTACTACATGCGTATGACCTCCTAATATCAACATTTTCTATACTCGGAATGATAATCGTTGTTTCATTGACTACTAATCACTAAATTAGACAAACATGGGTTTGAAGGACAAATAATAAAACTTGGTTTCATACATTACTACACGTGTATTACCTACTAATATCAACGTATTCCATACCCGAATGGATTATTTGTATTTTAGTGACAACTAAATCATTATATGAGACAAACGATGATTGGACGGACCAATAATTGAACTTGGTTTCTTACAAAACTACATTCGTATCACCTCCTAATATCAACATTTTCTATACTCGGAATGATAATCGTTGTTTCATTGACTACTAATCACTAAATTCGACAAACTTGGGTTTGAAGGACAAATAATAGAACTTGGTTTCCTACATTACTACACGTGTATTACCTCCTAATATCAACGTATTCCATACTCGAATGGATTATTTGTATTTTATTGACAACTAAATCATTAAATGAGACAAACGATGATTGGACGGACCAATAGTTGAACTTGGTTTCTTACAAAACTACATGCGTATCACCTCCTAATATCAACATTTTCTACACTCGGAGGGATAATCGTTGTTTCATTGACTACTAATCACTAAATTCGACAAACTTGGGTTTGAAGGACAAATAATAGAACTTGGTTTCCTACATTACTACACGTGTATTACATCCAAATATCAACGTATTCCATACTCGAATGGATTATTTGTATTTTATTGACAACTAAATCATTAAATGAGACAAACGATGATTGGACGGACCAATAATTGAACATGGTTTCTTACAAAACTACATGCGTATCACCTCCTAATATCAACATTTTCTATACTCGGAATGCTAATCGCTGTTTCATTGACTACTAATCACTAAATTCGACAAACTTGGGTTTGAAGGACAAATAATAGAACTTGGTTTCCTACATTACTACACGTGTATTACCTCCAAATATCAATGTATTCCATACTCGAATGGATTATTTGTATTTTATTGACAACTAAATCATTAAATGGCACAAACGATGATTGGACGGACCAATAATTGAAACTTCGTTTCTTACACAACTACATGCGTATTACCTCCTAATATCAACATTTTCTATACTCGGAGGGATAATCGTTGTTTCATTGACTACTAATCACTAAATTAGACAAACATGGGGGGTTTGAAGGACAAATAATAGCACTTGGTTTCATACATTACTACACGTGTATTACCTCCTAATATCAACGTATTCCATACTCGAATGGATTATTTGTATTTTATTGACAACTAAATCATTAAATGAGACAAACGATGATTGGACGGACCAATAATTGAACTTGGTTTCTTACACAACTACATGCGTATCACCTCCTAATATCAACATTTTCTATACTCGGAATGATAATCGTTGTTTCATTGACTACTAATCACTAAATTAGACAAACATGGGTTTGAAGAACAAATAATAGAACTTGGTTTCATACATTACTACACGTGTATTACCTCCTAATATCAACGTATTCCATACTCGAATGGATTATTTGTATTTCATTGACAACTAAATCATTAAATGAGACAAACGATGATTGGACGGACCAATAATTGAAACTTGGTTTCTTACAAAACTACATGCGTATCACCTCCTAATATCAACATTTTCTATACTCGGAGGGATAATCGTTGTTTCATTGACTACTAATCACTAAATTAGACAAACATGGGTTTGAAGGACAAATAATAGAACTTGGTTTCATACATTACTACACGTGTATTACCTCTTAATATCAACGTATTCCATACTCGAATGGATTATTTGTATTTTATTGACAACTAAATCTTTAAATGAGACAAACGATGATTGGACGGACCAATAATTGAACTTGGTTTCTTACACTACTACATGCGTATGACCTCCTAATATCAACATTTTCTATACTCGGAATGATAATCGTTGTTTCATTGACTACTAATCACTAAATTAGACAAACATGGGTTTGAAGGACAAATAATAGAACTTGGTTTCATACATTACTACACGTGTATTACCTACTAATATCAACGTATTCCATACCCGAATGGATTATTTGTATTTTATTGACAACTAAATCATTATATGAGACAAACGATGATTGGACGGACCAATAATTGAACTTGGTTTCTTACAAAACTACATTCGTATCACCTCCTAATATCAACATTTTCTATACTCGGAGGGATAATCGTTGTTTCATTGACTACTAATCACTAAATTAGACAAACATGGGGGGTTTGAAGGACAAATAATAGCACTTGGTTTCATACATTACTACACGTGTATTACCTCCTAATATCAACGTATTCCATACTCGAATGGATTATTTGTATTTTATTGACAACTAAATCATTAAATGAGACAAACGATGATTGGACGGACCAATAATTGAAACTTGGTTTCTTACAAAACTACATGCGTATCACCTCCTAATATCAACATTTTCTATACTCGGAGGGATAATCGTTGTTTCATTGACTACTAATCACTAAATTCGACAAACTTGGGTTTGAAGGACAACTAATAGAACTTGGTTTCCTACATTACTACACGTGTATTACCTCCAAATATCAACATATTCCATACCCGAATGGATTATTTGTATTTCATTGACAACTAAATCATTAAATGAGACAAACGATGATTGGACGGACCAATAATTGAACTTGGTTTCTTACACAACTACATGCGTATTACCTCCTAATATCAAAATTTTCTATACTCGGAGGGATAATCGTTGTTTCATTGACTACTAATCACTAAATTAGACAAACATGGGTTTGAAGGACAAATAATAGAACTTGGTTTCATACATTACTACACGTGTATTACCTCTTAATATCAACGTATTCCATACTCGAATGGATTATTTGTATTTTATTGACAACTAAATCATTAAATGAGACAAACGATGATTGGACGGACCAATAATTGAACTTGGTTTCTTACACTACTACATGCGTATGACGTCCTAATATCAACATTTTCTATACTCGGAATGATAATCGTTGTTTCATTGACTACTAATCACTAAATTAGACAAACATGGGTTTGAAGGACAAATAATAAAACTTGGTTTCATACATTACTACACGTGTATTACCTACTAATATCAACGTATTCCATACCCGAATGGATTATTTGTATTTTAGTGACAACTAAATCATTATATGAGACAAACGATGATTGGACGGACCAATAATTGAACTTGGTTTCTTACAAAACTACATTCGTATCACCTCCTAATATCAACATTTTCTATACTCGGAATGATAATCGTTGTTTCATTGACTACTAATCACTAAATTCGACAAACTTGGGTTTGAAGGACAAATAATAGAACTTGGTTTCCTACATTACTACACGTGTATTACCTCCTAATATCAACGTATTCCATACTCGAATGGATTATTTGTATTTTATTGACAACTAAATCATTAAATGAGACAAACGATGATTGGACGGACCAATAATTGAAACTTGGTTTCTTACAAAACTACATGCGTATCACCTCCTAATATCAACATTTTCTATACTCGGAGGGATAATCGTTGTTTCATTGACTACTAATCACTAAATTCGACAAACTTGGGTTTGAAGGACAAATAATAGAACTTGGTTTCCTACATTACTACACGTGTATTACCTCCAAATATCAACATATTCCATACCCGAATGGATTATTTGTATTTCATTGACAACTAAATCATTAAATGAGACAAACGATGATTGGACGGACCAATAATTGAACTTGGTTTCTTACACAACTACATGCGTATTACCTCCTAATATCAACATTTTCTATACTCGGAGGGATAATCGTTGTTTCATTGACTACTAATCACTAAATTAGACAAACATGGGTTTGAAGGACAAATAATAGAACTTGGTTTCATACATTACTACACGTGTATTACCTCTTAATATCAACGTATTCCATACTCGAATGGATTATTTGTATTTTATTGACAACTAAATCTTTAAATGAGACAAACGATGATTGGACGGACCAATAATTGAACTTGGTTTCTTACACAACTACATGCGTATGACCTCCTAATATCAACATTTTCTATACTCGGAATGATAATCGTTGTTTCATTGACTACTAATCACTAAATTAGACAAACATGGGTTTGAAGGATAAATAATAGAACTTGGTTTCATACATTACTACACGTGTATTACCTACTAATATCAACGTATTCCATACCCGAATGGATTATTTGTATTTTAGTGACAACTAAATCATTATATGAGACAAACGATGATTGGACGGACCAATAATTGAACTTGGTTTCTTACAAAACTACATTCGTATCACCTCCTAATATCAACATTTTCTATACTCGAAATGATAATCGTTGTTTCATTGACTACTAATCACTAAATTCGACAAACTTGGGTTTGAAGGACAAATAATAGAACTTGGTTTCCTACATTACTACACGTGCATTACCTCCTAATATCAACGTATTCCATACTCGAATGGATTATTTGTATTTTATTGACAACTAAATCATTAAATGAGACAAACGATGATTGGACGGACCAATAATTGAAACTTGGTTTCTTACAAAACTACATGCGTATTACCTCCTAATATCAACATTTTCTATACTCGGAGGGATAATCGTTGTTTCATTGACTACTAATCACTAAATTAGACAAACATGGGGGGTTTGAAGGACAAATAATAGCACTTGGTTTCATACATTACTACACGTGTATTACCTACTAATATCAACGTATTCCATACTCGAATGGATTATTTGTATTTTATTGACAACTAAATCATTAAATGAGACAAACGATGATTGAACGGACCAATAATTGAACTTGGTTTCTTACAAAACTACATGCGTATCACCTCCTAATATCAACATTTTCTATACTCGGAGGGATAATCGTTGTTTCATTGACTACTAATCACTAAATTCGACAAACTTGGGTTTGAAGGACAGATAATAGAACTTGGTTTCATACATTACTACACGTGTATTACCTACTAATATCAACGTATTCCATACTCGAATGGATTATTTGTATTTTATTGACAACTAAATCTTTAAATGAGACAAACGATGATTGGACGGACCAATAATTGAACTTGGTTTCTTACACAACTACATGCGTATGACCTCCTAATATCAACATTTTCTATACTCGGAATGATAATCGTTGTTTCATTGACTACTAATCACTAAATTAGACAAACATGGGTTTGAAGGACAAATAATAGAACTTGGTTTCATACATTACTACACGTGTATTACCTACTAATATCAACGTATTCCATACCCGAATGGATTATTTGTATTTTAGTGACAACTAAATCATTATATGAGACAAACGATGATTGGACGGACCAATAATTGAACTTGGTTTCTTACAAAACTACATTCGTATCACCTCCTAATATCAACATTTTCTATACTCGGAATGATAATCGTTGTTTCATTGACTACTAATCACTAAATTCGACAAACTTGGGTTTGAAGGACAAATAATAGAACTTGGCTTCCTACATTACTACACGTGCATTACCTCCTAATATCAACGTATTCCATACTCGAATGGATTATTTGTATTTTATTGACAACTAAATCATTAAATGAGACAAACGATGATTGGACGGACCAATAATTGAAACTTGGTTTCTTACAAAACTACATGCGTATTACCTCCTAATATCAACATTTTCTATACTCGGAGGGATAATCGTTGTTTCATTGACTACTAATCACTAAATTAGACAAACATGGGGGGTTTGAAGGACAAATAATAGCACTTGGTTTCATACATTACTACACGTGTATTACCTACTAATATCAACGTATTCCATACTCGAATGGATTATTTGTATTTTATTGACAACTAAATCATTAAATGAGACAAACGATGATTGAACGGACCAATAATTGAACTTGGTTTCTTACAAAACTACATGCTTATCACCTCCTAATATCAACATTTTCTATACTCGGAGGGATAATCGTTGTTTCATTGACTACTAATCACTAAATTCGACAAACTTGGGTTTGAAGGACAAATAATAGAACTTGGTTTCATACATTACTACACGTGTATTACCTACTAATATCAACGTATTCCATACTCGAATGGATTATTTGTATTTTATTGACAACTAAATCTTTAAATGAGACAAACGATGATTGGACGGACCAATAATTGAACTTGGTTTCTTACACAACTACATGCGTATGACCTCCTAATATCAACATTTTCTATACTCGGAATGATAATCGTTGTTTCATTGACTACTAATCACTAAATTAGACAAACATGGGTTTGAAGGACAAATAATAGAACTTGGTTTCATACATTACTACACGTGTATTACCTACTAATATCAACGTATTCCATACCCGAATGGATTATTTGTATTTTAGTGACAACTAAATCATTATATGAGACAAACGATGATTGGACGGACCAATAATTGAACTTGGTTTCTTACAAAACTACATTCGTATCACCTCCTAATATCAACATTTTCTATACTCGGAATGATAATCGTTGTTTCATTGACTACTAATCACTAAATTCGACAAACTTGGGTTTGAAGGACAAATAATAGAACTTGGTTTCCTACATTACTACACGTGCATTACCTCCTAATATCAACGTATTCCATACTCGAATGGATTATTTGTATTTTATTGACAACTAAATCATTAAATGAGACAAACGATGATTGGACGGACCAATAATTGAAACTTGGTTTCTTACAAAACTACATGCGTATTACCTCCTAATATCAACATTTTCTATACTCGGAGGGATAATCGTTGTTTCATTGACTACTAATCACTAAATTAGACAAACATGGGGGGTTTGAAGGACAAATAATAGCACTTGGTTTCATACATTACTACACGTGTATTACCTACTAATATCAACGTATTCCATACTCGAATGGATTATTTGTATTTTATTGACAACTAAATCATTAAATGAGACAAACGATGATTGAACGGACCAATAATTGAACTTGGTTTCTTACAAAACTACATGCTTATCACCTCCTAATATCAACATTTTCTATACTCGGAGGGATAATCGTTGTTTCATTGACTACTAATCACTAAATTCGACAAACTTGGGTTTGAAGGACAAATAATAGAACTTGGTTTCATACATTACTACACGTGTATTACCTACTAATATCAACGTATTCCATACTCGAATGGATTATTTGTATTTTATTGACAACTAAATCATTAAATGAGACAAACGATGATTGAACGGACCAATAATTGAACTTGGTTTCTTACAAAACTACATGCGTATCACCTCCTAATATCAACATTTTCTATACTCGGAGGGATAATCGTTGTTTCATTGACTACTAATCACTAAATTCGACAAACTTGGGTTTGAAGGACAAATAATAGAACTTGGTTTCCTACATTACTACACGTGTATTACCTCCAAATATCAACGTATTCCATACTCGAATGGATTATTTGTATTTTATTGACAACTAAATCATTAAATGAGACAAACGATGATTGGACGGACCAATAATTGAAACTTGGTTTCTTACACAACTACATGCGTATTACCTCCTAATATCAACATTTTCTATACTCGGAATGATAATCGTTGTTTCATTGACTACTAATCACTAAATTCGACAAACTTGGGTTTGAAGGACAAATAATAGAACTTGGTTTCATACATTACTACACGTGTATTACCTCTTAATATCAACGTATTCCATACTCGAATGGATTATTTGTATTTTATTGACAACTAAATCTTTAAATGAGACAAACGATGATTGGACGGACCAATAATTGAACTTGGTTTCTTACACAACTACATGCGTATCACCTCCTAATATCAACATTTTCTATACTCGGAATGATAATCGTTGTTTCATTGACTACTAATCACTAAATTAGACAAACATGGGTTTGAAGGACAAATAATAGAACTTGGTTTCATACATTACTACACGTGTATTACCTACTAATATCAACGTATTCCATACTCGAATGGATTATTTGTATTTTATTGACAACTAAATCTTTAAATGAGACAAACGATGATTGGACGGACCAATAATTGAACTTGGTTTCTTACACAACTACATGCGTATGACCTCCTAATATCAACATTTTCTATACTCGGAATGATAATCGTTGTTTCATTGACTACTAATCACTAAATTAGACAAACATGGGTTTGAAGGACAAATAATAGAACTTGGTTTCATACATTACTACACGTGTATTACCTACTAATATCAACGTATTCCATACCCGAATGGATTATTTGTATTTTAGTGACAACTAAATCATTATATGAGACAAACGATGATTGGACGGACCAATAATTGAACTTGGTTTCTTACAAAACTATATTCGTATCACCTCCTAATATCAACATTTTCTATACTGGGAATGATAATCATTGTTTCATTGACTACTAATCACTAAATTCGACAAACTTGGGTTTGAAGGACAAATAATAGAACTTGGTTTCCTACATTACTACACGTGTATTACCTCCTAATATCAACGTATTCCATACTCGAATGGATTATTTGTATTTTATTGACAACTAAATCATTAAATGAGACAAACGATGATTGGACGGACCAATAATTGAAACTTGGTTTCTTACAAAACTACATGCGTATTACCTCCTAATATCAACATTTTCTATACTCGGAGGGATAATCGTTGTTTCATTGACTACTAATCACTAAATTAGACAAACATGGGGGGTTTGAAGGACAAATAATAGCACTTGGTTTCATACATTACTACACGTGTATTACCTACTAATATCAACGTATTCCATACTCGAATGGATTATTTGTATTTTATTGACAACTAAATCATTAAATGAGACAAACGATGATTGAACGGACCAATAATTGAACTTGGTTTCTTACAAAACTACATGCGTATCACCTCCTAATATCAACATTTTCTATACTCGGAGGGATAATCGTTGTTTCATTGACTACTAATCACTAAATTCGACAAACTTGGGTTTGAAGGACAAATAATAGAACTTGGGTTACTACATTACTACACGTGTATTACCTCCAAATATCAACGTATTCCATACTCGAATGGATTATTTGTATTTTATTGACTACTAAATCATTAAATGAGACAAACGATGATTGGACGGACCAATAATTGAAACTTGGTTTCTTACACAACTACATGCGTATTACCTCCTAATATCAACATTTTCTATACTCGGAATGATAATCGTTGTTTCATTGACTACTAATCACTAAATTCGACAAACTTGGGTTTGAAGGACAAATAATAGAACTTGGTTTCATACATTACTACACGTGTATTACCTCTTAATATCAACGTATTCCATACTCGAATGGATTATTTGTATTTTATTGACAACTAAATCTTTAAATGAGACAAACGATGATTGGACGGACCAATAATTGAACTTGGTTTCTTACACAACTACATGCGTATCACCTCCTAATATCAACATTTTCCATACTCGGAATGATAATCGTTGTTTCATTGACTACTAATCACTAAATTAGACAAACATGGGTTTGAAGGACAAATAATAGAACTTGGTTTCATACATTACTACACGTGTATTACCTACTAATATCAACGTATTCAATACCCGAATGGATTATTTGTATTTTAGTGACAACTAAATCATTATATGAGACAAACGATGATTGGACGGACCAATAATTGAACTTGGTTTCTTACAAAACTACATTCGTATCACCTCCTAATATCAACATTTTCTATACTCGGAATGATAATCGTTGTTTCATTGACTACTAATCACTAAATTAGACAAACATGGGTTTGAAGGACAAATAATAGAACTTGGTTTCATACATTACTACACGTGTATTACCTACTAATATCAACGTATTGCATACCCGAATGGATTATTTGTATTTTAGTGACAACTAAATCATTATATGAGACAAACGATGATTGGACGGACCAATAATTGAACTTGGTTTCTTACAAAACTACATTCGTATCACCTCCTAATATCAACATTTTCTATACTCGGAATGATAATCGTTGTTTCATTGACTACTAATCACTAAATTCGACAAACTTGGGTTTGAAGGACAAATAATAGAACTTGGTTTCCTACATTACTACACGTGTATTACCTCCTAATATCAACGTATTCCATACTCGAATGGATTATTTGTATTTTATTGACAACTAAATCATTAAATGAGACAAACGATGATTGGACGGACCAATAATTGAAACTTGGTTTCTTACAAAACTACATGCGTATTACCTCCTAATATCAACATTTTCTATACTCGGAGGGATAATCGTTGTTTCATTGACTACTAATCACTAAATTAGACAAACATGGGGGTTTGGAAGGACAAATAATAGCACTTGGTTTCATACATTACTACACGTGTATTACCTACTAATATCAACGTATTCCATAATCGAATGGATTATTTGTATTTTATTGACAACTAAATCATTAAATGAGACAAACGATGATTGGACGGACCAATAATTGAAACTTGGTTTCTTACAAAACTACATGCGTATTACCTCCTAATATCAACATTTTCTATACTCGGAGGGATAATCGTTGTTTCATTGACTACTAATCACTAAATTAGACAAACATGGGGGGTTTGAAGGACAAATAATAGCACTTGGTTTCATACATTACTACACGTGTATTACCTACTAATATCAACGTATTCCATACTCGAATGGATTATTTGTATTTTATTGACAACTAAATCATTAAATGAGACAAACGATGATTGAACGGACCAATAATTGAACTTGGTTTCTTACAAAACTACATGCGTATCACCTCCTAATATCAACATTTTCTATACTCGGAGGGATAATCGTTGTTTCATTGACTACTAATCACTAAATTCGACAAACTTGGGTTTGAAGGACAAATAATAGAACTTGGGTTCCTACATTACTACACGTGTATTACCTCCAAATATCAACGTATTCCATACTCGAATGGATTATTTGTATTTTATTGACTACTAAATCATTAAATGAGACAAACGATGATTGGACGGACCAATAATTGAAACTTGGTTTCTTACACAACTACATGCGTATTACCTCCTAATATCAACATTTTCTATACTCGGAATGATAATCGTTGTTTCATTGACTACTAATCACTAAATTCGACAAACTTGGGTTTGAAGGACAAATAATAGAACTTGGTTTCATACATTACTACACGTGTATTACCTCTTAATATCAACGTATTCCATACTCGAATGGATTATTTGTATTTTATTGACAACTAAATCTTTAAATGAGACAAACGATGATTGGACGGACCAATAATTGAACTTGGTTTCTTACACAACTACATGCGTATCACCTCCTAATATCAACATTTTCCATACTCGGAATGATAATCGTTGTTTCATTGACTACTAATCACTAAATTAGACAAACATGGGTTTGAAGGACAAATAATAGAACTTGGTTTCATACATTACTACACGTGTATTACCTACTAATATCAACGTATTCAATACCCGAATGGATTATTTGTATTTTAGTGACAACTAAATCATTATATGAGACAAACGATGATTGGACGGACCAATAATTGAACTTGGTTTCTTACAAAACTACATTCGTATCACCTCCTAATATCAACATTTTCTATACTCGGAATGATAATCGTTGTTTCATTGACTACTAATCACTAAATTAGACAAACATGGGTTTGAAGGACAAATAATAGAACTTGGTTTCATACATTACTACACGTGTATTACCTACTAATATCAACGTATTCCATACCCGAATGGATTATTTGTATTTTAGTGACAACTAAATCATTAGATGAGACAAACGATGATTGGACGGACCAATAATTGAACTTGGTTTCTTACAAAACTACATTCGTATCACCTCCTAATATCAACATTTTCTATACTCGGAATGATAATCGTTGTTTCATTGACTACTAATCACTAAATTCGACAAACTTGGGTTTGAAGGACAAATAATAGAACTTGGTTTCCTACATTACTACACGTGTATTACCTCCTAATATCAACGTATTCCATACTCGAATGGATTATTTGTATTTTATTGACAACTAAATCATTAAATGAGACAAACGATGATTGGACGGACCAATAATTGAAACTTGGTTTCTTACAAAACTACATGCGTATTACCTCCTAATATCAACATTTTCTATACTCGGAGGGATAATCGTTGTTTCATTGACTACTAATCACTAAATTAGACAAACATGGGGGGTTGGAAGGACAAATAATAGCACTTGGTTTCATACATTACTACACGTGTATTACCTACTAATATCAACGTATTCCATAATCGAATGGATTATTTGTATTTTATTGACAACTAAATCATTAAATGAGACAAACGATGATTGGACGGACCAATAATTGAAACTTGGTTTCTTACAAAACTACATGCGTATTACCTCCTAATATCAACATTTTCTATACTCGGAGGGATAATCGTTGTTTCATTGACTACTAATCACTAAATTAGACAAACATGGGGGGTTTGAAGGACAAATAATAGCACTTGGTTTCATACATTACTACACGTGTATTACCTACTAATATCAACGTATTCCATACTCGAATGGATTATTTGTATTTTATTGACAACTAAATCATTAAATGAGACAAACGATGATTGAACGGACCAATAATTGAACTTGGTTTCTTACAAAACTACATGCGTATCACCTCCTAATATCAACATTTTCTATACTCGGAGGGATAATCGTTGTTTCATTGACTACTAATCACTAAATTCGACAAACTTGGGTTTGAAGGACAAATAATAGAACTTGGGTTCCTACATTACTACACGTGTATTACCTCCAAATATCAACGTATTCCATACTCGAATGGATTATTTGTATTTTATTGACTACTAAATCATTAAATGAGACAAACGATGATTGGACGGACCAATAATTGAAACTTGGTTTCTTACACAACTACATGCGTATTACCTCCTAATATCAACATTTTCTATACTCGGAATGATAATCGTTGTTTCATTGACTACTAATCACTAAATTCGACAAACTTGGGTTTGAAGGACAAATAATAGAACTTGGTTTCATACATTACTACACGTGTATTACCTCTTAATATCAACGTATTCCATACTCGAATGGATTATTTGTATTTTATTGACAACTAAATCTTTAAATGAGACAAACGATGATTGGACGGACCAATAATTGAACTTGGTTTCTTACACAACTACATGCGTATCACCTCCTAATATCAACATTTTCCATACTCGGAATGATAATCGTTGTTTCATTGACTACTAATCACTAAATTAGACAAACATGGGTTTGAAGGACAAATAATAGAACTTGGTTTCATACATTACTACACGTGTATTACCTACTAATATCAACGTATTCAATACCCGAATGGATTATTTGTATTTTAGTGACAACTAAATCATTATATGAGACAAACGATGATTGGACGGACCAATAATTGAACTTGGTTTCTTACAAAACTACATTCGTATCACCTCCTAATATCAACATTTTCTATACTCGGAATGATAATCGTTGTTTCATTGACTACTAATCACTAAATTAGACAAACATGGGTTTGAAGGACAAATAATAGAACTTGGTTTCATACATTACTACACGTGTATTACCTACTAATATCAACGTATTGCATACCCGAATGGATTATTTGTATTTTAGTGACAACTAAATCATTATATGAGACAAACGATGATTGGACGGACCAATAATTGAACTTGGTTTCTTACAAAACTACATTCGTATCACCTCCTAATATCAACATTTTCTATACTCGGAATGATAATCGTTGTTTCATTGACTACTAATCACTAAATTCGACAAACTTGGGTTTGAAGGACAAATAATAGAACTTGGTTTCCTACATTACTACACGTGTATTACCTCCTAATATCAACGTATTCCATACTCGAATGGATTATTTGTATTTTATTGACAACTAAATCATTAAATGAGACAAACGATGATTGGACGGACCAATAATTGAAACTTGGTTTCTTACAAAACTACATGCGTATTACCTCCTAATATCAACATTTTCTATACTCGGAGGGATAATCGTTGTTTCATTGACTACTAATCACTAAATTAGACAAACATGGGGGTTTGGAAGGACAAATAATAGCACTTGGTTTCATACATTACTACACGTGTATTACCTACTAATATCAACGTATTCCATAATCGAATGGATTATTTGTATTTTATTGACAACTAAATCATTAAATGAGACAAACGATGATTGGACGGACCAATAATTGAAACTTGGTTTCTTACAAAACTACATGCGTATTACCTCCTAATATCAACATTTTCTATACTCGGAGGGATAATCGTTGTTTCATTGACTACTAATCACTAAATTAGACAAACATGGGGGGTTTGAAGGACAAATAATAGCACTTGGTTTCATACATTACTACACGTGTATTACCTACTAATATCAACGTATTCCATACTCGAATGGATTATTTGTATTTTATTGACAACTAAATCATTAAATGAGACAAACGATGATTGAACGGACCAATAATTGAACTTGGTTTCTTACAAAACTACATGCGTATCACCTCCTAATATCAACATTTTCTATACTCGGAGGGATAATCGTTGTTTCATTGACTACTAATCACTAAATTCGACAAACTTGGGTTTGAAGGACAAATAATAGAACTTGGGTTCCTACATTACTACACGTGTATTACCTCCAAATATCAACGTATTCCATACTCGAATGGATTATTTGTATTTTATTGACTACTAAATCATTAAATGAGACAAACGATGATTGGACGGACCAATAATTGAAACTTGGTTTCTTACACAACTACATGCGTATTACCTCCTAATATCAACATTTTCTATACTCGGAATGATAATCGTTGTTTCATTGACTACTAATCACTAAATTCGACAAACTTGGGTTTGAAGGACAAATAATAGAACTTGGTTTCATACATTACTACACGTGTATTACCTCTTAATATCAACGTATTCCATACTCGAATGGATTATTTGTATTTTATTGACAACTAAATCTTTAAATGAGACAAACGATGATTGGACGGACCAATAATTGAACTTGGTTTCTTACACAACTACATGCGTATCACCTCCTAATATCAACATTTTCCATACTCGGAATGATAATCGTTGTTTCATTGACTACTAATCACTAAATTAGACAAACATGGGTTTGAAGGACAAATAATAGAACTTGGTTTCATACATTACTACACGTGTATTACCTCCTAATATCAACGTATTCCATACTCGAATGGATTATTTGTATTTTATTGACAACTAAATCATTAAATGAGACAAACGATGATTGGACGGACCAATAATTGAACTTGGTTTCTTACAGAACTACATGCGCATCACCTCCTAATATCAACATTTTCTATACTCGGAGGGATAATCGTTGTTTCATTGACTACTAATCACTAAATTAGACAAACAAGGGTTTGAAGGAAAAATAATAGAACCTGGTTTCATACATTACTACACGTGTATTACCTTCTAATTTCAACGTATTCCATACTCGAATGGATTATTTGTATTTTATTGACAACTAAATCATTAAATGAGACAAACGATGATTGGACGGACCAATAATTGAACTTGGTTTCTTACAAAACTACATGCGTATCACCTCCTAATATCAACATTTTCTATACTCGGAATGATAATTGTTGTTTCATTGACTACTAATCACTAAATTAGACAAACATGGGTTTGAAGGACAAATAATAGCACTTGATTTCATACATTACTACACGTGTATTACCTCCTAATATCAACGTATTCCATACTCGAATGGATTATTTGTATTTTATTGACAACTAAATCTTTAAATGAGACAAACGATGATTGGACGGACCAATAATTGAACTTGGTTTCTTACACAACTACATGCGTATGACCTCCTAATATCAACATTTTCTATACTCGGAATGATAATCGTTGTTTCATTGACTACTAATCACTAAATTAGACAAACATGGGTTTGAAGGACAAATAATAGAACTTGGTTTCATACATTACTACACGTGTATTACCTACTAATATCAACGTATTCCATACCCGAATGGATTATTTGTATTTTAGTGACAACTAAATCATTATATGAGACAAACGATGATTGGACGGACCAATAATTGAACTTGGTTTCTTACAAAACTACATTCGTATCACCTCCTAATATCAACATTTTCTATACTCGGAATGATAATCGTTGTTTCATTGACTACTAATCACTAAATTCGACAAACTTGGGTTTGAAGGACAAATAATAGAACTTGGTTTCCTACATTACTACACGTGTATTACCTCCTAATATCAACGTATTCCATACTCGAATGGATTATTTGTATTTTATTGACAACTAAATCATTAAATGAGACAAACGATGATTGGACGGACCAATAATTGAAACTTGGTTTCTTACAAAACTACATGCGTATTACCTCCTAATATCAACATTTTCTATACTCGGAGGGATAATCGTTGTTTCATTGACTACTAATCACTAAATTAGACAAACATGGGGGGTTTGAAGGACAAATAATAGCACTTGGTTTCATACAATACAACACGTGTATTACCTACTAATATCAACGTATTCCATACTCGAATGGATTATTTGTATTTTATTGACAACTAAATCATTAAATGAGACAAACGATGATTGAACGGACCAATAATTGAACTTGGTTTCTTACAAAACTACATGCGTATCACCTCCTAATATCAACATTTTCTATACTCGGAGGGATAATCGTTGTTTCATTGACTACTAATCACTAAATTCGACAAACTTGGGTTTAAAGGACAAATAATAGAACTTGGTTTCCTACATTACTACACGTGTATTACCTCCAAATATCAACGTATTCCATACTCGAATGGATTATTTGTATTTTATTGACAACTAAATCATTAAATGAGACAAACGATGATTGGACGGACCAATAATTGAAACTTGGTTTCTTACACAACTACATGCGTATTACCTCCTAATATCAACATTTTCTATACTCGGAATGATAATCGTTGTTTCATTGACTACTAATCACTAAATTGGACAAACTTGGGTTTGAAGGACAAATAATAGAACTTGGTTTCATACATTACTACACGTGTATTACCTCCTAATATCAACGTATTCCATACTCGAATGGATTATTTGTATTTTATTGACAACTAAATCATTAAATGAGACAAACGATGATTGGACGGACCAATAATTGAACTTGGTTTCTTACACAACTACATGCGTATCACCTCCTAATATCAACATTTTCTATACTCGGAATGATAATCATTGTTTCATTGACTACTAATCACTAAATTAGACAAACATGGGTTTGAAGAACAAATAATAGAACTTGGTTTCATACATTACTACACGTGTATTACCTCCTAATATCAACGTATTCCATACTCGAATGGATTATTTGTATTTTATTGACAACTATATCATTAAATGAGACAAACGATGATTGGACGGACCAATAATTGAAACTTGGTTTCTTACAAAACTACATGCGTATCACCTGCTAATATCAACATTTTCTATACTCGGAGGGATAATCGTTGTTTCATTGACTACTAATCACTAAATTCGACAAACATGGGTTTGAAGGACAAATAATAGAACTTGGTTTCCTACATTACTACACGTGTATTACCTCCAAATATCAACATATTCCATACCCGAATGGATTATTTGTATTTCATTGACAACTAAATCATTAAATGAGACAAACGATGATTGGACGGACCAATAATTGAACTTGGTTTATTACACAACTACATGCGTATTACCTCCTAATATCAACATTTTCTATACTCGGAGGGATAATCGTTGTTTCATTGACTACTAATCACTAAATTAGACAAACATGGGTTTGAAGGACAAATAATAGAACTTGGTTTCATACATCACTACACGTGTATTACCTCTTAATATCAACGTATTCCATACTCGAATGGATTATTTGTATTTTATTGACAACTAAATCTTTAAATGAGACAAACGATGATTGGACGGACCAATAGTTGAACTTGGTTTCTTACACAACTACATGCGTATGACCTCCTAATATCAACATTTTCTATACTCGGAATGATAATCGTTGTTTCATTGACTACTAATCACTAAATTAGACAAACATGGGTTTGAAGGACAAATAATAGAACTTGGTTTCATACATTACTACACGTGTATTACCTACTAATATCAACGTATTCCATACCCGAATGGATTATTTGTATTTTAGTGACAACTAAATCATTATATGAGACAAACGATGACTGGGCGGACCAATAATTGAACTTGGTTTCTTACAAAACTACATTCGTATCACCTCCTAATATCAACATTTTCTATACTCGGAATGATAATCGTTGTTTCATTGACTACTAATCACTAAATTCGACAAACTTGGGTTTGAAGGACAAATAATAGAACTTGGTTTCCTACATTACTACACGTGTATTACCTCCTAATATCAACGTATTCCATACTCGAATGGATTATTTGTATTTTATTGACAACTAAATCATTAAATGAGACAAACGATGATTGGACGGACCAATAATTGAAACTTGGTTTCTTACAAAACTACATGCGTATTACCTCCAAATATCAACATTTTCTATACTCGGAGGGATAATCGTTGTTTCATTGACTACTAATCACTAAATTAGACAAACATGGGGGGTTTGAAGGACAAATAATAGCACTTGGTTTCATACATTACTACACGTGTATTACCTACTAATATCAACGTATTCCATACTCGAATGGATTATTTGTATTTTATTGACAACTAAATCATTAAATGAGACAAACGATGATTGAACGGACCAATAATTGAACTTGGTTTCTTACAAAACTACATGCGTATCACCTCCTAATATCAATATTTTCTATACTCGGAATGATAATCGTTGTTTCATTGACTACTAATCACTAAATTCGACAAACTTGGGTTTGAAGGACAAATAATAGAACTTGGTTTCCTACATTACTACACGTGTATTACCTCCTAATATCAACGTATTCCATACTCGAATGGATTATTTATATTTTATTGACAACTAAATCATTAAATGAGACAAACGATGATTGGACGGACCAATAATTGAAACTTGGTTTCTTACAAAACTACATGCGTATTACCTCCTAATATCAACATTTTCTATACTCGGAGGGATAATCGTTGTTTCATTGACTACTAATCACTAAATTAGACAAACATGGGGGGTTTGAAGGACAAATAATAGCACTTGGTTTCATACATTACAACACGTGTATTACCTACTAATATCAACGTATTCCATACTCGAATGGATTATTTGTATTTTATTGACAACTAAATCATTAAATGAGACAAACGATGATTGAACGGACCAATAATTGAACTTGGTTTCTTACAAAACTACATGCGTATCACCTCCTAATATCAACATTTTCTATACTCGGAGGGATAATCGTTGTTTCATTGACTACTAATCACTAAATTCGACAAACATGGGTTTGAAGGACAAATAATAGAACTTGGTTTCCTACATTACTACACGTGTATTACCTCCTAATATCAACGTATTCCATACTTGAATGGATTATTTATATTTTATTGACAACTAAATCATTAAATGAGACAAACGATGATTGGACGGACCAATAATTGAAACTTGGTTTCTTACAAAACTACATGCGTATTACCTCCTAATATCAACATTTTCTATACTCGGAGGGATAATCGTTGTTTCATTGACTACTAATCACTAAATTAGACAAACATGGGGGGTTTGAAGGACAAATAATAGCACTTGGTTTCATACATTACAACACGTGTATTACCTACTAATATCAACGTATTCCATACTCGAATGGATTATTTGTATTTTATTGACAACTAAATCATTAAATGAGACAAACGATGATTGAACGGACCAATAATTGAACTTGGTTTCTTACAAAACTACATGCGTATCACCTCCTAATATCAACATTTTCTATACTCGGAGGGATAATCGTTGTTTCATTGACTACTAATCACTAAATTCGACAAACTTGGGTTTAAAGGACAAATAATAGAACTTGGTTTCCTACATTACTACACGTGTATTACCTCCAAATATCAACGTATTCCATACTCGAATGGATTATTTGTATTTTATTGACAACTAAATCATTAAATGAGACAAACGATGATTGGACGGACCAATAATTGAAACTTGGTTTCTTACACAACTACATGCGTATTACCTCCTAATATCAACATTTTCTATACTCGGAATGATAATCGTTGTTTCATTGACTACTAATCACTAAATTCGACAAACTTGGGTTTGAAGGACAAATAATAGAACTTGGTTTCATACATTACTACACGTGTATTACCTCTTAATATCAACGTATTCCATACTCGAATGGATTATTTGTATTTTATTGACAACTAAATCTTTAAATGAGACAAACGATGATTGGACGGACCAATAATTGAACTTGGTTTCTTACACAACTACATGCGTATCACCTCCTAATATCAACATTTTCTATACTCGGAATGATAATCGTTGTTTCATTGACTACTAATCACTAAATTAGACAAACATGGGTTTGAAGGACAAATAATAGAACTTGGTTTCATACATTACTACACGTGTATTACCTCCTAATATCAACGTATTCCATACTCGAATGGATTATTTGTATTTTATTGACAACTAAATCATTAAATGAGACAAACGATGATTGGACGGACCAATAATTGAACTTGGTTTCTTACACAACTACATGCGTATCACCTCCTAATATCAACATTTTCTATACTCGGAATGATAATCATTGTTTCATTGACTACTAATCACTAAATTAGACAAACATGGGTTTGAAGAACAAATAATAGAACTTGGTTTCATACATTACTACACGTGTATTACCTCCTAATATCAACGTATTCCATACTCGAATGGATTATTTGTATTTTATTGACAACTAAATCATTAAATGAGACAAACGATGATTGGACGGACCAATAATTGAAACTTGGTTTCTTACAAAACTACATGCGTATCACCTGCTAATATCAACATTTTCTATACTCGGAGGGATAATCGTTGTTTCATTGACTACTAATCACTAAATTCGACAAACATGGGTTTGAAGGACAAATAATAGAACTTGGTTTCCTACATTACTACACGTGTATTACCTCCAAATATCAACATATTCCATACCCGAATGGATTATTTGTATTTCATTGACAACTAAATCATTAAATGAGACAAACGATGATTGGACGGACCAATAATTGAACTTGGTTTATTACACAACTACATGCGTATTACCTCCTAATATCAACATTTTCTATACTCGGAGGGATAATCGTTGTTTCATTGACTACTAATCACTAAATTAGACAAACATGGGTTTGAAGGACAAATAATAGAACTTGGTTTCATACATCACTACACGTGTATTACCTCTTAATATCAACGTATTCCATACTCGAATGGATTATTTGTATTTTATTGACAACTAAATCTTTAAATGAGACAAACGATGATTGGACGGACCAATAGTTGAACTTGGTTTCTTACACAACTACATGCGTATGACCTCCTAATATCAACATTTTCTATACTCGGAATGATAATCGTTGTTTCATTGACTACTAATCACTAAATTAGACAAACATGGGTTTGAAGGACAAATAATAGAACTTGGTTTCATACATTACTACACGTGTATTACCTACTAATATCAACGTATTCCATACCCGAATGGATTATTTGTATTTTAGTGACAACTAAATCATTATATGAGACAAACGATGACTGGACGGACCAATAATTGAACTTGGTTTCTTACAAAACTACATTCGTATCACCTCCTAATATCAACATTTTCTATACTCGGAATGATAATCGTTGTTTCATTGACTACTAATCACTAAATTCGACAAACTTGGGTTTGAAGGACAAATAATAGAACTTGGTTTCCTACATTACTACACGTGTATTACCTCCTAATATCAACGTATTCCATACTCGAATGGATTATTTGTATTTTATTGACAACTAAATCATTAAATGAGACAAACGATGATTGGACGGACCAATAATTGAAACTTGGTTTCTTACAAAACTACATGCATATTACCTCCAAATATCAACATTTTCTATACTCGGAGGGATAATCGTTGTTTCATTGACTACTAATCACTAAATTAGACAAACATGGGGGGTTTGAAGGACAAATAATAGCACTTGGTTTCATACATTACTACACGTGTATTACCTACTAATATCAACGTATTCCATACTCGAATGGATTATTTGTATTTTATTGACAACTAAATCATTAAATGAGACAAACGATGATTGAACGGACCAATAATTGAACTTGGTTTCTTACAAAACTACATGCGTATCACCTCCTAATATCAATATTTTCTATACTCGGAATGATAATCGTTGTTTCATTGACTACTAATCACTAAATTCGACAAACTTGGGTTTGAAGGACAAATAATAGAACTTGGTTTCCTACATTACTACAAGTGTATTACCTCCAAATATCAACGTATTCCATACTCGAATGGATTATTTGTATTTTATTGACAACTAAATCATTAAATGAGACAAACGATGATTGGACGGACCAATAATTGAAACTTGGTTTCTTACAAAACTACATGCGTATTACCTCCTAATATCAAGATTTTCTATACTCGGAGGGATAATCGTTGTTTCATTGATTACTAATCACTAAATTAGACAAACATGGGTTTTAAGGAAAAATAATAGAACCTGGTTTCATACATTACTACACGTGTATTGCCTCATAATATAAATGTATTCCATACTCGAATGGTTTATTTGTATTTTATTGACAACTAAATCATTAAATGAGACAAACGATGATTGGACGGACCAATTATTGAACTTGGTTTCTTACAAAACTACATGCATATCACCTCCTAATATCAACATTTTCTATACTCGGAATGATAATCATTGTTTCATTGACTACTAATCACTAAATTCGACAAACTTGGGTTTGAAGGACAAATAATAGAACTTGGTTTCCTACATTACTACACGTGTATTACCTACTAATATCAACGTATTCCATACTCGAATGGATTATTTGTATTTTATTGACAACTAAATCATTAAATGAGACAAACGATGATTGGACGGACCAATAATTGAACATGGTTTCTTACAAAACTACATGCGTATCACCTCCTAATATCAACATTTTCTATACTCGGAATGATAATCGTAGTTTCATTGACTACTAATCACTAAATTCGACAAACTTTGGTTTGAAGGACAAATAATACAACTTGGTTTCCGACACTACTACACGTGTATTACCTCCAAATATCAACGTATTCCATACTCGAATGGATTATTTGTATTTTATTGACAACTAAATCATTAAATGGCACAAACGATGATTGGACGGACCAATAATTGAAACTTGGTTTCTTACACAACTACATGCGTATTACCTCCTAATATCAACATTTTCTATACTCGGAGGGATAATCGTTGTTTCATTGACTACTAATCACTAAATTAGACAAACATGGGGGGTTTGAAGAATAGCACTTGGTTTCATACATTACTACACGTGTATTACCTACTAAAATCAACGTATTCCATACTCGAATGGATTATTTGTATTTTATTGACAACTAAATCATTAAATGAGACAAACGATGATTGGACGGACCAATAATTGAACTTGGTTTCTTACAAAACTACATGCGTATCACCTCCTAATATCAACATTTTCTATACTCGGAATGATAATCGTTGTTTCATTGACTACTAATCACTAAATTAGACAAACATGGGTTTGAAGAACAAATAATAGAACTTGGTTTCATACATTACTACACGTGTATTACCTCCTAATATCAACGTATTCCATACTCGAATGGATTATTTGTATTTTATTGACAACTAAATCATTAAATGAGATAAACGATGATTGGACGGACCAATAATTGAACTTGGTTTCGTACACAACTACATGCGTATCACCTCCTAATATCAACATTTTCTATACTCGGAGGGATAATCGTTGTTTCATTGACTACTAATCACTAAATTCGACAAACTTGGGTTTGAAGGACCAATAATAGAACTTGGTTTCCTACATTACTACACGTGTATTACCTCCAAATATCAACATATTCTATACCCGAATGGATTATTTGTATTTTATTGACAACTAAATCATTAAATGAGACAAACGATGATTGGACGGACCAATAATTGAACTTGGTTTCGTACACAACTACATGCATATTACCTCCTAATATCAACATTTTCTATACTCGGAGGGATAATCGTTGTTTCATTGACTACTAATCACTAAATTAGACAAACATGGGTTTGAAGGACAAATAATTGAACTTGGTTTCATACATTACTACACGTGTATTACCTCTTAATATCAACGTATTCCATACTCGAATGGATTATTTGTATTTTATTGACAACTAAATCTTTAAATGAGACAAACGATGATTGGACGGACCAATTATTGAACTTGGTTTCTTACAAAACTACATGCGTATCACCTCCTAATATCAACATTTTCTATACTCGGAATGATAATCGTTGTTTCATTGACTACTAATCACTAAATTCGACAAACTTGGGTTTGAAGGACAAATAATAGAACTTGGTTTCCTACATTACTACAAGTGTATTACCTCCAAATATCAACGTATTCCATACTCGAATGGATTATTTGTATTTTATTGACAACTAAATCATTAAATGAGACAAACGATGATTGGACGGACCAATAACTGAAACTTGGTTTCTTACAAAACTACATGCGTATTACCTCCTAATATCAACATTTTCTATACTCGGAGGGATAATCGTTGTTTCATTGATTACTAATCACTAAATTAGACAAACATGGGTTTTAAGGAAAAATAATAGAACCTGGTTTCATACATTACTACACGTGTATTGCCTCATAATATAAATGTATTCCATACTCGAATGGTTTATTTGTATTTTATTGACAACTAAATCATTAAATGAGACAAACGATGATTGGACGGACCAATTATTGAACTTGGTTTCTTACAAAACTACATGCGTATCACCTCCTAATATCAACATTTTCTATACTCGGAATGATAATCATTGTTTCATTGACTACTAATCACTAAATTCGACAAACTTGGGTTTGAAGGACAAATAATAGAACTTGGTTTCCTACATTACTACACGTGTATTACCTACTAATATCAACGTATCCCATACTCGAATGGATTATTTGTATTTTATTGACAACTAAATCATTAAATGAGACAAACGATGATTGAACGGACCAATAATTGAACTTGGTTTCTTACAAAACTACATGCGTATCACCTCCTAATATCAATATTTTCTATACTCGGAATGATAATCGTTGTTTCATTGACTACTAATCACTAAATTCGACAAACTTGGGTTTGAAGGACAAATAATAGAACTTGGTTTCCTACATTACTACAAGTGTATTACCTCCAAATATCAACGTATTCCATACTCGAATGGATTATTTGTATTTTATTGACAACTAAATCATTAAATGAGACAAACGATGATTGGACGGACCAATAATTGAAACTTGGTTTCTTACAAAACTACATGCGTATTACCTCCTAATATCAAGATTTTCTATACTCGGAGGGATAATCGTTGTTTCATTGATTACTAATCACTAAATTAGACAAACATGGGTTTTAAGGAAAAATAATAGAACCTGGTTTCATACATTACTACACGTGTATTGCCTCATAATATAAATGTATTCCATACTCGAATGGTTTATTTGTATTTTATTGACAACTAAATCATTAAATGAGACAAACGATGATTGGACGGACCAATTATTGAACTTGGTTTCTTACAAAACTACATGCATATCACCTCCTAATATCAACATTTTCTATACTCGGAATGATAATCATTGTTTCATTGACTACTAATCACTAAATTCGACAAACTTGGGTTTGAAGGACAAATAATAGAACTTGGTTTCCTACATTACTACACGTGTATTACCTACTAATATCAACGTATTCCATACTCGAATGGATTATTTGTATTTTATTGACAACTAAATCATTAAATGAGACAAACGATGATTGGACGGACCAATAATTGAACATGGTTTCTTACAAAACTACATGCGTATCACCTCCTAATATCAACATTTTCTATACTCGGAATGATAATCGTAGTTTCATTGACTACTAATCACTAAATTCGACAAACTTTGGTTTGAAGGACAAATAATACAACTTGGTTTCCGACACTACTACACGTGTATTACCTCCAAATATCAACGTATTCCATACTCGAATGGATTATTTGTATTTTATTGACAACTAAATCATTAAATGGCACAAACGATGATTGGACGGACCAATAATTGAAACTTGGTTTCTTACACAACTACATGCGTATTACCTCCTAATATCAACATTTTCTATACTCGGAGGGATAATCGTTGTTTCATTGACTACTAATCACTAAATTAGACAAACATGGGGGGTTTGAAGAATAGCACTTGGTTTCATACATTACTACACGTGTATTACCTACTAAAATCAACGTATTCCATACTCGAATGGATTATTTGTATTTTATTGACAACTAAATCATTAAATGAGACAAACGATGATTGGACGGACCAATAATTGAACTTGGTTTCTTACAAAACTACATGCGTATCACCTCCTAATATCAACATTTTCTATACTCGGAATGATAATCGTTGTTTCATTGACTACTAATCACTAAATTAGACAAACATGGGTTTGAAGAACAAATAATAGAACTTGGTTTCATACATTACTACACGTGTATTACCTCCTAATATCAACGTATTCCATACTCGAATGGATTATTTGTATTTTATTGACAACTAAATCATTAAATGAGATAAACGATGATTGGACGGACCAATAATTGAACTTGGTTTCGTACACAACTACATGCGTATCACCTCCTAATATCAACATTTTCTATACTCGGAGGGATAATCGTTGTTTCATTGACTACTAATCACTAAATTCGACAAACTTGGGTTTGAAGGACCAATAATAGAACTTGGTTTCCTACATTACTACACGTGTATTACCTCCAAATATCAACATATTCTATACCCGAATGGATTATTTGTATTTTATTGACAACTAAATCATTAAATGAGACAAACGATGATTGGACGGACCAATAATTGAACTTGGTTTCGTACACAACTACATGCATATTACCTCCTAATATCAACATTTTCTATACTCGGAGGGATAATCGTTGTTTCATTGACTACTAATCACTAAATTAGACAAACATGGGTTTGAAGGACAAATAATTGAACTTGGTTTCATACATTACTACACGTGTATTACCTCTTAATATCAACGTATTCCATACTCGAATGGATTATTTGTATTTTATTGACAACTAAATCTTTAAATGAGACAAACGATGATTGGACGGACCAATTATTGAACTTGGTTTCTTACAAAACTACATGCGTATCACCTCCTAATATCAACATTTTCTATACTCGGAATGATAATCGTTGTTTCATTGACTACTAATCACTAAATTCGACAAACTTGGGTTTGAAGGACAAATAATAGAACTTGGTTTCCTACATTACTACAAGTGTATTACCTCCAAATATCAACGTATTCCATACTCGAATGGATTATTTGTATTTTATTGACAACTAAATCATTAAATGAGACAAACGATGATTGGACGGACCAATAACTGAAACTTGGTTTCTTACAAAACTACATGCGTATTACCTCCTAATATCAACATTTTCTATACTCGGAGGGATAATCGTTGTTTCATTGATTACTAATCACTAAATTAGACAAACATGGGTTTTAAGGAAAAATAATAGAACCTGGTTTCATACATTACTACACGTGTATTGCCTCATAATATAAATGTATTCCATACTCGAATGGTTTATTTGTATTTTATTGACAACTAAATCATTAAATGAGACAAACGATGATTGGACGGACCAATTATTGAACTTGGTTTCTTACAAAACTACATGCGTATCACCTCCTAATATCAACATTTTCTATACTCGGAATGATAATCATTGTTTCATTGACTACTAATCACTAAATTCGACAAACTTGGGTTTGAAGGACAAATAATAGAACTTGGTTTCCTACATTACTACACGTGTATTACCTACTAATATCAACGTATCCCATACTCGAATGGATTATTTGTATTTTATTGACAACTAAATCATTAAATGAGACAAACGATGATTGGACGGACCAATAATTGAACTTGGTTTCTTACAAAACTACATTCGTATCACCTCCTAATATCAACATTTTCTATACTCGGAATGATAATCGTTGTTTCATTGACTACTAATCACTAAATTCGACAAACTTGGGTTTGAAGGACAAATAATAGAACTTGGTTTCCTACATTACCACACGTGTATTACCTCCTAATATCAACGTATTCCATACTCGAATGGATTATTTGTATTTTATTGACAACTAAATCATTAAATGGCACAAACGATGATTGGACGGACCAATAATTGAAACTTGGTTTCTTACACAACTACATGCGTATTACCTCCTAATATCAACATTTTCTATACTCGGAGGGATAATCGTTGTTTCATTGACTACTAATCACTAAATTAGACAAACATGGGGGGTTTGAAGAATAGCACTTGGTTTCATACATTACTACATGTGTATTACCTACTAAAATCAACGTATTCCATACTCGAATGGATTATTTGTATTTTATTGACAACTAAATCATTAAATGAGACAAACGATGATTGGACGGACCAATAATTGAACTTGGTTTCTTACAAAACTACATGCGTATCACCTCCTAATATCAACATTTTCTATACTCGGAATGATAATCGTTGTTTCATTGACTACTAATCACTAAATTAGACAAACATGGGTTTGAAGAACAAATAATAGAACTTGGTTTCATACATTACTACACGTGTATTACCTCCTAATATCAACGTATTCCATACTCGAATGGATTATTTGTATTTTATTGACAACTAAATCATTAAATGAGATAAACGATGATTGGACGGACCAATAATTGAACTTGGTTTCGTACACAACTACATGCGTATCACCTCCTAATATCAACATTTTCTATACTCGGAGGGATAATCGTTGTTTCATTGACTACTAATCACTAAATTCGACAAACTTGGGTTTGAAGGACCAATAATAGAACTTGGTTTCCTACATTACTACACGTGTATTACCTCCAAATATCAACGTATTCCATACTCGAATGGATTATTTGTATTTTATTGACAACTAAATCATTAAATGAGACAAACGATGATTGGACGGACCAATAATTGAACTTGGTTTCTTACAAAACTACATTCGTATCACCTCCTAATATCAACATTTTCTATACTCGGAATGATAATCGTTGTTTCATTGACTACTAATCACTAAATTCGACAAACTTGGGTTTGAAGGACAAATAATAGAACTTGGTTTCCTACATTACCACACGTGTATTACCTCCTAATATCAACGTATTCCATACTCGAATGGATTATTTGTATTTTATTGACAACTAAATCATTAAATGAGACAAACGATGATTGGACGGACCAATAATTGAAACTTGGTTTCTTACAAAACTACATGCGTATTACCTCCAAATATCAACATTTTCTATACTCGGAGGGATAATCGTTGTTTCATTGACTACTAATCACTAAATTAGACAAACATGGGGGGTTTGAAGGACAAATAATAGCACTTGGTTTCATACATTACTACATGTGTATTACCTACTAATATCAACGTATTCCATACTCGAATGGATTATTTGTATTTTATTGACAACTAAATCATTAAATGAGACAAACGATGATTGAACGGACCAATAATTGAACTTGGTTTCTTACAAAACTACATGCATATCACCTCCTAATATCAATATTTTCTATACTCGGAATGATAATCGTTGTTTCATTGACTACTAATCACTAAATTCGACAAACTTGGGTTTGAAGGACAAATAATAGAACTTGGTTTCCTACATTACTACAAGTGTATTACCTCCAAATATCAACGTATTCCATACTCGAATGGATTATTTGTATTTTATTGACAACTAAATCATTAAATGAGACAAACGATGATTGGACGGACCAATAATTGAAACTTGGTTTCTTACAAAACTACATGCGTATTACCTCCTAATATCAACATTTTCTATACTCGGAGGGATAATCGTTGTTTCATTGACTACTAATCACTAAATTAGACAAACATGGGGGGTTTTAAGGACAAATAATAGCACTTGGTTTCATACATTACTACACGTGTATTACCTACTAATATCAACGTATTCCATACTCGAATGGATTATTTGTATTTTATTGACAACTAAATAATTAAATGAGACAAACGATGATTGAACGGACCAATAATTGAACTTGGTTTCTTACAAAACTACATGCGTATCACCTCCTAATATCAACATTTTCTATACTCGGAATGATAATCGTTGTTTCATTGACTACTAATCACTAAATTCGACAAACTTGGGTTTGAAGGACAAATAATAGAACTTGGTTTCCTACATTACTACACGTGTATTACCTCCAAATATCAACGTATTCCATACTCGAATGGATTATTTGTATTTTATTGACAACTAAATCATTAAATGAGACAAACGATGATTGGACGGACCAATAATTGAAACTTGGTTTCTTACACAACTACATGCGTATTACCTCCTAATATCAACATTTTCTATACTCGGAGGGATAATCATTGTTTCATTGATTACTAATCACTAAATTAGACAAACATGGGTTTTAAGGAAAAATAATAGAACCTGGTTTCATACATTACTACACGTGTATTGCCTCATAATATAAATGTATTCCATACTCGAATGGTTTGTTTGTATTTTATTGACAACTAAATCATTAAATGAGACAAACGATGATTGGACGGACCAATTATTGAACTTGGTTTCTTACAAAACTACATGCGTATCACCTCCTAATATCAACATTTTCTATACTCGGAATGATAATCATTGTTTCATTGACTACTAATCACTAAATTCGACAAACTTGGGTTTGAAGGACAAATAATACAACTTGGTTTCCGACATTACTACACGTGTATTACCTCCAAATATCAACGTATTCCATACTCGAATGGATTATTTGTATTTTATTGACAACTAAATCATTAAATGAGACAAACGATGATTGGACGGACCAATAATTGAAACTTGGTTTCTTACAAAACTACATGCGTATTACCTCCAAATATCAACATTTTCTATACTCGGAGGGATAATCGTTGTTTCATTGACTACTAATCACTAAATTAGACAAACATGGGGGGTTTGAAGAATAGCACTTGGTTTCATACATTACTACATGTGTATTACCTACTAAAATCAACGTATTCCATACTCGAATGGATTATTTGTATTTTATTGACAACTAAATCATTAAATGAGACAAACGATGATTGGACGGACCAATAATTGAACTTGGTTTCTTACAAAACTACATGCGTATCACCTCCTAATATCAACATTTTCTATACTCGGAATGATAATCGTTGTTTCATTGACTACTAATCACTAAATTCGACAAACTTGGGTTTGAAGGACAAATAATAGAACTTGGTTTCCTACATTACTACAAGTGTATTACCTCCAAATATCAACGTATTCCATACTCGAATGGATTATTTGTATTTTATTGACAACTAAATCATTAAATGAGACAAACGATGATTGAACGGACCAATAATTGAAACTTGGTTTCTTACAAAACTACATGCGTATTACCTCCTAATATCAACATTTTCTATACTCGGAGGGATAATCGTTGTTTCATTGACTACTAATCACTAAATTAGACAAACATGGGGGGTTTTAAGGACAAATAATAGCACTTGGTTTCCTACATTACTACACGTGTATTACCTACTAATATCAACGTATTCCATACTCGAATGGATTATTTGTATTTTATTGACAACTAAATAATTAAATGAGACAAACGATGATTGAACGGACCAATAATTGAACTTGGTTTCTTACAAAACTACATGCGTATCACCTCCTAATATCAACATTTTCTATACTCGGAATGATAATCGTTGTTTCATTGACTACTAATCACTAAATTCGACAAACTTGGGTTTGAAGGACAAATAATAGAACTTGGTTTCCTACATTACTACACGTGTATTACCTCCAAATATCAACGTATTCCATACTCGAATGGATTATTTGTATTTTATTGACAACTAAATCATTAAATGAGACAAACGATGATTGGACGGACCAATAATTGAAACTTGGTTTCTTACACAACTACATGCGTATTACCTCCTAATATCAACATTTTCTATACTCGGAGGGATAATCATTGTTTCATTGATTACTAATCACTAAATTAGACAAACATGGGTTTTAAGGAAAAATAATAGAACCTGGTTTCATACATTACTACACGTGTATTGCCTCATAATATAAATGTATTCCATACTCGAATGGTTTGTTTGTATTTTATTGACAACTAAATCATTAAATGAGACAAACGATGATTGGACGGACCAATTATTGAACTTGGTTTCTTACAAAACTACATGCGTATCACCTCCTAATATCAACATTTTCTATACTCGGAATGATAATCATTGTTTCATTGACTACTAATCACTAAATTCGACAAACTTGGGTTTGAAGGACAAATAATAGAACTTGGTTTCCTACATTACTACACGTGTATTACCTACTAATATCAACGTATTCCATACTCGAATGGATTATTTGTATTTTATTGACAACTAAATCATTAAATGAGACAAACGATGATTGGACGGACCAATAATTGAACTTGGTTTCTTACAAAACTACATTCGTATCACCTCCTAATATCAACATTTTCTATACTCGGAATGATAATCGTTGTTTCATTGACTACTAATCACTAAATTCGACAAACTTGGGTTTGAAGGACAAATAATAGAACTTGGTTTCCTACATTACCACACGTGTATTACCTCCTAATATCAACGTATTCCATACTCGAATGGATTATTTGTATTTTATTGACAACTAAATCATTAAATGAGACAAACGATGATTGGACGGACCAATAATTGAAACTTGGTTTCTTACAAAACTACATGCGTATTACCTCCAAATATCAACATTTTCTATACTCGGAGGGATAATCGTTGTTTCATTGACTACTAATCACTAAATTAGACAAACATGGGGGGTTTGAAGGACAAATAATAGCACTTGGTTTCATACATTACTACACGTGTATTACCTACTAATATCAACGTATTCCATACTCGAATGGATTATTTGTATTTTATTGACAACTAAATCATTAAATGAGACAAACGATGATTGAACGGACCAATAATTGAACTTGGTTTCTTACAAAACTACATGCGTATCACCTCCTAATATCAATATTTTCTATACTCGGAATGATAATCGTTGTTTCATTGACTACTAATCACTAAATTCGACAAACTTGGGTTTGAAGGACAAATAATAGAACTTGGTTTCCTACATTACTACAAGTGTATTACCTCCAAATATCAACGTATTCCATACTCGAATGGATTATTTGTATTTTATTGACAACTAAATCATTAAATGAGACAAACGATGATTGGACGGACCAATAATTGAAACTTGGTTTCTTACAAAACTAAATGCGTATTACCTCCTAATATCAACATTTTCTATACTCGGAGGGATAATCGTTGTTTCATTGACTACTAATCACTAAATTAGACAAACATGGGGGGTTTTAAGGACAAATAATAGCACTTGGTTTCATACATTACTACACGTGTATTACCTACTAATATCAACGTATTCCATACTCGAATGGATTATTTGTATTTTATTGACAACTAAATAATTAAATGAGACAAACGATGATTGAACGGACCAATAATTGAACTTGGTTTCTTACAAAACTACATGCGTATCACCTCCTAATATCAACATTTTCTATACTCGGAATGATAATCGTTGTTTCATTGACTACTAATCACTAAATTCGACAAACTTGGGTTTGAAGGACAAATAATAGAACTTGGTTTCCTACATTACTACACGTGTATTACCTCCAAATATCAACGTATTCCATACTCGAATGGATTATTTGTATTTTATTGACAACTAAATCATTAAATGAGACAAACGATGATTGGACGAACCAATAATTGAAACTTGGTTTCTTACACAACTACATGCGTATTACCTCCTAATATCAACATTTTCTATACTCGGAGGGATAATCGTTGTTTCATTGATTACTAATCACTAAATTAGACAAACATGGGTTTTAAGGAAAAATAATAGAACCTGGTTTCATACATTACTACACGTGTATTGCCTCATAATATAAATGTATTCCATACTCGAATGGTTTATTTGTATTTTATTGACAACTAAATCATTAAATGAGACAAACGATGATTGGACGGACCAATTATTGAACTTGGTTTCTTACAAAACTACATGCGTATCACCTCCTAATATCAACATTTTCTATACTCGGAATGATAATCATTGTTTCATTGACTACTAATCACTAAATTCGACAAACTTGGGTTTGAAGGACAAATAATAGAACTTGGTTTCCTACATTACTACACGTGTATTACCTACTAATATCAACGTATTCCATACTCGAATGGATTATTTGTATTTTATTGACAACTAAATCATTAAATGAGACAAACGATGATTGGACGGACCAATAATTGAACATGGTTTCTTACAAAACTACATGCGTATCACCTCCTAATATCAACATTTTCTATACTCGGAATGATAATCGTAGTTTCATTGACTACTAATCACTAAATTCGACAAACTTGGGTTTGAAGGACAAATAATAGAACTTGGTTTCCGACATTACTACACGTGTATTACCTCCAAATATCAACGTATTCCATACTCGAATGGATTATTTGTATTTTATTGACAACTAAATCATTAAATGGCACAAACGATGATTGGGCGGACCAATAATTGAAACTTGGTTTCTTACACAATTACATGCGTATTACCTCCTAATATCAACATTTTCTATACTCGGAGGGATAATCGTTGTTTCATTGACTACTAATCACTAAATTAGACAAACATGGTGGGTTTGAAGAATAGCACTTGGTTTCATACATTACTACACGTGTATTACCTACTAAAATCAACGTATTCCATACTCGAATGGATTATTTGTATTTTATTGACAACTAAATCATTAAATGAGACAAACGATGATTGGACGGACCAATAATTGAACTTGGTTTCTTACAAAACTACATGCGTATCACCTCCTAATATCAACATTTTCTATACTCGGAATGATAATCGTTGTTTCATTGACTACTAATCACTAAATTAGACAAACATGGGTTTGAAGAACAAATAATAGAACTTGGTTTCATACATTACTACACGTGTATTACCTCCTAATATCAACGTATTCAATACTCGAATGGATTATTTGTATTTTATTGACAACTAAATCATTAAATGAGATAAACGATGATTGGACGGACCAATAATTGAACTTGGTTTCGTACACAACTACATGCGTATCACCTCCTAATATCAACATTTTCTATACTCGGAGGGATAATCGTTGTTTCATTGACTACTAATCACTAAATTCGACAAACTTGGGTTTGAAGGACCAATAATAGAACTTGGTTTCCTACATTACTACACGTGTATTACCTCCAAATATCAACATATTCTATACCCGAATGGATTATTTGTATTTTATTGACAACTAAATCATTAAATGAGACAAACGATGATTGGACGGACCAATAATTGAACTTGGTTTCGTACACAACTACATGCATATTACCTCCTAATATCAACATTTTCTATACTCGGAGGGATAATCGTTGTTTCATTGACTACTAATCACTAAATTAGACAAACATGGGTTTGAAGGACAAATAATTGAACTTGGTTTCATACATTACTACACGTGTATTACCTCTTAATATCAACGTATTCCATACTCGAATGGATTATTTGTATTTTATTGACAACTAAATCTTTAAATGAGACAAACGATGATTGGACGGACCAATTATTGAACTTGGTTTCTTACAAAACTACATGCGTATCACCTCCTAATATCAACATTTTCTATACTCGGAATGATAATCGTTGTTTCATTGACTACTAATCACTAAATTCGACAAACTTGGGTTTGAAGGACAAATAATAGAACTTGGTTTCCTACATTACTACAAGTGTATTACCTCCAAATATCAACGTATTCCATACTCAAATGGATTATTTGTATTTTATTGACAACTAAATCATTAAATGAGACAAACGATGATTGGACGGACCAATAATTGAAACTTGGTTTCTTACAAAACTAAATGCGTATTACCTCCTAATATCAACATTTTCTATACTCGGAGGGATAATCGTTGTTTCATTGACTACTAATCACTAAATTAGACAAACATGGGGGGTTTTAAGGACAAATAATAGCACTTGGTTTCATACATTACTACACGTGTATTACCTACTAATATCAACGTATTCCATACTCGAATGGATTATTTGTATTTTATTGACAACTAAATCATTAAATGAGACAAACGATGATTGAACGGACCAATAATTGAACTTGGTTTCTTACAAAACTACATGCGTATCACCTCCTAATATCAATATTTTCTATACTCGGAATGATAATCGTTGTTTCATTGACTACTAATCACTAAATTCGACAAACTTGGGTTTGAAGGACAAATAATAGAACTTGGTTTCCTACATTACTACAAGTGTATTACCTCCAAATATCAACGTATTCCATACTCGAATGGATTATTTGTATTTTATTGACAACTAAATCATTAAATGAGACAAACGATGATTGGACGGACCAATAATTGAAACTTGGTTTCTTACAAAACTACATGCGTATTACCTCCTAATATCAACATTTTCTATACTCGGAGGGATAATCGTTGTTTCATTGACTACTAATCACTAAATTAGACAAACATGGGGGGTTTTAAGGACAAATAATAGCACTTGGTTTCATACATTACTACACGTGTATTACCTACTAATATCAACGTATTCCATACTCGAATGGATTATTTGTATTTTATTGACAACTAAATAATTAAATGAGACAAACGATGATTGAACGGACCAATAATTGAACTTGGTTTCTTACAAAACTACATGCGTATCACCTCCTAATATCAACATTTTCTATACTCGGAATGATAATCGTTGTTTCATTGACTACTAATCACTAAATTCGACAAACTTGGGTTTGAAGGACAAATAATAGAACTTGGTTTCCTACATTACTACACGTGTATTACCTCCAAATATCAACGTATTCCATACTCGAATGGATTATTTGTATTTTATTGACAACTAAATCATTAAATGAGACAAACGATGATTGGACGGACCAATAATTGAAACTTGGTTTCTTACACAACTACATGCGTATTACCTCCTAATATCAACATTTTCTATACTCGGAGGGATAATCATTGTTTCATTGATTACTAATCACTAAATTAGACAAACATGGGTTTTAAGGAAAAATAATAGAACCTGGTTTCATACATTACTACACGTGTATTGCCTCATAATATAAATGTATTCCATACTCGAATGGTTTGTTTGTATTTTATTGACAACTAAATCATTAAATGAGACAAACGATGATTGGACGGACCAATTATTGAACTTGGTTTCTTACAAAACTACATGCGTATCACCTCCTAATATCAACATTTTCTATACTCGGAATGATAATCATTGTTTCATTGACTACTAATCACTAAATTCGACAAACTTGGGTTTGAAGGACAAATAATAGAACTTGGTTTCCTACATTACTACACGTGTATTACCTACTAATATCAACGTATTCCATACTCGAATGGATTATTTGTATTTTATTGACAACTAAATCATTAAATGAGACAAACGATGATTGGACGGACCAATAATTGAACTTGGTTTCTTACAAAACTACATTCGTATCACCTCCTAATATCAACATTTTCTATACTCGGAATGATAATCGTTGTTTCATTGACTACTAATCACTAAATTCGACAAACTTGGGTTTGAAGGACAAATAATAGAACTTGGTTTCCTACATTACCACACGTGTATTACCTCCTAATATCAACGTATTCCATACTCGAATGGATTATTTGTATTTTATTGACAACTAAATCATTAAATGAGACAAACGATGATTGGACGGACCAATAATTGAAACTTGGTTTCTTACAAAACTACATGCGTATTACCTCCAAATATCAACATTTTCTATACTCGGAGGGATAATCGTTGTTTCATTGACTACTAATCACTAAATTAGACAAACATGGGGGGTTTGAAGGACAAATAATAGCACTTGGTTTCATACATTACTACACGTGTATTACCTACTAATATCAACGTATTCCATACTCGAATGGATTATTTGTATTTTATTGACAACTAAATCATTAAATGAGACAAACGATGATTGAACGGACCAATAATTGAACTTGGTTTCTTACAAAACTACATGCGTATCACCTCCTAATATCAATATTTTCTATACTCGGAATGATAATCGTTGTTTCATTGACTACTAATCACTAAATTCGACAAACTTGGGTTTGAAGGACAAATAATAGAACTTGGTTTCCTACATTACTACAAGTGTATTACCTCCAAATATCAACGTATTCCATACTCGAATGGATTATTTGTATTTTATTGACAACTAAATCATTAAATGAGACAAACGATGATTGGACGGACCAATAATTGAAACTTGGTTTCTTACAAAACTAAATGCGTATTACCTCCTAATATCAACATTTTCTATACTCGGAGGGATAATCGTTGTTTCATTGACTACTAATC
Source organism: Capsicum rhomboideum (assembly GCA_031232105.1). Lineage (NCBI taxonomy): Eukaryota > Viridiplantae > Streptophyta > Magnoliopsida > Solanales > Solanaceae > Capsicum > Capsicum rhomboideum. Next base: position 82,011,230 of record CP124713.1, on the reverse strand, counting down.
ACTAAATTAGACAAACATGGGGGGTTTTAAGGACAAATAATAGCACTTGGTTTCATACATTACTACACGTGTATTACCTACTAATATCAACGTATTCCATACTCGAATGGATTATTTGTATTTTATTGACAACTAAATAATTAAATGAGACAAACGATGATTGAACGGACCAATAATTGAACTTGGTTTCTTACAAAACTACATGCGTATCACCTCCTAATATCAACATTTTCTATACTCGGAATGATAATCGTTGTTTCATTGACTACTAATCACTAAATTCGACAAACTTGGGTTTGAAGGACAAATAATAGAACTTGGTTTCCTACATTACTACACGTGTATTACCTCCAAATATCAACGTATTCCATACTCGAATGGATTATTTGTATTTTATTGACAACTAAATCATTAAATGAGACAAACGATGATTGGACGGACCAATAATTGAAACTTGGTTTCTTACACAACTACATGCGTATTACCTCCTAATATCAACATTTTCTATACTCGGAGGGATAATCGTTGTTTCATTGATTACTAATCACTAAATTAGACAAACATGGGTTTTAAGGAAAAATAATAGAACCTGGTTTCATACATTACTACACGTGTATTGCCTCATAATATAAATGTATTCCATACTCGAATGGTTTATTTGTATTTTATTGACAACTAAATCATTAAATGAGACAAACGATGATTGGACGGACCAATTATTGAACTTGGTTTCTTACAAAACTACATGCGTATCACCTCCTAATATCAACATTTTCTATACTCGGAATGATAATCATTGTTTCATTGACTACTAATCACTAAATTCGACAAACTTGGGTTTGAAGGACAAATAATAGAACTTGGTTTCCTACATTACTACACGTGTATTACCTACTAATATCAACGTATTCCATACTCGAATGGATTATTTGTATTTTATTGACAACTAAATCATTAAATGAGACAAACGATGATTGGACGGACCAATAATTGAACATGGTTTCTTACAAAACTACATGCGTATCACCTCCTAATATCAACATTTTCTATACTCGGAATGATAATCGTAGTTTCATTGACTACTAATCACTAAATTCGACAAACTTGGGTTTGAAGGACAAATAATAGAACTTGGTTTCCGACATTACTACACGTGTATTACCTCCAAATATCAACGTATTCCATACTCGAATGGATTATTTGTATTTTATTGACAACTAAATCATTAAATGGCACAAACGATGATTGGACGGACCAATAATTGAAACTTGGTTTCTTACACAATTACATGCGTATTACCTCCTAATATCAACATTTTCTATACTCGGAGGGATAATCGTTGTTTCATTGACTACTAATCACTAAATTAGACAAACATGGTGGGTTTGAAGAATAGCACTTGGTTTCATACATTACTACACGTGTATTACCTACTAAAATCAACGTATTCCATACTCGAATGGATTATTTGTATTTTATTGACAACTAAATCATTAAATGAGACAAACGATGATTGGACGGACCAATAATTGAACTTGGTTTCTTACAAAACTACATGCGTATCACCTCCTAATATCAACATTTTCTATACTCGGAATGATAATCGTTGTTTCATTGACTACTAATCACTAAATTAGACAAACATGGGTTTGAAGAACAAATAATAGAACTTGGTTTCATACATTACTACACGTGTATTACCTCCTAATATCAACGTATTCAATACTCGAATGGATTATTTGTATTTTATTGACAACTAAATCATTAAATGAGATAAACGATGATTGGACGGACCAATAATTGAACTTGGTTTCGTACACAACTACATGCGTATCACCTCCTAATATCAACATTTTCTATACTCGGAGGGATAATCGTTGTTTCATTGACTACTAATCACTAAATTCGACAAACTTGGGTTTGAAGGACCAATAATAGAACTTGGTTTCCTACATTACTACACGTGTATTACCTCCAAATATCAACATATTCTATACCCGAATGGATTATTTGTATTTTATTGACAACTAAATCATTAAATGAGACAAACGATGATTGGACGGACCAATAATTGAACTTGGTTTCGTACACAACTACATGCATATTACCTCCTAATATCAACATTTTCTATACTCGGAGGGATAATCGTTGTTTCATTGACTACTAATCACTAAATTAGACAAACATGGGTTTGAAGGACAAATAATTGAACTTGGTTTCATACATTACTACACGTGTATTACCTCTTAATATCAACGTATTCCATACTCGAATGGATTATTTGTATTTTATTGACAACTAAATCTTTAAATGAGACAAACGATGATTGGACGGACCAATTATTGAACTTGGTTTCTTACAAAACTACATGCGTATCACCTCCTAATATCAACATTTTCTATACTCGGAATGATAATCGTTGTTTCATTGACTACTAATCACTAAATTCGACAAACTTGGGTTTGAAGGACAAATAATAGAACTTGGTTTCCTACATTACTACAAGTGTATTACCTCCAAATATCAACGTATTCCATACTCAAATGGATTATTTGTATTTTATTGACAACTAAATCATTAAATGAGACAAACGATGATTGGACGGACCAATAATTGAAACTTGGTTTCTTACAAAACTAAATGCGTATTACCTCCTAATATCAACATTTTCTATACTCGGAGGGATAATCGTTGTTTCATTGACTACTAATCACTAAATTAGACAAACATGGGGGGTTTTAAGGACAAATAATAGCACTTGGTTTCATACATTACTACACGTGTATTACCTACTAATATCAACGTATTCCATACTCGAATGGATTATTTGTATTTTATTGACAACTAAATCATTAAATGAGACAAACGATGATTGAACGGACCAATAATTGAACTTGGTTTCTTACAAAACTACATGCGTATCACCTCCTAATATCAATATTTTCTATACTCGGAATGATAATCGTTGTTTCATTGACTACTAATCACTAAATTCGACAAACTTGGGTTTGAAGGACAAATAATAGAACTTGGTTTCCTACATTACTACAAGTGTATTACCTCCAAATATCAACGTATTCCATACTCGAATGGATTATTTGTATTTTATTGACAACTAAATCATTAAATGAGACAAACGATGATTGGACGGACCAATAATTGAAACTTGGTTTCTTACAAAACTACATGCGTATTACCTCCTAATATCAACATTTTCTATACTCGGAGGGATAATCGTTGTTTCATTGACTACTAATCACTAAATTAGACAAACATGGGGGGTTTTAAGGACAAATAATAGCACTTGGTTTCATACATTACTACACGTGTATTACCTACTAATATCAACGTATTCCATACTCGAATGGATTATTTGTATTTTATTGACAACTAAATAATTAAATGAGACAAACGATGATTGAACGGACCAATAATTGAACTTGGTTTCTTACAAAACTACATGCGTATCACCTCCTAATATCAACATTTTCTATACTCGGAATGATAATCGTTGTTTCATTGACTACTAATCACTAAATTCGACAAACTTGGGTTTGAAGGACAAATAATAGAACTTGGTTTCCTACATTACTACACGTGTATTACCTCCAAATATCAACGTATTCCATACTCGAATGGATTATTTGTATTTTATTGACAACTAAATCATTAAATGAGACAAACGATGATTGGACGGACCAATAATTGAAACTTGGTTTCTTACACAACTACATGCGTATTACCTCCTAATATCAACATTTTCTATACTCGGAGGGATAATCATTGTTTCATTGATTACTAATCACTAAATTAGACAAACATGGGTTTTAAGGAAAAATAATAGAACCTGGTTTCATACATTACTACACGTGTATTGCCTCATAATATAAATGTATTCCATACTCGAATGGTTTGTTTGTATTTTATTGACAACTAAATCATTAAATGAGACAAACGATGATTGGACGGACCAATTATTGAACTTGGTTTCTTACAAAACTACATGCGTATCACCTCCTAATATCAACATTTTCTATACTCGGAATGATAATCATTGTTTCATTGACTACTAATCACTAAATTCGACAAACTTGGGTTTGAAGGACAAATAATAGAACTTGGTTTCCTACATTACTACACGTGTATTACCTACTAATATCAACGTATTCCATACTCGAATGGATTATTTGTATTTTATTGACAACTAAATCATTAAATGAGACAAACGATGATTGGACGGACCAATAATTGAACTTGGTTTCTTACAAAACTACATTCGTATCACCTCCTAATATCAACATTTTCTATACTCGGAATGATAATCGTTGTTTCATTGACTACTAATCACTAAATTCGACAAACTTGGGTTTGAAGGACAAATAATAGAACTTGGTTTCCTACATTACCACACGTGTATTACCTCCTAATATCAACGTATTCCATACTCGAATGGATTATTTGTATTTTATTGACAACTAAATCATTAAATGAGACAAACGATGATTGGACGGACCAATAATTGAAACTTGGTTTCTTACAAAACTACATGCGTATTACCTCCAAATATCAACATTTTCTATACTCGGAGGGATAATCGTTGTTTCATTGACTACTAATCACTAAATTAGACAAACATGGGGGGTTTGAAGGACAAATAATAGCACTTGGTTTCATACATTACTACACGTGTATTACCTACTAATATCAACGTATTCCATACTCGAATGGATTATTTGTATTTTATTGACAACTAAATCATTAAATGAGACAAACGATGATTGAACGGACCAATAATTGAACTTGGTTTCTTACAAAACTACATGCGTATCACCTCCTAATATCAATATTTTCTATACTCGGAATGATAATCGTTGTTTCATTGACTACTAATCACTAAATTCGACAAACTTGGGTTTGAAGGACAAATAATAGAACTTGGTTTCCTACATTACTACAAGTGTATTACCTCCAAATATCAACGTATTCCATACTCGAATGGATTATTTGTATTTTATTGACAACTAAATCATTAAATGAGACAAACGATGATTGGACGGACCAATAATTGAAACTTGGTTTCTTACAAAACTAAATGCGTATTACCTCCTAATATCAACATTTTCTATACTCGGAGGGATAATCGTTGTTTCATTGACTACTAATCACTAAATTAGACAAACATGGGGGGTTTTAAGGACAAATAATAGCACTTGGTTTCATACATTACTACACGTGTATTACCTACTAATATCAACGTATTCCATACTCGAATGGATTATTTGTATTTTATTGACAACTAAATAATTAAATGAGACAAACGATGATTGAACGGACCAATAATTGAACTTGGTTTCTTACAAAACTACATGCGTATCACCTCCTAATATCAACATTTTCTATACTCGGAATGATAATCGTTGTTTCATTGACTACTAATCACTAAATTCGACAAACTTGGGTTTGAAGGACAAATAATAGAACTTGGTTTCCTACATTACTACACGTGTATTACCTCCAAATATCAACGTATTCCATACTCGAATGGATTATTTGTATTTTATTGACAACTAAATCATTAAATGAGACAAACGATGATTGGACGGACCAATAATTGAAACTTGGTTTCTTACACAACTACATGCGTATTACCTCCTAATATCAACATTTTCTATACTCGGAGGGATAATCGTTGTTTCATTGATTACTAATCACTAAATTAGACAAACATGGGTTTTAAGGAAAAATAATAGAACCTGGTTTCATACATTACTACACGTGTATTGCCTCATAATATAAATGTATTCCATACTCGAATGGTTTATTTGTATTTTATTGACAACTAAATCATTAAATGAGACAAACGATGATTGGACGGACCAATTATTGAACTTGGTTTCTTACAAAACTACATGCGTATCACCTCCTAATATCAACATTTTCTATACTCGGAATGATAATCATTGTTTCATTGACTACTAATCACTAAATTCGACAAACTTGGGTTTGAAGGACAAATAATAGAACTTGGTTTCCTACATTACTACACGTGTATTACCTACTAATATCAACGTATTCCATACTCGAATGGATTATTTGTATTTTATTGACAACTAAATCATTAAATGAGACAAACGATGATTGGACGGACCAATAATTGAACATGGTTTCTTACAAAACTACATGCGTATCACCTCCTAATATCAACATTTTCTATACTCGGAATGATAATCGTAGTTTCATTGACTACTAATCACTAAATTCGACAAACTTGGGTTTGAAGGACAAATAATAGAACTTGGTTTCCGACATTACTACACGTGTATTACCTCCAAATATCAACGTATTCCATACTCGAATGGATTATTTGTATTTTATTGACAACTAAATCATTAAATGGCACAAACGATGATTGGACGGACCAATAATTGAAACTTGGTTTCTTACACAATTACATGCGTATTACCTCCTAATATCAACATTTTCTATACTCGGAGGGATAATCGTTGTTTCATTGACTACTAATCACTAAATTAGACAAACATGGTGGGTTTGAAGAATAGCACTTGGTTTCATACATTACTACACGTGTATTACCTACTAAAATCAACGTATTCCATACTCGAATGGATTATTTGTATTTTATTGACAACTAAATCATTAAATGAGACAAACGATGATTGGACGGACCAATAATTGAACTTGGTTTCTTACAAAACTACATGCGTATCACCTCCTAATATCAACATTTTCTATACTCGGAATGATAATCGTTGTTTCATTGACTACTAATCACTAAATTAGACAAACATGGGTTTGAAGAACAAATAATAGAACTTGGTTTCATACATTACTACACGTGTATTACCTCCTAATATCAACGTATTCAATACTCGAATGGATTATTTGTATTTTATTGACAACTAAATCATTAAATGAGATAAACGATGATTGGACGGACCAATAATTGAACTTGGTTTCGTACACAACTACATGCGTATCACCTCCTAATATCAACATTTTCTATACTCGGAGGGATAATCGTTGTTTCATTGACTACTAATCACTAAATTCGACAAACTTGGGTTTGAAGGACCAATAATAGAACTTGGTTTCCTACATTACTACACGTGTATTACCTCCAAATATCAACATATTCTATACCCGAATGGATTATTTGTATTTTATTGACAACTAAATCATTAAATGAGACAAACGATGATTGGACGGACCAATAATTGAACTTGGTTTCGTACACAACTACATGCATATTACCTCCTAATATCAACATTTTCTATACTCGGAGGGATAATCGTTGTTTCATTGACTACTAATCACTAAATTAGACAAACATGGGTTTGAAGGACAAATAATTGAACTTGGTTTCATACATTACTACACGTGTATTACCTCTTAATATCAACGTATTCCATACTCGAATGGATTATTTGTATTTTATTGACAACTAAATCTTTAAATGAGACAAACGATGATTGGACGGACCAATTATTGAACTTGGTTTCTTACAAAACTACATGCGTATCACCTCCTAATATCAACATTTTCTATACTCGGAATGATAATCGTTGTTTCATTGACTACTAATCACTAAATTCGACAAACTTGGGTTTGAAGGACAAATAATAGAACTTGGTTTCCTACATTACTACAAGTGTATTACCTCCAAATATCAACGTATTCCATACTCGAATGGATTATTTGTATTTTATTGACAACTAAATCATTAAATGAGACAAACGATGATTGGACGGACCAATAATTGAAACTTGGTTTCTTACAAAACTAAATGCGTATTACCTCCTAATATCAACATTTTCTATACTCGGAGGGATAATCGTTGTTTCATTGACTACTAATCACTAAATTAGACAAACATGGGGGGTTTTAAGGACAAATAATAGCACTTGGTTTCATACATTACTACACGTGTATTACCTACTAATATCAACGTATTCCATACTCGAATGGATTATTTGTATTTTATTGACAACTAAATAATTAAATGAGACAAACGATGATTGAACGGACCAATAATTGAACTTGGTTTCTTACAAAACTACATGCGTATCACCTCCTAATATCAACATTTTCTATACTCGGAATGATAATCGTTGTTTCATTGACTACTAATCACTAAATTCGACAAACTTGGGTTTGAAGGACAAATAATAGAACTTGGTTTCCTACATTACTACACGTGTATTACCTCCAAATATCAACGTATTCCATACTCGAATGGATTATTTGTATTTTATTGACAACTAAATCATTAAATGAGACAAACGATGATTGGACGGACCAATAATTGAAACTTGGTTTCTTACACAAATACATGCGTATTACCTCCTAATATCAACATTTTCTATACTCGGAGGGATAATCGTTGTTTCATTGATTACTAATCACTAAATTAGACAAACATGGGTTTTAAGGAAAAATAATAGAACCTGGTTTCATACATTACTACACGTGTATTGCCTCATAATATAAATGTATTCCATACTCGAATGGTTTATTTGTATTTTATTGACAACTAAATCATTAAATGAGACAAACGATGATTGGACGGACCAATTATTGAACTTGGTTTCTTACAAAACTACATGCGTATCACCTCCTAATATCAACATTTTCTATACTCGGAATGATAATCATTGTTTCATTGACTACTAATCACTAAATTCGACAAACTTGGGTTTGAAGGACAAATAATAGAACTTGGTTTCCTACATTACTACACGTGTATTACCTACTAATATCAACGTATTCCATACTCGAATGGATTATTTGTATTTTATTGACAACTAAATCATTAAATGAGACAAACGATGATTGGACGGACCAATAATTGAACATGGTTTCTTACAAAACTACATGCGTATCACCTCCTAATATCAACATTTTCTATACTCGGAATGATAATCGTAGTTTCATTGACTACTAATCACTAAATTCGACAAACTTGGGTTTGAAGGACAAATAATAGAACTTGGTTTCCGACATTACTACACGTGTATTACCTCCAAATATCAACGTATTCCATACTCGAATGGATTATTTGTATTTTATTGACAACTAAATCATTAAATGGCACAAACGATGATTGGACGGACCAATAATTGAAACTTGGTTTCTTACACAATTACATGCGTATTACCTCCTAATATCAACATTTTCTATACTCGGAGGGATAATCGTTGTTTCATTGACTACTAATCACTAAATTAGACAAACATGGGGGGTTTGAAGAATAGCACTTGTTTTCATACATTACTACACGTGTATTACCTACTAAAATCAACGTATTCCATACTCGAATGGATTATTTGTATTTTATTGACAACTAAATCATTAAATGAGACAAACGATGATTGGACGGACCAATAATTGAACTTGGTTTCTTACAAAACTACATGCGTATCACCTCCTAATATCAACATTTTCTATACTCGGAATGATAATCGTTGTTTCATTGACTACTAATCACTAAATTAGACAAACATGGGTTTGAAGAACAAATAATAGAACTTGGTTTCATACATTACTACACGTGTATTACCTCCTAATATCAACGTATTCAATACTCGAATGGATTATTTGTATTTTATTGACAACTAAATCATTAAATGAGATAAACGATGATTGGACGGACCAATAATTGAACTTGGTTTCGTACACAACTACATGCGTATCACCTCCTAATATCAACATTTTCTATACTCGGAGGGATAATCGTTGTTTCATTGACTACTAATCACTAAATTCGACAAACTTGGGTTTGAAGGACCAATAATAGAACTTGGTTTCCTACATTACTACACGTGTATTACCTCCAAATATCAACATATTCTATACCCGAATGGATTATTTGTATTTTATTGACAACTAAATCATTAAATGAGACAAACGATGATTGGACGGACCAATAATTGAACTTGGTTTCGTACACAACTACATGCATATTACCTCCTAATATCAACATTTTCTATACTCGGAGGGATAATCGTTGTTTCATTGACTACTAATCACTAAATTAGACAAACATGGGTTTGAAGGACAAATAATTGAACTTGGTTTCATACATTACTACACGTGTATTACCTCTTAATATCAACGTATTCCATACTCGAATGGATTATTTGTATTTTATTGACAACTAAATCTTTAAATGAGACAAACGATGATTGGACGGACCAATTATTGAACTTGGTTTCTTACAAAACTACATGCGTATCACCTCCTAATATCAACATTTTCTATACTCGGAATGATAATCGTTGTTTCATTGACTACTAATCACTAAATTCGACAAACTTGGGTTTGAAGGACAAATAATAGAACTTGGTTTCCTACATTACTACAAGTGTATTACCTCCAAATATCAACGTATTCCATACTCGAATGGATTATTTGTATTTTATTGACAACTAAATCATTAAATGAGACAAACGATGATTGGACGGACCAATAATTGAAACTTGGTTTCTTACAAAACTAAATGCGTATTACCTCCTAATATCAACATTTTCTATACTCGGAGGGATAATCGTTGTTTCATTGACTACTAATCACTAAATTAGACAAACATGGGGGGTTTTAAGGACAAATAATAGCACTTGGTTTCATACATTACTACACGTGTATTACCTACTAATATCAACGTATTCCATACTCGAATGGATTATTTGTATTTTATTGACAACTAAATAATTAAATGAGACAAACGATGATTGAACGGACCAATAATTGAACTTGGTTTCTTACAAAACTACATGCGTATCACCTCCTAATATCAACATTTTCTATACTCGGAATGATAATCGTTGTTTCATTGACTACTAATCACTAAATTCGACAAACTTGGGTTTGAAGGACAAATAATAGAACTTGGTTTCCTACATTACTACACGTGTATTACCTCCAAATATCAACGTATTCCATACTCGAATGGATTATTTGTATTTTATTGACAACTAAATCATTAAATGAGACAAACGATGATTGGACGGACCAATAATTGAAACTTGGTTTCTTACACAACTACATGCGTATTACCTCCTAATATCAACATTTTCTATACTCGGAGGGATAATCGTTGTTTCATTGATTACTAATCACTAAATTAGACAAACATGGGTTTTAAGGAAAAATAATAGAACCTGGTTTCATACATTACTACACGTGTATTGCCTCATAATATAAATGTATTCCATACTCGAATGGTTTATTTGTATTTTATTGACAACTAAATCATTAAATGAGACAAACGATGATTGGACGGACCAATTATTGAACTTGGTTTCTTACAAAACTACATGCGTATCACCTCCTAATATCAACATTTTCTATACTCGGAATGATAATCATTGTTTCATTGACTACTAATCACTAAATTCGACAAACTTGGGTTTGAAGGACAAATAATAGAACTTGGTTTCCTACATTACTACACGTGTATTACCTACTAATATCAACGTATTCCATACTCGAATGGATTATTTGTATTTTATTGACAACTAAATCATTAAATGAGACAAACGATGATTGGACGGACCAATAATTGAACATGGTTTCTTACAAAACTACATGCGTATCACCTCCTAATATCAACATTTTCTATACTCGGAATGATAATCGTAGTTTCATTGACTACTAATCACTAAATTCGACAAACTTGGGTTTGAAGGACAAATAATAGAACTTGGTTTCCGACATTACTACACGTGTATTACCTCCAAATATCAACGTATTCCATACTCGAATGGATTATTTGTATTTTATTGACAACTAAATCATTAAATGGCACAAACGATGATTGGACGGACCAATAATTGAAACTTGGTTTCTTACACAATTACATGCGTATTACCTCCTAATATCAACATTTTCTATACTCGGAGGGATAATCGTTGTTTCATTGACTACTAATCACTAAATTAGACAAACATGGGGGGTTTGAAGAATAGCACTTGGTTTCATACATTACTACACGTGTATTACCTACTAAAATCAACGTATTCCATACTCGAATGGATTATTTGTATTTTATTGACAACTAAATCATTAAATGAGACAAACGATGATTGGACGGACCAATAATTGAACTTGGTTTCTTACAAAACTACATGCGTATCACCTCCTAATATCAACATTTTCTATACTCGGAATGATAATCGTTGTTTCATTGACTACTAATCACTAAATTAGACAAACATGGGTTTGAAGAACAAATAATAGAACTTGGTTTCATACATTACTACACGTGTATTACCTCCTAATATCAACGTATTCAATACTCGAATGGATTATTTGTATTTTATTGACAACTAAATCATTAAATGAGATAAACGATGATTGGACGGACCAATAATTGAACTTGGTTTCGTACACAACTACATGCGTATCACCTCCTAATATCAACATTTTCTATACTCGGAGGGATAATCGTTGTTTCATTGACTACTAATCACTAAATTAGACAAACATGGGGGGTTTGAAGGACAAATTATAGCACTTGGTTTCATACATTACTACACCTGTATTACCTACTAATATAAATGTATTCCATACTCGAATGGATTATTTGTATTTTATTGACAACTAAATCATTAAATGAGACAAACAATGATTGGACGGACCAATAATTGAACTTGGTTTCTTACACAACTACATGCGTATTACCTCCTAATATCAACATTTTCTATACTCGGAGGGATAATCGTTGTTTCATTGATTACTAATCACTAAATTAGACAAACATGGGTTTTAAGGAAAAATAATAGAACCTGGTTTCATACATTACTACACGTGTATTGCCTCATAATATAAATGTATTCCATACTCGAATGGTTTATTTGTATTTTATTGACAACTAAATCATTAAATGAGACAAACGATGATTGGACGGACCAATTATTGAACTTGGTTTCTTACAAAACTACATGCGTATCACCTCCTAATATCAACATTTTCTATACTCGGAATGATAATCATTGTTTCATTGACTACTAATCACTAAATTCGACAAACTTGGGTTTGAAGGACAAATAATAGAACTTGGTTTCCTACATTACTACACGTGTATTACCTACTAATATCAACGTATTCCATACTCGAATGGATTATTTGTATTTTATTGACAACTAAATCATTAAATGAGACAAACGATGATTGGACGGACCAATAATTGAACATGGTTTCTTACAAAACTACATGCGTATCACCTCCTAATATCAACATTTTCTATACTCGGAATGATAATCATTGTTTCATTGACTACTAATCACTAAATTCGACAAACTTGGGTTTGAAGGACAAATAATAGAACTTGGTTTCCGACATTACTACACGTGTATTACCTACTAATATCAACGTATTCCATACTCGAATGGATTATTTGTATTTTATTGACAACTAAATCATTAAATGGAACAAACGATGATTGGACGGACCAATAATTGAAACTTGGTTTCTTACACAATTACATGCGTATTACCTCCTAATATCAACATTTTCTATACTCGGAGGGATAATCGTTGTTTCATTGACTACTAATCACTAAATTAGACAAACATGGGGGGTTTGAAGAATAGCACTTGGTTTCATACATTACTACACGTGTATTACCTACTAAAATCAACGTATTCCATACTCGAATGGATTATTTGTATTTTATTGACAACTAAATCATTAAATGAGACAAACGATGATTGGACGGACCAATAATTGAACTTGGTTTCTTACAAAACTACATGCGTATCACCTCCTAATATCAACATTTTCTATACTCGGAATGATAATCGTTGTTTCATTGACTACTAATCACTAAATTAGACAAACATGGGTTTGAAGAACAAATAATAGAACTTGGTTTCATACATTACTACACGTGTATTACCTCCTAATATCAACGTATTCAATACTCGAATGGATTATTTGTATTTTATTGACAACTAAATCATTAAATGAGATAAACGATGATTGGACGGACCAATAATTGAACTTGGTTTCGTACACAACTACATGCGTATCACCTCCTAATATCAACATTTTCTATACTCGGAGGGATAATCGTTGTTTCATTGACTACTAATCACTAAATTAGACAAACATGGGGGGTTTGAAGGACAAATTATAGCACTTGGTTTCATACATTACTACACCTGTATTACCTACTAATATAAATGTATTCCATACTCGAATGGATTATTTGTATTTTATTGACAACTAAATCATTAAATGAGACAAACAATGATTGGACGGACCAATAATTGAACTTGGTTTCTTACACAACTACATGCGTATTACCTCCTAATATCAACATTTTCTATACTCGGAGGGATAATCGTTGTTTCATTGATTACTAATCACTAAATTAGACAAACATGGGTTTTAAGGAAAAATAATAGAACCTGGTTTCATACATTACTACACGTGTATTGCCTCATAATATAAATGTATTCCATACTCGAATGGTTTATTTGTATTTTATTGACAACTAAATCATTAAATGAGACAAACGATGATTGGACGGACCAATTATTGAACTTGGTTTCTTACAAAACTACATGCGTATCACCTCCTAATATCAACATTTTCTATACTCGGAATGATAATCATTGTTTCATTGACTACTAATCACTAAATTCGACAAACTTGGGTTTGAAGGACAAATAATAGAACTTGGTTTCCTACATTACTACACGTGTATTACCTACTAATATCAACGTATTCCATACTCGAATGGATTATTTGTATTTTATTGACAACTAAATCATTAAATGAGACAAACGATGATTGGACGGACCAATAATTGAACATGGTTTCTTACAAAACTACATGCGTATCACCTCCTAATATCAACATTTTCTATACTCGGAATGATAATCGTAGTTTCATTGACTACTAATCACTAAATTCGACAAACTTGGGTTTGAAGGACAAATAATAGAACTTGGTTTCCGACATTACTACACGTGTATTACCTCCAAATATCAACGTATTCCATACTCGAATGGATTATTTGTATTTTATTGACAACTAAATCATTAAATGGCACAAACGATGATTGGACGGACCAATAATTGAAACTTGGTTTCTTACACAATTACATGCGTATTACCTCCTAATATCAACATTTTCTATACTCGGAGGGATAATCGTTGTTTCATTGACTACTAATCACTAAATTAGACAAACATGGGGGGTTTGAAGAATAGCACTTGGTTTCATACATTACTACACGTGTATTACCTACTAAAATCAACGTATTCCATACTCGAATGGATTATTTGTATTTTATTGACAACTAAATCATTAAATGAGACAAACGATGATTGGACGGACCAATAATTGAACTTGGTTTCTTACAAAACTACATGCGTATCACCTCCTAATATCAACATTTTCTATACTCGGAATGATAATCGTTGTTTCATTGACTACTAATCACTAAATTAGACAAACATGGGTTTGAAGAACAAATAATAGAACTTGGTTTCATACATTACTACACGTGTATTACCTCCTAATATCAACGTATTCAATACTCGAATGGATTATTTGTATTTTATTGACAACTAAATCATTAAATGAGATAAACGATGATTGGACGGACCAATAATTGAACTTGGTTTCGTACACAACTACATGCGTATCACCTCCTAATATCAACATTTTCTATACTCGGAGGGATAATCGTTGTTTCATTGACTACTAATCACTAAATTAGACAAACATGGGGGGTTTGAAGGACAAATTATAGCACTTGGTTTCATACATTACTACACCTGTATTACCTACTAATATAAATGTATTCCATACTCGAATGGATTATTTGTATTTTATTGACAACTAAATCATTAAATGAGACAAACAATGATTGGACGGACCAATAATTGAACTTGGTTTCTTACACAACTACATGCGTATTACCTCCTAATATCAACATTTTCTATACTCGGAGGGATAATCGTTGTTTCATTGACTACTAATCACTAAATTAGACAAACATGGGTTTGAAGGACAAATAATTGAACTTGGTTTCATACATTACTACACGTGTATTACCTCTTAATATCAACGTATTCCATACTCGAATGGATTATTTGTATTTTATTGACAACTAAATCTTTAAATGAGACAAACGATGATTGGACGGACCAATTATTGAACTTGGTTTCTTACAAAACTACATGCGTATCACCTCCTAATATCAACATTTTCTATACTCGGAATGATAATCGTTGTTTCATTGACTACTAATCACTAAATTCGACAAACTTGGGTTTGAAGGACAAATAATAGAACTTGGTTTCCTACATTACTACAAGTGTATTACCTCCAAATATCAACGTATTCCATACTCGAATGGATTATTTGTATTTTATTGACAACTAAATCATTAAATGAGACAAACGATGATTGGACGGACCAATAATTGAAACTTGGTTTCTTACAAAACTAAATGCGTATTACCTCCTAATATCAACATTTTCTATACTCGGAGGGATAATCGTTGTTTCATTGACTACTAATCACTAAATTAGACAAACATGGGGGGTTTTAAGGACAAATAATAGCACTTGGTTTCATACATTACTACACGTGTATTACCTACTAATATCAACGTATTCCATACTCGAATGGATTATTTGTATTTTATTGACAACTAAATAATTAAATGAGACAAACGATGATTGAACGGACCAATAATTGAACTTGGTTTCTTACAAAACTACATGCGTATCACCTCCTAATATCAACATTTTCTATACTCGGAATGATAATCGTTGTTTCATTGACTACTAATCACTAAATTCGACAAACTTGGGTTTGAAGGACAAATAATAGAACTTGGTTTCCTACATTACTACACGTGTATTACCTCCAAATATCAACGTATTCCATACTCGAATGGATTATTTGTATTTTATTGACAACTAAATCATTAAATGAGACAAACGATGATTGGACGGACCAATAATTGAAACTTGGTTTCTTACACAACTACATGCGTATTACCTCCTAATATCAACATTTTCTATACTCGGAGGGATAATCGTTGTTTCATTGATTACTAATCACTAAATTAGACAAACATGGGTTTTAAGGAAAAATAATAGAACCTGGTTTCATACATTACTACACGTGTATTGCCTCATAATATAAATGTATTCCATACTCGAATGGTTTATTTGTATTTTATTGACAACTAAATCATTAAATGAGACAAACGATGATTGGACGGACCAATTATTGAACTTGGTTTCTTACAAAACTACATGCGTATCACCTCCTAATATCAACATTTTCTATACTCGGAATGATAATCATTGTTTCATTGACTACTAATCACTAAATTCGACAAACTTGGGTTTGAAGGACAAATAATAGAACTTGGTTTCCTATATTACTACACGTGTATTACCTACTAATATCAACGTATTCCATACTCGAATGGATTATTTGTATTTTATTGACAACTAAATCATTAAATGAGACAAACGATGATTGGACGGACCAATAATTGAACATGGTTTCTTACAAAACTACATGCGTATCACCTCCTAATATCAACATTTTCTATACTCGGAATGATAATCGTAGTTTCATTGACTACTAATCACTAAATTCGACAAACTTGGGTTTGAAGGACAAATAATAGAACTTGGTTTCCGACATTACTACACGTGTATTACCTCCAAATATCAACGTATTCCATACTCGAATGGATTATTTGTATTTTATTGACAACTAAATCATTAAATGGCACAAACGATGATTGGACGGACCAATAATTGAAACTTGGTTTCTTACACAATTACATGCGTATTACCTCCTAATATCAACATTTTCTATACTCGGAGGGATAATCGTTGTTTCATTGACTACTAATCACTAAATTAGACAAACATGGTGGGTTTGAAGAATAGCACTTGGTTTCATACATTACTACACGTGTATTACCTACTAAAATCAACGTATTCCATACTCGAATGGATTATTTGTATTTTATTGACAACTAAATCATTAAATGAGACAAACGATGATTGGACGGACCAATAATTGAACTTGGTTTCTTACAAAACTACATGCGTATCACCTCCTAATATCAACATTTTCTATACTCGGAATGATAATCGTTGTTTCATTGACTACTAATCACTAAATTAGACAAACATGGGTTTGAAGAACAAATAATAGAACTTGGTTTCATACATTACTACACGTGTATTACCTCCTAATATCAACGTATTCAATACTCGAATGGATTATTTGTATTTTATTGACAACTAAATCATTAAATGAGATAAACGATGATTGGACGGACCAATAATTGAACTTGGTTTCGTACACAACTACATGCGTATCACCTCCTAATATCAACATTTTCTATACTCGGAGGGATAATCGTTGTTTCATTGACTACTAATCACTAAATTCGACAAACTTGGGTTTGAAGGACCAATAATAGAACTTGGTTTCCTACATTACTACACGTGTATTACCTCCAAATATCAACATATTCTATACCCGAATGGATTATTTGTATTTTATTGACAACTAAATCATTAAATGAGACAAACGATGATTGGACGGACCAATAATTGAACTTGGTTTCTTACACAACTACATGCGTATTACCTCCTAATATCAACATTTTCTATACTCGGAGGGATAATCGTTGTTTCATTGACTACTAATCACTAAATTAGACAAACATGGGTTTGAAGGACAAATAATTGAACTTGGTTTCATACATTACTACACGTGTATTACCTCTTAATATCAACGTATTCCATACTCGAATGGATTATTTGTATTTTATTGACAACTAAATCTTTAAATGAGACAAACGATGATTGGACGGACCAATTATTGAACTTGGTTTCTTACAAAACTACATGCGTATCACCTCCTAATATCAACATTTTCTATACTCGGAATGATAATCGTTGTTTCATTGACTACTAATCACTAAATTCGACAAACTTGGGTTTGAAGGACAAATAATAGAACTTGGTTTCCTACATTACTACAAGTGTATTACCTCCAAATATCAACGTATTCCATACTCGAATGGATTATTTGTATTTTATTGACAACTAAATCATTAAATGAGACAAACGATGATTGGACGGACCAATAATTGAAACTTGGTTTCTTACAAAACTACATGCGTATTACCTCCTAATATCAACATTTTCTATACTCGGAGGGATAATCGTTGTTTCATTGACTACTAATCACTAAATTAGACAAACATGGGGGGTTTTAAGGACAAATAATAGCACTTGGTTTCATACATTACTACACGTGTATTACCTACTAATATCAACGTATTGCATACTCGAATGGATTATTTGTATTTTATTGACAACTAAATAATTAAATGAGACAAACGATGATTGAACGGACCAATAATTGAACTTGGTTTCTTACAAAACTACATGCGTATCACCTCCTAATATCAACATTTTCTATACTCGGAATGATAATCGTTGTTTCATTGACTACTAATCACTAAATTCGACAAACTTGGGTTTGAAGGACAAATAATAGAACTTGGTTTCCTACATTACTACACGTGTATTACCTCCAAATATCAACGTATTCCATACTCGAATGGATTATTTGTATTTTATTGACAACTAAATCATTAAATGAGACAAACGATGATTGGACGGACCAATAATTGAAACTTGGTTTCTTACACAACTACATGCGTATTACCTCCTAATATCAACATTTTCTATACTCGGAGGGATAATCGTTGTTTCATTGATTACTAATCACTAAATTAGACAAACATGGGTTTTAAGGAAAAATAATAGAACCTGGTTTCATACATTACTACACGTGTATTGCCTCATAATATAAATGTATTCCATACTCGAATGGTTTATTTGTATTTTATTGACAACTAAATCATTAAATGAGACAAACGATGATTGGACGGACCAATTATTGAACTTGGTTTCTTACAAAACTACATGCGTATCACCTCCTAATATCAACATTTTCTATACTCGGAATGATAATCATTGTTTCATTGACTACTAATCACTAAATTCGACAAACTTGGGTTTGAAGGACAAATAATAGAACTTGGTTTCCTACATTACTACACGTGTATTACCTACTAATATCAACGTATTCCATACTCGAATGGATTATTTGTATTTTATTGACAACTAAATCATTAAATGAGACAAACGATGATTGGACGGACCAATAATTGAACATGGTTTCTTACAAAACTACATGCGTATCACCTCCTAATATCAACATTTTCTATACTCGGAATGATAATCGTAGTTTCATTGACTACTAATCACTAAATTCGACAAACTTGGGTTTGAAGGACAAATAATAGAACTTGGTTTCCGACATTACTACACGTGTATTACCTCCAAATATCAACGTATTCCATACTCGAATGGATTATTTGTATTTTATTGACAACTAAATCATTAAATGGCACAAACGATGATTGGACGGACCAATAATTGAAACTTGGTTTCTTACACAACTACATGCGTATTACCTCCTAATATCAACATTTTCTGTACTCGAAGGGATAATCGTTGTTTCATTGACTACTAATCACTAAATTAGACAAACATGGGGGGTTTGAAGAATAGCACTTGGTTTCATACATTACTACACGTGTATTACCTACTAAAATCAACGTATTCCATACTCGAATGGATTATTTGTATTTTATTGACAACTAAATCATTAAATGAGACAAACGATGATTGGACGGACCAATAATTGAACTTGGTTTCTTACAAAACTACATGCGTATCACCTCCTAATATCAACATTTTCTATACTCGGAATGATAATCGTTGTTTCATTGACTACTAATCACTAAATTAGACAAACATGGGTTTGAAGAACAAATAATAGAACTTGGTTTCATACATTACTACACGTGTATTACCTCCTAATATCAACGTATTCCATACTCGAATGGATTATTTGTATTTTATTGACAACTAAATCATTAAATGAGACAAACGATGATTGGACGGACCAATTATTGAACTTGGTTTCTTACAAAACTACATGCGTATCACCTCCTAATATCAACATTTTCTATACTCGGAATGATAATCATTGTTTCATTGACTACTAATCACTAAATTCGACAAACTTGGGTTTGAAGGACAAATAATAGAACTTGGTTTCCTACATTACTACACGTGTATTACCTACTAATATCAACGTATTCCATACTCGAATGGATTATTTGTATTTTATTGACAACTAAATCATTAAATGAGACAAACGATGATTGGACGGACCAATAATTGAACATGGTTTCTTACAAAACTACATGCGTATCACCTCCTAATATCAACATTTTCTATACTCGGAATGATAATCGTAGTTTCATTGACTACTAATCACTAAATTCGACAAACTTGGGTTTGAAGGACAAATAATAGAACTTGGTTTCCGACATTACTACACGTGTATTACCTCCAAATATCAACGTATTCCATACTCGAATGGATTATTTGTATTTTATTGACAACTAAATCATTAAATGGCACAAACGATGATTGGACGGACCAATAATTGAAACTTGGTTTCTTACACAATTACATGCGTATTACCTCCTAATATCAACATTTTCTATACTCGGAGGGATAATCGTTGTTTCATTGACTACTAATCACTAAATTAGACAAACATGGGGGGTTTGAAGAATAGCACTTGGTTTCATACATTACTACACGTGTATTACCTACTAAAATCAACGTATTCCATACTCGAATGGATTATTTGTATTTTATTGACAACTAAATCATTAAATGAGACAAACGATGATTGGACGGACCAATAATTGAACTTGGTTTCTTACAAAACTACATGCGTATCACCTCCTAATATCAACATTTTCTATACTCGGAATGATAATCGTTGTTTCATTGACTACTAATCACTAAATTAGACAAACATGGGTTTGAAGAACAAATAATAGAACTTGGTTTCATACATTACTACACGTGTATTACCTCCTAATATCAACGTATTCAATACTCGAATAGATTATTTGTATTTTATTGACAACTAAATCATTAAATGAGATAAACGATGATTGGACGGACCAATAATTGAACTTGGTTTCGTACACAACTACATGCGTATCACCTCCTAATATCAACATTTTCTATACTCGGAGGGATAATCGTTGTTTCATTGACTACTAATCACTAAATTCGACAAACTTGGGTTTGAAGGACCAATAATAGAACTTGGTTTCCTACATTACTACACGTGTATTACCTCCAAATATCAACATATTCTATACCCGAATGGATTATTTGTATTTTATTGACAACTAAATCATTAAATGAGACAAACGATGATTGGACGGACCAATAATTGAACTTGGTTTCGTACACAACTACATGCATATTACCTCCTAATATCAACATTTTCTATACTCGGAGGGATAATCGTTGTTTCATTGACTACTAATCACTAAATTAGACAAACATGGGTTTGAAGGACAAATAATTGAACTTGGTTTCATACATTACTACACGTGTATTACCTCTTAATATCAACGTATTCCATACTCGAATGGATTATTTGTATTTTATTGACAACTAAATCTTTAAATGAGACAAACGATGATTGGACGGACCAATTATTGAACTTGGTTTCTTACAAAACTACATGCGTATCACCTCCTAATATCAACATTTTCTATACTCGGAATGATAATCGTTGTTTCATTGACTACTAATAACTAAATTCGACAAACTTGGGTTTGAAGGACAAATAATAGAACTTGGTTTCCTACATTACTACAAGTGTATTACCTCCAAATATCAACGTATTCCATACTCGAATGGATTATTTGTATTTTATTGACAACTAAATCATTAAATGAGACAAACGATGATTGGACGGACCAATAATTGAAACTTGGTTTCTTACAAAACTACATGCGTATTACCTCCTAATATCAACATTTTCTATACTCGGAGGGATAATCGTTGTTTCATTGACTACTAATCACTAAATTAGACAAACATGGGGGGTTTTAAGGACAAATAATAGCACTTGGTTTCATACATTACTACACGTGTATTACCTACTAATATCAACGTATTGCATACTCGAATGGATTATTTGTATTTTATTGACAACTAAATAATTAAATGAGACAAACGATGATTGGACGGACCAATAATTGAACTTGGTTTCTTACAAAACTACATGCGTATCACCTCCTAATATCAACATTTTCTATACTCGGAATGATAATCGTTGTTTCATTGACTACTAATCACTAAATTAGACAAACATGGGTTTGAAGAACAAATAATAGAACTTGGTTTCATACATTACTACACGTGTATTACCTCCTAATATCAACGTATTCCATACTCGAATGGATTATTTGTATTTTATTGACAACTAAATCATTAAATGAGACAAACGATGATTGGACGGACCAATAATTGAACTTGGTTTCTTACAAAACTACATGCGTATCACCTCCTAATATCAACATTTTCTATACTCGGAATGATAATCATTGTTTCATTGACTACTAATCACTAAATTCGACAAACTTGGGTTTGAAGGACAAATAATAGAACTTGGTTTCCTACATTACTACACGTGTATTACCTACTAATATCAACGTATTCCATACTCGAATGGATTATTTGTATTTTATTGACAACTAAATCATTAAATGAGACAAACGATGATTGGACGGACCAATAATTGAACATGGTTTCTTACAAAACTACATGCGTATCACCTCCTAATATCAACATTTTCTATACTCGGAATGATAATCGTAGTTTCATTGACTACTAATCACTAAATTCGACAAACTTGGGTTTGAAGGACAAATAATAGAACTTGGTTTCCGACATTACTACACGTGTATTACCTCCAAATATCAACGTATTCCATACTCGAATGGATTATTTGTATTTTATTGACAACTAAATCATTAAATGGCACAAACGATGATTGGACGGACCAATAATTGAAACTTGGTTTCTTACACAACTACATGCGTATTACCTCCTAATATCAACATTTTCTGTACTCGAAGGGATAATCGTTGTTTCATTGACTACTAATCACTAAATTAGACAAACATGGGGGGTTTGAAGAATAGCACTTGGTTTCATACATTACTACACGTGTATTACCTACTAAAATCAACGTATTCCATACTCGAATGGATTATTTGTATTTTATTGACAACTAAATCATTAAATGAGACAAACGATGATTGGACGGACCAATAATTGAACTTGGTTTCTTACAAAACTACATGCGTATCACCTCCTAATATCAACATTTTCTATACTCGGAATGATAATCGTTGTTTCATTGACTACTAATCACTAAATTAGACAAACATGGGTTTGAAGAACAAATAATAGAACTTGGTTTCATACATTACTACACGTGTATTACCTCCTAATATCAACGTATTCCATACTCGAATGGATTATTTGTATTTTATTGACAACTAAATCATTAAATGAGACAAACGATGATTGGACGGACCAATTATTGAACTTGGTTTCTTACAAAACTACATGCGTATCACCTCCTAATATCAACATTTTCTATACTCGGAATGATAATCATTGTTTCATTGACTACTAATCACTAAATTCGACAAACTTGGGTTTGAAGGACAAATAATAGAACTTGGTTTCCTACATTACTACACGTGTATTACCTACTAATATCAACGTATTCCATACTCGAATGGATTATTTGTATTTTATTGACAACTAAATCATTAAATGAGACAAACGATGATTGGACGGACCAATAATTGAACATGGTTTCTTACAAAACTACATGCGTATCACCTCCTAATATCAACATTTTCTATACTCGGAATGATAATCGTAGTTTCATTGACTACTAATCACTAAATTCGACAAACTTGGGTTTGAAGGACAAATAATAGAACTTGGTTTCCGACATTACTACACGTGTATTACCTCCAAATATCAACGTATTCCATACTCGAATGGATTATTTGTATTTTATTGACAACTAAATCATTAAATGGCACAAACGATGATTGGACGGACCAATAATTGATACTTGGTTTCTTACACAATTACATGCGTATTACCTCCTAATATCAACATTTTCTATACTCGGAGGGATAATCGTTGTTTCATTGACTACTAATCACTAAATTAGACAAACATGGGGGGTTTGAAGAATAGCACTTGGTTTCATACATTACTACACGTGTATTACCTACTAAAATCAACGTATTCCATACTCGAATGGATTATTTGTATTTTATTGACAACTAAATCATTAAATGAGACAAACGATGATTGGACGGACCAATAATTGAACTTGGTTTCTTACAAAACTACATGCGTATCACCTCTTAATATCAACATTTTCTATACTCGGAATGATAATCGTTGTTTCATTGACTACTAATCACTAAATTAGACAAACATGGGTTTGAAGAACAAATAATAGAACTTGGTTTCATACATTACTACACGTGTATTACCTCCTAATATCAACGTATTCAATACTCGAATGGATTATTTGTATTTTATTGACAACTAAATCATTAAATGAGATAAACGATGATTGGACGGACCAATAATTGAACTTGGTTTCGTACACAACTACATGCGTATCACCTCCTAATATCAACATTTTCTATACTCGGAGGGATAATCGTTGTTTCATTGACTACTAATCACTAAATTCGACAAACTTGGGTTTGAAGGACCAATAATAGAACTTGGTTTCCTACATTACTACACGTGTATTACCTCCAAATATCAACATATTCTATACCCGAATGGATTATTTGTATTTTATTGACAACTAAATCATTAAATGAGACAAACGATGATTGGACGGACCAATAATTGAACTTGGTTTCGTACACAACTACATGCATATTACCTCCTAATATCAACATTTTCTATACTCGGAGGGATAATCGTTGTTTCATTGACTACTAATCACTAAATTAAACAAACATGGGTTTGAAGGACAAATAATTGAACTTGGTTTCATACATTACTACACGTGTATTACCTCCAAATATCAACATATTCTATACCCGAATGGATTATTTGTATTTTATTGACAACTAAATCATTAAATGAGACAAACGATGATTGGACGGACCAATAATTGAACTTGGTTTCGTACACAACTACATGCATATTACCTCCTAATATCAACATTTTCTATACTCGGAGGGATAATCGTTGTTTCATTGACTACTAATCACTAAATTAGACAAACATGGGTTTGAAGGACAAATAATTGAACTTGGTTTCATACATTACTACACGTGTATTACCTCTTAATATCAACGTATTCCATACTCGAATGGATTATTTGTATTTTATTGACAACTAAATCTTTAAATGAGACAAACGATGATTGGACGGACCAATTATTGAACTTGGTTTCTTACAAAACTACATGCGTATCACCTCCTAATATCAACATTTTCTATACTCGGAATGATAATCGTTGTTTCATTGACTACTAATAACTAAATTCGACAAACTTGGGTTTGAAGGACAAATAATAGAACTTGGTTTCCTACATTACTACAAGTGTATTACCTCCAAATATCAACGTATTCCATACTCGAATGGATTATTTGTATTTTATTGACAACTAAATCATTAAATGAGACAAACGATGATTGGACGGACCAATAATTGAAACTTGGTTTCTTACAAAACTACATGCGTATTACCTCCTAATATCAACATTTTCTATACTCGGAGGGATAATCGTTGTTTCATTGACTACTAATCACTAAATTAGACAAACATGGGGGGTTTTAAGGACAAATAATAGCACTTGGTTTCATACATTACTACACGTGTATTACCTACTAATATCAACGTATTGCATACTCGAATGGATTATTTGTATTTTATTGACAACTAAATAATTAAATGAGACAAACGATGATTGAACGGACCAATAATTGAACTTGGTTTCTTACAAAACTACATGCGTATCACCTCCTAATATCAACATTTTCTATACTCGAAATGATAATCGTTGTTTCATTGACTACTAATCACTAAATTCGACAAACTTGGGTTTGAAGGACAAATAATAGAACTTGGTTTCCTACATTACTACACGTGTATTACCTCCAAATATCAACGTATTCCATACTCGAATGGATTATTTGTATTTTATTGACAACTAAATCATTAAATGAGACAAACGATGATTGGACGGACCAATAATTGAAACTTGGTTTCTTACACAACTACATGCGTATTACCTCCTAATATCAACATTTTCTATACTCGGAGGGATAATCGTTGTTTCATTGATTACTAATCACTAAATTAGACAAACATGGGTTTTAAGGAAAAATAATAGAACCTGGTTTCATACATTACTACACGTGTATTGCCTCATAATATAAATGTATTCCATACTCGAATGGTTTATTTGTATTTTATTGACAACTAAATCATTAAATGAGACAAACGATGATTGGACGGACCAATTATTGAACTTGGTTTCTTACAAAACTACATGCGTATCACCTCCTAATATCAACATTTTCTATACTCGGAATGATAATCATTGTTTCATTGACTACTAATCACTAAATTCGACAAACTTGGGTTTGAAGGACAAATAATAGAACTTGGTTTCCTACATTACTACACGTGTATTACCTACTAATATCAACGTATTCCATACTCGAATGGATTATTTGTATTTTATTGACAACTAAATCATTAAATGAGACAAACGATGATTGGACGGACCAATAATTGAACATGGTTTCTTACAAAACTACATGCGTATCACCTCCTAATATCAACATTTTCTATACTCGGAATGATAATCGTAGTTTCATTGACTACTAATCACTAAATTCGACAAACTTGGGTTTGAAGGACAAATAATAGAACTTGGTTTCCGACATTACTACACGTGTATTACCTCCAAATATCAACGTATTCCATACTCGAATGGATTATTTGTATTTTATTGACAACTAAATCATTAAATGGCACAAACGATGATTGGACGGACCAATAATTGAAACTTGGTTTCTTACACAACTACATGCGTATTACCTCCTAATATCAACATTTTCTATACTCGGAGGGATAATCGTTGTTTCATTGACTACTAATCACTAAATTAGACAAACATGGGGGGTTTGAAGAATAGCACTTGGTTTCATACATTACTACACGTGTATTACCTACTAAAATCAACGTATTCCATACTCGAATGGATTATTTGTATTTTATTGACAACTAAATCATTAAATGAGACAAACGATGATTGGACGGACCAATAATTGAACTTGGTTTCTTACAAAACTACATGCGTATCACCTCCTAATATCAACATTTTCTATACTCGGAATGATAATCGTTGTTTCATTGACTACTAATCACTAAATTAGACAAACATGGGTTTGAAGAACAAATAATAGAACTTGGTTTCATACATTACTACACGTGTATTACCTCCTAATATCAACGTATTCCATACTCGAATGGATTATTTGTATTTTATTGACAACTAAATCATTAAATGAGATAAACGATGATTGGACGGACCAATAATTGAACTTGGTTTCGTACACAACTACATGCGTATCACCTCCTAATATCAACATTTTCTATACTCGGAGGGATAATCGTTGTTTCATTGACTACTAATCACTAAATTCGACAAACTTGGGTTTGAAGGACCAATAATAGAACTTGGTTTCCTACATTACTACACGTGTATTACCTCCAAATATCAACATATTCTATACCCGAATGGATTATTTGTATTTTATTGACAACTAAATCATTAAATGAGACAAACGATGATTGGACGGACCAATAATTGAACTTGGTTTCGTACACAAGTACATGCATATTACCTCCTAATATCAACATTTTCTATACTCGGAGGGATAATCGTTGTTTCATTGACTACTAATCACTAAATTAAACAAACATGGGTTTGAAGGACAAATAATTGAACTTGGTTTCATACATTACTACACGTGTATTACCTCTTAATATCAACGTATTCCATACTCGAATGGATTATTTGTATTTTATTGACAACTAAATCTTTAAATAAGACAAACGATGATTGGACGGACCAATTATTGAACTTGGTTTCTTACAAAACTACATGCGTATCACCTCCTAATATCAACATTTTCTATACTCGGAATGATAATCGTTGTTTCATTGACT
The DNA here is from genome assembly GCA_031232105.1 of Capsicum rhomboideum. NCBI lineage: Eukaryota > Viridiplantae > Streptophyta > Magnoliopsida > Solanales > Solanaceae > Capsicum > Capsicum rhomboideum. The sequence goes on along the minus strand of CP124713.1, from coordinate 81,981,945 downwards.
ACTAATCACTAAATTCGACAAACTTGGGTTTGAAGGACAAATAATAGAACTTGGTTTCCTACATTACTACAAGTGTATTACCTCCAAATATCAACGTATTCCATACTCGAATGGATTATTTGTATTTTATTGACAACTAAATCATTAAATGAGACAAACGATGATTGGACGGACCAATAATTGAAACTTGGTTTCTTACAAAACTACATGCGTATTACCTCCTAATATCAACATTTTCTATACTCGGAGGGATAATCGTTGTTTCATTGACTACTAATCACTAAATTAGACAAACATGGGGGGTTTTAAGGACAAATAATAGCACTTGGTTTCATACATTACTACACGTGTATTACCTACTAATATCAACGTATTGCATACTCGAATGGATTATTTGTATTTTATTGACAACTAAATAATTAAATGAGACAAACGATGATTGAACGGACCAATAATTGAACTTGGTTTCTTACAAAACTACATGCGTATCACCTCCTAATATCAACATTTTCTATACTCGGAATGATAATCGTTGTTTCATTGACTACTAATCACTAAATTCGACAAACTTGGGTTTGAAGGACCAATAATAGAACTTGGTTTCCTACATTACTACACGTGTATTACCTCCAAATATCAACATATTCTATACCCGAATGGATTATTTGTATTTTATTGACAACTAAATCATTAAATGAGACAAACGATGATTGGACGGACCAATAATTGAACTTGGTTTCGTACACAACTACATGCATATTACCTCCAAATATCAACATTTTCTATACTCGGAGGGATAATCGTTGTTTCATTGACTACTAATCACTAAATTAAACAAACATGGGTTTGAAGGACAAATAATTGAACTTGGTTTCATACATTACTACACGTGTATTACCTCTTAATATCAACGTATTCCATACTCGAATGGATTATTTGTATTTTATTGACAACTAAATCTTTAAATAAGACAAACGATGATTGGACGGACCAATTATTGAACTTGGTTTCTTACAAAACTACATGCGTATCACCTCCTAATATCAACATTTTCTATACTCGGAATGATAATCGTTGTTTCATTGACTACTAATCACTAAATTCGACAAACTTGGGTTTGAAGGACAAATAATAGAACTTGGTTTCCTACATTACTACAAGTGTATTACCTCCAAATATCAACGTATTCCATACTCGAATGGATTATTTGTATTTTATTGACAACTAAATCATTAAATGAGACAAACGATGATTGGACGGACCAATAATTGAAACTTGGTTTCTTACAAAACTACATGCGTATTACCTCCTAATATCAATATTTTCTATACTCGGAGGGATAATCGTTGTTTCATTGACTACTAATCACTAAATTAGACAAACATGGGGGGTTTTAAGGACAAATAATAGCACTTGGTTTCATACATTACTACACGTGTATTACCTACTAATATCAACGTATTGCATACTCGAATGGATTATTTGTATTTTATTGACAACTAAATAATTAAATGAGACAAACGATGATTGAACGGACCAATTATTGAACTTGGTTTCTTACAAAACTACATGCGTATCACCTCCTAATATCAACATTTTCTATACTCGGAATGATAATCGTTGTTTCATTGACTACTAATCACTAAATTCGACAAACTTGGGTTTGAAGGACAAATAATAGAACTTGGTTTCCTACATTACTACACGTGTATTACCTCCAAATATCAACGTATTCCATACTCGAATGGATTATTTGTATTTTATTGACAACTAAATCATTAAATGAGACAAACGATGATTGGACGGACCAATAATTGAAACTTGGTTTCTTACACAACTACATGCGTATTACCTCCTAATATCAACATTTTCTATACTCGGAGGGATAATCGTTGTTTCATTGATTACTAATCACTAAATTAGACAAACATGGGTTTTAAGGAAAAATAATAGAACCTGGTTTCATACATTACTACACGTGTATTGCCTCATAATATAAATGTATTCCATACTCGAATGGTTTATTTGTATTTTATTGACAACTAAATCATTAAATGAGACAAACGATGATTGGACGGACCAATTATTGAACTTGGTTTCTTACAAAACTACATGCGTATCACCTCCTAATATCAACATTTTCTATACTCGGAATGATAATCATTGTTTCATTGACTACTAATCACTAAATTCGACAAACTTGGGTTTGAAGGACAAATAATAGAACTTGGTTTCCTACATTACTACACGTGTATTGCCTCATAATATAAATGTATTCCATACTCGAATGGTTTATTTGTATTTTATTGACAACTAAATCATTAAATGAGACAAACGATGATTGGACGGACCAATAATTGAACATGGTTTCTTACAAAACTACATGCGTATCACCTCCTAATATCAACATTTTCTATACTCGGAATGATAATCGTAGTTTCATTGACTACTAATCACTAAATTCGACAAACTTGGGTTTGAAGGACAAATAATAGAACTTGGTTTCCGACATTACTACACGTGTATTACCTCCAAATATCAACGTATTCCATACTCGAATGGATTATTTGTATTTTATTGACAACTAAATCATTAAATGGCACAAACGATGATTGGACGGACCAATAATTGAAACTTGGTTTCTTACACAACTACATGCGTATTACCTCCTAATATCAACATTTTCTATACTCGGAGGGATAATCGTTGTTTCATTGACTACTAATCACTAAATTAGACAAACATGGGGGGTTTGAAGAATAGCACTTGGTTTCATACATTACTACACGTGTATTACCTACTAAAATCAACGTATTCCATACTCGAATGGATTATTTGTATTTTATTGACAACTAAATCATTAAATGAGACAAACGATGATTGGACGGACCAATAATTGAACTTGGTTTCTTACAAAACTACATGCGTATCACCTCCTAATATCAACATTTTCTATACTCGGAATGATAATCGTTGTTTCATTGACTACTAATCACTAAATTAGACAAACATGGGTTTGAAGAACAAATAATAGAACTTGGTTTCATACATTACTACACGTGTATTACCTCCTAATATCAACGTATTCCATACTCGAATGGATTATTTGTATTTTATTGACAACTAAATCATTAAATGAGATAAACGATGATTGGACGGACCAATAATTGAACTTGGTTTCGTACACAACTACATGCGTATCACCTCCTAATATCAACATTTTCTATACTCGGAGGGATAATCGTTGTTTCATTGACTACTAATCACTAAATTCGACAAACTTGGGTTTGAAGGACCAATAATAGAACTTGGTTTCCTACATTACTACACGTGTATTACCTCCAAATATCAACATATTCTATACCCGAATGGATTATTTGTATTTTATTGACAACTAAATCATTAAATGAGACAAACGATGATTGGACGGACCAATAATTGAACTTGGTTTCGTACACAACTACATGCATATTACCTCCTAATATCAACATTTTCTATACTCGGAGGGATAATCGTTGTTTCATTGACTACTAATCACTAAATTAGACAAACATGGGTTTGAAGGACAAATAATTGAACTTGGTTTCATACATTACTACACGTGTATTACCTCTTAATATCAACGTATTCCATACTCGAATGGATTATTTGTATTTTATTGACAACTAAATCTTTAAATGAGACAAACGATGATTGGACGGACCAATTATTGAACTTGGTTTCTTACAAAACTACATGCGTATCACCTCCTAATATCAACATTTTCTATACTCGGAATGATAATCGTTGTTTCATTGACTACTAATCACTAAATTAGACAAACATGGGTTTCAAGGACAAATAATAGAACTTGGTTTCATACATTACTACACGTGTATTACCTCCTAATATCAACGTATTCCATACTCGAATGGATTATTTGTATTTTATTGACAACTAAATCTTTAAATGAGACAAGCGATGATTGGACGGACCAATTATTGAACTTGGTTTCTTACAAAACTACATGCGTATCACCTCCTAATATCAACATTTTCTATACTCGGAATGATAATCGTTGTTTCATTGACTACTAATCACTAAATTAGACAAACATGGGTTTCAAGGACAAATAATAGAACTTGGTTTCATACATTACTACACGTGTATTACCTCCTAATATCAACGTATTCCATACTCGAATGGATTATTTGTATTTTATTGACAACTAAATCATTAAATGAGACAAGCGATGATTGGACGGACCAATAGTTGAACTTGGTTTCTTACAAAACTACATGCGTATCACCTCCTAATATCAACATTTTCTACACTCGGAGGGATAATCGTTGTTTCATTGACTACTAATCACTAAATTCGACAAACTTGGGTTTGAAGGACAAATAATAGAACTTGGTTTCCTACATTACTACACGGGTATTACCTCCAAATATCAACGTATTCCATACCCGAATGGATTATTTGTATTTTATTGACAACTAAATCATTAAATGAGACAAACGATGATTGGACGGACCAATAATTGAACTTGGTTTCTTACACAACTACATGCGTATTACCTCCTAATATCAACATTTTCTATACTCGGAGGGATAATCGTTGTTTCATTGACTACTAATCACTAAATTAGACAAACATGGGTTTGAAGGACAAATAATAGAACTTGGTTTCATACATTACTACACGTGTATTACCTCTTAATATCAACGTATTCCATACTCGAATGGATTATTTGTATTTTATTGACAACTAAATCTTTAAATGAGACAAACGATGATTGGACGGACCAATAATTGAACTTGGTTTCTTACACAACTACATGCGTATCACCTCCTAATATCAACATTTTCTATACTCGGAGGGATAATCGTTGTTTCATTGACTACTAATCACTAAATTAGACAAACATGGGTTTGAAGGAAAAATAATAGAACCTGGTTTCATACATTAATACACGTGTATTACCTCCTAATATCAACGTATTCCATACCCGAATGGATTATTTGTATTTTATTGACAACTAAATCATTAAATGAGACAAACGATGATTGGACGGACCAATAATTGAACTTGGTTTCTTACAAAACTACATGCGTATCACCTCCTAATATCAACATTTTCTATACTCGGAATGATAATCGTTGTTTCATTGACTACTAATAACTAAATTCGACAAACTTGGGTTTGAAGGACAAATAATAGAACTTGGTTTCCTACATTACTACACGTGTATTACCTCCAAATATCAACGTATTCCATACTCGAATGGATTATTTGTATTTTATTGACAACTAAATCATTAAATGAGACAAACGATGATTGGACGGACCAATAATTGAAACTTGGTTTATTACACAACTACATGCGTATTACCTCCTAATATCTACATTTTCTATACTCGGAGGGATAATCGTTGTTTCATTGACTACTAATCACTAAATTAGACAAACATGGGGGGTTTGAAGGACAAATTATAGCACTTGGTTTCATACATTACTACACCTGTATTACCTACTAATATAAATGTATTCCATACTCGAATGGATTATTTGTATTTTATTGACAACTAAATCATTAAATGAGACAAACAATGATTGGACGGACCAATAATTGAACTTGGTTTCTTACACAACTACATGCGTATTACCTCCTAATATCAACATTTTCTATACTCGGAGGGATAATCGTTGTTTCATTGACTACTAATCACTAAATTAGACAAACATGGGGGGTTTGAAGGACAAATAATAGCACTTGGTTTCATACATTACTACACGTGTATTACCTACTAATATCAACGTATTCCATACTCGAATGGATTATTTGTATTTTATTGACAACTAAATCATTAAATGAGACAAATGATGATTGGACGGACCAATAATTGAACTTGGTTTCTTACAAAACTACATGCGTATCACCTCCTAATATCAACATTTTCTATACTCGGAATGATAATCGTTGTTTCATTGACTACTAATCACTAAATTAGACAAACATGGGGGGTTTGAAGGACAAATAATAGCACTTGGTTTCATACATTACTACACGTGTATTACCTACTAATATCAACGTATTCCATACTCGAATGGATTATTTGTATTTTATTGACAACTAAATCATTAAATGAGACAAATGATGATTGGACGGACCAATAATTGAACTTGGTTTCTTACAAAACTACATGCGTATCATCTCCTAATATCAACATTTTCTATACTCGGAATGATAATCGTTGTTTCATTGACTACTAATAACTAAATTAGACAATCATGGGGGGTTTGAAGGACAAATAGTAGCACTTGTTTCATACATTACTACACGTGTATTACCTACTAATATCAACGTATTCCATACTCGAATGGATTATTTGTATTTTATTGACAACTAAATCATTAAATGAGACAAACGATGATTGGACGGACCAATAATTGAACTTGGTTTCTTACAAAACTACATGCGTATCACCTCCTAATATAAACATTTTCTATACTCGGAATGATAATCGTTGTTTCATTGACTACTAATCACTAAATTAGACAAACATGGGTTTGAAGGACAAATAATAGAACTTGGTTTCCTACATTACTACACGTGTATTACCTCCAAATATCAACGTATTCCATACTCTAATGGATTATTTGTATTTTATTGACAACTAAATCATTAAATGAGACAAACGATGATTGGACGGACCAATAGTTGAACTTGGTTTCTTACAAAACTACATGCGTATTACCTCCTAATATCAACATTTTCTACACTCGGAGGGATAATCGTTGTTTCATTGACTACTAATCACTAAATTCGACAAACTTGGGTTTGAAGGACAAATAATAGCACTTGGTTTCCTACATTACTACACGTGTATTACCTCCAAATATCAACGTATTCCATACCCGAATGGATTATTTGTATTTTATTGACAACTAAATCATTAAATGAGACAAACGATGATTGGACGGACCAATAATTGAACTTGGTTTCTTACACAACTACATGCGTATTACCTCCTAATATCAACATTTTCTATACTCGGAGGGATAATCGTTGTTTCATTGACTACTAATCACTAAATTAGACAAACATGGGTTTGAAGGACAAATAATAGAACTTGGTTTCATACATTACTACACGTGTATTACCTCTTAATATCAACGTATTCCATACTCGAATGGATTATTTGTATTTTATTGACAACTAAATCTTTAAATGAGACAAACGATGATTGGACGGACCAATAATTGAACTTGGTTTCTTACACAACTACATGCGTATCACCTCCTAATATCAACATTTTCTATACTCGGAGGGATAATCGTTGTTTCATTGACTACTAATCACTAAATTAGACAAACATGGGGGGTTTGAAGGACAAATAATAGCACTTGGTTTCATACATTACTACACGTGTATTACCTCCTAATATCAACGTATTCCATACTCGAATGGATTATTTGTATTTTATTGACAACTAAATCATTAAATGAGACAAGCGATGATTGGACGGACCAATAGTTGAACTTGGTTTCTTACAAAACTACATGCGTATCACCTCCTAATATCAACATTTTCTACACTCGGAGGGATAATCGTTGTTTCATTGACTACTAATCACTAAATTCGACAAACTTGGGTTTGAAGGACAAATAATAGAACTTGGTTTCCTACATTACTACACGGGTATTACCTCCAAATATCAACGTATTCCATACCCGAATGGATTATTTGTATTTTATTGACAACTAAATCATTAAATGAGACAAACGATGATTGGACGGACCAATAATTGAACTTGGTTTCTTACACAACTACATGCGTATTACCTCCTAATATCAACATTTTCTATACTCGGAGGGATAATCGTTGTTTCATTGACTACTAATCACTAAATTAGACAAACATGGGTTTGAAGGACAAATAATAGAACTTGGTTTCATACATTACTACACGTGTATTACCTCTTAATATCAACGTATTCCATACTCGAATGGATTATTTGTATTTTATTGACAACTAAATCTTTAAATGAGACAAACGATGATTGGACGGACCAATAATTGAACTTGGTTTCTTACACAACTACATGCGTATCACCTCCTAATATCAACATTTTCTATACTCGGAGGGATAATCGTTGTTTCATTGACTACTAATCACTAAATTAGACAAACATGGGTTTGAAGGAAAAATAATAGAACCTGGTTTCATACATTAATACACGTGTATTACCTCCTAATATCAACGTATTCCATACCCGAATGGATTATTTGTATTTTATTGACAACTAAATCATTAAATGAGACAAACGATGATTGGACGGACCAATAATTGAACTTGGTTTCTTACAAAACTACATGCGTATCACCTCCTAATATCAACATTTTCTATACTCGGAATGATAATCGTTGTTTCATTGACTACTAATAACTAAATTCGACAAACTTGGGTTTGAAGGACAAATAATAGAACTTGGTTTCCTACATTACTACACGTGTATTACCTCCAAATATCAACGTATTCCATACTCGAATGGATTATTTGTATTTTATTGACAACTAAATCATTAAATGAGACAAACGATGATTGGACGGACCAATAATTGAAACTTGGTTTATTACACAACTACATGCGTATTACCTCCTAATATCTACATTTTCTATACTCGGAGGGATAATCGTTGTTTCATTGACTACTAATCACTAAATTAGACAAACATGGGGGGTTTGAAGGACAAATTATAGCACTTGGTTTCATACATTACTACACCTGTATTACCTACTAATATAAATGAATTCCATACTCGAATGGATTATTTGTATTTTATTGACAACTAAATCATTAAATGAGACAAACAATGATTGGACGGACCAATAATTGAACTTGGTTTCTTACACAACTACATGCGTATTACCTCCTAATATCAACATTTTCTATACTCGGAGGGATAATCGTTGTTTCATTGACTACTAATCACTAAATTAGACAAACATGGGGGGTTTGAAGGACAAATAATAGCACTTGGTTTCATACATTACTACACGTGTATTACCTACTAATATCAACGTATTCCATACTCGAATGGATTATTTGTATTTTATTGACAACTAAATCATTAAATGAGACAAATGATGATTGGACGGACCAATAATTGAACTTGGTTTCTTACAAAACTACATGCGTATCACCTCCTAATATCAACATTTTCTATACTCGGAATGATAATCGTTGTTTCATTGACTACTAATCACTAAATTAGACAAACATGGGGGGTTTGAAGGACAAATAATAGCACTTGGTTTCCTACATTACTACACGGGTATTACCTCCAAATATCAACGTATTCCATACCCGAATGGATTATTTGTATTTTATTGACAACTAAATCATTAAATGAGACAAACGATGATTGGACGGACCAATAATTGAACTTGGTTTCTTACACAACTACATGCGTATTACCTCCTAATATCAACATTTTCTATACTCGGAGGGATAATCGTTGTTTCATTGACTACTAATCACTAAATTAGACAAACATGGGTTTGAAGGACAAATAATAGAACTTGGTTTCATACATTACTACACGTGTATTACCTCTTAATATCAACGTATTCCATACTCGAATGGATTATTTGTATTTTATTGACAACTAAATCTTTAAATGAGACAAACGATGATTGGACGGACCAATAATTGAACTTGGTTTCTTACACAACTACATGCGTATCACCTCCTAATATCAACATTTTCTATACTCGGAGGGATAATCGTTGTTTCATTGACTACTAATCACTAAATTAGACAAACATGGGTTTGAAGGAAAAATAATAGAACCTGGTTTCATACATTAATACACGTGTATTACCTCCTAATATCAACGTATTCCATACCCGAATGGATTATTTGTATTTTATTGACAACTAAATCATTAAATGAGACAAACGATGATTGGACGGACCAATAATTGAACTTGGTTTCTTACAAAACTACATGCGTATCACCTCCTAATATCAACATTTTCTATACTCGGAATGATAATCGTTGTTTCATTGACTACTAATAACTAAATTCGACAAACTTGGGTTTGAAGGACAAATAATAGAACTTGGTTTCCTACATTACTACACGTGTATTACCTCCAAATATCAACGTATTCCATACTCGAATGGATTATTTGTATTTTATTGACAACTAAATCATTAAATGAGACAAACGATGATTGGACGGACCAATAATTGAAACTTGGTTTATTACACAACTACATGCGTATTACCTCCTAATATCTACATTTTCTATACTCGGAGGGATAATCGTTGTTTCATTGACTACTAATCACTAAATTAGACAAACATGGGGGGTTTGAAGGACAAATTATAGCACTTGGTTTCATACATTACTACACCTGTATTACCTACTAATATAAATGTATTCCATACTCGAATGGATTATTTGTATTTTATTGACAACTAAATCATTAAATGAGACAAACAATGATTGGACGGACCAATAATTGAACTTGGTTTCTTACACAACTACATGCGTATTACCTCCTAATATCAACATTTTCTATACTCGGAGGGATAATCGTTGTTTCATTGACTACTAATCACTAAATTAGACAAACATGGGGGGTTTGAAGGACAAATAATAGCACTTGGTTTCATACATTACTACACGTGTATTACCTACTAATATCAACGTATTCCATACTCGAATGGATTATTTGTATTTTATTGACAACTAAATCATTAAATGAGACAAATGATGATTGGACGGACCAATAATTGAACTTGGTTTCTTACAAAACTACATGCGTATCACCTCCTAATATCAACATTTTCTATACTCGGAATGATAATCGTTGTTTCATTGACTACTAATCACTAAATTAGACAAACATGGGGGGTTTGAAGGACAAATAATAGCACTTGGTTTCATACATTACTACACGTGTATTACCTACTAATATCAACGTATTCCATACTCGAATGGATTATTTGTATTTTATTGACAACTAAATCATTAAATGAGACAAATGATGATTGGACGGACCAATAATTGAACTTGGTTTCTTACAAAACTACATGCGTATCATCTCCTAATATCAACATTTTCTATACTCGGAATGATAATCGTTGTTTCATTGACTACTAATAACTAAATTAGACAATCATGGGGGGTTTGAAGGACAAATAGTAGCACTTGTTTCATACATTACTACACGTGTATTACCTACTAATATCAACGTATTCCATACTCGAATGGATTATTTGTATTTTATTGACAACTAAATCATTAAATGAGACAAACGATGATTGGACGGACCAATAATTGAACTTGGTTTCTTACAAAACTACATGCGTATCACCTCCTAATATAAACATTTTCTATACTCGGAATGATAATCGTTGTTTCATTGACTACTAATCACTAAATTAGACAAACATGGGTTTGAAGGACAAATAATAGAACTTGGTTTCCTACATTACTACACGTGTATTACCTCCAAATATCAACGTATTCCATACTCTAATGGATTATTTGTATTTTATTGACAACTAAATCATTAAATGAGACAAACGATGATTGGACGGACCAATAGTTGAACTTGGTTTCTTACAAAACTACATGCGTATTACCTCCTAATATCAACATTTTCTACACTCGGAGGGATAATCGTTGTTTCATTGACTACTAATCACTAAATTCGACAAACTTGGGTTTGAAGGACAAATAATAGCACTTGGTTTCCTACATTACTACACGTGTATTACCTCCAAATATCAACGTATTCCATACCCGAATGGATTATTTGTATATTATTGACAACTAAATCATTAAATGAGACAAACGATGATTGGACGGACCAATAATTGAACTTGGTTTCTTACACAACTACATGCGTATTACCTCCTAATATCAACATTTTCTATACTCGGAGGGATAATCGTTGTTTCATTGACTACTAATCACTAAATTAGACAAACATGGGTTTGAAGGACAAATAATAGAACTTGGTTTCATACATTACTACACGTGTATTACCTCTTAATATCAACGTATTCCATACTCGAATGGATTATTTGTATTTTATTGACAACTAAATCTTTAAATGAGACAAACGATGATTGGACGGACCAATAATTGAACTTGGTTTCTTACACAACTACATGCGTATCACCTCCTAATATCAACATTTTCTATACTCGGAGGGATAATCGTTGTTTCATTGACTACTAATCACTAAATTAGACAAACATGGGTTTGAAGGAAAAATAATAGAACCTGGTTTCATACATTAATACACGTGTATTACCTCCTAATATCAACGTATTCCATACCCGAATGGATTATTTGTATTTTATTGACAACTAAATCATTAAATGAGACAAACGATGATTGGACGGACCAATAATTGAACTTGGTTTCTTACAAAACTACATGCGTATCACCTCCTAATATCAACATTTTCTATACTCGGAATGATAATCGTTGTTTCATTGACTACTAATAACTAAATTCGACAAACTTGGGTTTGAAGGACAAATAATAGAACTTGGTTTCCTACATTACTACACGTGTATTACCTCCAAATATCAACGTATTCCATACTCGAATGGATTATTTGTATTTTATTGACAACTAAATCATTAAATGAGACAAACGATGATTGGACGGACCAATAATTGAAACTTGGTTTATTACACAACTACATGCGTATTACCTCCTAATATCTACATTTTCTATACTCGGAGGGATAATCGTTGTTTCATTGACTACTAATCACTAAATTAGACAAACATGGGGGGTTTGAAGGACAAATTATAGCACTTGGTTTCATACATTACTACACCTGTATTACCTACTAATATAAATGTATTCCATACTCGAATGGATTATTTGTATTTTATTGACAACTAAATCATTAAATGAGACAAACAATGATTGGACGGACCAATAATTGAACTTGGTTTCTTACACAACTACATGCGTATTACCTCCTAATATCAACATTTTCTATACTCGGAGGGATAATCGTTGTTTCATTGACTACTAATCACTAAATTAGACAAACATGGGGGGTTTGAAGGACAAATAATAGCACTTGGTTTCATACATTACTACACGTGTATTACCTACTAATATCAACGTATTCCATACTCGAATGGATTATTTGTATTTTATTGACAACTAAATCATTAAATGAGACAAATGATGATTGGACGGACCAATAATTGAACTTGGTTTCTTACAAAACTACATGCGTATCACCTCCTAATATCAACATTTTCTATACTCGGAATGATAATCGTTGTTTCATTGACTACTAATCACTAAATTAGACAAACATGGGGGGTTTGAAGGACAAATAATAGCACTTGGTTTCATACATTACTACACGTGTATTACCTACTAATATCAACGTATTCCATACTCGAATGGATTATTTGTATTTTATTGACAACTAAATCATTAAATGAGACAAATGATGATTGGACGGACCAATAATTGAACTTGGTTTCTTACAAAACTACATGCGTATCATCTCCTAATATCAACATTTTCTATACTCGGAATGATAATCGTTGTTTCATTGACTACTAATAACTAAATTAGACAATCATGGGGGGTTTGAAGGACAAATAGTAGCACTTGTTTCATACATTACTACACGTGTATTACCTACTAATATCAACGTATTCCATACTCGAATGGATTATTTGTATTTTATTGACAACTAAATCATTAAATGAGACAAACGATGATTGGACGGACCAATAATTGAACTTGGTTTCTTACAAAACTACATGCGTATCACCTCCTAATATAAACATTTTCTATACTCGGAATGATAATCGTTGTTTCATTGACTACTAATCACTAAATTAGACAAACATGGGTTTGAAGGACAAATAATAGAACTTGGTTTCCTACATTACTACACGTGTATTACCTCCAAATATCAACGTATTCCATACTCTAATGGATTATTTGTATTTTATTGACAACTAAATCATTAAATGAGACAAACGATGATTGGACGGACCAATAGTTGAACTTGGTTTCTTACAAAACTACATGCGTATTACCTCCTAATATCAACATTTTCTACACTCGGAGGGATAATCGTTGTTTCATTGACTACTAATCACTAAATTCGACAAACTTGGGTTTGAAGGACAAATAATAGCACTTGGTTTCCTACATTACTACACGTGTATTACCTCCAAATATCAACGTATTCCATACCCGAATGGATTATTTGTATATTATTGACAACTAAATCATTAAATGAGACAAACGATGATTGGACGGACCAATAATTGAACTTGGTTTCTTACACAACTACATGCGTATTACCTCCTAATATCAACATTTTCTATACTCGGAGGGATAATCGTTGTTTCATTGACTACTAATCACTAAATTAGACAAACATGGGTTTGAAGGACAAATAATAGAACTTGGTTTCATACATTACTACACGTGTATTACCTCTTAATATCAACGTATTCCATACTCGAATGGATTATTTGTATTTTATTGACAACTAAATCTTTAAATGAGACAAACGATGATTGGACGGACCAATAATTGAACTTGGTTTCTTACACAACTACATGCGTATCACCTCCTAATATCAACATTTTCTATACTCGGAGGGATAATCGTTGTTTCATTGACTACTAATCACTAAATTAGACAAACATGGGTTTGAAGGAAAAATAATAGAACCTGGTTTCATACATTAATACACGTGTATTACATCCAAATATCAACGTATTCCATACTCGAATGGATTATTTGTATTTTATTGACAACTAAATCATTAAATGGGACAAACGATGATTGGACGGACCAATAATTGAAACTTGGTTTCTTACACAACTACATGCGTATTACCTCTTAATATCAACATTTTCTATACTCGGAGGGATAATCGTTGTTTCATTGACTACTAATCACTAAATTAGACAAACATGGGGGGTTTGAAGGACAAATAATAGCACTTGGTTTCATACATTACTACACGTGTATTACCTACTAATATCAACGTATTCCATACTCGAATGGATTATTTGTATTTTATTGACAACTAAATCATTAAATGAGACAAATGATGAGTGGACGAACCAATAAATGAACTTGGTTTCTTACAAAACTACATGCGTATCACCTCCTAATATCAACATTTTCTATACTCGGAATGATAATCGTTGTTTCTTTGACTACTAATCACTAAATTAGACAAACATGGGTTTGAAGGACAAATAATAGAACTTGGTTTCCTACATTACTACATGCGTATTACCTCCTAATATCAACATTTTCTATACTAGGAGGGATAATCGTTGTTTCATTGACTACTAATCACTAAATTAGACAAACATGGGGGGTTTGAATGACAAATAATAGCACTTGGTTTCCTACATTACTACACGTGTATTACCTCCAAATATCAACGTATTCCATACCCGAATGGATTATTTGTATGTTATTGACAACTAAATCATTAAATGAGACAAACGATGATTGGACGGACCAATAATTGAACTTGGTTTCTTACACAACTACATGCGTATTACCTCCTAATATCAACATTTTCTATACTCGGAGGGATAATCGTTGTTTCATTGACTACTAATCACTAAATTAGACAAACATGGGTTTGAAGGACAAATAATAGAACTTGGTTTCATACATTACTACACATGTATTACCTCTTAATATCAACGTATTCCATACTCGAATGGATTATTTGTATTTTATTGACAACCAAATCTTTAAATGAGACAAACGATGATTGGAAGGACCAATAATTGAACTTGGTTTCTTACACAACTACATGCGTATCACCTCCTAATATCAACATTTTCTATACTCGGAGGGATAATCGTTGTTTCATTGACTACTAATCACTAAATTAGACAAACATGGGTTTTAAGGAAAAATAATAGAACCTGGTTTCATACATTAATACACGTGTATTACCTCCTAATATCAACGTATTCCATACTCGAATGGATTATTTGTATTTTATTGACAACTAAATCATTAAATGAGACAAACGATGATTGGACGGACCAATAATTGAACTTGGTTTCTTACACAACTACATGCGTATCACCTCCTAATATCAACATTTTCTATACTCGGAATGATAATCGTTGTTTCATTGACTACTAATCACTAAATTAGACAAACATGGGTTTGAAGAACAAATAATAGAACTTGGTTTCATACATTACTACACGTGTATTACCTCCTAATATCAACGTATTCCATACTCGAATGGATTATTTGTATTTTATTGACAACTAAATCATTAAATGAGACAAATGATGATTGGACGGACCAAAAATTGAACTTGGTTTCTTACAAAACTACATGCGTATCACCTCCTAATATCAACATTTTCTATACTCGGAATGATAATCGTCGTTTCTTTGACTACTAATCACTAAATTCGACAAACATGGGTTTGAAGGACAAATAATAGAACTTGGTTTCCTACATTACTACACGTGTATTACCTCCAAATATCAACGTATTCCATACTCGAATGGATTATTTGTATTTTATTGACAACAAAATCATTAAATGAGACAAACGATGATTTGACGGACCAATAATTGAAACTTGGTTTCTTACACAACTACATGCGTATTACCTCATAATATCAACATTTTCTATACTAGGAGGGATAATCGTTGTTTCATTGACTACTAATCACTAAATTAGACAAACATGGGGGGTTTGAAGGACAAATAATAGCACTTGGTTTCCTACATTACGACACGTGTATTACCTCCAAATATCAACGTATTCCATACCCGAATGGATTATTTGTATTTTATTGACAACTAAATCTTTAAATGAGACAAACGATGATTGGACGGACCAATAATTGAACTTGGTTTCTTACACAACTACATGCGTATCACCTCCTAATATCAACATTTTCTATACTCGGAGGGATAATCGTTGTTTCATTGACTACTAATCACTAAATTAGACAAACATGGGTTTTAAGGAAAAATAATAGAACCTGGTTTCATACATTAATACACGTGTATTACCTCCTAATATCAACGTATTCCATACTCGAATGGATTATTTTTATTTTATTGACAACAAAATCATTAAATGAGACAAACGATGATTGGACGGACCAATAATTGAAACTTGGTTTCTTACACAACTACATGCGTATTACCTCATAATATCAACATTTTTATACTAAGAGGGATAATCGTTGTTTCATTGACTACTAATCACTAAATTAGACAAACATGGGTTTTAAGGAAAAATAATAGAACCTGGTTTCATACATTAATACACGTGTATTACCTCCTAATATCAACGTATTCCATACTCGAATGGATTATTTGTATTTTATTGACAACAAAATCATTAAATGAGACAAACGATGATTGGACGGACCAATAATTGAAACTTGGTTTCTTACACAACTACATGCGTATTACCTCATAATATCAACATTTTCTATACTAGGAGGGATAATCGTTGTTTCATTGACTACTAATCACTAAATTAGACAAACATGGGGGGTTTGAAGGACAAATAATAGCACTTGGTTTCCTACATTACTACACGTGTATTACCTCCAAATATCAACGTATTCCATACCCGAATGGATTATTTGTATTTTATTGACAACTAAATCTTTAAATGAGACAAACGATGATTGGACGGACCAATAATTGAACTTGGTTTCTTACACAACTACATGCGTATCACCTCCTAATATCAACATTTTCTATACTCGGAGGGATAATCGTTGTTTCATTGACTACTAATCACTAAATTAGACAAACATGGGTTTTAAGGAAAAATAATAGAACCTGGTTTCATACATTAATACACGTGTATTACCTCCTAATATCAACGTATTCCATACTCGAATGGATTATTTGTATTTTATTGACAACAAAATCATTAAATGAGACAAACGATGATTGGACGGACCAATAATTGAACTTGGTTTCTTACACAACTACATGCGTATCACCTCCTAATATCAACATTTTCTATACTCGGAATGCTAATCGCTGTTTCATTGACTACTAATCACTAAATTCGACAAACTTGGGTTTGAAGGACAAATAATAGAACTTGGTTTCCTACATTACTACACGTGTATTACCTCCAAATATCAATGTATTCCATACTCGAATGGATTATTTGTATTTTATTGACAACTAAATCATTAAATGGCACAAACGATGATTGGACGGACCAATAATTGAAACTTGGTTTCTTACACAACTACATGCGTATTACCTCCTAATATCAACATTTTCTATACTCGGAGGGATAATCGTTGTTTCATTGACTACTAATCACTAAATTAGACAAACATGGGGGGTTTGAAGGACAAATAATAGCACTTGGTTTCATACATTACTACACGTGTATTACCTCCTAATATCAACGTATTCCATACTCGAATGGATTATTTGTATTTTATTGACAACTAAATCATTAAATGAGACAAACGATGATTGGACGGACCAATAATTGAACTTGGTTTCTCACACAACTACATGCGTATCACCTCCTAATATCAACATTTTCTATACTCGGAGGGATAATCGTTGTTTCATTGACTACTAATCACTAAATTAGACAAACATGGGTTTTAAGGAAAAATAATAGAACCTGGTTTCATACATTAATACACGTGTATTACCTCCTAATATCAACGTATTCCATACTCGAATGGATTATTTGTATTTTATTGACAACAAAATCATTAAATGAGACAAACGATGATTGGACGGACCAATAATTGAAACTTGGTTTCTTACACAACTACATGCGTATTACCTCATAATATCAACATTTTCTATACTAGGAGGGATAATCGTTGTTTCATTGACTACTAATCACTAAATTAGACAAACATGGGGGGTTTGAAGGACAAATAATAGCACTTGGTTTCCTACATTACTACACGTGTATTACCTCCAAATATCAACGTATTCCATACCCGAATGGATTATTTGTATTTTATTGACAACTAAATCTTTAAATGAGACAAACGATGATTGGACGGACCAATAATTGAACTTGGTTTCTTACACAACTACATGCGTATCACCTCCTAATATCAACATTTTCTATACTCGGAGGGATAATCGTTGTTTCATTGACTACTAATCACTAAATTAGACAAACATGGGTTTTAAGGAAAAATAATAGAACCTGGTTTCATACATTAATACACGTGTATTACCTCCTAATATCAACGTATTCCATACTCGAATGGATTATTTGTATTTTATTGACAACAAAATCATTAAATGAGACAAACGATGATTGGACGGACCAATAATTGAAACTTGGTTTCTTACACAACTACATGCGTATTACCTCATAATTTCAACATTTTCTATACTAGGAGGGATAATCGTTGTTTCATTGACTACTAATCACTAAATTAGACAAACATGGGGGGTTTGAAGGACAAATAATAGCACTTGGTTTCATACATTACTACACGTGTATTACCTCCAAATATCAACGTATTCCATACCCGAATGGATTATTTGTATTTTATTGACAACTAAATCTTTAAATGAGACAAACGATGATTGGACGGACCAATAATTGAACTTGGTTTCTTACACAACTACATGCGTATCACCTCCTAATATCAACATTTTCTATACTCGGAATGCTAATCGCTGTTTCATTGACTACTAATCACTAAATTCGACAAACTTGGGTTTGAAGGACAAATAATAGAACTTGGTTTCCTACATTACTACACGTGTATTACCTCCAAATATCAATGTATTCCATACTCGAATGGATTATTTGTATTTTATTGACAACTAAATCATTAAATGGCACAAACGATGATTGGACGGACCAATAATTGAAACTTGGTTTCTTACACAACTACATGCGTATTACCTCCTAATATCAACATTTTCTATACTCGGAGGGATAATCGTTGTTTCATTGACTACTAATCACTAAATTAGACAAACATGGGGGGTTTGAAGGACAAATAATAGCACTTGGTTTCATACATTACTACACGTGTATTACCTCCTAATATCAACGTATTCCATACTCGAATGGATTATTTGTATTTTATTGACAACTAAATCATTAAATGAGACAAACGATGATTGGACGGACCAATAATTGAACTTGGTTTCTCACACAACTACATGCGTATCACCTCCTAATATCAACATTTTCTATACTCGGAGGGATAATCGTTGTTTCATTGACTACTAATCACTAAATTAGACAAACATGGGTTTTAAGGAAAAATAATAGAACCTGGTTTCATACATTAATACACGTGTATTACCTCCTAATATCAACGTATTCCATACTCGAATGGATTATTTGTATTTTATTGACAACAAAATCATTAAATGAGACAAACGATGATTGGACGGACCAATAATTGAAACTTGGTTTCTTACACAACTACATGCGTATTACCTCATAATATCAACATTTTCTATACTAGGAGGGATAATCGTTGTTTCATTGACTACTAATCACTAAATTAGACAAACATGGGGGGTTTGAAGGACAAATAATAGCACTTGGTTTCCTACATTACTACACGTGTATTACCTCCAAATATCAACGTATTCCATACCCGAATGGATTATTTGTATTTTATTGACAACTAAATCTTTAAATGCGACAAACGATGATTGGACGGACCAATAATTGAACTTGGTTTCTTACACAACTACATGCGTATCACCTCCTAATATCAACATTTTCTATACTCGGAATGATAATCGTTGTTTCTTTGACTACTAATCACTAAATTCGACAAACATGGGTTTGAAGGACAAATAATAGAACTTGGTTTCCTACATTACTACACGTGTATTACCTCCAAATATCAACGTATTCCATACCCGAATGGATTATTTGTATTTTATTGACAACTAAATCTTTAAATGCGACAAACGATGATTGGACGGACCAATAATTGAACTTGGTTTCTTACACAACTACATGCGTATCACCTCCTAATATCAACATTTTCTATACTCGGAATGATAATCGTTGTTTCTTTGACTACTAATCACTAAATTCGACAAACATGGGTTTGAAGGACAAATAATAGAACTTGGTTTCCTACATTACTACACGTGTATTACCTCCAAATATCAACGTATTCCATACTCGAATGGAATATTTGTATTTTATTGACAACAAAATCATTAAATGAGACAAACGATGATTGGACGGACCAATAATTGAAACTTGGTTTCTTACACAACTACATGCGTATTACCTCCTAATATCAACATTTTCTATACTAGGAGGGATAATCGTTGTTTCATTGACTACTAATCACTAAATTAGACAAACATGGGGGGTTTGAAGGACAAATAATAGCACTTGGTTTCCTACATTACTACACGTGTATTACCTCCAAATATCAACGTATTCCATACCCGAATGGATTATTTGTATTTTATTGACAACTAAATCATTAAATGAGACAAACGATGATTGGACGGACCAATAATTGAACTTGGTTTCTTACACAACTACATGCGTATTACCTCCTAATATCAACATTTTCTATACTCGGAGGGATAATCGTTGTTTCATTGACTACTAATCACTAAATTAGACAAACATGGGTTTTAAGGAAAAATAATAGAACCTGGTTTCATACATCAATACACGTGTATTACCTCCTAATATCAACGTATTCCATACTCGAATGGATTATTTGTATTTTATTGACAACTAAATCATTAAATGAGACAAACGATGATTGGACGGACCAATAATTGAACTTGGTTTCTTACACAACTACATGCGTATCACCTCCTAATATCAACATTTTCTATACTCGGAGGGATAAACGTTGTTTCATTGACTACTAATCACTAAATTAGACAAACATGGGTTTTAAGGAAAAATAATAGAACCTGGTTTCATACATCAATACACGTGTATTACCTCCTAATATCAACGTATTCCATACTCGAATGGATTATTTGTATTTTATTGACAACTAAATCATTAAATAAGACAAACGATGATTGGACGGACCAATAATTGAACTTGGTTTCTTACACAACTACATGCGTATCACCTCCTAATATCAACATTTTCTATACTCGGAATGATAATCGTTGTTTCATTGACTACTAATCACTAAATTAGACAAACATGGGTTTGAAGAATAAATAATAGAACTTGGTTTCATACATTACTACACGTGTATTACCTCCTAATATCAACGTATTCCATACTCGAATGGATTATTTGTATTTTATTGACAACTAAATCATTAAATGAGACAAACGATGATTGGACGGACCAATAATTGAAACTTGGTTTCTTACACAACTACATGCGTATTACCTCATAATATCAACATTTTCTATACTCGGAGGGATAATCGTTGTTTCATTGACTACTAATCACTAAATTAGACAAACATGGGGGGTTTGAAGGACAAATAATAGCACTTGGTTTCCTACATTACTACACGTGTATTACCTCCAAATATCAACGTATTCCATACCCGAATGGATTATTTGTATTTTATTGACAACTAAATCTTTAAATGAGACAAACGATGATTGGACGGACCAATAATTGAACTTGGTTTCTTACACAACTACATGCGTATCACCTCCTAATATCAACATTTTCTATACTCGGAGGGATAATCGTTGTTTCATTGACTACTAATCACTAAATTAGACAAACATGGGTTTTAAGGAAAAATAATAGAACCTGGTTTCATACATTAATACACGTGTATTACCTCCTAATATCAACGTATTCCATACTCGAATGGATTATTTGTATTTTATTGACAACAAAATCATTAAATGAGACAAACGATGATTGGACGGACCAATAATTGAAACTAGGTTTCTTACACAACTACATGCGTATTCATAATATCAACATTTTCTATACTAGGAGGGATAATCGTTGTTTCATTGACTACTAATCACTAAATTAGACAAACATGGGGGGTTTGAAGGACAAATAATAGCACTTGGTTTCCTACATTACTACACGTGTATTACCTCCAAATATCAACGTATTCCATACCCGAATGGATTATTTGTATTTTATTGACAACTAAATCTTTAAATGAGACAAACGATGATTGGACGGACCAATAATTGAACTTGGTTTCTTACACAACTACATGCGTATCACCTCCTAATATCAACATTTTCTATACTCGGAGGGATAATCGTTGTTTCATTGACTACTAATCACTAAATTAGACAAACATGGGTTTTAAGGAAAAATAATAGAACCTGGTTTCATACATTAATACACGTGTATTACCTCCTAATATCAACGTATTCCATACTCGAATGGATTATTTGTATTTTATTGACAACAAAATCATTAAATGAGACAAACGATGATTGGACGGACCAATAATTGAAACTAGGTTTCTTACACAACTACATGCGTATTCATAATATCAACATTTTCTATACTAGGAGGGATAATCGTTGTTTCATTGACTACTAATCACTAAATTAGACAAACATGGGGGGTTTGAAGGACAAATAATAGCACTTGGTTTCCTACATTACTACACGTGTATTACCTCCAAATATCAACGTATTCCATACTCGAATGGATTATTTGTATTTTATTGACAACTAAATCATTAAATGAGACAAACGATGATTGGACGGACCAATAATTGAACTTGGTTGCTTACACAACTACATGCGTATCCCCTCCTAATATGAACATTTTCTATACTCGGAATGATAATCGTTGTTTCATTGACTACTAATCACTAAATTAGACAAACATAGGTTTGAAGAACAAATAATAGAACTTGGTTTCATACATTACTACACGTGTATTACCTCCTAATATCAACGTATTCCATACTCGAATGGATTATTTGTATTTTATTGACAACTAAATCATTAAATGAGACAAACGATGATTGGACGGACCAATAATTGAACTTGGTTTCTTACACAACTACATGCGTATCACCTCCTAATATCAACATTTTCTATACTCGGAGGGATAATCGTTGTTTCATTGACTACTAATCACTAAATTAGACAAACATGGGTTTTAAGGAAAAATAATAGAACCTGGTTTCATACATTAATACACGTGTATTACCTCCTAATATCAACGTATTCCATACTCGAATGGATTATTTGTATTTTATTGACAACAAAATCATTAAATGAGACAAACGATGATTGGACGGACCAATAATTGAAACTAGGTTTCTTACACAACTACATGCGTATTCATAATATCAACATTTTCTATACTAGGAGGGATAATCGTTGTTTCATTGACTACTAATCACTAAATTAGACAAACATGGGGGGTTTGAAGGACAAATAATAGCACTTGGTTTCCTACATTACTACACGTGTATTACCTCCAAATATCAACGTATTCCATACCCGAATGGATTATTTGTATTTTATTGACAATTAAATCTTTAAATGAGACAAACGATGATTGGACGGACCAATAATTGAACTTGGTTTCTTACACAACTACATGCGTATCACCTCCTAATATCAACATTTTCTATACTCGGAGGGATAATCGTTGTTTCATTGACTACTAATCACTAAATTAGACAAACATGGGTTTTAAGGAAAAATAATAGAACCTGGTTTCATACATTAATACACGTGTATTACCTCCTAATATCAACGTATTCCATACTCGAATGGATTATTTGTATTTTATTGACAACAAAATCATTAAATGAGACAAACGATGATTGGACGGACCAATAATTGAAACTAGGTTTCTTACACAACTACATGCGTATTCATAATATCAACATTTTCTATACTAGGAGGGATAATCGTTGTTTCATTGACTACTAATCACTAAATTAGACAAACATGGGGGGTTTGAAGGACAAATAATAGCACTTGGTTTCCTACATTACTACACGTGTATTACCTCCAAATATCAACGTATTCGATACTCGAATGGATTATTTGTATTTTATTGACAACTAAATCATTAAATGAGACAAACGATGATTGGACGGACCAATAATTGAACTTGGTTGCTTACACAACTACATGCGTATCACCTCCTAATATGAACATTTTCTATACTCGGAATGATAATCGTTGTTTCATTGACTACTAATCACTAAATTAGACAAACATGGGTTTGAAGAACAAATAATAGAACTTGGTTTCATACATTACTACACGTGTATTACCTCCTAATATCAACGTATTCCATACTCGAATGGATTATTTGTATTTTATTGACAACTAAATCATTAAATGAGACAAATGATGATTGGACGGACCAATAATTGAACTTGGTTTCTTACAAAACTACATGCGTATCACCTCCTAATATCAACATTTTCTATACTCGGAATGATAATCGTTGTTTCTTTGACTACTAATCACTAAATTCGACAAACATGGGTTTGAAGGACAAATAATAGAACTTGGTTTCCTACATTACTACACGTGTATTACCTCCAAATATCAACGTATTCCATACCCGAATGGATTATTTGTATTTTATTGACAACTAAATCTTTAAATGCGACAAACGATGATTGGACGGACCAATAATTGAACTTGGTTTCTTACACAACTACATGCGTATCACCTCCTAATATCAACATTTTCTATACTCGGAATGATAATCGTTGTTTCTTTGACTACTAATCACTAAATTCGACAAACATGGGTTTGAAGGACAAATAATAGAACTTGGTTTCCTACATTACTACACGTGTATTACCTCCAAATATCAACGTATTCCATACTCGAATGGATTATTTGTATTTTATTGACAACAAAATCATTAAATGAGACAAACGATGATTGGACGGACCAATAATTGAAACTTGGTTTCTTACACAACTACATGCGTATTACCTCCTAATATCAACATTTTCTATACTAGGAGGGATAATCGTTGTTTCATTGACTACTAATCACTAAATTAGACAAACATGGGGGGTTTGAAGGACAAATAATAGCACTTGGTTTCCTACATTACTACACGTGTATTACCTCCAAATATCAACGTATTCCATACCCGAATGGATTATTTGTATTTTATTGACAACTAAATCATTAAATGAGACAAACGATGATTGGACGGACCAATAATTGAACTTGGTTTCTTACACAACTACATGCGTATTACCTCCTAATATCAACATTTTCTATACTCGGAGGGATAATCGTTGTTTCATTGACTACTAATCACTAAATTAGACAAACATGGGTTTTAAGGAAAAATAATAGAACCTGGTTTCATACATCAATACACGTGTATTACCTCCTAATATCAACGTATTCCATACTCGAATAGATTATTTGTATTTTATTGACAACTAAATCATTAAATGAGACAAACGATGATTGGACGGACCAATAATTGAACTTGGTTTCTTACACAACTACATGCGTATCACCTCCTAATATCAACATTTTCTATACTCGGAGGGATAATCGTTGTTTCATTGACTACTAATCACTAAATTAGACAAACATGGGTTTTAAGGAAAAATAATAGAACCTGGTTTCATACATCAATACACGTGTATTACCTCCTAATATCAACGTATTCCATACTCGAATGGATTATTTGTATTTTATTGACAACTAAATCATTAAATGAGACAAACGATGATTGGACGGACCAATAATTGAACTTGGTTTCTTACACAACTACATGCGTATCACCTCCTAATATCAACATTTTCTATACTCGGAATGATAATCGTTGTTTCATTGACTACTAATCACTAAATTAGACAAACATGGGTTTGAAGAACAAATAATAGAACTTGGTTTCATACATTACTACACGTGTATTACCTCCTAATATCAACGTATTCCATACTCGAATGGATTATTTGTATTTTATTGACAACTAAATCATTAAATGAGACAAACGATGATTGGACGGACCAATAATTGAAACTTGGTTTCTTACAAAACTACATGCGTATCACCTCCTAATATCAACATTTTCTATACTCGGAGGGATAATCGTTGTTTCATTGACTACTAATCACTAAATTAGACAAACATGGGTTTTAAGGAAAAATAATAGAACCTGGTTTCATACATTAATACACGTGTATTACCTCCTAATATCAACGTATTCCATACTCGAATGGATTATTTGTATTTTATTGACAACAAAATCATTAAATGAGACAAACGATGATTGGACGGACCAATAATTGAAACTTGGTTTCTTACACAACTACATGTGTATTACCTCATAATATCAACATTTTCTATACTAGGAGCGATAATCGTTGTTTCATTGACTACTAATCACTAAATTAGACAAACATGGGGGGTTTGAAGGACAAATAATAGCACTTGGTTTCCTACATTACTACACGTGTATTACCTCCAAATATCAACGTATTCCATACCCAAATGGATTATTTGTATTTTATTGACAACTAAATCTTTAAATGAGACAAACGATGATTGGACGGACCAATAATTGAACTTGGTTTCTTACACAACTACATGCGTATCACCTCCTAATATCAACATTTTCTATACTCGGAGGGATAATCGTTGTTTCATTGACTACTAATCACTAAATTAGACAAACATGGGTTTTAAGGAAAAATAATAGAACCTGGTTTCATACATTAATACACGTGTATTACCTCCTAATATCAACGTATTCCATACTCGAATGGATTATTTGTATTTTATTGACAACAAAATCATTAAATGAGACAAACGATGATTGGACGGACCAATAATTGAAACTAGGTTTCTTACACAACTACATGCGTATTACCTCATAATATCAACATTTTCTATACTAGGAGGGATAATCGTTGTTTCATTGACTACTAATCACTAAATTAGACAAACATGGGGGGTTTGAAGGACAAATAATAGCACTTGGTTTCCTACATTACTACACGTGTATTACCTCCAAATATCAACGTATTCCATACCCGAATGGATTATTTGTATTTTATTGACAACTAAATCATTAAATGAGACAAACGATGATTGGACGGACCAATAATTGAAACTTGGTTTCTTACACAACTACATGCGTATTACCTCCTAATATCAACATTTTCTATACTAGGAGGGATAATCGTTGTTTCATTGACTACTAATCACTAAATTAGACAAACATGGGGGGTTTGAAGGACAAATAATAGCACTTGGTTTCCTACATTACTACACGTGTATTACCTCCAAATATCAACGTATTCCATACCCGAATGGATTATTTGTATTTTATTGACAACTAAATCATTAAATGAGACAAACGATGATTGGACGGACCAATAATTGAACTTGGTTTCTTACACAACTACATGCGTATTACCTCCTAATATCAACATTTTCTATACTCGGAGGGATAATCGTTGTTTCATTGACTTCTAATCACTAAATTAGACAAACATGGGTTTTAAGGAAAAATAATAGAACCTGGTTTCATACATCAATACACGTGTATTACCTCCTAATATCAACGTATTCCATACTCGAATGGATTATTTGTATTTTATTGACAACTAAATCATTAAATGAGACAAACGATGATTGGACGGACCAATAATTGAACTTGGTTTCTTACACAACTACATGCGTATCACCTCCTAATATCAACATTTTCTATACTCGGAGGGATAATCGTTGTTTCATTGACAACTAATCACTAAATTAGACAAACATGGGTTTTAAGGAAAAATAATAGAACCTGGTTTCATACATCAATACACGTGTATTACCTCCTAATATCAACGTATTCCATACTCGAATGGATTATTTGTATTTTATTGACAACTAAATCATTAAATGAGACAAACGATGATTGGACGGACCAATAATTGAACTTGGTTTCTTACACAACTACATGCGTATCACCTCCTAATATCAACATTTTCTATACTCGGAATGATAATCGTTGTTTCATTGACTACTAATCACTAAATTAGACAAACATGGGTTTGAAGAACAAATAATAGAACTTGGTTTCATACATTACTACACGTGTATTACCTCCTAATATCAACGTATTCCATACTCGAATGGATTATTTGTATTTTATTGACAACTAAATCATTAAATGAGACAAACGATGATTGGACGGACCAATAATTGAAACTTGGTTTCTTACAAAACTACATGCGTATCACCTCCTAATATCAACATTTTCTATACTCGGAGGGATAATCGTTGTTTCATTGACTACTAATCACTAAATTAGACAAACATGGGTTTTAAGGAAAAATAATAGAACCTGGTTTCATACATTAATACACGTGTATTACCTCCTAATATCAACGTATTCCATACTCGAATGGATTATTTGTATTTTATTGACAACAAAATTATTAAATGAGACAAACGATGATTGGACGGACCAATAATTGAAACTAGGTTTCTTACACAACTACATGCGTATTACCTCATAATATCAACATTTTCTATACTAGGAGGGATAATCGTTGTTTCATTGACTACTAATCACTAAATTAGACAAACATGGGGGGTTTGAAGGACAAATAATAGCACTTGGTTTCCTACATTACTACACGTGTATTACCTCCAAATATCAACGTATTCCATACCCGAATGGATTATTTGTATTTTATTGACAACTAAATCATTAAATGAGACAAACGATGATTGGACGGACCAATAATTGAACTTGGTTTCTTACACAACTACATGCGTATTACCTCCTAATATCAACATTTTCTATACTCGGAGGGATAATCGTTGTTTCATTGACTTCTAATCACTAAATTAGACAAACATGGGTTTTAAGGAAAAATAATAGAACCTGGTTTCATACATCAATACACGTGTATTACCTCCTAATATCAACGTATTCCATACTCGAATGGATTATTTGTATTTTATTGACAACTAAATCATTAAATGAGACAAACGATGATTGGACGGACCAATAATTGAACTTGGTTTCTTACACAACTACATGCGTATCACCTCCTAATATCAACATTTTCTATACTCGGAGGGATAATCGTTGTTTCATTGACAACTAATCACTAAATTAGACAAACATGGGTTTTAAGGAAAAATAATAGAACCTGGTTTCATACATCAATACACGTGTATTACCTCCTAATATCAACGTATTCCATACTCGAATGGATTATTTGTATTTTATTGACAACTAAATCATTAAATGAGACAAACGATGATTGGACGGACCAATAATTGAACTTGGTTTCTTACACAACTACATGCGTATCACCTCCTAATATCAACATTTTCTATACTCGGAATGATAATCGTTGTTTCATTGACTACTAATCACTAAATTAGACAAACATGGGTTTGAAGAACAAATAATAGAACTTGGTTTCATACATTACTACACGTGTATTACCTCCTAATATCAACGTATTCCATACTCGAATGGATTATTTGTATTTTATTGACAACTAAATCATTAAATGAGACAAACGATGATTGGACGGACCAATAATTGAAACTTGGTTTCTTACAAAACTACATGCGTATCACCTCCTAATATCAACATTTTCTATACTCGGAGGAATAATCGTTGTTTCATTGACTACTAATCACTAAATTCGACAAACTTGGGTTTGAAGGACAAATAATAGAACTTGGTTTCCTACATTACTACACGTGTATTACCTCCAAATATCAACATATTCCATACCCGAATGGATTATTTGTATTTCATTGACAACTAAATCATTAAATGAGACAAACGATGATTGGACGGACCAATAATTGAACTTGGTTTCTTACACAACTACATGTGTATTACCTCCTAATATTAACATTTTCTATACTCGGAGGGATAATCGTTGTTTCATTGACTACTAATCACTAAATTAGACAAACATGGGTTTGAAGGACAAATAATAGAACTTGGTTTCATACATTACTACACGTGTATTACCTCTTAATATCAACGTATTCCATACTCGAATGGATTATTTGTATTTTATTGACAACTAAATCTTTAAATGAGACAAACGATGATTGGACGGACCAATAATTGAAACTTGGTTTCTTACACAACTACATGCGTATCACCTCCTAATATCAACATTTTCTATACTCGGAATGATAATCGTTGTTTCATTGACTACTAATCACTAAATTAGACAAACATGGGTTTGAAGAACAAATAATAGAACTTGGTTTCATACATTACTACACGTGTATTACCTCCTAATATCAACGTATTCCATACTCGAATGGATTATTTGTATTTTATTGACAACTAAATCATTAAATGAGACAAATGATGATTGGACGGACCAATAATTGAACTTGGTTTCTTACAAAACTACATGCGTATCACCTACTAATATCAACATTTTCTATACTCGGAATGATAATCGTTGTTTCTTTGACTACTAATCACGAAATTCGACAAACATGGGTTTGAAGGACAAATAATAGAACTTGGTTTCCTACATTACTACACGTGTATTCCCTCCAAATATCAACGTATTCCATACTCGAATGGATTATTTGTATTTTATTGACAACAAAATCATTAAATGAGACAAACGATGATTGGACGGACCAATAATTGAAACTTGGTTTCTTACACAACTACATGCGTATTACCTCCTAATATCAACATTTTCTATACTAGGAGGGATAATCGTTGTTTCATTGACTACTAATCACTAAATTAGACAAACATGGGGGGTTTGAAGGACAAATAATAGCACTTGGTTTCCTACATTACTACACGTGTATTACCTCCAAATATCAACGTATTCCATACCCGAATGGATTATTTGTATTTTATTGACAACTAAATCATTAAATGAGACAAACGATGATCGGACGGACCAATAATTGAACTTGGTTTCTTACACAACTACATGCGTATTACCTCCTAATATCAACATTTTCTATACTCGGAGGGATAATCGTTGTTTCATTGACTACTAATCACTAAATTAGACAAACATGGGTTTGAAGGACAAATAATAGAACTTGGTTTCATACATTACTACACGTGTATTACCTCTTAATATCAACGTATTCCATACTCGAATGGATTATTTGTATTTTATTGACAACTAAATCTTTAAATGAGACAAACGATGATTGGACGGACCAATAATTGAACTTGGTTTCTTACACAACTACATGCGTATCACCTCCTAATATCAACATTTTCTATACTCGGAGGGATAATCGTTGTTTCATTGACTACTAATCACTAAATTAGACAAACATGGGTTTTAAGGAAAAATAATAGAACCTGGTTTCATACATTAATACACGTGTATTACCTCCTAATATCAACGTATTCCATACTCGAATGGATTATTTGTATTTTATTGACAACTAAATCATTAAATGAGACAAACGATGATTGGACGGACCAATAATTGAACTTGGTTTCTTACACAACTACATGCGTATCACCTCCTAATATCAACATTTTCTATACTCGGAATGATAATCGTTGTTTCATTGACTACTAATCACTAAATTAGACAAACATGGGTTTGAAGAACAAATAATAGAACTTGGTTTCATACATTACTACACGTGTATTACCTCCTAATATCAACGTATTCCATACTCGAATGGATTATTTGTATTTTATTGACAACTAAATCATTAAATGAGACAAACGATGATTGGACGGACCAATAATTGAAACTTGGTTTCTTACAAAACTACATGTGTATCACCTCCTAATATCAACATTTTCTATACTCGGAGGAATAATCGTTGTTTCATTGACTACTAATCACTAAATTAGACAAACATGGGTTTTAAGGAAAAATAATAGAACCTGGTTTCATACATTAATACACGTGTATTACCTCCTAATATCAACGTATTCCATACTCGAATGGATTATTTGTATTTTATTGACAACTAAATCATTAAATGAGACAAACGATGATTGGACGGACCAATAATTGAACTTGGTTTCTTACACAACTACATGCGTATCACCTCCTAATATCAACATTTTCTATACTCGGAATGATAATCGTTGTTTCATTGACTACTAATCACTAAATTAGACAAACATGGGTTTGAAGAACAAATAATAGAACTTGGTTTCATACATTACTACACGTGTATTACCTCCTAATATCAACGTATTCCATAATCGAATGGATTATTTGTATTTTATTGACAACTAAATCATTAAATGAGACAAACGATGATTGGACGGACCAATAATTGAAACTTGGTTTCTTACAAAACTACATGCGTATCACCTCCTAATATCAACATTTTCTATACTCGGAGGAATAATCGTTGTTTCATTTACTACTAATCACTAAATTCGACAAACTTGGGTTTGAAGGACAAATAATAGAACTTGGTTTCCTACATTACTACACGTGTATTACCTCCAAATATCAACATATTCCATACCCGAATGGATTATTTGTATTTCATTGACAACTAAATCATTAAATGAGACAAACGATGATTGGACGGACCAATAATTGAACTTGGTTTCTTACACAACTACATGCGTATCACCTCCTAATATCAACATTTTCTATACTCGGAGGGATAATCGTTGTTTCATTGACTACTAATCACTAAATTAGACAAACATGGGTTTTAAGGAAAAATAATAGAACCTGGTTTCATACATCAATACACGTGTATTACCTCCTAATATCAACGTATTCCATACTCGAATGGATTATTTGTATTTTATTGACAACTAAATCATTAAATGAGACAAACGATGATTGGACGGACCAATAATTGAACTTGGTTTCTTACACAACTACATGCGTATCACCTCCTAATATCAACATTTTCTATACTCGGAATGATAATCGTTGTTTCATTGACTACTAATCACTAAATTAGACAAACATGGGTTTGAAGCACAAATAATAGAACTTGGTTTCATACATTACTACACGTGTATTACCTCCTAATATCAACGTATTCCATACTCGAATGGATTAT
Organism: Capsicum rhomboideum; assembly: GCA_031232105.1. Classification (NCBI taxonomy): domain Eukaryota; kingdom Viridiplantae; phylum Streptophyta; class Magnoliopsida; order Solanales; family Solanaceae; genus Capsicum; species Capsicum rhomboideum. Next base: position 81,947,959 of record CP124713.1, on the reverse strand, counting down.
TTGTATTTTATTGACAACTAAATCATTAAATGAGACAAACGATGATTGGACGGACCAATAATTGAAACTTGGTTTCTTACAAAACTACATGTGTATCACCTCCTAATATCAACATTTTCTATACTCGGAGGGATAATCGTTGTTTCATTGACTACTAATCACTAAATTAGACAAACATGGGTTTTAAGGAAAAATAATAGAACCTGGTTTCATACATTAATACACGTGTATTACCTCCTAATATCAACGTATTCCATACTCGAATGGATTATTTGTATTTTATTGACAACAAAATCATTAAATGAGACAAACGATGATTGGACGGACCAATAATTGAAACTTGGTTTCTTACACAACTACATGCGTATTACCTCCTAATATCAACATTTTCTATACTAGGAGGGATAATCGTTGTTTCATTGACTACTAATCACTAAATTAGACAAACATGAGGGGTTTGAAGGACAAATAATAGCACTTGGTTTCCTACATTACTACACGTGTATTACCTCCAAATATCAACGTATTCCATACCCGAATGGATTATTTGTATTTTATTGACAACTAAATCATTAAATGAGACAAACGATGATTGGACGGACCAATAATTGAACTTGGTTTCTTACACAACTACATGCGTATTACCTCCTAATATCAACATTTTCTATACTCGGAGGGACAATCGTTGTTTCATTGACTACTAATCACTAAATTAGACAAACATGGGTTTTAAGGAAAAATAATAGAACCTGGTTTCATACATTAATACATGTGTATTACCTCCTAATATCAACGTATTCCATACTCGAATGGATTATTTGTATTTTATTGACAACTAAATCATTAAATGAGACAAACGATGATTGGACGGACCAATAATTGAACTTGGTTTCTTACACAACTACATGCGTATCACCTCCTAATATCAACATTTTCTATACTCGGAATGATAATCGTTGTTTCATTGACTACTAATCACTAAATTAGACAAACATGGGTTTGAAGAACAAATAATAGAACTTGGTTTCATACATTACTACACGTGTATTACCTCCTAATATCAACGTATTCCATACTCGAATGGATTATTTGTATTTTATTGACAACTAAATCATTAAATGAGACAAACGATGATTGGACGGACCAATAATTGAAACTTGGTTTCTTACAAAACTACATGTGTATCACCTCCTAATATCAACATTTTCTATACTCGGAGGAATAATCGTTGTTTCATTGACTACTAATCACTAAATTAGACAAACATGGGTTTTAAGGAAAAATAATAGAACCTGGTTTCATACATTAATACACGTGTATTACCTCCTAATATCAACGTATTCCATACTCGAATGGATTATTTGTATTTTATTGACAACTAAATCATTAAATGAGACAAACGATGATTGGACGGACCAATAATTGAACTTGGTTTCTTACACAACTACATGCGTATCACCTCCTAATATCAACATTTTCTATACTCGGAATGATAATCGTTGTTTCATTGACTACTAATCACTAAATTAGACAAACATGGGTTTGAAGAACAAATAATAGAACTTGGTTTCATACATTACTACACGTGTATTACCTCCTAATATCAACGTATTCCATAATCGAATGGATTATTTGTATTTTATTGACAACTAAATCATTAAATGAGACAAACGATGATTGGACGGACCAATAATTGAACTTGGTTTCTTACACAACTACATGCGTATCACCTCCTAATATCAACATTTTCTATACTCGGAGGGATAATCGTTGTTTCATTGACTACTAATCACTAAATTAGACAAACATGGGTTTTAAGGAAAAATAATAGAACCTGGTTTCATACATCAATACACGTGTATTACCTCCTAATATCAACGTATTCCATACTCGAATGGATTATTTGTATTTTATTGACAACTAAATCATTAAATGAGACAAACGATGATTGGACGGACCAATAATTGAACTTGGTTTCTTACACAACTACATGCGTATCACCTCCTAATATCAACATTTTCTATACTCGGAATGATAATCGTTGTTTCATTGACTACTAATCACTAAATTAGACAAACATGGGTTTGAAGCACAAATAATAGAACTTGGTTTCATACATTACTACACGTGTATTACCTCCTAATATCAACGTATTCCATACTCGAATGGATTATTTGTATTTTATTGACAACTAAATCATTAAATGAGACAAACGATGATTGGACGGACCAATAATTGAAACTTGGTTTCTTACAAAACTACATGTGTATCACCTCCTAATATCAACATTTTCTATACTCGGAGGGATAATCGTTGTTTCATTGACTACTAATCACTAAATTAGACAAACATGGGTTTTAAGGAAAAATAATAGAACCTGGTTTCATACATTAATACACGTGTATTACCTCCTAATATCAACGTATTCCATACTCGAATGGATTATTTGTATTTTATTGACAACAAAATCATTAAATGAGACAAACGATGATTGGACGGACCAATAATTGAAACTTGGTTTCTTACACAACTACATGCGTATTACCTCCTAATATCAACATTTTCTATACTAGGAGGGATAATCGTTGTTTCATTGACTACTAATCACTAAATTAGACAAACATGGGGGGTTTGAAGGACAAATAATAGCACTTGGTTTCCTACATTACTACACGTGTATTACCTCCAAATATCAACGTATTCCATACCCGAATGGATTATTTGTATTTTATTGACAACTAAATCATTAAATGAGACAAACGATGATTGGACGGACCAATAATTGAACTTGGTTTCTTACACAACTACATGCGTATTACCTCCTAATATCAACATTTTCTATACTCGGAGGGACAATCGTTGTTTCATTGACTACTAATCACTAAATTAGACAAACATGGGTTTTAAGGAAAAATAATAGAACCTGGTTTCATACATTAATACATGTGTATTACCTCCTAATATCAACGTATTCCATACTCGAATGGATTATTTGTATTTTATTGACAACTAAATCATTAAATGAGACAAACGATGATTGGACGGACCAATAATTGAACTTGGTTTCTTACAAAACTACATGCGTATCACCTCCTAATATCAACATTTTCTATACTCGGAATGATAATCGTTGTTTCATTGACTACTAATCACTAAATTAGACAAACATGGGTTTGAAGAACAAATAATAGAACTTGGTTTCATACATTACTACACGTGTATTACCTCCTAATATCAACGTATTCCATACTCGAATGGATTATTTGTATTTTATTGACAACTAAATCATTAAATGAGACAAACGATGATTGGACGGACCAATAATTGAAACTTGGTTTCTTACAAAACTACATGCGTATCACCTCCTAATATCAACATTTTCTATACTCGGAGGAATAATCGTTGTTTCATTGACTACTAATCACTAAATTCGACAAACTTGGGTTTGAAGGACAAATAATAGAACTTGGTTTCCTACATTACTACACGTGTATTACCTCCAAATATCAACATATTCCATACCCGAATGGATTATTTGTATTTCATTGACAACTAAATCATTAAATGAGACAAACGATGATTGGACGGACCAATAATTGAACTTGGTTTCTTACACAACTACATGCGTATTACCTCCTAATATCAACATTTTCTATACTCGGAGGGATAATCGTTGTTTCATTGACTAGTAATCACTAAATTAGACAAACATGGGTTTGAAGGACAAATAATAGAACTTGGTTTCATACATTACTACACGTGTATTACCTCTTAATATCAACGTATTCCATACTCGAATGGATTATTTGTATTTTATTGACAACTAAATCTTTAAATGAGACAAACGATGATTGGACGGACCAATAATTGAAACTTGGTTTCTTACACAACTACATGCGTATCACCTCCTAATATCAACATTTTCTATACTCGGAAAGATAATCGTTGTTTCATTGACTACTAATCACTAAATTAGACAAACATGGGTTTGAAGAACAAATAATAGAACTTGGTTTCATACATTACTACACGTGTATTACCTCCTAATATCAACGTATTCCATACTCGAATGGATTATTTGTATTTTATTGACAAGTAAATCATTAAATGAGACAAATGATGATTGGACGGACCAATAATTGAACTTGGTTTCTTACAAAACTACATGCGTATCACCTACTAATATCAACATTTTCTATACTCGGAATGATAATCGTTGTTTCTTTGACTACTAATCACTAAATTCGACAAACATGGGTTTGAAGGACAAATAATAGAACTTGGTTTCCTACATTACTACACGTGATTTACCTCCAAATATCAACGTATTCCATACTCGAATGGATTATTTGTATTTTATTGACAACAAAATCATTAAATGAGACAAACGATGATTGGACGGACCAATAATTGAAACTTGGTTTCTTACACAACTACATGCGTATTACCTCCTAATATCAACATTTTCTATACTAGGAGGGATAATCGTTGTTTCATTGACTACTAATCACTAAATTAGACAAACATGGGGGGTTTGAAGGACAAATAATAGCACTTGGTTTCCTACATTACTACACGTGTATTACCTCCAAATATCAACGTATTCCATACCCGAATGGATTATTTGTATTTTATTGACAACTAAATCATTAAATGAGACAAACGATGATTGGACGGACCAATAATTGAACTTGGTTTCTTACACAACTACATGCGTATTACCTCCTAATATCAACATTTTCTATACTCGGAGGGACAATCGTTGTTTCATTGACTACTAATCACTAAATTAGACAAACATGGGTTTTAAGGAAAAATAATAGAACCTGGTTTCATACATTAATACATGTGTATTACCTCCTAATATCAACGTATTCCATACTCGAATGGATTATTTGTATTTTATTGACAACTAAATCATTAAATGAGACAAACGATGATTGGACGGACCAATAATTGAACTTGGTTTCTTACAAAACTACATGCGTATCACCTCCTAATATCAACATTTTCTATACTCGGAATGATAATCGTTGTTTCATTGACTACTAATCACTAAATTAGACAAACATGGGTTTGAAGAACAAATAATAGAACTTGGTTTCATACATTACTACACGTGTATTACCTCCTAATATCAACGTATTCCATACTCGAATGGATTATTTGTATTTTATTGACAACTAAATCATTAAATGAGACAAACGATGATTGGACGGACCAATAATTGAAACTTGGTTTCTTACAAAACTACATGCGTATCACCTCCTAATATCAACATTTTCTATACTCGGAGGAATAATCGTTGTTTCATTGACTACTAATCACTAAATTCGACAAACTTGGGTTTGAAGGACAAATAATAGAACTTGGTTTCCTACATTACTACACGTGTATTACCTCCAAATATCAACATATTCCATACCCGAATGGATTATTTGTATTTCATTGACAACTAAATCATTAAATGAGACAAACGATGATTGGACGGACCAATAATTGAACTTGGTTTCTTACACAACTACATGCGTATTACCTCCTAATATCAACATTTTCTATACTCGGAGGGATAATCGTTGTTTCATTGACTAGTAATCACTAAATTAGACAAACATGGGTTTGAAGGACAAATAATAGAACTTGGTTTCATACATTACTACACGTGTATTACCTCTTAATATCAACGTATTCCATACTCGAATGGATTATTTGTATTTTATTGACAACTAAATCTTTAAATGAGACAAACGATGATTGGACGGACCAATAATTGAAACTTGGTTTCTTACACAACTACATGCGTATCACCTCCTAATATCAACATTTTCTATACTCGGAAAGATAATCGTTGTTTCATTGACTACTAATCACTAAATTAGACAAACATGGGTTTGAAGAACAAATAATAGAACTTGGTTTCATACATTACTACACGTGTATTACCTCCTAATATCAACGTATTCCATACTCGAATGGATTATTTGTATTTTATTGACAAGTAAATCATTAAATGAGACAAATGATGATTGGACGGACCAATAATTGAACTTGGTTTCTTACAAAACTACATGCGTATCACCTACTAATATCAACATTTTCTATACTCGGAATGATAATCGTTGTTTCTTTGACTACTAATCACTAAATTCGACAAACATGGGTTTGAAGGACAAATAATAGAACTTGGTTTCCTACATTACTACACGTGATTTACCTCCAAATATCAACGTATTCCATACTCGAATGGATTATTTGTATTTTATTGACAACAAAATCATTAAATGAGACAAACGATGATTGGACGGACCAATAATTGAAACTTGGTTTCTTACACAACTACATGCGTATTACCTCCTAATATCAACATTTTCTATACTAGGAGGGATAATCGTTGTTTCATTGACTACTAATCACTAAATTAGACAAACATGGGGGGTTTGAAGGACAAATAATAGCACTTGGTTTCCTACATTACTACACGTGTATTACCTACTAATATCAACGTATTCCATACCCGAATGGATTATTTGTATTTTATTGACAACTAAATCATTAAATGAGACAAACGATGATTGGACGGACCAATAATTGAACTTGGTTTCTTACACAACTACATGCGTATTACCTCCTAATATCAACATTTTCTATACTCGGAGGGATAATCGTTGTTTCATTGACTACTAATCACTAAATTAGACAAACATGGGTTTGAAGGACAAATAATAGAACTTGGTTTCATACATTACTACACGTGTATTACCTCTTAATATCAACGTATTCCATACTCGAATGGATTATTTGTATTTTATTGACAACTAAATCTTTAAATGAGACAAACGATGATTGGACGGACCAATAATTGAACTTGGTTTCTTACATAACTACATGCGTATTACCTCCTAATATCAACATTTTCTATACTCGGAGGGATAATCGTTGTTTCATTGACTACTAATCACTAAATTAGACAAACATGGGTTTGAAGGACAAATAATAGAACTTGGTTTCATACATTACTACACGTGTATTACCTCTTAATATCAACGTATTCCATACTCGAATGGATTATTTGTATTTTATTGACAACTAAATCTTTAAATGAGACAAACGATGATTGGACGGACCAATAATTGAACTTGGTTTCTTACACAACTACATGCGTATTACCTCCTAATATTAACATTTTCTATACTCGGAGGGATAATCGTTGTTTCATTGACTACTAATCACTAAATTAGACAAACATGGGTTTGAAGGACAAATAATAGAACTTGGTTTCATACATTACTACACGTGTATTACCTCTTAATATCAACGTATTCCATACTCGAATGGATTATTTGTATTTTATTGACAACTAAATCTTTAAATGAGACAAACGATGATTGGACGGACCAATAATTGAAACTTGGTTTCTTACACAACTACATGCGTATCACCTCCTAATATCAACATTTTCTATCCTCGGAATGATAATCGTTGTTTCATTGACTACTAATCACTAAATTAGACAAACATGGGTTTGAAGAACAAATAATAGAACTTGGTTTCATACATTACTACACGTGTATTACCTCCTAATATCAACGTATTCCATACTCGAATGGATTATTTGTATTTTATTGACAAGTAAATCATTAAATGAGACAAATGATGATTGGACGGACCAATAATTGAACTTGGTTTCTTACAAAACTACATGCGTATCACCTACTAATATCAACATTTTCTATACTCGGAATGATAATCGTTGTTTCTTTGACTACTAATCACTAAATTCGACAAACTTGGGTTTGAAGGACAAATAATAGAACTTGGTTTCCTACATTACTACACGTGATTTACCTCCAAATATCAACGTATTCCATACTCGAATGGATTATTTGTATTTACAAAATCATTAAATGAGACAAACGATGATTGGATGGACCAATAATTGAAACTTGGTTTCTTACACAACTACATGCGTATTACCTCCTAATATCAACATTTTCTATACTAGGAGGGATAATCGTTGTTTCATTGACTACTAATCACTAAATTAGACAAACATGGGGGGTTTGAAGGACAAATAATAGCACTTGGTTTCCTACATTACTACACGTGTATTACCTCCAAATATCAACGTATTCCATACCCGAATGGATTATTTGTATTTTATTGACAACTAAATCATTAAATGAGACAAACGATGATTGGACGGACCAATAATTGAACTTGGTTTCTTACACAACTACATGCGTATTACCTCCTAATATCAACATTTTCTATACTCGGAGGGATAATCGTTGTTTCATTGACTACTAATCACTAAATTAGACAAACATTGGTTTGAAGGACAAATAATAGAACTTGGTTTCATACATTACTACACGTGTATTACCTCTTAATATCAACCTATTCCATACTCGAATGGATTATTTGTATTTTATTGACAACTAAATCTTTAAATGAGACAAACGATGATTGGACGGACCAATAATTGAACTTGGTTTCTTACACAACTACATGCGTATCACCTCCTAATATCAAAATTTTCTATACTCGGAGGGATAATCGTTGTTTCATTGACTACTAATCACTAAATTAGACAAACATGGGTTTTAAGGAAAAATAATAGAACCTGGTTTCATACATTAATACACGTGTATTACCTCCTAATATCAACGTATTCCATACTCGAATGGATTATTTGTATTTTATTGACAACTAAATCATTAAATGAGACAAACGATGATTGGACGGACCAATAATTGAACTTGGTTTCTTACACAACTACATGCGTATCACCTCCTAATATCAACATTTTCTATACTCGGAATGATAATCGTTGTTTCATTGACTACTAATCACTAAATTAGACAAACATGGGTTTGAAGAACAAATAATAGAACTTGGTTTCATACATTACTACACGTGTATTACCTCCTAATATCAACGTATTCCATACTCGAATGGATTATTTGTATTTTATTGACAACTAAATCATTAAATGAGACAAACGATGATTGGACGGACCAATAATTGAAACTTGGTTTCTTACAAAACTACATGCGTATCACCTCCTAATATCAACATTTTCTATACTCGGAGGGATAATCGTTGTTTCATTTACTACTAATCACTAAATTAGACAAACATGGGTTTGAAGGACAAATAATAGAACTTGGTTTCCTACATTACTACACGTGTATTACCTCCAACTATCAACATATTCCATACCCGAATGGATTATTTGTATTTCATTGACAACTAAATCATTAAATGAGACAAACGATGATTGGACGGACCAATAATTGAACTTGGTTTCTTACACAACTACATGCGTATTACCTCCTAATATCAACATTTTCTATACTCGGAGGGATAATCGTTGTTTCATTGACTACTAATCACTAAATTAGACAAACATGGGTTTGAAGGACAAATAATAGAACTTGGTTTCCTACATTACTACACGTGTATTACCTCCAAATATCAACGTATTCCATACCCGAATGGATTATTTGTATTTTATTGACAACTAAATCATTAAATGAGACAAACGATGATTGGACGGACCAATAATTGAACTTGGTTTCTTACACAACTACATGCGTATTACCTCCTAATATCAACATTTTCTATACTCGGAGGGATAATCGTTGTTTCATTGACTACTAATCACTAAATTAGACAAACATTGGTTTGAAGGACAAATAATAGAACTTGGTTTCATACATTACTACACGTGTATTACCTCTTAATATCAACCTATTCCATACTCGAATGGATTATTTGTATTTTATTGACAACTAAATCTTTAAATGAGACAAACGATGATTGGACGGACCAATAATTGAACTTGGTTTCTTACACAACTACATGCGTATCACCTCCTAATATCAACATTTTCTATACTAGGAGGGATAATCGTTGTTTCATTGACTACTAATCACTAAATTAGACAAACATGGGTTTTAAGGAAAAATAATAGAACCTGGTTTCATACATTAATACACGTGTATTACCTCCTAATATCAACGTATTCCATACTCGAATGGATTATTTGTATTTTATTGACAACTAAATCATTAAATGAGACAAACGATGATTGGACGGACCAATAATTGAACTTGGTTTCTTACACAACTACATGCGTATCACCTCCTAATATCAACATTTTCTATACTCGGAATGATAATCGTTGTTTCATTGACTACTAATCACTAAATTAGACAAACATGGGTTTGAAGAACAAATAATAGAACTTGGTTTCATACATTACTACACGTGTATTACCTCCTAATATCAACGTATTCCATACTCGAATGGATTATTTGTATTTTATTGACAACTAAATCATTAAATGAGACAAACGATGATTGGACGGACCAATAATTGAAACTTGGTTTCTTACAAAACTACATGCGTATCACCTCCTAATATCAACATTTTCTATACTCGGAGGGATAATCGTTGTTTCATTTACTACTAATCACTAAATTAGACAAACATGGGTTTGAAGGACAAATAATAGAACTTGGTTTCCTACATTACTACACGTGTATTACCTCCAACTATCAACATATTCCATACCCGAATGGATTATTTGTATTTCATTGACAACTAAATCATTAAATGAGACAAACGATGATTGGACGGACCAATAATTGAACTTGGTTTCTTACACAACTACATGCGTATTACCTCCTAATATCAACATTTTCTATACTCGGAGGGATAATCGTTGTTTCATTGACTACTAATCACTAAATTAGACAAACATGGGTTTGAAGGACAAATAATAGAACTTGGTTTCATACATTACTACACGTGTATTACCTCTTAATATCAACGTATTCCATACTCGAATGGATTATTTGTATTTTATTGACAACTAAATCTTTAAATGAGACAAACGATGATTGGACGGACCAATAATTGAAACTTGGTTTCTTACACAACTACATGCGTATTACCTCCTAATATCAACATTTTCTATACTCGGAGGGATAATCGTTGTTTCATTGACTACTAATCACTAAATTAGACAAACATGGGGGGTTTGAAGGACAAATAATAGCACTTGGTTTCATACATTACTACACGTGTATTACCTACTAATATCAACGTATTCCATACTCGAATGGATTATTTGTATTTTATTGACAACTAAATCATTAAATGAGACAAATGATGATTGGACGGACCAATAATTGAACTTGGTTTCTTACAAAACTACATGCGTATCACCTCCTAATATCAACATTTTCTATACTCGGAATGATAATCGTTGTTTCATTGACTACTAATCACTAAATTAGACAAACATGGGTTTGAAGAACAAATAATAGAACTTGGTTTCATACATTACTACACGTGTATTACCTCCTAATATCAACGTATTCCATACTCGAATGGATTATTTGTATTTTATTGACAACTAAATCATTAAATGAGACAAACGATGATTGGACGGACCAATAATTGAAACTTGGTTTCTTACAAAACTACATGCGTATCACCTCCTAATATCAACATTTTCTATACTCGGAGGAATAATCGTTGTTTCATTGACTACTAATCACTAAATTCGACAAACTTGGGTTTGAAGGACAAATAATAGAACTTGGTTTCCTACATTACTACACGTGTATTACCTCCAACTATCAACATATTCCATACCCGAATGGATTATTTGTATTTCATTGACAACTAAATCATTAAATGAGACAAACGATGATTGGACGGACCAATAATTGAACTTGGTTTCTTACACAACTACATGCGTATTACCTCCTAATATTAACATTTTCTATACTCGGAGGGATAATCGTTGTTTCATTGACTACTAATCACTAAATTAGACAAACATGGGTTTGAAGGACAAATAATAGAACTTGGTTTCATACATTACTACACGTGTATTACCTCTTAATATCAACGTATTCCATACTCGAATGGATTATTTGTATTTTATTGACAACTAAATCTTTAAATGAGACAAACGATGATTGGACGGACCAATAATTGAAACTTGGTTTCTTACACAACTACATGCGTATTACCTCCTAATATCAACATTTTCTATACTCGGAGGGATAATCGTTGTTTCATTGACTACTAATCACTAAATTAGACAAACATGGGGGGTTTGAAGGACAAATAATAGCACTTGGTTTCATACATTACTACACGTGTATTACCTACTAATATCAACGTATTCCATACTCGAATGGATTATTTGTATTTTATTGACAACTAAATCATTAAATGAGACAAATGATGATTGGACGGACCAATAATTGAACTTGGTTTCTTACAAAACTACATGCGTATCACCTCCTAATATCAACATTTTCTATACTCGGAATGATAATCGTTGTTTCTTTGACTACTAATCACTAAATTCGAAAAACATGGGTTTGAAGGACAAATAATAGAACTTGGTTTCCTACATTACTACACGTGTATTACCTCCAAATATCAACGTATTCCATACTCGAATGGATTATTTGTATTTACAAAATCATTAAATGAGACAAACGATGATTGGACGGACCAATAATTGAAACTTGGTTTCTTACACAACTACATGCGTATTACCTCCTAATATCAACATTTTCTATACTAGGAGGGATAATCGTTGTTTCATTGACTACTAATCACTAAATTAGACAAACATGGGGGGTTTGAAGGACAAATAATAGCACTTGGTTTCCTACATTACTACACGTGTATTACCTCCAAATATCAACGTATTCCATACCCGAATGGATTATTTGTATTTTATTGACAACTAAATCATTAAATGAGACAAACGATGATTGGACGGACCAATAATTGAACTTGGTTTCTTACACAACTACATGCGTATTACCTCCTAATATCAACATTTTCTATACTCGGAGGGATAATCGTTGTTTCATTGACTACTAATCACTAAATTAGACAAACATGGGTTTGAAGGACAAATAATAGAACTTGGTTTCATACATTACTACACGTGTATTACCTCTTAATATCAACCTATTCCATACTCGAATGGATTATTTGTATTTTATTGACAACTAAATCTTTAAATGAGACAAACGATGATTGGACGGACCAATAATTGAACTTGGTTTCTTACACAACTACATGCGTATCACCTCCTAATATCAACATTTTCTATACTCGGAGGGATAATCGTTGTTTCATTGACTACTAATCACTAAATTAGACAAACATGGGTTTTAAGGAAAAATAATAGAACCTGGTTTCATACATTAATACACGTGTATTACCTCCTAATATCAACGTATTCCATACTCGAATGGATTATTTGTATTTTATTGACAACTAAATCATTAAATGAGACAAACGATGATTGGACGGACCAATAATTGAACTTGGTTTCTTACACAACTACATGCGTATCACCTCCTAATATCAACATTTTCTATACTCGGAATGATAATCGTTGTTTCATTGACTACTAATCACTAAATTAGACAAACATGGGTTTGAAGAACAAATAATAGAACTTGGTTTCATACATTACTACACGTGTATTACCTCCTAATATCAACGTATTCCATACTCGAATGGATTATTTGTATTTTATTGACAACTAAATCATTAAATGAGACAAACGATGATTGGACGGACCAATAATTGAACTTGGTTTCTTACACAACTACATGCGTATTACCTCATAATATTAACATTTTCTATACTCGGAGGGATAATCGTTGTTTCATTGACTACTAATCACTAAATTAGACAAACATGGGTTTGAAGGACAAATAATAGAACTTGGTTTCATACATTACTACACGTGTATTACCTCTTAATATCAACGTATTCCATACTCGAATGGATTATTTGTATTTTATTGACAACTAAATCTTTAAATGAGACAAACGATGATTGGACGGACCAATAATTGAAACTTGGTTTCTTACACAACTACATGCGTATTACCTCCTAATATCAACATTTTCTATACTCGGAGGGATAATCGTTGTTTCATTGACTACTAATCACTAAATTAGACAAACATGGGGGGTTTGAAGGACAAATAATAGCACTTGGTTTCATACATTACTACACGTGTATTACCTACTAATATCAACGTATTCCATACTCGAATGGATTATTTGTATTTTATTGACAACTAAATCATTAAATGAGACAAATGATGATTGGACGGACCAATAATTGAACTTGGTTTCTTACAAAACTACATGCGTATCACCTCCTAATATCAACATTTTCTATACTCGGAATGATAATCGTTGTTTCTTTGACTACTAATCACTAAATTCGAAAAACATGGGTTTGAAGGACAAATAATAGAACTTGGTTTCCTACATTACTACACGTGTATTACCTCCAAATATCAACGTATTCCATACTCGAATGGATTATTTGTATTTACAAAATCATTAAATGAGACAAACGATGATTGGACGGACCAATAATTGAAACTTGGTTTCTTACACAACTACATGCGTATTACCTCCTAATATCAACATTTTCTATACTAGGAGGGATAATCGTTGTTTCATTGACTACTAATCACTAAATTAGACAAACATGGGGGGTTTGAAGGACAAATAATAGCACTTGGTTTCCTACATTACTACACGTGTATTACCTCCAAATATCAACGTATTCCATACCCGAATGGATTATTTGTATTTTATTGACAACTAAATCATTAAATGAGACAAACGATGATTGGACGGACCAATAATTGAACTTGGTTTCTTACACAACTACATGCGTATTACCTCCTAATATCAACATTTTCTATACTCGGAGGGATAATCGTTGTTTCATTGACTACTAATCACTAAATTAGACAAACATGGGTTTGAAGGACAAATAATAGAACTTGGTTTCATACATTACTACACGTGTATTACCTCTTAATATCAACCTATTCCATACTCGAATGGATTATTTGTATTTTATTGACAACTAAATCTTTAAATGAGACAAACGATGATTGGACGGACCAATAATTGAACTTGGTTTCTTACACAACTACATGCGTATCACCTCCTAATATCAACATTTTCTATACTCGGAGGGATAATCGTTGTTTCATTGACTACTAATCACTAAATTAGACAAACATGGGTTTTAAGGAAAAATAATAGAACCTGGTTTCATACATTAATACACGTGTATTACCTCCTAATATCAACGTATTCCATACTCGAATGGATTATTTGTATTTTATTGACAACTAAATCATTAAATGAGACAAACGATGATTGGACGGACCAATAATTGAACTTGGTTTCTTACACAACTACATGCGTATCACCTCCTAATATCAACATTTTCTATACTCGGAATGATAATCGTTGTTTCATTGACTACTAATCACTAAATTAGACAAACATGGGTTTGAAGAACAAATAATAGAACTTGGTTTCATACATTACTACACGTGTATTACCTCCTAATATCAACGTATTCCATACTCGAATGGATTATTTGTATTTTATTGACAACTAAATCATTAAATGAGACAAACGATGATTGGACGGACCAATAATTGAACTTGGTTTCTTACACAACTACATGCGTATTACCTCATAATATTAACATTTTCTATACTCGGAGGGATAATCGTTGTTTCATTGACTACTAATCACTAAATTAGACAAACATGGGTTTGAAGGACAAATAATAGAACTTGGTTTCATACATTACTACACGTGTATTACCTCTTAATATCAACGTATTCCATACTCGAATGGATTATTTGTATTTTATTGACAACTAAATCTTTAAATGAGACAAACGATGATTGGACGGACCAATAATTGAAACTTGGTTTCTTACACAACTACATGCGTATTACCTCCTAATATCAACATTTTCTATACTCGGAGGGATAATCGTTGTTTCATTGACTACTAATCACTAAATTAGACAAACATGGGGGGTTTGAAGGACAAATAATAGCACTTGGTTTCATACATTACTACACGTGTATTACCTACTAATATCAACGTATTCCATACTTGAATGGATTATTTGTATTTTATTGACAACTAAATCATTAAATGAGACAAATGATGATTGGACGGACCAATAATTGAACTTGGTTTCTTACAAAACTACATGCGTATCACCTCCTAATATCAACATTTTCTATACTCGGAATGATAATCGTTGTTTCTTTGACTACTAATCACTAAATTCGAAAAACATGGGTTTGAAGGACAAATAATAGAACTTGGTTTCCTACATTACTACACGTGTATTACCTCCAAATATCAACGTATTCCATACTCGAATGGATTATTTGTATTTACAAAATCATTAAATGAGACAAACGATGATTGGACGGACCAATAATTGAAACTTGGTTTCTTACACAACTACATGCGTATTACCTCCTAATATCAACATTTTCTATACTAGGAGGGATAATCGTTGTTTCATTGACTACTAATCACTAAATTATACAAACATGAGGGGTTTGAAGGACAAATAATAGCACTTGGTTTCCTACATTACTACACGTGTATTACCTCCAAATATCAACGTATTCCATACCCGAATGGATTATTTGTATTTTATTGACAACTAAATCATTAAATGAGACAAACGATGATTGGACGGACCAATAATTGAACTTGGTTTCTTACACAACTACATGCGTATTACCTCCTAATATCAACATTTTCTATACTCGGAGGGATAATCGTTGTTTCATTGACTACTAATCACTAAATTAGACAAACATGGGTTTGAAGGACAAATAATAGAACTTGGTTTCATACATTACTACACGTGTATTACCTCTTAATATCAACCTATTCCATACTCGAATGGATTATTTGTATTTTATTGACAACTAAATCTTTAAATGAGACAAACGATGATTGGACGGACCAATAATTGAACTTGGTTTCTTACACAACTACATGCGTATCACCTCCTAATATCAACATTTTCTATACTCGGAGGGATAATCGTTGTTTCATTGACTACTAATCACTAAATTAGACAAACATGGGTTTTAAGGAAAAATAATAGAACCTGGTTTCATACATTAATACACGTGTATTACCTCCTAATATCAACGTATTCCATACTCGAATGGATTATTTGTATTTTATTGACAACTAAATCATTAAATGAGACAAACGATGATTGGACGGACCAATAATTGAACTTGGTTTCTTACACAACTACATGCGTATCACCTCCTAATATCAACATTTTCTATACTCGGAATGATAATCGTTGTTTCATTGACTACTAATCACTAAATTAGACAAACATGGGTTTGAAGAACAAATAATAGAACTTGGTTTCATACATTACTACACGTGTATTACCTCCTAATATCAACGTATTCCATACTCGAATGGATTATTTGTATTTTATTGACAACTAAATCATTAAATGAGACAAACGATGATTGGACGGACCAATAATTGAAACTTGGTTTCTTACAAAACTACATGCGTATCACCTCCTAATATCAACATTTTCTATACTCGGAGGGATAATCGTTGTTTCATTGACTACTAATCACTAAATTAGACAAACATGGGTTTGAAGGACAAATAATAGAACTTGGTTTCATACATTACTACACGTGTATTACCTCTTAATATCAACGTATTCCATACTCGAATGGATTATTTGTATTTTATTGACAACTAAATCTTTAAATGAGACAAACGATGATTGGACGGACCAATAATTGAAACTTGGTTTCTTACACAACTACATGCGTATTACCTCCTAATATCAACATTTTCTATACTCGGAGGGATAATCGTTGTTTCATTGACTACTAATCACTAAATTAGACAAACATGGGGGGTTTGAAGGACAAATAATAGCACTTGGTTTCATACATTACTACACGTGTATTACCTACTAATATCAACGTATTCCATACTCGAATGGATTATTTGTATTTTATTGACAACTAAATCATTAAATGAGACAAATGATGATTGGACGGACCAATAATTGAACTTGGTTTCTTACAAAACTACATGCGTATCACCTCCTAATATCAACATTTTCTATACTCGGAATGATAATCGTTGTTTCTTTGACTACTAATCACTAAATTCGAAAAACATGGGTTTGAAGGACAAATAATAGAACTTGGTTTCCTACATTACTACACGTGTATTACCTCCAAATATCAACGTATTCCATACTCGAATGGATTATTTGTATTTACAAAATCATTAAATGAGACAAACGATGATTGGACGGACCAATAATTGAAACTTGGTTTCTTACAAAACTACATGCGTATTACCTCCTAATATCAACATTTTCTATACTCGGAGGGATAATCGTTGTTTCATTGACTACTAATCACTAAATTAGACAAACATGGGGGGTTTGAAGGACAAATAATAGCACTTGGTTTCATACATTACTACACGTGTATTACCTCCTAATATCAACGTATTCCATACTCGAATGGATTATTTGTATTTTATTGACAACTAAATCATTAAATGAGACAAATGATGATTGGACGGACCAATAATTGAACTTGGTTTCTTACAAAACTACATGCGTATCACCTCCTAATATCAACATTTTCTATACTCGGAATGATAATCGTTGTTTCTTTGACTACTAATCACTAAATTCGACAAACATGGGTTTGAAGGACAAATAATAGAACTTGGTTTCCTACATTACTACACGTGTATTACCTCCAAATATCAACGTATTCCATACTCGAATGGATTATTTGTATTTTATTGACAACAAAATCATTAAATGAGACAAACGATGATTGGACGGACCAATAATTGAAACTTGGTTTCTTACACAACTACATGCGTATTACCTCCTAATATCAACATTCTCTATACTCGGAGGGATAATCGTTGTTTCATTGACTACTAATCACTAAATTAGACAAACATGGGGGGTTTGAAGGACAAATAATAGCACTTGGTTTCCTACATTACTACACGTGTATTACCTCCAAATATCAACGTATTCCATACCCGAATGGATTATTTGTATTTTATTGACAACTAAATCATTAAATGACACAAACGATGATTGGACGGACCAATAATTGAACTTGGTTTCTTACAAAACTACATGCGTATCACCTCCTAATATCAACATTTTCTATACTCGGAATGATAATCGTTGTTTCATTGACTACTAATCTCTAAATTCGACAAACTTGGGTTTGAAGGACAAATAATAGAACTTGGTTTCCTACATTACTACACGTGTATTACCTCCTAATATCAACGTATTCCATACTCGAATGGATTATTTGTATTTTATTGACAACTAAATCATTAAATGAGACAAACGATGATTGGACGGACCAATAATTGAAACTTGGTTTCTTACACAACTACATGCGTATTACCTCCTAATATCAACATTTTGTATACTCGGAGGGATAATCGTTGTTTCATTGACTACTAATCACTAAATTAGACAAACATGGGGGGTTTGAAGGACAAATAATAGCACTTGGTTTCATACATTACTACACGTGTATTACCTCCTAATATCAACGTATTCCATACTCGAATGGATTATTTGTATTTTATTGACAACTAAATCATTAAATGAGACAAACGATGATTGGACGGACCAATAATTGAAACTTGGTTTCTTACACAACTACATGCGTATTACCTCCTAATATCAACATTTTCTATACTCGGAGGGATAATCGTTGTTTCATTGACTACTAATCACTAAATTAGACATACATGGGGGGTTTGAAGGACAAATAATAGCACTTGGTTTCATACATTACTACACCTGTATTACCTACTAATATCAATGTATTCCATACTCGAATGGATTATTTGTATTTTATTGACAACTAAATCATTAAATGAGACAAACGATGATTGGACGGACCAATAATTGAACTTGGTTTCTTACACAACTACATGCGTATTACCTCCTAATATCAACATTTTCTATACTCGGAGGGATAATCGTTGTTTCATTGACTACTAATCACTAAATTAGACAAACATGGGTTTGAAGGACAAATAATAGAACTTGGTTTCATACATTACTACACGTGTATTACCTCTTAATATCAACCTATTCCATACTCGAATGGATTATTTGTATTTTATTGACAACTAAATCTTTAAATGAGACAAACGATGATTGGACGGACCAATAATTGAACTTGGTTTCTTACACAACTACATGCGTATCACCTCCTAATATCAACATTTTCTATACTCGGAGGGATAATCGTTGTTTCATTGACTACTAATCACTAAATTAGACAAACATGGGTTTTAAGGAAAAATAATAGAACCTGGTTTCATACATTAATACACGTGTATTACCTCCTAATATCAACGTATTCCATACTCGAATGGATTATTTGTATTTTATTGACAACTAAATCATTAAATGAGACAAACGATGATTGGACGGACCAATAATTGAACTTGGTTTCTTACACAACTACATGCGTATCACCTCCTAATATCAACATTTTCTATACTCGGAATGATAATCGTTGTTTCATTGACTACTAATCACTAAATTAGACAAACATGGGTTTGAAGAACAAATAATAGAACTTGGTTTCATACATTACTACACGTGTATTACCTCCTAATATCAACGTATTCCATACTCGAATGGATTATTTGTATTTTATTGACAACTAAATCATTAAATGAGACAAACGATGATTGGACGGACCAATAATTGAAACTTGGTTTCTTACAAAACTACATGCGTATCACCTCCTAATATCAACATTTTCTATACTCGGAGGGATAATCGTTGTTTCATTGACTACTAATCACTAAATTAGACAAACATGGGTTTGAAGGACAAATAATAGAACTTGGTTTCATACATTACTACACGTGTATTACCTCTTAATATCAACGTATTCCATACTCGAATGGATTATTTGTATTTTATTGACAACTAAATCTTTAAATGAGACAAACGATGATTGGACGGACCAATAATTGAAACTTGGTTTCTTACACAACTACATGCGTATTACCTCCTAATATCAACATTTTCTATACTCGGAGGGATAATCGTTGTTTCATTGACTACTAATCACTAAATTAGACAAACATGGGGGGTTTGAAGGACAAATAATAGCACTTGGTTTCATACATTACTACACGTGTATTACCTACTAATATCAACGTATTCCATACTCGAATGGATTATTTGTATTTTATTGACAACTAAATCATTAAATGAGACAAATGATGATTGGACGGACCAATAATTGAACTTGGTTTCTTACAAAACTACATGCGTATCACCTCCTAATATCAACATTTTCTATACTCGGAATGATAATCGTTGTTTCTTTGACTACTAATCACTAAATTCGAAAAACATGGGTTTGAAGGACAAATAATAGAACTTGGTTTCCTACATTACTACACGTGTATTACCTCCAAATATCAACGTATTCCATACTCGAATGGATTATTTGTATTTACAAAATCATTAAATGAGACAAACGATGATTGGACGGACCAATAATTGAAACTTGGTTTCTTACAAAACTACATGCGTATTACCTCCTAATATCAACATTTTCTATACTCGGAGGGATAATCGTTGTTTCATTGACTACTAATCACTAAATTAGACAAACATGGGGGGTTTGAAGGACAAATAATAGCACTTGGTTTCATACATTACTACACGTGTATTACCTCCTAATATCAACGTATTCCATACTCGAATGGATTATTTGTATTTTATTGACAACTAAATCATTAAATGAGACAAATGATGATTGGACGGACCAATAATTGAACTTGGTTTCTTACAAAACTACATGCGTATCACCTCCTAATATCAACATTTTCTATACTCGGAATGATAATCGTTGTTTCTTTGACTACTAATCACTAAATTCGACAAACATGGGTTTGAAGGACAAATAATAGAACTTGGTTTCCTACATTACTACACGTGTATTACCTCCAAATATCAACGTATTCCATACTCGAATGGATTATTTGTATTTTATTGACAACAAAATCATTAAATGAGACAAACGATGATTGGACGGACCAATAATTGAAACTTGGTTTCTTACACAACTACATGCGTATTACCTCCTAATATCAACATTCTCTATACTCGGAGGGATAATCGTTGTTTCATTGACTACTAATCACTAAATTAGACAAACATGGGGGGTTTGAAGGACAAATAATAGCACTTGGTTTCCTACATTACTACACGTGTATTACCTCCAAATATCAACGTATTCCATACCCGAATGGATTATTTGTATTTTATTGACAACTAAATCATTAAATGACACAAACGATGATTGGACGGACCAATAATTGAACTTGGTTTCTTACAAAACTACATGCGTATCACCTCCTAATATCAACATTTTCTATACTCGGAATGATAATCGTTGTTTCATTGACTACTAATCTCTAAATTCGACAAACTTGGGTTTGAAGGACAAATAATAGAACTTGGTTTCCTACATTACTACACGTGTATTACCTCCTAATATCAACGTATTCCATACTCGAATGGATTATTTGTATTTTATTGACAACTAAATCATTAAATGAGACAAACGATGATTGGACGGACCAATAATTGAAACTTGGTTTCTTACACAACTACATGCGTATTACCTCCTAATATCAACATTTTGTATACTCGGAGGGATAATCGTTGTTTCATTGACTACTAATCAGTAAATTAGACAAACATGGGGGGTTTGAAGGACAAATAATAGCACTTGGTTTCATACATTACTACACGTGTATTACCTCCTAATATCAACGTATTCCATACTCGAATGGATTATTTGTATTTTATTGACAACTAAATCATTAAATGAGACAAACGATGATTGGACGGACCAATAATTGAAACTTGGTTTCTTACACAACTACATGCGTATTACCTCCTAATATCAACATTTTCTATACTCGGAGGGATAATCGTTGTTTCATTGACTACTAATCACTAAATTAGACATACATGGGGGGTTTGAAGGA
The DNA here is from genome assembly GCA_031232105.1 of Capsicum rhomboideum. Lineage (NCBI taxonomy): Eukaryota > Viridiplantae > Streptophyta > Magnoliopsida > Solanales > Solanaceae > Capsicum > Capsicum rhomboideum. The sequence goes on along the minus strand of CP124713.1, from coordinate 81,924,953 downwards.
CAAATAATAGCACTTGGTTTCATACATTACTACACCTGTATTACCTACTAATATCAATGTATTCCATACTCGAATGGATTATTTGTATTTTATTGACAACTAAATCATTAAATGAGACAAACGATGATTGGACGGACCAATAATTGAACTTGGTTTCTTACACAACTACATGCGTATTACCTCCTAATATCAACATTTTCTATACTCGGAGGGATAATCGTTGTTTCATTGACTACTAATCACTAAATTAGACAAACATGGGTTTGAAGGACAAATAATACAACTTGGTTTCATACATTACTACACGTGTATTACCTCGTAATATCAACGTATTCCATACTCGAATGGATTATTTGTATTTTATTGACAACTAAATCATTAAATGAGACAAATGATGATTGGACGGACCAATAATTGAACTTGGTTTCTTACACAACTACATGCGTATGACCTCCTAATATCAACATTTTCTATACTCGGAGGGATAATCGTTGTTTCATTGACTACTAATCACTAAATTAGACAAACATGGGTTTTAAGGAATAATAATAGAACCTGGTTTCCTACATTACTACACGTGTATTACCTACTAATATCAACGTATTCCATACTTGAATGGATTATTTGTATTTTATTGACAACTAAATCATTAAATGAGACAAACGATGATTGGACGGACCAATAATTGAACTTGGTTTCTTACAAAACTACATGCGTATCACCTCCTAATATCAACATTTTCTATACTCGGAATGATAATCGTTGTTTCTTTGACTACTAATCACTAAATTCGACAAACATGGGTTTGAAGGACAAATAATAGAACTTGGTTTCCTACATTACTACACGTGTATTACCTCCAAATATCAACGTATTCCATACTCGAATGGATTATTTGTATTTTATTGACAACAAAATCATTAAATGAGACAAACGATGATTGGACGGACCAATAATTGAAACTTGGTTTCTTACACAACTACATGCGTATTACCTCCTAATATCAACATTCTCTATACTCGGAGGGATAATCGTTGTTTCATTGACTACTAATCACTAAATTAGACAAACATGGGGGGTTTGAAGGACAAATAATAGCACTTGGTTTCCTACATTACTACACGTGTATTACCTCCAAATATCAACGTATTCCATACCCGAATGGATTATTTGTATTTTATTGACAACTAAATCATTAAATGACACAAACGATGATTGGACGGACCAATAATTGAACTTGGTTTCTTACAAAACTACATGCGTATCACCTCCTAATATCAACATTTTCTATACTCGGAATGATAATCGTTGTTTCATTGACTACTAATCTCTAAATTCGACAAACTTGGGTTTGAAGGACAAATAATAGAACTTGGTTTCCTACATTACTACACGTGTATTACCTCCTAATATCAACGTATTCCATACTCGAATGGATTATTTGTATTTTATTGACAACTAAATCATTAAATGAGACAAACGATGATTGGACGGACCAATAATTGAAACTTGGTTTCTTACACAACTACATGCGTATTACCTCCTAATATCAACATTTTGTATACTCGGAGGGATAATCGTTGTTTCATTGACTACTAATCACTAAATTAGACAAACATGGGGGGTTTGAAGGACAAATAATAGCACTTGGTTTCATACATTACTACACGTGTATTACCTCCTAATATCAACGTATTCCATACTCGAATGGATTATTTGTATTTTATTGACAACTAAATCATTAAATGAGACAAACGATGATTGGACGGACCAATAATTGAAACTTGGTTTCTTACACAACTACATGCGTATTACCTCCTAATATCAACATTTTCTATACTCGGAGGGATAATCGTTGTTTCATTGACTACTAATCACTAAATTAGACATACATGGGGGGTTTGAAGGACAAATAATAGCACTTGGTTTCATACATTACTACACCTGTATTACCTACTAATATCAATGTATTCCATACTCGAATGGATTATTTGTATTTTATTGACAACTAAATCATTAAATGAGACAAACGATGATTGGACGGACCAATAATTGAACTTGGTTTCTTACACAACTACATGCGTATTACCTCCTAATATCAACATTTTCTATACTCGGAGGGATAATCGTTGTTTCATTGACTACTAATCACTAAATTAGACAAACATGGGTTTGAAGGACAAATAATACAACTTGGTTTCATACATTACTACACGTGTATTACCTCGTAATATCAACGTATTCCATACTCGAATGGATTATTTGTATTTTATTGACAACTAAATCATTAAATGAGACAAATGATGATTGGACGGACCAATAATTGAACTTGGTTTCTTACACAACTACATGCGTATGACCTCCTAATATCAACATTTTCTATACTCGGAGGGATAATCGTTGTTTCATTGACTACTAATCACTAAATTAGACAAACATGGGTTTTAAGGAATAATAATAGAACCTGGTTTCCTACATTACTACACGTGTATTACCTACTAATATCAACGTATTCCATACTTGAATGGATTATTTGTATTTTATTGACAACTAAATCATTAAATGAGACAAACGATGATTGGACAGACCAATAATTGAACTTGGTTTCTTACAAAACTACATGCGTATCACCTCCTAATATCAACATTTTCTATACTCGGAGGGATAATCGTTGTTTCATTGACTACTAATCACTAAATTCGACAAACTTGGGTTTGAAGGACAAATAATAGCACTTGGTTTCCTACATTACTACACGTGTATTACCTCCAAATATCAACGTATTCCATACTCGAATGGATTATTTGTATTTTATTGACAACTAAATCATTAAATGAGACAAACGATGATTGGACGGACCAATAATTGAAACTTGGTTTCTTACACAACTACATGCGTATTACCTCCTAATATCAACATTTTCTATACTCGGAGGGATAATCGTTGTTTCATTGACTACTAATCACTAAATTAGACAAACATGGGGGGTTTGAAGGACAAATAATAGCACTTGGTTTCATACATTACTACACGTGTATTACCTACTAATATCAACGTATTCCATACTCGAATGGATTATTTGTATTTTATTGACAACTAAATCATTAAATGAGACAAACGATGATTGGACGGACCAATAATTGAACTTGGTTTCTTACAAAACTACATGCGTATCACCTCCTAATATCAACATTTTCTATACTCGAAATGGTAATCGTTGTTTCATTGACTACTAATCACTAAATTCGACAAACTTGGGTTTGAAGGACAAATAATAGAACTTGGTTTCCTACATTACTACACGTGTATTACCTCCAAATATCAACGTATTCCATACTCGAATGGATTATTTGTATTTTATTGACAACTAAATCATTAAATGAGACAAACGATGATTGGACGGACCAATAATTGAAACTTGGTTTCTTACACAACTACATGCGTATTACCTCCTAATATCAACATTTTCTATACTTGGAGGGATAATCGTTGTTTCATTGACTACTAATCACTAAATTAGACAAACATGGGGGGTTTGAAGGACAAATAATAGCACTTGGTTTCATACATTACTACACGTGTATTACCTACTAATATCAACGTATTCCATACTCGAATGGATTATTTGTATTTTATTGACAACTAAATCATTAAATGAGACAAACGATGATTGGACGGACCAATAATTGAACTTGGTTTCTTACAAAACTACATGCGTATCACCTCCTAATATCAACATTTTCTATACTCGGAATGATAATCGTTGTTTCATTGACTACTAATCACTAAATTCGACAAACTTGGGTTTGAAGGACAAATAATAGAACTTGGTTTCATACATTACTACACGTGTATTACCTCCAAATATCAACGTATTCCATACCCGAATGGAATATTTGTATTTTATTGACAACTAAATCATTAAATGAGACAAACAATGATTGGACGGACCAATAATTGAACTTGGTTTCTTACATAACGACATGCGTATTACCTCCTAATATCAACATTTTCTATACTCGGAGGGATAATCGTTGTTTCATTGACTACTAATCACTAAATTAGACAAAAATGGGTTTGAAGGACAAATAATAGAACTTGGTTTCATACAATACTACACGTGTATTACCTCTTAATATCAACGTATTCCATACTCGAATGGATTATTTGTATTTTATTGACAACTAAATCTTTAAATGAGACAAACGATGATTGGACGGACCAATAATTGAACTTGGTTTCTTACACAACTACATGCGTATCACCTCCTAATATCAACATTTTCTATACTCGGAGGGATAATCGTTGTTTCATTGACTACTAATCACTAAATTAGACAAACATGGGTTTTAAGGAAAAATAATAGAACCTGGTTTCATACATTAATACACGTGTATTACCTACTAATATCAACGTATTCCATACTCGAATAGATTATTTGTATTTTATTGACAACTAAATCATTAAATGAGACAAACGATGATTGGACGGACCAATAATTGAACTTGGTTTCTTACACAACTACTTGCGTATCACCTCCTAATATCAACATTTTCTATACTCGGAATGATAATCGTTGTTTCATTGACTACTAATCACTAAATTAGACAAACATGGGTTTGAAGAACAAATAATAGAACTTGGTTTCCTACATTACTACACGTGTATTACCTCCAAATATCAACGTATTCCATACTCGAATGGATTATTTGTATTTTATTGACAACAAAATCATTAAATGAGACAAACGATGATTGGACGGACCAATAATTGAAACTTGGTTTCTTACACAACTACATGCGTATTACCTCCTAATATCAACATTTTCTATACTCGGAGGGATAATCGTTGTTTCATTGACTACTAATCACTAAATTAGACAAACATGGGGGGTTTGAAGGACAAATAATAGCACTTGGTTTCCTACATTACTACACGTGTATTACCTCCAAATATCAACGTATTCCATACCCGAATGGATTATTTGTATTTTATTGACAACTAAATCATTAAATGAGACAAACGATGATTGGACGGACCAATAATTGAACTTGGTTTCTTACAAAACTACATGCGTATCACCTCCTAATATCAACATTTTCTATACTCGGAATGATAATCGTTGTTTCATTGACTACTAATCTCTAAATTCGACAAACTTGGGTTTGAAGGACAAATAATAGAACTTGGTTTCCTACATTACTACACGTGTATTACCTCCTAATATCAACGTATTCCATACTCGAATGGATTATTTGTATTTTATTGACAACTAAATCATTAAATGAGACAAACGATGATTGGACGGACCAATAATTGAAACTTGGTTTCTTACACAACTACATGCGTATTACCTCCTAATATCAACATTTTGTATACTCGGAGGGATAATCGTTGTTTCATTGACTACTAATCACTAAATTAGACAAACATGGGGGGTTTGAAGGACAAATAATAGCACTTGGTTTCATACATTACTACACGTGTATTACCTCCTAATATCAACGTATTCCATACTCGAATGGATTATTTGTATTTTATTGACAACTAAATCATTAAATGAGACAAACGATGATTGGACGGACCAATAATTGAAACTTGGTTTCTTACACAACTACATGCGTATTACCTCCTAATATCAACATTTTCTATACTCGGAGGGATAATCGTTGTTTCATTGACTACTAATCACTAAATTAGACATACATGGGGGGTTTGAAGGACAAATAATAGCACTTGGTTTCATACATTAATACACCTGTATTACCTACTAATATCAATGTATTCCATACTCGAATGGATTATTTGTATTTTATTGACAACTAAATCATTAAATGAGACAAACGATGATTGGACGGACCAATAATTGAACTTGGTTTCTTACACAACTACATGCGTATTACCTCCTAATATCAACATTTTCTATACTCGGAGGGATAATCGTTGTTTCATTGTCTACTAATCACTAAATTAGACAAACATGGGTTTGAAGGACAAATAATAGAACTTGGTTTCATACATTACTACACGTGTATTACCTCGTAATATCAACGTATTCCATACTCGAATGGATTATTTGTATTTTATTGACAACTAAATCATTAAATGAGACAAATGATGATTGGACGGACCAATAATTGAACTTGGTTTCTTACACAACTACATGCGTATGACCTCCTAATATCAACATTTTCTATACTCGGAGGGATAATCGTTGTTTCATTGACTACTAATCACTAAATTAGACAAACATGGGTTTTAAGGAATAATAATAGAACCTGGTTTCATACATTACTACACGTGTATTACCTACTAATATCAACGTATTCCATACTTGAATGGATTATTTGTATTTTATTGACAACTAAATCATTAAATGAGACAAACGATGATTGGACAGACCAATAATTGAACTTGGTTTCTTACAAAACTACATGCGTATCACCTCCTAATATCAACATTTTCTATACTCGGAGGGATAATCGTTGTTTCATTGACTACTAATCACTAAATTCGACAAACTTGGGTTTGAAGGACAAATAATAGCACTTGGTTTCCTACATTACTACACGTGTATTACCTCCAAATATCAACGTATTCCATACTCGAATGGATTATTTGTATTTTATTGACAACTAAATCATTAAATGAGACAAACGATGATTGGACGGACCAATAATTGAAACTTGGTTTCTTACACAACTACATGCGTATTACCTCCTAATATCAACATTTTCTATACTCGGAGGGATAATCGTTGTTTCATTGACTACTAATCACTAAATTAGACAAACATGGGGGGTTTGAAGGACAAATAATAGCACTTGGTTTCATACATTACTACACGTGTATTACCTACTAATATCAACGTATTCCATACTCGAATGGATTATTTGTATTTTATTGACAACTAAATCATTAAATGAGACAAACGATGATTGGACGGACCAATAATTGAACTTGGTTTCTTACAAAACTACATGCGTATCACCTCCTAATATCAACATTTTCTATACTCGAAATGGTAATCGTTGTTTCATTGACTACTAATCACTAAATTCGACAAACTTGGGTTTGAAGGACAAATAATAGAACTTGGTTTCCTACATTACTACACGTGTATTACCTCCAAATATCAACGTATTCCATACTCGAATGGATTATTTGTATTTTATTGACAACTAAATCATTAAATGAGACAAACGATGATTGGACGGACCAATAATTGAAACTTGGTTTCTTACACAACTACATGCGTATTACCTCCTAATATCAACATTTTCTATACTTGGAGGGATAATCGTTGTTTCATTGACTACTAATCACTAAATTAGACAAACATGGGGGGTTTGAAGGACAAATAATAGCACTTGGTTTCATACATTACTACACGTGTATTACCTACTAATATCAACGTATTCCATACTCGAATGGATTATTTGTATTTTATTGACAACTAAATCATTAAATGAGACAAACGATGATTGGACGGACCAATAATTGAACTTGGTTTCTTACAAAACTACATGCGTATCACCTCCTAATATCAACATTTTCTATACTCGGAATGATAATCGTTGTTTCATTGACTACTAATCACTAAATTCGACAAACTTGGGTTTGAAAGACAAATAATAGAACTTGGTTTCATACATTACTACACGTGTATTACCTCCAAATATCAACGTATTCCATACCCGAATGGAATATTTGTATTTTATTAACAACTAAATCATTAAATGAGACAAACGATGATTGGACGGACCAATAATTGAACTTGGTTTCTTACACAACTACATGCGTATTACCTCCTAATATCAACATTTTCTATACTCGGAGGGATAATCGTTGTTTCATTGACTACTAATCACTAAATTAGACAAAAATGGGTTTGAAGGACAAATAATAGAACTTGGTTTCATACAATACTACACGTGTATTACCTCTTAATATCAACGTATTCCATACTCGAATGGATTATTTGTATTTTATTGACAACTAAATCTTTAAATGAGACAAACGATGATTGGACGGACCAATAATTGAACTTGGTTTCTTACACAACTACATGCGTATCACCTCCTAATATCAACATTTTCTATACTCGGAGGGATAATCGTTGTTTCATTGACTACTAATCACTAAATTAGACAAACATGGGTTTTAAGGAAAAATAATAGAACCTGGTTTCATACATTAATACACGTGTATTACCTACTAATATCAACGTATTCCATACTCGAATGGATTATTTGTATTTTATTGACAACTAAATCATTAAATGAGACAAACGATGATTGGACGGACCAATAATTGAACTTGGTTTCTTACACAACTACATGCGTATCACCTCCTAATATCAACATTTTCTATACTCGGAATGATAATCGTTGTTTCATTGACTACTAATCACTAAATTAGACAAACATGGGTTTGAAGAACAAATAATAGAACTTGGTTTCATACATTACTACACGTGTATTACCTCCTAATATCAACGTATTCCATACTCGAATGGATTATTTGTATTTTATTGACAACTAAATCATTAAATGAGACAAACGATGATTGGACGGACCAATAATTGAAACTTGGTTTTGTTACAAAACTACATGCGTATTACCTCCTAATATCAACATTTTCTATACTCGGAGGTATAATCGTTGTTTCATTGACTACTAATCACTAAATTAGACAAACATGGGGGGTTTGAAGGACAAATAATAGCACTTGGTTTCATACATTACTACACGTGTATTACCTACTAATATCAACGTATTCCATAATCGAATGGATTATTTGTATTTTATTGACAACTAAATCATTAAATGAGACAAACGATGATTGGACGGACCAATAATTGAACTTGGTTTCTTACAAAACTACATGCGTATCACCTCCTAATATCAACATTTTCTATACTCGGAATGATAATCGTTGTTTCATTGACTACTAATCACTAAATTCGACAAACTTGGGTTTGAAGGACAAATAATAGAACTTGGTTTCCTACATTATTACACGTGTATTACCTCCAAATATCAACGTATTCCATACTCGAATGGATTATTTGTATTTTATTGACAACTAAATCATTAAATGAGACAAACGATGATTGGACGGACCAATAATTGAAACTTGGTTTCTTACACAACTACATGCGTATTACCTCCTAATATCAACATTTTCTATACTCGGAGGGATAATCGTTGTTTCATTGACTACTAATCACTAAATTAGACAAACATGGGGGGTTTGAAGGACAAATAATAGCACTTGGTTTCATACATTACTACACGTGTATTACCTACTAATATCAACGTATTCCATACCCGAATGGATTATTTGTATTTTATTGACAACTAAATCATTAAATGAGACAAACAATGATTGGACGGACCAATAATTGAACTTGGTTTCTTACATAACGACATGCGTATTACCTCCTAATATCAACATTTTCTATACTCGGAGGGATAATCGTTGTTTCATTGACTACTAATCACTAAATTAGACAAAAATGGGTTTGAAGGACAAATAATAGAACTTGGTTTCATACAATACTACACGTGTATTACCTCTTAATATCAACGTATTCCATACTCGAATGGATTATTTGTATTTTATTGACAACTAAATCTTTAAATGAGACAAACGATGATTGGACGGACCAATAATTGAACTTGGTTTCTTACACAACTACCTGCGTATCACCTCCTAATATCAACATTTTCTATACTCGGAGGGATAATCGTTGTTTCATTGACTACTAATCACTAAATTAGACAAACATGGGGGGTTTTAAGGAAAAATAATATAACCTGGTTTCATACATTACTACACGTGTATTACCTACTAATATCAACGTATTCCATACTCGAATGGATTATTTGTATTTTATTGACAACTAAATCATTAAATGAGACAAACGATGATTGGACGGACCAATAATTGAACTTGGTTTCTTACAAAACTACATGCGTATCACCTCCTAATATCAACATTTTCTATACTCGGAATGATAATCGTTGTTTCATTGACTACTAATCACTAAATTCGACAAACTTGGGTTTGAAGGACAAATAATAGAACTTGGTTTCATACATTACTACACGTGTATTACCTCCAAATATCAACGTATTCCATACCCGAATGGAATATTTGTATTTTATTAACAACTAAATCATTAAATGAGACAAACAATGATTGGACGGACCAATAATTGAACTTGGTTTCTTACACAACTACATGCGTATCACCTCCTAATATCAACATTTTCTATACTCGGAGGGATAATCGTTGTTTCATTGACTACTAATCACTAAATTAGACAAACATGGGTTTTAAGGAAAAATAATAGAACCTGGTTTCATACATTAATACACGTGTATTACCTACTAATATCAACGTATTCCATACTCGAATGGATTATTTGTATTTTATTGACAACTAAATCATTAAATGAGACAAACGATGATTGGACGGACCAATAATTGAACTTGGTTTCTTACACAACTACATGCGTATCACCTCCTAATATCAACATTTTCTATACTCGGAATGATAATCGTTGTTTCATTGACTACTAATCACTAAATTAGACAAACATGGGTTTGAAGAACAAATAATAGAACTTGGTTTCATACATTACTACACGTGTATTACCTCCTAATATCAACGTATTCCATACTCGAATGGATTATTTGTATTTTATTGACAACTAAATCATTAAATGAGACAAACGATGATTGGACGGACCAATAATTGAAACTTGGTTTTGTTACAAAACTACATGCGTATTACCTCCTAATATCAACATTTTCTATACTCGGAGGTATAATCGTTGTTTCATTGACTACTAATCACTAAATTAGACAAACATGGGGGGTTTGAAGGACAAATAATAGCACTTGGTTTCATACATTACTACACGTGTATTACCTACTAATATCAACGTATTCCATAATCGAATGGATTATTTGTATTTTATTGACAACTAAATCATTAAATGAGACAAACGATGATTGGACGGACCAATAATTGAACTTGGTTTCTTACAAAACTACATGCGTATCACCTCCTAATATCAACATTTTCTATACTCGGAATGATAATCGTTGTTTCATTGACTACTAATCACTAAATTCGACAAACTTGGGTTTGAAGGACAAATAATAGAACTTGGTTTCCTACATTATTACACGTGTATTACCTCCAAATATCAACGTATTCCATACTCGAATGGATTATTTGTATTTTATTGACAACTAAATCATTAAATGAGACAAACGATGATTGGACGGACCAATAATTGAAACTTGGTTTCTTACACAACTACATGCGTATTACCTCCTAATATCAACATTTTCTATACTCGGAGGGATAATCGTTGTTTCATTGACTACTAATCACTAAATTAGACAAACATGGGGGGTTTGAAGGACAAATAATAGCACTTGGTTTCATACATTACTACACGTGTATTACCTACTAATATCAACGTATTCCATACCCGAATGGATTATTTGTATTTTATTGACAACTAAATCATTAAATGAGACAAACAATGATTGGACGGACCAATAATTGAACTTGGTTTCTTACATAACGACATGCGTATTACCTCCTAATATCAACATTTTCTATACTCGGAGGGATAATCGTTGTTTCATTGACTACTAATCACTAAATTAGACAAAAATGGGTTTGAAGGACAAATAATAGAACTTGGTTTCATACAATACTACACGTGTATTACCTCTTAATATCAACGTATTCCATACTCGAATGGATTATTTGTATTTTATTGACAACTAAATCTTTAAATGAGACAAACGATGATTGGACGGACCAATAATTGAACTTGGTTTCTTACACAACTACCTGCGTATCACCTCCTAATATCAACATTTTCTATACTCGGAGGGATAATCGTTGTTTCATTGACTACTAATCACTAAATTAGACAAACATGGGGGGTTTTAAGGAAAAATAATATAACCTGGTTTCATACATTACTACACGTGTATTACCTACTAATATCAACGTATTCCATACTCGAATGGATTATTTGTATTTTATTGACAACTAAATCATTAAATGAGACAAACGATGATTGGACGGACCAATAATTGAACTTGGTTTCTTACATAACTACATGCATATTACCTCCTAATATCAACATTTTCTATACTCGGAGGGATAATCGTTGTTTCATTGTCTACTAATCACTAAATTAGACAAACATGGGTTTGAAGGACAAATAATAGAACTTGGTTTCATACATTACTACACGTGTATTACCTCGTAATATCAACGTATTCCATACTCGAATGGATTATTTGTATTTTATTGACAACTAAATCATTAAATGAGACAAATGATGATTGGACGGACCAATAATTGAACTTGGTTTCTTACACAACTACATGCGTATGACCTCCTAATATCAACATTTTCTATACTCGGAGGGATAATCGTTGTTTCATTGACTACTAATCACTAAATTAGACAAACATGGGTTTTAAGGAATAATAATAGAACCTGGTTTCATACATTACTACACGTGTATTACCTACTAATATCAACGTATTCCATACTTGAATGGATTATTTGTATTTTATTGACAACTAAATCATTAAATGAGACAAACGATGATTGGACAGACCAATAATTGAACTTGGTTTCTTACAAAACTACATGCGTATCACCTCCTAATATCAACATTTTCTATACTCGGAGGGATAATCGTTGTTTCATTGACTACTAATCACTAAATTCGACAAACTTGGGTTTGAAGGACAAATAATAGCACTTGGTTTCCTACATTACTACACGTGTATTACCTCCAAATATCAACGTATTCCATACTCGAATGGATTATTTGTATTTTATTGACAACTAAATCATTAAATGAGACAAACGATGATTGGACGGACCAATAATTGAAACTTGGTTTCTTACACAACTACATGCGTATTACCTCCTAATATCAACATTTTCTATACTCGGAGGGATAATCGTTGTTTCATTGACTACTAATCACTAAATTAGACAAACATGGGGGGTTTGAAGGACAAATAATAGCACTTGGTTTCATACATTACTACACGTGTATTACCTACTAATATCAACGTATTCCATACTCGAATGGATTATTTGTATTTTATTGACAACTAAATCATTAAATGAGACAAACGATGATTGGACGGACCAATAATTGAACTTGGTTTCTTACAAAACTACATGCGTATCACCTCCTAATATCAACATTTTCTATACTCGAAATGGTAATCGTTGTTTCATTGACTACTAATCACTAAATTCGACAAACTTGGGTTTGAAGGACAAATAATAGAACTTGGTTTCCTACATTACTACACGTGTATTACCTCCAAATATCAACGTATTCCATACTCGAATGGATTATTTGTATTTTATTGACAACTAAATCATTAAATGAGACAAACGATGATTGGACGGACCAATAATTGAAACTTGGTTTCTTACACAACTACATGCGTATTACCTCCTAATATCAACATTTTCTATACTTGGAGGGATAATCGTTGTTTCATTGACTACTAATCACTAAATTAGACAAACATGGGGGGTTTGAAGGACAAATAATAGCACTTGGTTTCATACATTACTACACGTGTATTACCTACTAATATCAACGTATTCCATACTCGAATGGATTATTTGTATTTTATTGACAACTAAATCATTAAATGAGACAAACGATGATTGGACGGACCAATAATTGAACTTGGTTTCTTACAAAACTACATGCGTATCACCTCCTAATATCAACATTTTCTATACTCGGAATGATAATCGTTGTTTCATTGACTACTAATCACTAAATTCGACAAACTTGGGTTTGAAGGACAAATAATAGAACTTGGTTTCATACATTACTACACGTGTATTACCTCCAAATATCAACGTATTCCATACCCGAATGGAATATTTGTATTTTATTAACAACTAAATCATTAAATGAGACAAACGATGATTGGACGGACCAATAATTGAACTTGGTTTCTTACACAACTACATGCGTATTACCTCCTAATATCAACATTTTCTATACTCGGAGGGATAATCGTTGTTTCATTGACTACTAATCACTAAATTAGACAAAAATGGGTTTGAAGGACAAATAATAGAACTTGGTTTCATACAATACTACACGTGTATTACCTCTTAATATCAACGTATTCCATACTCGAATGGATTATTTGTATTTTATTGACAACTAAATCTTTAAATGAGACAAACGATGATTGGACGGACCAATAATTGAACTTGGTTTCTTACACAACTACATGCGTATCACCTCCTAATATCAACATTTTCTATACTCGGAGGGATAATCGTTGTTTCATTGACTACTAATCACTAAATTAGACAAACATGGGTTTTAAGGAAAAATAATAGAACCTGGTTTCATACATTAATACACGTGTATTACCTACTAATATCAACGTATTCCATACTCGAATGGATTATTTGTATTTTATTGACAACTAAATCATTAAATGAGACAAACGATGATTGGACGGACCAATAATTGAACTTGGTTTCTTACACAACTACATGCGTATCACCTCCTAATATCAACATTTTCTATACTCGGAATGATAATCGTTGTTTCATTGACTACTAATCACTAAATTAGACAAACATGGGTTTGAAGAACAAATAATAGAACTTGGTTTCATACATTACTACACGTGTATTACCTCCTAATATCAACGTATTCCATACTCGAATGGATTATTTGTATTTTATTGACAACTAAATCATTAAATGAGACAAACGATGATTGGACGGACCAATAATTGAAACTTGGTTTTGTTACAAAACTACATGCGTATTACCTCCTAATATCAACATTTTCTATACTCGGAGGTATAATCGTTGTTTCATTGACTACTAATCACTAAATTAGACAAACATGGGGGGTTTGAAGGACAAATAATAGCACTTGGTTTCATACATTACTACACGTGTATTACCTACTAATATCAACGTATTCCATAATCGAATGGATTATTTGTATTTTATTGACAACTAAATCATTAAATGAGACAAACGATGATTGGACGGACCAATAATTGAACTTGGTTTCTTACAAAACTACATGCGTATCACCTCCTAATATCAACATTTTCTATACTCGGAATGATAATCGTTGTTTCATTGACTACTAATCACTAAATTCGACAAACTTGGGTTTGAAGGACAAATAATAGAACTTGGTTTCCTACATTATTACACGTGTATTACCTCCAAATATCAACGTATTCCATACTCGAATGGATTATTTGTATTTTATTGACAACTAAATCATTAAATGAGACAAACGATGATTGGACGGACCAATAATTGAAACTTGGTTTCTTACACAACTACATGCGTATTACCTCCTAATATCAACATTTTCTATACTCGGAGGGATAATCGTTGTTTCATTGACTACTAATCACTAAATTAGACAAACATGGGGGGTTTGAAGGACAAATAATAGCACTTGGTTTCATACATTACTACACGTGTATTACCTACTAATATCAACGTATTCCATACCCGAATGGATTATTTGTATTTTATTGACAACTAAATCATTAAATGAGACAAACAATGATTGGACGGACCAATAATTGAACTTGGTTTCTTACATAACGACATGCGTATTACCTCCTAATATCAACATTTTCTATACTCGGAGGGATAATCGTTGTTTCATTGACTACTAATCACTAAATTAGACAAAAATGGGTTTGAAGGACAAATAATAGAACTTGGTTTCATACAATACTACACGTGTATTACCTCTTAATATCAACGTATTCCATACTCGAATGGATTATTTGTATTTTATTGACAACTAAATCTTTAAATGAGACAAACGATGATTGGACGGACCAATAATTGAACTTGGTTTCTTACACAACTACCTGCGTATCACCTCCTAATATCAACATTTTCTATACTCGGAGGGATAATCGTTGTTTCATTGACTACTAATCACTAAATTAGACAAACATGGGGGGTTTTAAGGAAAAATAATATAACCTGGTTTCATACATTACTACACGTGTATTACCTACTAATATCAACGTATTCCATACTCGAATGGATTATTTGTATTTTATTGACAACTAAATCATTAAATGAGACAAACGATGATTGGACGGACCAATAATTGAACTTGGTTTCTTACAAAACTACATGCGTATCACCTCCTAATATCAACATTTTCTATACTCGGAATGATAATCGTTGTTTCATTGACTACTAATCACTAAATTCGACAAACTTGGGTTTGAAGGACAAATAATAGAACTTGGTTTCATACATTACTACACGTGTATTACCTCCAAATATCAACGTATTCCATACCCGAATGGAATATTTGTATTTTATTAACAACTAAATCATTAAATGAGACAAACAATGATTGGACGGACCAATAATTGAACTTGGTTTCTTACAAAACTACATGCGTATCACCTCCTAATATCAACATTTTCTGTACTCGAAATGGTAATCGTTGTTTCATTGACTACTAATCACTAAATTCGACAAACTTGGGTTTGAAGGACAAATAATAGAACTTGGTTTCCTACATTACTACACGTGTATTACCTCCAAATATCAACGTATTCCATACTCGAATGGATTATTTGTATTTTATTGACAACTAAATCATTAAATGAGACAAACGATGATTGGACGGACCAATAATTGAAACTTGGTTTCTTACACAACTACATGCGTATTACCTCCTAATATCAACATTTTCTATACTTGGAGGGATAATCGTTGTTTCATTGACTACTAATCACTAAATTAGACAAACATGGGGGGTTTGAAGGACAAATAATAGCACTTGGTTTCATACATTACTACACGTGTATTACCTACTAATATCAACGTATTCCATACTCGAATGGATTATTTGTATTTTATTGACAACTAAATCATTAAATGAGACAAACGATGATTGGACGGACCAATAATTGAACTTGGTTTCTTACAAAACTACATGCGTATCACCTCCTAATATCAACATTTTCTATACTCGGAATGATAATCGTTGTTTCATTGACTACTAATCACTAAATTCGACAAACTTGGGTTTGAAGGACAAATAATAGAACTTGGTTTCATACATTACTACACGTGTATTACCTCCAAATATCAACGTATTCCATACCCGAATGGAATATTTGTATTTTATTAACAACTAAATCATTAAATGAGACAAACGATGATTGGACGGACCAATAATTGAACTTGGTTTCTTACACAACTACATGCGTATTACCTCCTAATATCAACATTTTCTATACTCGGAGGGATAATCGTTGTTTCATTGACTACTAATCACTAAATTAGACAAAAATGGGTTTGAAGGACAAATAATAGAACTTGGTTTCATACAATACTACACGTGTATTACCTCTTAATATCAACGTATTCCATACTCGAATGGATTATTTGTATTTTATTGACAACTAAATCTTTAAATGAGACAAACGATGATTGGACGGACCAATAATTGAACTTGGTTTCTTACACAACTACATGCGTATCACCTCCTAATATCAACATTTTCTATACTCGGAGGGATAATCGTTGTTTCATTGACTACTAATCACTAAATTAGACAAACATGGGTTTTAAGGAAAAATAATAGAACCTGGTTTCATACATTAATACACGTGTATTACCTACTAATATCAACGTATTCCATACTCGAATGGATTATTTGTATTTTATTGACAACTAAATCATTAAATGAGACAAACGATGATTGGACGGACCAATAATTGAACTTGGTTTCTTACACAACTACATGCGTATCACCTCCTAATATCAACATTTTCTATACTCGGAATGATAATCGTTGTTTCATTGACTACTAATCACTAAATTAGACAAACATGGGTTTGAAGAACAAATAATAGAACTTGGTTTCATACATTACTACACGTGTATTACCTCCTAATATCAACGTATTCCATACTCGAATGGATTATTTGTATTTTATTGACAACTAAATCATTAAATGAGACAAACGATGATTGGACGGACCAATAATTGAAACTTGGTTTTGTTACAAAACTACATGCGTATTACCTCCTAATATCAACATTTTCTATACTCGGAGGTATAATCGTTGTTTCATTGACTACTAATCACTAAATTAGACAAACATGGGGGGTTTGAAGGACAACTAATAGCACTTGGTTTCATACATTACTACACGTGTATTACCTACTAATATCAACGTATTCCATAATCGAATGGATTATTTGTATTTTATTGACAACTAAATCATTAAATGAGACAAACGATGATTGGACGGACCAATAATTGAACTTGGTTTCTTACAAAACTACATGCGTATCACCTCCTAATATCAACATTTTCTATACTCGGAATGATAATCGTTGTTTCATTGACTACTAATCACTAAATTCGACAAACTTGGGTTTGAAGGACAAATAATAGAACTTGGTTTCCTACATTATTACACGTGTATTACCTCCAAATATCAATGTATTCCATACTCGAATGGATTATTTGTATTTTATTGACAACTAAATCATTAAATGAGACAAACGATGATTGGACGGACCAATAATTGAAACTTGGTTTCTTACACAACTACATGCGTATTACCTCCTAATATCAACATTTTCTATACTCGGAGGGATAATCGTTGTTTCATTGACTACTAATCACTAAATTAGACAAACATGGGGGGTTTGAAGGACAAATAATAGCACTTGGTTTCATACATTACTACACGTGTATTACCTACTAATATCAACGTATTCCATACCCGAATGGATTATTTGTATTTTATTGACAACTAAATCATTAAATGAGACAAACAATGATTGGACGGACCAATAATTGAACTTGGTTTCTTACATAACGACATGCGTATTACCTCCTAATATCAACATTTTCTATACTCGGAGGGATAATCGTTGTTTCATTGACTACTAATCACTAAATTAGACAAAAATGGGTTTGAAGGACAAATAATAGAACTTGGTTTCATACAATACTACACGTGTATTACCTCTTAATATCAACGTATTCCATACTCGAATGGATTATTTGTATTTTATTGACAACTAAATCTTTAAATGAGACAAACGATGATTGGACGGACCAATAATTGAACTTGGTTTCTTACACAACTACCTGCGTATCACCTCCTAATATCAACATTTTCTATACTCGGAGGGATAATCGTTGTTTCATTGACTACTAATCACTAAATTAGACAAACATGGGTTTTAAGGAAAAATAATATAACCTGGTTTCATACATTACTACACGTGTATTACCTACTAATATCAACGTATTCCATACTCGAATGGATTATTTGTATTTTATTGACAACTAAATCATTAAATGAGACAAACGATGATTGGACGGACCAATAATTGAACTTGGTTTCTTACAAAACTACATGCGTATCACCTCCTAATATCAACATTTTCTATACTCGGAATGATAATCGTTGTTTCATTGACTACTAATCACTAAATTCGACAAACTTGGGTTTGAAGGACAAATAATAGAACTTGGTTTCATACATTACTACACGTGTATTACCTCCAAATATCAACGTATTCCATACCCGAATGGAATATTTGTATTTTATTGACAACTAAATCTTTAAATGAGACAAACAATGATTGGACGGACCAATAATTGAACTTGGTTTCTTACATAACGACATGCGTATTACCTCCTAATATCAACATTTTCTATACTCGGAGGGATAATCGTTGTTTCATTGACTACTAATCACTAAATTGGACAAAAATGGGTTTGAAGGACAAATAATAGAACTTGGTTTCATACAATACTACACGTGTATTACCTCTTAATATCAACGTATTCCATACTCGAATGGATTATTTGTATTTTATTGACAACTAAATCTTTAAATGAGACAAACGATGATTGGACGGACCAATAATTGAACTTGGTTTCTTACACAACTACATGCGTATCACCTCCTAATATCAACATTTTCTATACTCGGAGGGATAATCGTTGTTTCATTAACTACTAATCACTAAATTAGACAAACATGGGTTTTAAGGAAAAATAATAGAACCTGGTTTCATACATTAATACACGTGTATTACCTACTAATATCAACGTATTCCATACTCGAATGGATTATTTGTATTTTATTGACAACTAAATCATTAAATGAGACAAACGATGATTGGACGGACCAATAATTGAACTTGGTTTCTTACACAACTACATGCGTATCACCTCCTAATATCAACATTTTCTATACTCGGAATGATAATCGTTGTTTCATTGACTACTAATCACTAAATTAGACAAACATGGGTTTGAAGAACAAATAATAGAACTTGGTTTCATACATTACTACACGTGTATTACCTCCTAATATCAACGTATTCCATACTCGAATGGATTATTTGTATTTTATTGACAACTAAATCATTAAATGAGACAAACGATGATTGGACGGACCAATAATTGAAACTTGGTTTTGTTACAAAACTACATGCGTATTACCTCCTAATATCAACATTTTCTATACTCGGAGGGATAATCGTTGTTTCATTGACTACTAATCACTAAATTAGACAAACATGGGGGGTTTGAAGGACAAATAATAGCACTTGGTTTCATACATTACTACACGTGTATTACCTACTAATATCAACGTATTCCATAATCGAATGGATTATTTGTATTTTATTGACAACTAAATCATTAAATGAGACAAACGATGATTGGACGGACCAATAATTGAACTTGGTTTCTTACAAAACTACATGCGTATCACCTCCTAATATCAACATTTTCTATACTCGGAATGATAATCGTTGTTTCATTGACTACTAATCACTAAATTCGACAAACTTGGGTTTGAAGGACAAATAATAGAACTTGGTTTCCTACATTATTACACGTGTATTACCTCCAAATATCAACGTATTCCATACTCGAATGGATTATTTGTATTTTATTGACAACTAAATCATTAAATGAGACAAACGATGATTGGACGGACCAATAATTGAAACTTGGTTTCTTACACAACTACATGCGTATTACCTCCTAATATCAACATTTTCTATACTCGGAGGGATAATCGTTGTTTCATTGACTACTAATCACTAAATTAGACAAACATGGGGGGTTTGAAGGACAAATAATAGCACTTGGTTTCATACATTACTACACGTGTATTACCTACTAATATCAACGTATTCCATACCCGAATGGATTATTTGTATTTTATTGACAACTAAATCATTAAATGAGACAAACAATGATTGGACGGACCAATAATTGAACTTGGTTTCTTACATAACGACATGCGTATTACCTCCTAATATCAACATTTTCTATACTCGGAGGGATAATCGTTGTTTCATTGACTACTAATCACTAAATTAGACAAAAATGGGTTTGAAGGACAAATAATAGAACTTGGTTTCATACAATACTACACGTGTATTACCTCTTAATATCAACGTATTCCATACTCGAATGGATTATTTGTATTTTATTGACAACTAAATCTTTAAATGAGACAAACGATGATTGGACGGACCAATAATTGAACTTGGTTTCTTACACAACTACCTGCGTATCACCTCCTAATATCAACATTTTCTATACTCGGAGGGATAATCGTTGTTTCATTGACTACTAATCACTAAATTAGACAAACATGGGTTTTAAGGAAAAATAATAGAACCTGGTTTCATACATTACTACACGTGTATTACCTCCTAATATCAACGTATTCCATACTCGAATGGATTATTTGTATTTTATTGACAACTAAATCATTAAATGAGACAAACGATGATTGGACGGACCAATAATTGAAACTTGGTTTCTTACAAAACTACATGCGTATTACCTCCTAATATCAACATTTTCTATACTCGGAGGGATAATCGTTGTTTCATTGACTACTAATCACTAAATTAGACAAACATGGGGGGTTTGAAGGACAAATAATAGCACTTGGTTTCATACATTACTACACGTGTATTACCTACTAATATCAACGTATTCCATACTCGAATGGATTATTTGTATTTTATTGACAACTAAATCATTAAATGAGACAAACGATGATTGAACGGACCAATAATTGAACTTGGTTTCTTACAAAACTACATGCGTATTACCTCCTAATATCAACATTTTCTATACTCGGAGGGATAATCATTGTTTCATTGACTACTAATCACTAAATTAGACAAACATGGGTTTGAAGGACAAATAATAGAACTTGGTTTCATACATTACTACACGTGTATTACCTCGTAATATCAACGTATTCCATACTCGAATGGATTATTTGTATTTTATTGACAACTAAATCATTAAATGAGACAAACGATGATTGGACGGACCAATAATTGAACTTGGTTTCTTACACAACTACATGCGTATGACCTCCTAATATCAAC
Organism: Capsicum rhomboideum; assembly: GCA_031232105.1. Classification (NCBI taxonomy): domain Eukaryota; kingdom Viridiplantae; phylum Streptophyta; class Magnoliopsida; order Solanales; family Solanaceae; genus Capsicum; species Capsicum rhomboideum. The sequence goes on along the minus strand of CP124713.1, from coordinate 81,902,427 downwards.
ATTTTCTATACTCGGAGGGATAATCGTTGTTTCATTGACTACTAATCACTAAATTAGACAAACATGGGTTTTAAGGAACAATAATAGAACCTGGTTTCATACATTACTACACGTGTATTACCTACTAATATCAACGTATTCCATACTCGAATGGATTATTTGTATTTTATTGACAACTAAATCATTAAATGAGACAAACGATGATTGGACGGACCAATAATTGAACTTGGTTTCTTACAAAACTACATGCGTATCACCTTCTAATATCAACATTTTCTATACTCGGAGGGATAATCGTTGTTTCATTGACTACTAATCACTAAATTCGACAAACTTGGGTTTGAAGGACAAATAATAGCACTTGGTTTCCTACATTACTACACGTGTATTACCTCCAAATATAAACGTATTCCATACCCGAATGGATTATTTGTATTTTATTGACAACTAAATCATTAAATGAGACAAACGATGATTGGACGGACAAATAATTGAAACTTGGTTTCTTACAAAACTACATGCGTATTACCTCCTAATATCAACATTTTCTATACTCGGAGGGATAATCGTTGTTTCATTGACTACTAATCACTAAATTAGACAAACATGGGGGGTTTGAAGGACAAATAATAGCACTTGGTTTCATACATTACTACACGTGTATTACCTACTAATATCAACGTATTTCATACTCGAATGGATTATTTGTATTTTATTGACAACTAAATCATTAAATGAGACAAACGATGATTGGACGGACCAATAATTGAACTTGGTTTCTTACAAAACTACATGCGTATCACCTCCTAATATCAACATTTTCTATACTCGAAATGGTAATCGTTGTTTCATTGACTACTAATCACTAAATTCGACAAACTTGGGTTTGAAGGACAAATAATAGAACTTGGTTTCCTACATTACTACACGTGTATTACCTCCAAATATCAACGTATTCCATACTCGAATGGATTATTTGTATTTTATTGACAACTAAATCATTAAATGAGACAAACGATGATTGGACGGACCAATAATTGAAACTTGGTTTCTTACACAACTACATGCGTATTACCTCCTAATATCAACATTTTCTATACTTGGAGGGATAATCGTTGTTTCATTGACTACTAATCACTAAATTATACAAACATGGGGGGTTTGAAGGACAAATAATAGAACTTGGTTTCATACATTACTACACGTGTATTACCTACTAATATCAACGTATTCCATACTCGAATGGATTATTTGTATTTTATTGACAACTAAATCATTAAATGAGACAAACGATGATTGGACGGACCAATAATTGAACTTGGTTTCTTACAAAACTACATGCGTATCACCTCCTAATATCAACATTTTCTATACTCGGAATGATAATCGTTGTTTCATTGACTACTAATCACTAAATTCGACAAACTTGGGTTTGAAGGACAAATAATAGAACTTGGTTTCATACATTACTACACGTGTATTACCTCCAAATATCAACGTATTCCATACCCGAATGGATTATTTGTATTTTATTGACAACTAAATCATTAAATGAGACAAACGATGATTGGACGGACCAATAATTGAACTTGGTTTCTTACACAACTACACGCGTATCACCTCCTAATATCAACATTTTCTATACTCGGAATGATAATCGTTGTTTCATTGACTACTAATCACTAAATTAGACAAACATGGGTTTGAAGAACAAATAATAGAACTTGGTTTCATACATTACTACACGTGTATTACCTCCTAATATCAACGTATTCCATACTCGAATGGATTATTTGTATTTTATTGACAACTAAATCATTAAATGAGACAAACGATGATTGGACGGACCAATAATTGAAACTTGGTTTTGTTACAAAACTACATGCGTATTACCTCCTATTATCAACATTTTCTATACTCGGAGGGATAATCGTTGTTTCATTGACTACTAATCACTAAATTAGACAAACATGGAGGGTTTGAAGGACAAATAATAGCACTTGGTTTCATACATTACTACACGTGTATTACCTACTAATATCAACGTATTCCATAATCGAATGGATTATTTGTATTTTATTGACAACTAAATCATTAAATGAGACAAACGATGATTGGACGGACCAATAATTGAACTTGGTTTCTTACAAAACTACATGCGTATCACCTCCTAATATCAACATTTTCTATACTCGGAATGATAATCGTTGTTTCATTGACTACTAATCACTAAATTCGACAAACTTGGGTTTGAAGGACAAATAATAGAACTTGGTTTCCTACATTATTACACGTGTATTACCTCCAAATATCAACGTATTCCATACTCGAATGGATTATTTGTATTTTATTGACAACTAAATCATTAAATGAGACAAACGATGATTGGACGGACCAATAATTGAAACTTGGTTTCTTACACAACTACATGCGTATTACCTCCTAATATCAACATTTTCTATACTCGGAGGGATAATCGTTGTTTCATTGACTACTAATCACTAAATTAGACAAACATGGGGGGTTTGAAGGACAAATAATAGCACTTGGTTTCATACATTACTACACGTGTATTACCTACTAATATCAATGTATTCCATACTCGAATGGATTATTTGTATTTTATTGACAACTAAATCATTAAATGAGACAAACGATGATTGGACGGACCAATAATTGAACTTGGTTTCTTACAAAACTACATGCGTATCACCTCCTAATATCAACATTTTCTATACTCGGAGGGATAATCGTTGTTTCAATGACTACTAATCATTAAATTAGACAAACAAGGGTTTGAAGGACAAATAATAGAACTTGGTTTCATACATTACTACACGTGTATTACCTCCTAATATCAACGTATTCCATACTCGAATGGATTATTTGTGTTTTATTGACAACTAAATCATTAAATGAGACAAACGATGATTGGACGGACCAATAATTGAACTTGGTTTCTTACACAACTACATGCGTATTACCTCCTAATATCAACATTTTCTATACTCGGAGGGATAATCGTTGTTTCATTGACTACTAATCACTAAATTAGACAAACATGGGGGGTTTGAAGGACAAATAATAGCACTTGGTTTCATACATTACTACACGTGTATTACCTACTAATATCAATGTATTCCATACTCGAATGGATTATTTGTATTTTATTGACAACTAAATCATTAAATGAGACAAACGATGATTGGACGGACCAATAATTGAACTTGGTTTCTTACAAAACTACATGCGTATCACCTCCTAATATCAACATTTTCTATACTCGGAGGGATAATCGTTGTTTCAATGACTACTAATCATTAAATTAGACAAACAAGGGTTTTAAGGAAAAATAATAGAACCTGGTTTCATACATTACTACACGTGTATTACCTCCTAATATCAACGTATTCCATACTCGAATGGATTATTTGTGTTTTATTGACAACTAAATCATTAAATGAGACAAACGATGATTGGACGGACCAATAATTGAACTTGGTTTCTTACACAACTACATGCGTATTACCTCCTAATATCAACATTTTCTATACTCGGAGGGATAATCGTTGTTTCATTGACTACTAATCACTAAATTAGACAAACATGGGTTTGAAGGACAAATAATAGAACTTGGTTTCATACATTACTACACGTGTATTACCTCTTAATATCAACGTATTCCATACTCGAATGGATTATTTGTATTTTATTGACAACTAAATCATTAAATGGGACAAACGATGATTGGACGGACCAATAATTGAAACTTGGTTTCTTACACAACTACATGCGTATTACCTCCTAATATCAACATTTTCTATACTCGGAGGGATAATCGTTGTTTCATTGACTACTAATCACTAAATTATACAAACTTGGGGGGTTTGAAGGACAAATAATAGAACTTGGTTTCTACATTACTACACGTGTATTACCTCCTAATATCAACGTATTCCATACTCGAATGGATTATTTGTATTTTATTGACCACTAAATCATTAAATGAGACAAACGATGATTGGACGGACCAATAATTGAACTTGGTTTCTTACAAAACTACATGCGTATCACCTCCTAATATCAACATTTTCTATACTCGGACTGATAATCGTTGTTTCATTGACTACTAATCACTAAATTCGACAAACTTGGGTTTGAAGGACAAATAATAGAACTTGGTTTCCTACATTACTACACGTGTATTACCTCCAAATATCAACGTATTCCATACTCGAATGGATTATTTGTATTTTATTGACAACTAAATCATTAAATAAGACAAACGATGATTGGACGGACCAATAATTGAACTTGGTTTCTTACAAAACTCCATGTGTATCACCTCCTAATATCAACATTTTCTATACTCGGAATGACAATCGTTGTTTCATTGACTACTAATCAATAAATTAGACAAACATGGGTTTGAAGGACAAATAATAGAACTTTGTTTCTACATTACTACACGTGTATTACCTCCTAATATCAACGTATTCCATACTCGAATGGATTATTTGTATTTTATTGACCACTAAATCATTAAATGAGACAAACGATGATTGGACGGACCAATAATTGAACTTGGTTTCTTACAAAACTACATGCGTATCACCTCCTAATATCAACATTTTCTATACTCGGAATGATAATCGTTGTTTCATTGACTACTAATCACTAAATTCGACAAACTTGGGTTTGAAGGACAAATAATAGAACTTGGTTTCCTACATTACTACACGTGTATTACCTCCAAATATCAACGTATTCCATACTCGAATGGATTATTTGTATTTTATTGACAACTAAATCTTTAAATGAGACAAACGATGATTGGACGGACCAATAATTGAACTTGGTTTCTTACACAACTACATGCGTATGACCTCCTAATATCAACATTTTCTATACTCGGAGGGATAATCGTTGTTTCATTGACTACTAATCACTAAATTAGACAAACATGGGTTTGAAGGACAAATAATAGAACTTGGTTTCTACATTACTACACGTGTATTACCTCCTATTATCAACGTATTCCATACTCGAATGGATTATTTGTATTTTATTGACAACTAAATCATTAAATGAGACAAACGATGATTGGACGGACCAATAATTGAACTTGGTTTCTTACAAAACTACATGTGTATCACCTCCTAATATCAACATTTTCTATACTCGGAATGACAATCGTTGTTTCATTGACTACTAATCAATAAATTAGACAAACATGGGTTTGAAGGACAAATAATAGAACTTGGTTTCTACATTACTACACGTGTTTTACCTCCTAATATCAACGTATTCCATACTCGAATGGATTATTTGTATTTTATTGACCACTAAATCATTAAATGAGACAAACGATGATTGGACGGACCAATAATTGAACTTGGTTTCTTACAAAACTACATGCGTATCACCTCCTAATATCAACATTTTCTATACTCGGAATGATAATCGTTGTTTCATTGACTACTAATCACTAAATTCGACAAACTTGGGTTTGAAGGACAAATAATAGAACTTGGTTTCCTACATTACTACACGTGTATTACCTCCAAATATCAACGTATTCCATACTCGAATGGATTATTTGTATTTTATTGACAACTAAATCTTTAAATGAGACAAACGATGATTGGACGGACCAATAATTGAACTTGGTTTCTTACACAACTACATGCGTTTGACCTCCTAATATCAACATTTTCTATACTCGGAGGGATAATCGTTGTTTCATTGACTACTAATCACTAAATTAGACAAACATGGGTTTTAAGGAAAAATAATAGAACCTGGTTTCATACATTACTACACGTGTATTACCTACTAATATCAACGTATTCCATACTTGAATGGATTATTTGTATTTTATTGACAACTAAATCATTAAATGAGACAAACGATGATTGGACGGACCAATAATTGAACTTGGTTTCTTACACAACTACATGCGTATGACCTCCTAATATCAACATTTTCTATACTCGGAGGGATAATCGTTGTTTCATTGACTACTAATCACTAAATTAGACAAACATGGGTTTGAAGGACAAATAATAGAACTTGGTTTCTACATTACTACACGTGTATTACCTCCTATTATCAACGTATTCCATACTCGAATGGATTATTTGTATTTTATTGACAACTAAATCATTAAATGAGACAAACGATGATTGGACGGACCAATAATTGAACTTGGTTTCTTACAAAACTACATGTGTATCACCTCCTAATATCAACATTTTCTATACTCGGAATGACAATCGTTGTTTCATTGACTACTAATCAATAAATTAGACAAACATGGGTTTGAAGGACAAATAATAGAACTTGGTTTCTACATTACTACACGTGTTTTACCTCCTAATATCAACGTATTCCATACTCGAATGGATTATTTGTATTTTATTGACCACTAAATCATTAAATGAGACAAACGATGATTGGACGGACCAATAATTGAACTTGGTTTCTTACAAAACTACATGCGTATCACCTCCTAATATCAACATTTTCTATACTCGGAATGATAATCGTTGTTTCATTGACTACTAATCACTAAATTCGACAAACTTGGGTTTGAAGGACAAATAATAGAACTTGGTTTCCTACATTACTACACGTGTATTACCTCCAAATATCAACGTATTCCATACTCGAATGGATTATTTGTATTTTATTGACAACTAAATCTTTAAATGAGACAAACGATGATTGGACGGACCAATAATTGAACTTGGTTTCTTACACAACTACATGCGTTTGACCTCCTAATATCAACATTTTCTATACTCGGAGGGATAATCGTTGTTTCATTGACTACTAATCACTAAATTAGACAAACATGGGTTTTAAGGAAAAATAATAGAACCTGGTTTCATACATTACTACACGTGTATTACCTACTAATATCAACGTATTCCATACTTGAATGGATTATTTGTATTTTATTGACAACTAAATCATTAAATGAGACAAACGATGATTGGACGGACCAATAATTGAACTTGGTTTCTTACAAAACTACATGCGTATCACCTCCTAATATCAACATTTTCTATACTCGGAGGGATAATCGTTGTTTCATTGACTACTAATCAATAAATTAGACAAACATGGGTTTGAAGGACAAATAATAGAACTTGGTTTCTACATTACTACACGTGTATTACCTCCTAATATCAACGTATTCCATACTCGAATGGATTATTTGTATTTTATTGACAACTAAATCATTAAATGAGACAAACGATGATTGGACGGACCAATAATTGAACTTGGTTTCTTACAAAACTACATGTGTATCACCTCCTAATATCAACATTTTCTATACTCGGAATCACAATCGTTGTTTCATTGACTACTAATCAATAAATTAGACAAACATGGGTTTGAAGGACAAATAATAGAACTTGGTTTCTACATTACTACACGTGTATTACCTCCTAATATCAACGTATTCCATACTCGAATGGATTATTTGTATTTTATTGACAACTAAATCATTAAATGAGACAAACGATGATTGGACGGACCAATAATTGAACTTGGTTTCTTACAAAACTACATGCGTATCACCTCCTAATATCAACATTTTCTATACTCGGAATGATTATCGTTGTTTCATTGACTACTAATCACTAAATTCGACAAACTTGGGTTTGAAGGACAAATAATAGAACTTGGTTTCCTACATTACTACACGTGTATTACCTCCAAATATCAACGTATTCCATACTCGAATGGATTATTTGTATTTTATTGACAACTAAATCTTTAAATGAGACAAACGATGATTGGACGGACCAATAATTGAACTTGGTTTCTTACACAACTACATGCGTATGACCTCCTAATATCAACATTTTCTATACTCGGAGGGATAATCGTTGTTTCATTGACTACTAATCACTAAATTAGACAAACATGGGTTTTAAGGACAAATAATAGAACTTGGTTTCTACATTACTACACTTGTATTACCTCCTAATATCAACGTATTCCATACTCAAATGGATTATTTGTATTTTATTGACAACTAAATCATTAAATGAGACAAACGATGATTGGACGGACCAATAATTGAACTTGGTTTCTTACAAAACTACATGTGTATCACCTCCTAATATCAACATTTTCTATACTCGGAATGACAATCGTTGTTTCATTGACTACTAATCAATAAATTAGACAAACATGGGTTTGAAGGACAAATAATAGAACTTGGTTTCTACATTACTACACGTGTATTACCTCCTAATATCAACGTATTCCATACTCGAATGGATTATTTGTATTTTATTGACCACTAAATCATTAAATGAGACAAACGATGATTGGACGGACCAATAATTGAACTTGGTTTCTTACAAAACTACATGCGTATCACCTCCTAATATCAACATTTTCTATACTCGAAATGATAATCGTTGTTTCATTGACTACTAATCACTAAATTCGACAAACTTGGGTTTGAAGGACAAATAATAGAACTTGGTTTCCTACATTACTACACGTGTATTACCTCCAAATATCAACGTATTCCATACTCGAATGGATTATTTGTATTTTATTGACCACTAAATCATTAAATGAGACAAACGATGATTGGACGGACCAATAATTGAACTTGGTTTCTTACACAACTACATGCGTATGACCTCCTAATATCAACATTTTCTATACTCGGAGGGATAATCGTTGTTTCATTGACTACTAATCACTAAATTAGACAAACATGGGTTTTAAGGAAAAATAATAGAACCTGGTTTCATACATTACTACACGTGTATTACCTCCTAATATCAACGTATTCCATACTCGAATGGATTATTTGTATTTTATTGACAACTAAATCATTAAATGAGACAAACGATGATTGGACGGACCAATAATTGAACTTGGTTTCTTACAAAACTACATGTGTATCACCTCCTAATATCAACATTTTCTATACTCGGAATGACAATCGTTGTTTCATTGACTACTAATCAATAAATTAGACAAACATGGGTTTGAAGGACAAATAATAGAACTTGGTTTCTACATTACTACACGTGTATTACCTCCTAATATCAACGTATTCCATACTCGAATGGATTATTTGTATTTTATTGACCACTAAATCATTAAATGAGACAAACGATGATTGGACGGACCAATAATTGAACTTGGTTTCTTACAAAACTACATGCGTATCACCTCCTAATATCAACATTTTCTATACTCGGAATGATAATCGTTGTTTCATTGACTACTAATCACTAAATTCGACAAACTTGGGTTTGAAGGACAAATAATAGAACTTGGTTTCCTACATTACTACACGTGTATTACCTCCAAATATCAACGTATTCCATACTCGAATGGATTATTTGTATTTTATTGACAACTAAATCTTTAAATGAGACAAACGATGATTGGACGGACCAATAATTGAACTTGGTTTCTTACACAACTACATGCGTATGACCTCCTAATATCAACATTTTCTATACTCGGAGGGATAATCGTTGTTTCATTGACTACTAATCACTAAACTAGACAAACATGGGTTTGAAGGACAAATAATAGAACTTGGTTTCATACAATACTACACGTGTATTACCTCTTAATATCAACGTATTCCATACTCGAATGGATTATTTGTATTTTATTGACAACTAAATCATTAAATGGGACAAACGATGATTGGACGGACCAATAATTGAAACTTGGTTTCTTACACAACTACATGCGTATTACCTCCTAATATCAACATTTTCTATACTCGGAGGGAAAATCGTTGTTTCATTGACTACTAATCACTAAATTAGACAAACATGGGGGGTTTGAAGGACAAATAATAGCACTTGGTTTCATACATTACTACACGTGTATTACCTACTAATATCAACGTATTCCATACTCGAATGGATTATTTGTATTTTATTGACAACTAAATCATTAAATGAGACAAACGATGATTGGACGGACCAATAATTGAACTTGGTTTCTTACAAAAATACATGCGTATCACCTCCTAATATCAACATTATCTATACTCGGAATGATAATCGTTGTTTCATTGACTACTAATCACTAAATTCGACAAACTTGGGTTTGAAGGACAAATAATAGAACTTGGTTTCCTACATTACTACACGTGTATTACCTCCAAATATCAACGTATTCCATACTCGAATGGATTATTTGTATTTTATTGACCACTAAATCATTAAATGAGACAAACGATGATTGGACGGACCAATAATTGAACTTGGTTTCTTACACAACTACATGCGTATGACCTCCTAATATCAACATTTTCTATACTCGGAGGGATAATCGTTGTTTCATTGACTACTAATCACTAAATTAGACAAACATGGGTTTTAAGGAAAAATAATAGAACCTGGTTTCATACATTACGACACGTGTATTACCTCCTAATATCAACGTATTCCATACTCGAATGGATTATTTGTATTTTATTGACAACTAAATCATTAAATGAGACAAACGATGATTGGACGGACCAATAATTGAACTTGGTTTCTTACAAAACTACATGTGTATCACCTCCTAATATCAACATTTTCTATACTCGGAATGACAATCGTTGTTTCATTGACTACTAATCAATAAATTAGACAAACATGGGTTTGAAGGACAAATAATAGAACTTGGTTTCTACATTACTACACGTGTATTACCTCCTAATATCAACGTATTCCATACTCGAATGGATTATTTGTATTTTATTGACCACTAAATCATTAAATGAGACAAACGATGATTGGACGGACCAATAATTGAACTTGGTTTCTTACAAAACTACATGCGTATCACCTCCTAATATCAACATTTTCTATACTCGGAATGATAATCGTTGTTTCATTGACTACTAATCACTAAATTCGACAAACTTGGGTTTGAAGGACAAATAATAGAACTTGGTTTCCTACATTACTACACGTGTATTACCTCCAAATATCAACGTATTCCATACTCGAATGGATTATTTGTATTTTATTGACAACTAAATCTTTAAATGAGACAAACGATGATTGGACGGACCAATAATTGAACTTGGTTTCTTACACAACTACATGCGTATGACCTTCTAATATCAACATTTTCTATACTCGGAGGGATAATCGTTGTTTCATTGACTACTAATCACTAAATTAGACAAACATGGGTTTGAAGGACAAATAATAGAACTTGGTTTCTACATTACTACACGTGTATTACCTCCTAATATCAACGTATTCCATACTCGAATGGATTATTTGTATTTATTGACAACTAAATTATTAAATGAGACAAACGATGATTGGACGGACCAATAATTGAACTTGGTTTCTTACAAAACTACATGTGTATCACCTCCTAATATCAACATTTTCTATACTCGGAATGACAATCGTTGTTTCATTGACTAATAATCAATAAATTAGACAAACATGGGTTTGAAGGACAAATAATAGAACTTGGTTTCTACATTACTACACGTGTATTACCTCCTAATATCAACGTATTCCATACTCGAATGGATTATTTGTATTTTATTGACCACTAAATCATTAAATGAGACAAACGATGATTGGACGGACCAATAATTGAACTTGGTTTCTTACAAAACTACATGCGTATCACCTCCTAATATCAACATTTTCTATACTCGGAATGATAATCGTTGTTTCATTGACTACTAATCACTAAATTCGACAAACTTGGGTTTGAAGGACAAATAATAGAACTTGGTTTCCTACATTACTACACGTGTATTACCTCCAAATATCAACGTATTCCATACTCAAATGGATTATTTGTATTTTATTGACAACTAAATCATTAAATGGGACAAACGATGATTGGACGGACCAATAATTGAAACTTGGTTTCTTACACAACTACATGCGTATTACCTCCTAATATCAACATTTTCTATACTCGGAGGGATAATCGTTGTTTCATTGACTACTAATCACTAAATTAGACAAACATGGGTTTGAAGGACAAATAATAGAACTTGGTTTCATACAATACTACACGTGTATTACCTCTTAATATCAACGTATTCCATACTCGAATGGATTATTTGTATTTTATTGACAACTAAATCATTAAATGAGACAAACGATGATTGGACGGACCAATAATTGAAACTTGGTTTCTTACACAACTACATGCGTATTACCTCCTAATATCAACATTTTCTATACTCGGAGGGAAAATCGTTGTTTCATTGACTACTAATCACTAAATTAGACAAACATGGGGGGTTTGAAGGACAAATAATAGCACTTGGTTTCATACATTACTACACGTGTATTACCTACTAATATCAACGTATTCCATACTCGAATGGATTATTTGTATTTTATTGACAACTAAATCATTAAATGAGACAAACGATGATTGGACGGACCAATAATTGAACTTGGTTTCTTACAAAACTACATGCGTATCACCTCCTAATATCAACATTTTCTATACTCGGAGGGATAATCGTTGTTTCATTGACTACTAATCACTAAATTAGACAAACTTGGTTTTGAAGGACAAATAATAGAACTTGGTTTCCTACATTACTACACGTGTATTACCTCCAAATATCAACGTATTCCATACCCGAATTGATTATTTGTATTTTATTGACAACTAAATCATTAAATGAGACAAACGATGATTGGACGGACCAATAATTGAACTTGGTTTCTTACATAACTAAATGCGTATTACCTCCTAATATCAACATTTTCTATACTCGGAGGGATAATCGTTGTTTCATTTACTACTAATCACTAAATTAGACAAACATGGGTTTGAAGGACAAATAATAGAACTTGGTTTCATACAATACTACACGTGTATTACCTCTTACTATCAACGTATTCCATACTCGAATGGATTATTTGTATTTTATTGACAACTAAATCTTTAAATGAGACAAACGATGATTGGACGGACCAATAATTGAACTTGGTTTCTTACACAACTACATGCGTATGACCTCCTAATATCAACATTTTCTATACTCGGAGGGATAATCGTTGTTTCATTGACTACTAATCACTAAATTAGACAAACATGGGTTTTAAGGAAAAATAATAGAACCTGGTTTCATACATTACTACACGTGTATTACCTCCTAATATCAACGTATTCCATACTCGAATGGATTATTTGTATTTTATTGACAACTAAATCATTAAATGAGACAAACGATGATTGGACGGACCAATAATTGAACTTGGTTTCTTACAAAACTACATGTGTATCACCTCCTAATATCAACATTTTCTATATTCGGAATGATAATCGTTGTTTCATTGACTACTAATCACTAAATTAGACAAACATGGGTTTGAAGGACAAATAATAGAACTTGGTTTCTACATTACTACACGTGTATTACCTCCTAATATCAACGTATTCCATACTCGAATGGATTATTTGTATTTATTGACAACTAAATTATTAAATGAGACAAACGATGATTGGACGGACCAATAATTGAACTTGGTTTCTTACAAAACTACATGTGTATCACCTCCTAATATCAACATTTTCTATACTCGGAATGATAATCGTTGTTTCATTGACTACTAATCACTAAATTAGACAAACATGGGTTTGAAGGACAAATAATAGAACTTGGTTTCATACAATACTACACGTGTATTACCTCTTAATATCAACGTATTCCATACTCGAATGGATTATTTGTATTTTATTGACAACTAAATCATTAAATGGGACAAACGATGATTGGACGGACCAATAATTGAAACTTGGTTTCTTACACAACTACATGCGTATTACCTCCTAATATCAACATTTTCTATACTCGGAGGGAAAATCGTTGTTTCATTGACTACTAATCACTAAATTAGACAAACATGGGGGGTTTGAAGGACAAATAATAGCACTTGGTTTCATACATTACTACACGTGTATTACCTACTAATATCAACATATTCCATACTCGAATGGATTATTTGTATTTTATTGACAACTAAATCATTAAATGAGACAAACGATGATTGGACGGACCAATAATTGAACTTGGTGTCTTACAAAAATACATGCGTATCACCTCCTAATATCAACATTATCTATACTCGGAATGATAATCGTTGTTTCATTGACTACTAATCACTAAATTCGACAAACTTGGGTTTGAAGGACAAATAATAGAACTTGGTTTCCTACATTACTACACGTGTATTACCTCCAAATATCAACGTATTCCATACTCGAATGGATTATTTGTATTTTATTGACCACTAAATCATTAAATGAGACAAACGATGATTGGACGGACCAATAATTGAACTTGGTTTCTTACACAACTACATGCGTATGACCTCCTAATATCAACATTTTCTATACTCGGAGGGATAATCGTTGTTTCATTGACTACTAATCACTAAATTAGACAAACATGGGTTTTAAGGAAAAATAATAGAACCTGGTTTCATACATTACGACACGTGTATTACCTCCTAATATCAACGTATTCCATACTCGAATGGATTATTTGTATTTTATTGACAACTAAATCATTAAATGAGACAAACGATGATTGGACGGACAAATAATTGAACTTGGTTTCTTACAAAACTACATGTGTATCACCTCCTAATATCAACATTTTCTATACTCGGAATGACAATCGTTGTTTCATTGACTACTAATCAATAAATTAGACAAACATGGGTTTGAAGGACAAATAATAGAACTTGGTTTCTACGTTACTACACGTGTATTACCTCCTAATATCAACGTATTCCATACTCGAATGGATTATTTGTATTTTATTGACCACTAAATCATTAAATGAGACAAACGATGATTGGACGGACCAATAATTGAACTTGGTTTCTTACAAAACTACATGCGTATCACCTCCTAATATCAACATATTCTATACTCGGAATGATAATCGTTGTTTCATTGACTACTAATCACTAAATTCGACAAACTTGGGTTTGAAGGACAAATAATAGAACTTGGTTTCCTACATTACTACACGTGTATTACCTCCAAATATCAACGTATTCACTACTCGAATGGATTATTTGTATTTTATTGACAACTAAATCTTTAAATGAGACAAACGATGATTGGACGGACCAATAATTGAACTTGGTTTCTTACACAACTACATGCGTATGACCTTCTAATATCAACATTTTCTATACTCGGAGGGATAATCGTTGTTTCATTGACTACTAATCACTAAATTAGACAAACATGGGTTTGAAGGACAAATAATAGAACTTGGTTTCTACATTACTACACGTGTATTACCTCCTAATATCAACGTATTCCATACTCCAATGGATTATTTGTATTTATTGACAACTAAATTATTAAATGAGACAAACGATGATTGGACGGACCAATAATTGAACTTGGTTTCTTACAAAACTACATGTGTATCACCTCCTAATATCAACATTTTCTATACTCGGAATGACAATCGTTGTTTCATTGACTAATAATCAATAAATTAGACAAACATGGGTTTGAAGGACAAATAATAGAACTTGGTTTCTACATTACTACACGTGTATTACCTCCTAATATCAACGTATTCCATACTCGAATGGATTATTTGTATTTTATTGACCACTAAATCATTAAATGAGACAAACGATGATTGGACGGACCAATAATTGAACTTGGTTTCTTACAAAACTACATGCGTATCACCTCCTAATATCAACATTTTCTATACTCGGAATGATAATCGTTGTTTCATTGACTACTAATCACTAAATTCGACAAACTTGGGTTTGAAGGACAAATAATAGAACTTGGTTTCCTACATTACTACACGTGTATTACCTCCAAATATCAACGTATTCCATACTCAAATGGATTATTTGTATTTTATTGACAACTAAATCATTAAATGGGACAAACGATGATTGGACGGACCAATAATTGAAACTTGGTTTCTTACACAACTACATGCGTATTACCTCCTAATATCAACATTTTCTATACTCGGAGGGATAATCGTTGTTTCATTGACTACTAATCACTAAATTAGACAAACATGGGTTTGAAGGACAAATAATAGAACTTGGTTTCATACAATACTACACGTGTATTACCTCTTAATATCAACGTATTCCATACTCGAATGGATTATTTGTATTTTATTGACAACTAAATCATTAAATGGGACAAACGATGATTGGACGGACCAATAATTGAAACTTGGTTTCTTACACAACTACATGCGTATTACCTCCTAATATCAACATTTTCTATACTCGGAGGGAAAATCGTTGTTTCATTGACTACTAATCACTAAATTAGACAAACATGGGGGGTTTGAAGGACAAATAATAGCACTTGGTTTCATACATTACTACACGTGTATTACCTACTAATATCAACGTATTCCATACTCGAATGGATTATTTGTATTTTATTGACAACTAAATCATTAAATGAGACAAACGATGATTGGACGGACCAATAATTGAACTTGGTTTCTTACAAAACTACATGCGTATCACCTCCTAATATCAACATTTTCTATACTCGGAGGGATAATCGTTGTTTCATTGACTACTAATCACTAAATTAGACAAACTTGGTTTTGAAGGACAAATAATAGAACTTGGTTTCCTACATTACTACACGTGTATTACCTCCAAATATCAACGTATTCCATACCCGAATTGATTATTTGTATTTTATTGACAACTAAATCATTAAATGAGACAAACGATGATTGGACGGACCAATAATTGAACTTGGTTTCTTACATAACTAAATGCGTATTACCTCCTAATATCAACATTTTCTATACTCGGAGGGATAATCGTTGTTTCATTTACTACTAATCACTAAATTAGACAAACATGGGTTTGAAGGACAAATAATAGAACTTGGTTTCATACAATACTACACGTGTATTACCTCTTACTATCAACGTATTCCATACTCGAATGGATTATTTGTATTTTATTGACAACTAAATCTTTAAATGAGACAAACGATGATTGGACGGACCAATAATTGAACTTGGTTTCTTACAAAACTACATGTGTATCACCTCCTAATATCAACATTTTCTATACTCGGAATGACAATCGTTGTTTCATTGACTACTAATCAATAAATTAGACAAACATGGGTTTGAAGGACAAATAATAGAACTTGGTTTCTACGTTACTACACGTGTATTACCTCCTAATATCAACGTATTCCATACTCGAATGGATTATTTGTATTTTATTGACCACTAAATCATTAAATGAGACAAACGATGATTGGACGGACCAATAATTGAACTTGGTTTCTTACAAAACTACATGCGTATCACCTCCTAATATCAACATATTCTATACTCGGAATGATAATCGTTGTTTCATTGACTACTAATCACTAAATTCGACAAACTTGGGTTTGAAGGACAAATAATAGAACTTGGTTTCCTACATTACTACACGTGTATTACCTCCAAATATCAACGTATTCCATACTCGAATGGATTATTTGTATTTTATTGACAACTAAATCTTTAAATGAGACAAACGATGATTGGACGGACCAATAATTGAACTTGGTTTCTTACACAACTACATGCGTATGACCTTCTAATATCAACATTTTCTATACTCGGAGGGATAATCGTTGTTTCATTGACTACTAATCACTAAATTAGACAAACATGGGTTTGAAGGACAAATAATAGAACTTGGTTTCTACATTACTACACGTGTATTACCTCCTAATATCAACGTATTCCATACTCGAATGGATTATTTGTATTTATTGACAACTAAATTATTAAATGAGACAAACGATGATTGGACGGACCAATAATTGAACTTGGTTTCTTACAAAACTACATGTGTATCACCTCCTAATATCAACATTTTCTATACTCGGAATGACAATCGTTGTTTCATTGACTAATAATCAATAAATTAGACAAACATGGGTTTGAAGGACAAATAATAGAACTTGGTTTCTACATTACTACACGTGTATTACCTCCTAATATCAACGTATTCCATACTCGAATGGATTATTTGTATTTTATTGACCACTAAATCATTAAATGAGACAAACGATGATTGGACGGACCAATAATTGAACTTGGTTTCTTACAAAACTACATGCGTATCACCTCCTAATATCAACATTTTCTATACTCGGAATGATAATCGTTGTTTCATTGACTACTAATCACTAAATTCGACAAACTTGGGTTTGAAGGACAAATAATAGAACTTGGTTTCCTACATTACTACACGTGTATTACCTCCAAATATCAACGTATTCCATACTCAAATGGATTATTTGTATTTTATTGACAACTAAATCATTAAATGGGACAAACGATGATTGGACGGACCAATAATTGAAACTTGGTTTCTTACACAACTACATGCGTATTACCTCCTAATATCAACATTTTCTATACTCGGAGGGATAATCGTTGTTTCATTGACTACTAATCACTAAATTAGACAAACATGGGTTTGAAGGACAAATAATAGAACTTGGTTTCATACAATACTACACGTGTATTACCTCTTAATATCAACGTATTCCATACCCGAATTGATTATTTGTATTTTATTGACAACTAAATCATTAAATGGGACAAACGATGATTGGACGGACCAATAATTGAAACTTGGTTTCTTACACAACTACATGCGTATTACCTCCTAATATCAACATTTTCTATACTCGGAGGGAAAATCGTTGTTTCATTGACTACTAATCACTAAATTAGACAAACATGGGGGGTTTGAAGGACAAATAATAGCACTTGGTTTCATACATTACTACACGTGTATTACCTACTAATATCAACGTATTCCATACTCGAATGGATTATTTGTATTTTATTGACAACTAAATCATTAAATGAGACAAACGATGATTGGACGGACCAATAATTGAACTTGGTTTCTTACAAAACTACATGCGTATCACCTCCTAATATCAACATTTTCTATACTCGGAGGGATAATCGTTGTTTCATTGACTACTAATCACTAAATTAGACAAACTTGGTTTTGAAGGACAAATAATAGAACTTGGTTTCCTACATTACTACACGTGTATTACCTCCAAATATCAACGTATTCCATACCCGAATTGATTATTTGTATTTTATTGACAACTAAATCATTAAATGAGACAAACGATGATTGGACGGACCAATAATTGAACTTGGTTTCTTACATAACTAAATGCGTATTACCTCCTAATATCAACATTTTCTATACTCGGAGGGATAATCGTTGTTTCATTTACTACTAATCACTAAATTAGACAAACATGGGTTTGAAGGACAAATAATAGAACTTGGTTTCATACAATACTACACGTGTATTACCTCTTACTATCAACGTATTCCATACTCGAATGGATTATTTGTATTTTATTGACAACTAAATCTTTAAATGAGACAAACGATGATTGGACGGACCAATAATTGAACTTGGTTTCTTACACAACTACATGCGTATGACCTCCTAATATCAACATTTTCTATACTCGGAATGATAATTGTTGTTTCATTGACTACTAATCACTAAATTCGACAAACATGGGTTTGAAGGACAAATAATAGAACTTGGTTTCCTACATTACTACACGTGTATTACCTCCAAATATCAACGTATTCCATACTCAAATGGATTATTTGTATTTTATTGACAACTAAATCATTAAATGGGACAAACGATGATTGGACGGACCAATAATTGAAACTTGGTTTCTTACACAACTACATGCGTATTACCTCCTAATATCAACATTTTCTATACTCGGAGGGATAATCGTTGTTTCATTGACTACTAATCACTAAATTAGACAAACATGGGTTTGAAGGACAAATAATAGAACTTGGTTTCATACAATACTACACGTGTATTACCTCTTAATATCAACGTATTCCATACCCGAATTGATTATTTGTATTTTATTGACAACTAAATCATTAAATGGGACAAACGATGATTGGACGGACCAATAATTGAAACTTGGTTTCTTACACAACTACATGCGTATTACCTCCTAATATCAACATTTTCTATACTCGGAGGGAAAATCGTTGTTTCATTGACTACTAATCACTAAATTAGACAAACATGGGGGGTTTGAAGGACAAATAATAGCACTTGGTTTCATACATTACTACACGTGTATTACCTACTAATATCAACGTATTCCATACTCGAATGGATTATTTGTATTTTATTGACAACTAAATCATTAAATGAGACAAACGATGATTGGACGGACCAATAATTGAACTTGGTTTCTTACAAAACTACATGCGTATCACCTCCTAATATCAACATTTTCTATACTCGGAGGGATAATCGTTGTTTCATTGACTACTAATCACTAAATTAGACAAACTTGGTTTTGAAGGACAAATAATAGAACTTGGTTTCCTACATTACTACACGTGTATTACCTCCAAATATCAACGTATTCCATACCCGAATTGATTATTTGTATTTTATTGACAACTAAATCATTAAATGAGACAAACGATGATTGGACGGACCAATAATTGAACTTGGTTTCTTACATAACTAAATGCGTATTACCTCCTAATATCAACATTTTCTATACTCGGAGGGATAATCGTTGTTTCATTTACTACTAATCACTAAATTAGACAAACATGGGTTTGAAGGACAAATAATAGAACTTGGTTTCATACAATACTACACGTGTATTACCTCTTACTATCAACGTATTCCATACTCGAATGGATTATTTGTATTTTATTGACAACTAAATCTTTAAATGAGACAAACGATGATTGGACGGACCAATAATTGAACTTGGTTTCTTACACAACTACATGCGTATGACCTCCTAATATCAACATTTTCTATACTCGGAGGGATAATCGTTGTTTCATTGACTACTAATCACTAAATTAGACAAACATGGGTTTTAAGGAAAAATAATAGAACCTGGTTTCATACATTACTACACGTGTATTACCTCCTAATATCAACGTATTCCATACTCGAATGGATTATTTGTATTTTATTGACAACTAAATCATTAAATGAGACAAACGATGATTGGACGGACCAATAATTGAACTTGGTTTCTTACAAAACTACATGTGTATCACCTCCTAATATCAACATTTTCTATATTCGTAATGATAATCGTTGTTTCATTGACTACTAATCACTAAATTAGACAAACATGGGTTTGAAGGACAAATAATAGAACTTGGTTTCTACATTACTACACGTGTATTACCTCCTAATATCAACGTATTCCATACTCGAATGGATTATTTGTATTTATTGACAACTAAATTATTAAATGAGACAAACGATGATTGGACGGACCAATAATTGAACTTGGTTTCTTACAAAACTACATGTGTATCACCTCCTAATATCAACATTTTCTATACTCGGAATGACAATCGTTGTTTCATTGACTAATAATCAATAAATTAGACAAACATGGGTTTGAAGGACAAATAATAGAACTTGGTTTCTACATTACTACAGGTGTATTACCTCCTAATATCAACGTATTCCATACTCGAATGGATTATTTGTATTTTATTGACCACTAAATCATTAAATGAGACAAACGATGATTGGACGGACCAATAATTGAACTTGGTTTCTTACAAAACTACATGCGTATCACCTCCTAATATCAACATTTTCTATACTCGGAATGATAATCGTTGTTTCATTGACTACTAATCACTAAATTCGACAAACTTGGGTTTGAAGGACAAATAATAGAACTTGGTTTCCTACATTACTACACGTGTATTACCTCCAAATATCAACGTATTCCATACTCGAATGGATTATTTGTATTTTATTGACAACTAAATCATTAAATGGGACAAACGATGATTGGACGGACCAATAATTGAAACTTGGTTTCTTACACAACTACATGCGTATTACCTCCTAATATCAACATTTTCTATACTCGGAGGGATAATCGTTGTTTCATTGACTACTAATCACTAAATTAGACAAACATGGGTTTGAAGGACAAATAATAGAACTTGGTTTCATACAATACTACACGTGTATTACCTCTTAATATCAACGTATTCCATACTCGAATGGATTATTTGTATTTTATTGACAACTAAATCATTAAATGGGACAAACGATGATTGGACGGACCAATAATTGAAACTTGGTTTCTTACACAACTACATGCGTATTACCTCCTAATATCAACATTTTCTATACTCGGAGGGAAAATCGTTGTTTCATTGACTACTAATCACTAAATTAGACAAACATGGGGGGTTTGAAGGACAAATAATAGCACTTGGTTTCATACATTACTACACGTGTATTACCTACTAATATCAACGTATTCCATACTCGAATGGATTATTTGTATTTTATTGACAACTAAATCATTAAATGAGACAAACGATGATTGGACGGACCAATAATTGAACTTGGTTTCTTACAAAACTACATGCGTATCACCTCCTAATATCAACATTTTCTATACTCGGAGGGATAATCGTTGTTTCATTGACTACTAATCACTAAATTCGACAAACTTGGTTTTGAAGGACAAATAATAGAACTTGGTTTCCTACATTACTACACGTGTATTACCTCCAAATATCAACGTATTCCATACCCGAATTGATTATTTGTATTTTATTGACAACTAAATCATTAAATGGGACAAACGATGATTGGACGGACCAATAATTGAAACTTGGTTTCTTACACAACTACATGCGTATTACCTCCTAATATCAACATTTTCTATACTCGGAGGGAAAATCGTTGTTTCATTGACTACTAATCACTAAATTAGACAAACATGGGGGGTTTGAAGGACAAATAATAGAACCTGGTTTCATACATTACTACACGTGTATTACCTCCAAATATCAACGTATTCCATACTCAAATGGATTATTTGTATTTTATTGACAACTAAATCATTAAATGGGACAAACGATGATTGGACGGACCAATAATTGAAACTTGGTTTCTTACACAACTACATGCGTATGACCTCCTAATATCAACATTTTCTATACTCGGAGGGATAATCGTTGTTTCATTGACTACTAATCACTAAATTAGACAAACATGGGTTTGAAGGACAAATAATAGAACTTGGTTTCATACAATACTACACGTGTATTACCTCTTAATATCAACGTATTCCATACTCGAATGGATTATTTGTATTTTATTGACAACTAAATCATTAAATGGGACAAACGATGATTGGACGGACCAATAATTGAAACTTGGTTTCTTACACAACTACATGCGTATTACCTCCTAATATCAACATTTTCTATACTCGGAGGGAAAATCGTTGTTTCATTGACTACTAATCACTAAATTAGACAAACATGGGGGGTTTGAAGGACAAATAATAGCACTTGGTTTCATACATTACTACACGTGTATTACCTACTAATATCAACGTATTCCATACTCGAATGGATTATTTGTATTTTATTGACAACTAAATCATTAAATGAGACAAACGATGATTGGACGGACCAATAATTGAACTTGGTTTCTTACAAAACTACATGCGTATCACCTCCTAATATCAACATTTTCTATACTCGGAGGGATAATCGTTGTTTCATTGACTACTAATCACTAAATTAGACAAACTTGGTTTTGAAGGACAAATAATAGAACTTGGTTTCCTACATTACTACACGTGTATTACCTCCAAATATCAACGTATTCCATACCCGAATTGATTATTTGTATTTTATTGACAACTAAATCATTAAATGAGACAAACGATGATTGGACGGACCAATAATTGAACTTGGTTTCTTACATAACTAAATGCGTATTACCTCCTAATATCAACATTTTCTATACTCGGAGGGATAATCGTTGTTTCATTTACTACTAATCACTAAATTAGACAAACATGGGTTTGAAGGACAAATAATAGAACTTGGTTTCATACAATACTACACGTGTATTACCTCTTACTATCAACGTATTCCATACTCGAATGGATTATTTGTATTTTATTGACAACTAAATCATTAAATGAGACAAACGATGATTGGACGGACCAATAATTGAACTTGGTTTCTTACAAAACTACATGTGTATCACCTCCTAATATCAACATTTTCTATATTCGTAATGATAATCGTTGTTTCATTGACTACTAATCACTAAATTAGACAAACATGGGTTTGAAGGACAAATAATAGAACTTGGTTTCTACATTACTACACGTGTATTACCTCCTAATATCAACGTATTCCATACTCGAATGGATTATTTGTATTTATTGACAACTAAATTATTAAATGAGACAAACGATGATTGGACGGACCAATAATTGAACTTGGTTTCTTACAAAACTACATGTGTATCACCTCCTAATATCAACATTTTCTATACTCGGAATGACAATCGTTGTTTCATTGACTAATAATCAATAAATTAGACAAACATGGGTTTGAAGGACAAATAATAGAACTTGGTTTCTACATTACTACAGGTGTATTACCTCCTAATATCAACGTATTCCATACTCGAATGGATTATTTGTATTTTATTGACCACTAAATCATTAAATGAGACAAACGATGATTGGACGGACCAATAATTGAACTTGGTTTCTTACAAAACTACATGCGTATCACCTCCTAATATCAACATTTTCTATACTCGGAATGATAATCGTTGTTTCATTGACTACTAATCACTAAATTCGACAAACTTGGGTTTGAAGGACAAATAATAGAACTTGGTTTCCTACATTACTACACGTGTATTACCTCCAAATATCAACGTATTCCATACTCGAATGGATTATTTGTATTTTATTGACAACTAAATCATTAAATGGGACAAACGATGATTGGACGGACCAATAATTGAAACTTGGTTTCTTACACAACTACATGCGTATTACCTCCTAATATCAACATTTTCTATACTCGGAGGGATAATCGTTGTTTCATTGACTACTAATCACTAAATTAGACAAACATGGGTTTGAAGGACAAATAATAGAACTTGGTTTCATACAATACTACACGTGTATTACCTCTTAATATCAACGTATTCCATACTCGAATGGATTATTTGTATTTTATTGACAACTAAATCATTAAATGGGACAAACGATGATTGGACGGACCAATAATTGAAACTTGGTTTCTTACACAACTACATGCGTATTACCTCCTAATATCAACATTTTCTATACTCGGAGGGAAAATCGTTGTTTCATTGACTACTAATCACTAAATTAGACAAACATGGGGGGTTTGAAGGACAAATAATAGCACTTGGTTTCATACATTACTACACGTGTATTACCTACTAATATCAACGTATTCCATACTCGAATGGATTATTTGTATTTTATTGACAACTAAATCATTAAATGAGACAAACGATGATTGGACGGACCAATAATTGAACTTGGTTTCTTACAAAACTACATGCGTATCACCTCCTAATATCAACATTTTCTATACTCGGAGGGATAATCGTTGTTTCATTGACTACTAATCACTAAATTCGACAAACTTGGTTTTGAAGGACAAATAATAGAACTTGGTTTCCTACATTACTACACGTGTATTACCTCCAAATATCAACGTATTCCATACCCGAATTGATTATTTGTATTTTATTGACAACTAAATCATTAAATGAGACAAACGATGATTGGACGGACCAATAATTGAACTTGGTTTCTTACATAACTAAATGCGTATTACCTCCTAATATCAACATTTTCTATACTCGGAGGGATAATCGTTGTTTCATTGACTACTAATCACTAAATTAGACAAACATGGGTTTGAAGGACAAATAATAGAACTTGGTTTCATACAATACTACACGTGTATTACCTCTTAATATCAACGTATTCCATACTCGAATGGATTATTTGTATTTTATTGACAACTAAATCTTTAAATGAGACAAACGATGATTGGACGGACCAATAATTGAACTTGGTTTCTTACACAACTACATGCGTATGACCTCCTAATATCAACATTTTCTATAATCGGAGGGATAATCGTTGTTTCATTGACTACTAATCACTAAATTAGACAAACATGGGTTTTAAGGAAAAATAATAGAACCTGGTTTCATACATTACTACACGTGTATTACCTCCTAATATCAACGTATTCCATACTCGAATGGATTATTTGTATTTTATTGACAACTAAATCATTAAATGAGACAAACGATGATTGGACGGACCAATAATTGAACTTGGTTTCTTACAAAACTACATGTGTATCACCTCCTAATATCAACATTTTCTATATTCGGAATGATAATCGTTGTTTCATTGACTACTAATCAATAAATTAGACAAACATGGGTTTGAAGGACAAATAATAGAACTTGGTTTCTACATTACTACACGTGTATTACCTCCTAATATCAATGTATTCCATACTCGAATGGATTATTTGTATTTTATTGACCACTAAATCATTAAATGAGACAAACGATGATTGGACGGACCAATAATTGAACTTGGTTTCTTACAAAACTACATGCGTATCACCTCCTAATATCAACATTTTCTATACTCGGAATGATAATCGTTGTTTCATTGACTACTAATCACTAAATTCGACAAACTTGGGTTTGAAGGACAAATAATAGAACTTGGTTTCCTACATTACTACACGTGTATTACCTCCAAATATCAACGTATTCCATACTCGAATGGATTATTTGTATTTTATTGACAACTAAATCTTTAAATGAGACAAACGATGATTGGACGGACCAATAATTGAACTTGGTTTCTTACACAACTACATGCGTATGACCTCCTAATATCAACATTTTCTATACTCGGAGGGATAATCGTTGTTTCATTGACTACTAATCACTAAATTAGACAAACATGGGTTTTAAGGAAAAATAATAGAACCTGGTTTCATACATTACTACACGTGTATTACCTCCTAATATCAACGTATTCCATACTCGAATGGATTATTTGTATTTTATTGACAACTAAATCTTTAAATGAGACAAACGATGATTGGACGGACCAATAATTGAACTTGGTTTCTTACACAACTACATGCGTATGACCTCCTAATATCAACATTTTCTATACTCGGAGGGATAATCGTTGTTTCATTGACTACTAATCACTAAATTAGACAAACATGGGTTTTAAGGAAAAATAATAGAACCTGGTTTCATACATTACTACACGTGTATTACCTCCTAATATCAACGTATTCCATACTCGAATGGATTATTTGTATTTTATTGACAACTAAATCTTTAAATGAGACAAACGATGATTGGACGGACCAATAATTGAACTTGGTTTCTTACATAACTAAATGCGTATTACCTCCTAATATCAACATTTTCTATACTCGGAGGGATAATCGTTGTTTCATTGACTACTAATCACTAAATTCGACAAACTTGGTTTTGAAGGACAAATAATAGAACTTGGTTTCCTACATTACTACACGTGTATTACCTCCAAATATCAACGTATTCCATACCCGAATTGATTATTTGTATTTTATTGACAACTAAATCATTAAATGAGACAAACGATGATTGGACGGACCAATAATTGAACTTGGTTTCTTATATAACTAAATGCGTATTACCTCCTAATATCAACATTTTCTATACTCGGAGGGATAATCGTTGTTTCATTGACTACTAATCACTAAATTAGACAAACATGGGTTTGAAGGACAAATAATAGAACTTGGTTTCATACAATACTACACGTGTATTACCTCTTAATATCAACGTATTCCATACTCGAATGGATTATTTGTATTTTATTGACAACTAAATCTTTAAATGAGACAAACGATGATTGGACGGACCAATAATTGAACTTGGTTTCTTACACAACTACATGCGTATGACCTCCTAATATCAACATTTTCTATACTCGGAGGGATAATCGTTGTTTCATTGACTACTAATCACTAAATTAGACAAACATGGGTTTTAAGGAAAAATAATAGAACCTGGTTTCATACATTACTACACGTGTATTACCTCCTAATATCAACGTATTCCATACTCGAATGGATTATTTGTATTTTATTGACAACTAAATCTTTAAATGAGACAAACGATGATTGGACGGACCAATAATTGAACTTGGTTTCTTACACAACTACATGCGTATGACCTCCTAATATCAACATTTTCTATACTCGGAGGGATAATCGTTGTTTCATTGACTACTAATCACTAAATTAGACAAACATGGGTTTTAAGGAAAAATAATAGAACCTGGTTTCATACATTACTACACGTGTATTACCTCCTAATATCAACGTATTCCATACCCGAATTGATTATTTGTATTTTATTGACAACTAAATCATTAAATGAGACAAACGATGATTGGACGGACCAATAATTGAACTTGGTTTCTTACATAACTAAATGCGTATTACCTCCTAATATCACCATTTTCTATACTCGGAGGGATAATCGTTGTTTCATTGACTACTAATCACTAAATTAGACAAACATGGGTTTGAAGGACAAATAATAGAACTTGGTTTCATACAATACTACACGTGTATTACCTCTTAATATCAACGTATTCCATACTCGAATGGATTATTTGTATTTTATTGACAACTAAATCTTTAAATGAGACAAACGATGATTGGACGGACCAATAATTGAACTTGGTTTCTTACACAACTACATGCGTATGACCTCCTAATATCAACATTTTCTATACTCGGAGGGATAATCGTTGTTTCATTGACTACTAATCACTAAATTAGACAAACATGGGTTTTAAGGAAAAATAATAGAACCTGGTTTCATACATTACTACACGTGTATTACCTCCTAATATCAACGTATTCCATACTCGAATGGATTATTTGTATTTTATTGACAACTAAATCATTAAATGAGACAAACGATGATTGGACGGACCAATAATTGAACTTGGTTTCTTACAAAACTACATGTGTATCACCTCCTAATATCAACATTTTCTATATTCGGAATGATAATCGTTGTTTCATTGACTACTAATCACTAAATTAGACAAACATGGGTTTGAAGGAAAAATAATAGAACCTGGTTTCTACATTACTACACGTGTATTACCTCCTAATATCAATGTATTCCATACTCGAATGGATTATTTGTATTTTATTGACCACTAAATCATTAAATGAGACAAACGATGATTGGACGGACCAATAATTGAACTTGGTTTCTTACAAAACTACATGCGTATCACCTCCTAATATCAACATTTTCTATACTCGGAATGATAATCGTTGTTTCATTGACTACTAATCACTAAATTCGACAAACTTGGGTTTGAAGGACAAATAATAGAACTTGGTTTCCTACATTACTACACGTGTATTACCTCCAAATATCAACGTATTCCATACTCGAATGGATTATTTGTATTTTATTGACAACTAAATCATTAAATGAGACAAACGATGATTGGACGGACCAATAATTGAACTTGGTTTCTTACACAACTACATGCGTATGACCTCCTAATATCAACATTTTCTATACTCGGAGGGATAATCGTTGTTTCATTGACTACTAATCACTAAATTAGACAAACATGGGTTTTAAGGAAAAATAATAGAACCTGGTTTCATACATTACTACACGTGTATTACCTCCTAATATCAACGTATTCCATACTCGAATGGATTATTTGTATTTTATTGACAACTAAATCATTAAATGAGACAAACGATGATTGGACGGACCAATAATTGAACTTGGTTTCTTACAAAACTACATGTGTATCACCTCCTAATATCAACATTTTCTATACTCGGAATGACAATCGTTGTTTCATTGACTACTAATCAATAAATTAGACAAACATGGGTTTGAAGGACAAATAATAGAACTTGGTTTCTACATTACTACACGTGTATTACCTCCTAATATCAACGTATTCCATACTCGAATGGATTATTTGTATTTTATTGACCACTAAATCATTAAATGAGACAAACGATGATTGGACGGACCAATAATTGAACTTGGTTTCTTACACAACTACATGCGTTTGACCTCCTAATGTCAACATTTTCTATACTCGGAGGGATAATCGTTGTTTCATTGACTACTAATCACTAAATTAGACAAACATGGGTTTGAAGGACAAATAATAGAACTTGGTTTCTACATTACTACACGTGTATTACCTCCTAATATCAACGTATTCCATACTCGAATGGATTATTTGTATTTTATTGACAACTAAATCATTAAATGAGACAAACGATGATTGGACGGACCAATAATTGAACTTGGTTTCTTACAAAACTACATGTGTATCACCTCCTAATATCAACATTTTCTATACTCGGAATGACAATCGCTGTTTCATTGACTACTAATCAATAAATTAGACAAACATGGGTTTGAAGGACAAATAATAGAACTTGGTTTCTACATTACTACACGTGTTTTACCTCCTAAAATCAACGTATTCCATACTCGAATGGATTATTTGTATTTTATTGACCACTAAATCATTAAATGAGACAAACGATGATTGGACGGACCAATAATTGAACTTGGTTTCTTACAAAACTACATGCGTATCACCTCCTAATATCAACATTTTCTATACTCGGAATGATAATCGTTGTTTCATTGACTACTAATCACTAAATTCGACAAACTTGGGTTTGAAGGACAAATAATAGAACTTGGTTTCCTACATTACTACACGTGTATTACCTCCAAATATCAACGTATTCCATACTCGAATGGATTATTTGTATTTTATTGACAACTAAATCTTTAAATGAGACAAACGATGATTGGACGGACCAATAATTGAACTTGGTTTCTTACACAACTACATGCGTTTGACCTCCTAATATCAACATTTTCTATACTCGGAGGGATAATCGTTGTTTCATTGACTACTAATCACTAAATTAGACAAACATGGGTTTTAAGGAAAAATAATAGAACCTGGTTTCATACATTACTACACGTGTATTACCTCCTAATATCAACGTATTCCATACTCGAATGGATTATTTGTATTTTATTGACAACTAAATCATTAAATGAGACAAACGATGATTGGACGGACCAATAATTGAACTTGGTTTCTTACAAAACTACATGTGTATCACCTCCTAATATCAACATTTTCTATACTCGGAATGACAATCGTTGTTTCATTGACTACTAATCAATAAATTAGACAAACATGGGTTTGAAGGACAAATAATAGAACTTGGTTTCTACATTACTACACGTGTATTACCTCCTAATATCAACGTATTCCATAATCGAATGGATTATTTGTATTTTATTGACCACTAAATCATTAAATGAGACAAACGATGATTGGACGGACCAATAATTGAACTTGGTTTCTTACAAAACTACATGCGTATCACCTCCTAATATCAACATTTTCTATACTCGGAATGATAATCGTTGTTTCATTGACTACTAATCACTAAATTCGACAAACTTGGGTTTGAAGGACAAATAATAGAACTTGGTTTCCTACATTACTACATGTGTATTACCTCCTAATATCAACGTATTCCATACTCGAATGGATTATTTGTATTTTATTGACAACTAAATCATTAAATGAGACAAACGATGATTGGACGGACCAATAATTGAACTTGGTTTCTTACAAAACTACATGTGTATCACCTCCTAATATCAACATTTTCTATACTCGGAATGACAATCGTTGTTTCATTGACTACTAATCAATAAATTAGACAAACATGGGTTTGAAGGACAAATAATAGAACTTGGTTTCTACATTACTACACGTGTATTACCTCCTAATATCAACGTATTCCATACTCGAATGGATTATTTGTATTTTATTGACCACTAAATCATTAAATGAGACAAACGATGATTGGACGGACCAATAATTGAACTTGGTTTCTTACAAAACTACATGCGTATCACCTCCTAATATCAACATTTTCTATACTCGGAATGATAATCGTTGTTTCATTGACTACTAATCACTAAATTCGACAAACTTGGGTTTGAAGGACAAATAATAGAACTTGGTTTCCTACATTACTACACGTGTATTACCTCCAAATATCAACGTATTCCATACTCGAATGGATTATTTGTATTTTATTGACAACTAAATCATTAAATGAGACAAACGATGATTGGACGGACCAATAATTGAACTTGGTTTCTTACAAAACTACATGTGTATCACCTCCTAATATCAACATTTTCTATACTCGGAATGACAATCGTTGTTTCATTGACTACTAATCAATAAATTAGACAAACATGGGTTTGAAGGACAAATAATAGAACTTGGTTTCTACATTACTACACGTGTATTACCTCCTAATATCAACGTATTCCATACTCGAATGGATTATTTGTATTTTATTGACCACTAAATCATTAAATGAGACAAACGATGATTGGACGGACCAATAATTGAACTTGGTTTCTTACAAAACTACATGCGTATCACCTCCTAATATCAACATTTTCTATACTCGGAATGATAATCGTTGTTTCATTGACTACTAATCACTAAATTCGACAAACTTGGGTTTGAAGGACAAATAATAGAACTTGGTTTCCTACATTACTACACGTGTATTACCTCCTAATATCAACGTATTCCATACTCGAATGGATTATTTGTATTTTATTGACAACTAAATCATTAAATGAGACAAACGATGATTGGACGGACCAATAGTTGAACTTGGTTTCTTACAAAACTACATGCGTATCACCTCCTAATATCAACATTTTCTACACTCGGAGGGATAATCGTTGTTTCATTGACTACTAATCACTAAATTCGACAAACTTGGGTTTGAAGGACAAATAATAGAACTTGGTTTCCTACATTACTACACGTGTATTACCTCCAAATATCAACGTATTCCATACTCGAATGGATTATTTGTATTTTATTGACCACTAAATCATTAAATGAGACAAACGATGATTGGACGGACCAATAATTGAACTTGGTTTCTTACACAACTACATGCGTATGACCTCCTAATATCAACATTTTCTATACTCGGAGGGATAATCGTTGTTTCATTGACTACTAATCACTAAATTAGACAAACATGGGTTTGAAGGACAAATAATAGAACTTGGTTTCTACATTACTACACGTGTATTACCTCCTAATATCAACGTATTCCATACTCGAATGGATTATTTGTATTTTATTGACAACTAAATCATTAAATGAGACAAACGATGATTGGACGGACCAATAATTGTACTTGGTTTCTTACAAAACTACATGTGTATCACCTCCTAATATCAACATTTTCTATACTCGGAATGACAATCGTTGTTTCATTGACTACTAATCAATAAATTAGACAAACATGGGTTTGAAGGACAAATAATAGAACTTGGTTTCTACATTACTACACGTGTATTACCTCCTAATATCAACGTATTCCATATTCGAATGGATTATTTGTATTTTATTGACCACTAAATCATTAAATGAGACAAACGATGATTGGACGGACCAATAATTGAACTTGGTTTCTTACAAAACTACATGCGTATCACCTCCTAATATCAACATTTTCTATACTCGGAATGATAATCGTTGTTTCATTGACTACTAATCACTAAATTCGACAAACTTGGGTTTGAAGGACAAATAATAGAACTTGGTTTCCTACATTACTACACGTGTATTACCTCCAAATATCAACGTATTCCATACTCGAATGGATTATTTGTATTTTATTGACCACTAAATCATTAAATGAGACAAACGATGATTGGACGGACCAATAATTGAACTTGGTTTCTTACACAACTACATGCGTATCACCTCCTAATATCAACATTTTCTATACTCGGAATGATAATCGTTGTTTCATTGACTACTAATCACTAAATTCGACAAACTTGGGTTTGAAGGACAAATAATAGAACTTGGTTTCCTACATTACTACACGTGTATTACCTCCAAATATCAACGTATTCCATACTCGAATGGATTATTTGTATTTTATTGACCACTAAATCATTAAATGAGACAAACGATGATTGGACGGACCAATAATTGAACTTGGTTTCTTACACAACTACATGCGTATCACCTCCTAATATCAACATTTTCTATACTCGGAATGATAATCGTTGTTTCATTGACTACTAATCACTAAATTCGACAAACTTGGGTTTGAAGGACAAATAATAGAACTTGGTTTCCTACATTACTACACGTGTATTACCTCCAAATATCAACGTATTCCATACTCGAATGGATTATTTGTATTTTATTGACCACTAAATCATTAAATGAGACAAACGATGATTGGACGGACCAATAATTGAACTTGGTTTCTTACAAAACTACATGTGTATCACCTCCTAATATCAACATTTTCTATACTCGGAATGACAATCGTTGTTTCATTGACTACTAATCAATAAATTAGACAAACATGGGTTTGAAGGACAAATAATAGAACTTGGTTTCTACATTACTACACGTGTATTACCTCCTAATATCAACGTATTCCATATTCGAATGGATTATTTGTATTTTATTGACCACTAAATCATTAAATGAGACAAACGATGATTGGACGGACCAATAATTGAACTTGGTTTCTTACAAAACTACATGCGTATCACCTCCTAATATCAACATTTTCTATACTCGGAATGATAATCGTTGTTTCATTGACTACTAATCACTAAATTCGACAAACTTGGGTTTGAAGGACAAATAATAGAACTTGGTTTCCTACATTACTACACGTGTATTACCTCCAAATATCAACGTATTCCATACTCGAATGGATTATTTGTATTTTATTGACCACTAAATCATTAAATGAGACAAACGATGATTGGACGGACCAATAATTGAACTTGGTTTCTTACACAACTACATGCGTATGACCTCCTAATATCAACATTTTCTATACTCGGAGGGATAATCGTTGTTTCATTGACTACTAATCACTAAATTAGACAAACATGGGTTTTAAGGAAAAATAATAGAACCTGGTTTCATACATTACTACACGTGTATTACCTCCTAATATCAACGTATTCCATACTCGAATGGATTATTTGTATTTTATTGACAACTAAATCATTAAATGAGACAAACGATGATTGGACGGACCAATAATTGAACTTGGTTTCTTACAAAACTACATGCGTATCACCTCCTAATATCAACATTTTCTATACTCGGAATGATAATCGTTGTTTCATTGACTACTAATCACTAAATTCGACAAACTTGGGTTTGAAGGACAAATAATAGAACTTGGTTTCCTACATTACTACACGTGTATTACCTCCAAATATCAACGTATTCCATACTCGAATGGATTATTTGTATTTTATTGACAACTAAATCATTAAATGAGACAAACGATGATTGGACGGACCAATAATTGAACTTGGTTTCTTACAAAACTACATGTGTATCACCTCCTAATATCAACATTTTCTATACTCGGAATGACAATCGTTGTTTCATTGACTACTAATCAATAAATTAGACAAACATGGGTTTGAAGGACAAATAATAGAACTTGGTTTCTACATTACTACACGTGTATTACCTCCTAATATCAACGTATTCCATACTCGAATGGATTATTTGTATTTTATTGACCACTAAATCATTAAATGAGACAAACGATGATTGGACGGACCAATAATTGAACTTGGTTTCTTACAAAACTACATGCGTATCACCTCCTAATATCAACATTTTCTATACTCGGAATGATAATCGTTGTTTCATTGACTACTAATCACTAAATTCGACAAACTTGGGTTTGAAGGACAAATAATAGAACTTGGTTTCCTACATTACTACACGTGTATTACCTCCAAATATCAACGTATTCCATACTCGAATGGATTATTTGTATTTTATTGACCACTAAATCATTAAATGAGACAAACGATGATTGGACGGACCAATAATTGAACTTGGTTTCTTACACAACTACATGCGTATGACCTCCTAATATCAACATTTTCTATACTCGGAGGGATAATCGTTGTTTCATTGACTACTAATCACTAAATTAGACAAACATGGGTTTGAAGGACAAATAATAGAACTTGGTTTCTACATTACTACACGTGTATTACCTCCTAATATCAACGTATTCCATACTCGAATGGATTATTTGTATTTTATTGACAACTAAATCATTAAATGAGACAAACGATGATTGGACGGACCAATAATTGTACTTGGTTTCTTACAAAACTACATGTGTATCACCTCCTAATATCAACATTTTCTATACTCGGAATGACAATCGTTGTTTCATTGACTACTAATCAATAAATTAGACAAACATGGGTTTGAAGGACAAATAATAGAACTTGGTTTCTACATTACTACACGTGTATTACCTCCTAATATCAACGTATTCCATATTCGAATGGATTATTTGTATTTTATTGACCACTAAATCATTAAATGAGACAAACGATGATTGGACGGACCAATAATTGAACTTGGTTTCTTACAAAACTACATGCGTATCACCTCCTAATATCAACATTTTCTATACTCGGAATGATAATCGTTGTTTCATTGACTACTAATCACTAAATTCGACAAACTTGGGTTTGAAGGACAAATAATAGAACTTGGTTTCCTACATTACTACACGTGTATTACCTCCAAATATCAACGTATTCCATACTCGAATGGATTATTTGTATTTTATTGACCACTAAATCATTAAATGAGACAAACGATGATTGGACGGACCAATAATTGAACTTGGTTTCTTACACAACTACATGCGTATCACCTCCTAATATCAACATTTTCTATACTCGGAATGATAATCGTTGTTTCATTGACTACTAATCACTAAATTCGACAAACTTGGGTTTGAAGGACAAATAATAGAACTTGGTTTCCTACATTACTACACGTGTATTACCTCCAAATATCAACGTATTCCATACTCGAATGGATTATTTGTATTTTATTGACCACTAAATCATTAAATGAGACAAACGATGATTGGACGGACCAATAATTGAACTTGGTTTCTTACACAACTACATGCGTATCACCTCCTAATATCAACATTTTCTATACTCGGAATGATAATCGTTGTTTCATTGACTACTAATCACTAAATTCGACAAACTTGGGTTTGAAGGACAAATAATAGAACTTGGTTTCCTACATTACTACACGTGTATTACCTCCAAATATCAACGTATTCCATACTCGAATGGATTATTTGTATTTTATTGACCACTAAATCATTAAATGAGACAAACGATGATTGGACGGACCAATAATTGAACTTGGTTTCTTACAAAACTACATGTGTATCACCTCCTAATATCAACATTTTCTATACTCGGAATGACAATCGTTGTTTCATTGACTACTAATCAATAAATTAGACAAACATGGGTTTGAAGGACAAATAATAGAACTTGGTTTCTACATTACTACACGTGTATTACCTCCTAATATCAACGTATTCCATATTCGAATGGATTATTTGTATTTTATTGACCACTAAATCATTAAATGAGACAAACGATGATTGGACGGACCAATAATTGAACTTGGTTTCTTACAAAACTACATGCGTATCACCTCCTAATATCAACATTTTCTATACTCGGAATGATAATCGTTGTTTCATTGACTACTAATCACTAAATTCGACAAACTTGGGTTTGAAGGACAAATAATAGAACTTGGTTTCCTACATTACTACACGTGTATTACCTCCAAATATCAACGTATTCCATACTCGAATGGATTATTTGTATTTTATTGACCACTAAATCATTAAATGAGACAAACGATGATTGGACGGACCAATAATTGAACTTGGTTTCTTACACAACTACATGCGTATGACCTCCTAATATCAACATTTTCTATACTCGGAGGGATAATCGTTGTTTCATTGACTACTAATCACTAAATTAGACAAACATGGGTTTTAAGGAAAAATAATAGAACCTGGTTTCATACATTACTACACGTGTATTACCTCCTAATATCAACGTATTCCATACTCGAATGGATTATTTGTATTTTATTGACAACTAAATCATTAAATGAGACAAACGATGATTGGACGGACCAATAATTGAACTTGGTTTCTTACAAAACTACATGTGTATCACCTCCTAATATCAACATTTTCTATACTCGGAATGACAATCGTTGTTTCATTGACTACTAATCAATAAATTAGACAAACATGGGTTTGAAGGACAAATAATAGAACTTGGTTTCTACATTACTACACGTGTATTACCTCCTAATATCAACGTATTCCATACTCGAATGGATTATTTGTATTTTATTGACCACTAAATCATTAAATGAGACAAACGATGATTGGACGGACCAATAATTGAACTTGGTTTCTTACAAAACTACATGCGTATCACCTCCTAATATCAACATTTTCTATACTCGGAATGATAATCGTTGTTTCATTGACTACTAATCACTAAATTCGACAAACTTGGGTTTGAAGGACAAATAATAGAACTTGGTTTCCTACATTACTACACGTGTATTACCTCCAAATATCAACGTATTCCATACTCGAATGGATTATTTGTATTTTATTGACAACTAAATCTTTAAATGAGACAAACGATGATTGGACGGACCAATAATTGAACTTGGTTTCTTACACAACTACATGCGTATGACCTTCTAATATCAACATTTTCTATACTCGGAGGGATAATCGTTGTTTCATTGACTACTAATCACTAAATTAGACAAACATGGGTTTGAAGGACAAATAATAGAACTTGGTTTCTACATTACTACACGTGTATTACCTCCTAATATCAACGTATTCCATACTCGAATGGATTATTTGTATTTATTGACAACTAAATCATTAAATGAGACAAACGATGATTGGACGGACCAATAATTGAACTTGGTTTCTTACAAAACTACATGTGTATCACCTCCTAATATCAACATTTTCTATACTCGGAATGACAATCGTTGTTTCATTGACTACTAATCAATAAATTAGACAAACATGGGTTTGAAGGACAAATAATAGAACTTGGTTTCTACATTACTACACGTGTATTACCTCCTAATATCAACGTATTCCATACTCGAATGGATTATTTGTATTTTATTGACCACTAAATCATTAAATGAGACAAACGATGATTGGACGGACCAATAATTGAACTTGGTTTCTTACACAACTACATGCGTTTGACCTCCTAATATCAACATTTTCTATACTCGGAGGGATAATCGTTGTTTCATTGACTACTAATCACTAAATTAGACAAACATGGGTTTGAAGGACAAATAATAGAACTTGGTTTCTACATTACTACACGTGTATTACCTCCTAATATCAACGTATTCCATACTCGAATGGATTATTTGTATTTTATTGACAACTAAATCATTAAATGAGACAAACGATGATTGGACGGACCAATAATTGAACTTGGTTTCTTACAAAACTACATGTGTATCACCTCCTAATATCAACATTTTCTATACTCGGAATGACAATCGCTGTTTCATTGACTACTAATCAATAAATTAGACAAACATGGGTTTGAAGGACAAATAATAGAACTTGGTTTCTACATTACTACACGTGTATTACCTCCTAATATCAACGTATTCCATACTCGAATGGATTATTTGTATTTTATTGACAACTAAATCATTAAATGAGACAAACGATGATTGGACGGACCAATAATTGAACTTGGTTTCTTACAAAACTACATGTGTATCACCTCCTAATATCAACATTTTCTATACTCGGAATGACAATCGTTGTTTCATTGACTACTAATCAATAAATTAGACAAACATGGGTTTGAAGGACAAATAATAGAACTTGGTTTCTACATTACTACACGTGTATTACCTCCTAATATCAACGTATTCCATATTCGAATGGATTATTTGTATTTTATTGACCACTAAATCATTAAATGAGACAAACGATGATTGGACGGACCAATAATTGAACTTGGTTTCTTACAAAACTACATGCGTATCACCTCCTAATATCAACATTTTCTATACTCGGAATGATAATCGTTGTTTCATTGACTACTAATCACTAAATTCGACAAACTTGGGTTTGAAGGACAAATAATAGAACTTGGTTTCCTACATTACTACACGTGTATTACCTCCAAATATCAACGTATTCCATACTCGAATGGATTATTTGTATTTTATTGACAACTAAATCATTAAATGAGACAAACGATGATTGGACGGACCAATAATTGAACTTGGTTTCTTACACAACTACATGCGTATCACCTCCTAATATCAACATTTTCTATACTCGGAATGATAATCGTTGTTTCATTGACTACTAATCACTAAATTCGACAAACTAGGGTTTGAAGGACAAATAATAGAACTTGGTTTCCTACATTACTACACGTGTATTACCTCCAAATATCAACGTATTCCATACTCGAATGGATTATTTGTATTTTATTGACCACTAAATCATTAAATGAGACAAACGATGATTGGACGGACCAATAATTGAACTTGGTTTCTTACACAACTACATGCGCATCACCTCCTAATATCAACATTTTCTATACTCGGAATGATAATCGTTGTTTCATTGACTACTAATCACTAAATTCGACAAACTTGGGTTTGAAGGACAAATAATAGAACTTGGTTTCCTACATTACTACACGTGTATTACCTCCAAATATCAACGTATTCCATACTCGAATGGATTATTTGTATTTTATTGACCACTAAATCATTAAATGAGACAAACGATGATTGGACGGACCAATAATTGAACTTGGTTTCTTACAAAACTACATGTGTATCACCTCCTAATATCAACATTTTCTATACTCGGAATGACAATCGTTGTTTCATTGACTACTAATCAATAAATTAGACAAACATGGGTTTGAAGGACAAATAATAGAACTTGGTTTCTACATTACTACACGTGTATTACCTCCTAATATCAACGTATTCCATATTCGAATGGATTATTTGTATTTTATTGACCACTAAATCATTAAATGAGACAAACGATGATTGGACGGACCAATAATTGAACTTGGTTTCTTACAAAACTACATGCGTATCACCTCCTAATATCAACATTTTCTATACTCGGAATGATAATCGTTGTTTCATTGACTACTAATCACTAAATTCGACAAACTTGGGTTTGAAGGACAAATAATAGAACTTGGTTTCCTACATTACTACACGTGTATTACCTCCAAATATCAACGTATTCCATACTCGAATGGATTATTTGTATTTTATTGACCACTAAATCATTAAATGAGACAAACGATGATTGGACGGACCAATAATTGAACTTGGTTTCTTACACAACTACATGCGTATGACCTCCTAATATCAACATTTTCTATACTCGGAGGGATAATCGTTGTTTCATTGACTACTAATCACTAAATTAGACAAACATGGGTTTTAAGGAAAAATAATAGAACCTGGTTTCATACATTACTACACGTGTATTACCTCCTAATATCAACGTATTCCATACTCGAATGGATTATTTGTATTTTATTGACAACTAAATCATTAAATGAGACAAACGATGATTGGACGGACCAATAATTGAACTTGGTTTATTACAAAACTAC
The DNA here is from genome assembly GCA_031232105.1 of Capsicum rhomboideum. Classification (NCBI taxonomy): domain Eukaryota; kingdom Viridiplantae; phylum Streptophyta; class Magnoliopsida; order Solanales; family Solanaceae; genus Capsicum; species Capsicum rhomboideum. The sequence continues at coordinate 81,860,701 of CP124713.1, read as the reverse complement.
ATGTGTATCACCTCCTAATATCAACATTTTCTATACTCGGAATGACAATCGTTGTTTCATTGACTACTAATCAATAAATTAGACAAACATGGGTTTGAAGGACAAATAATAGAACTTGGTTTCTACATTACTACACGTGTATTACCTCCTAATATCAACGTATTCCATACTCGAATGGATTATTTGTATTTTATTGACCACTAAATCATTAAATGAGACAAACGATGATTGGACGGACCAATAATTGAACTTGGTTTCTTACAAAACTACATGCGTATCACCTCCTAATATCAACATTTTCTATACTCGGAATGATAATCGTTGTTTCATTGACTACTAATCACTAAATTCGACAAACTTGGGTTTGAAGGGCAAATAATAGAACTTGGTTTCCTACATTACTACACGTGTATTACCTCCAAATATCAACGTATTCCATACTCGAATGGATTATTTGTATTTTATTGACAACTAAATCTTTAAATGAGACAAACGATGATTGGACGGACCAATAATTGAACTTGGTTTCTTACACAACTACATGCGTATGACCTTCTAATATCAACATTTTCTATACTCGGAGGGATAATCGTTGTTTCATTGACTACTAATCACTAAATTAGACAAACATGGGTTTGAAGGACAAATAATAGAACTTGGTTTCTACATTACTACACGTGTATTACCTCCTAATATCAACGTATTCCATACTCGAATGGATTATTTGTATTTATTGACAACTAAATCATTAAATGAGACAAACGATGATTGGACGGACCAATAATTGAACTTGGTTTCTTACAAAACTACATGTGTATCACCTCCTAATATCAACATTTTCTATACTCGGAATGACAATCGTTGTTTCATTGACTACTAATCAATAAATTAGACAAACATGGGTTTGAAGGACAAATAATAGAACTTGGTTTCTACATTACTACACGTGTATTACCTCCTAATATCAACGTATTCCATAATCGAATGGATTATTTGTATTTTATTGACCACTAAATCATTAAATGAGACAAACGATTATTGGACGGACCAATAATTGAACTTGGTTTCTTACACAACTACATGCGTTTGACCTCCTAATATCAACATTTTCTATACTCGGAGGGATAATCGTTGTTTCATTGACTACTAATCACTAAATTAGACAAACATGGGTTTGAAGGACAAATAATAGAACTTGGTTTCTACATTACTACACGTGTATTACCTCCTAATATCAACGTATTCCATACTCGAATGGATTATTTGTATTTTATTGACCACTAAATCATTAAATGAGACAAACGATGATTGGACGGACCAATAATTGAACTTGGTTTCTTACACAACTACATGCGTATCACCTCCTAATATCAACATTTTCTATACTCGGAATGATAATCGTTGTTTCATTGACTACTAATCACTAAATTCGACAAACTTGGGTTTGAAGGACAAATAATAGAACTTGGTTTCCTACATTACTACACGTGTATTACCTCCTAATATCAACGTATTCCATAATCGAATGGATTATTTGTATTTTATTGACCACTAAATCATTAAATGAGACAAACGATTATTGGACGGACCAATAATTGAACTTGGTTTCTTACACAACTACATGCGTTTGACCTCCTAATATCAACATTTTCTATACTCGGAGGGATAATCGTTGTTTCATTGACTACTAATCACTAAATTAGACAAACATGGGTTTGAAGGACAAATAATAGAACTTGGTTTCTACATTACTACACGTGTATTACCTCCTAATATCAACGTATTCCATACTCGAATGGATTATTTGTATTTTATTGACAACTAAATCATTAAATGAGACAAACGATGATTGGACGCACCAATAATTGAACTTGGTTTCTTACAAAACTACATGTGTATCACCTCCTAATATCAACATTTTCTATACTCGGAATGACAATCGTTGTTTCATTGACTACTAATCAATAAATTAGACAAACATGGGTTTGAAGGACAAATAATAGAACTTGGTTTCTACATTACTACACGTGTATTACCTCCTAATATCAACGTATTCCATATTCGAATGGATTATTTGTATTTTATTGACCACTAAATCATTAAATGAGACAAACGATGATTGGACGGACCAATAATTGAACTTGGTTTCTTACAAAACTACATGCGTATCACCTCCTAATATCAACATTTTCTATACTCGGAATGATAATCGTTGTTTCATTGACTACTAATCACTAAATTCGACAAACTTGGGTTTGAAGGACAAATAATAGAACTTGGTTTCCTACATTACTACACGTGTATTACCTCCAAATATCAACGTATTCCATACTCGAATGGATTATTTGTATTTTATTGACCACTAAATCATTAAATGAGACAAACGATGATTGGACGGACCAATAATTGAACTTGGTTTCTTACACAACTACATGCGTATGACCTCCTAATATCAACATTTTCTATACTCGGAGGGATAATCGTTGTTTCATTGACTACTAATCACTAAATTAGACAAACATGGGTTTTAAGGAAAAATAATAGAACCTGGTTTCATACATTACTACACGTGTATTACCTCCTAATATCAACGTATTCCATACTCGAATGGATTATTTGTATTTTATTGACAACTAAATCATTAAATGAGACAAACGATGATTGGACGGACCAATAATTGAACTTGGTTTATTACAAAACTACATGTGTATCACCTCCTAATATCAACATTTTCTATACTCGGAATGACAATCGTTGTTTCATTGACTACTAATCAATAAATTAGACAAACATGGGTTTGAAGGACAAATAATAGAACTTGGTTTCTACATTACTACACGTGTATTACCTCCTAATATCAACGTATTCCATACTCGAATGGATTATTTGTATTTTATTGACCACTAAATCATTAAATGAGACAAACGATGATTGGACGGACCAATAATTGAACTTGGTTTCTTACAAAACTACATGCGTATCACCTCCTAATATCAACATTTTCTATACTCGGAATGATAATCGTTGTTTCATTGACTACTAATCACTAAATTCGACAAACTTGGGTTTGAAGGACAAATAATAGAACTTGGTTTCCTACATTACTACACGTGTATTACCTCCAAATATCAACGTATTCCATACTCGAATGGATTATTTGTATTTTATTGACAACTAAATCATTAAATGAGACAAACGATGATTGGACGGACCAATAATTGAACTTGGTTTCTTACACAACTACATGCGTATCACCTCCTAATATCAACATTTTCTATACTCGGAATGATAATCATTGTTTCATTGACTACTAATCACTAAATTCGACAAACTAGGGTTTGAAGGACAAATAATAGAACTTGGTTTCCTACATTACTACACGTGTATTACCTCCAAATATCAACGTATTCCATACTCGAATGGATTATTTGTATTTTATTGACCACTAAATCATTAAATGAGACAAACGATGATTGGACGGACCAATAATTGAACTTGGTTTCTTACACAACTACATGCGCATCACCTCCTAATATCAACATTTTCTATACTCGGAATGATAATCGTTGTTTCATTGACTACTAATCACTAAATTCGACAAACTTGGGTTTGAAGGACAAATAATAGAACTTGGTTTCCTACATTACTACACGTGTATTACCTCCAAATATCAACGTATTCCATACTCGAATGGATTATTTGTATTTTATTGACCACTAAATCATTAAATGAGACAAACGATGATTGGACGGACCAATAATTGAACTTGGTTTCTTACAAAACTACATGTGTATCACCTCCTAATATCAACATTTTCTATACTCGGAATGACAATCGTTGTTTCATTGACTACTAATCAATAAATTAGACAAACATGGGTTTGAAGGACAAATAATAGAACTTGGTTTCTACATTACTACACGTGTATTACCTCCTAATATCAACGTATTCCATATTCGAATGGATTATTTGTATTTTATTGACCACTAAATCATTAAATGAGACAAACGATGATTGGACGGACCAATAATTGAACTTGGTTTCTTACAAAACTACATGCGTATCACCTCCTAATATCAACATTTTCTATACTCGGAATGATAATCGTTGTTTCATTGACTACTAATCACTAAATTCGACAAACTTGGGTTTGAAGGACAAATAATAGAACTTGGTTTCCTACATTACTACACGTGTATTACCTCCAAATATCAACGTATTCCATACTCGAATGGATTATTTGTATTTTATTGACCACTAAATCATTAAATGAGACAAACGATGATTGGACGGACCAATAATTGAACTTGGTTTCTTACACAACTACATGCGTATGACCTCCTAATATCAACATTTTCTATACTCGGAGGGATAATCGTTGTTTCATTGACTACTAATCACTAAATTAGACAAACATGGGTTTTAAGGAAAAATAATAGAACCTGGTTTCATACATTACTACACGTGTATTACCTCCTAATATCAACGTATTCCATACTCGAATGGATTATTTGTATTTTATTGACAACTAAATCATTAAATGAGACAAACGATGATTGGACGGACCAATAATTGAACTTGGTTTATTACAAAACTACATGTGTATCACCTCCTAATATCAACATTTTCTATACTCGGAATGACAATCGTTGTTTCATTGACTACTAATCAATAAATTAGACAAACATGGGTTTGAAGGACAAATAATAGAACTTGGTTTCTACATTACTACACGTGTATTACCTCCTAATATCAACGTATTCCATACTCGAATGGATTATTTGTATTTTATTGACCACTAAATCATTAAATGAGACAAACGATGATTGGACGGACCAATAATTGAACTTGGTTTCTTACAAAACTACATGCGTATCACCTCCTAATATCAACATTTTCTATACTCGGAATGATAATCGTTGTTTCATTGACTACTAATCACTAAATTCGACAAACTTGGGTTTGAAGGGCAAATAATAGAACTTGGTTTCCTACATTACTACACGTGTATTACCTCCAAATATCAACGTATTCCATACTCGAATGGATTATTTGTATTTTATTGACAACTAAATCTTTAAATGAGACAAACGATGATTGGACGGACCAATAATTGAACTTGGTTTCTTACACAACTACATGCGTATGACCTTCTAATATCAACATTTTCTATACTCGGAGGGATAATCGTTGTTTCATTGACTACTAATCACTAAATTAGACAAACATGGGTTTGAAGGACAAATAATAGAACTTGGTTTCTACATTACTACACGTGTATTACCTCCTAATATCAACGTATTCCATACTCGAATGGATTATTTGTATTTATTGACAACTAAATCATTAAATGAGACAAACGATGATTGGACGGACCAATAATTGAACTTGGTTTCTTACAAAACTACATGTGTATCACTTCCTAATATCAACATTTTCTATACTCGGAATGACAATCGTTGTTTCATTGACTACTAATCAATAAATTAGACAAACATGGGTTTGAAGGACAAATAATAGAACTTGGTTTCTACATTACTACACGTGTATTACCTCCTAATATCAACGTATTCCATAATCGAATGGATTATTTGTATTTTATTGACCACTAAATCATTAAATGAGACAAACGATTATTGGACGGACCAATAATTGAACTTGGTTTCTTACACAACTACATGCGTTTGACCTCCTAATATCAACATTTTCTATACTCGGAGGGATAATCGTTGTTTCATTGACTACTAATCACTAAATTAGACAAACATGGGTTTGAAGGACAAATAATAGAACTTGGTTTCTACATTACTACACGTGTATTACCTCCTAATATCAACGTATTCCATACTCGAATGGATTATTTGTATTTTATTGACCACTAAATCATTAAATGAGACAAACGATGATTGGACGGACCAATAATTGAACTTGGTTTCTTACACAACTACATGCGTATGACCTCCTAATATCAACATTTTCTATACTCGGAGGGATAATCGTTGTTTCATTGACTACTAATCACTAAATTAGACAAACATGGGTTTTAAGGAAAAATAATAGAACCTGGTTTCATACATTACTACACGTGTATTACCTCCTAATATCAACGTATTCCATACTCGAATGGATTATTTGTATTTTATTGACAACTAAATCATTAAATGAGACAAACGATGATTGGACGGACCAATAATTGAACTTGGTTTATTACAAAACTACATGTGTATCACCTCCTAATATCAACATTTTCTATACTCGGAATGACAATCGTTGTTTCATTGACTACTAATCAATAAATTAGACAAACATGGGTTTGAAGGACAAATAATAGAACTTGGTTTCTACATTACTACACGTGTATTACCTCCTAATATCAACGTATTCCATACTCGAATGGATTATTTGTATTTTATTGACCACTAAATCATTAAATGAGACAAACGATGATTGGACGGACCAATAATTGAACTTGGTTTCTTACAAAACTACATGCGTATCACCTCCTAATATCAACATTTTCTATACTCGGAATGATAATCGTTGTTTCATTGACTACTAATCACTAAATTCGACAAACTTGGGTTTGAAGGGCAAATAATAGAACTTGGTTTCCTACATTACTACACGTGTATTACCTCCAAATATCAACGTATTCCATACTCGAATGGATTATTTGTATTTTATTGACAACTAAATCTTTAAATGAGACAAACGATGATTGGACGGACCAATAATTGAACTTGGTTTCTTACACAACTACATGCGTATGACCTTCTAATATCAACATTTTCTATACTCGGAGGGATAATCGTTGTTTCATTGACTACTAATCACTAAATTAGACAAACATGGGTTTGAAGGACAAATAATAGAACTTGGTTTCTACATTACTACACGTGTATTACCTCCTAATATCAACGTATTCCATACTCGAATGGATTATTTGTATTTATTGACAACTAAATCATTAAATGAGACAAACGATGATTGGACGGACCAATAATTGAACTTGGTTTCTTACAAAACTACATGTGTATCACTTCCTAATATCAACATTTTCTATACTCGGAATGACAATCGTTGTTTCATTGACTACTAATCAATAAATTAGACAAACATGGGTTTGAAGGACAAATAATAGAACTTGGTTTCTACATTACTACACGTGTATTACCTCCTAATATCAACGTATTCCATAATCGAATGGATTATTTGTATTTTATTGACCACTAAATCATTAAATGAGACAAACGATTATTGGACGGACCAATAATTGAACTTGGTTTCTTACACAACTACATGCGTTTGACCTCCTAATATTAACATTTTCTATACTCGGAGGGATAATCGTTGTTTCATTGACTACTAATCACTAAATTAGACAAACATGGGTTTGAAGGACAAATAATAGAACTTGGTTTCTACATTACTACACGTGTATTACCTCCTAATATCAACGTATTCCATACTCGAATGGATTATTTGTATTTTATTGACAACTAAATCATTAAATGAGACAAACGATGATTGGACGGACCAATAATTGAACTTGGTTTCTTACAAAACTACATGTGTATCACCTCCTAATATCAACATTTTCTATACTCGGAATGACAATCGTTGTTTCATTGACTACTAATCAATAAATTAGACAAACATGGGTTTGAAGGACAAATAATAGAACTTGGTTTCTACATTACTACACGTGTATTACCTCCTAATATCAACGTATTCCATATTCGAATGGATTATTTGTATTTTATTGACCACTAAATCATTAAATGAGACAAACGATGATTGGACGGACCAATAATTGAACTTGGTTTCTTACAAAACTACATGCGTATCACCTCCTAATATCAACATTTTCTATACTCGGAATGATAATCGTTGTTTCATTGACTACTAATCACTAAATTCGACAAACTTGGGTTTGAAGGACAAATAATAGAACTTGGTTTCCTACATTACTACACGTGTATTACCTCCAAATATCAACGTATTCCATACTCGAATGGATTATTTGTATTTTATTGACCACTAAATCATTAAATGAGACAAACGATGATTGGACGGACCAATAATTGAACTTGGTTTCTTACACAACTACATGCGTATGACCTCCTAATATCAACATTTTCTATACTCGGAGGGATAATCGTTGTTTCATTGACTACTAATCACTAAATTAGACAAACATGGGTTTTAAGGAAAAATAATAGAACCTGGTTTCATACATTACTACACGTGTATTACCTCCTAATATCAACGTATTCCATACTCGAATGGATTATTTGTATTTTATTGACAACTAAATCATTAAATGAGACAAACGATGATTGGACGGACCAATAATTGAACTTGGTTTATTACAAAACTACATGTGTATCACCTCCTAATATCAACATTTTCTATACTCGGAATGACAATCGTTGTTTCATTGACTACTAATCAATAAATTAGACAAACATGGGTTTGAAGGACAAATAATAGAACTTGGTTTCTACATTACTACACGTGTATTACCTCCTAATATCAACGTATTCCATACTCGAATGGATTATTTGTATTTTATTGACCACTAAATCATTAAATGAGACAAACGATGATTGGACGGACCAATAATTGAACTTGGTTTCTTACAAAACTACATGCGTATCACCTCCTAATATCAACATTTTCTATACTCGGAATGATAATCGTTGTTTCATTGACTACTAATCACTAAATTCGACAAACTTGGGTTTGAAGGACAAATAATAGAACTTGGTTTCCTACATTACTACACGTGTATTACCTCCAAATATCAACGTATTCCATACTCGAATGGATTATTTGTATTTTATTGACAACTAAATCTTTAAATGAGACAAACGATGATTGGACGGACCAATAATTGAACTTGGTTTCTTACACAACTACATGCGTATGACCTTCTAATATCAACATTTTCTATACTCGGAGGGATAATCGTTGTTTCATTGACTACTAATCACTAAATTAGACAAACATGGGTTTGAAGGACAAATAATAGAACTTGGTTTCTACATTACTACACGTGTATTACCTCCTAATATCAACGTATTCCATACTCGAATGGATTATTTGTATTTATTGACAACTAAATCATTAAATGAGACAAACGATGATTGGACGGACCAATAATTGAACTTGGTTTCTTACAAAACTACATGTGTATCACCTCCTAATATCAACATTTTCTATACTCGGAATGACAATCGTTGTTTCATTGACTACTAATCAATAAATTAGACAAACATGGGTTTGAAGGACAAATAATAGAACTTGGTTTCTACATTACTACACGTGTATTACCTCCTAATATCAACGTATTCCATAATCGAATGGATTATTTGTATTTTATTGACCACTAAATCATTAAATGAGACAAACGATTATTGGACGGACCAATAATTGAACTTGGTTTCTTACACAACTACATGCGTTTGACCTCCTAATATCAACATTTTCTATACTCGGAGGGATAATCGTTGTTTCATTGACTACTAATCACTAAATTAGACAAACATGGGTTTGAAGGACAAATAATAGAACTTGGTTTCTACATTACTACACGTGTATTACCTCCTAATATCAACGTATTCCATACTCGAATGGATTATTTGTATTTTATTGACAACTAAATCATTAAATGAGACAAACGATGATTGGACGGACCAATAATTGAACTTGGTTTCTTACAAAACTACATGTGTATCACCTCCTAATATCAACATTTTCTATACTCGGAATGACAATCGCTGTTTCATTGACTACTAATCAATAAATTAGACAAACATGGGTTTGAAGGACAAATAATAGAACTTGGTTTCTACATTACTACACGTGTTTTACCTCCTAAAATCAACGTATTCCATACTCGAATGGATTATTTGTATTTTATTGACCACTAAATCATTAAATGAGACAAACGATGATTGGACGGACCAATAATTGAACTTGGTTTCTTACAAAACTACATGCGTATCACCTCCTAATATCAACATTTTCTATACTCGGAATGATAATCGTTGTTTCATTGACTACTAATCACTAAATTCGACAAACTTGGGTTTGAAGGACAAATAATAGAACTTGGTTTCCTACATTACTACACGTGTATTACCTCCAAATATCAACGTATTCCATACTCGAATGGATTATTTGTATTTTATTGACAACTAAATCTTTAAATGAGACAAACGATGATTGGACGGACCAATAATTGAACTTGGTTTCTTACACAACTACATGCATTTGACCTCCTAATATCAACATTTTCTATACTCGGAGGGATAATCGTTGTTTCATTGACTACTAATCACTAAATTAGACAAACATGGGTTTTAAGGAAAAATAATAGAACCTGGTTTCATACATTACTACACGTGTATTACCTCCTAATATCAACGTATTCCATACTCGAATGGATTATTTGTATTTTATTGACAACTAAATCATTAAATGAGACAAACGATGATTGGACGGACCAATAATTGAACTTGGTTTCTTACAAAACTACATGTGTATCACCTCCTAATATCAACATTTTCTATACTCGGAATGACAATCGTTGTTTCATTGACTACTAATCAATAAATTAGACAAACATGGGTTTGAAGGACAAATAATAGAACTTGGTTTCTACATTACTACACGTGTATTACCTCCTAATATCAACGTATTCCATACTCGAATGGATTATTTGTATTTTATTGACCACTAAATCATTAAATGAGACAAACGATGATTGGACGGACCAATAATTGAACTTGGTTTCTTACAAAACTACATGCGTATCACCTCCTAATATCAACATTTTCTATACTCGGAATGATAATCGTTGTTTCATTGACTACTAATCACTAAATTCGACAAACTTGGGTTTGAAGGACAAATAATAGAACTTGGTTTCCTACATTACTACATGTGTATTACCTCCTAATATCAACGTATTCCATACTCGAATGGATTATTTGTATTTTATTGACAACTAAATCATTAAATGAGACAAACGATGATTGGACGGACCAATAATTGAACTTGGTTTCTTACAAAACTACATGTGTATCACCTCCTAATATCAACATTTTCTATACTCGGAATGACAATCGTTGTTTCATTGACTACTAATCAATAAATTAGACAAACATGGGTTTGAAGGACAAATAATAGAACTTGGTTTCTACATTACTACACGTGTATTACCTCCTAATATCAACGTATTCCATATTCGAATGGATTATTTGTATTTTATTGACCACTAAATCATTAAATGAGACAAACGATGATTGGACGGACCAATAATTGAACTTGGTTTCTTACAAAACTACATGCGTATCACCTCCTAATATCAACATTTTCTATACTCGGAATGATAATCGTTGTTTCATTGACTACTAATCACTAAATTCGACAAACTTGGGTTTGAAGGACAAATAATAGAACTTGGTTTCCTACATTACTACACGTGTATTACCTCCAAATATCAACGTATTCCATACTCGAATGGATTATTTGTATTTTATTGACCACTAAATCATTAAATGAGACAAACGATGATTGGACGGACCAATAATTGAACTTGGTTTCTTACACAACTACATGCGTATGACCTCCTAATATCAACATTTTCTATACTCGGAGGGATAATCGTTGTTTCATTGACTACTAATCACTAAATTAGACAAACATGGGTTTGAAGGACAAATAATAGAACTTGGTTTCTACATTACTACACGTGTATTACCTCCTAATATCAACGTATTCCATACTCGAATGGATTATTTGTATTTTATTGACAACTAAATCATTAAATGAGACAAACGATGATTGGACGGACCAATAATTGAACTTGGTTTCTTACAAAACTACATGTGTATCACCTCCTAATATCAACATTTTCTATACTCGGAATGACAATCGCTGTTTCATTGACTACTAATCAATAAATTAGACAAACATGGGTTTGAAGGACAAATAATAGAACTTGGTTTCTACATTACTACACGTGTTTTACCTCCTAAAATCAACGTATTCCATACTCGAATGGATTATTTGTATTTTATTGACCACTAAATCATTAAATGAGACAAACGATGATTGGACGGACCAATAATTGAACTTGGTTTCTTACAAAACTACATGCGTATCACCTCCTAATATCAACATTTTCTATACTCGGAATGATAATCGTTGTTTCATTGACTACTAATCACTAAATTCGACAAACTTGGGTTTGAAGGACAAATAATAGAACTTGGTTTCCTACATTACTACACGTGTATTACCTCCAAATATAAACGTATTCCATACTCGAATGGATTATTTGTATTTTATTGACAACTAAATCTTTAAATGAGACAAACGATGATTGGACGGACCAATAATTGAACTTGGTTTCTTACACAACTACATGCGTTTGACCTCCTAATATCAACATTTTCTATACTCGGAGGGATAATCGTTGTTTCATTGACTACTAATCACTAAATTAGACAAACATGGGTTTGAAGGACAAATAATAGAACTTGGTTTCTACATTACTACACGTGTATTACCTCCTAATATCAACGTATTCCATACTCGAATGGATTATTTGTATTTTATTGACAACTAAATCATTAAATGAGACAAACGATGATTGGACGGACCAATAATTGAACTTGGTTTCTTACAAAACTACATGTGTATCACCTCCTAATATCAACATTTTCTATACTCGGAATGACAATCGTTGTTTCATTGACTACTAATCAATAAATTAGACAAACATGGGTTTGAAGGACAAATAATAGAACTTGGTTTCTACATTACTACACGTGTATTACCTCCTAATATCAACGTATTCCATATTCGAATGGATTATTTGTATTTTATTGACCACTAAATCTTTAAATGAGACAAACGATGTTTGGACGGACCAATAATTGAACTTGGTTTCTTACACAACTACATGCATTTGACCTCCTAATATCAACATTTTCTATACTCGGAGGGATAATCGTTGTTTCATTGACTACTAATCACTAAATTAGACAAACATGGGTTTTAAGGAAAAATAATAGAACCTGGTTTCATACATTACTACACGTGTATTACCTCCTAATATCAACGTATTCCATACTCGAATGGATTATTTGTATTTTATTGACAACTAAATCATTAAATGAGACAAACGATGATTGGACGGACCAATAATTGAACTTGGTTTCTTACAAAACTACATGTGTATCACCTCCTAATATCAACATTTTCTATACTCGGAATGACAATCGTTGTTTCATTGACTACTAATCAATAAATTAGACAAACATGGGTTTGAAGGACAAATAATAGAACTTGGTTTCTACATTACTACACGTGTATTACCTCCTAATATCAACGTATTCCATACTCGAATGGATTATTTGTATTTTATTGACCACTAAATCATTAAATGAGACAAACGATGATTGGACGGACCAATAATTGAACTTGGTTTCTTACAAAACTACATGCGTATCACCTCCTAATATCAACATTTTCTATACTCGGAATGATAATCGTTGTTTCATTGACTACTAATCACTAAATTCGACAAACTTGGGTTTGAAGGACAAATAATAGAACTTGGTTTCCTACATTACTACATGTGTATTACCTCCTAATATCAACGTATTCCATACTAGAATGGATTATTTGTATTTTATTGACAACTAAATCATTAAATGAGACAAACGATGATTGGACGGACCAATAATTGAACTTGGTTTCTTACAAAACTACATGTGTATCACCTCCTAATATCAACATTTTCTATACTCGGAATGACAATCGTTGTTTCATTGACTACTAATCAATAAATTAGACAAACATGGGTTTGAAGGACAAATAATAGAACTTGGTTTCTACATTACTACACGTGTATTACCTCCTAATATCAACGTATTCCATATTCGAATGGATTATTTGTATTTTATTGACCACTAAATCATTAAATGAGACAAACGATGATTGGACGGACCAATAATTGAACTTGGTTTCTTACAAAACTACATGCGTATCACCTCCTAATATCAACATTTTCTATACTCGGAATGATAATCGTTGTTTCATTGACTACTAATCACTAAATTCGACAAACTTGGGTTTGAAGGACAAATAATAGAACTTGGTTTCCTACATTACTACACGTGTATTACCTCCAAATATCAACGTATTCCATACTCGAATGGATTATTTGTATTTTATTGACAACTAAATCTTTAAATGAGACAAACGATGATTGGACGGACCAATAATTGAACTTGGTTTCTTACACAACTACATGCATTTGACCTCCTAATATCAACATTTTCTATACTCGGAGGGATAATCGTTGTTTCATTGACTACTAATCACTAAATTAGACAAACATGGGTTTTAAGGAAAAATAATAGAACCTGGTTTCATACATTACTACACGTGTATTACCTCCTAATATCAACGTATTCCATACTCGAATGGATTATTTGTATTTTATTGACAACTAAATCATTAAATGAGACAAACGATGATTGGACGGACCAATAATTGAACTTGGTTTCTTACAAAACTACATGTGTATCACCTCCTAATATCAACATTTTCTATACTCGGAATGACAATCGTTGTTTCATTGACTACTAATCAATAAATTAGACAAACATGGGTTTGAAGGACAAATAATAGAACTTGGTTTCTACATTACTACACGTGTATTACCTCCTAATATCAACGTATTCCATACTCGAATGGATTATTTGTATTTTATTGACCACTAAATCATTAAATGAGACAAACGATGATTGGACGGACCAATAATTGAACTTGGTTTCTTACAAAACTACATGCGTATCACCTCCTAATATCAACATTTTCTATACTCGGAATGATAATCGTTGTTTCATTGACTACTAATCACTAAATTCGACAAACTTGGGTTTGAAGGACAAATAATAGAACTTGGTTTCCTACATTACTACATGTGTATTACCTCCTAATATCAACGTATTCCATACTCGAATGGATTATTTGTATTTTATTGACAACTAAATCATTAAATGAGACAAACGATGATTGGACGGACCAATAATTGAACTTGGTTTCTTACAAAACTACATGTGTATCACCTCCTAATATCAACATTTTCTATACTCGGAATGACAATCGTTGTTTCATTGACTACTAATCAATAAATTAGACAAACATGGGTTTGAAGGACAAATAATAGAACTTGGTTTCTACATTACTACACGTGTATTACCTCCTAATATCAACGTATTCCATATTCGAATGGATTATTTGTATTTTATTGACCACTAAATCATTAAATGAGACAAACGATGATTGGACGGACCAATAATTGAACTTGGTTTCTTACAAAACTACAAGCGTATCACCTCCTAATATCAACATTTTCTATACTCGGAATGATAATCGTTGTTTCATTGACTACTAATCACTAAATTCGACAAACTTGGGTTTGAAGGACAAATAATAGAACTTGGTTTCCTACATTACTACACGTGTATTACCTCCAAATATCAACGTATTCCATACTCGAATGGATTATTTGTATTTTATTGACCACTAAATCATTAAATGAGACAAACGATGATTGGACGGACCAATAATTGAACTTGGTTTCTTACACAACTACATGCGTATGACCTCCTAATATCAACATTTTCTATACTCGGAGGGATAATCGTTGTTTCATTGACTACTAATCACTAAATTAGACAAACATGGGTTTGAAGGACAAATAATAGAACTTGGTTTCTACATTACTACACGTGTATTACCTCCTAATATCAACGTATTCCATACTCGAATGGATTATTTGTATTTTATTGACAACTAAATCATTAAATGAGACAAACGATGATTGGACGGACCAATAATTGAACTTGGTTTCTTACAAAACTACATGTGTATCACCTCCTAATATCAACATTTTCTATACTCGGAATGACAATCGCTGTTTCATTGACTACTAATCAATAAATTAGACAAACATGGGTTTGAAGGACAAATAATAGAACTTGGTTTCTACATTACTACACGTGTTTTACCTCCTAAAATCAACGTATTCCATACTCGAATGGATTATTTGTATTTTATTGACCACTAAATCATTAAATGAGACAAACGATGATTGGACGGACCAATAATTGAACTTGGTTTCTTACAAAACTACATGCGTATCACCTCCTAATATCAACATTTTCTATACTCGGAATGATAATCGTTGTTTCATTGACTACTAATCACTAAATTCGACAAACTTGGGTTTGAAGGACAAATAATAGAACTTGGTTTCCTACATTACTACACGTGTATTACCTCCAAATATAAACGTATTCCATACTCGAATGGATTATTTGTATTTTATTGACAACTAAATCTTTAAATGAGACAAACGATGATTGGACGGACCAATAATTGAACTTGGTTTCTTACACAACTACATGCGTTTGACCTCCTAATATCAACATTTTCTATACTCGGAGGGATAATCGTTGTTTCATTGACTACTAATCACTAAATTAGACAAACATGGGTTTTAAGGAAAAATAATAGAACCTGGTTTCATACATTACTACACGTGTATTACCTCCTAATATCAACGTATTCCATACTCGAATGGATTATTTGTATTTTATTGACAACTAAATCATTAAATGAGACAAACGATGATTGGACGGACCAATAATTGAACTTGGTTTCTTAGAAAACTACATGTGTATCACCTCCTAATATCAACATTTTCTATACTCGGAATGACAATCGTTGTTTCATTGACTACTAATCAATAAATTAGACAAACATGGGTTTGAAGGACAAATAATAGAACTTGGTTTCTACATTACTACACGTGTATTACCTCCTAATATCAACGTATTCCATACTCGAATGGATTATTTGTATTTTATTGACCACTAAATCATTAAATGAGACAAACGATGATTGGACGGACCAATAATTGAACTTGGTTTCTTACAAAACTACATGCGTATCACCTCCTAATATCAACATTTTCTATACTCGGAATGATAATCGTTGTTTCATTGACTACTAATCACTAAATTCGACAAACTTGGGTTTGAAGGACAAATAATAGAACTTGGTTTCCTACATTACTACATGTGTATTACCTCCTAATATCAACGTATTCCATACTCGAATGGATTATTTGTATTTTATTGACAACTAAATCATTAAATGAGACAAACGATGATTGGACGGACCAATAATTGAACTTGGTTTCTTACAAAACTACATGTGTATCACCTCCTAATATCAACATTTTCTATACTCGGAATGACAATCGTTGTTTCATTGACTACTAATCAATAAATTAGACAAACATGGGTTTGAAGGACAAATAATAGAACTTGGTTTCTACATTACTACACGTGTATTACCTCCTAATATCAACGTATTCCATACTCGAATGGATTATTTGTATTTTATTGACCACTAAATCATTAAATGAGACAAACGATGATTGGACGGACCAATAATTGAACTTGGTTTCTTACAAAACTACATGCGTATCACCTCCTAATATCAACATTTTCTATACTCGGAATGATAATCGTTGTTTCATTGACTACTAATCACTAAATTCGACAAACTTGGGTTTGAAGGACAAATAATAGAACTTGGTTTCCTACATTACTACACGTGTATTACCTCCAAATATCAACGTATTCCATACTCGAATGGATTATTTGTATTTTATTGACCACTAAATCATTAAATGAGACAAACGATGATTGGACGGACCAATAATTGAACTTGGTTTCTTACACAACTACATGCGTATGACCTCCTAATATCAACATTTTCTATACTCGGAGGGATAATCGTTGTTTCATTGACTACTAATCACTAAATTAGACAAACATGGGTTTGAAGGACAAATAATAGAACTTGGTTTCTACATTACTACACGTGTATTACCTCCTAATATCAACGTATTCCATACTCGAATGGATTATTTGTATTTTATTGACAACTAAATCATTAAATGAGACAAACGATGATTGGACGGACCAATAATTGAACTTGGTTTCTTACAAAACTACATGTGTATCACCTCCTAATATCAACATTTTCGATACTCGGAACGACAATCGTTGTTTCATTGACTACTAATCAATAAATTAGACAAACATGGGTTTGAAGGACAAATAATAGAACTTGGTTTCTACATTACTACACGTGTATTACCTCCTAATATCAACGTATTCCATACTCGAATGGATTATTTGTATTTTATTGACCACTAAATCATTAAATGAGACAAACGATGATTGGACGGACCAATAATTGAACTTGGTTTCTTACAAAACTACATGCGTATCACCTCCTAATATCAACATTTTCTATACTCGGAATGATAATCGTTGTTTCATTGACTACTAATCACTAAATTCGACAAACTTGGGTTTGAAGGACAAATAATAGAACTTGGTTTCCTACATTACTACACGTGTATTACCTCCAAATATCAACGTATTCCATACTCGAATGGATTATTTGTATTTTATTGACCACTAAATCATTAAATGAGACAAACGATGATTGGACGGACCAATAATTGAACTTGGTTTCTTACACAACTACATGCGTATGACCTCCTAATATCAACATTTTCTATACTCGGAGGGATAATCGTTGTTTCATTGACTACTAATCACTAAATTAGACAAACATGGGTTTTAAGGAAAAATAATAGAACCTGGTTTCATACATTACTACACGTGTATTACCTCCTAATATCAACGTATTCCATACTCGAATGGATTATTTGTATTTTATTGACAACTAAATCATTAAATGAGACAAACGATGATTGGACGGACCAATAATTGAACTTGGTTTCTTACAAAACTACATGTGTATCACCTCCTAATATCAACATTTTCTATACTCGGAATGACAATCGTTGTTTCATTGACTACTAATCAATAAATTAGACAAACATGGGTTTGAAGGACAAATAATAGAACTTGGTTTCTACATTACTACACGTGTATTACCTCCTAATATCAACGTATTCCATACTCGAATGGATTATTTGTATTTTATTGACCACTAAATCATTAAATGAGACAAACGATGATTGGACGGACCAATAATTGAACTTGGTTTCTTACAAAACTACATGCGTATCACCTCCTAATATCAACATTTTCTATACTCGGAATGATAATCGTTGTTTCATTGACTACTAATCACTAAATTCGACAAACTTGGGTTTGAAGGACAAATAATAGAACTTGGTTTCCTACATTACTACACGTGTATTACCTCCAAATATCAACGTATTCCATACTCGAATGGATTATTTGTATTTTATTGACAACTAAATCTTTAAATGAGACAAACGATGATTGGACGGACCAATAATTGAACTTGGTTTCTTACACAACTACATGCGTATGACCTTCTAATATCAACATTTTCTATACTCGGAGGGATAATCGTTGTTTCATTGACTACTAATCACTAAATTAGACAAACATGGGTTTGAAGGACAAATAATAGAACTTGGTTTCTACATTACTACAGGTGTATTACCTCCTAATATCAACGTATTCCATACTCGAATGGATTATTTGTATTTATTGACAACTAAATTATTAAATGAAACAAACGATGATTGGACGGACCAATAATTGAACTTGGTTTCTTACAAAACTACATGTGTATCACCTCCTAATATCAACATTTTCTATACTCGGAATGACAATCGTTGTTTCATTGACTACTAATCAATAAATTAGACAAACATGGGTTTGAAGGACAAATAATAGAACTTGGATTCTACATTACTACACGTGTATTACCTCCTAATATCAACGTATTCCATACTCGAATGGATTATTTGTATTTTATTGACCACTAAATCATTAAATGAGACAAACGATGATTGGACGGACCAATAATTGAACTTGGTTTCTTACAAAACTACATGCGTATCACCTCCTAATATCAACATTTTCTATACTCGGAATGATAATCGTTGTTTCATTGACTACTAATCACTAAATTCGACAAACTTGGGTTTGAAGGACAAATAATAGAACTTGGTTTCCTACATTACTACACGTGTATTACCTCCAAATATCAACGTATTCCATACTCGAATGGATTATTTGTATTTTATTGACAACTAAATCATTAAATGGGACAAACGATGATTGGACGGACCAATAATTGAAACTTGGTTTCTTACACAACTACATGCGTATGACCTTCTAATATCAACATTTTCTATACTCGGAGGGATAATCGTTGTTTCATTGACTACTAATCACTAAATTAGACAAACATGGGTTTGAAGGACAAATAATAGAACTTGGTTTCTACATTACTACAGGTGTATTACCTCCTAATATCAACGTATTCCATACTCGAATGGATTATTTGTATTTATTGACAACTAAATTATTAAATGAAACAAACGATGATTGGACGGACCAATAATTGAACTTGGTTTCTTACAAAACTACATGTGTATCACCTCCTAATATCAACATTTTCTATACTCGGAATGACAATCGTTGTTTCATTGACTACTAATCAATAAATTAGACAAACATGGGTTTGAAGGACAAATAATAGAACTTGGATTCTACATTACTACACGTGTATTACCTCCTAATATCAACGTATTCCATACTCGAATGGATTATTTGTATTTTATTGACCACTAAATCATTAAATGAGACAAACGATGATTGGACGGACCAATAATTGAACTTGGTTTCTTACAAAACTACATGCGTATCACCTCCTAATATCAACATTTTCTATACTCGGAATGATAATCGTTGTTTCATTGACTACTAATCACTAAATTCGACAAACTTGGGTTTGAAGGACAAATAATAGAACTTGGTTTCCTACATTACTACACGTGTATTACCTCCAAATATCAACGTATTCCATACTCGAATGGATTATTTGTATTTTATTGACAACTAAATCATTAAATGGGACAAACGATGATTGGACGGACCAATAATTGAAACTTGGTTTCTTACACAACTACATGCGTATTACCTCCTAATATCAACATTTTCTATACTCGGAGGGATAATCGTTGTTTCATTGACTACTAATCACTAAATTAGACAAACATGGGTTTGAAGGACAAATAATAGAACTTGGTTTCATACAATACTACACGTGTATTACCTCTTAATATCAACGTATTCCATACTCGAATGGATTATTTGTATTTTATTGACAACTAAATCATTAAATGGGACAAACGATGATTGGACGGACCAATAATTGAAACTTGGTTTCTTACACAACTACATGCGTATTACCTCCTAATATCAACATTTTCTATACTCGGAGGGAAAATCGTTGTTTCATTGACTACTAATCACTAAATTAGACAAACATGGGGGGTTTGAAGGACAAATAATAGCACTTGGTTTCATACATTACTACACGTGTATTACCTACTAATATCAACGTATTCCATACTCGAATGGATTATTTGTATTTTATTGACAACTAAATCATTAAATGAGACAAACGATGATTGGACGGACCAATAATTGAACTTGGTTTCTTACAAAACTACATGCGTATCACCTCCTAATATCAACATTTTCTATACTCGGAGGGATAATCGTTGTTTCATTGACTACTAATCACTAAATTCGACAAACTTGGTTTTGAAGGACAAATAATAGAACTTGGTTTCCTACATTACTACACGTGTATTACCTCCAAATATCAACGTATTCCATACCCGAATTGATTATTTGTATTTTATTGACAACTAAATCATTAAATGAGACAAACGATGATTGGACGGACCAATAATTGAACTTGGTTTCTTACATAACTACATGCGTATTACCTCCTAATATCAACATTTTCTATACTCGGAGGGATAATCGTTGTTTCATTGACTACTAATCACTAAATTAGACAAACATGGGTTTGAAGGACAAATAATAGAACTTGGTTTCATACAATACTACACGTGTATTACCTCTTAATATCAACGTATTCCATACTCGAATGGATTATTTGTATTTTATTGACAACTAAATCTTTAAATGAGACAAACGATGATTGGACGGACCAATAATTGAACTTGGTTTCTTACACAACTACATGCGTATGACCTCCTAATATCAACATTTTCTATACTCGGAGGGATAATCGTTGTTTCATTGACTACTAATCACTAAATTAGACAAACATGGGTTTTAAGGAAAAATAATAGAACCTGGTTTCATAGATTACTACACGTGTATTACCTCCTAATATCAACGTATTCCATACTCGAATGGATTATTTGTATTTTATTGACAACTAAATCATTAAATGAGACAAACGATGATTGGACGGACCAATAATTGAACTTGGTTTCTTACAAAACTACATGTGTATCACCTCCTAATATCAACATTTTCTATATTCGGAAGGATAATCGTTGTTTCATTGACTACTAATCAATAAATTAGACAAACATGGGTTTGAAGGACAAATAATAGAACTTGGTTTCTACATTACTACACGTGTATTACCTCCTAATATCAATGTATTCCATACTCGAATGGATTATTTGTATTTTATTGACCACTAAATCATTAAATGAGACAAACGATGATTGGACGGACCAATAATTGAACTTGGTTTCTTACAAAACTACATGCGTATCACCTCCTAATATCAACATTTTCTATACTCGGAATGATAATCGTTGTTTCATTGACTACTAATCACTAAATTCGACAAACTTGGGTTTGAAGGACAAGTAATAGAACTTGGTTTCCTACATTACTACACGTGTATTACCTCCAAATATCAACGTATTCCATACTCGAATGGATTATTTGTATTTTATTGACAACTAAATCATTAAATGGGACAAACGATGATTGGACGGACCAATAATTGAAACTTGGTTTCTTACACAACTACATGCGTATTACCTCCTAATATCAACATTTTCTATACTCGGAGGGATAATCGTTGTTTCATTGACTACTAATCACTAAATTAGACAAACATGGGTTTGAAGGACAAATAATAGAACTTGGTTTCATACAATACTACACGTGTATTACCTCTTAATATCAACGTATTCCATACTCGAATGGATTATTTGTATTTAATTGACAACTAAATCATTAAATGAGACAAACGATGATTGGACGGACCAATAATTGAACTTGGTTTCTTACAAAAGTACATGCGTATCACCTCCTAATATCAACATTTTCTATACTCGGAGGGATAATCGTTGTTTCATTGACTACTAATCACTAAATTCGACAAACATGGGTTTGAAGGACAAATAATAGCACTTGGTTTCATACATTACTACACGTGTATTACCTCCTAATATCAACGTATTCCATACTTGAATGGATTATTTGTATTTTATTGACAACTAAATCATTAAATGAGACAAACGATGATTGGACGGACCAATAATTGAACTTGGTTTCTTACAAAACCACATGCGTATTACCTCCTAATATCAACATTTTCTATACTCGGAATGATAATCGTTGTTTCATTGACTACTAATCACAAAATTAGACAAACATGGGTTTGAAGGACAAATAATAGAACTTGGTTTTATACATTACCACATGTGTATTACCTCCTAATATCAACGTATTCCATACTCGAATGGATTATTTGTATTTTATTGACAACTAAATCATTAAATGAGACAAACGATGATTGGACGGACCAATAATTGAACTTGGTTTCTAACACAACTACATGCGTATTACCTCCTAATATCAACATTTTCTATACTCGGAGGGATAATCGTTGTTTCATTGACTACTAATCACTAAATTAGACAAACATGGGGGGTTTGAAGGACAAATAATAGCACTTGGTTTCATACATTACTACACGTGTATTACCTCTTAATATCAACGTATTCCATACTCGAATGGATTATTTGTATTTAATTGACAACTAAATCTTTAAATGAGACAAACGATGATTGGACGGACCAATAATTGAACTTGGTTTCTTACACAACTACATGCGTATGACCTCCTAATATCAACATTTTCTATACTCGGAGGGATAATCATTGTTTCATTGACTACTAATCACTGAATTCGACAAACTTGGGTTTGAAGGACAAATAATAGAACTTGGTTTCCTACATTACTACACGTGTATTACCTCCAAATATCAACGTATTCCATACCCGAATGGATTATTTGTATTTTATTGACAACTAAATCATTAAATGAGACAAGCGATGATTGGACGGACCAATAATTGAACTTGGTTTCTTACATAACTACATGCGTATTACCTCCTAATATCAACATTCTCTATACTCGGAGGGATAATCGTTGTTTCATTGACTACTAATCACTAAATTGGACAAACATGGGTTTGAAGGACAAATAATAGAACTTGGTTTCATACAATACTACACGTGTATTACCTCCAAATATCAACGTATTCCATACTCGAATGGATTATTTGTATTTTATTGACAACTAAATCATTAAATGGGACAAACGATGATTGGACGGACCAATAATTGAAACTTTGTTTCTTACACAACTACATGCGTATTACCTCCTAATATCAACATTTTCTATACTCGGAGGGATAATCGTTGTTTCATTGACTACTAATCACTAAATTAGACAAACATGGGGGGTTTGAAGGACAAATAATAGCACTTGGTTTCATACATTACTACACGTGTATTACCTACTAATATCAACGTATTCCATACTCGAATGGATTATTTGTATTTATTGACAACTAAATCATTAAATGAGACAAACGATGATTGGACGGACCAATAGTTGAACTTGGTTTCTTACAAAACTACATGCGTATCACCTCCTAATATCAATATTTTCTATACTCGGAGGGATAATCGTTGTTTCATTGACTACTAATCACTAAATTCGACAAACTTGGGTTTGAAGGACAAATAATAGAACTTGGTTTCCTACATTACTACACGTGTATTACCTAGTAATATCAACGTATTCCATACCCGAATGGATTATTTGTATTTTATTGACAACTAAATCATTAAATGAGACAAACGATGATTGGACGGACCAATAATTGAACTTGGTTTCTCACATAACTACATGCGTATTACCTCCTAATATCAACATTTTCTATACTCGGAGGGATAATCGTTGTTTCATTGACTACTAATCACTAAATTCGACAAACATGGGTTTGAAGGACAAATAATAGCACTTGGTTTCATACATTACTACACGTGTATTACCTCCTAATATCAACGTATTCCATACTCGAATGGATTATTTGTATTTTATTGACAACTAAATCATTAAATGAGACAAACGATGATTGGACGGACCAATAATTGAACCTTGTTTCTTACAAAACCACATGCGTATTACCTTCTAATATCAACATTTTCTATACTCGAAATGATAATCGTTGTTTCATTGACTACTAATCACAAAATTAGACAAACATGGGTTTGAAGGACAAATAATAGAACTTGGTTTTATACATTACCACATGTGTATTACCTCCTAATATCAACGTATTCCATACTCGAATGGATTATTTGTATTTTATTGACAACTAAATCATTAAATGAGACAAACGATGATTGGACGGACCAATAATTGAACTTGGTTTCTAACACAACTACATGCGTATTACCTCCTAATATCAACATTTTCTATACTCGGAGGGATAATCGTTGTTTCATTGACTACTAATCACTAAATTAGACAAACATGGGTTTTAAGGAAAAATAATAGAACCTGGTTTCATACATTACTACACGTGTATTACCTCCTAATATCAACGTATTCCATACTCGAATGGATTATTTGTATTTTATTGACAACTAAATCATTAAATGGGACAAACGATGATTGGACGGACCAATAATTGAACTTGGTTTCTTACAAAACTACATGTGTATCACCTCCTAATATCAACATTTTCCATATTCGGAATGATAATCGTTGTTTCATTGACTACTAATCAATAAATTAGACAAACATGGGTTTGAAGGACAAATAATAGAACTTGGTTTCTACATTACTACACGTGTATTACCTCCTAATATCAATGTATTCCATACTCGAATGGATTATTTGTATTTTATTGACCACTAAATCATTAAATGAGACAAACGATGATTGGACGGACCAATAATTGAACTTGGTTTCTTACAAAACTACATGCGTATCACCTCCTAATATCAACTTTTTCTATACTCGGAATGATAATCGTTGTTTCATTGACTACTAATCACTAAATTCGACAAACTTGGGTTTGAAGGACAAGTAATAGAACTTGGTTTCCTACATTACTACACGTGTATTACCTCCAAATATCAACGTATTCCATACTCGAATGGATTATTTGTATTTTATTGAAAACTAAATCATTAAATGGGACAAACGATGATTGGACGGACCAATAATTGAAACTTTGTTTCTTACACAACTACATGCGTATTACCTCCTAATATCAACATTTTCTATACTCGGAGGGATAATCGTTGTTTCATTGACTACTAATCACTAAATTAGACAAACATGGGGGGTTTGAAGGACAAATAATAGCACTTGGTTTCATACATTACTACACGTGTATTACCTACTAATATCAACGTATTCCATACTCGAATGGATTATTTGTATTTATTGACAACTAAATCATTAAATGAGACAAACGATGATTGGACGGACCAATAGTTGAACTTGGTTTCTTACAAAACTACATGCGTATCACCTCCTAATATCAATATTTTCTATACTCGGAGGGATAATCGTTGTTTCATTGACTACTAATCACTAAATTCGACAAACTTGGGTTTGAAGGACAAATAATAGAACTTGGTTTCCTACATTACTACACGTGTATTACCTAGTAATATCAACGTATTCCATACCCGAATGGATTATTTGTATTTTATTGACAACTAAATCATTAAATGAGACAAACGATGATTGGACGGACCAATAATTGAACTTGGTTTCTCACATAACTACATGCGTATTACCTCCTAATATCAACATTTTCTATACTCGGAGGGATAATCGTTGTTTCATTGACTACTAATCACTAAATTCGACAAACATGGGTTTGAAGGACAAATAATAGCACTTGGTTTCATACATTACTACACGTGTATTACCTCCTAATATCAACGTATTCCATACTCGAATGGATTATTTGTATTTTATTGACAACTAAATCATTAAATGAGACAAACGATGATTGGACGGACCAATAATTGAACCTTGTTTCTTACAAAACCACATGCGTATTACCTTCTAATATCAACATTTTCTATACTCGAAATGATAATCGTTGTTTCATTGACTACTAATCACAAAATTAGACAAACATGGGTTTGAAGGACAAATAATAGAACTTGGTTTTATACATTACCACATGTGTATTACCTCCTAATATCAACGTATTCCATACTCGAATGGATTATTTGTATTTTATTGACAACTAAATCATTAAATGAGACAAACGATGATTGGACGGACCAATAATTGAACTTGGTTTCTAACACAACTACATGCGTATTACCTCCTAATATCAACATTTTCTATACTCGGAGGGATAATCGTTGTTTCATTGACTACTAATCACTAAATTAGACAAACATGGGTTTTAAGGAAAAATAATAGAACCTGGTTTCATACATTACTACACGTGTATTACCTCCTAATATCAACGTATTCCATACTCGAATGGATTATTTGTATTTTATTGACAACTAAATCATTAAATGGGACAAACGATGATTGGACGGACCAATAATTGAACTTGGTTTCTTACAAAACTACATGTGTATCACCTCCTAATATCAACATTTTCCATATTCGGAATGATAATCGTTGTTTCATTGACTACTAATCAATAAATTAGACAAACATGGGTTTGAAGGACAAATAATAGAACTTGGTTTCTACATTACTACACGTGTATTACCTCCTAATATCAATGTATTCCATACTCGAATGGATTATTTGTATTTTATTGACCACTAAATCATTAAATGAGACAAACGATGATTGGACGGACCAATAATTGAACTTGGTTTCTTACAAAACTACATGCGTATCACCTCCTAATATCAACTTTTTCTATACTCGGAATGATAATCGTTGTTTCATTGACTACTAATCACTAAATTCGACAAACTTGGGTTTGAAGGACAAGTAATAGAACTTGGTTTCCTACATTACTACACGTGTATTACCTCCAAATATCAACGTATTCCATACTCGAATGGATTATTTGTATTTTATTGAAAACTAAATCATTAAATGGGACAAACGATGATTGGACGGACCAATAATTGAAACTTTGTTTCTTACACAACTACATGCGTATTACCTCCTAATATCAACATTTTCTATACTCGGAGGGATAATCGTTGTTTCATTGACTACTAATCACTAAATTAGACAAACATGGGGGGTTTGAAGGACAAATAATAGCACTTGGTTTCATACATTACTACACGTGTATTACCTACTAATATCAACGTATTCCATACTCGAATGGATTATTTGTATTTATTGACAACTAAATCATTAAATGAGACAAACGATGATTGGACGGACCAATAGTTGAACTTGGTTTCTTACAAAACTACATGCGTATCACCTCCTAATATCAACATTTTCTATACTCGGAGGGATAATCGTTGTTTCATTGACTACTAATCACTAAATTCGACAAACTTGGGTTTGAAGGACAAATAATAGAACTTGGTTTCCTACATTACTACACGTGTATTACCTAGTAATATCAACGTATTCCATACCCGAATGGATTATTTGTATTTATTGACAACTAAATCATTAAATGAGACAAACGATGATTGGACGGACCAATAATTGAACTTGGTTTCTCACATAACTACATGCGTATTACCTCCTAATATCAACATTTTCTATACTCGGAGGGATAATCGTTGTTTCATTGACTACTAATCACTAAATTCGACAAACATGGGTTTGAAGGACAAATAATAGCACTTGGTTTCATACATTACTACACGTGTATTACCTCCTAATATCAACGTATTCCATACTTGAATGGATTATTTGTATTTTATTGACAACTAAATCATTAAATGAGACAAACGATGATTGGACGGACCAATAATTGAACCTTGTTTCTTACAAAACCACATGCGTATTACCTTCTAATATCAACATTTTCTATACTCGAAATGATAATCGTTGTTTCATTGACTACTAATCACAAAATTAGACAAACATGGGTTTGAAGGACAAATAATAGAACTTGGTTTTATACATTACCACATGTGTATTACCTCCTAATATCAACGTATTCCATACTCGAATGGATTATTTGTATTTTATTGACAACTAAATCATTAAATGAGACAAACGATGATTGGACGGACCAATAATTGAACTTGGTTTCTAACACAACTACATGCGTATTACCTCCTAATATCAACATTTTCTATACTCGGAGGGATAATCGTTGTTTCATTGACTACTAATCACTAAATTAGACAAACATGGGTTTTAAGGAAAAATAATAGAACCTGGTTTCATACATTACTACACGTGTATTACCTCCTAATATCAACGTATTCCATACTCGAATGGATTATTTGTATTTTATTGACAACTAAATCATTAAATGGGACAAACGATGATTGGACGGACCAATAATTGAACTTGGTTTCTTACAAAACTACATGTGTATCACCTCCTAATATCAACATTTTCCATATTCGGAATGATAATCGTTGTTTCATTGACTACTAATCAATAAATTAGACAAACATGGGTTTGAAGGACAAATAATAGAACTTGGTTTCTACATTACTACACGTGTATTACCTCCTAATATCAATGTATTCCATACTCGAATGGATTATTTGTATTTTATTGACCACTAAATCATTAAATGAGACAAACGATGATTGGACGGACCAATAATTGAACTTGGTTTCTTACAAAACTACATGCGTATCACCTCCTAATATCAACTTTTTCTATACTCGGAATGATAATCGTTGTTTCATTGACTACTAATCACTAAATTCGACAAACTTGGGTTTGAAGGACAAGTAATAGAACTTGGTTTCCTACATTACTACACGTGTATTACCTCCAAATATCAACGTATTCCATACTCGAATGGATTATTTGTATTTTATTGAAAACTAAATCATTAAATGGGACAAACGATGATTGGACGGACCAATAATTGAAACTTTGTTTCTTACACAACTACATGCGTATTACCTCCTAATATCAACATTTTCTATACTCGGAGGGATAATCGTTGTTTCATTGACTACTAATCACTAAATTAGACAAACATGGGGGGTTTGAAGGACAAATAATAGCACTTGGTTTCATACATTACTACACGTGTATTACCTACTAATATCAACGTATTCCATACTCGAATGGATTATTTGTATTTATTGACAACTAAATCATTAAATGAGACAAACGATGATTGGACGGACCAATAGTTGAACTTGGTTTCTTACAAAACTACATGCGTATCACCTCCTAATATCAACATTTCCTATACTCGGAGGGATAATCGTTGTTTCATTGACTACTAATCACTAAATTCGACAAACTTGGGTTTGAAGGACAAATAATAGAACTTGGTTTCCTACATTACTACACGTGTATTACCTAGTAATATCAACGTATTCCATACCCGAATGGATTATTTGTATTTTATTGACAACTAAATCATTAAATGAGACAAACGATGATTGGACGGACCAATGATTGAACTTGGTTTCTTACATAACTACATGCGTATTACCTCCTAATATCAACATTTTCTAAACTCGGAGGGATAATCGTTGTTTCATTGACTACTAATCACTAAATTAGACAAACATGGGTTTGAAGGACAAATAATAGCACTTGGTTTCATACATTACTACACGTGTATTACCTCCTAATATCAACGTATTCCATACTTGAATGGATTATTTGTATTTTATTGACAACTAAATCATTAAATGAGACAAACGATGATTGGACGGACCAATAATTGAACTTGGTTTCTTACAAAACCACATGGGTATTACCTCCTAATATCAACATTTTCTATACTCGGAATGATAATCGTTGTTTCATTGACTACTAATCACAAAATTAGATAAACATGGGTTTGAAGGACAAATAATAGAACTTGGTTTTATACATTACTACAGGTGTATTACCTCCTAATATCAACGTATTCCATACTCGAATGGATTATTTGTATTTTATTGACAACTAAATCTTTAAATGAGACAAACGATGATTGGACGGACTAATAATTGAACTTGGTTTCTTACACAACTACATGCGTATGACCTCCTAATATCAACATTTTCTATACTCGGAGGGATAATCGTTGTTTCATTGACTACTAATCACTAAATTAGACAAACATGGGTTTTAAGGAAAAATAATAGAACCTGGTTTCATACATTACTACACGTGTATTACCTCCTAATATCAACGTATTCCATACTCGAATGGATTATTTGTATTTTATTGACAACTAAATCATTAAATGGGACAAACGATGATTGGACGGACCAATAATTGAACTTGGTTTCTTACAAAACTACATGTGTATCACCTCCTAATATCAACATTTTCTATATTCGGAATGATAATCGTTGTTTCATTGACTACTAATCAATAAATTAGACAAACATGGGTTTGAAGGACAAATAATAGAACTTGGTTTCTACATTACTACACGTGTATTACCTCCTAATATCAATGTATTCCATACTCGAATGGATTATTTGTATTTTATTGACCACTAAATCATTAAATGAGACAAACGATGATTGGACGGACCAATAATTGAACTTGGTTTCTTACAAAACTACATGCGTATCACCTCCTAATATCAACATTTTCTATACTCGGAATGATAATCGTTGTTTCATTGACTACTAATCACTAAATTCGACAAACTTGGGTTTGAAGGACAAGTAATAGAACTTGGTTTCCTACATTACTACACGTGTATTACCTCCAAATATCAACGTATTCCATACTCGAATGGATTATTTGTATTTTATTGAAAACTAAATCATTAAATGGGACAAACGATGATTGGACGGACCAATAATTGAAACTTGGTTTCTTACACAACTACATGCGTATTACCTCCTAATATCAACATTTTCTATACTCGGAGGGATAATCGTTGTTTCATTGACTACTAATCACTAAATTAGACAAACATGGGTTTGAATGACAAATAATAGAACTTGGTTTCATACAATACTACACGTGTATTACCTCTTAATATCAACGTATTCCATACTCGAATGGATTATTTGTATTTAATTGACAACAAAATCATTAAATGAGACAAACGATGATTGGACGGACCAATAATTGAACTTGGTTTCTTACAAAACTACATGCGTATCACCTCCTAATATCAACATTTTCTATACTCGGAGGGATAATCGTTGTTTCATTGACTACTAATCACTAAATTCGACAAACATGGGTTTGAAGGACAAATAATAGCACTTGGTTTCATACATTACTACACGTGTATTACCTCCTAATATCAACGTATTCCATACTTGAATGGATTATTTGTATTTTATTGACAACTAAATCATTAAATGAGACAAACGATGATTGGACGGACCAATAATTGAACTTGGTTTCTTACAAAACCACATGCGTATTACCTCCTAATATCAACATTTTCTATACTCGGAATGATAATCGTTGTTTCATTGACTCCTAATCACAAAATTAGACAAACATGGGTTTGAAGGACAAATAATAGAACTTGGTTTTATACATTACTACATGTGTATTACCTCCTAATATCAACGTATTCCATACTCGAATGGATTATTTGTATTTTATTGACAACTAAATCATTAAATGAGACAAACGATGATTGGACGAACCAATAATTGAACTTGGTTTCTAACACAACTACATGCGTATTACCTCCTAATATCAACATTTTCTATACTCGGAGGGATAATCGTTGTTTCATTGACTACTAATCACTAAATTAGACTAACATGGGTTTGAAGGAAAAATAATAGAACTTGGTTTCCTACATTACTACACGTGTATTACCTCCAAATATCAACGTATTCCATACCCGAATGGATTATTTGTATTTTATTGACAACTAAATCATTAAATGAGACAAACGATGATTGGACGGACCAATAATTGAACTTGGTTTCTTACATAACTACATGCGTATTACCTCCTAATATCAACATTTTCTATACTCGGAGGGATAATCGTTGTTTCATTGACTACTAATCACTAAATTAGACAAACATGGGTTTGAAGGACAAATAATAGAACTTGGTTTCATACAGTACTACACGTGTATTACCTCCAAATATCAACGTATTCCATACTCGAATGGATTATTTGTATTTTATTGACAACTAAATCAATAAATGGGACAAACGATGATTGGACGGACCAATAATTGAAACTTGGTTTCTTACACAACTACATGCGTATTACCTCCTAATATCAACATTTTCTATACTCGGAGGGATAATCGTTGTTTCATTGACTACTAATCACTAAATTAGACAAACATGGGGGGTTTGAAGGACAAATAATAGCACTTGGTTTCATACATTACTACACGTGTATTACCTACTAATATCAACGTATTCCATACTCGAATGGATTATTTGTATTTATTGACAACTAAATCATTAAATGAGACAAACGATGATTGGACGGACCAATAGTTGAACTTGGTTTCTTACAAAACTACATGCGTATCACCTCCTAATATCAACATTTTCTA
Organism: Capsicum rhomboideum; assembly: GCA_031232105.1. Lineage (NCBI taxonomy): Eukaryota > Viridiplantae > Streptophyta > Magnoliopsida > Solanales > Solanaceae > Capsicum > Capsicum rhomboideum. The sequence goes on along the minus strand of CP124713.1, from coordinate 81,826,822 downwards.
TACTCGGAGGGATAATCGTTGTTTCATTGACTACTAATCACTAAATTCGACAAACTTGGGATTGAAGGACAAATAATAGAACTTGGTTTCCTACATTACTACACGTGTATTACCTCGTAATATCAACGTATTCCATACCCAAATGGATTATTTGTATTTTATTGACAACTAAATCATTAAATGAGACAAACGATGATTGGACGGACCAATAATTGATCTTGGTTTCTTACATAACTACATGCGTATTACCTCCTAATATCAACATTTTCTATACTCGGAGGGATAATCGTTGTTTCATTGACTACTAATCACTAAATTAGACAAACATGGGTTTGAAGGACAAATAATAGCACTTGGTTTCATACATTACTACACGTGTATTACCTCCTAATATCAACGTATTCCATACTTGAATGGATTATTTGTATTTTATTGACAACTAAATCATTAAATGAGACAAACGATGATTGGACGGACCAATAATTGAACTTGGTTTCTTACAAAACCACATGCGTATTACCTCCTAATATCAACATTTTCTATACTCGGAATGATAATCGTTGTTTCATTGACTACTAATCACAAAATTAGATAAACGTGGGTTTGAAGGACAAATAATAGAACTTGGTTTTATTCATTACTACATGTGTATTACCTCCTAATATCAACGTATTCCATACTCGAATGGATTATTTGTATTTTATTGACAACTAAATCATTAAATGAGACAAACGATGATTGGACGGACCAATAATTGAACTTGGTTTCTAACACAACTACATGCGTATTACCTCCTAATATCAACATTTTCTATACTCGGAGGGATAATCGTTGTTTCATTGACTACTAATCACTAAATTAGACAAACATGGGGGGTTTGAAGGACAAATAATAGCACTTGGTTTCATACATTACTACACGTGTATTACCTCTTAATATCAACGTATTCCATACTCGAATGGATTATTTGTATTTAATTGACAACTAAATCTTTAAATGAGACAAACGATGATTGGACGGACCAATAATTGAACTTGGTTTCTTACAAAACTACATGTGTATCACCTCCTAATATCAACATTTTCTATACTCGGAATGATAATCGTTGTTTCATTGACTACTAATCAATAAATTAGACAAACATGGGTTTGAAGGACAAATAATAGAACTTGGTTTCTACATTACTACACATGTATTACCTCCTAATATCAACGTATTCCATACTCGAATGGATTATTTGTATTTTATTGACAACTAAATCATTAAATGAGACAAACGATGATTGGACGGACCAATAATTGAACTTGGTTTCTTACATAACTACATGCGTATTACCTCCTAATATCAACATTTTCTATACTCGGAGGGATAATCGTTGTTTCATTGACTACTAATCACTAAATTAGACAAACATGGGTTTGAAGGACAAATAATAGAACTTGGTTTCATACAATACTACACGTGTATTACCTCCAAATATCAACGTATTCCATACTCGAATGGATTATTTGTATTTTATTGACAACTAAATCAATAAATGGGACAAACGATGATTGGACGGGCCAATAATTGAAACTTGGTTTCTTACACAACTACATGCGTATTACCTCCTAATATCAACATTTTCTATACTCGGAGGGATAATCGTTGTTTCATTGACTACTAATCACTAAATTAGACAAACATGGGGGGTTTGAAGGACAAATAATAGCACTTGGTTTCATACATTACTACACGTGTATTACCTACTAATATCAACGTATTCCATACTCGAATGGATTATTTGTATTTATTGACAACTAGATCATTAAATGAGACAAACGATGATTGGACGGACCAATAGTTGAACTTGGTTTCTTACAAAACTACATGCGTATCACCTCCTAATATCAACATTTTCTATACTCGGAGGGATAATCGTTGTTTCATTGACTACTAATCACTAAATTCGACAAACTTGGGTTTGAAGGACAAATAATAGAACTTGGTTTCCTACATTACTACACGTGTATTACCTCGTAATATCAACGTATTCCATACCCGAATGGATTATTTGTATTTTATTGACAACTAAATCATTAAATGAGACAAACGATGATTGGACGGACCAATAATTGAACTTGGTTTCTTACATAACTACATGCGTATTACCTCCTAATATCAACATTTTCTATACTCGGAGGGATAATCGTTGTTTCATTGACTACTAATCACTAAATTAGACAAACATGGGTTTGAAGGACAAATAATAGCACTTGGTTTCATACATTACTACACGTGTATTACCTCCTAATATCAACGTATTCCATACTTGAATGGATTATTTGTATTTTATTGACAACTAAATCATTAAATGAAACAAACGATGATTGGACGGACCAATAATTGAACTTGGTTTCTTACAAAACCACATGCGTATTACCTCCTAATATCAACATTTTCTATACTCGGAATGATAATCGTTGTTTCATTGACTACTAATCACAAAATTAGATAAACATGGGTTTGAAGGGGAAATAATAGAACTTGGTTTTATACATTACTACATGTGTATTACCTCCTAATATCAACGTATTCCATACTCGAATGGATTATTTGTATTTTATTGACAACTAAATCATTAAATGAGACAAACGATGATTGGACGGACCAATAATTGAACTTGGTTTCTAACACAACTACATGCGTATTACCTCCTAATATCAACATTTTCTATACTCGGAGGGATAATCGTTGTTTCATTGACTACTAATCACTAAATTAGACAAACATGGGGGGTTTGAAGGACAAATAATAGCACTTGGTTTCATACATTACTACACGTGTATTACCTCTTAATATCAACGTATTCCATACTCGAATGGATTATTTGTATTTAATTGACAACTAAATCTTTAAATGAGACAAACGATGATTGGACGGACCAATAATTAAACTTGGTTTCTTACAAAACTACATGTGTATCACCTCCTAATATCAACATTTTCTATACTCGGAATGATAATCGTTGTTTCATTGACTACTAATCAATAAATTAGACAAACATGGGTTTGAAGGACAAATAATAGAACTTGGTTTCTACATTACTACACGTGTATTACCTCCTAATATCAACGTATTCCATACTCGAATGGATTATTTGTATTTTATTGACAACTAAATCATTAAATGAGACAAACGATGATTGGACGGACCAATAATTGAACTTGGTTTCTTACATAACTACATGCGTATTACCTCCTAATATCAACATTTTCTATACTCGGAGGGATAATCGTTGTTTCATTGACTACTAATCACTAAATTAGACAAACATGGGTTTGAAGGACAAATAATAGAACTTGGTTTCATACAATAATACACGTGTATTACCTCCAAATATCAACGTATTCCATACTCGAATGGATTATTTGTATTTTATTGACAACTAAATCATTAAATGGGACAAACGATGATTGGACGGACCAATAATTGAACTTGGTTTCTTACACAACTACATGCGTATTACCTCCTAATATCAACATTTTCTATACTCGGAGGGATAATCGTTGTTTCATTGACTACTAATCACTAAATTAGACAAACATGAGGGGTTTGAAGGACAAATAATAGCACTTGGTTTCATACATTACTACACGTGTATTACCTCTTAATATCAACGTATTCCATACTCGAATGGATTATTTGTATTTAATTGACAACTAAATCTTTAAATGATACAAACGATGATTGGACGGACCAATAATTGAACTTGGTTTCTTACAAAACTACATGTGTATCACCTCCTCATATCAACATTTTCTATACTCGGAATGATAATAGTTGTTTCATTGACTACTAATCAATAAATTAGACAAACATGGGTTTTAAGGAAAAATAATAGAACCTGGTTTCATACATTACTACACGTGTATTACCTCCTAATATCAACGTATTCCATACTTGAATGGATTATTTGTATTTTATTGACAACTAAGTCATTAAATGAGACAAACGATGATTGGACGGACCAATAATTGAACTTGGTTTCTAACACAACTACATGCGTATTACCTCCTAATATCAACATTTTCTATACTCGGAGGGATAATCGTTGTTTCATTGACTACTAATCACTAAATTAGACAAACATGGGGGGTTTGAAGGACAAATAATAGCACTTGGTTTCATACATTACTACACGTGTATTACCTCTTAATATCAACGTATTCCATACTCGAATGGATTATTTGTATTTAATTGACAACTAAATCTTTAAATGAGACAAACGATGATTGGACGGACCAATAATTAAACTTGGTTTCTTACAAAACTACATGTGTATCACCTCCTAATATCAACATTTTCTATACTCGGAATGATAATCGTTGTTTCATTGACTACTAATCAATAAATTAGACAAACATGGGTTTGAAGGACAAATAATAGAACTTGGTTTCTACATTACTACACGTGTATTACCTCCTAATATCAACGTATTCCATACTCGAATGGATTATTTGTATTTTATTGACAACTAAATCATTAAATGAGACAAACGATGATTGGACGGACCAATAATTGAACTTGGTTTCTTACATAACTACATGCGTATTACCTCCTAATATCAACATTTTCTATACTCGGAGGGATAATCGTTGTTTCATTGACTACTAATCACTAAATTAGACAAACATGGGTTTGAAGGACAAATAATAGAACTTGGTTTCATACAATAATACACGTGTATTACCTCCAAATATCAACGTATTCCATACTCGAATGGATTATTTGTATTTTATTGACAACTAAATCATTAAATGGGACAAACGATGATTGGACGGACCAATAATTGAACTTGGTTTCTTACACAACTACATGCGTATTACCTCCTAATATCAACATTTTCGATACTCGGAGGGATAATCATTGTTTCATTGACTACTAATCACTAAATTAGACAAACATGAGGGGTTTGAAGGACAAATAATAGCACTTGGTTTCATACATTACTACACGTGTATTACCTCTTAATATCAACGTATTCCATACTCGAATGGATTATTTGTATTTAATTGACAACTAAATCTTTAAATGAGACAAACGATGATTGGACGGACCAATAATTAAACTTGGTTTCTTACAAAACTACATGTGTATCACCTCCTAATATCAACATTTTCTATACTCGGAATGATAATCGTTGTTTCATTGACTACTAATCAATAAATTAGACAAACATGGGTTTGAAGGACAAATAATAGAACTTGGTTTCTACATTACTACACGTGTATTACCTCCTAATATCAACGTATTCCATACTCGAATGGATTATTTGTATTTTATTGACAACTAAATCATTAAATGAGACAAACGATGATTGGACGGACCAATAATTGAACTTGGTTTCTTACATAACTACATGCGTATTACCTCCTAATATCAACATTTTCTATACTCGGAGGGATAATCGTTGTTTCATTGACTACTAATCACTAAATTAGACAAACATGGGTTTGAAGGACAAATAATAGAACTTGGTTTCATACAATAATACACGTGTATTACCTCCAAATATCAACGTATTCCATACTCGAATGGATTATTTGTATTTTATTGACAACTAAATCATTAAATGGGACAAACGATGATTGGACGGACCAATAATTGAACTTGGTTTCTTACACAACTACATGCGTATTACCTCCTAATATCAACATTTTCTATACTCGAAGGGATAATCGTTGTTTCATTGACTACTAATCACTAAATTAGACAAACATGAGGGGTTTGAAGGACAAATAATAGCACTTGGTTTCATACATTACTACACGTGTATTACCTCTTAATATCAACGTATTCCATACTCGAATGGATTATTTGTATTTAATTGACAACTAAATCTTTAAATGATACAAACGATGATTGGACGGACCAATAATTGAACTTGGTTTCTTACAAAACTACATGTGTATCACCTCCTCATATCAACATTTTCTATACTCGGAATGATAATAGTTGTTTCATTGACTACTAATCAATAAATTAGACAAACATGGGTTTTAAGGAAAAATAATAGAACCTGGTTTCATACATTACTACACGTGTATTACCTCCTAATATCAACGTATTCCATACTTGAATGGATTATTTGTATTTTATTGACAACTAAGTCATTAAATGAGACAAACGATGATTGGACGGACCAATAATTGAACTTGGTTTCTTACATAACTACATGCGTATTACCTCCTAATATCAACATTTTCTATACTCGGAGGGATAATCGTTGTTTCATTGACTACTAATCACTAAATTAGACAAACATGGGTTTGAAGGACAAATAATAGCACTTGGTTTCATACATTACTACACGTGTATTACCTCCTAATATCAACGTATTCCATACTTGAATGGATTATTTGTATTTTATTGACAACTAAATCATTAAATGAAACAAACGATGATTGGACGGACCAATAATTGAACTTGGTTTCTTACAAAACCACATGCGTATTACCTCCTAATATCAACATTTTCTATACTCGGAATGATAATCGTTGTTTCATTGACTACTAATCACAAAATTAGATAAACATGAGGGGTTTGAAGGACAAATAATAGCACTTGGTTTCATACATTACTACACGTGTATTACCTCTTAATATCAACGTATTCCATACTCGAATGGATTATTTGTATTTAATTGACAACTAAATCTTTAAATGATACAAACGATGATTGGACGGACCAATAATTGAACTTGGTTTCTTACAAAACTACATGTGTATCACCTCCTAATATCAACATTTTCTATACTCGGAGGGATAATCGTTGTTTCATTGACTACTAATCACTAAATTAGACAAACATGGGTTTGAAGGACAAATAATAGAACTTGGTTTCATACAATACTACACGTGTATTACCTCCAAATATCAACGTATTCCATACTCGAATGGATTATTTGTATTTTATTGACAACTAAATCAATAAATGGGACAAACGATGATTGGACGGGCCAATAATTGAAACTTGGTTTCTTACACAACTACATGCGTATTACCTCCTAATATCAACATTTTCTATACTCGGAGGGATAATCGTTGTTTCATTGACTACTAATCACTAAATTAGACAAACATGGGGGGTTTGAAGGACAAATAATAGCACTTGGTTTCATACATTACTACACGTGTATTACCTACTAATATCAACGTATTCCATACTCGAATGGATTATTTGTATTTATTGACAACTAGATCATTAAATGAGACAAACGATGATTGGACGGACCAATAGTTGAACTTGGTTTCTTACAAAACTACATGCGTATCACCTCCTAATATCAACATTTTCTATACTCGGAGGGATAATCGTTGTTTCATTGACTACTAATCACTAAATTCGACAAACTTGGGTTTGAAGGACAAATAATAGAACTTGGTTTCCTACATTACTACACGTGTATTACCTCGTAATATCAACGTATTCCATACCCGAATGGATTATTTGTATTTTATTGACAACTAAATCATTAAATGAGACAAACGATGATTGGACGGACCAATAATTGAACTTGGTTTCTTACATAACTACATGCGTATTACCTCCTAATATCAACATTTTCTATACTCGGAGGGATAATCGTTGTTTCATTGACTACTAATCACTAAATTAGACAAACATGGGTTTGAAGGACAAATAATAGCACTTGGTTTCATACATTACTACACGTGTATTACCTCCTAATATCAACGTATTCCATACTTGAATGGATTATTTGTATTTTATTGACAACTAAATCATTAAATGAAACAAACGATGATTGGACGGACCAATAATTGAACTTGGTTTCTTACAAAACCACATGCGTATTACCTCCTAATATCAACATTTTCTATACTCGGAATGATAATCGTTGTTTCATTGACTACTAATCACAAAATTAGATAAACATGGGTTTGAAGGGGAAATAATAGAACTTGGTTTTATACATTACTACATGTGTATTACCTCCTAATATCAACGTATTCCATACTCGAATGGATTATTTGTATTTTATTGACAACTAAATCATTAAATGAGACAAACGATGATTGGACGGACCAATAATTGAACTTGGTTTCTAACACAACTACATGCGTATTACCTCCTAATATCAACATTTTCTATACTCGGAGGGATAATCGTTGTTTCATTGACTACTAATCACTAAATTAGACAAACATGGGGGGTTTGAAGGACAAATAATAGCACTTGGTTTCATACATTACTACACGTGTATTACCTCTTAATATCAACGTATTCCATACTCGAATGGATTATTTGTATTTAATTGACAACTAAATCTTTAAATGAGACAAACGATGATTGGACGGACCAATAATTAAACTTGGTTTCTTACAAAACTACATGTGTATCACCTCCTAATATCAACATTTTCTATACTCGGAATGATAATCGTTGTTTCATTGACTACTAATCAATAAATTAGACAAACATGGGTTTGAAGGACAAATAATAGAACTTGGTTTCTACATTACTACACGTGTATTACCTCCTAATATCAACGTATTCCATACTCGAATGGATTATTTGTATTTTATTGACAACTAAATCATTAAATGAGACAAACGATGATTGGACGGACCAATAATTGAACTTGGTTTCTTACATAACTACATGCGTATTACCTCCTAATATCAACATTTTCTATACTCGGAGGGATAATCGTTGTTTCATTGACTACTAATCACTAAATTAGACAAACATGGGTTTGAAGGACAAATAATAGAACTTGGTTTCATACAATAATACACGTGTATTACCTCCAAATATCAACGTATTCCATACTCGAATGGATTATTTGTATTTTATTGACAACTAAATCATTAAATGGGACAAACGATGATTGGACGGACCAATAATTGAACTTGGTTTCTTACACAACTACATGCGTATTACCTCCTAATATCAACATTTTCTATACTCGGAGGGATAATCGTTGTTTCATTGACTACTAATCACTAAATTAGACAAACATGAGGGGTTTGAAGGACAAATAATAGCACTTGGTTTCATACATTACTACACGTGTATTACCTCTTAATATCAACGTATTCCATACTCGAATGGATTATTTGTATTTAATTGACAACTAAATCTTTAAATGATACAAACGATGATTGGACGGACCAATAATTGAACTTGGTTTCTTACAAAACTACATGTGTATCACCTCCTCATATCAACATTTTCTATACTCGGAATGATAATAGTTGTTTCATTGACTACTAATCAATAAATTAGACAAACATGGGTTTTAAGGAAAAATAATAGAACCTGGTTTCATACATTACTACACGTGTATTACCTCCTAATATCAACGTATTCCATACTTGAATGGATTATTTGTATTTTATTGACAACTAAGTCATTAAATGAGACAAACAATGATTGGACGGACCAATAATTGAACTTGGTTTCTTACATAACTACATGCGTATTACCTCCTAATATCAACATTTTCTATACTCGGAGGGATAATCGTTGTTTCATTGACTACTAATCACTAAATTAGACAAACATGGGTTTGAAGGACAAATAATAGAACTTGGTTTCATACAATAATACACGTGTATTACCTCCAAATATCAACGTATTCCATACTCGAATGGATTATTTGTATTTTATTGACAACTAAATCATTAAATGGGACAAACGATGATTGGACGGACCAATAATTGAAACTTGGTTTCTTACACAACTACATGCGTATTACCTCCTAATATCAACATTTTCTATACTCGGAGGGATAATCGTTGTTTCATTGACTACTAATCACTAAATTAGACAAACATGAGGGGTTTGAAGGACAAATAATAGCACTTGGTTTCATACATTACTACACGTGTATTACCTCTTAATATCAACGTATTCCATACTCGAATGGATTATTTGTATTTAATTGACAACTAAATCTTTAAATGATACAAACGATGATTGGACGGACCAATAATTGAACTTGGTTTCTTACAAAACTACATGTGTATCACCTCCTAATATCAACATTTTCTATACTCGGAGGGATAATCGTTGTTTCATTGACTACTAATCACTAAATTAGACAAACATGGGTTTGAAGGACAAATAATAGAACTTGGTTTCATACAATACTACACGTGTATTACCTCCAAATATCAACGTATTCCATACTCGAATGGATTATTTGTATTTTATTGACAACTAAATCAATAAATGGGACAAACGATGATTGGACGGGCCAATAATTGAAACTTGGTTTCTTACACAACTACATGCGTATTACCTCCTAATATCAACATTTTCTATACTCGGAGGGATAATCGTTGTTTCATTGACTACTAATCACTAAATTAGACAAACATGGGGGGTTTGAAGGACAAATAATAGCACTTGGTTTCATACATTACTACACGTGTATTACCTACTAATATCAACGTATTCCATACTCGAATGGATTATTTGTATTTATTGACAACTAGATCATTAAATGAGACAAACGATGATTGGACGGACCAATAGTTGAACTTGGTTTCTTACAAAACTACATGCGTATCACCTCCTAATATCAACATTTTCTATACTCGGAGGGATAATCGTTGTTTCATTGACTACTAATCACTAAATTCGACAAACTTGGGTTTGAAGGACAAATAATAGAACTTGGTTTCCTACATTACTACACGTGTATTACCTCGTAATATCAACGTATTCCATACCCGAATGGATTATTTGTATTTTATTGACAACTAAATCATTAAATGAGACAAACGATGATTGGACGGACCAATAATTGAACTTGGTTTCTTACATAACTACATGCGTATTACCTCCTAATATCAACATTTTCTATACTCGGAGGGATAATCGTTGTTTCATTGACTACTAATCACTAAATTAGACAAACATGGGTTTGAAGGACAAATAATAGCACTTGGTTTCATACATTACTACACGTGTATTACCTCCTAATATCAACGTATTCCATACTTGAATGGATTATTTGTATTTTATTGACAACTAAATCATTAAATGAAACAAACGATGATTGGACGGACCAATAATTGAACTTGGTTTCTTACAAAACCACATGCGTATTACCTCCTAATATCAACATTTTCTATACTCGGAATGATAATCGTTGTTTCATTGACTACTAATCACAAAATTAGATAAACATGAGGGGTTTGAAGGACAAATAATAGCACTTGGTTTCATACATTACTACACGTGTATTACCTCTTAATATCAACGTATTCCATACTCGAATGGATTATTTGTATTTAATTGACAACTAAATCTTTAAATGATACAAACGATGATTGGACGGACCAATAATTGAACTTGGTTTCTTACAAAACTACATGTGTATCACCTCCTAATATCAACATTTTCTATACTCGGAGGGATAATCGTTGTTTCATTGACTACTAATCACTAAATTAGACAAACATGGGTTTGAAGGACAAATAATAGAACTTGGTTTCATACAATACTACACGTGTATTACCTCCAAATATCAACGTATTCCATACTCGAATGGATTATTTGTATTTTATTGACAACTAAATCAATAAATGGGACAAACGATGATTGGACGGGCCAATAATTGAAACTTGGTTTCTTACACAACTACATGCGTATTACCTCCTAATATCAACATTTTCTATACTCGGAGGGATAATCGTTGTTTCATTGACTACTAATCACTAAATTAGACAAACATGGGGGGTTTGAAGGACAAATAATAGCACTTGGTTTCATACATTACTACACGTGTATTACCTACTAATATCAACGTATTCCATACTCGAATGGATTATTTGTATTTATTGACAACTAGATCATTAAATGAGACAAACGATGATTGGACGGACCAATAGTTGAACTTGGTTTCTTACAAAACTACATGCGTATCACCTCCTAATATCAACATTTTCTATACTCGGAGGGATAATCGTTGTTTCATTGACTACTAATCACTAAATTCGACAAACTTGGGTTTGAAGGACAAATAATAGAACTTGGTTTCCTACATTACTACACGTGTATTACCTCGTAATATCAACGTATTCCATACCCGAATGGATTATTTGTATTTTATTGACAACTAAATCATTAAATGAGACAAACGATGATTGGACGGACCAATAATTGAACTTGGTTTCTTACATAACTACATGCGTATTACCTCCTAATATCAACATTTTCTATACTCGGAGGGATAATCGTTGTTTCATTGACTACTAATCACTAAATTAGACAAACATGGGTTTGAAGGACAAATAATAGCACTTGGTTTCATACATTACTACACGTGTATTACCTCCTAATATCAACGTATTCCATACTTGAATGGATTATTTGTATTTTATTGACAACTAAATCATTAAATGAAACAAACGATGATTGGACGGACCAATAATTGAACTTGGTTTCTTACAAAACCACATGCGTATTACCTCCTAATATCAACATTTTCTATACTCGGAATGATAATCGTTGTTTCATTGACTACTAATCACAAAATTAGATAAACATGGGTTTGAAGGGGAAATAATAGAACTTGGTTTTATACATTACTACATGTGTATTACCTCCTAATATCAACGTCTTCCATACCCGAATGGATTATTTGTATTTTATTGACAACTAAATCATTAAATGAGACAAACGATGATTGGACGGACCAATAATTGAACTTGGTTTCTTACAAAACCACATGCGTATTACCTCCTAATATCAACATTTTCTATACTCGGAATGATAATCGTTGTTTCATTGACTACTAATCACAAAATTATACAAACATGGGTTTGAAGGACAAATAATAGAACTTGGTTTTATACATTACTACATGTGTATTACCTCCTAATATCAACGTATTCCATACTCGAATGGATTATTTGTATTTAATTGACAACTAAATCATTAAATGAGACAAACGATGATTGGACGGACGAATAATTGAACTTGGTTTCTTACAAAACCACATGCGTATTACCTCCTAATATCAACATTTTCTATACTCGGAATGATAATCGTTGTTTCATTGACTACTAATCACAAAATTAGACAAACATGGGTTTGAAGGACAAATAATAGAACTTGGTTTTATACATTACTACATGTGTATTACCTCCTAATATCAACATTTTCTATACTCGGAATGATAATCGTTGTTTCATTTACTACTAATCACAAAATTAGACAAACATGGGTTTGAAGGACAAATAATAGAACTTGGTTTTATACATTACTACATGTGTATTACCTCCTAATATCAACGTATTCCATACTCAAATGGATTATTTGTATTTTATTGACAACTAAATCATTAAATGAGACAAACGATGATTGGACGGACCAATAATTGAACTTGGTTTCTAACACAACTACATGCGTATTACCTCCTAATATCAACATTTTCTATACTCGGAGGGATAATCGTTGTTTCATTGACTACTAATCACTAAATTAGACAAACATGGGGGGTTTGAAGGACAAATAATAGCACTTGGTTTCATACATTACTACACGTGTATTACCTCTTAATATCAACGTATTCCATACTCGAATGGATTATTTGTATTTAATTGACAACTAAATCTTTAAATGAGACAAACGATGATTGGACGGACCAATAATTGAACTTGGTTTCTTACACAACTACATGCGTATGACCTCCTAATATCAACATTTTCTATACTCGGAGGGATAATCGTTGTTTCATTGACTACTAATCACTAAATTAGACAAACATGGGGGGTTTGAAGGAAAAATAATAGAACTTGGTTTCATACAATACTACACGTGTATTACCTCTTAATATCTACGTATTCCATACTCGAATGGATTATTTGTATTTTATTGACAACTAAATCATTAAATGGGACAAACGATGATTGGACGGACCAATAATTGAAACTTGGTTTCTTACACAACTACATGCGTATTACCTCCTAATATCAACATTTTCTATACTCGGAGGGATAATCGTTGTTTCATTGACTACTAATCACTAAATTAGACAAACATGGGTTTGAAGGACAAATAATAGAACTTGGTTTCATACAATACTACACGTGTATTACCTCTTAATATCAACGTATTCCATACTCGAATGGATTATTTGTATTTTATTGACAACTAAATCATTAAATGAGACAAACGATGATTGGACGGACCAATAATTGAACTTGGTTTCTAACACAACTACATGCGTATTACCTCCTAATATCAACATTTTCTATACTCGGAGGGATAATCGTTGTTTCATTGACTACTAATCACTAAATTAGACAAACATGGGGGGTTTGAAGGACAAATAATAGCACTTGGTTTCATACATTACTACACGTGTATTACCTCTTAATATCAACGTATTCCATACTCGAATGGATTATTTGTATTTAATTGACAACTAAATCTTTAAATGAGACAAACGATGATTGGACGGACCAATAATTGAACTTGGTTTCTTACACAACTACATGCGTATGACCTCCTAATATCAACATTTTCTATACTCGGAGGGATAATCGTTGTTTCATTGACTACTAATCACTAAATTAGACAAACTTGGGTTTGAAGGACAAATAATAGAACTTGGTTTCCTACATTACTACACGTGTATTACCTCCAAATATCAACGTCTTCCATACCCGAATGGATTATTTGTATTTTATTGACAACTAAATCATTAAATGAGACAAACGATGATTGGACGGACCAATAATTGAACTTGGTTTCTTACATAACTACATGCGTATTACCTCCTAATATCAACATTTTCTATACTCGGAGGGATAATCGTTGTTTCATTGACTACTAATCACTAAATTAGACAAACATGGGGGGTTTGAAGGACAAATAATAGAACTTGGTTTCATACAATACTACACGTGTATTACCTCTTAATATCTACGTATTCCATACTCGAATGGATTATTTGTATTTTATTGACAACTAAATCATTAAATGGGACAAACGATGATTGGACGGACCAATAATTGAAACTTGGTTTCTTACACAACTACATGCGTATTACCTCCTAATATCAACATTTTCTATACTCGGAGGGATAATCGTTGTTTCATTGACTACTAATCACTAAATTAGACAAACATGGGTTTGAAGGACAAATAATAGAACTTGGTTTCATACAATACTACACGTGTATTACCTCTTAATATCAACGTATTCCATACTCGAATGGATTATTTGTATTTTATTGACAACTAAATCATTAAATGAGACAAACGATGATTGGACGGACCAATAATTGAACTTGGTTTCTAACACAACTACATGCGTATTACCTCCTAATATCAACATTTTCTATACTCGGAGGGATAATCGTTGTTTCATTGACTACTAATCACTAAATTAGACAAACATGGGGGGTTTGAAGGACAAATAATAGCACTTGGTTTCATACATTACTACACGTGTATTACCTCTTAATATCAACGTATTCCATACTCGAATGGATTATTTGTATTTAATTGACAACTAAATCTTTAAATGAGACAAACGATGATTGGACGGACCAATAATTGAACTTGGTTTCTTACACAACTACATGCGTATGACCTCCTAATATCAACATTTTCTATACTCGGAGGGATAATCGTTGTTTCATTGACTACTAATCACTAAATTAGACAAACTTGGGTTTGAAGGACAAATAATAGAACTTGGTTTCCTACATTACTACACGTGTATTACCTCCAAATATCAACGTCTTCCATACCCGAATGGATTATTTGTATTTTATTGACAACTAAATCATTAAATGAGACAAACGATGATTGGACGGACCAATAATTGAACTTGGTTTCTTACATAACTACATGCGTATTACCTCCTAATATCAACATTTTCTATACTCGGAGGGATAATCGTTGTTTCATTGACTACTAATCACTAAATTAGACAAACATGGGTTTGAAGGACAAATAATAGAACTTGGTTTCATACAATAATACACGTGTATTACCTCCAAATATCAACGTATTCCATACTCGAATGGATTATTTGTATTTTATTGACAACTAAATCATTAAATGGGACAAACGATGATTGGACGGACCAATAATTGAAACTTGGTTTCTTACACAACTACATGCGTATTACCTCCTAATATCAACATTTTCTATACTCGGAGGGATAATCGTTGTTTCATTGACTACTAATCACTAAATTAGACAAACATGGGGGGTTTGAAGGACAAATAATAGCACTTGGTTTCATACATTACTACACGTGTATTACCTACTAATATCAACGTATTCCATACTCGAATGGATTATTTGTATTTATTGACAACTAAATCATTAAATGAGACAAACGATGATTGGACGGACCAATAATTGAACTTGGTTTCTTACAAAACCACATGCGTATTACCTCCTAATATCAACATTTTCTATACTCGGAATGATAATCGTTGTTTCATTGACTACTAATCACAAAATTATACAAACATGGGTTTGAAGGACAAATAATAGAACTTGGTTTTATACATTACTACATGTGTATTACCTCCTAATATCAACGCATTCCATACTCGAATGGATTATTTGTATTTTATTGACAACTAAATCATTAAATGAGACAAACGATGATTGGACGGACGAATAATTGAACTTGGTTTCTTACAAAACCACATGCGTATTACCTCCTAATATCAACATTTTCTATACTCGGAATGATAATCGTTGTTTCATTGACTACTAATCACAAAATTAGACAAACATGGGTTTGAAGGACAAATAATAGAACTTGGTTTTATACATTACTACATGTGTATTACCTCCTAATATCAACATTTTCTATACTCGGAATGATAATCGTTGTTTCATTGACTACTAATCACAAAATTAGACAAACATGGGTTTGAAGGACAAATAATAGAACTTGGTTTTATACATTACTACATGTGTATTACCTCCTAATATCAACGTATTCCATACTCAAATGGATTATTTGTATTTTATTGACAACTAAATCATTAAATGAGACAAACGATGATTGGACGGACCAATAATTGAACTTGGTTTCTAACACAACTACATGCGTATTACCTCCTAATATCAACATTTTCTATACTCGGAGGGATAATCGTTGTTTCATTGACTACTAATCACTAAATTAGACAAACATGGGGGGTTTGAAGGACAAATAATAGCACTTGGTTTCATACATTACTACACGTGTATTACCTCTTAATATCAACGTATTCCATACTCGAATGGATTATTCGTATTTAATTGACAACTAAATCATTAAATGAGACAAACGATGATTGGACGGACCAATAATTGAACTTGGTTTCTTACAAAACTACATGCGTATCACCTCCTAATATCAACATTTTCTATACTCGGAGGGATAATCGTTGTTTCATTGACTACTAATCACTAAATTAGACAAACATGGGTTTGAAGGACAAATAATAGCACTTGGTTTCATACATTACTACACGTGTATTACCTCTTAATATCAACGTATTCCATACTTGAATGGATTATTTGTATTTTATTGACAACTAAATCATTAAATGAGACAAACGATGATTGGACGGACGAATAATTGAACTTGGTTTCTTACAAAACCACATGCGTATTACCTCCTAATATCAACATTTTCTATACTCGGAATGATAATCGTTGTTTCATTGACTACTAATCACAAAATTAGACAAACATGGGTTTGAAGGACAAATAATAGAACTTGGTTTTATACATTACTACATGTGTATTACCTCCTAATATCAACATTTTCTATACTCGGAATGATAATCGTTGTTTCATTGACTACTAATCACAAAATTAGACAAACATGGGTTTGAAGGACAAATAATAGAACTTGGTTTTATACATTACTACATGTGTATTACCTCCAAATATCAACGTATTCCATACTCGAATGGATTATTTGTATTTTATTGACAACTAAATCATTAAATGGGACAAACGATGATTGGACGGACCAATAATTGAAACTTGGTTTCTTACACAACTACATGCGTATTACCTCCTAATATCAACATTTTCTATACTCGGAGGGATAATCGTTGTTTCATTGACTACTAATCACTAAATTAGACAAACATGGGATTGAAGGACAAATAATAGAACTTGGTTTCATACAATACTACACGTGTATTACCTCTTAATATCAACGTATTCCATACTCGAATGGATTATTTGTATTTTATTGACAACTAAATCATTAAATGAGACAAACGATGATTGGACGGACCAATAATTGAACTTGGTTTCTAACACAACTACATGCGTATTACCTCCTAATATCAACATTTTCTATACTCGGAGGGATAATCGTTGTTTCATTGACTACTAATCACTAAATTAGACAAACATGGGGGGTTTGAAGGACAAATAATAGCACTTGGTTTCATACATTACTACACGTGTATTACCTCTTAATATCAACGTATTCCATACTCAAATGGATTATTTGTATTTAATTGACAACTAAATCTTTAAATGAGACAAACGATGATTGGACGGACCAATAATTGAACTTGGTTTCTTACACAACTACATGCGTATGACCTCCTAATATCAACATTTTCTATACTCGGAGGGATAATCGTTGTTTCATTGACTACTAATCACTAAATTAGACAAACTTGGGTTTGAAGGACAAATAATAGAACTTGGTTTCCTACATTACTACACGTGTATTACCTCCAAATATCAACGTCTTCCATACCCGAATGGATTATTTGTATTTTATTGACAACTAAATCATTAAATGAGACAAACGATGATTGGACGGACCAATAATTGAACTTGGTTTCTTACAAAACTACATGCGTATCACCTCCTAATATCAACATTTTCTATACTCGGAGGGATAATCGTTGTTTCATTGACTACTAATCACTAAATTAGACAAACATGGGTTTGAAGGACAAATAATAGCACTTGGTTTCATACATTACTACACGTGTATTACCTCTTAATATCAACGTATTCCATACTCGAATGGATTATTCGTATTTAATTGACAACTAAATCATTAAATGAGACAAACGATGATTGGACGGACCAATAATTGAACTTGGTTTCTTACAAAACTACATGCGTATCACCTCCTAATATCAACATTTTCTATACTCGGAGGGATAATCGTTGTTTCATTGACTACTAATCACTAAATTAGACAAACATGGGTTTGAAGGACAAATAATAGCACTTGGTTTCATACATTACTACACGTGTATTACCTCTTAATATCAACGTATTCCATACTTGAATGGATTATTTGTATTTTATTGACAACTAAATCATTAAATGAGACAAACGATGATTGGACGGACGAATAATTGAACTTGGTTTCTTACAAAACCACATGCGTATTACCTCCTAATATCAACATTTTCTATACTCGGAATGATAATCGTTGTTTCATTGACTACTAATCACAAAATTAGACAAACATGGGTTTGAAGGACAAATAATAGAACTTGGTTTTATACATTACTACATGTGTATTACCTCCTAATATCAACATTTTCTATACTCGGAATGATAATCGTTGTTTCATTGACTACTAATCACAAAATTAGACAAACATGGGTTTGAAGGACAAATAATAGAACTTGGTTTTATACATTACTACATGTGTATTACCTCCAAATATCAACGTATTCCATACTCGAATGGATTATTTGTATTTTATTGACAACTAAATCATTAAATGGGACAAACGATGATTGGACGGACCAATAATTGAAACTTGGTTTCTTACACAACTACATGCGTATTACCTCCTAATATCAACATTTTCTATACTCGGAGGGATAATCGTTGTTTCATTGACTACTAATCACTAAATTAGACAAACATGGGATTGAAGGACAAATAATAGAACTTGGTTTCATACAATACTACACGTGTATTACCTCTTAATATCAACGTATTCCATACTCGAATGGATTATTTGTATTTTATTGACAACTAAATCATTAAATGAGACAAACGATGATTGGACGGACCAATAATTGAACTTGGTTTCTAACACAACTACATGCGTATTACCTCCTAATATCAACATTTTCTATACTCGGAGGGATAATCGTTGTTTCATTGACTACTAATCACTAAATTAGACAAACATGGGGGGTTTGAAGGACAAATAATAGCACTTGGTTTCATACATTACTACACGTGTATTACCTCTTAATATCAACGTATTCCATACTCAAATGGATTATTTGTATTTAATTGACAACTAAATCTTTAAATGAGACAAACGATGATTGGACGGACCAATAATTGAACTTGGTTTCTTACACAACTACATGCGTATGACCTCCTAATATCAACATTTTCTATACTCGGAGGGATAATCGTTGTTTCATTGACTACTAATCACTAAATTAGACAAACTTGGGTTTGAAGGACAAATAATAGAACTTGGTTTCCTACATTACTACACGTGTATTACCTCCAAATATCAACGTCTTCCATACCCGAATGGATTATTTGTATTTTATTGACAACTAAATCATTAAATGAGACAAACGATGATTGGACGGACCAATAATTGAACTTGGTTTCTTACATAACTACATGCGTATTACCTCCTAATATCAACATTTTCTATACTCGGAGGGATAATCGTTGTTTCATTGACTACTAATCACTAAATTAGACAAACATGGGTTTGAAGGACAAATAATAGAACTTGGTTTCATACAATAATACACGTGTATTACCTCCAAATATCAACGTATTCCATACTCGAATGGATTATTTGTATTTTATTGACAACTAAATCATTAAATGGGACAAACGATGATTGGACGGACCAATAATTGAAACTTGGTTTCTTACACAACTACATGCGTATTACCTCCTAATATCAACATTTTCTATACTCGGAGGGATAATCGTTGTTTCATTGACTACTAATCACTAAATTAGACAAACATGGGGGGTTTGAAGGACAAATAATAGCACTATGTTTCATACATTACTACACGTGTATTACCTACTAATATCAACGTATTCCATACTCGAATGGATTATTTGTATTTATTGACAACTAAATCATTAAATGAGACAAACGATGATTGGACGGACCAATAATTGAACTTGGTTTCTTACAAAACCACATGCGTATTACCTCCTAATATCAACATTTTCTATACTCGGAATGATAATCGTTGTTTCATTGACTACTAATCACAAAATTATCCAAACATGGGTTTGAAGGACAAATAATAGAACTTGGTTTTATACATTACTACATGTGTATTACCTCCTAATATCAACGTATTCCATACTCGAATGGATTATTTGTATTTAATTGACAACTAAATCATTAAATGAGACAAACGATGATTGGACGGACGAATAATTGAACTTGGTTTCTTACAAAACCACATGCGTATTACCTCCTAATATCAACATTTTCTATACTCGGAATGATAATCGTTGTTTCATTGACTACTAATCACAAAATTAGACAAACATGGGTTTGAAGGACAAATAATAGAACTTGGTTTTATACATTACTACATGTGTATTACCTCCTAATATCAACATTTTCTATACTCGGAATGATAATCGTTGTTTCATTGACTACTAATCACAAAATTAGACAAACATGGGATTGAAGGACAAATAATAGAACTTGGTTTCATACAATACTACACGTGTATTACCTCTTAATATCAACGTATTCCATACTCGAATGGATTATTTGTATTTTATTGACAACTAAATCATTAAATGAGACAAACGATGATTGGACGGACCAATAATTGAACTTGGTTTCTAACACAACTACATGCGTATTACCTCCTAATATCAACATTTTCTATACTCGGAGGGATAATCGTTGTTTCATTGACTACTAATCACTAAATTAGACAAACATGGGGGGTTTGAAGGACAAATAATAGCACTTGGTTTCATACATTACTACACGTGTATTACCTCTTAATATCAACGTATTCCATACTCAAATGGATTATTTGTATTTAATTGACAACTAAATCTTTAAATGAGACAAACGATGATTGGACGGACCAATAATTGAACTTGGTTTCTTACACAACTACATGCGTATGACCTCCTAATATCAACATTTTCTATACTCGGAGGGATAATCGTTGTTTCATTGACTACTAATCACTAAATTAGACAAACTTGGGTTTGAAGGACAAATAATAGAACTTGGTTTCCTACATTACTACACGTGTATTACCTCCAAATATCAACGTCTTCCATACCCGAATGGATTATTTGTATTTTATTGACAACTAAATCATTAAATGAGACAAACGATGATTGGACGGACCAATAATTGAACTTGGTTTCTTACAAAACTACATGCGTATCACCTCCTAATATCAACATTTTCTATACTCGGAGGGATAATCGTTGTTTCATTGACTACTAATCACTAAATTAGACAAACATGGGTTTGAAGGACAAATAATAGCACTTGGTTTCATACATTACTACACGTGTATTACCTCTTAATATCAACGTATTCCATACTCGAATGGATTATTCGTATTTAATTGACAACTAAATCATTAAATGAGACAAACGATGATTGGACGGACCAATAATTGAACTTGGTTTCTTACAAAACTACATGCGTATCACCTCCTAATATCAACATTTTCTATACTCGGAGGGATAATCGTTGTTTCATTGACTACTAATCACTAAATTAGACAAACATGGGTTTGAAGGACAAATAATAGCACTTGGTTTCATACATTACTACACGTGTATTACCTCTTAATATCAACGTATTCCATACTTGAATGGATTATTTGTATTTTATTGACAACTAAATCATTAAATGAGACAAACGATGATTGGACGGACGAATAATTGAACTTGGTTTCTTACAAAACCACATGCGTATTACCTCCTAATATCAACATTTTCTATACTCGGAATGATAATCGTTGTTTCATTGACTACTAATCACAAAATTAGACAAACATGGGTTTGAAGGACAAATAATAGAACTTGGTTTTATACATTACTACATGTGTATTACCTCCTAATATCAACATTTTCTATACTCGGAATGATAATCGTTGTTTCATTGACTACTAATCACAAAATTAGACAAACATGGGTTTGAAGGACAAATAATAGAACTTGGTTTTATACATTACTACATGTGTATTACCTCCAAATATCAACGTATTCCATACTCGAATGGATTATTTGTATTTTATTGACAACTAAATCATTAAATGGGACAAACGATGATTGGACGGACCAATAATTGAAACTTGGTTTCTTACACAACTACATGCGTATTACCTCCTAATATCAACATTTTCTATACTCGGAGGGATAATCGTTGTTTCATTGACTACTAATCACTAAATTAGACAAACATGGGATTGAAGGACAAATAATAGAACTTGGTTTCATACAATACTACACGTGTATTACCTCTTAATATCAACGTATTCCATACTCGAATGGATTATTTGTATTTTATTGACAACTAAATCATTAAATGAGACAAACGATGATTGGACGGACCAATAATTGAACTTGGTTTCTAACACAACTACATGCGTATTACCTCCTAATATCAACATTTTCTATACTCGGAGGGATAATCGTTGTTTCATTGACTACTAATCACTAAATTAGACAAACATGGGGGGTTTGAAGGACAAATAATAGCACTTGGTTTCATACATTACTACACGTGTATTACCTCTTAATATCAACGTATTCCATACTCAAATGGATTATTTGTATTTAATTGACAACTAAATCTTTAAATGAGACAAACGATGATTGGACGGACCAATAATTGAACTTGGTTTCTTACACAACTACATGCGTATGACCTCCTAATATCAACATTTTCTATACTCGGAGGGATAATCGTTGTTTCATTGACTACTAATCACTAAATTAGACAAACTTGGGTTTGAAGGACAAATAATAGAACTTGGTTTCCTACATTACTACACGTGTATTACCTCCAAATATCAACGTCTTCCATACCCGAATGGATTATTTGTATTTTATTGACAACTAAATCATTAAATGAGACAAACGATGATTGGACGGACCAATAATTGAACTTGGTTTCTTACATAACTACATGCGTATTACCTCCTAATATCAACATTTTCTATACTCGGAGGGATAATCGTTGTTTCATTGACTACTAATCACTAAATTAGACAAACATGGGTTTGAAGGACAAATAATAGAACTTGGTTTCATACAATAATACACGTGTATTACCTCCAAATATCAACGTATTCCATACTCGAATGGATTATTTGTATTTTATTGACAACTAAATCATTAAATGGGACAAACGATGATTGGACGGACCAATAATTGAAACTTGGTTTCTTACACAACTACATGCGTATTACCTCCTAATATCAACATTTTCTATACTCGGAGGGATAATCGTTGTTTCATTGACTACTAATCACTAAATTAGACAAACATGGGGGGTTTGAAGGACAAATAATAGCACTATGTTTCATACATTACTACACGTGTATTACCTACTAATATCAACGTATTCCATACTCGAATGGATTATTTGTATTTATTGACAACTAAATCATTAAATGAGACAAACGATGATTGGACGGACCAATAATTGAACTTGGTTTCTTACAAAACCACATGCGTATTACCTCCTAATATCAACATTTTCTATACTCGGAATGATAATCGTTGTTTCATTGACTACTAATCACAAAATTATACAAACATGGGTTTGAAGGACAAATAATAGAACTTGGTTTTATACATTACTACATGTGTATTACCTCCTAATATCAACGTATTCCATACTCGAATGGATTATTTGTATTTAATTGACAACTAAATCATTAAATGAGACAAACGATGATTGGACGGACGAATAATTGAACTTGGTTTCTTACAAAACCACATGCGTATTACCTCCTAATATCAACATTTTCTATACTCGGAATGATAATCGTTGTTTCATTGACTACTAATCACAAAATTAGACAAACATGGGTTTGAAGGACAAATAATAGAACTTGGTTTTATACATTACTACATGTGTATTACCTCCTAATATCAACATTTTCTATACTCGGAATGATAATCGTTGTTTCATTGACTACTAATCACAAAATTAGACAAACATGGGTTTGAAGGACAAATAATAGAACTTGGTTTTATACATTACTACATGTGTATTACCTCCTAATATCAACGTATTCCATACTCAAATGGATTATTTGTATTTTATTGACAACTAAATCATTAAATGAGACAAACGATGATTGGACGGACCAATAATTGAACTTGGTTTCTAACACAACTACATGCGTATTACCTCCTAATATCAACATTTTCTATACTCGGAGGGATAATCGTTGTTTCATTGACTACTAATCACTAAATTAGACAAACATGGGGGGTTTGAAGGACAAATAATAGCACTTGGTTTCATACATTACTACACGTGTATTACCTCTTAATATCAACGTATTCCATACTCGAATGGATTATTTGTATTTAATTGACAACTAAATCTTTAAATGAGACAAACGATGATTGGACGGACCAATAATTGAACTTGGTTTCTTACACAACTACATGCGTATGACCTCCTAATATCAACATTTTCTATACTCGGAGGGATAATCGTTGTTTCATTGACTACTAATCACTAAATTAGACAAACATGGGGGGTTTGAAGGACAAATAATAGAACTTGGTTTCATACAATACTACACGTGTATTACCTCTTAATATCTACGTATTCCATACTCGAATGGATTATTTGTATTTTATTGACAACTAAATCATTAAATGGGACAAACGATGATTGGACGGACCAATAATTGAAACTTGGTTTCTTACACAACTACATGCGTATTACCTCCTAATATCAACATTTTCTATACTCGGAGGGATAATCGTTGTTTCATTGACTACTAATCACTAAATTAGACAAACATGGGTTTGAAGGACAAATAATAGAACTTGGTTTCATACAATACTACACGTGTATTACCTCTTAATATCAACGTATTCCATACTCGAATGGATTATTTGTATTTTATTGACAACTAAATCATTAAATGAGACAAACGATGATTGGACGGACCAATAATTGAACTTGGTTTCTAACACAACTACATGCGTATTACCTCCTAATATCAACATTTTCTATACTCGGAGGGATAATCGTTGTTTCATTGACTACTAATCACTAAATTAGACAAACATGGGGGGTTTGAAGGACAAATAATAGCACTTGGTTTCATACATTACTACACGTGTATTACCTCTTAATATCAACGTATTCCATACTCGAATGGATTATTTGTATTTAATTGACAACTAAATCTTTAAATGAGACAAACGATGATTGGACGGACCAATAATTGAACTTGGTTTCTTACACAACTACATGCGTATGACCTCCTAATATCAACATTTTCTATACTCGGAGGGATAATCGTTGTTTCATTGACTACTAATCACTAAATTAGACAAACTTGGGTTTGAAGGACAAATAATAGAACTTGGTTTCCTACATTACTACACGTGTATTACCTCCAAATATCAACGTCTTCCATACCCGAATGGATTATTTGTATTTTATTGACAACTAAATCATTAAATGAGACAAACGATGATTGGACGGACCAATAATTTAACTTGGTTTCTTACATAACTACATGCGTATTACCTCCTAATATCAACATTTTCTATACTCGGAGGGATAATCGTTGTTTCATTGACTACTAATCACTAAATTAGACAAACATGGGTTTGAAGGACAAATAATAGAACTTGGTTTCATACAATAATACACGTGTATTACCTCCAAATATCAACGTATTCCATACTCGAATGGATTATTTGTATTTTATTGACAACTAAATCATTAAATGGGACAAACGATGATTGGACGGACCAATAATTGAAACTTGGTTTCTTACACAACTACATGCGTATTACCTCCTAATATCAACATTTTCTATACTCGGAGGGATAATCGTTGTTTCATTGACTACTAATCACTAAATTAGACAAACATGGGGGGTTTGAAGGACAAATAATAGCACTTGGTTTCATACATTACTACACGTGTATTACCTACTAATATCAACGTATTCCATACTCGAATGGATTATTTGTATTTATTGACAACTAAATCATTAAATGAGACAAACGATGATTGGACGGACCAATAATTGAACTTGGTTTCTTACAAAACCACATGCGTATTACCTCCTAATATCAACATTTTCTATACTCGGAATGATAATCGTTGTTTCATTGACTACTAATCACAAAATTATACAAACATGGGTTTGAAGGACAAATAATAGAACTTGGTTTTATACATTACTACATGTGTATTACCTCCTAATATCAACGCATTCCATACTCGAATGGATTATTTGTATTTTATTGACAACTAAATCATTAAATGAGACAAACGATGATTGGACGGACGAATAATTGAACTTGGTTTCTTACAAAACCACATGCGTATTACCTCCTAATATCAACATTTTCTATACTCGGAATGATAATCGTTGTTTCATTGACTACTAATCACAAAATTAGACAAACATGGGTTTGAAGGACAAATAATAGAACTTGGTTTTATACATTACTACATGTGTATTACCTCCTAATATCAACATTTTCTATACTCGGAATGATAATCGTTGTTTCATTGACTACTAATCACAAAATTAGACAAACATGGGTTTGAAGGACAAATAATAGAACTTGGTTTTATACATTACTACATGTGTATTACCTCCTAATATCAACGTATTCCATACTCAAATGGATTATTTGTATTTTATTGACAACTAAATCATTAAATGAGACAAACGATGATTGGACGGACCAATAATTGAACTTGGTTTCTAACACAACTACATGCGTATTACCTCCTAATATCAACATTTTCTATACTCGGAGGGATAATCGTTGTTTCATTGACTACTAATCACTAAATTAGACAAACATGGGGGGTTTGAAGGACAAATAATAGCACTTGGTTTCATACATTACTACACGTGTATTACCTCTTAATATCAACGTATTCCATACTCGAATGGATTATTTGTATTTAATTGACAACTAAATCTTTAAATGAGACAAACGATGATTGGACGGACCAATAATTGAACTTGGTTTCTTACACAACTACATGCGTATGACCTCCTAATATCAACATTTTCTATACTCGGAGGGATAATCGTTGTTTCATTGACTACTAATCACTAAATTAGACAAACATGGGGGGTTTGAAGGACAAATAATAGAACTTGGTTTCATACAATACTACACGTGTATTACCTCTTAATATCAACGTATTCCATACTCGAATGGATTATTTGTATTTAATTGACAACTAAATCATTAAATGAGACAAACGATGATTGGACGGACCAATAATTGAACTTGGTTTCTTACAAAACTACATGCGTATCACCTCCTAATATCAACATTTTCTATACTCGGAGGGATAATCGTTGTTTCATTGACTACTAATCACTAAATTAGACAAACATGGGTTTGAAGGACAAATAATAGCACTTGGTTTCATACATTACTACACGTGTATTACCTCCTAATATCAACGTATTCCATACTTGAATGGATTATTTGTATTTTATTGACAACTAAATCATTAAATGAGACAAACGATGATTGGACGGACGAATAATTGAACTTGGTTTCTTACAAAACCACATGCGTATTACCTCCTAATATCAAAATTTTCTATACTCGGAATGATAATCGTTGTTTCATTGACTACTAATCACAAAATTAGACAAACATGGGTTTGAAGGACAAATAATAGAACTTGGTTTTATACATTACTACATGTGTATTACCTCCTAATATCAACATTTTCTATACTCAGAATGATAATCGTTGTTTCATTGACTACTAATCACAAAATTAGACAAACATGGGTTTGAAGGACAAATAATAGAACTTGGTTTCATACAATACTACACGTGTATTACCTCCAAATATCAACGTATTCCATACTCGAATGGATTATTTGTATTTTATTGACAACTAAATCATTAAATGAGACAAACGATGATTGGACGGACCAATAATTGAACTTGGTTTCTAACACAACTACATGCGTATTACCTCCTAATATCAACATTTTCTATACTCGGAGGGATAATCGTTGTTTCATTGACTACTAATCACTAAATTAGACAAACATGGGGGGTTTGAAGGACAAATAATAGCACTTGGTTTCATACATTACTACACGTGTATTACCTCTTAATATCAACGTATTCCATACTCGAATGGATTATTTGTATTTAATTGACAACTAAATCTTTAAATGAGACAAACGATGATTGGACGGACCAATAATTGAACTTGGTTTCTTACACAACTACATGCGTATGACCTCCTAATATCAACATTTTCTATACTCGGAGGGATAATCGTTGTTTCATTGACTACTAATCACTAAATTAGACAAACTTGGGTTTGAAGGACAAATAATAGAACTTGGTTTCCTACATTACTACACGTGTATTACCTCCAAATATCAACGTCTTCCATACCCGAATGGATTATTTGTATTTTATTGACAACTAAATCATTAAATGAGACAAACGATGATTGGACGGACCAATAATTGAACTTGGTTTCTTACATAACTACATGCGTATTACCTCCTAATATCAACATTTTCTATACTCGGAGGGATAATCGTTGTTTCATTGACTACTAATCACTAAATTAGACAAACATGGGTTTGAAGGACAAATAATAGAACTTGGTTTCATACAATAATACACGTGTATTACCTCCAAATATCAACGTATTCCATACTCGAATGGATTATTTGTATTTTATTGACAACTAAATCATTAAATGGGACAAACGATGATTGGACGGACCAATAATTGAAACTTGGTTTCTTACACAACTACATGCGTATTACCTCCTAATATCAACATTTTCTATACTCGGAGGGATAATCGTTGTTTCATTGACTACTAATCACTAAATTAGACAAACATGGGGGGTTTGAAGGACAAATAATAGCACTTGGTTTCATACATTACTACACGTGTATTACCTACTAATATCAACGTATTCCATACTCGAATGGATTATTTGTATTTATTGACAACTAAATCATTAAATGAGACAAACGATGATTGGACGGACCAATAATTGAACTTGGTTTCTTACAAAACCACATGCGTATTACCTCCTAATATCAACATTTTCTATACTCGGAATGATAATCGTTGTTTCATTGACTACTAATCACAAAATTATACAAACATGGGTTTGAAGGACAAATAATAGAACTTGGTTTTATACATTACTACATGTGTATTACCTCCTAATATCAACGCATTCCATACTCGAATGGATTATTTGTATTTTATTGACAACTAAATCATTAAATGAGACAAACGATGATTGGACGGACGAATAATTGAACTTGGTTTCTTACAAAACCACATGCGTATTACCTCCTAATATCAACATTTTCTATACTCGGAATGATAATCGTTGTTTCATTGACTACTAATCACAAAATTAGACAAACATGGGTTTGAAGGACAAATAATAGAACTTGGTTTTATACATTACTACATGTGTATTACCTCCTAATATCAACATTTTCTATACTCGGAATGATAATCGTTGTTTCATTGACTACTAATCACAAAATTAGACAAACATGGGTTTGAAGGACAAATAATAGAACTTGGTTTTATACATTACTACATGTGTATTACCTCCTAATATCAACGTATTCCATACTCAAATGGATTATTTGTATTTTATTGACAACTAAATCATTAAATGAGACAAACGATGATTGGACGGACCAATAATTGAACTTGGTT
The DNA here is from genome assembly GCA_031232105.1 of Capsicum rhomboideum. Lineage (NCBI taxonomy): Eukaryota > Viridiplantae > Streptophyta > Magnoliopsida > Solanales > Solanaceae > Capsicum > Capsicum rhomboideum. The sequence goes on along the minus strand of CP124713.1, from coordinate 81,795,870 downwards.
TCTAACACAACTACATGCGTATTACCTCCTAATATCAACATTTTCTATACTCGGAGGGATAATCGTTGTTTCATTGACTACTAATCACTAAATTAGACAAACATGGGGGGTTTGAAGGACAAATAATAGCACTTGGTTTCATACATTACTACACGTGTATTACCTCTTAATATCAACGTATTCCATACTCGAATGGATTATTTGTATTTAATTGACAACTAAATCTTTAAATGAGACAAACGATGATTGGACGGACCAATAATTGAACTTGGTTTCTTACACAACTACATGCGTATGACCTCCTAATATCAACATTTTCTATACTCGGAGGGATAATCGTTGTTTCATTGACTACTAATCACTAAATTAGACAAACATGGGGGGTTTGAAGGACAAATAATAGAACTTGGTTTCATACAATACTACACGTGTATTACCTCTTAATATCAACGTATTCCATACTCGAATGGATTATTTGTATTTAATTGACAACTAAATCATTAAATGAGACAAACGATGATTGGACGGACCAATAATTGAACTTGGTTTCTTACAAAACTACATGCGTATCACCTCCTAATATCAACATTTTCTATACTCGGAGGGATAATCGTTGTTTCATTGACTACTAATCACTAAATTAGACAAACATGGGTTTGAAGGACAAATAATAGCACTTGGTTTCATACATTACTACACGTGTATTACCTCCTAATATCAACGTATTCCATACTTGAATGGATTATTTGTATTTTATTGACAACTAAATCATTAAATGAGACAAACGATGATTGGACGGACGAATAATTGAACTTGGTTTCTTACAAAACCACATGCGTATTACCTCCTAATATCAAAATTTTCTATACTCGGAATGATAATCGTTGTTTCATTGACTACTAATCACAAAATTAGACAAACATGGGTTTGAAGGACAAATAATAGAACTTGGTTTTATACATTACTACATGTGTATTACCTCCTAATATCAACATTTTCTATACTCAGAATGATAATCGTTGTTTCATTGACTACTAATCACAAAATTAGACAAACATGGGTTTGAAGGACAAATAATAGAACTTGGTTTCATACAATACTACACGTGTATTACCTCCAAATATCAACGTATTCCATACTCGAATGGATTATTTGTATTTTATTGACAACTAAATCATTAAATGAGACAAACGATGATTGGACGGACCAATAATTGAACTTGGTTTCTAACACAACTACATGCGTATTACCTCCTAATATCAACATTTTCTATACTCGGAGGGATAATCGTTGTTTCATTGACTACTAATCACTAAATTAGACAAACATGGGGGGTTTGAAGGACAAATAATAGCACTTGGTTTCATACATTACTACACGTGTATTACCTCTTAATATCAACGTATTCCATACTCGAATGGATTATTTGTATTTAATTGACAACTAAATCTTTAAATGAGACAAACGATGATTGGACGGACCAATAATTGAACTTGGTTTCTTACACAACTACATGCGTATGACCTCCTAATATCAACATTTTCTATACTCGGAGGGATAATCGTTGTTTCATTGACTACTAATCACTAAATTAGACAAACTTGGGTTTGAAGGACAAATAATAGAACTTGGTTTCCTACATTACTACACGTGTATTACCTCCAAATATCAACGTCTTCCATACCCGAATGGATTATTTGTATTTTATTGACAACTAAATCATTAAATGAGACAAACGATGATTGGACGGACCAATAATTGAACTTGGTTTCTTACATAACTACATGCGTATTACCTCCTAATATCAACATTTTCTATACTCGGAGGGATAATCGTTGTTTCATTGACTACTAATCACTAAATTAGACAAACATGGGTTTGAAGGACAAATAATAGAACTTGGTTTCATACAATAATACACGTGTATTACCTCCAAATATCAACGTATTCCATACTCGAATGGATTATTTGTATTTTATTGACAACTAAATCATTAAATGGGACAAACGATGATTGGACGGACCAATAATTGAAACTTGGTTTCTTACACAACTACATGCGTATTACCTCCTAATATCAACATTTTCTATACTCGGAGGGATAATCGTTGTTTCATTGACTACTAATCACTAAATTAGACAAACATGGGGGGTTTGAAGGACAAATAATAGCACTTGGTTTCATACATTACTACACGTGTATTACCTACTAATATCAACGTATTCCATACTCGAATGGATTATTTGTATTTATTGACAACTAAATCATTAAATGAGACAAACGATGATTGGACGGACCAATAATTGAACTTGGTTTCTTACAAAACCACATGCGTATTACCTCCTAATATCAACATTTTCTATACTCGGAATGATAATCGTTGTTTCATTGACTACTAATCACAAAATTATACAAACATGGGTTTGAAGGACAAATAATAGAACTTGGTTTTATACATTACTACATGTGTATTACCTCCTAATATCAACGCATTCCATACTCGAATGGATTATTTGTATTTTATTGACAACTAAATCATTAAATGAGACAAACGATGATTGGACGGACGAATAATTGAACTTGGTTTCTTACAAAACCACATGCGTATTACCTCCTAATATCAACATTTTCTATACTCGGAATGATAATCGTTGTTTCATTGACTACTAATCACAAAATTAGACAAACATGGGTTTGAAGGACAAATAATAGAACTTGGTTTTATACATTACTACATGTGTATTACCTCCTAATATCAACATTTTCTATACTCGGAATGATAATCGTTGTTTCATTGACTACTAATCACAAAATTAGACAAACATGGGTTTGAAGGACAAATAATAGAACTTGGTTTTATACATTACTACATGTGTATTACCTCCTAATATCAACGTATTCCATACTCAAATGGATTATTTGTATTTTATTGACAACTAAATCATTAAATGAGACAAACGATGATTGGACGGACCAATAATTGAACTTGGTTTCTAACACAACTACATGCGTATTACCTCCTAATATCAACATTTTCTATACTCGGAGGGATAATCGTTGTTTCATTGACTACTAATCACTAAATTAGACAAACATGGGGGGTTTGAAGGACAAATAATAGCACTTGGTTTCATACATTACTACACGTGTATTACCTCTTAATATCAACGTATTCCATACTCGAATGGATTATTTGTATTTAATTGACAACTAAATCTTTAAATGAGACAAACGATGATTGGACGGACCAATAATTGAACTTGGTTTCTTACACAACTACATGCGTATGACCTCCTAATATCAACATTTTCTATACTCGGAGGGATAATCGTTGTTTCATTGACTACTAATCACTAAATTAGACAAACATGGGGGGTTTGAAGGACAAATAATAGAACTTGGTTTCATACAATACTACACGTGTATTACCTCTTAATATCAACGTATTCCATACTCGAATGGATTATTTGTATTTAATTGACAACTAAATCATTAAATGAGACAAACGATGATTGGACGGACCAATAATTGAACTTGGTTTCTTACAAAACTACATGCGTATCACCTCCTAATATCAACATTTTCTATACTCGGAGGGATAATCGTTGTTTCATTGACTACTAATCACTAAATTAGACAAACATGGGTTTGAAGGACAAATAATAGCACTTGGTTTCATACATTACTACACGTGTATTACCTCCTAATATCAACGTATTCCATACTTGAATGGATTATTTGTATTTTATTGACAACTAAATCATTAAATGAGACAAACGATGATTGGACGGACGAATAATTGAACTTGGTTTCTTACAAAACCACATGCGTATTACCTCCTAATATCAAAATTTTCTATACTCGGAATGATAATCGTTGTTTCATTGACTACTAATCACAAAATTAGACAAACATGGGTTTGAAGGACAAATAATAGAACTTGGTTTTATACATTACTACATGTGTATTACCTCCTAATATCAACATTTTCTATACTCGGAATGATAATCGTTGTTTCATTGACTACTAATCACAAAATTAGACAAACATGGGTTTGAAGGACAAATAATAGAACTTGGTTTTATACATTACTACATGTGTATTACCTCCTAATATCAACGTATTCCATACTCGAATGGATTATTTGTATTTTATTGACAACTAAATCATTAAATGGGACAAACGATGATTGGACGGACCAATAATTGAAACTTGGTTTCTTACACAACTACATGCGTATTACCTCCTAATATCAACATTTTCTATACTCGGAGGGATAATCGTTGTTTCATTGACTACTAATCACTAAATTAGACAAACATGGGTTTGAAGGACAAATAATAGAACTTGGTTTCATACAATACTACACGTGTATTACCTCTTAATATCAACGTATTCCATACTCGAATGGATTATTTGTATTTTATTGACAACTAAATCATTAAATGAGACAAACGATGATTGGACGGACCAATAATTGAACTTGGTTTCTAACACAACTACATGCGTATTACCTCCTAATATCAACATTTTCTATACTCGGAGGGATAATCGTTGTTTCATTGACTACTAATCACTAAATTAGACAAACATGGGGGGTTTTTGAAGGACAAATAATAGCACTTGGTTTCATACATTACTACACGTGTATTACCTCTTAATATCAACGTATTCCATACTCGAATGGATTATTTGTATTTAATTGACAACTAAATCTTTAAATGAGACAAACGATGATTGGACGGACCAATAATTGAACTTGGTTTCTTACACAACTACATGCGTATGACCTCCTAATATCAACATTTTCTATACTCGGAGGGATAATCGTTGTTTCATTGACTACTAATCACTAAATTAGACAAACTTGGGTTTGAAGGACAAATAATAGAACTTGGTTTCCGACATTACTACACGTGTATTACCTCCAAATATCAACGTCTTCCATACCCGAATGGATTATTTGTATTTTATTGACAACTAAATCATTAAATGAGACAAACGATGATTGGACGGACCAATAATTGAACTTGGTTTCTTACATAACTACATGCGTATTACCTCCTAATATCAACATTTTCGATACTCGGAGGGATAATCGTTGTTTCATTGACTACTAATCACTAAATTAGACAAACATGGGTTTGAAGGACAAATAATAGAACTTGGTTTCATACAATAATACACGTGTATTACCTCCAAATATCAACGTATTCCATACTCGAATGGATTATTTGTATTTTATTGACAACTAAATCATTAAATGGGACAAACGATGATTGGACGGACCAATAATTGAAACTTGGTTTCTTACACAACTACATGCGTATTACCTCCTAATATCAACATTTTCTATACTCGGAGGGATAATCGTTGTTTCATTGACTACTAATCACTAAATTAGACAAACATGGGGGGTTTGAAGGACAAATAATAGCACTTGGTTTCATACATTACTACACGTGTATTACCTACTAATATCAACGTATTCCATACTCGAATGGATTATTTGTATTTATTGACAACTAAATCATTAAATGAGACAAACGATGATTGGACGGACCAATAATTGAACTTGGTTTCTTACAAAACCACATGCGTATTACCTCCTAATATCAACATTTTCTATACTCGGAATGATAATCGTTGTTTCATTGACTACTAATCACAAAATTATACAAACATGGGTTTGAAGGACAAATAATAGAACTTGGTTTTATACATTACTACATGTGTATTACCTCCTAATATCAACGTATTCCATACTCGAATGGATTATTTGTATTTTATTGACAACTAAATCATTAAATGAGACAAACGATGATTGGACGGACCAATAATTGAACTTGGTTTCTAACACAACTACATGCGTATTACCTCCTAATATCAACATTTTCTATACTCGGAGGGATAATCGTTGTTTCATTGACTACTAATCACTAAATTAGACAAACATGGGGGGGTTTGAAGGACAAATAATAGAACTTGGTTTCATACAATACTACACGTGTATTACCTCTTAATATCAACGTATTCCATACTCGAATGGATTATTTGTATTTAATTGACAACTAAATCATTAAATGAGACAAACGATGATTGGACGGACCAATAATTGAACTTGGTTTCTTACAAAACTACATGCGTATCACCTCCTAATATCAACATTTTCTATACTCGGAGGGATAATCGTTGTTTCATTGACTACTAATCACTAAATTAGACAAACATGGGTTTGAAGGACAAATAATAGCACTTGGTTTCATACATTACTACACGTGTATTACCTCCTAATATCAACGTATTCCATACTTGAATGGATTATTTGTATTCTATTCACAACTAAATCATTAAATGAGACAAACGATGATTGGACGGACGAATAATTGAACTTGGTTTCTTACAAAACCACATGCGTATTACCTCCTAATATCAACATTTTCTATACTCGGAATGATAATCGTTGTTTCATTGACTACTAATCACAAAATTAGACAAACATGGGTTTGAAGGACAAATAATAGAACTTGGTTTTATACATTACTACATGTGTATTACCTCCTAATATCAACATTTTCTATACTCGGAATGATAATCGTTGTTTCATTGACTACTAATCACAAAATTAGACAAACATGGGTTTGAAGGACAAATAATAGAACTTGGTTTTATACATTACTACATGTGTATTACCTCCTAATATCAACGTATTCCATACTCGAATGGATTATTTGTATTTTATTGACAACTAAATCATTAAATGAGACAAACGATGATTGGACGGACGAATAATTGAACTTGGTTTCTTACAAAACCACATGCGTATTACCTCCTAATATCAACATTTTCTATACTCGGAATGATAATCGTTGTTTCATTGACTACTAATCACAAAATTAGACAAACATGGGTTTGAAGGACAAATAATAGAACTTGGTTTTATACATTACTACATGTGTATTACCTCCTAATATCAACATTTTCTATACTCGGAATGATAATCGTTGTTTCATTGACTACTAATCACAAAATTAGACAAACATGGGTTTGAAGGACAAATAATAGAACTTGGTTTCATACAATACTACACGTGTATTACCTCCAAATATCAACGTATTCCATACTCGAATGGATTATTTGTATTTTATTGACAACTAAATCATTAAATGGGACAAACGATGATTGGACGGACCAATAATTGAAACTTGGTTTCTTACACAACTACATGCGTATTACCTCCTAATATCAACATTTTCTATACTCGGAGGGATAATCGTTGTTTCATTGACTACTAATCACTAAATTAGACAAACATGGGGGGTTTGAAGGACAAATAATAGCACTTGGTTTCATACATTACTACACGTGTATTACCTCTTAATATCAACGTATTCCATACTCGAATGGATTATTTGTATTTAATTGACAACTAAATCTTTAAATGAGACAAACGATGATTGGACGGACCAATAATTGAACTTGGTTTCTTACACAACTACATGCGTATGACCTCCTAATATCAACATTTTCTATACTCGGAGGGATAATCGTTGTTTCATTGACTACTAATCACTAAATTAGACAAACTTGGGTTTGAAGGACAAATAATAGAACTTGGTTTCCTACATTACTACACGTGTATTACCTCAAAATATCAACGTATTCCATACCCGAATGGATTATTTGTATTTTATTGACAACTAAATCATTAAATGAGACAAACGATGATTGGACGGACCAATAATTGAACTTGGTTTCTAACACAACTACATGCGTATTACCTCCTAATATCAACATTTTCTATACTCGGAGGGATAATCGTTGTTTCATTGACTACTAATCACTAAATTAGACAAACATGGGGGGTTTTTGAAGGACAAATAATAGCACTTGGTTTCATACATTACTACACGTGTATTACCTCTTAATATCAACGTATTCCATACTCGAATGGATTATTTGTATTTAATTGACAACTAAATCTTTAAATGAGACAAACGATGATTGGACGGACCAATAATTGAACTTGGTTTCTTACACAACTACATGCGTATGACCTCCTAATATCAACATTTTCTATACTCGGAGGGATAATCGTTGTTTCATTGACTACTAATCACTAAATTAGACAAACTTGGGTTTGAAGGACAAATAATAGAACTTGGTTTCCGACATTACTACACGTGTATTACCTCCAAATATCAACGTCTTCCATACCCGAATGGATTATTTGTATTTTATTGACAACTAAATCATTAAATGAGACAAACGATGATTGGACGGACCAATAATTGAACTTGGTTTCTTACATAACTACATGCGTATTACCTCCTAATATCAACATTTTCGATACTCGGAGGGATAATCGTTGTTTCATTGACTACTAATCACTAAATTAGACAAACATGGGTTTGAAGGACAAATAATAGAACTTGGTTTCATACAATAATACACGTGTATTACCTCCAAATATCAACGTATTCCATACTCGAATGGATTATTTGTATTTTATTGACAACTAAATCATTAAATGGGACAAACGATGATTGGACGGACCAATAATTGAAACTTGGTTTCTTACACAACTACATGCGTATTACCTCCTAATATCAACATTTTCTATACTCGGAGGGATAATCGTTGTTTCATTGACTACTAATCACTAAATTAGACAAACATGGGGGGTTTGAAGGACAAATAATAGCACTTGGTTTCATACATTACTACACGTGTATTACCTACTAATATCAACGTATTCCATACTCGAATGGATTATTTGTATTTATTGACAACTAAATCATTAAATGAGACAAACGATGATTGGACGGACCAATAATTGAACTTGGTTTCTTACAAAACCACATGCGTATTACCTCCTAATATCAACATTTTCTATACTCGGAATGATAATCGTTGTTTCATTGACTACTAATCACAAAATTATACAAACATGGGTTTGAAGGACAAATAATAGAACTTGGTTTTATACATTACTACATGTGTATTACCTCCTAATATCAACGTATTCCATACTCGAATGGATTATTTGTATTTTATTGACAACTAAATCATTAAATGAGACAAACGATGATTGGACGGACCAATAATTGAACTTGGTTTCTAACACAACTACATGCGTATTACCTCCTAATATCAACATTTTCTATACTCGGAGGGATAATCGTTGTTTCATTGACTACTAATCACTAAATTAGACAAACATGGGGGGGTTTGAAGGACAAATAATAGAACTTGGTTTCATACAATACTACACGTGTATTACCTCTTAATATCAACGTATTCCATACTCGAATGGATTATTTGTATTTAATTGACAACTAAATCATTAAATGAGACAAACGATGATTGGACGGACCAATAATTGAACTTGGTTTCTTACAAAACTACATGCGTATCACCTCCTAATATCAACATTTTCTATACTCGGAGGGATAATCGTTGTTTCATTGACTACTAATCACTAAATTAGACAAACATGGGTTTGAAGGACAAATAATAGCACTTGGTTTCATACATTACTACACGTGTATTACCTCCTAATATCAACGTATTCCATACTTGAATGGATTATTTGTATTCTATTCACAACTAAATCATTAAATGAGACAAACGATGATTGGACGGACGAATAATTGAACTTGGTTTCTTACAAAACCACATGCGTATTACCTCCTAATATCAACATTTTCTATACTCGGAATGATAATCGTTGTTTCATTGACTACTAATCACAAAATTAGACAAACATGGGTTTGAAGGACAAATAATAGAACTTGGTTTTATACATTACTACATGTGTATTACCTCCTAATATCAACATTTTCTATACTCGGAATGATAATCGTTGTTTCATTGACTACTAATCACAAAATTAGACAAACATGGGTTTGAAGGACAAATAATAGAACTTGGTTTTATACATTACTACATGTGTATTACCTCCTAATATCAACGTATTCCATACTCGAATGGATTATTTGTATTTTATTGACAACTAAATCATTAAATGAGACAAACGATGATTGGACGGACGAATAATTGAACTTGGTTTCTTACAAAACCACATGCGTATTACCTCCTAATATCAACATTTTCTATACTCGGAATGATAATCGTTGTTTCATTGACTACTAATCACAAAATTAGACAAACATGGGTTTGAAGGACAAATAATAGAACTTGGTTTTATACATTACTACATGTGTATTACCTCCTAATATCAACATTTTCTATACTCGGAATGATAATCGTTGTTTCATTGACTACTAATCACAAAATTAGACAAACATGGGTTTGAAGGACAAATAATAGAACTTGGTTTCATACAATACTACACGTGTATTACCTCCAAATATCAACGTATTCCATACTCGAATGGATTATTTGTATTTTATTGACAACTAAATCATTAAATGGGACAAACGATGATTGGACGGACCAATAATTGAAACTTGGTTTCTTACACAACTACATGCGTATTACCTCCTAATATCAACATTTTCTATACTCGGAGGGATAATCGTTGTTTCATTGACTACTAATCACTAAATTAGACAAACATGGGGGGTTTGAAGGACAAATAATAGCACTTGGTTTCATACATTACTACACGTGTATTACCTCTTAATATCAACGTATTCCATACTCGAATGGATTATTTGTATTTAATTGACAACTAAATCTTTAAATGAGACAAACGATGATTGGACGGACCAATAATTGAACTTGGTTTCTTACACAACTACATGCGTATGACCTCCTAATATCAACATTTTCTATACTCGGAGGGATAATCGTTGTTTCATTGACTACTAATCACTAAATTAGACAAACTTGGGTTTGAAGGACAAATAATAGAACTTGGTTTCCTACATTACTACACGTGTATTACCTCAAAATATCAACGTATTCCATACCCGAATGGATTATTTGTATTTTATTGACAACTAAATCATTAAATGAGACAAACGATGATTGGACGGACCAATAATTGAAACTTGGTTTCTTACACAACTACATGCGTATTACCTCCTAATATCAACATTTTCTATACTCGGAGGGATAATCGTTGTTTCATTGACTACTAATCACTAAATTAGACAAACATGGGGGGTTTGAAGGACAAATAATAGCACTTGGTTTCATACATTACTACACGTGTATTACCTACTAATATCAACGTATTCCATACTCGAATGGATTATTTGTATTTATTGACAACTAAATCATTAAATGAGACAAACGATGATTGGACGGACAAATAATTGAACTTGGTTTCTTACAAAACCACATGCGTATTACCTCCTAATATCAACATTTTCTATACTCGGAATGATAATCGTTGTTTCATTGACTACTAATCACAAAATTATACAAACATGGGTTTGAAGGACAAATAATAGAACTTGGTTTTATACATTACTACATGTGTATTACCTCCTAATATCAACGTATTCCATACTCGAATGGATTATTTGTATTTTATTGACAACTAAATCATTAAATGAGACAAACGATGATTGGACGGACCAATAATTGAACTTGGTTTCTAACACAACTACATGCGTATTACCTCCTAATATCAACATTTTCTATACTCGGAGGGATAATCGTTGTTTCATTGACTACTAATCACTAAATTAGACAAACATGGGGGGGTTTGAAGGACAAATAATAGAACTTGGTTTCATACAATACTACACGTGTATTACCTCTTAATATCAACGTATTCCATACTCGAATGGATTATTTGTATTTAATTGACAACTAAATCATTAAATGAGACAAACGATGATTGGACGGACCAATAATTGAACTTGGTTTCTTACAAAACTACATGCGTATCACCTCCTAATATCAACATTTTCTATACTCGGAGGGATAATCGTTGTTTCATTGACTACTAATCACTAAATTAGACAAACATGGGTTTGAAGGACAAATAATAGCACTTGGTTTCATACATTACTACACGTGTATTACCTCCTAATATCAACGTATTCCATACTTGAATGGATTATTTGTATTCTATTCACAACTAAATCATTAAATGAGACAAACGATGATTGGACGGACGAATAATTGAACTTGGTTTCTTACAAAACCACATGCGTATTACCTCCTAATATCAACATTTTCTATACTCGGAATGATAATCGTTGTTTCATTGACTACTAATCACAAAATTAGACAAACATGGGTTTGAAGGACAAATAATAGAACTTGGTTTTATACATTACTACATGTGTATTACCTCCTAATATCAACATTTTCTATACTCGGAATGATAATCGTTGTTTCATTGACTACTAATCACAAAATTAGACAAACATGGGTTTGAAGGACAAATAATAGAACTTGGTTTTATACATTACTACATGTGTATTACCTCCTAATATCAACGTATTCCATACTCGAATGGATTATTTGTATTTTATTGACAACTAAATCATTAAATGAGACAAACGATGATTGGACGGACGAATAATTGAACTTGGTTTCTTACAAAACCACATGCGTATTACCTCCTAATATCAACATTTTCTATACTCGGAATGATAATCGTTGTTTCATTGACTACTAATCACAAAATTAGACAAACATGGGTTTGAAGGACAAATAATAGAACTTGGTTTTATACATTACTACATGTGTATTACCTCCTAATATCAACATTTTCTATACTCGGAATGATAATCGTTGTTTCATTGACTACTAATCACAAAATTAGACAAACATGGGTTTGAAGGACAAATAATAGAACTTGGTTTCATACAATACTACACGTGTATTACCTCCAAATATCAACGTATTCCATACTCGAATGGATTATTTGTATTTTATTGACAACTAAATCATTAAATGGGACAAACGATGATTGGACGGACCAATAATTGAAACTTGGTTTCTTACACAACTACATGCGTATTACCTCCTAATATCAACATTTTCTATACTCGGAGGGATAATCGTTGTTTCATTGACTACTAATCACTAAATTAGACAAACATGGGGGGTTTGAAGGACAAATAATAGCACTTGGTTTCATACATTACTACACGTGTATTACCTCTTAATATCAACGTATTCCATACTCGAATGGATTATTTGTATTTAATTGACAACTAAATCTTTAAATGAGACAAACGATGATTGGACGGACCAATAATTGAACTTGGTTTCTTACACAACTACATGCGTATGACCTCCTAATATCAACATTTTCTATACTCGGAGGGATAATTGTTGTTTCATTGACTACTAATCACTAAATTAGACAAACTTGGGTTTGAAGGACAAATAATAGAACTTGGTTTCCTACATTACTACACGTGTATTACCTCAAAATATCAACGTATTCCATACCCGAATGGATTATTTGTATTTTATTGACAACTAAATCATTAAATGAGACAAACGATGATTGGACGGACCAATAATTGAAACTTGGTTTCTTACACAACTACATGCGTATTACCTCCTAATATCAACATTTTCTATACTCGGAGGGATAATCGTTGTTTCATTGACTACTAATCACTAAATTAGACAAACATGGGGGGTTTGAAGGACAAATAATAGCACTTGGTTTCATACATTACTACACGTGTATTACCTACTAATATCAACGTATTCCATACTCGAATGGATTATTTGTATTTATTGACAACTAAATCATTAAATGAGACAAACGATGATTGGACGGACCAATAATTGAACTTGGTTTCTTACAAAACCACATGCGTATTACCTCCTAATATCAACATTTTCTATACTCGGAATGATAATCGTTGTTTCATTGACTACTAATCACAAAATTATACAAACATGGGTTTGAAGGACAAATAATAGAACTTGGTTTTATACATTACTACATGTGTATTACCTCCTAATATCAACGTATTCCATACTCGAATGGATTATTTGTATTTTATTGACAACTAAATCATTAAATGAGACAAACGATGATTGGACGGACCAATAATTGAACTTGGTTTCTAACACAACTACATGCGTATTACCTCCTAATATCAACATTTTCTATACTCGGAGGGATAATCGTTGTTTCATTGACTACTAATCACTAAATTAGACAAACATGGGGGGGTTTGAAGGACAAATAATAGAACTTGGTTTCATACAATACTACACGTGTATTACCTCTTAATATCAACGTATTCCATACTCGAATGGATTATTTGTATTTAATTGCCAACTAAATCATTAAATGAGACAAACGATGATTGGACGGACCAATAATTGAACTTGGTTTCTTACAAAACTACATGCGTATCACCTCCTAATATCAACATTTTCTATACTCGGAGGGATAATCGTTGTTTCATTGACTACTAATCACTAAATTAGACAAACATGGGTTTGAAGGACAAATAATAGCACTTGGTTTCATACATTACTACACGTGTATTACCTCCTAATATCAACGTATTCCATACTTGAATGGATTATTTGTATTCTATTCACAACTAAATCATTAAATGAGACAAACGATGATTGGACGGACGAATAATTGAACTTGGTTTCTTACAAAACCACATGCGTATTACCTCCTAATATCAACATTTTCTATACTCGGAATGATAATCGTTGTTTCATTGACTACTAATCACAAAATTAGACAAACATGGGTTTGAAGGACAAATAATAGAACTTGGTTTTATACATTACTACATGTGTATTACCTCCTAATATCAACATTTTCTATACTCGGAATGATAATCGTTGTTTCATTAACTACTAATCACAAAATTAGACAAACATGGGTTTGAAGGACAAATAATAGAACTTGGTTTTATACATTACTACATGTGTATTACCTCCTAATATCAACGTATTCCATACTCGAATGGATTATTTGTATTTTATTGACAACTAAATCATTAAATGAGACAAACGATGATTGGACGGACGAATAATTGAACTTGGTTTCTTACAAAACCACATGCGTATTACCTCCTAATATCAACATTTTCTATACTCGGAATGATAATCGTTGTTTCATTGACTACTAATCACAAAATTAGACAAACATGGGTTTGAAGGACAAATAATAGAACTTGGTTTTATACATTACTACATGTGTATTACCTCCTAATATCAACATTTTCTATACTCGGAATGATAATCGTTGTTTCATTGACTACTAATCACAAAATTAGACAAACATGGGTTTGAAGGACAAATAATAGAACTTGGTTTCATACAATACTACACGTGTATTACCTCCAACTATCAACGTATTCCATACTCGAATGGATTATTTGTATTTTATTGACAACTAAATCATTAAATGGGACAAACGATGATTGGACGGACCAATAATTGAAACTTGGTTTCTTACACAACTACATGCGTATTACCTCCTAATATCAACATTTTCTATACTCGGAGGGATAATCGTTGTTTCATTGACTACTAATCACTAAATTAGACAAACATGGGGGGTTTGAAGGACAAATAATAGCACTTGGTTTCATACATTACTACACGTGTATTACCTCTTAATATCAACGTATTCCATACTCGAATGGATTATTTGTATTTAATTGACAACTAAATCTTTAAATGAGACAAACGATGATTGGACGGACCAATTATTGAACTTGGTTTCTTACACAACTACATGTGTATGACCTCCTAATATCAACATTTTCTATACTCGGAGGGATAATCGTTGTTTCATTGACTACTAATCACTAAATTAGACAAACTTGGGTTTGAAGGACAAATAATAGAACTTGGTTTCCTACATTACTACACGTGTATTACCTCAAAATATCAACGTATTCCATACCCGAATGGATTATTTGTATTTTATTGACAACTAAATCATTAAATGAGACAAACGATGATTGGACGGACCAATAATTGAAACTTGGTTTCTTACACAACTACATGCGTATTACCTCCTAATATCAACATTTTCTATACTCGGAGGGATAATCGTTGTTTCATTGACTACTAATCACTAAATTAGACAAACATGGGGGGTTTGAAGGACAAATAATAGCACTTGGTTTCATACATTACTACACGTGTATTACCTACTAATATCAACGTATTCCATACTCGAATGGATTATTTGTATTTATTGACAACTAAATCATTAAATGAGACAAACGATGATTGGACGGACAAATAATTGAACTTGGTTTCTTACAAAACCACATGCGTATTACCTCCTAATATCAACATTTTCTATACTCGGAATGATAATCGTTGTTTCATTGACTACTAATCACAAAATTATACAAACATGGGTTTGAAGGACAAATAATAGAACTTGGTTTTATACATTACTACATGTGTATTACCTCCTAATATCAACGTATTCCATACTCGAATGGATTATTTGTATTTTATTGACAACTAAATCATTAAATGAGACAAACGATGATTGGACGGACCAATAATTGAACTTGGTTTCTAACACAACTACATGCGTATTACCTCCTAATATCAACATTTTCTATACTCGGAGGGATAATCGTTGTTTCATTGACTACTAATCACTAAATTAGACAAACATGGGGGGGTTTGAAGGACAAATAATAGAACTTGGTTTCATACAATACTACACGTGTATTACCTCTTAATATCAACGTATTCCATACTCGAATGGATTATTTGTATTTAATTGACAACTAAATCATTAAATGAGACAAACGATGATTGGACGGACCAATAATTGAACTTGGTTTCTTACAAAACTACATGCGTATCACCTCCTAATATCAACATTTTCTATACTCGGAGGGATAATCGTTGTTTCATTGACTACTAATCACTAAATTAGACAAACATGGGTTTGAAGGACAAATAATAGCACTTGGTTTCATACATTACTACACGTGTATTACCTCCTAATATCAACGTATTCCATACTTGAATGGATTATTTGTATTCTATTCACAACTAAATCATTAAATGAGACAAACGATGATTGGACGGACGAATAATTGAACTTGGTTTCTTACAAAACCACATGCGTATTACCTCCTAATATCAACATTTTCTATACTCGGAATGATAATCGTTGTTTCATTGACTACTAATCACAAAATTAGACAAACATGGGTTTGAAGGACAAATAATAGAACTTGGTTTTATACATTACTACATGTGTATTACCTCCTAATATCAACATTTTCTATACTCGGAATGATAATCGTTGTTTCATTGACTACTAATCACAAAATTAGACAAACATGGGTTTGAAGGACAAATAATAGAACTTGGTTTTATACATTACTACATGTGTATTACCTCCTAATATCAACGTATTCCATACTCGAATGGATTATTTGTATTTTATTGACAACTAAATCATTAAATGAGACAAACGATGATTGGACGGACGAATAATTGAACTTGGTTTCTTACAAAACCACATGCGTATTACCTCCTAATATCAACATTTTCTATACTCGGAATGATAATCGTTGTTTCATTGACTACTAATCACAAAATTAGACAAACATGGGTTTGAAGGACAAATAATAGAACTTGGTTTTATACATTACTACATGTGTATTACCTCCTAATATCAACATTTTCTATACTCGGAATGATAATCGTTGTTTCATTGACTACTAATCACAAAATTAGACAAACATGGGTTTGAAGGACAAATAATAGAACTTGGTTTCATACAATACTACACGTGTATTACCTCCAAATATCAACGTATTCCATACTCGAATGGATTATTTGTATTTTATTGACAACTAAATCATTAAATGGGACAAACGATGATTGGACGGACCAATAATTGAAACTTGGTTTCTTACACAACTACATGCGTATTACCTCCTAATATCAACATTTTCTATACTCGGAGGGATAATCGTTGTTTCATTGACTACTAATCACTAAATTAGACAAACATGGGGGGTTTGAAGGACAAATAATAGCACTTGGTTTCATACATTACTACACGTGTATTACCTACTAATATCAACGTATTCCATACTCGAATGGATTATTTGTATTTATTGACAACTAAATCATTAAATGAGACAAACGATGATTGGACGGACCAATAATTGAACTTGGTTTCTTACAAAACCACATGCGTATTACCTCCTAATATCAACATTTTCTATACTCGGAATGATAATCGTTGTTTCATTGACTACTAATCACAAAATTATACAAACATGGGTTTGAAGGACAAATAATAGAACTTGGTTTTATACATTACTACATGTGTATTACCTCCTAATATCAACGTATTCCATACTCGAATGGATTATTTGTATTTTATTGACAACTAAATCATTAAATGAGACAAACGATGATTGGACGGACCAATAATTGAACTTGGTTTCTAACACAACTACATGCGTATTACCTCCTAATATCAACATTTTCTATACTCGGAGGGATAATCGTTGTTTCATTGACTACTAATCACTAAATTAGACAAACATGGGGGGGTTTGAAGGACAAATAATAGAACTTGGTTTCATACAATACTACACGTGTATTACCTCTTAATATCAACGTATTCCATACTCGAATGGATTATTTGTATTTAATTGACAACTAAATCATTAAATGAGACAAACGATGATTGGACGGACCAATAATTGAACTTGGTTTCTTACAAAACTACATGCGTATCACCTCCTAATATCAACATTTTCTATACTCGGAGGGATAATCGTTGTTTCATTGACTACTAATCACTAAATTAGACAAACATGGGTTTGAAGGACAAATAATAGCACTTGGTTTCATACATTACTACACGTGTATTACCTCCTAATATCAACGTATTCCATACTTGAATGGATTATTTGTATTCTATTCACAACTAAATCATTAAATGAGACAAACGATGATTGGACGGACGAATAATTGAACTTGGTTTCTTACAAAACCACATGCGTATTACCTCCTAATATCAACATTTTCTATACTCGGAATGATAATCGTTGTTTCATTGACTACTAATCACAAAATTAGACAAACATGGGTTTGAAGGACAAATAATAGAACTTGGTTTTATACATTACTACATGTGTATTACCTCCTAATATCAACATTTTCTATACTCGGAATGATAATCGTTGTTTCATTGACTACTAATCACAAAATTAGACAAACATGGGTTTGAAGGACAAATAATAGAACTTGGTTTTATACATTACTACATGTGTATTACCTCCTAATATCAACGTATTCCATACTCGAATGGATTATTTGTATTTTATTGACAACTAAATCATTAAATGAGACAAACGATGATTGGACGGACGAATAATTGAACTTGGTTTCTTACAAAACCACATGCGTATTACCTCCTAATATCAACATTTTCTATACTCGGAATGATAATCGTTGTTTCATTGACTACTAATCACAAAATTAGACAAACATGGGTTTGAAGGACAAATAATAGAACTTGGTTTTATACATTACTACATGTGTATTACCTCCTAATATCAACATTTTCTATACTCGGAATGATAATCGTTGTTTCATTGACTACTAATCACAAAATTAGACAAACATGGGTTTGAAGGACAAATAATAGAACTTGGTTTCATACAATACTACACGTGTATTACCTCCAAATATCAACGTATTCCATACTCGAATGGATTATTTGTATTTTATTGACAACTAAATCATTAAATGGGACAAACGATGATTGGACGGACCAATAATTGAAACTTGGTTTCTTACACAACTACATGCGTATTACCTCCTAATATCAACATTTTCTATACTCGGAGGGATAATCGTTGTTTCATTGACTACTAATCACTAAATTAGACAAACATGGGGGGTTTGAAGGACAAATAATAGCACTTGGTTTCATACATTACTACACGTGTATTACCTCTTAATATCAACGTATTCCATACTCGAATGGATTATTTGTATTTAATTGACAACTAAATCTTTAAATGAGACAAACGATGATTGGACGGACCAATAATTGAACTTGGTTTCTTACACAACTACATGCGTATGACCTCCTAATATCAACATTTTCTATACTCGGAGGGATAATCGTTGTTTCATTGACTACTAATCACTAAATTAGACAAACTTGGGTTTGAAGGACAAATAATAGAACTTGGTTTCCTACATTACTACACGTGTATTACCTCAAAATATCAACGTATTCCATACCCGAATGGATTATTTGTATTTTATTGACAACTAAATCATTAAATGAGACAAACGATGATTGGACGGACCAATAATTGAAACTTGGTTTCTTACACAACTACATGCGTATTACCTCCTAATATCAACATTTTCTATACTCGGAGGGATAATCGTTGTTTCATTGACTACTAATCACTAAATTAGACAAACATGGGGGGTTTGAAGGACAAATAATAGCACTTGGTTTCATACATTACTACACGTGTATTACCTACTAATATCAACGTATTCCATACTCGAATGGATTATTTGTATTTATTGACAACTAAATCATTAAATGAGACAAACGATGATTGGACGGACAAATAATTGAACTTGGTTTCTTACAAAACCACATGCGTATTACCTCCTAATATCAACATTTTCTATACTCGGAATGATAATCGTTGTTTCATTGACTACTAATCACAAAATTATACAAACATGGGTTTGAAGGACAAATAATAGAACTTGGTTTTATACATTACTACATGTGTATTACCTCCTAATATCAACGTATTCCATACTCGAATGGATTATTTGTATTTTATTGACAACTAAATCATTAAATGAGACAAACGATGATTGGACGGACCAATAATTGAACTTGGTTTCTAACACAACTACATGCGTATTACCTCCTAATATCAACATTTTCTATACTCGGAGGGATAATCGTTGTTTCATTGACTACTAATCACTAAATTAGACAAACATGGGGGGGTTTGAAGGACAAATAATAGAACTTGGTTTCATACAATACTACACGTGTATTACCTCTTAATATCAACGTATTCCATACTCGAATGGATTATTTGTATTTAATTGACAACTAAATCATTAAATGAGACAAACGATGATTGGACGGACCAATAATTGAACTTGGTTTCTTACAAAACTACATGCGTATCACCTCCTAATATCAACATTTTCTATACTCGGAGGGATAATCGTTGTTTCATTGACTACTAATCACTAAATTAGACAAACATGGGTTTGAAGGACAAATAATAGCACTTGGTTTCATACATTACTACACGTGTATTACCTCCTAATATCAACGTATTCCATACTTGAATGGATTATTTGTATTCTATTCACAACTAAATCATTAAATGAGACAAACGATGATTGGACGGACGAATAATTGAACTTGGTTTCTTACAAAACCACATGCGTATTACCTCCTAATATCAACATTTTCTATACTCGGAATGATAATCGTTGTTTCATTGACTACTAATCACAAAATTAGACAAACATGGGTTTGAAGGACAAATAATAGAACTTGGTTTTATACATTACTACATGTGTATTACCTCCTAATATCAACATTTTCTATACTCGGAATGATAATCGTTGTTTCATTGACTACTAATCACAAAATTAGACAAACATGGGTTTGAAGGACAAATAATAGAACTTGGTTTTATACATTACTACATGTGTATTACCTCCTAATATCAACGTATTCCATACTCGAATGGATTATTTGTATTTTATTGACAACTAAATCATTAAATGAGACAAACGATGATTGGACGGACGAATAATTGAACTTGGTTTCTTACAAAACCACATGCGTATTACCTCCTAATATCAACATTTTCTATACTCGGAATGATAATCGTTGTTTCATTGACTACTAATCACAAAATTAGACAAACATGGGTTTGAAGGACAAATAATAGAACTTGGTTTTATACATTACTACATGTGTATTACCTCCTAATATCAACATTTTCTATACTCGGAATGATAATCGTTGTTTCATTGACTACTAATCACAAAATTAGACAAACATGGGTTTGAAGGACAAATAATAGAACTTGGTTTCATACAATACTACACGTGTATTACCTCCAAATATCAACGTATTCCATACTCGAATGGATTATTTGTATTTTATTGACAACTAAATCATTAAATGGGACAAACGATGATTGGACGGACCAATAATTGAAACTTGGTTTCTTACACAACTACATGCGTATTACCTCCTAATATCAACATTTTCTATACTCGGAGGGATAATCGTTGTTTCATTGACTACTAATCACTAAATTAGACAAACATGGGGGGTTTGAAGGACAAATAATAGCACTTGGTTTCATACATTACTACACGTGTATTACCTACTAATATCAACGTATTCCATACTCGAATGGATTATTTGTATTTATTGACAACTAAATCATTAAATGAGACAAACGATGATTGGACGGACCAATAATTGAACTTGGTTTCTTACAAAACCACATGCGTATTACCTCCTAATATCAACATTTTCTATACTCGGAATGATAATCGTTGTTTCATTGACTACTAATCACAAAATTATACAAACATGGGTTTGAAGGACAAATAATAGAACTTGGTTTTATACATTACTACATGTGTATTACCTCCTAATATCAACGTATTCCATACTCGAATGGATTATTTGTATTTTATTGACAACTAAATCATTAAATGAGACAAACGATGATTGGACGGACCAATAATTGAACTTGGTTTCTAACACAACTACATGCGTATTACCTCCTAATATCAACATTTTCTATACTCGGAGGGATAATCGTTGTTTCATTGACTACTAATCACTAAATTAGACAAACATGGGGGGGTTTGAAGGACAAATAATAGAACTTGGTTTCATACAATACTACACGTGTATTACCTCTTAATATCAACGTATTCCATACTCGAATGGATTATTTGTATTTAATTGACAACTAAATCATTAAATGAGACAAACGATGATTGGACGGACCAATAATTGAACTTGGTTTCTTACAAAACTACATGCGTATCACCTCCTAATATCAACATTTTCTATACTCGGAGGGATAATCGTTGTTTCATTGACTACTAATCACTAAATTAGACAAACATGGGTTTGAAGGACAAATAATAGCACTTGGTTTCATACATTACTACACGTGTATTACCTCCTAATATCAACGTATTCCATACTTGAATGGATTATTTGTATTCTATTCACAACTAAATCATTAAATGAGACAAACGATGATTGGACGGACGAATAATTGAACTTGGTTTCTTACAAAACCACATGCGTATTACCTCCTAATATCAACATTTTCTATACTCGGAATGATAATCGTTGTTTCATTGACTACTAATCACAAAATTAGACAAACATGGGTTTGAAGGACAAATAATAGAACTTGGTTTTATACATTACTACATGTGTATTACCTCCTAATATCAACATTTTCTATACTCGGAATGATAATCGTTGTTTCATTGACTACTAATCACAAAATTAGACAAACATGGGTTTGAAGGACAAATAATAGAACTTGGTTTTATACATTACTACATGTGTATTACCTCCTAATATCAACGTATTCCATACTCGAATGGATTATTTGTATTTTATTGACAACTAAATCATTAAATGAGACAAACGATGATTGGACGGACGAATAATTGAACTTGGTTTCTTACAAAACCACATGCGTATTACCTCCTAATATCAACATTTTCTATACTCGGAATGATAATCGTTGTTTCATTGACTACTAATCACAAAATTAGACAAACATGGGTTTGAAGGACAAATAATAGAACTTGGTTTTATACATTACTACATGTGTATTACCTCCTAATATCAACATTTTCTATACTCGGAATGATAATCGTTGTTTCATTGACTACTAATCACAAAATTAGACAAACATGGGTTTGAAGGACAAATAATAGAACTTGGTTTCATACAATACTACACGTGTATTACCTCCAAATATCAACGTATTCCATACTCGAATGGATTATTTGTATTTTATTGACAACTAAATCATTAAATGGGACAAACGATGATTGGACGGACCAATAATTGAAACTTGGTTTCTTACACAACTACATGCGTATTACCTCCTAATATCAACATTTTCTATACTCGGAGGGATAATCGTTGTTTCATTGACTACTAATCACTAAATTAGACAAACATGGGGGGTTTGAAGGACAAATAATAGCACTTGGTTTCATACATTACTACACGTGTATTACCTACTAATATCAACGTATTCCATACTCGAATGGATTATTTGTATTTATTGACAACTAAATCATTAAATGAGACAAACGATGATTGGACGGACCAATAATTGAACTTGGTTTCTTACAAAACCACATGCGTATTACCTCCTAATATCAACATTTTCTATACTCGGAATGATAATCGTTGTTTCATTGACTACTAATCACAAAATTATACAAACATGGGTTTGAAGGACAAATAATAGAACTTGGTTTTATACATTACTACATGTGTATTACCTCCTAATATCAACGTATTCCATACTCGAATGGATTATTTGTATTTTATTGACAACTAAATCATTAAATGAGACAAACGATGATTGGACGGACCAATAATTGAACTTGGTTTCTAACACAACTACATGCGTATTACCTCCTAATATCAACATTTTCTATACTCGGAGGGATAATCGTTGTTTCATTGACTACTAATCACTAAATTAGACAAACATGGGTTTGAAGGACAAATAATAGCACTTGGTTTCATACATTACTACACGTGTATTACCTCCTAATATCAACGTATTCCATACTTGAATCGATTATTTGTATTTTATTGACAACTAAATCATTAAATGAGACAAACGATGATTGGACGGACGAATAATTGAACTTGGTTTCTTACAAAACCACATGCGTATTACCTCCTAATATCAACATTTTCTATACTCGGAATGATAATCGTTGTTTCATTGACTACTAATCACAAAATTAGACAAACATGGGTTTGAAGGACAAATAATAGAACTTGGTTTTATACATTACTACATGTGTATTACCTCCTAATATCAACGTATTCCATACTCGAATGGATTATTTGTATTTTATTGACAACTAAATCATTAAATGAGACAAAAGATGATTGGACGGACCAATAATTGAACTTGGTTTCTAACACAACTACATGCGTATTACCTCCTAATATCAACATTTTCTATACTCGGAGGGATAATCGTTGTTTCATTGACTACTAATCACTAAATTAGACAAACATGGGGGGTTTGAAGGACAAATAATAGCACTTGGTTTCATACATTACTACACGTGTATTACCTCTTAATATCAACGTATTCCATACTCGAATGGATTATTTGTATTTAATTGACAACTAAATCTTTAAATGAGACAAACGATGATTGGACGGACCAATAATTGAACTTGGTTTCTTACACAACTACATGCGTATGACCTCCTAATATCAACATTTTCTATACTCGGAGGGATAATCGTTGTTTCATTGACTACTAATCACTAAATTAGACAAACTTGGGTTTGAAGGACAAATAATAGAACTTGGTTTCCTACATTACTACACGTGTATTACCTCAAAATATCAACGTATTCCATACCCGAATGGCTTATTTGTATTTTATTGACAACTAAATCATTAAATGAGACAAACGATGATTGGACGGACCAATAATTGAACTTGGTTTCTTACATAACTACATGCGTATTACCTCCTAATATCAACATTTTCTATACTCGGAGGGATAATCGTTGTTTCATTGACTACTAATCACTAAATTAGACAAACATGGGTTTGAAGGACAAATAATAGAACTTGGTTTCATACAATACTACACGTGTATTACCTCCAAATATCAACGTATTCCATACTCGAATGGATTATTTGTATTTTATTGACAACTAAATCATTAAATGGGACAAACGATGATTGGACGGACCAATAATTGAAACTTGGTTTCTTACACAACTACATGCGTATTACCTCTTAATATCAACATTTTCTATACTCGGAGGGATAATCGTTGTTTCATTGACTACTAATCACTAAATTAGACAAACATGGGGGGTTTGAAGGACAAATAATAACACTTGGTTTCATACATTACTACACGTGTATTACCTACTAATATCAATGTATTCCATACTCGAATGGATTATTTGTATTTATTGACAACTAAATCATTAAATGAGACAAACGATGATTGGACGGACCAATAATTGAACTTGGTTTCTTACAAAACTACATGCGTATCACCTCCTAATATCAACATTTTCTATACTCGGAGGGATAATCGTTGTTTCATTGACTACTAATCACTAAATTAGACAAACATGGGTTTGAAGGACAAATAATAGCACTTGGTTTCATACATTACTACACGTGTATTACCTCCTAATATCAACGTATTCCATACTTGAATCGATTATTTGTATTTTATTGACAACTAAATCATTAAATGAGACAAACGATGATTGGACGGACGAATAATTGAACTTGGTTTCTTACAAAACCACATGCGTATTACCTCCTAATATCAACATTTTCTATACTCGGAATGATAATCGTTGTTTCATTGACTACTAATCACAAAATTAGACAAACATGGGTTTGAAGGACAAATAATAGAACTTGGTTTTATACATTACTACATGTGTATTACCTCCTAATATCAACGTATTCCATACTCGAATGGATTATTTGTATTTTATTGACAACTAAATCATTAAATGAGACAAAAGATGATTGGACGGACCAATAATTGAACTTGGTTTCTAACACAACTACATGCGTATTACCTCCTAATATCAACATTTTCTATACTCGGAGGGATAATCGTTGTTTCATTGACTACTAATCACTAAATTAGACAAACATGGGGGGTTTGAAGGACAAATAATAGCACTTGGTTTCATACATTACTACACGTGTATTACCTCTTAATATCAACGTATTCCATACTCGAATGGATTATTTGTATTTAATTGACAACTAAATCTTTAAATGAGACAAACGATGATTGGACGGACCAATAATTGAACTTGGTTTCTTACACAACTACATGCGTATGACCTCCTAATATCAACATTTTCTATACTCGGAGGGATAATCGTTGTTTCATTGACTACTAATCACTAAATTAGACAAACTTGGGTTTGAAGGACAAATAATAGAACTTGGTTTCCTACATTACTACACGTGTATTACCTCAAAATATCAACGTATTCCATACCCGAATGGCTTATTTGTATTTTATTGACAACTAAATCATTAAATGAGACAAACGATGATTGGACGGACCAATAATTGAACTTGGTTTCTTACATAACTACATGCGTATTACCTCCTAATATCAACATTTTCTATACTCGGAGGGATAATCGTTGTTTCATTGACTACTAATCACTAAATTAGACAAACATGGGTTTGAAGGACAAATAATAGAACTTGGTTTCATACAATACTACACGTGTATTACCTCCAAATATCAACGTATTCCATACTCGAATGGATTATTTGTATTTTATTGACAACTAAATCATTAAATGGGACAAACGATGATTGGACGGACCAATAATTGAAACTTGGTTTCTTACACAACTACATGCGTATTACCTCTTAATATCAACATTTTCTATACTCGGAGGGATAATCGTTGTTTCATTGACTACTAATCACTAAATTAGACAAACATGGGGGGTTTGAAGGACAAATAATAACACTTGGTTTCATACATTACTACACGTGTATTACCTACTAATATCAATGTATTCCATACTCGAATGGATTATTTGTATTTATTGACAACTAAATCATTAAATGAGACAAACGATGATTGGACGGACCAATAATTGAACTTGGTTTCTTACAAAACTACATGCGTATCACCTCCTAATATCAACATTTTCTATACTCGGAGGGATAATCGTTGTTTCATTGACTACTAATCACTAAATTCGACAAACTTGGGTTTGAAGGACAAATAATTGAACTTGATTTCCTACATTACTACACGTGTATTACCTCCAAATATCAACGTATTCCATACCCGAATGGATTATTTGTATTTTATTGACAACTAAATCATTAAATGAGACAAACGATGATTGGACGGACCAATAATTGAACTTGGTTTCTTACATAACTACATGCGTATTACCTCCTAATATCAACATTTTCTATACTCGGAGGGATAATCGTTGTTTCATTGACTACTAATCACTAAATTAGACAAACATGGGTTTGAAGGACAAATAATAGAACTTGGTTTCATACAATACTACACGTGTATTACCTCCAAATATCAACGTATTCCATACTCGAATGGATTATTTGTATTTTATTGACAACTAAATCATTAAATGGGACAAACGATGATTGGACGGACCAATAATTGAAACTTGGTTTCTTACACAACTACATGCGTATTACCTCTTAATATCAACATTTTCTATACTCGGAGGGATAATCGTTGTTTCATTGACTACTAATCACTAAATTAGACAAACATGGGGGGTTTGAAGGACAAATAATAACACTTGGTTTCATACATTACTACACGTGTATTACCTACTAATATCAATGTATTCCATACTCGAATGGATTATTTGTATTTATTGACAACTAAATCATTAAATGAGACAAAAGATGATTGGACGGACCAATAATTGAACTTGGTTTCTAACACAACTACATGCGTATTACCTCCTAATATCAACATTTTCTATACTCGGAGGGATAATCGTTGTTTCATTGACTACTAATCACTAAATTAGACAAACATGGGGGGTTTGAAGGACAAATAATAGCACTTGGTTTCATACATTACTACACGTGTATTACCTCGTAATATCAACGTATTCCATACTCGAATGGATTATTTGTATTTAATTGACAACTAAATCTTTAAATGAGACAAACGATGATTGGACGGACCAATAATTGAACTTGGTTTCTTACACAACTACATGCGTATGACCTCCTAATATCAACATTTTCTATACTCGGAGGGATAATCGTTGTTTCATTGACTACTAATCACTAAATTAGACAAACATGGGTTTGAAGGACAAATAATAGAACTTGGTTTCA
This sequence comes from Capsicum rhomboideum, assembly GCA_031232105.1. Classification (NCBI taxonomy): domain Eukaryota; kingdom Viridiplantae; phylum Streptophyta; class Magnoliopsida; order Solanales; family Solanaceae; genus Capsicum; species Capsicum rhomboideum. The sequence continues at coordinate 81,766,754 of CP124713.1, read as the reverse complement.
TACAATACTACACGTGTATTACCTCCAAATATCAACGTATTCCATACTCGAATGGATTATTTGTATTTTATTGACAACTAAATCATTAAATGGGACAAACGATGATTGGACGGACCAATAATTGAAACTTGGTTTCTTACACAACTACATGCGTATTACCTCTTAATATCAACATTTTCTATACTCGGAGGGATAATCGTTGTTTCATTGACTACTAATCACTAAATTAGACAAACATGGGGGGTTTGAAGGACAAATAATAACACTTGGTTTCATACATTACTACACGTGTATTACCTACTAATATCAATGTATTCCATACTCGAATGGATTATTTGTATTTATTGACAACTAAATCATTAAATGAGACAAACGATGATTGGACGGACCAATAATTGAACTTGGTTTCTTACAAAACTACATGCGTATCACCTCCTAATATCAACATTTTCTATACTCGGAGGGATAATCGTTGTTTCATTGACTACTAATCACTAAATTCGACAAACTTGGGTTTGAAGGACAAATAATTGAACTTGATTTCCTACATTACTACACGTGTATTACCTCCAAATATCAACGTATTCCATACCCGAATGGATTATTTGTATTTTATTGACAACTAAATCATTAAATGAGACAAACGATGATTGGACGGACCAATAATTGAACTTGGTTTCTTACATAACTACATGCGTATTACCTCCTAATATCAACATTTTCTATACTCGGAGGGATAATCGTTGTTTCATTGACTACTAATCACTAAATTAGACAAACATGGGTTTGAAGGACAAATAATAGAACTTGGTTTCATACAATACTACACGTGTATTACCTCCAAATATCAACGTATTCCATACTCGAATGGATTATTTGTATTTTATTGACAACTAAATCATTAAATGGGACAAACGATGATTGGACGGACCAATAATTGAAACTTGGTTTCTTACACAACTACATGCGTATTACCTCTTAATATCAACATTTTCTATACTCGGAGGGATAATCGTTGTTTCATTGACTACTAATCACTAAATTAGACAAACATGGGGGGTTTGAAGGACAAATAATAACACTTGGTTTCATACATTACTACACGTGTATTACCTACTAATATCAATGTATTCCATACTCGAATGGATTATTTGTATTTATTGACAACTAAATCATTAAATGAGACAAAAGATGATTGGACGGACCAATAATTGAACTTGGTTTCTAACACAACTACATGCGTATTACCTCCTAATATCAACATTTTCTATACTCGGAGGGATAATCGTTGTTTCATTGACTACTAATCACTAAATTAGACAAACATGGGGGGTTTGAAGGACAAATAATAGCACTTGGTTTCATACATTACTACACGTGTATTACCTCGTAATATCAACGTATTCCATACTCGAATGGATTATTTGTATTTAATTGACAACTAAATCTTTAAATGAGACAAACGATGATTGGACGGACCAATAATTGAACTTGGTTTCTTACACAACTACATGCGTATGACCTCCTAATATCAACATTTTCTATACTCGGAGGGATAATCGTTGTTTCATTGACTACTAATCACTAAATTAGACAAACATGGGTTTGAAGGACAAATAATAGCACTTGGTTTCATACATTACTACACGTGTATTACCTCCTAATATCAACGTATTCCATACTTGAATGGATTATTTGTATTTTATTGACAACTAAATCATTAAATGAGACAAACGATGATTGGACGGACCAATAATTGAACTTGGTTTCTTACAGAACCACATGCGTATTACCTCCTAATATCAACATTTTCTATACTCGGAATGATAATCGTTGTTTCATTGACTACTAATCACAAAATTAGACAAACATGGGTTTGAAGGACAAATAATAGAACTTGGTTTTATACATTACTACACGTGTATTACCTCCTAATATCAACATTTTCTATACTCGGAATGATAATCGTTGTTTCATTGACTACTAATCACAAAATTAGACAAACATGGGTTTGAAGGACAAATAATAGAACTTGGTTTCATACAATACTACACGTGTATTACCTCCAAATATCAACGTATTCCATACTCGAATGGATTATTTGTATTTTATTGACAACTAAATCATTAAATGGGACAAACGATGATTGGACGGACCAATAATTGAAACTTGGTTTCTTACACAACTACATGCGTATTACCTCCTAATATCAACATTTTCTATACTCGGAGGGATAATCGTTGTTTCATTGACTACTAATCACTAAATTAGACAAACATGGGGGGTTTGAAGGACAAATAATAGCACTTGGTTTCATACATTACTACACGTGTATTACCTACTAATATCAACGTATTCCATACTCGAATGGATTATTTGTATTTATTGACAACTAAATCATTAAATGAGACAAACGATGATTGGACGGACCAATAATTGAACTTGGTTTCTTACAAAACCACATGCGTATTACCTCCTAATATCAACATTTTCTATACTCGGAATGATAATCGTTGTTTCATTGACTACTAATCACAAAATTATACAAACATGGGTTTGAAGGACAAATAATAGAACTTGGTTTTATACATTACTACATGTGTATTACCTCCTAATATCAACGTATTCCATACTCGAATGGATTATTTGTATTTTATTGACAACTAAATCATTAAATGAGACAAACGATGATTGGACGGACCAATAATTGAACTTGGTTTCTAACACAACTACATGCGTATTACCTCCTAATATCAACATTTTCTATACTCGGAGGGATAATCGTTGTTTCATTGACTACTAATCACTAAATTAGACAAACATGGGTTTGAAGGACAAATAATAGCACTTGGTTTCATACATTACTACACGTGTATTACCTCCTAATATCAACGTATTCCATACTTGAATCGATTATTTGTATTTTATTGACAACTAAATCATTAAATGAGACAAACGATGATTGGACGGACGAATAATTGAACTTGGTTTCTTACAAAACCACATGCGTATTACCTCCTAATATCAACATTTTCTATACTCGGAATGATAATCGTTGTTTCATTGACTACTAATCACAAAATTAGACAAACATGGGTTTGAAGGACAAATAATAGAACTTGGTTTTATACATTACTACATGTGTATTACCTCCTAATATCAACGTATTCCATACTCGAATGGATTATTTGTATTTTATTGACAACTAAATCATTAAATGAGACAAAAGATGATTGGACGGACCAATAATTGAACTTGGTTTCTAACACAACTACATGCGTATTACCTCCTAATATCAACATTTTCTATACTCGGAGGGATAATCGTTGTTTCATTGACTACTAATCACTAAATTAGACAAACATGGGGGGTTTGAAGGACAAATAATAGCACTTGGTTTCATACATTACTACACGTGTATTACCTCGTAATATCAACGTATTCCATACTCGAATGGATTATTTGTATTTAATTGACAACTAAATCTTTAAATGAGACAAACGATGATTGGACGGACCAATAATTGAACTTGGTTTCTTACACAACTACATGCGTATGACCTCCTAATATCAACATTTTCTATACTCGGAGGGATAATCGTTGTTTCATTGACTACTAATCACTAAATTAGACAAACATGGGTTTGAAGGACAAATAATAGCACTTGGTTTCATACATTACTACACGTGTATTACCTCCTAATATCAACGTATTCCATACTTGAATGGATTATTTGTATTTTATTGACAACTAAATCATTAAATGAGACAAACGATGATTGGACGGACCAATAATTGAACTTGGTTTCTTACAGAACCACATGCGTATTACCTCCTAATATCAACATTTTCTATACTCGGAATGATAATCGTTGTTTCATTGACTACTAATCACAAAATTAGACAAACATGGGTTTGAAGGACAAATAATAGAACTTGGTTTTATACATTACTACACGTGTATTACCTCCTAATATCAACATTTTCTATACTCGGAATGATAATCGTTGTTTCATTGACTACTAATCACAAAATTAGACAAACATGGGTTTGAAGGACAAATAATAGAACTTGGTTTCATACAATACTACACGTGTATTACCTCCAAATATCAACGTATTCCATACTCGAATGGATTATTTGTATTTTATTGACAACTAAATCATTAAATGGGACAAACGATGATTGGACGGACCAATAATTGAAACTTGGTTTCTTACACAACTACATGCGTATTACCTCCTAATATCAACATTTTCTATACTCGGAGGGATAATCGTTGTTTCATTGACTACTAATCACTAAATTAGACAAACATGGGGGGTTTGAAGGACAAATAATAGCACTTGGTTTCATACATTACTACACGTGTATTACCTACTAATATCAACGTATTCCATACTCGAATGGATTATTTGTATTTATTGACAACTAAATCATTAAATGAGACAAACGATGATTGGACGGACCAATAATTGAACTTGGTTTCTTACAAAACCACATGCGTATTACCTCCTAATATCAACATTTTCTATACTCGGAATGATAATCGTTGTTTCATTGACTACTAATCACAAAATTATACAAACATGGGTTTGAAGGACAAATAATAGAACTTGGTTTTATACATTACTACATGTGTATTACCTCCTAATATCAACGTATTCCATACTCGAATGGATTATTTGTATTTTATTGACAACTAAATCATTAAATGAGACAAACGATGATTGGACGGACCAATAATTGAACTTGGTTTCTAACACAACTACATGCGTATTACCTCCTAATATCAACATTTTCTATACTCGGAGGGATAATCGTTGTTTCATTGACTACTAATCACTAAATTAGACAAACATGGGTTTGAAGGACAAATAATAGCACTTGGTTTCATACATTACTACACGTGTATTACCTCCTAATATCAACGTATTCCATACTTGAATCGATTATTTGTATTTTATTGACAACTAAATCATTAAATGAGACAAACGATGATTGGACGGACGAATAATTGAACTTGGTTTCTTACAAAACCACATGCGTATTACCTCCTAATATCAACATTTTCTATACTCGGAATGATAATCGTTGTTTCATTGACTACTAATCACAAAATTAGACAAACATGGGTTTGAAGGACAAATAATAGAACTTGGTTTTATACATTACTACATGTGTATTACCTCCTAATATCAACGTATTCCATACTCGAATGGATTATTTGTATTTTATTGACAACTAAATCATTAAATGAGACAAAAGATGATTGGACGGACCAATAATTGAACTTGGTTTCTAACACAACTACATGCGTATTACCTCCTAATATCAACATTTTCTATACTCGGAGGGATAATCGTTGTTTCATTGACTACTAATCACTAAATTAGACAAACATGGGGGGTTTGAAGGACAAATAATAGCACTTGGTTTCATACATTACTACACGTGTATTACCTCTTAATATCAACGTATTCCATACTCGAATGGATTATTTGTATTTAATTGACAACTAAATCTTTAAATGAGACAAACGATGATTGGACGGACCAATAATTGAACTTGGTTTCTTACACAACTACATGCGTATGACCTCCTAATATCAACATTTTCTATACTCGGAGGGATAATCGTTGTTTCATTGACTACTAATCACTAAATTAGACAAACTTGGGTTTGAAGGACAAATAATAGAACTTGGTTTCCTACATTACTACACGTGTATTACCTCAAAATATCAACGTATTCCATACCCGAATGGCTTATTTGTATTTTATTGACAACTAAATCATTAAATGAGACAAACGATGATTGGACGGACCAATAATTGAACTTGGTTTCTTACATAACTACATGCGTATTACCTCCTAATATCAACATTTTCTATACTCGGAGGGATAATCGTTGTTTCATTGACTACTAATCACTAAATTAGACAAACATGGGTTTGAAGGACAAATAATAGAACTTGGTTTCATACAATACTACACGTGTATTACCTCCAAATATCAACGTATTCCATACTCGAATGGATTATTTGTATTTTATTGACAACTAAATCATTAAATGGGACAAACGATGATTGGACGGACCAATAATTGAAACTTGGTTTCTTACACAACTACATGCGTATTACCTCTTAATATCAACATTTTCTATACTCGGAGGGATAATCGTTGTTTCATTGACTACTAATCACTAAATTAGACAAACATGGGGGGTTTGAAGGACAAATAATAACACTTGGTTTCATACATTACTACACGTGTATTACCTACTAATATCAATGTATTCCATACTCGAATGGATTATTTGTATTTATTGACAACTAAATCATTAAATGAGACAAACGATGATTGGACGGACCAATAATTGAACTTGGTTTCTTACAAAACTACATGCGTATCACCTCCTAATATCAACATTTTCTATACTCGGAGGGATAATCGTTGTTTCATTGACTACTAATCACTAAATTCGACAAACTTGGGTTTGAAGGACAAATAATTGAACTTGATTTCCTACATTACTACACGTGTATTACCTCCAAATATCAACGTATTCCATACCCGAATGGATTATTTGTATTTTATTGACAACTAAATCATTAAATGAGACAAACGATGATTGGACGGACCAATAATTGAACTTGGTTTCTTACATAACTACATGCGTATTACCTCCTAATATCAACATTTTCTATACTCGGAGGGATAATCGTTGTTTCATTGACTACTAATCACTAAATTAGACAAACATGGGTTTGAAGGACAAATAATAGAACTTGGTTTCATACAATACTACACGTGTATTACCTCCAAATATCAACGTATTCCATACTCGAATGGATTATTTGTATTTTATTGACAACTAAATCATTAAATGGGACAAACGATGATTGGACGGACCAATAATTGAAACTTGGTTTCTTACACAACTACATGCGTATTACCTCTTAATATCAACATTTTCTATACTCGGAGGGATAATCGTTGTTTCATTGACTACTAATCACTAAATTAGACAAACATGGGGGGTTTGAAGGACAAATAATAACACTTGGTTTCATACATTACTACACGTGTATTACCTACTAATATCAATGTATTCCATACTCGAATGGATTATTTGTATTTATTGACAACTAAATCATTAAATGAGACAAAAGATGATTGGACGGACCAATAATTGAACTTGGTTTCTAACACAACTACATGCGTATTACCTCCTAATATCAACATTTTCTATACTCGGAGGGATAATCGTTGTTTCATTGACTACTAATCACTAAATTAGACAAACATGGGGGGTTTGAAGGACAAATAATAGCACTTGGTTTCATACATTACTACACGTGTATTACCTCGTAATATCAACGTATTCCATACTCGAATGGATTATTTGTATTTAATTGACAACTAAATCTTTAAATGAGACAAACGATGATTGGACGGACCAATAATTGAACTTGGTTTCTTACACAACTACATGCGTATGACCTCCTAATATCAACATTTTCTATACTCGGAGGGATAATCGTTGTTTCATTGACTACTAATCACTAAATTAGACAAACATGGGTTTGAAGGACAAATAATAGCACTTGGTTTCATACATTACTACACGTGTATTACCTCCTAATATCAACGTATTCCATACTTGAATGGATTATTTGTATTTTATTGACAACTAAATCATTAAATGAGACAAACGATGATTGGACGGACCAATAATTGAACTTGGTTTCTTACAGAACCACATGCGTATTACCTCCTAATATCAACATTTTCTATACTCGGAATGATAATCGTTGTTTCATTGACTACTAATCACAAAATTAGACAAACATGGGTTTGAAGGACAAATAATAGAACTTGGTTTTATACATTACTACACGTGTATTACCTCCTAATATCAACGTATTCCATACTCGAATGGATTATTTGTATTTTATTGACAACTAAATCATTAAATGAGACAAAAGATGATTGGACGGACCAATAATTGAACTTGGTTTCTAACACAACTACATGCGTATTACCTCCTAATATCAACATTTTCTATACTCGGAGGGATAATCGTTGTTTCATTGACTACTAATCACTAAATTAGACAAACATGGGGGGTTTGAAGGACAAATAATAGCACTTGGTTTCATACATTACTACACGTGTATTACCTCTTAATATCAACGTATTCCATACTCGAATGGATTATTTGTATTTAATTGACAACTAAATCTTTAAATGAGACAAACGATGATTGGACGGACCAATAATTGAACTTGGTTTCTTACACAACTACATGCGTATGACCTCCTAATATCAACATTTTCTATACTCGGAGGGATAATCGTTGTTTCATTGACTACTAATCACTAAATTAGACAAACTTGGGTTTGAAGGACAAATAATAGAACTTGGTTTCCTACATTACTACACGTGTATTACCTCAAAATATCAACGTATTCCATACCCGAATGGCTTATTTGTATTTTATTGACAACTAAATCATTAAATGAGACAAACGATGATTGGACGGACCAATAATTGAACTTGGTTTCTTACATAACTACATGCGTATTACCTCCTAATATCAACATTTTCTATACTCGGAGGGATAATCGTTGTTTCATTGACTACTAATCACTAAATTAGACAAACATGGGTTTGAAGGACAAATAATAGAACTTGGTTTCATACAATACTACACGTGTATTACCTCCAAATATCAACGTATTCCATACTCGAATGGATTATTTGTATTTTATTGACAACTAAATCATTAAATGGGACAAACGATGATTGGACGGACCAATAATTGAAACTTGGTTTCTTACATAACTACATGCGTATTACCTCCTAATATCAACATTTTCTATACTCGGAGGGATAATCGTTGTTTCATTGACTACTAATCACTAAATTAGACAAACATGGGGGGTTTGAAGGACAAATAATAACACTTGGTTTCATACATTACTACACGTGTATTACCTACTAATATCAATGTATTCCATACTCGAATGGATTATTTGTATTTATTGACAACTAAATCATTAAATGGGACAAACGATGATTGGACGGACCAATAATTGAAACTTGGTTTCTTACACAACTACATGCGTATTACCTCTTAATATCAACATTTTCTATACTCGGAGGGATAATCGTTGTTTCATTGACTACTAATCACTAAATTAGACAAACATGGGGGGTTTGAAGGACAAATAATAACACTTGGTTTCATACATTACTACACGTGTATTACCTACTAATATCAATGTATTCCATACTCGAATGGATTATTTGTATTTTATTGACAACTAAATCATTAAATGAGACAAACGATGATTGGACGGACCAATAATTGAACTTGGTTTCTTACATAACTACATGCGTATTACCTCCTAATATCAACATTTTCTATACTCGGAGGGATAATCGTTGTTTCATTGACTACTAATCACTAAATTAGACAAACATGGGTTTGAAGGACAAATAATAGCACTTGGTTTCATACATTACTACACGTGTATTACCTCTTAATATCAACGTATTCCATACTCGAATGGATTATTTGTATTTAATTGACAACTAAATCTTTAAATGAGACAAACGATGATTGGACGGACCAATAATTGAACTTGGTTTATTACACAACTACATGCGTATGACCTCCTAATATCAACATTTTCTATACTCGGAGGGATAATCGTTGTTTCATTGACTACTAATCACTAAATTAGACAAACATGGGTTTGAAGGACAAATAACTTGGTTTCATACAATACTACACGTGTATTACCTCCAAATATCAACGTATTCCATACTCGAATGGATTATTTGTATTTTATTGACAACTATATCATTAAATGAGACAAACGATGATTGGACGGACCAATAATTGAACTTGGTTTCTTACAAAACCACATGCGTATTACCTCCTAATATCAACATTTTCTATACTCGGAATGATAATCGTTGTTTCATTGACTACTAATCACAAAATTAGACAAACATGGGTTTGAAGGACAAATAATAGAACTTGGTTTTATACATTACTACACGTGTATTACCTCCTAATATCAACGTATTCCATACTCAAATGGATTATTTGTATTTTATTGACAACTAAATCATTAAATGAGACAAACGATGATTGGACGGGCCAATAATTGAACTTGGTTTCTTACATAACTACATGCGTATTACCTCCTAATATCAACATTTTCTATACTCGGAGGGATAATCGTTGTTTCATTGACTACTAATCACTAAATTAGACAAACATGGGGGGTTTGAAGGACAAATAATAACACTTGGTTTCATACATTACTACACGTGTATTACCTACTAATATCAATGTATTCCATACTCGAATGGATTATTTGTATTTATTGACAACTAAATCATTAAATGAGACAAACGATGATTGGACGGACCAATAATTGAACTTGGTTTATTACAAAACTACATGTGTATTACCTCCTAATATCAACGTATTCCATACTCGAATGGATTATTTGTATTTTATTGACAACTAAATCATTAAATGAGACAAACGATGATTGGACGGACGAATAGTTGAACTTGGTTTCTTACAAAACCACATGCGTATTACCTCCTAATATCAACATTTTCTATACTCGGAATGATAATCGTTGTTTCATTGACTACTAATCACAAAATTAGACAAACATGGGTTTGAAGGACAAATAATAGAACTTGGTTTTATACATTACTACATGTGTATTACTTCCTAATATCAACATTTTCTATACTCGGAATGATAATCGTTGTTTCATTGACTACTAATCACAAAATTAGACAAACATGGGTTTGAAGGACAAATAATAGAACTTGGTTTCATACAATACTACACGTGTATTACCTCCAAATATCAACGTATTCCATACTCGAATGGATTATTTGTATTTTATTGACAACTAAATCATTAAATGGGACAAACGATGATTGGACGGACCAATAATTGAAACTTGGTTTCTTACACAACTACATGCGTATTACCTCCTAATATCAACATTTTCTATACTCGGAGGGATAATCGTTGTTTCATTGACTACTAATCACTAAATTAGACAAACATGGGGGGTTTGAAGGACAAATAATAGCACTTGGTTTCATACATTACTACACGTGTATTACCTACTAATATCAACGTATTCCATACTCGAATGGATTATTTGTATTTATTGACAACTAAATCATTAAATGAGACAAACGATGATTGGACGGACCAATAATTGAACTTGGTTTCTTACAAAACCACATGCGTATTACCTCCTAATATCAACATTTTCTATACTCGGAATGATAATCGTTGTTTCATTGACTACTAATCACAAAATTATACAAACATGGGTTTGAAGGACAAATAATAGAACTTGGTTTTATACATTACTACATGTGTATTACCTCCTAATATCAACGTATTCCATACTCGAATGGATTATTTGTATTTTATTGACAACTAAATCATTAAATGAGACAAACGATGATTGGACGGACCAATAATTGAACTTGGTTTCTAACACAACTACATGCGTATTACCTCCTAATATCAACATTTTCTATACTCGGAGGGATAATCGTTGTTTCATTGACTACTAATCACTAAATTAGACAAACATGGGTTTGAAGGACCAATAATAGCACTTGGTTTCATACATTACTACACGTGTATTACCTCCTAATATCAACGTATTCCATACTTGAATCGATTATTTGTATTTTATTGACAACTAAATCATTAAATGAGACAAACGATGATTGGACGGACGAATAATTGAACTTGGTTTCTTACAAAACCACATGCGTATTACCTCCTAATATCAACATTTTCTATACTCGGAATGATAATCGTTGTTTCATTGACTACTAATCACAAAATTAGACAAACATGGGTTTGAAGGACAAATAATAGAACTTGGTTTTATACATTACTACATGTGTATTACCTCCTAATATCAACGTATTCCATACTCGAATGGATTATTTGTATTTTATTGACAACTAAATCATTAAATGAGACAAAAGATGATTGGACGGACCAATAATTGAACTTGGTTTCTAACACAACTACATGCGTATTACCTCCTAATATCAACATTTTCTATACTCGGAGGGATAATCGTTGTTTCATTGACTACTAATCACTAAATTAGACAAACATGGGGGGTTTGAAGGACAAATAATAGCACTTGGTTTCATACATTACTACACGTGTATTACCTCTTAATATCAACGTATTCCATACTCGAATGGATTATTTGTATTTAATTGACAACTAAATCTTTAAATGAGACAAACGATGATTGGACGGACCAATAATTGAACTTGGTTTCTTACACAACTACATGCGTATGACCTCCTAATATCAACATTTTCTATACTCGGAGGGATAATCGTTGTTTCATTGACTACTAATCACTAAATTAGACAAACTTGGGTTTGAAGGACAAATAATAGAACTTGGTTTCCTACATTACTACACGTGTATTACCTCAAAATATCAACGTATTCCATACCCGAATGGCTTATTTGTATTTTATTGACAACTAAATCATTAAATGAGACAAACGATGATTGGACGGACCAATAATTGAACTTGGTTTCTGACATAACTACATGCGTATTACCTCCTAATATCAACATTTTCTATACTCGGAGGGATAATCGTTGTTTCATTGACTACTAATCACTAAATTAGACAAACATGGGTTTGAAGGACAAATAATAGAACTTGGTTTCATACAATACTACACGTGTATTACCTCCAAATATCAACGTATTCCATACTCGAATGGATTATTTGTATTTTATTGACAACTAAATCATTAAATGGGACAAACGATGATTGGACGGACCAATAATTGAAACTTGGTTTCTTACACAACTACATGCGTATTACCTCTTAATATCAACATTTTCTATACTCGGAGGGATAATCGTTGTTTCATTGACTACTAATCACTAAATTAGACAAACATGGGGGGTTTGAAGGACAAATAATAACACTTGGTTTCATACATTACTACACGTGTATTACCTACTAATATCAATGTATTCCATACTCGAATGGATTATTTGTATTTATTGACAACTAAATCATTAAATGAGACAAACGATGATTGGACGGACCAATAATTGAACTTGGTTTCTTACAAAACTACATGCGTATCACCTCCTAATATCAACATTTTCTATACTCGGAGGGATAATCGTTGTTTCATTGACTACTAATCACTAAATTCGACAAACTTGGGTTTGAAGGACAAATAATTGAACTTGATTTCCTACATTACTACACGTGTATTACCTCCAAATATCAACGTATTCCATACCCGAATGGATTATTTGTATTTTATTGACAACTAAATCATTAAATGAGACAAACGATGATTGGACGGACCAATAATTGAACTTGGTTTCTTACATAACTACATGCGTATTACCTCCTAATATCAACATTTTCTATACTCGGAGGGATAATCGTTGTTTCATTGACTACTAATCACTAAATTAGACAAACATGGGTTTGAAGGACAAATAATAGAACTTGGTTTCATACAATACTACACGTGTATTACCTCCAAATATCAACGTATTCCATACTCGAATGGATTATTTGTATTTTATTGACAACTAAATCATTAAATGGGACAAACGATGATTGGACGGACCAATAATTGAAACTTGGTTTCTTACACAACTACATGCGTATTACCTCTTAATATCAACATTTTCTATACTCGGAGGGATAATCGTTGTTTCATTGACTACTAATCACTAAATTAGACAAACATGGGGGGTTTGAAGGACAAATAATAACACTTGGTTTCATACATTACTACACGTGTATTACCTACTAATATCAATGTATTCCATACTCGAATGGATTATTTGTATTTATTGACAACTAAATCATTAAATGAGACAAAAGATGATTGGACGGACCAATAATTGAACTTGGTTTCTAACACAACTACATGCGTATTACCTCCTAATATCAACATTTTCTATACTCGGAGGGATAATCGTTGTTTCATTGACTACTAATCACTAAATTAGACAAACATGGGGGGTTTGAAGGACAAATAATAGCACTTGGTTTCATACATTACTACACGTGTATTACCTCGTAATATCAATGTATTCCATACTCGAATGGATTATTTGTATTTAATTGACAACTAAATCTTTAAATGAGACAAACGATGATTGGACGGACCAATAATTGAACTTGGTTTCTTACACAACTACATGCGTATGACCTCCTAATATCAACATTTTCTATACTCGGAGGGATAATCGTTGTTTCATTGACTACTAATCACTAAATTAGACAAACATGGGTTTGAAGGACAAATAATAGCACTTGGTTTCATACATTACTACACGTGTATTACCTCCTAATATCAACGTATTCCATACTTGAATGGATTATTTGTATTTTATTGACAACTAAATCATTAAATGAGACAAACGATGATTGGACGGACCAATAATTGAACTTGGTTTCTTACAGAACCACATGCGTATTACCTCCTAATATCAACATTTTCTATACTCGGAATGATAATCGTTGTTTCATTGACTACTAATCACAAAATTAGACAAACATGGGTTTGAAGGACAAATAATAGAACTTGGTTTTATACATTACTACACGTGTATTACCTCCTAATATCAACGTATTCCATACTCGAATGGATTATTTGTATTTTATTGACAACTAAATCATTAAATGAGACAAACGATGATTGGACGGACCAATAATTGAACTTGGTTTCTTACATAACTACATGCGTATTACCTCCTAATATCAACATTTTCTATACTCGGAGGGATAATCGTTGTTTCATTGACTACTAATCACTAAATTAGACAAACATGGGTTTGAAGGACAAATAATAGCACTTGGTTTCATACATTACTACACGTGTATTACCTCTTAATATCAACGTATTCCATACTCGAATGGATTATTTGTATTTAATTGACAACTAAATCTTTAAATGAGACAAACGATGATTGGACGGACCAATAATTGAACTTGGTTTATTACACAACTACATGCGTATGACCTCCTAATATCAACATTTTCTATATTCGGAGGGATAATCGTTGTTTCATTGACTACTAATCACTAAATTAGACAAACATGGGTTTGAAGGACAAATAACTTGGTTTCATACAATACTACACGTGTATTACCTCCAAATATCAACGTATTCCATACTCGAATGGATTATTTGTATTTTATTGACAACTATATCATTAAATGAGACAAACGATGATTGGACGGACCAATAATTGAACTTGGTTTCTTACAAAACCACATGCGTATTACCTCCTAATATCAACATTTTCTATACTCGGAATGATAATCGTTGTTTCATTGACTACTAATCACAAAATTAGACAAACATGGGTTTGAAGGACAAATAATAGAACTTGGTTTTATACATTACTACACGTGTATTACCTCCTAATATCAACGTATTCCATACTCAAATGGATTATTTGTATTTTATTGACAACTAAATCATTAAATGAGACAAACGATGATTGGACGGGCCAATAATTGAACTTGGTTTCTTACATAACTACATGCGTATTACCTCCTAATATCAACATTTTCTATACTCGGAGGGATAATCGTTGTTTCATTGACTACTAATCACTAAATTAGACAAACATGGGTTTGAAGGACAAATAATAGAACTTGGTTTCATACAATACTACACGTGTATTACCTCCAAATATCAACGTATTCCATACTCGAATGGATTATTTGTATTTTATTGACAACTAAATCATTAAATGGGACAAACGATGATTGGACGGACCAATAATTGAAACTTGGTTTCTTACACAACTACATGCGTATTACCTCTTAATATCAACATTTTCTATACTCGGAGGGATAATCGTTGTTTCATTGACTACTAATCAATAAATTAGACAAACATGGGTTTGAAGGACAAATAATAGCACTTGGTTTCATACATTACTACACGTGTATTACCTACTAATATCAACGTATTCCATACTCGAATGGATTATTTGTATTTATTGACAACTAAATCATTAAATGAGACAAACGATGATTGGACGGACCAATAATTGAACTTGGTTTCTTACAAAACTACATGCGTATCACCTCCTAATATCAACATTTTCTATACTCGGAGGGATAATCGTTGTTTCATTGACTACTAATCACTAAATTCGACAAACTTGGGTTTGAAGGACAAATAATTGAACTTGGTTTCCTACATTACTACACGTGTATTACCTCCAAATATCAACGTATTCCATACCCGAATGGATTATTTGTATTTTATTGACAACTAAATCATTAAATGAGACAAACGATGATTGGACGGACCAATAATTGAACTTGGTTTCTTACATAACTACATGCGTATTACCTCCTAATATCAACATTTTCTATACTCGGAGGGATAATCGTTGTTTCATTGACTACTAATCACTAAATTAGACAAACATGGGTTTGAAGGACAAATAATAGCACTTGGTTTCATACATTACTACACGTGTATTACCTCCTAATATCAACGTATTCCATACTTGAATGGATTATTTGTATTTTATTGACAACTAAATCATTAAATGAGACAAACGATGATTGGACGGACCAATAATTGAACTTGGTTTCTTACAGAACCACATGCGTATTACCTCCTAATATCAACATTTTCTATACTCGGAATGATAATCGTTGTTTCATTGACTACTAATCACAAAATTAGACAAACATGGGGGGTTTGAAGGACAAATAATAACACTTGGTTTCATACATTACTACACGTGTATTACCTACTAATATCAATGTATTCCATACTCGAATGGATTATTTGTATTTATTGACAACTAAATCATTAAATGAGACAAAAGATGATTGGACGGACCAATAATTGAACTTGGTTTCTAACACAACTACATGCGTATTACCTCCTAATATCAACATTTTCTATACTCGGAGGGATAATCGTTGTTTCATTGACTACTAATCACTAAATTAGACAAACATGGGGGGTTTGAAGGACAAATAATAGCACTTGGTTTCATACATTACTACACGTGTATTACCTCGTAATATCAACGTATTCCATACTCGAATGGATTATTTGTATTTAATTGACAACTAAATCTTTAAATGAGACAAACGATGATTGGACGGACCAATAATTGAACTTGGTTTCTTACACAACTACATGCGTATGACCTCCTAATATCAACATTTTCTATACTCGGAGGGATAATCGTTGTTTCATTGACTACTAATCACTAAATTAGACAAACATGGGTTTGAAGGACAAATAATAGCACTTGGTTTCATACATTACTACACGTGTATTACCTCCTAATATCAACGTATTCCATACTTGAATGGATTATTTGTATTTTATTGACAACTAAATCATTAAATGAGACAAACGATGATTGGACGGACCAATAATTGAACTTGGTTTCTTACAGAACCACATGCGTATTACCTCCTAATATCAACATTTTCTATACTCGGAATGATAATCGTTGTTTCATTGACTACTAATCACAAAATTAGACAAACATGGGTTTGAAGGACAAATAATAGAACTTGGTTTTATACATTACTACACGTGTATTACCTCCTAATATCAACGTATTCCATACTCGAATGGATTATTTGTATTTTATTGACAACTAAATCATTAAATGAGACAAACGATGATTGGACGGACCAATAATTGAACTTGGTTTCTTACATAACTACATGCGTATTACCTCCTAATATCAACATTTTCTATACTCGGAGGGATAATCGTTGTTTCATTGACTACTAATCACTAAATTAGACAAACATGGGTTTGAAGGACAAATAATAGCACTTGGTTTCATACATTACTACACGTGTATTACCTCTTAATATCAACGTATTCCATACTCGAATGGATTATTTGTATTTAATTGACAACTAAATCTTTAAATGAGACAAACGATGATTGGACGGACCAATAATTGAACTTGGTTTATTACACAACTACATGCGTATGACCTCCTAATATCAACATTTTCTATACTCGGAGGGATAATCGTTGTTTCATTGACTACTAATCACTAAATTAGACAAACATGGGTTTGAAGGACAAATAACTTGGTTTCATACAATACTACACGTGTATTACCTCCAAATATCAACGTATTCCATACTCGAATGGATTATTTGTATTTTATTGACAACTATATCATTAAATGAGACAAACGATGATTGGACGGACCAATAATTGAACTTGGTTTCTTACAAAACCACATGCGTATTACCTCCTAATATCAACATTTTCTATACTCGGAATGATAATCGTTGTTTCATTGACTACTAATCACAAAATTAGATAAACATGGGTTTGAAGGACAAATAATAGAACTTGGTTTTATACATTACTACACGTGTATTACCTCCTAATATCAACGTATTCCATACTCAAATGGATTATTTGTATTTTATTGACAACTAAATCATTAAATGAGACAAACGATGATTGGACGGGCCAATAATTGAACTTGGTTTCTTACATAACTACATGCGTATTACCTCCTAATATCAACATTTTCTATACTCAGAGGGATAATCGTTGTTTCATTGACTACTAATCACTAAATTAGACAAACATGGGTTTGAAGGACAAATAATAGAACTTGGTTTCATACAATACTACACGTGTATTACCTCCAAATATCAACGTATTCCATACTCGAATGGATTATTTGTATTTTATTGACAACTAAATCATTAAATGGGACAAACGATGATTGGACGGACCAATAATTGAAACTTGGTTTCTTACACAACTACATGCGTATTACCTCTTAATATCAACATTTTCTATACTCGGAGGGATAATCGTTGTTTCATTGACTACTAATCAATAAATTAGACAAACATGGGTTTGAAGGACAAATAATAGCACTTGGTTTCATACATTACTACACGTGTATTACCTACTAATATCAACGTATTCCATACTCGAATGGATTATTTGTATTTATTGACAACTAAATCATTAAATGAGACAAACGATGATTGGACGGACCAATAATTGAACTTGGTTTCTTACAAAACTACATGCGTATCACCTCCTAATATCAACATTTTCTATACTCGGAGGGATAATCGTTGTTTCATTGACTACTAATCACTAAATTCGACAAACTTGGGTTTGAAGGACAAATAATTGAACTTGGTTTCCTACATTACTACACGTGTATTACCTCCAAATATCAACGTATTCCATACCCGAATGGATTATTTGTATTTTATTGACAACTAAATCATTAAATGAGACAAACGATGATTGGACGGACCAATAATTGAACTTGGTTTCTTACATAACTACATGCGTATTACCTCCTAATATCAACATTTTCTATACTCGGAGGGATAATCGTTGTTTCATTGACTACTAATCACTAAATTAGACAAACATGGGTTTGAAGGACAAATAATAGCACTTGGTTTCATACATTACTACACGTGTATTACCTCCTAATATCAACGTATTCCATACTTGAATGGATTATTTGTATTTTATTGACAACTAAATCATTAAATGAGACAAACGATGATTGGACGGACCAATAATTGAACTTGGTTTCTTACAGAACCACATGCGTATTACCTCCTAATATCAACATTTTCTATACTCGGAATGATAATCGTTGTTTCATTGACTACTAATCACTAAATTAGACAAACATGGGTTTGAAGGACAAATAATAGAACTTGGTTTTATACATTACTACACGTGTATTACCTCCTAATATCAACGTATTCCATACTCGAATGGATTATTTGTATTTTATTGACAACTAAATCATTAAATGAGACAAACGATGATTGGACGGACCAATAATTGAACTTGGTTTCTTACATAACTACATGCGTATTACCTCCTAATATCAACATTTTCTATACTCGGAGGGATAATCGTTGTTTCATTGACTACTAATCACTAAATTAGACAAACATGGGTTTGAAGGACAAATAATAGCACTTGGTTTCATACATTACTACACGTGTATTACCTCTTAATATCAACGTATTCCATACTCGAATGGATTATTTGTATTTAATTGACAACTAAATCATTAAATGAGACAAACGATGATTGGACGGACCAATAATTGAACTTGGTTTCTTACATAACTACATGCGTATTACCTCCTAATATCAACATTTTCTATACTCGGAGGGATAATCGTTGTTTCATTGACTACTAATCACTAAATTAGACAAACATGGGTTTGAAGGACAAATAATAGCACTTGGTTTCATACATTACTACACGTGTATTACCTCCTAATATCAACGTATTCCATACTTGAATGGATTATTTGTATTTTATTGACAACTAAATCATTAAATGAGACAAACGATGATTGGACGGACCAATAATTGAACTTGGTTTCTTACAGAACCACATGCGTATTACCTCCTAATATCAACATTTTCTATACTCGGAATGATAATCGTTGTTTCATTGACTACTAATCACTAAATTAGACAAACATGGGTTTGAAGGACAAATAATAGAACTTGGTTTTATACATTACTACACGTGTATTACCTCCTAATATCAACGTATTCCATACTCGAATGGATTATTTGTATTTTATTGACAACTAAATCATTAAATGAGACAAACGATGATTGGACGGACCAATAATTGAACTTGGTTTCTTACATAACTACATGCGTATTACCTCCTAATATCAACATTTTCTATACTCGGAGGGATAATCGTTGTTTCATTGACTACTAATCACTAAATTAGACAAACATGGGTTTGAAGGACAAATAATAGCACTTGGTTTCATACATTACTACACGTGTATTACCTCTTAATATCAACGTATTCCATACTCGAATGGATTATTTGTATTTAATTGACAACTAAATCTTTAAATGAGACAAACGATGATTGGACGGACCAATAATTGAACTTGGTTTATTACACAACTACATGCGTATTACCTCCTAATATCAACATTTTCTATACTCGGAGGGATAATCGTTGTTTCATTGACTACTAATCACTAAATTAGACAAACATGGGTTTGAAGGACAAATAATAGAACTTGGTTTCCTACATTACTACACGTGTATTACCTCCAAATATCAACGTATTCCATACCCGAATGGATTATTTGTATTTTATTGACAACTAAATCATTAAATGAGACAAACGATGATTGGACGGACCAATAATTGAACTTGGTTTCTTACATAACTACATGCGTATTACCTCCTAATATCAACATTTTCTATACTCGGAGGGATAATCGTTGTTTCATTGACTACTAATCACTAAATTAGACAAACATGGGTTTGAAGGACAAATAATAGCACTTGGTTTCATACATTACTACACGTGTATTACCTCCTAATATCAACGTATTCCATACTTGAATGGATTATTTGTATTTTATTGACAACTAAATCATTAAATGAGACAAACGATGATTGGACGGACCAATAATTGAACTTGGTTTCTTACAGAACCACATGCGTATTACCTCCTAATATCAACATTTTCTATACTCGGAATGATAATCGTTGTTTCATTGACTACTAATCACTAAATTAGACAAACATGGGTTTGAAGGACAAATAATAGAACTTGGTTTTATACATTACTACACGTGTATTACCTCCAAATATCAACGTATTCCATACCCGAATGGATTATTTGTATTTTATTGACAACTAAATCATTAAATGAGACAAACGATGATTGGACGGACCAATAATTGAACTTGGTTTCTTACATAACTACATGCGTATTACCTCCTAATATCAACATTTTCTATACTCGGAGGGATAATCGTTGTTTCATTGACTACTAATCACTAAATTAGACAAACATGGGTTTGAAGGACAAATAATAGCACTTGGTTTCATACATTACTACACGTGTATTACCTCCTAATATCAACGTATTCCATACTTGAATGGATTATTTGTATTTTATTGACAACTAAATCATTAAATGAGACAAACGATGATTGGACGGACCAATAATTGAACTTGGTTTCTTACAGAACCACATGCGTATTACCTCCTAATATCAACATTTTCTATACTCGGAATGATAATCGTTGTTTCATTGACTACTAATCACTAAATTAGACAAACATGGGTTTGAAGGACAAATAATAGAACTTGGTTTTATACATTACTACACGTGTATTACCTCCTAATATCAACGTATTCCATACTCGAATGGATTATTTGTATTTTATTGACAACTAAATCATTAAATGAGACAAACGATGATTGGACGGACCAATAATTGAACTTGGTTTCTTACATAACTACATGCGTATTACCTCCTAATATCAACATTTTCTATACTCGGAGGGATAATCGTTGTTTCATTGACTACTAATCACTAAATTAGACAAACATGGGTTTGAAGGACAAATAATAGCACTTGGTTTCATACATTACTACACGTGTATTACCTCTTAATATCAACGTATTCCATACTCGAATGGATTATTTGTATTTAATTGACAACTAAATCTTTAAATGAGACAAACGATGATTGGACGGACCAATAATTGAACTTGGTTTATTACACAACTACATGCGTATTACCTCCTAATATCAACATTTTCTATACTCGGAGGGATAATCGTTGTTTCATTGACTACTAATCACTAAATTAGACAAACATGGGTTTGAAGGACAAATAATAGAACTTGGTTTCCTACATTACTACACGTGTATTACCTCCAAATATCAACGTATTCCATACCCGAATGGATTATTTGTATTTTATTGACAACTAAATCATTAAATGAGACAAACGATGATTGGACGGACCAATAATTGAACTTGGTTTCTTACATAACTACATGCGTATTACCTCCTAATATCAACATTTTCTATACTCAGAGGGATAATCGTTGTTTCATTGACTACTAATCACTAAATTAGACAAACATGGGTTTGAAGGACAAATAATAGCACTTGGTTTCATACATTACTACACGTGTATTACCTCCTAATATCAACGTATTCCATACTTGAATGGATTATTTGTATTTTATTGACAACTAAATCATTAAATGAGACAAACGATGATTGGACGGACCAATAATTGAACTTGGTTTCTTACAGAACCACATGCGTATTACCTCCTAATATCAACATTTTCTATACTCGGAATGATAATCGTTGTTTCATTGACTACTAATCACTAAATTAGACAAACATGGGTTTGAAGGACAAATAATAGAACTTGGTTTTATACATTACTACACGTGTATTACCTCCAAATATCAACGTATTCCATACCCGAATGGATTATTTGTATTTTATTGACAACTAAATCATTAAATGAGACAAACGATGATTGGACGGACCAATAATTGAACTTGGTTTCTTACATAACTACATGCGTATTACCTCCTAATATCAACATTTTCTATACTCGGAGGGATAATCGTTGTTTCATTGACTACTAATCACTAAATTAGACAAACATGGGTTTGAAGGACAAATAATAGCACTTGGTTTCATACATTACTACACGTGTATTACCTCCTAATATCAACGTATTCCATACTTGAATGGATTATTTGTATTTTATTGACAACTAAATCATTAAATGAGACAAACGATGATTGGACGGACCAATAATTGAACTTGGTTTCTTACAGAACCACATGCGTATTACCTCCTAATATCAACATTTTCTATACTCGGAATGATAATCGTTGTTTCATTGACTACTAATCACTAAATTAGACAAACATGGGTTTGAAGGACAAATAATAGAACTTGGTTTTATACATTACTACACGTGTATTACCTCCAAATATCAACGTATTCCATACCCGAATGGATTATTTGTATTTTATTGACAACTAAATCATTAAATGAGACAAACGATGATTGGACGGACCAATAATTGAACTTGGTTTCTTACATAACTACATGCGTATTACCTCCTAATATCAACATTTTCTATACTCGGAGGGATAATCGTTGTTTCATTGACTACTAATCACTAAATTAGACAAACATGGGTTTGAAGGACAAATAATAGCACTTGGTTTCATACATTACTACACGTGTATTACCTCCTAATATCAACGTATTCCATACTTGAATGGATTATTTGTATTTTATTGACAACTAAATCATTAAATGAGACAAACGATGATTGGACGGACCAATAATTGAACTTGGTTTCTTACAGAACCACATGCGTATTACCTCCTAATATCAACATTTTCTATACTCGGAATGATAATCGTTGTTTCATTGACTACTAATCACTAAATTAGACAAACATGGGTTTGAAGGACAAATAATAGAACTTGGTTTTATACATTACTACACGTGTATTACCTCCTAATATCAACGTATTCCATACTCGAATGGATTATTTGTATTTTATTGACAACTAAATCATTAAATGAGACAAACGATGATTGGACGGACCAATAATTGAACTTGGTTTCTTACATAACTACATGCGTATTACCTCCTAATATCAACATTTTCTATACTCGGAGGGATAATCGTTGTTTCATTGACTACTAATCACTAAATTAGACAAACATGGGTTTGAAGGACAAATAATAGCACTTGGTTTCATACATTACTACACGTGTATTACCTCCTAATATCAACGTATTCCATACTTGAATGGATTATTTGTATTTTATTGACAACTAAATCATTAAATGAGACAAACGATGATTGGACGGACCAATAATTGAACTTGGTTTCTTACAGAACCACATGCGTATTACCTCCTAATATCAACATTTTCTATACTCGGAATGATAATCGTTGTTTCATTGACTACTAATCACTAAATTAGACAAACATGGGTTTGAAGGACAAATAATAGAACTTGGTTTTATACATTACTACACGTGTATTACCTCCTAATATCAACGTATTCCATACTCGAATGGATTATTTGTATTTTATTGACAACTAAATCATTAAATGAGACAAACGATGATTGGACGGACCAATAATTGAACTTGGTTTCTTACATAACTACATGCGTATTACCTCCTAATATCAACATTTTCTATACTCGGAGGGATAATCGTTGTTTCATTGACTACTAATCACTAAATTAGACAAACATGGGTTTGAAGGACAAATAATAGCACTTGGTTTCATACATTACTACACGTGTATTACCTCTTAATATCAACGTATTCCATACTCGAATGGATTATTTGTATTTAATTGACAACTAAATCTTTAAATGAGACAAACGATGATTGGACGGACCAATAATTGAACTTGGTTTATTACACAACTACATGCGTATTACCTCCTAATATCAACATTTTCTATACTCGGAGGGATAATCGTTGTTTCATTGACTACTAATCACTAAATTAGACAAACATGGGTTTGAAGGACAAATAATAGAACTTGGTTTCCTACATTACTACACGTGTATTACCTCCAAATATCAACGTATTCCATACCCGAATGGATTATTTGTATTTTATTGACAACTAAATCATTAAATGAGACAAACGATGATTGGACGGACCAATAATT
The DNA here is from genome assembly GCA_031232105.1 of Capsicum rhomboideum. Taxonomy (NCBI): domain Eukaryota; kingdom Viridiplantae; phylum Streptophyta; class Magnoliopsida; order Solanales; family Solanaceae; genus Capsicum; species Capsicum rhomboideum. Next base: position 81,741,111 of record CP124713.1, on the reverse strand, counting down.
GAACTTGGTTTCTTACATAACTACATGCGTATTACCTCCTAATATCAACATTTTCTATACTCAGAGGGATAATCGTTGTTTCATTGACTACTAATCACTAAATTAGACAAACATGGGTTTGAAGGACAAATAATAGCACTTGGTTTCATACATTACTACACGTGTATTACCTCCTAATATCAACGTATTCCATACTTGAATGGATTATTTGTATTTTATTGACAACTAAATCATTAAATGAGACAAACGATGATTGGACGGACCAATAATTGAACTTGGTTTCTTACAGAACCACATGCGTATTACCTCCTAATATCAACATTTTCTATACTCGGAATGATAATCGTTGTTTCATTGACTACTAATCACTAAATTAGACAAACATGGGTTTGAAGGACAAATAATAGAACTTGGTTTTATACATTACTACACGTGTATTACCTCCAAATATCAACGTATTCCATACCCGAATGGATTATTTGTATTTTATTGACAACTAAATCATTAAATGAGACAAACGATGATTGGACGGACCAATAATTGAACTTGGTTTCTTACATAACTACATGCGTATTACCTCCTAATATCAACATTTTCTATACTCGGAGGGATAATCGTTGTTTCATTGACTACTAATCACTAAATTAGACAAACATGGGTTTGAAGGACAAATAATAGCACTTGGTTTCATACATTACTACACGTGTATTACCTCCTAATATCAACGTATTCCATACTTGAATGGATTATTTGTATTTTATTGACAACTAAATCATTAAATGAGACAAACGATGATTGGACGGACCAATAATTGAACTTGGTTTCTTACAGAACCACATGCGTATTACCTCCTAATATCAACATTTTCTATACTCGGAATGATAATCGTTGTTTCATTGACTACTAATCACTAAATTAGACAAACATGGGTTTGAAGGACAAATAATAGAACTTGGTTTTATACATTACTACACGTGTATTACCTCCAAATATCAACGTATTCCATACCCGAATGGATTATTTGTATTTTATTGACAACTAAATCATTAAATGAGACAAACGATGATTGGACGGACCAATAATTGAACTTGGTTTCTTACATAACTACATGCGTATTACCTCCTAATATCAACATTTTCTATACTCGGAGGGATAATCGTTGTTTCATTGACTACTAATCACTAAATTAGACAAACATGGGTTTGAAGGACAAATAATAGCACTTGGTTTCATACATTACTACACGTGTATTACCTCCTAATATCAACGTATTCCATACTTGAATGGATTATTTGTATTTTATTGACAACTAAATCATTAAATGAGACAAACGATGATTGGACGGACCAATAATTGAACTTGGTTTCTTACAGAACCACATGCGTATTACCTCCTAATATCAACATTTTCTATACTCGGAATGATAATCGTTGTTTCATTGACTACTAATCACTAAATTAGACAAACATGGGTTTGAAGGACAAATAATAGAACTTGGTTTTATACATTACTACACGTGTATTACCTCCTAATATCAACGTATTCCATACTCGAATGGATTATTTGTATTTTATTGACAACTAAATCATTAAATGAGACAAACGATGATTGGACGGACCAATAATTGAACTTGGTTTCTTACATAACTACATGCGTATTACCTCCTAATATCAACATTTTCTATACTCGGAGGGATAATCGTTGTTTCATTGACTACTAATCACTAAATTAGACAAACATGGGTTTGAAGGACAAATAATAGCACTTGGTTTCATACATTACTACACGTGTATTACCTCCTAATATCAACGTATTCCATACTTGAATGGATTATTTGTATTTTATTGACAACTAAATCATTAAATGAGACAAACGATGATTGGACGGACCAATAATTGAACTTGGTTTCTTACAGAACCACATGCGTATTACCTCCTAATATCAACATTTTCTATACTCGGAATGATAATCGTTGTTTCATTGACTACTAATCACTAAATTAGACAAACATGGGTTTGAAGGACAAATAATAGAACTTGGTTTTATACATTACTACACGTGTATTACCTCCTAATATCAACGTATTCCATACTCGAATGGATTATTTGTATTTTATTGACAACTAAATCATTAAATGAGACAAACGATGATTGGACGGACCAATAATTGAACTTGGTTTCTTACATAACTACATGCGTATTACCTCCTAATATCAACATTTTCTATACTCGGAGGGATAATCGTTGTTTCATTGACTACTAATCACTAAATTAGACAAACATGGGTTTGAAGGACAAATAATAGCACTTGGTTTCATACATTACTACACGTGTATTACCTCTTAATATCAACGTATTCCATACTCGAATGGATTATTTGTATTTAATTGACAACTAAATCTTTAAATGAGACAAACGATGATTGGACGGACCAATAATTGAACTTGGTTTATTACACAACTACATGCGTATTACCTCCTAATATCAACATTTTCTATACTCGGAGGGATAATCGTTGTTTCATTGACTACTAATCACTAAATTAGACAAACATGGGTTTGAAGGACAAATAATAGAACTTGGTTTCCTACATTACTACACGTGTATTACCTCCAAATATCAACGTATTCCATACCCGAATGGATTATTTGTATTTTATTGACAACTAAATCATTAAATGAGACAAACGATGATTGGACGGACCAATAATTGAACTTGGTTTCTTACATAACTACATGCGTATTACCTCCTAATATCAACATTTTCTATACTCGGAGGGATAATCGTTGTTTCATTGACTACTAATCACTAAATTAGACAAACATGGGTTTGAAGGACAAATAATAGCACTTGGTTTCATACATTACTACACGTGTATTACCTCCTAATATCAACGTATTCCATACTTGAATGGATTATTTGTATTTTATTGACAACTAAATCATTAAATGAGACAAACGATGATTGGACGGACCAATAATTGAACTTGGTTTCTTACAGAACCACATGCGTATTACCTCCTAATATCAACATTTTCTATACTCGGAATGATAATCGTTGTTTCATTGACTACTAATCACTAAATTAGACAAACATGGGTTTGAAGGACAAATAATAGAACTTGGTTTTATACATTACTACACGTGTATTACCTCCAAATATCAACGTATTCCATACCCGAATGGATTATTTGTATTTTATTGACAACTAAATCATTAAATGAGACAAACGATGATTGGACGGACCAATAATTGAACTTGGTTTCTTACATAACTACATGCGTATTACCTCCTAATATCAACATTTTCTATACTCGGAGGGATAATCGTTGTTTCATTGACTACTAATCACTAAATTAGACAAACATGGGTTTGAAGGACAAATAATAGCACTTGGTTTCATACATTACTACACGTGTATTACCTCCTAATATCAACGTATTCCATACTTGAATGGATTATTTGTATTTTATTGACAACTAAATCATTAAATGAGACAAACGATGATTGGACGGACCAATAATTGAACTTGGTTTCTTACAGAACCACATGCGTATTACCTCCTAATATCAACATTTTCTATACTCGGAATGATAATCGTTGTTTCATTGACTACTAATCACTAAATTAGACAAACATGGGTTTGAAGGACAAATAATAGAACTTGGTTTTATACATTACTACACGTGTATTACCTCCTAATATCAACGTATTCCATACTCGAATGGATTATTTGTATTTTATTGACAACTAAATCATTAAATGAGACAAACGATGATTGGACGGACCAATAATTGAACTTGGTTTCTTACATAACTACATGCGTATTACCTCCTAATATCAACATTTTCTATACTCGGAGGGATAATCGTTGTTTCATTGACTACTAATCACTAAATTAGACAAACATGGGTTTGAAGGACAAATAATAGCACTTGGTTTCATACATTACTACACGTGTATTACCTCTTAATATCAACGTATTCCATACTCGAATGGATTATTTGTATTTTATTGACAACTAAATCATTAAATGAGACAAACGATGATTGGACGGACCAATAATTGAACTTGGTTTCTTACATAACTACATGCGTATTACCTCCTAATATCAACATTTTCTATACTCAGAGGGATAATCGTTGTTTCATTGACTACTAATCACTAAATTAGACAAACATGGGTTTGAAGGACAAATAATAGCACTTGGTTTCATACATTACTACACGTGTATTACCTCCTAATATCAACGTATTCCATACTTGAATGGATTATTTGTATTTTATTGACAACTAAATCATTAAATGAGACAAACGATGATTGGACGGACCAATAATTGAACTTGGTTTCTTACAGAACCACATGCGTATTACCTCCTAATATCAACATTTTCTATACTCGGAATGATAATCGTTGTTTCATTGACTACTAATCACTAAATTAGACAAACATGGGTTTGAAGGACAAATAATAGAACTTGGTTTTATACATTACTACACGTGTATTACCTCCAAATATCAACGTATTCCATACCCGAATGGATTATTTGTATTTTATTGACAACTAAATCATTAAATGAGACAAACGATGATTGGACGGACCAATAATTGAACTTGGTTTCTTACATAACTACATGCGTATTACCTCCTAATATCAACATTTTCTATACTCGGAGGGATAATCGTTGTTTCATTGACTACTAATCACTAAATTAGACAAACATGGGTTTGAAGGACAAATAATAGCACTTGGTTTCATACATTACTACACGTGTATTACCTCCTAATATCAACGTATTCCATACTTGAATGGATTATTTGTATTTTATTGACAACTAAATCATTAAATGAGACAAACGATGATTGGACGGACCAATAATTGAACTTGGTTTCTTACAGAACCACATGCGTATTACCTCCTAATATCAACATTTTCTATACTCGGAATGATAATCGTTGTTTCATTGACTACTAATCACTAAATTAGACAAACATGGGTTTGAAGGACAAATAATAGAACTTGGTTTTATACATTACTACACGTGTATTACCTCCAAATATCAACGTATTCCATACCCGAATGGATTATTTGTATTTTATTGACAACTAAATCATTAAATGAGACAAACGATGATTGGACGGACCAATAATTGAACTTGGTTTCTTACATAACTACATGCGTATTACCTCCTAATATCAACATTTTCTATACTCGGAGGGATAATCGTTGTTTCATTGACTACTAATCACTAAATTAGACAAACATGGGTTTGAAGGACAAATAATAGCACTTGGTTTCATACATTACTACACGTGTATTACCTCCTAATATCAACGTATTCCATACTTGAATGGATTATTTGTATTTTATTGACAACTAAATCATTAAATGAGACAAACGATGATTGGACGGACCAATAATTGAACTTGGTTTCTTACAGAACCACATGCGTATTACCTCCTAATATCAACATTTTCTATACTCGGAATGATAATCGTTGTTTCATTGACTACTAATTACTAAATTAGACAAACATGGGTTTGAAGGACAAATAATAGAACTTGGTTTTATACATTACTACACGTGTATTACCTCCTAATATCAACGTATTCCATACTCGAATGGATTATTTGTATTTTATTGACAACTAAATCATTAAATGAGACAAACGATGATTGGACGGACCAATAATTGAACTTGGTTTCTTACATAACTACATGCGTATTACCTCCTAATATCAACATTTTCTATACTCGGAGGGATAATCGTTGTTTCATTGACTACTAATCACTAAATTAGACAAACATGGGTTTGAAGGACAAATAATAGCACTTGGTTTCATACATTACTACACGTGTATTACCTCCTAATATCAACGTATTCCATACTTGAATGGATTATTTGTATTTTATTGACAACTAAATCATTAAATGAGACAAACGATGATTGGACGGACCAATAATTGAACTTGGTTTCTTACAGAACCACATGCGTATTACCTCCTAATATCAACATTTTCTATACTCGGAATGATAATCGTTGTTTCATTGACTACTAATCACTAAATTAGACAAACATGGGTTTGAAGGACAAATAATAGAACTTGGTTTTATACATTACTACACGTGTATTACCTCCTAATATCAACGTATTCCATACTCGAATGGATTATTTGTATTTTATTGACAACTAAATCATTAAATGAGACAAACGATGATTGGACGGACCAATAATTGAACTTGGTTTCTTACATAACTACATGCGTATTACCTCCTAATATCAACATTTTCTATACTCGGAGGGATAATCGTTGTTTCATTGACTACTAATCACTAAATTAGACAAACATGGGTTTGAAGGACAAATAATAGCACTTGGTTTCATACATTACTACACGTGTATTACCTCTTAATATCAACGTATTCCATACTCGAATGGATTATTTGTATTTAATTGACAACTAAATCTTTAAATGAGACAAACGATGATTGGACGGACCAATAATTGAACTTGGTTTATTACACAACTACATGCGTATTACCTCCTAATATCAACATTTTCTATACTCGGAGGGATAATCGTTGTTTCATTGACTACTAATCACTAAATTAGACAAACATGGGTTTGAAGGACAAATAATAGAACTTGGTTTCCTACATTACTACACGTGTATTACCTCCAAATATCAACGTATTCCATACCCGAATGGATTATTTGTATTTTATTGACAACTAAATCATTAAATGAGACAAACGATGATTGGACGGACCAATAATTGAACTTGGTTTCTTACATAACTACATGCGTATTACCTCCTAATATCAACATTTTCTATACTCGGAGGGATAATCGTTGTTTCATTGACTACTAATCACTAAATTAGACAAACATGGGTTTGAAGGACAAATAATAGCACTTGGTTTCATACATTACTACACGTGTATTACCTCCTAATATCAACGTATTCCATACTTGAATGGATTATTTGTATTTTATTGACAACTAAATCATTAAATGAGACAAACGATGATTGGACGGACCAATAATTGAACTTGGTTTCTTACAGAACCACATGCGTATTACCTCCTAATATCAACATTTTCTATACTCGGAATGATAATCGTTGTTTCATTGACTACTAATCACTAAATTAGACAAACATGGGTTTGAAGGACAAATAATAGAACTTGGTTTTATACATTACTACACGTGTATTACCTCCAAATATCAACGTATTCCATACCCGAATGGATTATTTGTATTTTATTGACAACTAAATCATTAAATGAGACAAACGATGATTGGACGGACCAATAATTGAACTTGGTTTCTTACATAACTACATGCGTATTACCTCCTAATATCAACATTTTCTATACTCGGAGGGATAATCGTTGTTTCATTGACTACTAATCACTAAATTAGACAAACATGGGTTTGAAGGACAAATAATAGCACTTGGTTTCATACATTACTACACGTGTATTACCTCCTAATATCAACGTATTCCATACTTGAATGGATTATTTGTATTTTATTGACAACTAAATCATTAAATGAGACAAACGATGATTGGACGGACCAATAATTGAACTTGGTTTCTTACAGAACCACATGCGTATTACCTCCTAATATCAACATTTTCTATACTCGGAATGATAATCGTTGTTTCATTGACTACTAATCACTAAATTAGACAAACATGGGTTTGAAGGACAAATAATAGAACTTGGTTTTATACATTACTACACGTGTATTACCTCCTAATATCAACGTATTCCATACTCGAATGGATTATTTGTATTTTATTGACAACTAAATCATTAAATGAGACAAACGATGATTGGACGGACCAATAATTGAACTTGGTTTCTTACATAACTACATGCGTATTACCTCCTAATATCAACATTTTCTATACTCGGAGGGATAATCGTTGTTTCATTGACTACTAATCACTAAATTAGACAAACATGGGTTTGAAGGACAAATAATAGCACTTGGTTTCATACATTACTACACGTGTATTACCTCTTAATATCAACGTATTCCATACTCGAATGGATTATTTGTATTTAATTGACAACTAAATCTTTAAATGAGACAAACGATGATTGGACGGACCAATAATTGAACTTGGTTTATTACACAACTACATGCGTATTACCTCCTAATATCAACATTTTCTATACTCGGAGGGATAATCGTTGTTTCATTGACTACTAATCACTAAATTAGACAAACATGGGTTTGAAGGACAAATAATAGAACTTGGTTTCCTACATTACTACACGTGTATTACCTCCAAATATCAACGTATTCCATACCCGAATGGATTATTTGTATTTTATTGACAACTAAATCATTAAATGAGACAAACGATGATTGGACGGACCAATAATTGAACTTGGTTTCTTACATAACTACATGCGTATTACCTCCTAATATCAACATTTTCTATACTCAGAGGGATAATCGTTGTTTCATTGACTACTAATCACTAAATTAGACAAACATGGGTTTGAAGGACAAATAATAGCACTTGGTTTCATACATTACTACACGTGTATTACCTCCTAATATCAACGTATTCCATACTTGAATGGATTATTTGTATTTTATTGACAACTAAATCATTAAATGAGACAAACGATGATTGGACGGACCAATAATTGAACTTGGTTTCTTACAGAACCACATGCGTATTACCTCCTAATATCAACATTTTCTATACTCGGAATGATAATCGTTGTTTCATTGACTACTAATCACTAAATTAGACAAACATGGGTTTGAAGGACAAATAATAGAACTTGGTTTTATACATTACTACACGTGTATTACCTCCAAATATCAACGTATTCCATACCCGAATGGATTATTTGTATTTTATTGACAACTAAATCATTAAATGAGACAAACGATGATTGGACGGACCAATAATTGAACTTGGTTTCTTACATAACTACATGCGTATTACCTCCTAATATCAACATTTTCTATACTCGGAGGGATAATCGTTGTTTCATTGACTACTAATCACTAAATTAGACAAACATGGGTTTGAAGGACAAATAATAGCACTTGGTTTCATACATTACTACACGTGTATTACCTCCTAATATCAACGTATTCCATACTTGAATGGATTATTTGTATTTTATTGACAACTAAATCATTAAATGAGACAAACGATGATTGGACGGACCAATAATTGAACTTGGTTTCTTACAGAACCACATGCGTATTACCTCCTAATATCAACATTTTCTATACTCGGAATGATAATCGTTGTTTCATTGACTACTAATCACTAAATTAGACAAACATGGGTTTGAAGGACAAATAATAGAACTTGGTTTTATACATTACTACACGTGTATTACCTCCAAATATCAACGTATTCCATACCCGAATGGATTATTTGTATTTTATTGACAACTAAATCATTAAATGAGACAAACGATGATTGGACGGACCAATAATTGAACTTGGTTTCTTACATAACTACATGCGTATTACCTCCTAATATCAACATTTTCTATACTCGGAGGGATAATCGTTGTTTCATTGACTACTAATCACTAAATTAGACAAACATGGGTTTGAAGGACAAATAATAGCACTTGGTTTCATACATTACTACACGTGTATTACCTCCTAATATCAACGTATTCCATACTTGAATGGATTATTTGTATTTTATTGACAACTAAATCATTAAATGAGACAAACGATGATTGGACGGACCAATAATTGAACTTGGTTTCTTACAGAACCACATGCGTATTACCTCCTAATATCAACATTTTCTATACTCGGAATGATAATCGTTGTTTCATTGACTACTAATCACTAAATTAGACAAACATGGGTTTGAAGGACAAATAATAGAACTTGGTTTTATACATTACTACACGTGTATTACCTCCTAATATCAACGTATTCCATACTCGAATGGATTATTTGTATTTTATTGACAACTAAATCATTAAATGAGACAAACGATGATTGGACGGACCAATAATTGAACTTGGTTTCTTACATAACTACATGCGTATTACCTCCTAATATCAACATTTTCTATACTCGGAGGGATAATCGTTGTTTCATTGACTACTAATCACTAAATTAGACAAACATGGGTTTGAAGGACAAATAATAGCACTTGGTTTCATACATTACTACACGTGTATTACCTCTTAATATCAACGTATTCCATACTCGAATGGATTATTTGTATTTAATTGACAACTAAATCTTTAAATGAGACAAACGATGATTGGACGGACCAATAATTGAACTTGGTTTATTACACAACTACATGCGTATTACCTCCTAATATCAACATTTTCTATACTCGGAGGGATAATCGTTGTTTCATTGACTACTAATCACTAAATTAGACAAACATGGGTTTGAAGGACAAATAATAGAACTTGGTTTCCTACATTACTACACGTGTATTACCTCCAAATATCAACGTATTCCATACCCGAATGGATTATTTGTATTTTATTGACAACTAAATCATTAAATGAGACAAACGATGATTGGACGGACCAATAATTGAACTTGGTTTCTTACATAACTACATGCGTATTACCTCCTAATATCAACATTTTCTATACTCGGAGGGATAATCGTTGTTTCATTGACTACTAATCACTAAATTAGACAAACATGGGTTTGAAGGACAAATAATAGCACTTGGTTTCATACATTACTACACGTGTATTACCTCCTAATATCAACGTATTCCATACTTGAATGGATTATTTGTATTTTATTGACAACTAAATCATTAAATGAGACAAACGATGATTGGACGGACCAATAATTGAACTTGGTTTCTTACAGAACCACATGCGTATTACCTCCTAATATCAACATTTTCTATACTCGGAATGATAATCGTTGTTTCATTGACTACTAATCACTAAATTAGACAAACATGGGTTTGAAGGACAAATAATAGAACTTGGTTTTATACATTACTACACGTGTATTACCTCCAAATATCAACGTATTCCATACCCGAATGGATTATTTGTATTTTATTGACAACTAAATCATTAAATGAGACAAACGATGATTGGACGGACCAATAATTGAACTTGGTTTCTTACATAACTACATGCGTATTACCTCCTAATATCAACATTTTCTATACTCGGAGGGATAATCGTTGTTTCATTGACTACTAATCACTAAATTAGACAAACATGGGTTTGAAGGACAAATAATAGCACTTGGTTTCATACATTACTACACGTGTATTACCTCCTAATATCAACGTATTCCATACTTGAATGGATTATTTGTATTTTATTGACAACTAAATCATTAAATGAGACAAACGATGATTGGACGGACCAATAATTGAACTTGGTTTCTTACAGAACCACATGCGTATTACCTCCTAATATCAACATTTTCTATACTCGGAATGATAATCGTTGTTTCATTGACTACTAATCACTAAATTAGACAAACATGGGTTTGAAGGACAAATAATAGAACTTGGTTTTATACATTACTACACGTGTATTACCTCCTAATATCAACGTATTCCATACTCGAATGGATTATTTGTATTTTATTGACAACTAAATCATTAAATGAGACAAACGATGATTGGACGGACCAATAATTGAACTTGGTTTCTTACATAACTACATGCGTATTACCTCCTAATATCAACATTTTCTATACTCGGAGGGATAATCGTTGTTTCATTGACTACTAATCACTAAATTAGACAAACATGGGTTTGAAGGACAAATAATAGCACTTGGTTTCATACATTACTACACGTGTATTACCTCTTAATATCAACGTATTCCATACTCGAATGGATTATTTGTATTTAATTGACAACTAAATCTTTAAATGAGACAAACGATGATTGGACGGACCAATAATTGAACTTGGTTTATTACACAACTACATGCGTATTACCTCCTAATATCAACATTTTCTATACTCGGAGGGATAATCGTTGTTTCATTGACTACTAATCACTAAATTAGACAAACATGGGTTTGAAGGACAAATAATAGAACTTGGTTTCCTACATTACTACACGTGTATTACCTCCAAATATCAACGTATTCCATACCCGAATGGATTATTTGTATTTTATTGACAACTAAATCATTAAATGAGACAAACGATGATTGGACGGACCAATAATTGAACTTGGTTTCTTACATAACTACATGCGTATTACCTCCTAATATCAACATTTTCTATACTCGGAGGGATAATCGTTGTTTCATTGACTACTAATCACTAAATTAGACAAACATGGGTTTGAAGGACAAATAATAGCACTTGGTTTCATACATTACTACACGTGTATTACCTCCTAATATCAACGTATTCCATACTTGAATGGATTATTTGTATTTTATTGACAACTAAATCATTAAATGAGACAAACGATGATTGGACGGACCAATAATTGAACTTGGTTTCTTACAGAACCACATGCGTATTACCTCCTAATATCAACATTTTCTATACTCGGAATGATAATCGTTGTTTCATTGACTACTAATCACTAAATTAGACAAACATGGGTTTGAAGGACAAATAATAGAACTTGGTTTTATACATTACTACACGTGTATTACCTCCAAATATCAACGTATTCCATACCCGAATGGATTATTTGTATTTTATTGACAACTAAATCATTAAATGAGACAAACGATGATTGGACGGACCAATAATTGAACTTGGTTTCTTACATAACTACATGCGTATTACCTCCTAATATCAACATTTTCTATACTCGGAGGGATAATCGTTGTTTCATTGACTACTAATCACTAAATTAGACAAACATGGGTTTGAAGGACAAATAATAGCACTTGGTTTCATACATTACTACACGTGTATTACCTCCTAATATCAACGTATTCCATACTTGAATGGATTATTTGTATTTTATTGACAACTAAATCATTAAATGAGACAAACGATGATTGGACGGACCAATAATTGAACTTGGTTTCTTACAGAACCACATGCGTATTACCTCCTAATATCAACATTTTCTATACTCGGAATGATAATCGTTGTTTCATTGACTACTAATCACTAAATTAGACAAACATGGGTTTGAAGGACAAATAATAGAACTTGGTTTTATACATTACTACACGTGTATTACCTCCTAATATCAACGTATTCCATACTCGAATGGATTATTTGTATTTTATTGACAACTAAATCATTAAATGAGACAAACGATGATTGGACGGACCAATAATTGAACTTGGTTTTTTACATAACTACATGCGTATTACCTCCTAATATCAACATTTTCTATACTCGGAGGGATAATCGTTGTTTCATTGACTACTAATCACTAAATTAGACAAACATGGGTTTGAAGGACAAATAATAGCACTTGGTTTCATACATTACTACACGTGTATTACCTCTTAATATCAACGTATTCCATACTCGAATGGATTATTTGTATTTAATTGACAACTAAATCTTTAAATGAGACAAACGATGATTGGACGGACCAATAATTGAACTTGGTTTATTACACAACTACATGCGTATTACCTCCTAATATCAACATTTTCTATACTCGGAGGGATAATCGTTGTTTCATTGACTACTAATCACTAAATTAGACAAACATGGGTTTGAAGGACAAATAATAGAACTTGGTTTCCTACATTACTACACGTGTATTACCTCCAAATATCAACGTATTCCATACCCGAATGGATTATTTGTATTTTATTGACAACTAAATCATTAAATGAGACAAACGATGATTGGACGGACCAATAATTGAACTTGGTTTCTTACATAACTACATGCGTATTACCTCCTAATATCAACATTTTCTATACTCGGAGGGATAATCGTTGTTTCATTGACTACTAATCACTAAATTAGACAAACATGGGTTTGAAGGACAAATAATAGCACTTGGTTTCATACATTACTACACGTGTATTACCTCCTAATATCAACGTATTCCATACTTGAATGGATTATTTGTATTTTATTGACAACTAAATCATTAAATGAGACAAACGATGATTGGACGGACCAATAATTGAACTTTGTTTCTTACAGAACCACATGCGTATTACCTCCTAATATCAACATTTTCTATACTCGGAATGATAATCGTTGTTTCATTGACTACTAATCACTAAATTAGACAAACATGGGTTTGAAGGACAAATAATAGAACTTGGTTTTATACATTACTACACGTGTATTACCTCCAAATATCAACGTATTCCATACCCGAATGGATTATTTGTATTTTATTGACAACTAAATCATTAAATGAGACAAACGATGATTGGACGGACCAATAATTGAACTTGGTTTCTTACATAACTACATGCGTATTACCTCCTAATATCAACATTTTCTATACTCGGAGGGATAATCGTTGTTTCATTGACTACTAATCACTAAATTAGACAAACATGGGTTTGAAGGACAAATAATAGCACTTGGTTTCATACATTACTACACGTGTATTACCTCCTAATATCAACGTATTCCATACTTGAATGGATTATTTGTATTTTATTGACAACTAAATCATTAAATGAGACAAACGATGATTGGACGGACCAATAATTGAACTTTGTTTCTTACAGAACCACATGCGTATTACCTCCTAATATCAACATTTTCTATACTCGGAATGATAATCGTTGTTTCATTGACTACTAATCACTAAATTAGACAAACATGGGTTTGAAGGACAAATAATAGAACTTGGTTTTATACATTACTACACGTGTATTACCTCCAAATATCAACGTATTCCATACCCGAATGGATTATTTGTATTTTATTGACAACTAAATCATTAAATGAGACAAACGATGATTGGACGGACCAATAATTGAACTTGGTTTCTTACATAACTACATGCGTATTACCTCCTAATATCAACATTTTCTATACTCGGAGGGATAATCGTTGTTTCATTGACTACTAATCACTAAATTAGACAAACATGGGTTTGAAGGACAAATAATAGCACTTGGTTTCATACATTACTACACGTGTATTACCTCCTAATATCAACGTATTCCATACTTGAATGGATTATTTGTATTTTATTGACAACTAAATCATTAAATGAGACAAACGATGATTGGACGGACCAATAATTGAACTTGGTTTCTTACAGAACCACATGCGTATTACCTCCTAATATCAACATTTTCTATACTCGGAATGATAATCGTTGTTTCATTGACTACTAATCACTAAATTAGACAAACATGGGTTTGAAGGACAAATAATAGAACTTGGTTTTATACATTACTACACGTGTATTACCTCCTAATATCAACGTATTCCATACTCGAATGGATTATTTGTATTTTATTGACAACTAAATCATTAAATGAGACAAACGATGATTGGACGGACCAATAATTGAACTTGGTTTTTTACATAACTACATGCGTATTACCTCCTAATATCAACATTTTCTATACTCGGAGGGATAATCGTTGTTTCATTGACTACTAATCACTAAATTAGACAAACATGGGTTTGAAGGACAAATAATAGCACTTGGTTTCATACATTACTACACGTGTATTACCTCTTAATATCAACGTATTCCATACTCGAATGGATTATTTGTATTTAATTGACAACTAAATCTTTAAATGAGACAAACGATGATTGGACGGACCAATAATTGAACTTGGTTTATTACACAACTACATGCGTATTACCTCCTAATATCAACATTTTCTATACTCGGAGGGATAATCGTTGTTTCATTGACTACTAATCACTAAATTAGACAAACATGGGTTTGAAGGACAAATAATAGAACTTGGTTTCCTACATTACTACACGTGTATTACCTCCAAATATCAACGTATTCCATACCCGAATGGATTATTTGTATTTTATTGACAACTAAATCATTAAATGAGACAAACGATGATTGGACGGACCAATAATTGAACTTGGTTTCTTACATAACTACATGCGTATTACCTCCTAATATCAACATTTTCTATACTCGGAGGGATAATCGTTGTTTCATTGACTACTAATCACTAAATTAGACAAACATGGGTTTGAAGGACAAATAATAGCACTTGGTTTCATACATTACTACACGTGTATTACCTCCTAATATCAACGTATTCCATACTTGAATGGATTATTTGTATTTTATTGACAACTAAATCATTAAATGAGACAAACGATGATTGGACGGACCAATAATTGAACTTTGTTTCTTACAGAACCACATGCGTATTACCTCCTAATATCAACATTTTCTATACTCGGAATGATAATCGTTGTTTCATTGACTACTAATCACTAAATTAGACAAACATGGGTTTGAAGGACAAATAATAGAACTTGGTTTTATACATTACTACACGTGTATTACCTCCAAATATCAACGTATTCCATACCCGAATGGATTATTTGTATTTTATTGACAACTAAATCATTAAATGAGACAAACGATGATTGGACGGACCAATAATTGAACTTGGTTTCTTACATAACTACATGCGTATTACCTCCTAATATCAACATTTTCTATACTCGGAGGGATAATCGTTGTTTCATTGACTACTAATCACTAAATTAGACAAACATGGGTTTGAAGGACAAATAATAGCACTTGGTTTCATACATTACTACACGTGTATTACCTCCTAATATCAACGTATTCCATACTTGAATGGATTATTTGTATTTTATTGACAACTAAATCATTAAATGAGACAAACGATGATTGGACGGACCAATAATTGAACTTTGTTTCTTACAGAACCACATGCGTATTACCTCCTAATATCAACATTTTCTATACTCGGAATGATAATCGTTGTTTCATTGACTACTAATCACTAAATTAGACAAACATGGGTTTGAAGGACAAATAATAGAACTTGGTTTTATACATTACTACACGTGTATTACCTCCAAATATCAACGTATTCCATACCCGAATGGATTATTTGTATTTTATTGACAACTAAATCATTAAATGAGACAAACGATGATTGGACGGACCAATAATTGAACTTGGTTTCTTACATAACTACATGCGTATTACCTCCTAATATCAACATTTTCTATACTCGGAGGGATAATCGTTGTTTCATTGACTACTAATCACTAAATTAGACAAACATGGGTTTGAAGGACAAATAATAGCACTTGGTTTCATACATTACTACACGTGTATTACCTCCTAATATCAACGTATTCCATACTTGAATGGATTATTTGTATTTTATTGACAACTAAATCATTAAATGAGACAAACGATGATTGGACGGACCAATAATTGAACTTGGTTTCTTACAGAACCACATGCGTATTACCTCCTAATATCAACATTTTCTATACTCGGAATGATAATCGTTGTTTCATTGACTACTAATCACTAAATTAGACAAACATGGGTTTGAAGGACAAATAATAGAACTTGGTTTTATACATTACTACACGTGTATTACCTCCTAATATCAACGTATTCCATACTCGAATGGATTATTTGTATTTTATTGACAACTAAATCATTAAATGAGACAAACGATGATTGGACGGACCAATAATTGAACTTGGTTTCTTACATAACTACATGCGTATTACCTCCTAATATCAACATTTTCTATACTCGGAGGGATAATCGTTGTTTCATTGACTACTAATCACTAAATTAGACAAACATGGGTTTGAAGGACAAATAATAGCACTTGGTTTCATACATTACTACACGTGTATTACCTCTTAATATCAACGTATTCCATACTCGAATGGATTATTTGTATTTAATTGACAACTAAATCTTTAAATGAGACAAACGATGATTGGACGGACCAATAATTGAACTTGGTTTATTACACAACTACATGCGTATTACCTCCTAATATCAACATTTTCTATACTCGGAGGGATAATCGTTGTTTCATTGACTACTAATCACTAAATTAGACAAACATGGGTTTGAAGGACAAATAATAGAACTTGGTTTCCTACATTACTACACGTGTATTACCTCCAAATATCAACGTATTCCATACTCGAATGGATTATTTGTATTTTATTGACAACTAAATCATTAAATGAGACAAACGATGATTGGACGGACCAATAATTGAACTTGGTTTCTTACATAACTACATGCGTATTACCTCCTAATATCAACATTTTCTATACTCGGAGGGATAATCGTTGTTTCATTGACTACTAATCACTAAATTAGACAAACATGGGTTTGAAGGACAAATAATAGCACTTGGTTTCATACATTACTACACGTGTATTACCTCCTAATATCAACGTATTCCATACTTGAATGGATTATTTGTATTTAATTGACAACTAAATCATTAAATGAGACAAACGATGATTGGACGGACCAATAATTGAACTTGGTTTCTTACAGAACCACATGCGTATTACCTCCTAATATCAACATTTTCTATACTCGGAATGATAATCGTTGTTTCATTGACTACTAATCACTAAATTAGACAAACATGGGTTTGAAGGACAAATAATAGAACTTGGTTTTATACATTACTACACGTGTATTACCTCCAAATATCAACGTATTCCATACCCGAATGGATTATTTGTATTTTATTGACAACTAAATCATTAAATGAGACAAACGATGATTGGACGGACCAATAATTGAACTTGGTTTCTTACATAACTACATGCGTATTACCTCCTAATATCAACATTTTCTATACTCGGAGGGATAATCGTTGTTTCATTGACTACTAATCACTAAATTAGACAAACATGGGTTTGAAGGACAAATAATAGCACTTGGTTTCATACATTACTACACGTGTATTACCTCCTAATATCAACGTATTCCATACTTGAATGGATTATTTGTATTTTATTGACAACTAAATCATTAAATGAGACAAACGATGATTGGACGGACCAATAATTGAACTTGGTTTCTTACAGAACCACATGCGTATTACCTCCTAATATCAACATTTTCTATACTCGGAATGATAATCGTTGTTTCATTGACTACTAATCACTAAATTAGACAAACATGGGTTTGAAGGACAAATAATAGAACTTGGTTTTATACATTACTACACGTGTATTACCTCCTAATATCAACGTATTCCATACTCGAATGGATTATTTGTATTTTATTGACAACTAAATCATTAAATGAGACAAACGATGATTGGACGGACCAATAATTGAACTGGGTTTCTTACATAACTACATGCGTATTACCTCCTAATATCAACATTTTCTATACTCGGAGGGATAATCGTTGTTTCATTGACTACTAATCACTAAATTAGACAAACATGGGTTTGAAGGACAAATAATAGCACTTGGTTTCATACATTACTACACGTGTATTACCTCTTAATATCAACGTATTCCATACTCGAATGGATTATTTGTATTTAATTGACAACTAAATCTTTAAATGAGACAAACGATGATTGGACGGACCAATAATTGAACTTGGTTTATTACACAACTACATGCGTATTACCTCCTAATATCAACATTTTCTATACTCGGAGGGATAATCGTTGTTTCATTGACTACTAATCACTAAATTAGACAAACATGGGTTTGAAGGACAAATAATAGCACTTGGTTTCATACATTACTACACGTGTATTACCTCCTAATATCAACGTATTCCATACTTGAATGGATTATTTGTATTTTATTGACAACTAAATCATTAAATGAGACCATCGATGATTGGACGGACCAATAATTGAACTTGGTTTCTTACAGAACCACATGCGTATTACCTCCTAATATCAACATTTTCTATACTCGGAATGATAATCGTTGTTTCATTGACTACTAATCACTAAATTAGACAAACATGGGTTTGAAGGACAAATAATAGAACTTGGTTTTATACATTACTACACGTGTATTACCTCCTAATATCAACGTATTCCATACTCGAATGGATTATTTGTATTTTATTGACAACTAAATCATTAAATGAGACAAACGATGATTGGACGGGCCAATAATTGAACTTGGTTTCTTACATAAATACATGCGTATTACCTCCTAATATCAACATTTTCTATACTCGGAGGGATAATCGTTGTTTCATTGACTACTAATCACTAAATTAGACAAACATGGGTTTGAAGGACAAATAATAGAACTTGGTTTCATACAATACTACACGTGTATTACCTCCAAATATCAACGTATTCCATACTCGAATGGATTATTTGTATTTTATTGACAACTAAATCATTAAATGGGACAAACGATGATTGGACGGACCAATAATTGAAACTTGGTTTCTTACACAACTACATGCGTATTACCTCCTAATATCAACATTTTCTATACTCGGAGGGATAATCGTTGTTTCATTGACTACTAATCACTAAATTAGACAGACATGGGGGGTTTGAAGGACAAATAATAGCACTTGGTTTCATACAATACTACACGTGTATTACCTCCAAATAACAACGTATTCCATACTCGAATGGATTATTTGTATTTTATTGACAACTAAATCATTAAATGGGACAAACGATGATTGGACGGACCAATAATTGAAACTTGGTTTCTTACACAACTACATGCGTATTACCTCCTAATATCAACATTTTCTATACTCGGAGGGATAATCGTTGTTTCATTGACTACTAATCACTAAATTAGACAAACATGGGGGGTTTGAAGGACAAATAATAGCACTTGGTTTCATACATTACTACACGTGTATTACCTACTAATATCAACGTATTCCATACTCGAATGGATTATTTGTATTTATTGACAACTAAATCATTAAATGAGACAAACGATGATTGGACGGACCAATAATTGAACTTGGTTTCTTACAAAACTACATGCGTATCACCTCCTAATATCAACATTTTCTATACTCGGAGGGATAATCATTGTTTCATTGGCTACTAATCACTAAATTCGACAAACTTGGGTTTGAAGGACAAATAATAGAACTTGGTTTCCTACATTACTACACGTGTATTACCTCCAAATATCAACGTATTCCATACCCGAATGGATTATTTGTATTTTATTGACAACTAAATCATTAAATGAGACAAACGATGATTGGACGGACCAATAATTGAACTTGGTTTCTTACATAACTACATGCGTATTACCTCCTAATATCAACATTTTCTATACTCGGAGGGATAATCGTTGTTTCATTGACTACTAATCACTAAATTAGACAAACATGGGTTTGAAGGACAAATAATAGCACTTGGTTTCATACATTACTACACGTGTATTACCTCTTAATATCAACGTATTCCATACTCGAATGGATTATTTGTATTTAATTGACAACTAAATCTTTAAATGAGACAAACGATGATTGGACGGACCAATAATTGAACTTGGTTTATTACACAACTACATGCGTATGACCTCCTAATATCAACATTTTCTATACTCAGAGGGATAATCGTTGTTTCATTGACTACTAATCACTAAATTAGACAAACATGGGTTTGAAGGACAAATAACTTGGTTTCATACAATACTACACGTGTATTACCTCCAAATATCAACGTATTCCATACTCGAATGGATTATTTGTATTTTATTGACAACTAAATCATTAAATGAGACAAACGATGATTGGACGGACCAATAATTGAACTTGGTTTCTTACAAAACCACATGCGTATTACCTCCTAATGTCAACATTTTCTATACTCGGAATGATAATCGCTGTTTCATTGACTACTAATCACAAAATTAGACAAACATGGGTTTGAAGGACAAATAATAGAACTTGGTTTTATACATTACTACACGTGTATTACCTCCTAATATCAACGTATTCCATACTCGAATGGATTATTTGTATTTTATTGACAACTAAATCATTAAATGAGACAAACGATGGTTGGACGGGCCAATAATTGAACTTGGTTTCTTACATAACTACATGCGTATTACCTCCTAATATCAACATTTTCTATACTCGGAGGGATAATCGTTGTTTCATTGACTACTAATCACTAAATTAGACAAACATGGGTTTGAAGGACAAATAATAGAACTTGGTTTCATACAATACTACACGTGTATTACCTCCAAATATCAACGTATTCCATACTCGAATGGATTATTTGTATTTTATTGACAACTAAATCATTAAATGGGACAAACGATGATTGGACGGACCAATAATTGAAACTTGGTTTCTTACACAACTACATGCGTATTACCTCCTAATATCAACATTTTCTATACTCGGAGGGATAATCGTTGTTTCATTGACTACTAATCACTAAATTAGACAAACATGGGGGGTTTGAAGGACAAATAATAGCACTTGGTTTCATACAATACTACACGTGTATTACCTCCAAATATCAACGTATTCCATACTCGAATGGATTATTTGTATTTTATTGACAACTAAATCATTAAATGGGACAAACGATGATTGGACGGACCAATAATTGAAACTTGGTTTCTTACACAACTACATGCGTATTACCTCCTAATATCAACATTTTCTATACTCGGAGGGATAATCGTTGTTTCATTGACTACTAATCACTAAATTAGACAAACATGGGGGGTTTGAAGGACAAATAATAGCACTTGGTTTCATACAATACTACACGTGTATTACCTCCAAATATCAACGTATTCCATACTCGAATGGATTATTTGTATTTTATTGACAACTAAATCATTAAATGGGACAAACGATGATTGGACGGACCAATAATTGAAACTTGGTTTCTTACACAACTACATGCGTATTACCTCCTAATATCAACATTTTCTATACTCGGAGGGATAATCGTTGTTTCATTGACTACTAATCACTAATTTAGACAAACATGGGGGGTTTGAAGGACAAATAATAGCACTTGGTTTCATACATTACTACACGTGTATTACCTACTAATATCAACGTATTCCATACTCGAATGGATTATTTGTATTTATTGACATCTAAATCATTAAATGAGACAAACGATGATCGGACGGACCAATAATTGAACTTGGTTTCTTACAAAACTACATGCGTATCACCTCCTAATATCAACATTTTCTATACTCGGAGGGATAATCATTGTTTCATTGACTACTAATCACTAAATTCGACAAACTTGGGTTTGAAGGACAAATAATAGAACTTGGTTTCCTACATTACTACACGTGTATTACCTCCAAATATCAACGTATTCCATACCCGAATGGATTATTTGTATTTTATTGACAACTAAATCATTAAATGAGACAAACGATGATTGGGCGGACAAATAATTGAACTTGGTTTCTTACATAACTACATGCGTATTACCTCCTAATATCAACATTTTCTATACTCGGAGGGATAATCGTTGTTTCATTGACTACTAATCACTAAATTAGACAAACATGGGTTTGAAGGACAAATAATAGCACTTGGTTTCATACATTACTACACGTGTATTACCTCTTAATATCAACGTATTCCATACTCGAATGGATTATTTGTATTTAATTGACAACTAAATCTTTAAATGAGACAAACGATGATTGGACGGACCAATAATTGAACTTGGTTTATTACACAACTACATGCGTATGACCTCCTAATATCAACATTTTCTATACTCGGAGGGATAATCGTTGTTTCATTGACTACTAATCACTAAATTAGACAAACATGGGTTTGAAGGACAAATAACTTGGTTTCATACAATACTACACGTGTATTACCTCCAAATATCAACGTATTCCATACTCAAATGGATTATTTGTATTTTATTGACAACTAAATCATTAAATGAGACAAACGATGATTGGACGGACCAATAATTGAACTTGGTTTCTTACAAAACCACATGCGTATTACCTCCTAATATCAACATTTTCTATACTCGGAATGATAATCGTTGTTTCATTGACTACTAATCACAAAATTAGACAAACATGGGTTTGAAGGACAAATAATAGAACTTGGTTTTATACATTACTACACGTGTATTACCTCCTAATATCAACGTATTCCATACTCGAATGGATTATTTGTATTTTATTGACAACTAAATCATTAAATGAGACAAACGATGATTGGACGGGCCAATAATTGAACTTGGTTTCTTACATAACTACATGCGTATTACCTCCTAATATCAACATTTTCTATACTCGGAGGGATAATCGTTGTTTCATTGACTACTAATCACTAAATTAGACAAACATGGGTTTGAAGGACAAATAATAGAACTTGGTTTCATACAATACTACACGTGTATTACCTCCAAATATCAACGTATTCCATACTCGAATGGATTATTTGTATTTTATTGACAACTAAATCATTAAATGGGACAAACGATGATTGGACGGACCAATAATTGAAACTTGGTTTCTTACACAACTACATGCGTATTACCTCCTAATATCAACATTTTCTATACTCGGAGGGATAATCGTTGTTTCATTGACTACTAATCACTAAATTAGACAAACATGGGGGGTTTGAAGGACAAATAATAGCACTTGGTTTCATAGAATACTACACGTGTATTACCTCCAAATATCAACGTATTCCATACTCGAATGGATTATTTGTATTTTATTGACAACTAAATCATTAAATGGGACAAACGATGATTGGACGGACCAATAATTGAAACTTGGTTTCTTACAAAACTACATGCGTATTACCTCCTAATATCAACATTTTCTATACTCGGAGGGATAATCGTTGTTTCATTGACTACTAATCACTAAATTAGACAAACATGGGGGGTTTGAAGGACAAATAATAGCACTTGGTTTCATACATTAATACACGTGTATTACCTACTAATATCAACGTATTCCATACTCGAATGGATTATTTGTATTTATTGACAACTAAATCATTAAATGAGACAAACGATGATTGGACGGACCAATAATTGAACTTGGTTTCTTACAAAACTACATGCGTATCACCTCCTAATATCAACATTTTCTATACTCGGAGGGATAATCGTTGTTTCATTGACTACTAATCACTAAATTCGACAAACTTGGGTTTGAAGGACAAATAATAGAACTTGGTTTCATACATTACTACACGTGTATTACCTCCAAATATCAACGTATTCCATACCCGAATGGATTATTTGTATTTTATTGACAACTAAATCATTAAATGAGACAAACGATGATTGGACGGACCAATTATTGAACTTGGTTTCTTACAGAACCACATGCGTATTACCTCCTAATATCAACATTTTCTATACTCGGAATGATAATCGTTGTTTCATTGACTACTAATCACAAAATTAGACAAACATGGGTTTGAAGGACAAATAATAGAACTTGGTTTCCTACATTACTACACGTGTATTACCTACTACTATCAACGTATTCCATACTCGAATGGATTATTTGTATTTTATTGACAACTAAATCATTAAATGAGACAAACGATGATTGGACGGACCAATAATTGAACTTGGTTTCTTACATAACTACATGCGTATCACCTCCTAATATCAACATTTTCTATACTCGGAGGGATAATCATTGTTTCATTGACTACTAATCACTAAATTCGACAAACTTGGGTTTGAAGGACAAATAATAGAACTTGGTTTCCTACATTACTACACGTGTATTACCTCCAAATATCAACGTATTCCATACCCGAATGGATTATTTGTATTTTATTGACAACTAAATCATTAAATGAGACAAACGATGATTGGGCGGACAAATAATTGAACTTGGTTTCTTACATAACTACATGCGTATTACCTCCTAATATCAACATTTTCTATACTCGGAGGGATAATCGTTGTTTCATTGACTACTAATCACTAAATTAGACAAACATGGGTTTGAAGGACAAATAATAGCACTTGGTTTCATACATTACTACACGTGTATTACCTCTTAATATCAACGTATTCCATACTCGAATGGATTATTTGTATTTAATTGACAACTAAATCTTTAAATGAGACAAACGATGATTGGACGGACCAATAATTGAACTTGGTTTATTACACAACTACATGCGTATGACCTCCTAATATCAACATTTTCTATACTCGGAGGGATAATCGTTGTTTCATTGACTACTAATCACTAAATTAGACAAACATGGGTTTGAAGGACAAATAACTTGGTTTCATACAATACTACACGTGTATTACCTCCAAATATCAACGTATTCCATACTCAAATGGATTATTTGTATTTTATTGACAACTAAATCATTAAATGAGACAAACGATGATTGGACGGACCAATAATTGAACTTGGTTTCTTACAAAACCACATGCGTATTACCTCCTAATATCAACATTTTCTATACTCGGAATGATAATCGTTGTTTCATTGACTACTAATCACAAAATTAGACAAACATGGGTTTGAAGGACAAATAATAGAACTTGGTTTTATACATTACTACACGTGTATTACCTCCTAATATCAACGTATTCCATACTCGAATGGATTATTTGTATTTTATTGACAACTAAATCATTAAATGAGACAAACGATGATTGGACGGGCCAATAATTGAACTTGGTTTCTTACATAACTACATGCGTATTACCTCCTAATATCAACATTTTCTATACTCGGAGGGATAATCGTTGTTTCATTGACTACTAATCACTAAATTAGACAAACATGGGTTTGAAGGACAAATAATAGAACTTGGTTTCATACAAT
The DNA here is from genome assembly GCA_031232105.1 of Capsicum rhomboideum. Classification (NCBI taxonomy): domain Eukaryota; kingdom Viridiplantae; phylum Streptophyta; class Magnoliopsida; order Solanales; family Solanaceae; genus Capsicum; species Capsicum rhomboideum. The sequence continues at coordinate 81,714,389 of CP124713.1, read as the reverse complement.
ACTACACGTGTATTACCTCCAAATATCAACGTATTCCATACTCGAATGGATTATTTGTATTTTATTGACAACTAAATCATTAAATGGGACAAACGATGATTGGACGGACCAATAATTGAAACTTGGTTTCTTACACAACTACATGCGTATTACCTCCTAATATCAACATTTTCTATACTCGGAGGGATAATCGTTGTTTCATTGACTACTAATCACTAAATTAGACAAACATGGGGGGTTTGAAGGACAAATAATAGCACTTGGTTTCATAGAATACTACACGTGTATTACCTCCAAATATCAACGTATTCCATACTCGAATGGATTATTTGTATTTTATTGACAACTAAATCATTAAATGGGACAAACGATGATTGGACGGACCAATAATTGAAACTTGGTTTCTTACAAAACTACATGCGTATTACCTCCTAATATCAACATTTTCTATACTCGGAGGGATAATCGTTGTTTCATTGACTACTAATCACTAAATTAGACAAACATGGGGGGTTTGAAGGACAAATAATAGCACTTGGTTTCATACATTAATACACGTGTATTACCTACTAATATCAACGTATTCCATACTCGAATGGATTATTTGTATTTATTGACAACTAAATCATTAAATGAGACAAACGATGATTGGACGGACCAATAATTGAACTTGGTTTCTTACAAAACTACATGCGTATCACCTCCTAATATCAACATTTTCTATACTCGGAGGGATAATCGTTGTTTCATTGACTACTAATCACTAAATTCGACAAACTTGGGTTTGAAGGACAAATAATAGAACTTGGTTTCATACATTACTACACGTGTATTACCTCCAAATATCAACGTATTCCATACCCGAATGGATTATTTGTATTTTATTGACAACTAAATCATTAAATGAGACAAACGATGATTGGACGGACCAATTATTGAACTTGGTTTCTTACAGAACCACATGCGTATTACCTCCTAATATCAACATTTTCTATACTCGGAATGATAATCGTTGTTTCATTGACTACTAATCACAAAATTAGACAAACATGGGTTTGAAGGACAAATAATAGAACTTGGTTTCCTACATTACTACACGTGTATTACCTACTACTATCAACGTATTCCATACTCGAATGGATTATTTGTATTTTATTGACAACTAAATCATTAAATGAGACAAACGATGATTGGACGGACCAATAATTGAACTTGGTTTCTTACATAACTACATGCGTATTACCTCCTAATATCAACATTTTCTATACTCGGAGGGATAATCGTTGTTTCATTGACTACAAATCACTAAATTAGACAAACATGGGTTTGAAGGACAAATAATAGCACTTGGTTTCATACATTACTACACGTGTATTACCTCCTAATATCAACGTATTCCATACTCGAATGGATTATTTGTATTTTATTGACAACTAAATCATTAAATGAGACAAACGATGATTGGACGGGCCAATAATTGAACTTGGTTTCTTACATAACTACATGCGTATTACCTCCTAATATCAACATTTTCTATACTCGGAGGGATAATCGTTGTTTCATTGACTACTAATCACTAAATTAGACAAACATGCGTTTGAAGGACAAATAATAGAACTTGGTTTCATACAATACTACACGTGTATTACCTCCAAATATCAACGTATTCCATACTCGAATGGATTATTTGTATTTTATTGACAACTAAATCATTAAATGGGTCAAACGATGATTGGACGGACCAATAATTGAAACTTGGTTTCTTACACAACTACATGCGTATTACCTCCTAATATCAACATTTTCTATACTCGGAGGGATAATCGTTGTTTCATTGACTACTAATCACTAAATTAGACAAACATGGGGGGTTTGAAGGACAAATAATAGCACTTGGTTTCATAGAATACTACACGTGTATTACCTCCAAATATCAATGTATTCCATACTCGAATGGATTATTTGTATTTTATTGACAACTAAATCATTAAATGGGACAAACGATGATTGGACGGACCAATAATTGAAACTTGGTTTCTTACACAACTACATGCGTATTACCTCCTAATATCAACATTTTCTATACTCGGAGGGATAATCGTTGTTTCATTGACTACAAATCACTAAATTAGACAAACATGGGGGGTTTGAAGGACAAATAATAGCACTTGGTTTCATACATTACTACACGTGTATTACCTACTAATATCAACGTATTCCATACTCGAATGGATTATTTGTATTTATTGACAACTAAATCATTAAATGAGACAAACGATGATTGGACGGACCAATAATTGAACTTGGTTTCTTACAAAACTACATGCGTATCACCTCCTAATATCAACATTTTCTATACTCGGAGGGATAATCGTTGTTTCATTGACTACTAATCACTAAATTCGACAAACTTGGGTTTGAAGGACAAATAATAGAACTTGGTTTCATACATTACTACACGTGTATTACCTCCAAATATCAACGTATTCCATACCCGAATGGATTATTTGTATTTTATTGACAACTAAATCATTAAATGAGACAAACGATGATTGGACGGACCAATAATTGAACTTGGTTTCTTACATAACTACATGCGTATTACCTCCTAATATCAACATTTTCTATACTCGGAGGGATAATCGTTGTTTCATTGACTACTAATCACTAAATTAGACAAACATGGGTTTGAAGGACAAATAATAGCACTTGGTTTCATACATTACTAAACGTGTATTACCTCCTAATATCAACGTATTCCATACTTGAATGGATTATTTGTATTTTATTGACAACTAAATCATTAAATGAGACAAACTATGATTGGACGGACCAATAATTGAACTTGGTTTCTTACAGAACCACATGCGTATTACCTCCTAATATCAACATTTTCTATACTCGGAATGATAATCGTTGTTTCATTGACTACTAATCACAAAATTAGACAAACATGGGTTTGAAGGACAAATAATAGAACTTGGTTTCCTACATTACTACACGTGTATTACCTACTAATATCAACGTATTCCATACTCGAATGGATTATTTGTATTTTATTGACAACTAAATCATTAAATGAGACAAACGATGATTGGACGGACCAATAATTGAACTTGGTTTCTTACATAACTACATGCGTATTACCTCCTAATATCAACATTTTCTATACTCGGAGGGATAATCGTTGTTTCATTGACTACTAATCACTAAATTAGACAAACATGGGTTTGAAGGACAAATAACAGCACTTGGTTTCATACATTACTACACGTGTATTACCTCTTAATATCAACGTATTCCATACTCGAATGGATTATTTGTATTTAATTGACAACTAAATCTTTAAATGAGACAAACGATGATTGGACGGACCAATAATTGAACTTGGTTTATTACACAACTACATGCGTATGACCTCCTAATATCAACATTTTCTATACTCGGAGGGATAATCGTTGTTTCATTGACTACTAATCACTAAATTATACAAACATGGGTTTGAAGGACAAATAACTTGGTTTCATACAATACTACACGTGTATTACCTCCAAATATCAACGTATTCCATACTCGAATGGATTATTTGTATTTTATTGACAACTAAATCATTAAATGAGACAAACGATGATTGGACGGACCAATAATTGAACTTGGTTTCTTACAAAACCACATGCGTATTACCTCCTAATATCAACATTTTCTATACTCGGAGGGATAATCGTTGTTTCATTGACTACTAATCACAAAATTAGACAAACATGGGTTTGAAGGACAAATAATAGAACTTGGTTTTATACATTACTACACGTGTATTACCTCCTAATATCAACGTATTCCATACTCGAATGGATTATTTGTATTTTATTGACAACTAAATCATTAAATGAGACAAACTATGATTGGACGGACCAATAATTGAACTTGGTTTCTTACAGAACCACATGCGTATTACCTCCTAATATCAACATTTTCTATACTCGGAATGATAATCGTTGTTTCATTGACTACTAATCACAAAATTAGACAAACATGGGTTTGAAGGACAAATAATAGAACTTGGTTTCCTACATTACTACACGTGTACTACCTACTAATATCAACGTATTCCATACTCGAATGGATTATTTGTATTTTATTGACAACTAAATCATTAAATGAGACAAACGATGATTGGACGGACCAATAATTGAACTTGGTTTCTTACATAACTACATGCGTATTACCTCCTAATATCAACATTTTCTATACTCGGAGGGATAATCGTTGTTTCATTGACTACTAATCACTAAATTAGACAAACATGGGTTTGAAGGACAAATAACAGCACTTGGTTTCATACATTACTACACGTGTATTACCTCTTAATATCAACGTATTCCATACTCGAATGGATTATTTGTATTTAATTGACAACTAAATCTTTAAATGAGACAAACGATGATTGGACGGACCAATAATTGAACTTGGTTTATTACACAACTACATGCGTATGACCTCCTAATATCAACATTTTCTATACTCGGAGGGATAATCGTTGTTTCATTGACTACTAATCACTAAATTATACAAACATGGGTTTGAAGGACAAATAACTTGGTTTCATACAATACTACACGTGTATTACCTCCAAATATCAACGTATTCCATACTCGAATGGATTATTTGTATTTTATTGACAACTAAATCATTAAATGAGACAAACGATGATTGGACGGACCAATAATTGAACTTGGTTTCTTACAAAACCACATGCGTATTACCTCCTAATATCAACATTTTCTATACTCGGAGGGATAATCGTTGTTTCATTGACTACTAATCACAAAATTAGACAAACATGGGTTTGAAAGACAAATAATAGAACTTGGTTTTATACATTACTACACGTGTATTACCTCCTAATATCAACGTATTCCATACTCGAATGGATTATTTGTATTTTATTGACAACTAAATCATTAAATGAGACAAACTATGATTGGACGGACCAATAATTGAACTTGGTTTCTTACAGAACCACATGCGTATTACCTCCTAATATCAACATTTTCTATACTCGGAATGATAATCGTTGTTTCATTGACTACTAATCACAAAATTAGACAAACATGGGTTTGAAGGACAAATAATAGAACTTGGTTTCCTACATTACTACACGTGTATTACCTACTAATATCAACGTATTCCATATTCGAATGGATTATTTGTATTTTATTGACAACTAAATCATTAAATGAGACAAACGATGATTGGACGGACCAATAATTGAACTTGGTTTCTTACATAACTACATGCGTATTACCTCCTAATATCAACATTTTCTATACTCGGAGGGATAATCGTTGTTTCATTGACTACTAATCACTAAATTAGACAAACATGGGTTTGAAGGACAAATAACAGCACTTGGTTTCATACATTACTACACGTGTATTACCTCTTAATATCAACGTATTCCATACTCGAATGGATTATTTGTATTTAATTGACAACTAAATCTTTAAATGAGACAAACGATGATTGGACGGACCAATAATTGAACTTGGTTTATTACACAACTACATGCGTATGACCTCCTAATATCAACATTTTCTATACTCGGAGGGATAATCGTTGTTTCATTGACTACTAATCACTAAATTATACAAACATGGGTTTGAAGGACAAATAACTTGGTTTCATACAATACTACACGTGTATTACCTCCAAATATCAACGTATTCCATACTCGAATGGATTATTTGTATTTTATTGACAACTAAATCATTAAATGAGACAAACGATGATTGGACGGACCAATAATTGAACTTGGTTTCTTACAAAACCACATGCGTATTACCTCCTAATATCAACATTTTCTATACTCGGAGGGATAATCGTTGTTTCATTGACTACTAATCACAAAATTAGACAAACATGGGTTTGAAGGACAAATAATAGAACTTGGTTTTATACATTACTACACGTGTATTACCTCCTAATATCAACGTATTCCATACTCGAATGGATTATTTGTATTTTATTGACAACTAAATCATTAAATGAGACAAACTATGATTGGACGGACCAATAATTGAACTTGGTTTCTTACAGAACCACATGCGTATTACCTCCTAATATCAACATTTTCTATACTCGGAATGATAATCGTTGTTTCATTGACTACTAATCACAAAATTAGACAAACATGGGTTTGAAGGACAAATAATAGAACTTGGTTTCCTACATTACTACACGTGTATTACCTACTAATATCAACGTATTCCATACTCGAATGGATTATTTGTATTTTATTGACAACTAAATCATTAAATGAGACAAACGATGATTGGACGGACCAATAATTGAACTTGGTTTCTTACATAACTACATGCGTATTACCTCCTAATATCAACATTTTCTATACTCGGAGGGATAATCGTTGTTTCATTGACTACTAATCACTAAATTAGACAAACATGGGTTTGAAGGACAAATAACAGCACTTGGTTTCATACATTACTACACGTGTATTACCTCTTAATATCAACGTATTCCATACTCGAATGGATTATTTGTATTTAATTGACAACTAAATCTTTAAATGAGACAAACGATGATTGGACGGACCAATAATTGAACTTGGTTTATTACACAACTACATGCGTATGACCTCCTAATATCAACATTTTCTATACTCGGAGGGATAATCGTTGTTTCATTGACTACTAATCACTAAATTATACAAACATGGGTTTGAAGGACAAATAACTTGGTTTCATACAATACTACACGTGTATTACCTCCAAATATCAACGTATTCCATACTCGAATGGATTATTTGTATTTTATTGACAACTAAATCATTAAATGAGACAAACGATGATTGGACGGACCAATAATTGAACTTGGTTTCTTACAAAACCACATGCGTATTACCTCCTAATATCAACATTTTCTATACTCGGAGGGATAATCGTTGTTTCATTGACTACTAATCACAAAATTAGACAAACATGGGTTTGAAGGACAAATAATAGAACTTGGTTTTATACATTACTACACGTGTATTACCTCCTAATATCAACGTATTCCATACCCGAATGGATTATTTGTATTTTATTGACAACTAAATCATTAAATGAGACAAACTATGATTGGACGGACCAATAATTGAACTTGGTTTCTTACAGAACCACATGCGTATTACCTCCTAATATCAACATTTTCTATACTCGGAATGATAATCGTTGTTTCATTGACTACTAATCACAAAATTAGACAAACATGGGTTTGAAGGACAAATAATAGAACTTGGTTTCCTACATTACTACACGTGTATTACCTACTAATATCAACGTATTCCATACTCGAATGGATTATTTGTATTTTATTGACAACTAAATCATTAAATGAGACAAACGATGATTGGACGGACCAATAATTGAACTTGGTTTCTTACATAACTACATGCGTATTACCTCCTAATATCAACATTTTCTATACTCGGAGGGATAATCGTTGTTTCATTGACTACTAATCACTAAATTAGACAAACATGGGTTTGAAGGACAAATAACAGCACTTGGTTTCATACATTACTACACGTGTATTACCTCTTAATATCAACGTATTCCATACTCGAATGGATTATTTGTATTTAATTGACAACTAAATCTTTAAATGAGACAAACGATGATTGGACGGACCAATAATTGAACTTGGTTTATTACACAACTACATGCGTATGACCTCCTAATATCAACATTTTCTATACTCGGAGGGATAATCGTTGTTTCATTGACTACTAATCACTAAATTATACAAACATGGGTTTGAATGACAAATAACTTGGTTTCATACAATACTACACGTGTATTACCTCCAAATATCAACGTATTCCATACTCGAATGGATTATTTGTATTTTATTGACAACTAAATCATTAAATGAGACAAACGATGATTGGACGGACCAATAATTGAACTTGGTTTCTTACAAAACCACATGCGTATTACCTCCTAATATCAACATTTTCTATACTCGGAGGGATAATCGTTGTTTCATTGACTACTAATCACAAAATTAGACAAACATGGGTTTGAAGGACAAATAATAGAACTTGGTTTTATACATTACTACACGTGTATTACCTCCTAATATCAACGTATTCCATACCCGAATGGATTATTTGTATTTTATTGACAACTAAATCATTAAATGAGACAAACTATGATTGGACGGACCAATAATTGAACTTGGTTTCTTACAGAACCACATGCGTATTACCTCCTAATATCAACATTTTCTATACTCGGAATGATAATCGTTGTTTCATTGACTACTAATCACTAAATTAGACAAACATGGGTTTGAAGGACAAATAATAGCACTTGGTTTCATACAATACTACACGTGTATTACCTCCAAATATCAACGTATTCCATACTCGAATGGATTATTTGTATTTTATTGACAACTAAATCATTAAATGGGACAAACGATGATTGGACGGACAAATAATTGAAACTTGGTTTCTTACACAACTACATGCGTATTACCTCCTAATATCAACATTTTCTATACTCGGAGGGATAATCGTTGTTTCATTGACTACTAATCACTAAATTAGACAAACATGGGTTTGAAGGACAAATAATAGCACTTGGTTTCATACATTACTACACGTGTATTACCTCTTAATATCAACGTATTCCATACTCGAATAGATTATTTGTATTTAATTGACAACTAAATCTTTAAATGAGACAAACGATGATTGGACGGACCAATAATTGAACTTGGTTTATTACACAACTACATGCGTATGACCTCCTAATATCAACATTTTCTATACTCGGAGGGATAATCATTGTTTCATTGACTACTAATCACTAAATTATACAAACATGGGTTTGAAGGACAAATAACTTGGTTTCATACAATACTACACGTGTATTACCTCCAAATATCAACGTATTCCATACTCGAATGGATTATTTGTATTTTGTTGACAACTAAATCATTAAATGAGACAAACGATGATTGGACGGACCAATAATTGAACTTGGTTTCTTACAAAACCACATGCATATTACCTCCTAATATCAACATTTTCTATACTCGGAGGGATAATCGTTGTTTCATTGACTACTAATCACAAAATTAGACAAACATGGGTTTGAAGGACAAATAATAGAACTTGGTTTCATACATTACTACACGTGTATTACCTCCAAATATCAACGTATTCCATACCCGAATGGATTATTTGTATTTTATTGACAACTAAATCATTAAATGAGACAAACGATGATTGGACGGACCAATAATTGAACTTGGTTTCTTACATAACTACATGCGTATTACCTCCTAATATCAACATTTTCTATACTCGGAGGGATAATCGTTGTTTCATTGACTACTAATCACTAAATTAGACAAACATGGGTTTGAAGGACAAATAATAGCACTTGGTTTCATACATTACTAAACGTGTATTACCTCCTAATATCAACGTATTCCATACTTGAATGGATTATTTGTATTTTATTGACAACTAAATCATTAAATGAGACAAACTATGATTGGACGGACCAATAATTGAACTTGGTTTCTTACAGAACCACATGCGTATTACCTCCTAATATCAACATTTTCTATACTCGGAATGATAATCGTTGTTTCATTGACTACTAATCACAAAATTAGACAAACATGGGTTTGAAGGACAAATAATAGAACTTGGTTTCCTACATTACTACACGTATATTACCTACTAATATCAACGTATTCCATACTCGAATGGATTATTTGTATTTTATTGACAACTAAATCATTAAATGAGACAAACGATGATTGGACGGACCAATAATTGAACTTGGTTTCTTACATAACTACATGCGTATTACCTCCTAATATCAACATTTTCTATACTCGGAGGGATAATCGTTGTTTCATTGACTACTAATCACTAAATTAGACAAACATGGGTTTGAAGGACAAATAATAGCACTTGGTTTCATACATTACTACACGTGTATTACCTCTTAATATCAACGTATTCCATACTCGAATAGATTATTTGTATTTAATTGACAACTAAATCTTTAAATGAGACAAACGATGATTGGACGGACCAATAATTGAACTTGGTTTATTACACAACTACATGCGTATGACCTCCTAATATCAACATTTTCTATACTCGGAGGGATAATCATTGTTTCATTGACTACTAATCACTAAATTATACAAACATGGGTTTGAAGGACAAATAACTTGGTTTTATACATTACTACACGTGTATTACCTCCTAATATCAACGTATTCCATACCCGAATGGATTATTTGTATTTTATTGACAACTAAATCATTAAATGAGACAAACTATGATTGGACGGACCAATAATTGAACTTGGTTTCTTACAGAACCACATGCGTATTACCTCCTAATATCAACATTTTCTATACTCGGAATGATAATCGTTGTTTCATTGACTACTAATCACAAAATTAGACAAACATGGGTTTGAAGGACAAATAATAGAACTTGGTTTCCTACATTACTACACGTGTATTACCTACTAATATCAACGTATTCCATACTCGAATGGATTATTTGTATTTTATTGACAACTAAATCATTAAATGAGACAAACGATGATTGGACGGACCAATAATTGAACTTGGTTTCTTACATAACTACATGCGTATTACCTCCTAATATCAACATTTTCTATACTCGGAGGGATAATCGTTGTTTCATTGACTACTAATCACTAAATTAGACAAACATGGGTTTGAAGGACAAATAACAGCACTTGGTTTCATACATTACTACACGTGTATTACCTCTTAATATCAACGTATTCCATACTCGAATGGATTATTTGTATTTTATTGACAACTAAATCATTAAATGAGACAAACGATGATTGGACGGACCAATAATTGAACTTGGTTTATTACACAACTACATGCGTATGACCTCCTAATATCAACATTTTCTATACTCGGAGGGATAATCGTTGTTTCATTGACTACTAATCACAAAATTAGACAAACATGGGTTTGAAGGACAAATAATAGAACTTGGTTTTATACATTACTACACGTGTATTACCTCCTAATATCAACGTATTCCATACCCGAATGGATTATTTGTATTTTATTGACAACTAAATCATTAAATGAGACAAACTATGATTGGACGGACCAATAATTGAACTTGGTTTCTTACAGAACCACATGCGTATTACCTCCTAATATCAACATTTTCTATACTCGGAGGGATAATCGTTGTTTCATTGACTACTAATCACTAAATTATACAAACATGGGTTTGAAGGACAAATAATAGCACTTGGTTTTATACATTACTACACGTGTATTACCTCCTAATATCAACGTATTCCATACTCGAATGGATTATTTGTATTTAATTGACAACTAAATCTTTAAATGAGACAAACGATGATTGGACGGACCAATAATTGAACTTGGTTTATTACACAACTACATGCGTATGACCTCCTAATATCAACATTTTCTATACTCGGAGGGATAATCATTGTTTCATTGACTACTAATCACTAAATTATACAAACATGGGTTTGAAGGACAAATAACTTGGTTTCATACAATACTACACGTGTATTACCTCCAAATATCAACGTATTCCATACTCGAATGGATTATTTGTATTTTGTTGACAACTAAATCATTAAATGAGACAAACGATGATTGGACGGACCAATAATTGAACTTGGTTTCTTACAAAACCACATGCATATTACCTCCTAATATCAACATTTTCTATACTCGGAGGGATAATCGTTGTTTCATTGACTACTAATCACTAAATTAGACAAACATGGGTTTGAAGGACAAATAATAGCACTTGGTTTCATACATTACTACACGTGTATTACCTCCTAATATCAACGTATTCCATACTCGAATGGATTATTTGTATTTTATTGACAACTAAATCATTAAATGAGACAAACGATGACTGGACGGGCCAATAATTGAACTTGGTTTCTTACATAACTACATGCGTATTACCTCCTAATATCAACATTTTCTATACTCGGAGGGATAATCGTTGTTTCATTGACTACTAATCACTAAATTAGACAAACATGGGGGGTTTGAAGGACAAATAATAGCACTTGGTTCCATACAATACTACACGTGTATTACCTCCAAATATCAACGTATTCCATACTCGAATGGATTATTTGTATTTTATTGACAACTAAATCATTAAATGAGACAAACGATGATTGGACGGGCCAATAATTGAACTTGGTTTCTTACATAACTACATGCGTATTACCTCCTAATATCAACATTTTCTATACTCGGAGGGATAATCGTTGTTTCATTGACTACTAATCACTAAATTAGACAAACATGGGGGGTTTGAAGGACAAATAATAGCACTTGGTTTCATACAATACTACACGTGTATTACCTCCAAATATCAACGTATTCCATACTCGAATGGATTATTTGTATTTTATTGACAACTAAATCATTAAATGAGACAAACGATGATTGGACGGACCAATAATTGAACTTGGTTTCTTACATAACTACATGCGTATTACTTCCTAATATCAACATTTTCTATACTCGGAGGGATAATCGTTGTTTCATTGACTACTAATCACAAAATTAGACAAACATGGGTTTGAAGGACAAATAATAGAACTTGGTTTTATACATTACTACACGTGTATTACCTCCTAATATCAACGTATTCCATACTCGAATGGATTATTTGTATTTTATTGACAACTAAATCATTAAATGAGACAAACGATGATTGGACGGGCCAATAATTGAACTTGGTTTCTTACATAACTACATGCGTATTACCTCCTAATATCAACATTTTCTATACTCGGAGGGATAATCGTTGTTTCATTGACTACTAATCACTAAATTAGACAAACATGGGTTTGAAGGACAAATAATAGCACTTGGTTTCATACAATACTACACGTGTATTACCTCCAAATATCAACGTATTCCATACTCGAATGGATTATTTGTATTTTATTGACAACTAAATCATTAAATGAGACAAACGATGACTGGACGGGCCAATAATTGAACTTGGTTTCTTACATAACTACATGCGTATTACCTCCTAATATCAACATTTTCTATACTCGGAGGGATAATCGTTGTTTCATTGACTACTAATCACTAAATTAGACAAACATGGGGGGTTTGAAGGACAAATAATAGCACTTGGTTCCATACAATACTACACGTGTATTACCTCCAAATATCAACGTATTCCATACTCGAATGGATTATTTGTATTTTATTGAAAACTAAATCATTAAATGAGACAAACGATGATTGGACGGACCAATAATTGAACTTGGTTTCTAACACAAATACATGCGTATTACCTCCTAATATCAACATTTTCTATACTCAGAGGGATAATCGTTGTTTCATTGACTACTAATCAATAAATTAGACAAACATGGGTTTGAAGGACAAATAATAGCACTTGGTTTCATACATTACTACACGTGTATTACCTCCTAATATCAACGTATTCCATACTCGAATGGATTATTTGTATTTTATTGACAACTAAATCATTAAATGAGACAAACGATGATTGGACGGGCCAATAATTGAACTTGGTTTCTTACATAACTACATGCGTATTACCTCCTAATATCAACATTTTCTATACTCGGAGGGATAATCGTTGTTTCATTGACTACTAATCACTAAATTAGACAAACATGGGGGGTTTGAAGGACAAATAATAGCACTTGGTTTCATACAATACTACACGTGTATTACCTCCAAATATCAACGTATTCCATACTCGAATGGATTATTTGTATTTTATTGAAAACTAAATCATTAAATGAGACAAACGATGATTGGACGGACCAATAATTGAACTTGGTTTCTAACACAAATACATGCGTATTACCTCCTAATATCAACATTTTCTATACTCAGAGGGATAATCGTTGTTTCATTGACTACTAATCAATAAATTAGACAAACATGGGTTTGAAGGACAAATAATAGCACTTGGTTTCATACATTACTACACGTGTATTACCTCCTAATATCAACGTATTCCATACTCGAATGGATTATTTGTATTTTATTGACAACTAAATCATTAAATGAGACAAACGATGATTGGACGGGCCAATAATTGAACTTGGTTTCTTACATAACTACATGCGTATTACCTCCTAATATCAACATTTTCTATACTCGGAGGGATAATCGTTGTTTCATTGACTACTAATCACTAAATTAGACAAACATGGGGGGTTTGAAGGACAAATAATAGCACTTGGTTTCATACAATACTACACGTGTATTACCTCCAAATATCAACGTATTC